>OX465289.1:117243327-119747618 GCA_949987695.1 Merzomyia westermanni | reverse complement strand
AAAATTGTTGATGCCGATAGGTAGGTAATGAAAGCTATATTCGATGTGGATATCTTGTATCTTTATGTGCAATATTTATAAGAAAACTATGTTTTTATGGAAAAAATTTAATAAAATTAAATATAAGTGTTTATAAATCAAAAAAATTCTTTATTACCGGTATTATTAAATATTAAAATATTGTAGATTGTACAATTACCTTTAATTTGATCCTCACATTTCTCTATAGAAATTGGGCAATTCCACAAATTAAGAGTAAGTAAAATTTTTTTTCCGGAATATTGTGTACTGTAGATGGCGTAGCCGATGTTGGATCGGCCTAGTATAAAATTCTCTATAATAGCCAATTTTTCAATTAAAAATTTGAGAAATGTATGTATTCTGTACTTGTTCCGAAGCGAGGATAGGACACCACGCTTTTGCAACCCTTGCTAAGTCCTACAGGGTCTTGAGTTGTATTTATAAAATTAACAGACGATTTTCGACTACTCAGGTAGTAGGTAAACCAGTGTTTGAGAAAGGGGGGGGAGAGAATAGTCATCCATATCCGAAGCCAGCTGCGCATGATTGACTGTGTCCAACTCTTGTGACACATCAAACAAAAATACTAATTTTACATTATTAAATCATATGGTCGGTCAGACCAATGTCTGTCCGGGTTTCAAGTTTACAATATAAGACTTTTGAAAGTTAATTTGCAACAGCGTCTACCCTCTGTACATGTTATAAAACCCCAGAAACAATTTACATTAGAGCTAAATGTTGCCTATTATTTTTATACCTAGTAGTGCTACGCACACAAAGTATATTAACTTCATTCGCCTAACGGTAGTATGTAACGGATATATATATATATATAGACTTATGTATATCAAAATGTTCAGGAGGAAAAGAGAAATTGACTAAGCCATGTCCGTCCGTCCGTCTATTAACATCCTTGAGTAACTTTTGAAATATCTCAATGAAATTTGGTATGCAGGTTACTTGGCACTCATCTCCGAGCACTATTTAAAATGGGCGATATCGGATGATAGCCCTGCCCACTTTTTATATATAGACCATTTTCAAAAATACAAAAAAAGTGATTATTCGGTACATAACACACTTATGAAGATGAAAATTAGTGTGTGCATTTATGTTAAGGCAGAAAATAAATTTTCCAAGAAATTTTAGAAAATGGGAGTGGCACCGCTCACTTTTGATTATGTTAAATTCAGAAATAATATTAACCATAAATCAATAACCGTTCAATATATCTATAAGAAATTCAGCACATATATTTGAATTAATACAAGGAATGTTCCGGGAAAAATGGGCGAAATCGGTTAAGGCCCACGCCCACTTTTATTCGAAAGATTTTGAAAAGGATCATAGATATATTTAAGAAGCAATAACTTTGCGTAGCATAATTTCTATTTCACTGTCAAAGTGTCCGTGAACGAAGAAAGTTGAAAAATAGAAACTTTTGCAAATGGGCGTGGTCCCGCCCCTTTTATAGTGGATTATTCTACAAAACATTTTATGCCATGACTCCGCCTAGAATTGATTTATCGCAACGATATTTAGTATTGTTTATTTATTTTATTTCAGTAATTAATTAATTATTAATTATAATCAGTTACAAAGGTAGTCTACGTAATAAATACTTACACACTACGTGGAATACATACAGTTACAAAGAATCTATACAAAGCAGAATTTATTATAAAAATATATTAGCGATTACAGATTTAAACACATGTTTAGTTAAAGAAAAATCAATGGCTAGAGAATTTGAAAGGAAGTTAAATTCCGACAACGCTCTAAATATGGGAGCGTTAGAGGCATAGATGGTTCGGGCACAATTCAAATAAAATATATCAGTATTACAGAGAGACCTGTTTGGAACATGAAAACAGATTCTCTCGAGGAGGCATGGGGCATCTATAGAACCATTGATAATTTCATAGACAAAAGTGAGCGAAAGAATAGATCTTCTGCACTGCAGTGTTTGGAGACTAATAAGAGCACACCTGGATGCATATGAGGGCATCGGATCCGAAAAGTTAAATGAACGCAGCGCGAGGCGAACAAAGATTTTTTGCACTCGTTCCAGCCTCCTAATATGGCACTCATGATACGGTCTCCAAATAAAGCAGGCGTACTCTAGTTTAGAACGAACGAGCGAAGTGAACAGTAATTTAAGAGTATATGGATCAGTGAAGTCTGATCCAAAACGGCGTATAAAGGCCAGAACTGAGCAGGATTTAGCAATTGTAGAGTTTAAATGAGTAGTAAACGTAAATTTTGAATCGAAAACTACCCCTAAGTCCTTAATTTCGCTGAGACTTGAGAGGCGGGAGCCACCAATTAAATAAGATGTGGGAATGGAAAAACGCGACTTTGAGAAAGTTACGTGGAAACATTTGCTTACATTCAGCGGCAGGTTATTAGAATTACACCAGGTAGCGAGGTTATTTAGATCGGATTGAATTTTGCCTGAGTCTGAGGGATATGAGATCGTTGAGAAGATCTTTAAATCATCAGCATATAGCAGAAAGTTGGAGTGTTGGAAACAAGCCGAGATGTCATTTATAAATATAACAAATAGCAACGGCCCAAGAATGCTACCTTGTGGTACCCCCGAGGTGTCCACAAATGAATTAGAATGAGTATTGTCTATCACGACTACGCAATTACGCTGCGCTAGGTAAGATTTTACCCATGATAAAAATACTGAGTGAAAGCCCACACTCGCTAATTTAGAAATCAAGTTCGTGTGACTAACCTTGTCAAACGCCTTCGAGAAATCAGTGTACATCGCATCAACTTGGAGGTGGTTGCTGAAAGCTGAAAAGCAGAATTCGGAGAAAATCGATAAGTTTGACACAGTGGATCTTCCGGACATAAAACCATGCTGATTGTCAGTGATTAGACGCCGGACGGCAAAATACATTTTCTGTTTCACAATATACTCAAACAGTTTAGAAGTACTTGACAATTTTGCAATGGGCCTATAGTTCGCGACATTATTTTTGTTACCACTCTTGAAAGTAGGGGTGATAAAGGGTGCCTTCCATGCATCAATAAACACCCCGGTCTCGAGAGATTTGTTAAAAATTAAAAGGAGTGGAAGTGCCAATTCCAAACAGTTTTTAAAAAGATAAGACGATAATCGAACTTCGATATCCAGAAGCACAGATAAAAATCTTAGATTTACCAGCTATAGATACACAAAGTTGGTCCAATAAAGAATCGCTATAACTCAGATCCACAAGCGTTGAATGTAAATGCCGGCGTACAGCGATTAAGACCCCACCGCATCTGGATAGGCCAGTTTTCAAATAATCGCGATCTTTGCGGTAGACGTTAAATAAGTTGCAATCGAAAAATTCGCCGTCATGAAAAGAAGAGTTGAGCCAGGTCTCCACGAGCACGAATACATCATACTCAGAATGCGAACTCAAATTAAATAGAGTATTCGATTTAGTACGCAGGCCAGATACATTATGAAAGTATATATTAAGATGCGACGATCTTATACCGGCTGAATGACCTATGGACTTGGTCCTACTTTTCCGACTTTCCGAAAAAAACGGAAAGGTCGAAGACTAACATTTTTTGGCCAGATTTCCGCATCTAGTACCTTATCGTAAAACCGATCCGGGATTCCCAACTTGAAGCTCACTCTACTCAGTGCGTCCAGCTGGGTATCAAGTCTTAATAATGGAAAGCACTTAATGAACTCAACCGCTATGTCGGCATGTTTGGACACATAGCTTTTGACATCATCCGCGGATACTTCGGGCGACAAAGAGGCCACATGGAGCCATTTTAGTTTTGAGGAGACGGATAGTTCGTTGTTGTCGTTTGCACCAACAATAAGAGGCTTACCCAGAGTGCGACAGTTGCTTATAGCTGCAGTTCTCAGATTAACGGAGGTAGGTGACCCAATATGCTGAATTGAATTAATACTCCCAGCATCAGTAGTAGTCGCGGTTTTCATAGTTGCGCCATTAGCAGCACCAGAGTCAGCTGCAGAATTCTTGGAAGTTGGCGTACATTGCTTTCGCGTCTTACTAGTAACCCTTTTTACGGCAGGGGCACCAGACGATGCATTAGAAATTGAATTAGGGCTGAGACTTGGGGCAATAGCGACAGCACTTGACGTCACATTTTCCACAACTCCAGTAGCAACAATAGTACTATATAATTGCGATGGTTGACTTTTCGTATGCACCAAAGGAAATGAACACGTCCTCGTAGAAATAGTGTCAGTCGAAAGATAACTACTGCCCACTGTACTTTAGTCAACTGCAGTGAGAGAAGTTATGTTGTTGTTATCGGCAACAGTAGGAGGCGAAAAGTTACTTGAGGTACCACCAACTGCATCTCGAAGAGTTTGAATTACGGAAGTTAGGTCGATTATGTAGGCATCTTTCTCACTAACAGCAGATTTCAGTGAACAAATTTCAGCACTCAGTTGCCCACACTTTACCTCCATTAGATTCTTTAAATCATTAAGAGAGTTCAGAATGCGCTCATTATCTGCCTTGATTTCAGCAATTTCTTTCAAAAGAGAAAAACGAGGCACTTGCGGCGTGAATATGAATATATAAAGCTTAAAAATGGCCGAAGTCGGTCCATGGCTACGCCCAGTTTTTTAACATAGTTCCGAAAAATGTGTTTGTAAAAAGTAAAAGGTGGTATTTCTTTAACTATCGAAGTTATATCACTAAGAACTTGCACACTTAATAAGCTTTTTAAGCAAAACTCGACCGCAAAATTTTTTTGGGGATTTTGGGTAAGTAGGCGTGGCGCCACCCACTTTTCAGCATAAAAGTTCTGCTATTTTCAAAGGCGATTTCCTGTCATTTCAAATAGATATTTCAATGAAAATTTGTCAGCTGCTTTTCAATAGTATGTAGTATACTCCTGCCTAAAATTATAACACACAAGCAAAATATCCAGGCAAGTTGTTAGTACCCCACATCAATAGGAAAGTTATATACCTTTTTTGATGTTCATACCTTTCATTAACATGGAAAGATTACTTTTGTTAAAAATCAGAATAAAGATTGATATTGAAACCGAAGGTTTAACACGAGTTCTTCTAAACTTATTAAGTGGCGCCCAACGTGGGGCCTGTCCAATGAATATTACGCAACTTGTTTCAAATGGTCAACCGCACTGACCAATTCTACAAGAATAATTCCTATAAGGAAGGCCGAACAAAGCGATAGGTCACAAAAGAACCAGGATCATAATCCAACAGCATGAGATATTTGGAGCAGTGAATCATCAATTTTTCGCTTACACTTGGACAATTGGGATATTGTAGAATTCCATATAAGAAGCCTTTATCTTAACCCCAAATTTATTGAACCACTTTTCGTAATTACATACGTAAGTAATAATTAAAACTGATAATCATTTCATGTGAGAAATAAAATATAAATTTTGATTTAAAAAATCGGGAGACTTAAGTGTTAATAGTCCCTTTTCGTGTCGTATTGAGGCGAAATTTCTTCCCAATTGCATAACATGCACGTGTTCAAAACTAAAAAAAGGTTCAATATATTTGTATAAAAACAACAAAAAGTTATTTTTGCATCAATTTGTTTTTCCATCTTTAAAAACCGCAACCTTAAAAAATTGAAAATCGCTATATCCGGCGATAAAAAGATTTCACTGCATTTGTGCAAAGTTATTGAAACTTACGTAACATACACGTGTTTTAAAGTAAGATTGGCTAAATATTTTCTTGCTGGAAATTTTCGCATAGAATTTTTCATTCCAATTTAAAAAAAAACTGCAAAGCTTTTCAAATCAAATAATCGCTGTATCAGCCGAAAAGAAACATAGATTTCCGTGAATTATTTTGAAACGTAGTAACATACTTTGTCAGAATACATAATATACCCCCGTTTAAAACAGTTGGGGTATAAGAATTTTGGATAACGAAATAGTACACCCAGTCTTTTAACTTTTACGGCTGTGAAAATACACATTTTACATAGTGCGAAAAACGAACCATAGATTGTTCAGTTTACATATAGTGCTTACAGCCATCTGGAAATTGTGGAATAGTGGTTTCCGTAGTTTCTGCAGAATGGAAATCACAAGAGAGCAAGTTTTAGAAATCGCAAGAGCCTCAACCGAGCGTGCTAGGGCAGAATTCACGGCCAAAATTGACAAACATACTCTTGCCTTAAATCGCCTTAAACCACCATGTGTTGAACCCTACCAACCCGTCGCAATTAACCCTTTAATAGAATCAGGAAATGCTAGTTTAGACTTAGTCAAGTCTTTACCCGAATTTAGTGGCGATGCCTCGTGCTACCCAGCTTGGCGCTCCGCTGCCGGCTTTGCCATTAATTACTACCCTGAAGGTTCCGAAAAATATTATGTGGCAATGGGTATTTTCCGAAATAAAATTACGGGTGCGGCGAATTCAACACTGTCGTCTCAGTGCTCAGTTTTAAGGCTATAATCGCTAGGTTAGACCAAACGTATGCAGATAAAAGACCAGTTCATGTTCTGGAAACTGAACTAAGTATTCTAAGGAAAGGTCATTTGTCAATTGCAGACTACTATGACTCGGTGGACAAACATTTGACGCTTATCATAAATAAGCAAATAATGACGAATAGTGGCAACGACGAAGTTATAAAGGCTCTAAATGATCGTGCAAGAGCAAACGCTCTACGAGTATTCATTTCAGGTCTTCGCCGTCCGCTATGTGACATCTTATTTTCCTCGTCACCAAAAGATCTGCCCACTGCCTTGGCCGTAGCACAGGAGCTTGAGATGAATCACAAGCGCTATGATTTCGCCCAAACCTTTGCAATGGGTAGTTCAGTCAAACCAAGCAAAGTAAGAGCAACAATGCCTCAATATAATTTTAATCCACAAAATGAACCAAAGCATTTATCAAATCATAACAATAAACCGAGTCCAATGGATGTTGACCATGGCACATCCATCTATCGAAAACACAATGCTAGTCAAAATAGTGCAACCGTTTCTAAAACGCCCAATCAAGCAGTTGTATTTAAACGTTCTCGTGAGCCATCCGGTTCTTTCCAGAGACCCGGTGGAAAGACACAGCGAGTTAATTATATGCCAGACAATATTGGCATAGTTTCTGATGAATCTGAAAACGAAGAACACTACGACGACTATGATAGCTCCAATTTTAAAAGTTACTTCAAAGAGCCTAACCATACATGCTACTCTAAAAATAATTGCGAAATAAATTTTTTAAACTGAAGTCGCTCCTACCAAAACTACTGCGAATGGTCAGGAGCTCAAAATATTAATAGACACAGGTACTTCAAAAAATTTCATTAAGAATTTTCTATTTCTCGACGGAGTTAAGGAAATGAAAACCCCATTTACGTTGAAATCAATTAACGGAGAAAATTTTATAGACAAAAAATGTTTGGTAAATGTTCTCAACCACACCTCGACTTTTTATTTACTTGATAATCTAAAAACGTTCGACGGCATAATTGGTTATGACTTCCTAAAAGAAATTGGCTCGAAAATTGATATTAATGAAGGGTATTTATATTATCGGGATGGTAAGGTAAAACTTCAGCATCTTTGTTGCAATCAAGTCAACTTGATAACAATTAACGATAATTCCGTGCCTGCCAATGTTCAAAATGACTTTCGTCAATTAATTAATAAAAACACTAATGCGTTTGCTCACCCAAATTGTGCCCTACCCTACAATACAATTCGTACCACTACAGACAACCCAACTTTTAGCAAAAGTTACCCGTACCCAATTTCAGCAGCAAAGTTCATAAATTCTGAAATAAAATCACTCCTAGGAAACGGCATTATTCGCAAGTCGTGTTCACCCTATAATTCGCCCGTCCACGTAGTAACAAAAAAGGGTCTTGACGAAAATGGCAAACAAACACTACGTATGGTGATAAACTTTCGGAAAATTAACGAAAACACCATCTCTGATCAATATCCCATACCAGACACTTCTGTCATCCTGTCCAATTTAGGAAAATCAAAGTTCTTCCCCACGCTAGATTTGAAGTCAGGATTTCACCAAATTAACTTGCGCGAGAAAGATAGACCAAAAACAGCATTCAGTGTAAATAATGGCAAGTACGAGTTTTGCCGCTTGCCATTTGGTGAGCCATAGATGATATTCTGCGCGATGAAATCGGTAAGACCTGCCATATTTATATCGATGATATTATTATCTTTTCACCCAACGAGCGTCCACATATGAAGGACATTAATAGAATTTTAAACAAATTGGAAACTGCCGGTATGAGAGTTTCGCCCGAAAAGTCCAAAGTTTTCCAAAAAGAAGTGAAGTTTTTAGGATTTGTAGTGTCGCAGAAGGGATTAAGAACTTGTCCAAACAAAATCAATGATATTTTAAACTGCAAAGTTCCAGAAATTTTACGCTCTCTGCGATCCTTTCTTGGTCTCGCGGGATATTACCGCAGATTCGTTGGCCATCGTCAAACCTTTCTCTCTCTCTATGGCGCGATATACAACAGGTATATCATCATAAACCTCCTAAGAGATTTTTGCGCCAAGCTTCTCTTCCAATTTGTGGTGTGCCTATTTGAATTTTCCCTACAAATTGGTGGGACCTACAGTTTTTTGCCGACTCCGAACGGCATCTACAAAGGAGACGAATTTTTTGCTGAGAAGCCTGTCATAGCAGAAATACACTCGGAGAGTTTGCCAAACCACTGCCGAGGGGCGACCCCGTTTTGAAAAACTTTTTTCAAATCACTTTTGATGTTACCTGTACCAGGGCTCGAACCATATACCTTCGGTGTGGTAGGCCGGCAACACTACCTTCACACCACGGCGGCCGCCATCGTCAAACCGCTGACGAAATATTTGCGAGGAGAGAATGGGCATGTAGAAGCTAACAAATCAAAAAAAGTCCAAATAAAATTGGACCCCGAAGCCATGCCCGCCTTTAATAGAGTTAAGAAAATTCTTGCTTCTGGAGATGTTTTGCTCTAATACCCGGATTTAAGCTGCCCTTTCGATCTGACCACAGATGCGTCTTCAAATGCTTTAGGCACCGTGTTATCCCAGAAAAATAGGCCGATAACCATGATTTCCCGAACGCTTTTTCGAACAGAACAAAATTATGTCACCAATGAGCGTGAGCTACTAGCTATAGTTTGGGCATTGAAGACCCTTCGGCACTATCTATATGGCGTCAAAAACATCCATATTTTTACAGACCACCAGCCGCTTATCTTTTCATTTTCGGATAAAAATCCTAACACTAAAATGAAAAGGTGGCGTGCTTTCGTCGAAGAGTTTGCTCCAACGTTTCATTATAAGCCAGGAAGTGAGAACAAGGTGGCAGATGCGCTCTCCAGACAGTTCATAAATAACATGAGTGAGTCAATGGATACGGCTCATAGTGAGGAATCATTGAGTAATGTTGTAAAAACGGTCAAATGCCCTTTAAATCAATTTAAAAACCAACTAATACTCACAAAAGCGTCATACCTAAAAAAAGTGATAAAAATTATTTTTCAAAAACATGTCCGGCATACAATTTTCTTCGATTCGCTCGAAAACTTGTTTGAATGTCTTAAAACCGTAATAAATCTAAATAATACGAACGCGATTCATTGTGACCTTCCAACACTTTCCGAAATACAAAACGATTTAGTTTCTCTTTTCCCGGGAGTGAAATTTCTCCACACAGAAATTTTTGTGATAGATTTGACAAATAAAACGGATCAATTAGAAACAGTCGTTGCAGAGCATAACCGGGCACACCGCTGTCTGCAAGAGAATTTTAAACAAATTTCTCGAGAATATTATTTCCCAAATATCAAAAAAATGTTAAAATCTATCATTACAGACTGTAAAATATGTCTAGAAAATAAATATCAGCGTAAACCGGTAAATCTCGAAATAGGCAAAACACCTATTCCAAAGATGCCTGGCGAGATCCTACATATAGACATTTTTTTTACAGACAAACAACATTTTCTAACCTGTATGGATAAGTTTTCGAAATACGCTGTAGTCAAACCCATTCGATCGCGCTCTACATTAGATATCAAGGAAGCTTTGCTAGAAACACTTGTAATATTTAAAAACACCAAAACTATTGTTTCGGACAATGAGAAAGCCTTTCATTCGATGACAATTAAAATTCTTCTTAGGGACAAGTTTTCGATCGAACAATTTTTCATTCCGACGTTACATAGCCAAAGTAATGGGCAGGTTGAAAGATTCCATTCAACCTTGATGGAAATAGCCCGATGCATAAGAGAACAACAACAGCTGAGCGAGACTATTGATCTGGTGCTGCTGGCTACTCATAAGTACAACACCATTCATTCTATAACAAACGCTAAACCTATCGACATTATTCATAATTGTTCGACTGAGGATTTGGAAACGATACGCGAAAGATTGTGTCAAGAACAGGAGAAAGTTTTAGGTAGACGGAATAAAAATAATAAAATGAAAGCCTATGAGCCTGGCGAGAAAGTATTTTTGAGGAGAAATAGACGTCTAGGAAACAAATTTAACAAGATATTTGTTGAAAAAGTTGTGGAAAATGATCTAGGCAGCACGGTCTTGATCGATGGAAAAATCATTCATAAAAGCAACTTACGATAAGTGTTGTTGAGCCTTTTTGTTTCTTATGAGAGTTTAATTCGTGGAAGTTAAAGTGCTACAATGACGCGAAAAATCCGTAAGCGTTATAAACAAAAAAAATGTATCAGAAAATGAAATATATTATCATTTTTGATTATTCACAACTTCCTAATAAAATCAGAATTGTAAATAGACTCTTTAAACGTTTAATTTTCACCATTCTTTGAATTGTTGCATTTATTTTAATTTTAAGAAACGGTTACTTGTAATTATAGTATAAGGATCAAAAAATTTATTGTTAAAAAATATGGAATTCACACTCAATCAAGCTTATCACCCTCAACATTAATAACGCCTTTAACCACCCATTTACTACCTTAACGTGCTGTGAATAACGATCCGGTCTACATAAGCCAAAAAGCCGTATTTTGAACCTAACTATTAGGACCTCTGAGCCCCAGCTTGTTAGTAGCTGAAACGGGGACGTTTCAAACTCGACAAGGAGAGTAGTTAAGGCTACCCGCACAAATTCGATAACTTCGTACACTTAGCTTATGCTACATTTTTGTTTAAGCTCAGCTTACGCTACACAACACTACTTTTGCCTACGTGACCAAGATCGAGCGACTTTATGATGGGGCATGCGCAGTAACACCATTGCTCTCACACTTTAAAACATGTTTTAAGAAAGTATTTAATGAATTATGAGTTGCATGGCCTAGCGGAAATCGTTGGTGAAATTGCATCGAGCTTGGGTTTGATTGAGCGAAGTACTTTTGTTAAAAATCAGAATAAAGATTGATATTGAAACCGAAGGTTTAACACGAGTTTTTCTAAACTTATTAAGTTATACAAATAAATTAATTTACCCCTCAAAACTCATAATAGAAATATTTTGACTGTAGATTTTTTTAGTTGAAATACATGTCAAAATACCTTTAACTTTACTTTTTTAGTTCCAAAAAAGGTGATAACTTTGTAAAACATGTAGCACCACCTCGTTAGAATGTCTTAGAATGAAGCATATTACCTTGTATAACGAATTTCGTCAAAAACGGTTCAGCTGTTCCTGAAATAGTAGTGGATATAGAAATATATAAATAAAACTATATATAAATATACGTACAAGAATAACTCGTTTATAGTTAGAAGATAATGGAAATAGAATCCTGTAGCGATGGTAACATTATGTCCGCAATCCCCTTCACATTCTAGTTTAAGGTTCAGCAGGTTGGTTTCCGCCTGTTTACTATCACCTTCGGGTAAGCTTGTATCTGGTTCGTGTCCTGCCTATTGCAACACACAGCGACATCTGCCGAGAACTTGTGTATAGTTATGTCATATATACAAAATTTTCCGAATATTTATCGTTAACCCTGTAACTCTAATTATAAATCGACATAACAACATATAAAATGGCCCAAGCAGCTGGAAAGTGAACCGGCCCCTCGCATTTCAGAATCGTCTACTATCTTGTGGCGTAATATGGATCAACGTCTCTCGAAGCTTAATTAAATACTTGGCAAACAGATACACGACTCCGGGAACAGAATAATGGAGGTATTCTGCAAAAAGTTGGAGCAATTTGAACTGCAATTCGGTGGACTGAAATGTGATCTTGCCAAAATGAATGAAAGGGTTACGCGTATAGAGTCTGCCTTTGCTCGTATAGATGCTCGGAAAACAGAGTTGTCTTCCATTAAAGTGCGCTTACAAAGACATGATATGTTAGCTGATGCGTGTGAAGTTCGAATACATGGTATACCCTGCGAAGAGGCTGAAAATACGCCCTTAAACAGTCTTTTCAGAGAACGACAGGTACAGCGCACTAGCTTCGACCTGGCTGTTGTCATTAAATTTGAAACACCTACGAATAGAAATACCCTTCTGAAGACAATTGCTAAATACAGACATGTTAACAAATGCCCTCTTTGTGTCGCCCATGTTGATTTGAACTCTAATGCTCCGATCTATGTAAATGAATCGCTAAGCAAATATAATTATGATATTTTTAAATCTGCAACCCTGTTTAGAAAAAAAGAAAAAGCTTGCAGCAGTGTTCATGAAACGAGGTCAGGGATATGGTTAATGCCATGCCAACTCAGATCCTTAGCAAGTGGCGTCGACTCAGGCGATTAAGGACTTATTGGAACGAATTTCACTTTCAACCCCAGAAGTTGCTTTTTTGAATGAAAAGGGAGCGACCGTGGACCATATTGCTAGGGATCATATTATCGCCGAATAGTGTTAGACCTAGACATAGGGTATATCTTATAACTATGTTTCTACTGCTTATTTACTTACTGCCTTCTACACCAACTTTCCATACCTCTCAATTAAATAATGCTTCTATAAAAATGTTTCAAAAAGTCACAAATTGCAACCTTAAACGCAGTGTTAATGAGTTGGTAATTAATCATAAGTTCTTCAGTTAGACAAACAGGACGCTCCACATACTGTGGAGTAATCGAGCCTTGGGACTGAAAATTTATCACATTAATGCACAAAGTTTACTACACAAGATTGTTGAGTTTAGATACTTGTTCGACGATTCTAATGGCGATATTGTATGTGTTTCTGAGACCTGGTTCTCAGATTGGCACAGTGATGGGTTAGTCAAAGTTAACGGCTATCATTTGTTTCGTTCTGATAAGACGGATCATGGTGGTAGTGTAGCTATGTATGTTAAAAATGGACTGTCTTGTAAATTAAAATGTGTTTCGGATGTTGGTGATTCAGTAGAATATGTGTTTGTTGAGATGTTTTCTCGTAATGGAATGGAAGAACTTTCTATTAAGTTTGGAATCGGTGGACATTTTCCCGACCAATGTGTCTCTACCAACGCATTTTACGCCGACAAGCAGCACACTTTTGGATGCATTTTTTATCGATGACCCATCGAAAGCAGTTTATTACGGTCAATTATGTGCCCCTTGCTTTTCTAAGCACAACATAAATGCACTTTTCGAACTCTTCGCTCAGGAAAAGCACAAAATAGTTAATTCTAAGACTAGACCTTGGTTTTATCGCCACATAAAACAATTAATTGAAGCAAGAAATCAGGTATACTCAGAATGGAGGAGTCTTGCCGTTAATAAGGCAATTAAGTCATCTGAAGCATCTTATTATAAGCAAGGGTTTGGTACGGCTGTGGCTCAATTCTTGGTCCTTTGTTGTTTGTGTTGTATATCAATGATTTGTCCAGTGTTTTAAAGTTTTGTAACCTTAATTTTTATGCTGATGATGTCCAACTGTATATTGGTTGCCCACTTGTTGATATTAGTAAATGTATTACTGAGCTTAATTGAGAATTAAATCATGTATATCAGTGCGCTTCTACGAATTGCTTATATTTAAATACTGATAAATCCAAATGTCTGGTTATCCATAAAAGAGTTATTGATGCAAGTGTCTTTGATAGTGTTCATTTGAACAATTCTGTGATAAAATACGTGGGCATCGTTTTCAACAATACACTATCTTGGAGCGACAATATTTGTCGTACAATAGGAAAAGTGTATGATATGCTTCGTATATCTTTTATTATTACCCCGAGCGTACCTCATCCCTGCGCTGCTCTATGGTTATGAGATTTAGGCTAACTGTTATTATATTTGTAGCAAAAAACGTAATGTTGTTTACAATAACATTGCGAGATATATGTATGAACTAAATCAACTTGACCCCGTATCAGAATGTGCGAAAAATTTTCTTAATACATCTCTTGATAACATGTTGAAAGCTAAAACTCTAGCAATGCTACATACTATAATATATACAAAAAACCTGCTTATCTTTATATATTTACACCCAACTTTATTTTCTCAGGTCCACACGTTAAGCATTACTAACTCACACTAGATACACATCTCTTATTTCTGAACGCCAGTTCTTTGTATACCTCTATTCGTCTGTGGAACTCTCTACCAACAAGACTTAGATTAGAGAAGAACTTAGCAATGCGAGGCAGTTTAAACGGGAAGTGACAGTTTATTAAAATGAAAGTTAGTTGAATTTTTAACATTAATTTATTTAATAATTTTTTTTTTTTGTAAAATTTATTTGGCTTGGTTTTTAGAAATTTTGCTTCTTATTCCCTTTTTCTTTCTTTACTTTTTCTTTCACTTGGCTTTGTTTTACATTTTATTCTCTTGTAATTTTAATACTTTTATTCTTTACTTTTTCTTTTATTTGGCATTTTGTAATATTAAAGCTTTAATTGTTTTTTTAAGTTAAGTTTGATGTATAAAATTATTATTGTACTTTATTGTATTGATTTTGAGCAACTAGCATATTAAATATAATTTATCAAAATTGTCGTGCGGGGATAAAATAAAGAAACGAATTGACAAAATTACTTACTAGCTCCATTTCCAATATTTTATATGGGCGATACGATAATTTCGCGCTCAAGAAAAAAATTAGTTGTCCTTTACGATAAAACAGAAACCCAATTTTTGGCACAACCATACGAATTTCAGCTACAATATTTTATATATGCTGACGAATGTAATACAAGTTTGCCTCCAAAAGTAAATTTTGTAAATATGTCCGTTACTATAATTTCGCGCAAAAGGAGTTGATATGTACGCCTGCCTTAGGTTCATTGATTATGGGAAAACTTTTATGCAAATACTTGAATGCGGAAACATCCATGCTTAGTTTGTATCATTATTCACGCATATATAACTCAATGCTCGAAAAAAGTTCCGCGGTAGGATAACTTGTTGTTATTCATCAGTTAATCGTCTAACATCCCAATGTCAAATATTTTTAACTTAAGAATATTTTTTTGAGGAATTAACAAAACTATTGATTTAATTATTTTACTTCAATGGCTTAGCACCGTCTTTAAAAGTCTAAACTAGCAACAATATAAGATTAAAAATTGATATTAAGGTTTGAAACTTTTACAGTAGATTTTGCGCCATTCCGAAAAATAATATTAATATAATTTTCAAACGAAACAAAATTTGTTCTTTTCACCCAGTCTAGTGTGCATACATTCAAGACGTATGAACATTTTGTTACTCGTATAGAAGTTTTTCCATAATCAATGAGAGTCAGGCAGGCGTACATACATCATAATATGGAATACATTTATCCGCTGACCGATCTATTAGTGATATTATATATAGTTATTCTCATATATGCCTAGAGTGAAAAAGAAAAACTGCGATGGGTATGTCTTTCACTTTAAATTCCTTATACATATACCTATTTGTATACTTTCCTTTATATGATAACCGTATTATATGGATCAGGGATTCAAAACAAATGAAACGATTCTATTTCGTTTCGTAAGTTCACAAAATAAAATTATCGAAATAATTTCGTTTCATTTCTTCTAAAAAGAGCAATAAAGATAAACGTACAAAAACCATAAAGTTCAACATACATCATTTACATATAGATGAAATGTCTAAAAAAAATGTGTACAATGTTGGCAGGTGAAAACAACAATTAAAGGGAAACTTCATGTCAGCATCTTGCAAACTACATGCAGCATAGCCTATGGGTTAGGCAGCTGATCTTGCAAATCAGAGTGAGTGGGTTCGATTCTCCACAAGATCCTCTGAAATAGCAAAACTTTACGAATTATTCTAACGAGATATTGAGGCTGTTTTCGAAATAGTACTATACTATAGCCTGTTTTACTTAAAAAAATATTAAAAATCAAGCAAGGAAGTCTAAGCTGGTGCGGAACCGAACATTATATACCTAGAAGTGATCTATTATGGCATAATAATGTACGCAGGTCTATTTTAATACCTTTCAGTTCGTATTATAAAGCAGGTCTATTTTAATACCTTTCAGTTCGTATTATAAAGACAGCTGATTAAGAGTTTTGAGGGATAAATTAATTTAAAGAAAATATGAACGTATAGCGCGATATACAACAGGTATATCATCATAAGCCTCCTAAGAGATTCTCGCGCCGAGCTCTACTTCCAATTTGTGATGTGCCATTTTGAATTTTTTCCTACAAATTGGCGGTACCTACAGATTTTTGCCGAATTCGAACGGCATCTACAAAGGAGATGAAATTTTGCTGTGAAACCTTCCATTGCAGAAAGACGCTCGAAGAGTTTGCCAAATCACTGCCGAGAGACGACCGCGTTTTGGAACACTTTTTCAAACCATTTTTGATGTTACCTGTCCCTGGAATCGAACCGTGGACCTTCGGCGGGGTAGGCCGGCAACACTACCGCCACACCACGGCGGCCGCCATTAATTTATTTGTATATAAATAGCTTCCCTACCAACAACTGCTAACCACATTTTTTCAAAATACCAATACCAATCAAATAGACAGACGCACAGACAGACGGACGGAGAGACGGACATGGCTAAATCGACTCAGCTCATCGTCCTTGTTATTTCAGGACCCATCTCTTCTTTTTCTCATACTTACAAACATTACATTTTCATTTAAGGTATGAAAATCAAAAAGGTATATAACTTCCCTTTTGCAGTGGGGTATTAACTACTTGCCCAGATATTTTACTTGTGTGTTATCCGATTTGCCTAATTTTTGGCGGGAGCATACTACATACTATTGAGAAGCAGCTGACCAATTTCGATTGAAATATGTAGTTGAAACTACAAGGAATCGCCTTTGAAAATGTCAGAATTTTTATCGTGTTAACAGACGGGCGGGCGGACATGGCTTAATCCATTTCTCTTTTCCTCCTGAACATTTTGATATGCATAAGTCAATATCTATCTCGATCCGTTTATGGCGCTACATTTATGGCGTTCATATATCTTGTGTACGTAGCACTACTAGGTATAAAAAAAACTGTACACTACTAACAAAAAATCCATCATGAGTACTAATCAATGCCGCCAGATGGCGGTGCATGCTCAATGTTATGGTAAAAATGTGAATAGAACTAGGATTTCATAAATAAAAAGAAAAATTATTATTATTGCGCTTGAGCTCGTTTATATTCATGGTACTTTGCAGGGTTTTCAATTGAATTGTTGATATACAAAATAAAAAAAAATTAGTTGAATAATAATTATTATCACTGATCTTGAGCTCGCCAAACTTACAAAAATATGTAAATTATGAAAATAATTTCGTTTCGCTAATTCACAAAACTATATTATCATCGCGAATGCTGATATTCACTAATGACTTTCGCGGATGCGAAAATTCAGGTTTGTTCAAATTTGTCAAAAATTTTGTATGGTTATAAAAACTTAGTTTATCGGTGAAGAATATAGTTTTACAGCCCTATGAACTTGTTATGGGTAACAATTGTATGCACAGCCAACAATGACAATGGAAAAGATTTTCTATTTCACCATAGAAATGGTGTCAACAAATACACATTTTTTTTTAATTATAATTTGTTTTCGTAAATTATTATTGGCCTTCAATTATTAAAATTTGTAAAAAGTGCTTGTTGAGCTCAAGGCCTTTTTTAAATTGGAATACAATATGAAATGTTTTTTGTATTTCTAGTTTTATTTGTCGATATTTCGATCTCAATCTGAAATCATCATCAGGAACTGTGGACAAAAGCAACAATCAGATAAAAATGCACAAATGCACCGTATACATAATACCACTTACACAATTGAGTATGCTTTACCGACTAACAAGATAAGCGAAACAATAATACTTAGGTATAAGTCAAATAAATCAAAATATAAACAATTTAAAACACCGTACGAATAAACAAAAATATGTAAAACCAACAATACATGAAGGGACAACCAAATCAGTACTTCCCCGGTTTTGTCCGCGCATTAATATATGGAATGGGGCAAAATGGACCAAATAGGGTTATACTGGAGTTGACAGTTGAGGCCGCAGCCCGACTGTCGTGGTAGCGATGTCGTGGATTTTAGTCCCCTGTTACGACAGGCATACGAACCTATTTTAACCCCCTAAATAAAACCTTCGTAGGGTATGATCCAATCGCCCCTATGATCCGTATTAGGCTTGTAGTGAAACTAATGTGTAAAAAGGGCTCATGAGTAAAATCTTCTGATTTTACGTCTTATACTACATTTACACTGCACCAAATGAGTAATTTTGGGCGACAAAATCCAAATGCATCGCATTTCTCCATACAAATCGCATTTCCCAAATGACTATTAGTGGTGAAGAGCCCTAACTCTCTCTTTTTGTGTTCAGCCTGAGCAAAGTAGTTCCCTGTTCACTCAGCTCACTCAATGCTCTCTACATAATTTCACTGATCACGTCAAGCCAGCGACCAGCTGCTAGTTTTACTATATGAACCCCTAGGTCCCCGCATTAAATCGAATAATGTATGTTGGACGAAATATGCTATACATGACGAAAAGCTACAGATGTGCTATGGGATCACTATCTCCAAACATGGAGCTTATCCTTTTTACTATGAGTTTACAATAGAGTTTTCAATGCCGAGGGCATAGAGAGCATATGTCGGTGTTTGCATTTACGCCAACGCGTAAGTGTCAGTAAATCTTAAGAAGAATCTCGAATAACCCAGAGCCCCCTCATCAGATGTTGTCTGTGTTCATGCTTCTGCACCATAAACTAGTACAGGGTGGCTGATGAATTTTGCTACATTAAGAAACTCAAATAATTTTCAGTGTATGGAATTCATTTTTCTTTTATTCATGTTAAAGCTCATTAAATTTTATTAAATATAGCTTAATTAGTTTTAAAAATAATGGAATTTAAATGCCCCCCCTGCTCGTCGATGCATGTGCGGCATCTTACCAAAAAGTTGTTCATTACTGCTTGGAGAGTTGAGACAGGAATAGCCGCGATTGTTTCTCGAATGGATTGCCTTAGTTCATTCAAATTTGTTGGTTTTGCTTTGAAGACTTCCTGTTTGCAATAACCCCACAAGAAAAAGTCAGGTGCAGTAAGGTCAGGCGACCTGGGTGGCCAACGGAATGTGGAGTTTCTGGATATCAGCTTATTGGGAAATTTTCGTCGCAATTCTGTCATAACAGGTTGGGCTATATGAGGAGCTGCACCATCTTGCTGAAACCACACAGAGATGAAAGAAATTCTCATTCGGCATAATTATGGATAGAAAAACTCTCTCAACATGCTCAAGTAACGGTCTCCAGTAACCGTAACGGTGTGACCGTTTTCTTCGAAGAAGTAGGGCCCGACAATGCAGCGTGATGAAACTGCACACCACACTGTGACACGAAGTGGATGCAATTCCGTCTCATGGAGTATCTGTGGGTTGGAAGCACTCCATATTCGACAATTTTGTTTGTTTATGTTGCCGTTTAAATCGAAATGGGCCTCGTCAGACATGAAAAGACAGTTCAACATGTTTCCATCCTCTTCTACCATTTGAAGCATCTTCTGGCAAAATTCCAAGCGAATCGGCAAGTCTGCAGCGTTCAGTTTGTTGGCCATTTGAATTTTATATGGGAATAAGTCCAAATCTTTGTGCATAATTGACTGTAATGACTGTCTGCTTACACCCATTTGAGCAGATAAGCTTCTTGTCGAAACACGTGGATTGTTTTGTATGGCAGCAGCTACAGCAGCGATTGTTTCCTCCGTTCGAACTGAAGGGTTTCGATGGTAAGGTCTTCTGTTGACTGTCCCATGCTCGGCAAAATTGTTTACAAGTCTTATTATGGTCCATCTGCTCGGAGGATTGCCGCCAAACGTGCGCCTATACTCTCTTTGAACCGAAACTACCATTTTTGTTAAATGTAAAAGTCAATCTGCAAAATAAAAAAAAAATTTACCAGATTCATTAAATAGAAAAAAAGTTATTTAATTTTTTTTGGTAGCGGCTTTCATTAGCCACGACAAGCGACTTATAGAGTGTTATTTTCGTTCTTCGAAAGAGGACTTAACTTCTTAATTGGCTTCTCCTACTACTGAATTAGCACTTGTTTGAAAGAGTGATTCTTTGTTGGATTTTAGACTGGCATCATTGTTGCTGACAATGCTGGCTCTCAGGTAAACGAAGTCCTTTACTATTTCGAAATTATGGCTGCCAACAGTGGCGTGGTCGCTTCTTTATCTAGTTTGGCGTAAGCAGAAGTTACGGCATGGGATTCGTACGATTAGTCGAAAAAAAAATGTCGAATCTTAAAAGACCGAATTGAAAAAAGCATTATTATACCGAACACATTTTTGATCGAATTAAAAAATGTCGAAAAAAGGAAAATGACCGAAAAAGGCCGACATTTGTATACTTACGATGAAAATACGAAAATTTAAACCCTTTATTCATAAAAAATAAAAGAGGTTTATTACGCTCTTAATATTTTTTAAATTTACTATTTAGCTTTGCTGATTTTAAGAGAGTTACCGTTATTCATTGAGCTCATCTGTGTTAGAGATACTAGCTCATCGATGAATCGATATTTTGGATATATATCGGTGTGGAATTTGGCTAAACTTTAATATAATGCGATACGCTCTGGAAAAACTTACTTCTAGGGAACTGTAGAGATGGCCGTACAGATCACATCATTGAAAGTACCAACGTGCTAACGTGTATAGTTTAATGGTTTACATTATATGTTACCTTTCGAAAATTAGATAGAAAAATTATCGAATGGGGCATCAAAAGTCGCGTATTTATGCCTAGATTAATAATGTGAAGTATTATTTGACCAAAAAAATATTTTTTATGCTATATATTGTGGTCGAGTTTAGGTTTGATTTTGTACTATTGTCTAAAAATAGCTGTTAAATGTACTGAATATGTAAATTTTCATAAGCACACCGATATATCGATACATCGACCATTTACATACCTAAAAACGTTATCTAAGATCGGAACTTTTCTCACATCTATAACCGCATATTATGTACGGAGGGTTTTCTTTTTTTTTTTTTGAGAAGAGCAGTGAGATTTGTTGAAAATGTTATAAGTTTATCGTAAGGCCTTATATTTGCTTAGAAGACGTACTCGAAACAGAAAGACAAATAATTTCCAACATCAACGTATAACATGTAGGAGGGGTGTAATTATTGATGTGTAAAATTCGGGCTTCCATAAGTTGGGCGATACTATTTTAGCTATTTTTTAATGCTATATTAGAAATTTTTCCAAATTTTTACATGATTAAAATTAGAAAAAATATCGAATTAATGATGTGTAAAATTCGGCATATTTGATTCGACATTTAAATTTTCGACATATGGACCCATAATTTTCACCAGCATCAAATTAAAGAAATCGCACCATATGGGGTCACCCTGTCTGAAGCCTCGTGTTGCTCAATGTCATTTTGCACAGCCGTATAAGTCTTCCGGAGAACCCCAAATTCAGACATAGCGGCATATATGCAGAGCCTTTTCGTGCTATCGAAAGCGGCTTTCAAATCATCGATAAGGTGAGAAGATCTGCGAAATCATTGGCGATCATCGTACGGACTGAACTCTCCGACTGTGGGTTCGGCGCTCTTACACTCTCTTTACCTACCATGGCGTTGAAGTCGCAAAGCACGACTTTGATATCGTGAGGGGGGCAGCGGTCGTAGAACGCATCCTTTTCCTCCGCCGGCGCATGTCATCCACAGGTGTGAACAGAGTACTTGGCAACGAATTCTCTCTCCCACCATAAATCTGCGCTTATTTGCATAACCACGTCAGTAGACGTCGAAAGGTGTAATTGCGATATTTCCTTGCCCCGGGGTTTTCATATCAGAGGCAGGTTTAGCTTTTCTTAGAGCTGAGTTTTATGTGGTGGGTCCCAAAAGCAACGCACAACCCGTTTGGCTGCTGGACCTCACGGTGATCAAACGCTGCGGTTTTAAGTCCCCTTACACCGCTTATGTCGGCGTGCCCTTACAAGGTTGTGGCCTTCTCACATTTAGCTCACCACAAAACGGTGGACAGAGCTGCTTAAACCTGGTTACATTTTTAGGTAGTAAAGCAAACCTATTGTCAACGTATGACACTTCAATACTTGGTAAATTAAAATCACCTAAAATACAATAATTAGTACAATTATGAGTATGGACTAAATACACAATCTTGTCAGTATGCGATTTATAAAGGGAATTCAGACTGCTGGAGGTATATACGAAGCACAGACAAACAATATAGAGCTGCCTTGAACTGAGACACAAAGTTGATCCAGTATGGAATCCGAATCGTACAGCTCCACAAGCGATGACCGGAAATGACGGCAGACAGCAATTAGAACCCCACCGCCTCTGGAGAGACCAGTTTTAGTGTAGTCCCGATCTTTTCGGTAGACATTGAAGAAGTTGATATTCACTGTCTAAGAAAGCAGTGTTTAGCCAAGTTTCAAATATAACGAATATATCATATTCCATATGCGAACTCATTTCAAGTTAGATTTGGTCCTCATGCCAGAGACATTCTGAAAATATATATTTAGATGCCTTGAACTAATATCAGTTGAAGCAGCTAATTGCTAAGCATCATCGCCTTGTTGTACAGCTATTCGATGGTTTTTGAAAGGTTTAACTTTCACATCCGCCGGCCAGAGCATAGGATCCATAACTTTATCTTTTTAGACTATTTGTATATGTATCCTTTTTGACAAGAGGAAAACAGGCAAGTTGACTACCACTAATTTTGGCATTTTTGATAACATATGTGATAAGACTATCAGCAGCAACACTTGGTTTAAAAGAAGATACATAGGTCCATCTCTTAGCACTTACTAAGTCGAGTTCTGCATTATCGCTGACGCCAGCTATTAAATTAGACGGTTTTTTAGTGATTTGAGGGACTTTCCTTAGCGTGTATTTGATGGATTTTTTTATATCCTTGCTGACTTCATCAACTAACAGTTTAGTATTAAAATTTTATTTTTGTGGCTTCTACGCTGTACTTTTGTCCACGGTGCATAAGATTGTGAGTTATGCTCGGCCGCAGAGCTCCCAGAGCTCTTATTACACTTATATCAACGAGTCGATCATAAGAATAAAAAATATAAACATTTTAGAGTGCGATCAAAAAACATGTCCGACTGCTAAGGTTTCTGAGTGTACGTGGAAAATTTTTTTGCATGCAAATAACCAGTGTTCTAGAATTGAATTAAAAAAATAATCTAGAAATTTAGAGACACTTCTGCATGATGAAACTGGCGCTCGGACAGACTATAAAACGCAGCATATAAGAAAGTGAGGGCGATCATTTTTTTTTTAATTTTGTACAGGTGATTTGAGAATACTTCTCCAAAAGCTTGGAATATGTTATACAGTCAAATCTGGATAGTTCACTATATACAATGATCACCTCGATATAGTAAGCGCTGACATTTTTACATGGAGTACTCTAAGTAGTGAACAGTCGGGTATTCCCCGACTGGACAGCTATTCGATGCTAGATTTTGATTCGATTATTTGATTCTTGTTGGGTGCAGACTCTTAGAAAAGGCGAGTATCCCGGCATGAAGAAGATGTTATACAAGTGGTTTGTAACTCAATGAAAAATAAACTGGCCAATTACTAGGCAATACTTAGGGAAAAGGTAATAAAGTTACACGCCGACTTTCAGGAAGTTGAGGATAGCTTTCATGCCAGCCCCCATTGGTTTTCTGGATATAAATCCCGATTTAGCATCCCATTCTTGAAAGTGTGTCGCGAAAAATTATGATCAGATACCCAGGCAACTGATCCCTTTAAGCACAAACTCAGAAATATCAGATTTGAAGTTTTACGAGGACCAAATATACAATGCTGACAAGACCGGTTTGTTTTGGAAAATGCTTCACGTATCCCAGCCAAACCGAGTTTAGTTTTTATATTTTTAAATATTGCGAGCGAAACAATCAATCGAACAGCACTTATGAGCCACTGTACAACTAATAACGACTCACCGAACTTTGGCGGAGCAACAATAACAACATTAGAAAACGGGCATTGATAACTGCGGTCACTTATACAGGCATTTGTTTACAAACAGACGGACAGTAAACATTTCCACGTTGAACAGGACTGTTCCCTTTGTAGGTGTTTGAACATTTGTGGATACGCAGTTCTTCCGTGACTTTAAAATAATTGTGAATAATTAGTAGAGCTTCGAATATGGTACTGATTTATTTGCAATATGGTTTATACTCGTACAAGTGTAGTTGTTTTGTATTCTTACATAGTATGCATTAGGCATTTATTGCTAATACGTACATACATACAGGGTGGCGCAAAAGTAATCCTCTTATCAGAAAATGCTATAAATTTTGCGATTGGCCCCTAAAGTCAGTTCTGTTTTGACATTTGTGTAGTAAACACACGCGAAATACACGTTAATAAACAATACGCTACACTGCTCCAGAACGCGGAATATTGCTGACTATTTATTTGACCAATAATCGGTCGGGGCCAAACGGTTACTGTGAATGGTGAGCGCTACAGAGCAATGATCAACGAGTTCTTTTTGCCGCAACTTGATGAATTGGGATTGGAAAACATGTGGTTCCAACAAGACGGTGCAACAGCACACACTGCACGTGCCACAACCGATATGCTGATCATCGGAAGCTTACTTTTGCGCCACCTTGTATCTACTTCAAAGTGAGAGAAACTGGTTTCTTTTGGAAACGAATGTCGCTCGCTCATTTGTTGCCTTGCTTACGTAGTTCCAAGTGCATCTATGAACGCCGCCACTAAACTTTACCGAAGTTCCGCACCTTAAAACCGTCAAAATGGCAAAGGCAACAAATATAGCGATAAACATAATCAAAACAAACACGACATATAAGGAAAAAACTCCTCGCGTTATACGTGGAATAAATATGTGGTCTCAAATCTGTGCATGCTCCTCCCAATACTGCTACTTGCAGTGTTGAATTCGCTGTGATCTTCGTGTTGGCGCAATTTATATTAAATAACGCGAAATCTTTGGTGCTCGATCAAATTGTTTATTTGTTTTAATATGCTGCTCGTTTGGCAAAAGGCACAGTTTACTTGTCGGCCGTTTTAATATACCGTCCTTAGTATTTAATGTAGCAACGCGGACTAGTGCATCCATACCGGGATGAGCCTCGATCACTCTTCCCCTTGCCCAGTCGTTTGGTGCTAAGCGATCATATTTAATAAGCACCAAGTCGTCAAATTCCAGGTTACGTTGCTCTTGCTGCCATTTTGGACGATTTTGTAAATGCGACAGCCATTCAGATGACCAACGTGACCAAAAGTGTTGAATCATTCGCTGCAATTCGATATAATTCCTGCTAAGGGTTAAAGTTGAAGTTGATATTTCTGGAGGGGGCGCTAGTAGCGCATTAGCAATTAAAAAATGGCCTGGTGTCAAAACTACTAAATCTTCAGGGTCGGCTGTGAGTGGGCACAATGGACGCGAATTCAAACAGGACTCGATGCGAATCAGCACGGTTGTTAGCTCTTCATACGTCAAGCGATTGCCTTGCACCACACGGTTAAGATGGTATTTTATGGACTTTACGTTGGTCTCTCACAGACCACCGAAATTAGGTGCATGAGGCGGATTATAATGCCACGGTATACCCTTTTCTGCAAGGTTGGGTACGAGGTCCCTCTCGATTGACTTTTGAAACATTCTTTGATTTAGAGTATTGTCGGCGGAGTATTGTTGGTCCCGTTGCCGCTGAAGATTTCACGACATAGGCCGCGACGAACGACGAATCTATGTAATGCCACGAGAAAATGTTCGGTTGACATTCCAGTAATAACTTCTAAATGCACTGCTTTGGTTGCAAGGCAAATGAAAATTACAATGTACCCTTTATACGTAGTGTTACCTCGGAATTTCGATGATTTTAGTTCAAATGCGCCAGTATAATCAGTGCCCGTGGCTTCAAACGGTTGATTTGGTTGGTTGACTTGGTGAAAAGGTAAGTTTCCCATCATTTGGTTGGATAATTCAGGTTTATTGCGAAAACATGTGATACACTTTCGAATTCTTGCGGTTCCGCGCTGTCGCCCTCTAATTATCTAATATTGTTGTCGTAGATTGATCAGAGTTAGTTGCACTCCTCCGTGCAACGTGTTCATGTGTGCATTGTCAATCAATAAATGACGACTTGGGATGATTATTGGATGTTTTTGACGGTATGGTAAGTCAGATCTTTGCAGTCTTCCTCCTACTAGAAGCAGTCCCGTTGAGCTTTCGACGAAAGGTGCTAAACCCCGTGTTGACGATTTCGCTGGCAATGGATCTTTCGAGTTAATGCAGGCAAGATCGCTGGAAAAAGCATCGTGTTGTACTAATTTAATTAGCTTCACCAAACTTTCATGTAACTCATTCACTTTGAGTAGCACCTTTTTGCGCCATGATCGATTTTCTGCATGCGAGTTGTAACAATAACGTAAAATCCAGGCGGTTATGCGAATTAGTTTGGTCAGCGACGAATAATGATACAGAATTGAATCTCCTTGTAGGCAGACATAATTGTGTACCTTTGGAGAATTGGCTTCGGTTTATTCGCCCGTGAATTTAGAAGTGGTTTCATGGAACGTTGGCCAGGTATCACTATCGTGCCGAAGCCAAGTTGGTATGTTCTCCCATAACTCGAATGTTGATAACTGCTTCGGCATTAAACCGCGAGTTGCACAATCCATTGGAATGTCACTTATGTGACATACGCAAACGTCAAGCTGTGTAGTTCTGTTTATATTTTTCTCTGTTATTATATTTACTAAATTAATAATATCTTTGATATTCTAAAGTTATAATTAAAGTGGATAGAGTTAAATACTTAATGTGCTTCACTACTTGGTGTGAAAAGTGTTAAAAAGTTTCAATAGTTATTCATTATTATAAATTTATTTTGTTGAATTTGTGTATGCCGAGTTTTTTGCATATTTCATTTGTTGCTATTGAAAGACTTTATTTCATATTGCAATTGTTGTTGTGCTCTGACTTGCTTTTCTTATTTCTTTTTCGTTACAGCTGTTTTGCGTGGTTTGTTAAACGTCAGATACAGTGTGTTTAAAACTGTTCGCTCAGTACTGTGTCACTTAAACTGTCAGGGTTGTTTTTTCCTTAATCCGCTAAATTTTTTCTAACTTATAATTTTTCTTATAAATTTATAAGTATTTATACGAAAATGTCGTGCATGATAGCAAACTGCCAGGTAAAAAGCGAGTCCGAACGCTTTGTGGCATGCTGGTTGTGTGATGGACTTGTCCACGCCAAGTGCACTGGGTTAACCGGTAGAATAGCTGACCTGCTTAACGAAGGAAAAGGCCTGCGCTGGTCTTGTTCCAAATGCCGGTCGACGGAAGTTGATCTCTGTAAAATCTTAGGCATATCAGAAACGGTTTTTCTGAAATAAGCAAAGATTTTTCATTGCTGACCGAAAAATTCAAAAATATGAAAATATTTTCAAAACCTTGGAAACTTTGGAGAATTCGCCTCATTTGGAATGCCCTGATAATCGCGAAAACAACCGCAGGCGTACGGATGATCGGCCTACTACCTCAACAGTGCCGAACTTGCCTCAAGCCCTTGAACTTATCGATTTGGCTTCTCCAATTCCTAGTACGGTTGTCCGAGCAACGTCGAAGAACGCCCCTTCAAAAACGTCCACTAGGAAAAACTCGGAACCTCCAACTATTGCAATGGAGTCTGAACCAATCGTTGGTAAGCTGGTTGTGGTTCCTCGCAAAAGATCTATTTTTGTGTCTAGGTTCCATCCAGACACTACCGAGGATGATTTGATGTACCATATTTCTTCTAAAGTTAAAGCTCAAAGCGTAACTGTTAGAAAACTTAATTTCACATATCAAAGAAGTATGTCTTCGTTTAAGATTGATGTATCTGGGAACGATTTCGATACTCTTTTGGACAGCTCTTTTTGGCCTCCCGGGGCTCTTGTGCGGGAGTTTGAATAAAGACCGAATAGGAATGTTCAAAATGTAGCGAAAATTTCTCGTAATAACGTTGAGTCAAAAAACTGAGCACTAAATCCGTGAATATCTTTTATCAAAATGTCAGAGGTTTAAATACCAAATTAACTGATCTCTTTTTGAAATCTTTTCATTGTAAATATAACGTAATTGCTTTTACCGAAACTTGGCTAAAACCTCATGTTTTCAATTCAGAGTTTTTTTGTAATGAATATCAAGTATATAGAAATGATCGCCTGAACAGAGACCCCGACTGTACTACTTGCAAAAATGTTAATGTTTGCCGACGACGTAAAGCTTTTCATGTCATTCGCGTCATTTGAAGATAGAAATAAGCTACAATCAGATCTAGATGCACTAGTTGGTGCGATTTAAATTATATGCCACTTAACCTTAAAAAATGTAAACACATGGGTTTTTCGCGTGGAATTTCTCAGCCGGCTTCCTATACAATTAAAAATTATAGTCTAGAGCAAGTGTATGATTTTGTTGACCTGGGGGTTACTATGGACTATAAACTCCGTTTCAACCGCCATATTAACAAACCAGTCAATAAGGCTAGAGGTGTCCTAGCATTCGTTAAACAATGGTCTAAAGAGTTTAGCGACCCTTATGTAACTAAAGCCCTCTTCAATACATTAGTCAGACCGATACTTGAATATGGTTCTATAATTTGGAACCCGCGTTACCAGGTTCATGTAGATCGCCTTGAATCAGTACAAAAACAATTTTTACTATTTGCCTTAAGAGATTTTCATTGGGATCCCTTGTACAATCTGCCACCCTATACGAATCGTTTAAAACTCATTAATCTACACACACTTTCTAGTCGGAGGGAAATGCTTGGAATTATTTTTATGATTAAATTGAAGTGAACTTCAATGTACCGTCTCGTCCTTCAAGGCATTTTAAACCTCTAGTCTTAAAACAGTGCCTAAACGATTTTCGGTTAAATGAGGCTTTTCGCTGTTTGTGTCCAGATTATAACTCTGTTTCTGGTAGATTTGATATTTCAGACTCGCTTTTCAGCATAAAAAAATCAATTCATTCTATCCTAAATTCATAGCTACTAATTGTTTCTTATTCTTTGACCTCTATTTTAACTTCTAACAATAATTTTATTCTGTTAACTAGTTATTTCTTAATGTATAATCTATCCTATATCTAGTTTACTTAGCTGATGAGGTTTTCTCTGTAGCTGAGCAGTTTTAGATCTCGACGATTAACAAACCAAAGCCTTTCAACGACTCGGCACGAACGAATAATCCGCGCGTTATGCGGATGCGCCCCTCGCGCCGGTCGGGCGGGATATGGTGGGTAATCCGTTGGTAATTATTATTGTTATTATTATTATTATTATTATTATATGTGCACCTTCAGACTTTTCTTGGCCCATGCAGCTATGCGTGTGGCACACAATTATACTCGAGGAATTGTTAATGTTGGTTTGTTGGAGTTGTTTTAGATTTGGCAGTCACCAATTGAGTGTGCATTTCACCATTCTCTTCTTGGAAGCGTATGTATACGCAGGCAGCAAACGCCACAGTAGACCCATCACAAAAGGTATGCGGATTGGATTCGTGGTGAGTATTTAATCCATCGTCGCATTAAAATTTCGCTGATATATGGAATCTCAGTGATGAATTCGCTCTATACTTCGTTCAACTTGCCGGCAACTTCATCGTCCCAACCCAATGCGCCTTTGTCTGGGCCATGGTTCTATGCCCACACCTGTTTTAGAATAATTTTTACCTTGACGTTAATTAGCGCAATGAGTCCCAAGGGGTCAAATAAACGACCCTTGGTTGAGAAAATAGTTCGCCTTGTCGCAACCGTTGGTAAATCGAACCGGTATTAAAACCTGAAGATGTCTTCATCTGGGTGACAATTCATGCCCAGGGTCTTAACCATACCGTCCTTATCCAGTTCACGTAATGTATTCGTGTATCGATGTTCCAACGGAATTGCTTCGAGCAGTGCCGGATGATTGGATGCCCATTTTCTTAACTCCATGCCCGCTGATTGTAGTACGGATTTTACTTGATCTCGTTTTTGGATGGCAGCTTCAAGTGAATGATCCCCTGATTGCACATCATCTGCGTACATTTCTCTCTTCAACGCATTTTCTGCCAGTGGGTAGCGTACCTTTTCAACGTCTGTGATTCTGTTGATGGCACTAATAGCAGTGCAGGCGCCGGAGCGGTGCCAAATGTGACGGTTGTAAGACAATATTCCGCAATGTGACCTCGACTGTTGCGCCACAGCATTTTTTGATATGGTATGTCATCTGGGTGCATTTCGATGCACCTGTACATTTTTTGTACATCGGCATTGAAAACGAACTCATAAAATTTCCAATTTAATAACACTGCTAGAAGTTCAGTTTGTAATTCTGGTCCGATGCATAAAATATCATTTAGTGATTTCCGTTTAAGGTTTTTGCCAACGCATCAAATACAACCCGAAATTTGGGGGTTAAACTGTTTTCGCGGATTACGGTATGGTGTGGTAGAACACATGACGTAACCGCCGCTTGGTTGACTTCAGTAATGGTGAAATTATTCCTTTCTGATGATGTTGATGGAGCGATTTGATTTAATAGAAGATATTCTTCAATCGCGGCTGTGCAACTTTCCGTGACACCTGCTGTGCGAAGCAGACGCCGATCTAGTTGTTCAAAGCGCTTGTTGGCCATTTGTCTTCATCGACCTAATGTTTGGGTTGGATCAAGGTAGGTGTTTAAAGGTAAGCGGACCATATATTTCCCTGTGGGCTGTCGAACACAATGCTGATTAAAGACGTCGATGAACCATTTATCCTCCTGGGTTATGGTGTGTTCTTCTGGTATTTGCTCTAACTCGAAGAAACGATGCACAAGTGCATTCAGGTGCGGGTTGATTGCTGTATGATGACAACGAATAGTGGGCGACCGATTAGGAGTTGCATTTACTTATGCACCTTGACCATACAAAATCCAGCCGAAATGAGAATTTTGCGCTACGGAAGGTCCCGCCGACCGATACGGATGTCTGGAAATAAAATTTAAGCTTACAGTTCCGTCCCAATAAGTAAATCAATTTTGTTTGGACGAAAATATGTAGGGTCTGCCGAAACCCCACTCTTTATGTGTGGCCACTCATTTGGCTCCATTTGGTTACTTGGTAACTGTGATGTGACCTTGTCCATTACGAATGCCTCGAAGTGAGAACTAAGGCTTAATCCAAGTTGAAAACTTACACACTCGTTACTGGTGTCGGAGCTGCCACTGATACCACTGACTTCAGTACGTGTGGATGTACGATATAAGCCTAATGCCCTTGCAGCCCGATTTGTGATAAGAGTGCCTGGTCGATTAAGGCCCTAAGCGTTATTTTCCGCCCAGTGTTCACATTAACAACGGGTACTAATGCCGTGGCTAATAACACCTTTGGTGGTTGTGGCGGTAATTGCCCTGACATAACGCTTGCAGTATACGTTTTTATGCTGGATGAACTTAGTAACGGCGTTGTATTTTGGAATGCCGTCGATGCATTTTCGGATGAGTTAGTTGCCACTGATCTTCCTTTAAATGAAAAATAGCGCAGTGTGCGATGGCGTTGTCCACAGCTCCTGCAGTTTGATTTCCTCGGACATTTGGAAACAAAATGGCTAGTCTTCAAGCAAGAGCTCTAACCCTGTCCTTTTGTGTTCAGGCTGAGCAAAGTAGTTCCCTGTTCACTCAGCTCACTCAATGCTCTCTGCATAATTCCACTGATCACGTCAAGCCAGCGACCAGATACTAGTTTTACTATATGAACCCCTAGGTCCCTACATTAAATCTACATGGCGAAAAGCTACAGATGTGCTATGGGATCACTATCTCCAAGCATGGAGCTTATCCTTTTACTATGAGTTTACAATAGAGTTTTCAATGCCAAAGGCATAGAGAGCATATGTCGATGTGTGCATTTACGCCAACGCGTAAGGGTCAGTAAATCTTAAGAATCTCGAATACTCCCAGAGCCCCCTCATCAGATGTTGTCTGTGTTCACGCTTCTGCACCAAACTAGCACATATACGACAAGCGACTTATAGAGTGTTATTTTCGTTCTTTGAAAGAGGACTTAACTTCTTAATTACCTACACAGTCTGAATTAGCACTTGTTTGAAAGAGTGATTCTTCTTTGGATTTTCGATTGACATCATTGTTGCTGACAATGCTGGTTCTCAGGTAAACGAAGTCCTTTACTATTTCGAAATTATGGCTGCCAACAGTGGCGTGGTCGCTTCTTTATCTAGTTTGGCGTAAGCAGAAGTTACGGCATAGTTATTAACGCCGTTGATATCAATGTCCCCAGCATACGCTAACCCTTGCTTTATAAAATATATAATTTATAAAATATATAATTTTCACCTGCATCAAATTAAAGAAATCGCACCATATGGGGTCACCCTGTCTGAAGCCTCGTGTTGCTCAATGTTATTTTGCACAGCCGTATAAGTCTTCCGGAGAACCCAAATTCAGACATAGCGGAATATATGCAGAGCCTTTTCGTGCTATCGAAAGCGGCTTTCAAATCATCGATAAGGTGATGTGCGCCTATTCTTTTCTGACAGGGTTTTGCCAAGATTTAGCGTATTGTAAAAATCTGGTCGATGGTGGACTTACCAGGTCTGAAGCCATACTAATAAGGCCAGTCTCTTCAAGTCAGGCTTATCCTTATCCTTCATCTTCGATTGTTGGGACGGGCTCAACATCTTCTCCATTTAAAAGGGCGTAGTAGTGCTCCCTCCGCAATCTTCGAACTCTCTGAACATCAGCTACCAGACCGTTCGCCGTATATTTTGATAGAATTTTCGGACGTTCTCAATCTCTTTGATTTCAAGATTTTCTTCCTTTTTTTTATAAAAAATCACCTTTGCCTCTCTCCTCAAATCGCCGTAAATCTCACAGGCGCTCCCCGTAGCATTCGATCTCAATGTGACCTTGTAGGCACTGTCCTTTTTTTCCGTTTCAACGCGGTTTTATTCATCGTACTAATTGTTTCTTCAAGTTCATCGGTATCCTATTACTTCTTCAGCAGCGGTACGGAAAGCTCTAGAGATATGCTCATGCATTTAGAGAGATGGTGTATGAGACGATCTACGAAATCATTGGCGATCATCGTACGGACTGAACTCTCCGACTGTGGGTTCGGCGCTCTTACACTCTCCTTACCTACCATGGCGTTGAAGTCGGAAAGCACGACTTTGATATCGTGGGGGCAGCGGTCGTAGAACGCATCCTTTTCCAAAGCGTCCTTTTCTTCCACCGGCGCATGTCATCCACAGGTGTGAACAGAGCACTTGGTAACGAATTCTCTCTCCCACCACAAATCTGCGCTTATTTGCATAACCACGTCAGTAGACGTCGAAAGGTGTAATTGCGATATTTCCTTGCCCCGGGCTTTTCATATCAGAAGCAGGTTTAGCTTTTCTTAGAGCTGTGTTTTATGTGGTGGGTCCCGAAAGCAACGCACAACCCGTGGGGGTGGTGAGCTAGCTTGCAGCTGAACCTCACGGTGATCAAACGCTGCGGTTTTTAATCCCCAACAAGCACGGTGTAAGTGCTTGTGCCCTTACAAGGTTTTGCCCTTCTCACATTTAGCTCACCACAAAACGGTGGGCGGAACTGCTTAAACCGAATTCGAAGGTAGTTAGCTTTTGGTGGTACTCACTCTGTATGCCCTGAATGATAGTTGTTTGTATTGTTTGCCACGGGATCTAATGCTTCCACTGCTGCTTGCTTACCCCAGTTTACCGATTCCCCCTTCTAGTATATTATTAATGCTGATGCTTTTCTTCCAACTTGATTATTTTTGAATTGAAATTGACAAATTTTGGGGAACTATGGAAAGCAAAGACGGTGGAGGGCTAAGATATGCAATTAATGTCGGTGAAATTGGAATGCCCTTTTTCGTTTCGTTAAAATTCTCTAACACTTGATTACTTTATTTGTTTGTTGTTGGTTTCTGTTTAAGTTAAACCTTCTATTGCATTTTTTCATTTCGATTGGAAAACAAACGCAAGTATATAAGTTCTTATTTCTTTTCAAGTGAAAATGTTTGCGTTTTTGCTAAATAACCAGACTTATTTCTTTTTATTTCTCTATACGAAGAAATTATATATATAACCGAGCCGGTGTAGAAAGATATACCAATAAAAACAATGATAATAAAAAATATAAAAATGATGGCCGACCAGCTGTCAGCTGTGCGGCGAATTGGTGTGCCACACGTCCCAAATCATTCCAATTTTAATACGTAAATATTAAGGTGAATTTATACGTTGAGGTGAGTAAATATAAGACACTGTAATATAATAAATATAATGTAACACATGCATTATAATGAAGATTATGGATAATTCATGAGGAAATATATATATTACTTTATCACCAATTCATGAAATATGTATATAATGAATATTATGTTTTTGGGATTGGGACGTGTGGCTACTGATGTCGCGTAAACATTCTGCCTCCCCTAGGCGTACTAAGCGCCTAGTGTATGCTGCTACTCCTACAGGGCCGAAACTGCTTCCTGAATAAGGATCCGCCCCTTATTTTTGTATGTGGCTGAGCGTAAGCCGGTTGCGGTGCATCGCATGGTGCCATCCCCGACGCTGGAGCACGACCATTAGCCCTGGGAGGCTGCGGTTGAAGGCGGCGACGGCGAGTTGCTGTTCGACGGCGCGGTTCCTGGTGGCGTGGTGTGGAAGGTATTTCCGTTACAGCTGGTGCTACGTACGCGCGTTGGCGACCTCCGGTGTCCCGATGAAGAAATGTGTGGTGGTGCTGTCCACGACCCGGCAGCTCTCTGTGGACCCGGCGCACATCAGTAGCGCGTGATGACGCATACACAACCTACATTTCCGGTAATCCGGTACGGGTTCGCTACGGCGCGGACGGGCTGCGGGCAGGGTCACCTGCGATGCCAATGAGCGGCGTGATGTTGGGACCGGAGGGCGTTGACGATCCATCTGTTGAAAAGAGAGAGTAATATATGCATATTAGGTATACGCCTGGGATTAAGCATAGGTTTGGGGAGTGCCTAAGTTGTTGCCTGAGTGCTAACGATAATGCGAGCTTTGTGGACTGTATTAAGTTAGGGAGATGGGAGCGGGCATTGAAGGCCCTCGTCACTCTCAGATGACGGTAGAAAGCACAGTTTAGTGAGAGGTCTCGTGAGAATACCGTTCTGGGTGCGGACGTATACGACACGAATGTGTCCGTCTCGTCCTGGGTGTAGGCTTTCTAATCGACCTAGTCGCCACTTGGTGGGAGGTAAGTTGTCTTCTTTAATGATGATTAGGTCGCCAATTTTCGGGGGAGTTTGAGCATTTTTCCGCTCAAAGGTCCGCTTTTGAAGGTCGGTGAGGTAATCAGTTTTCCAGCGTTTGCTGAACTGATATTGCAGAACTTTCAATCGTTCCCACCTATTTATCAGAGAGAGATTTTCGTGATTCGGTTCGGGAAGCGAGCATTGGCGCTCCTCTAAATGAGGGGTGGTGAGGTAATTCGGGTCCTGAGAAAGCTGGGAGATGGGACGAGAGTTAAGTACGGCTTCTATTCGAATTAATAAAGTCGAGGACTCCTCGAAGGTAAAGCTGTGAGTTCCGGCAACCTTTTTAAAGTGCGTTTTAAAGCTCTTGACAGCGGATTCCCATAATCCGCCCACGTGAGGTGCCCCGGGGGGTATAAACTTCCAGTTGATTCCTTGGGGGGCATAATTCTGTACGATATCCGGCGATACTTCTTTCAGGAACGATACGAATTCCAATCCGGTGGTGCGGCTTGCGTTTTGCCGTTTTCGCTCCTCATCTGGTTCTGGTATCCTCGGCGTCCTACAAATCGGGCAAAGGCAGCAAGAAAAGCCTTGCTGGTGAGGTCTGAGCATAATTCCACTGCCACGTAGCTCTTTACGAGGGTTTGAGATCGGAGCATGGATGCTTTCAATTGAAATGGGCCAGCGAAATCCACACCAGTAGTGGTGAAGGGTGGAGCGAATCTACAACGTTCGGGGGGCAAGGCTGCCACGATTTGTGATCGCGTTTGTTGTTGATTGTGAGTGGTGCAGACTTTGCACTGGAATATGCACCTTTTGATAAGTGGTTTGAGACGGGCAATGTAAAATTCTTGCCTTAAGATTTGTTGCATGAGACGAGCTTCCGCATGTAGGAGCATTTCGTGAAGGAATCGTATATATAGAGTGCAGAGCCGAGACTTTTCGGGTAGGATGATGGGATGACGCTCATTGTAAGTGAGGGTTGCATGGGCTAGTAGGCCATTCACTTGGAGGACTCCGCTTTTGTCTAGAAAGGGATTGAGTACGAGTAGGGAGCTCCGTTTTCCAATGGGGTTTGAGTCTTCTAGACATGATCTTTCAAGAGCGAAGTATCGATTTGGGCCATTGTGATCGGACGATGTTTCGATCTTTTGAGATCATTAATACCGTTCACCGTGTCTTTTAGCCGACGTACAAATTTGAGAACGTAAGCTATTACACGTTAAACACGAGGGTAGGAAGAGAACCGATCTAAGAGATCCTCCGTCTCTTCCGTAGTATGTAGGCCTTCTACTTTACGTGACTCTGGGGGTTGACGTTGCGAACTGTTGGTTGAGGCCAATCTTCGGGCGGCTTGGAAAGCCACTCTGGACCATTCCACCAGAGGGCAGAATTGGAGAGATCGAGTGGCGTACAACCGCGGGTTCCAAGATCTGCGGGGTTATCTTTACTTCGCACGTGTCACCAAGGGACATTACCTACGAGGGGGTTTGCACTACTGCGACTAGTTTTGCTAGTAAGAGAGCTCCGCATAGTTCCAGGTTTGGCAGACTTATAGTTTGAGAGGAGCCGCTTTGCCTTTGGAGGCTAGGAGGTGAGAGAAAACTTGAGTGCCCACAGTAGTTCGCACGTAGAGCGTTTTCAGAAGCGTCGCAAAAACCATGGAGCTCGACCAGATGTTCAGGGGCGAAGTTAATCTATCGGGGTATTTGTATATCTGAGATTGACTGCAGATTTCTGGAGAATTGCGTCCATTTTACGGGACGCATCAGTTTAACCCATTCATCCCAATCAGTCCCGTCTAACCACAATTTCTGTATTAAGATGTTTGCAATAAGTCTTTTCAGAGGCGTCGCAAAAACCATTGAGCTCGACCAGATTTCCAGGGGCGAAGTTAATCCATCGGGATATTTTTATGGCTGAGATTGACTGCAGATCAGTCCCGTCCAACCACAATTCCTGCATCAGGACTTTTTCCTGTATCATGACTGGCGTCAGCCACCCTGCGGGGTCGAAAAGTTTTGCGAGTGAGGAGAGTATCTGCCGCTTGGTGGCTGCTGTTGCGGCTGGGTCTAAGTCCACAGTATATGAGAAATTGTCCGAGAGCGCATTCCATTGAGTTCTTAGGGTTTTGGCGATACTACTTTTTTCGAAATCCAGGAAGTTGGTTTCAAGTAAGTCCCCCTTGGGAATTTGTTTGGGTATGTCCGGATGGTTTGCCGTGATCTTTTTTAAAGGAAGCCGGCTGAGTTGAGAGCATCAATCGTCTCTTTTAGGGATTGCTCGGATGAGGGAAGATCATGGCTGACGGATAAGATATCGTCAATATATATCTCGGACTTTAATATTGGGGCTGCGCGTGGTTGGGAGTCGGCTATATCTTTCGACAGCTCGTGTAGCGTGCGAATAGCCAGGAAGAGAGCGCAGCTCACCCCAAAGGTGACCGTTTTCAACTTAAAGTCCTTTATTGGACTGTCTTCGGGAGTTCGGAATATTATCCGTTGGTAGTCTCGGTCATCGGGGTATAAGAGAATCTGGCGGTACATTTTCTCTACATCGCCATTAAACACATATTTATATGTCCGCCATTTTAGCAACATAAGTCGCAGATCGGGTTCGAGGGTTGGTCCGGTACATAACACATCGTTAAGGGAGTGACCGGAACCTCACTTCTTGGAAGCATTGAACACAACTCTGACTTTTGTTGTCTTTTTGTCTGGTCTTACGACGGTATGGTGAGGGAGATAGAAAGAGCGGTATTTTCCTTGGGATTCCAATTCATTTGGACTGCATTCTTCCATGTGACCGAAGCACAGGTATTCTTCGAGTACCTGTCAGCTGTGCGGCGAATTGGTGTGGGGTGATTTACGTGTGGTTGCCACACGTCCCTAATCATTCCAATTTTATTACGTAAATATTAAGGTGAATTCATACGTTGAGGTGAGTAAATATAAGACACTATAATATAATATAATGTAACACATTCATTATAATGAAGATTATGTACAATGCATGAGGAAATATATATAGTGAGTATTACTTTATGAACAATTCATGAAATATGTATACGAGGTGTGTTCAAAAAGTATCGCGAATTTTGTGTTTTTTCAAAAATTATTTATTTATTCATGAATATCTATTTTGTCCCCTTCAAAGTAATCCCCATGAGATATTATACACTTGTGCCAACGGTTTTTCCAATCTTCGAAGCACTTCAAAAAATCATTTTTTTGTATCTTCTTTAGCTCCTCCTTCGATGCCGTCTTTATCTCGTCAAGAGAAGCGTAACGTCGTCCGTTCATGGGCCTCTTCAGTTTAGGGAACAAGAAAAAGTCACAGGGGCCAGATCTGGGGAATACGGTGGCTGCGGCATCATTAGTGTGTTGTTTTTGGCCAAAAAGTCGCGCACAAGCAACGATGCGTGAGCAGGGGCGTTATCGTGGTGCAAAAGCCAATTTTTGTTCTTTTTTGCACATCTTCTCGGCCTTCTGAGAACATTTTGTACCACCGATAAACGTTGCTTCGGTTCTCCGTATGCCACAGTCAACATTCGGAATGCATCCGCGCACTTAATTTCGTTTTTCACACAAAATTTGATACAGGTCCTTTGATCCATTTTTTTTAATAGGTAAAAATCGAAGACGATCCAAAACACGTGCAAGCAAAGCAGCTGTCAACAATTAACTGAACATTCAAAATGGCCGAGCTTGTCGGCATAAGTGAGAGACATGAGTACCAACATAACGCCACAAAAAATTCGAAATTCGAATATACGTAACCAGCGAAAATTCAAAATTCGCGATACGGTTTGAACACACCTCGTATAATGAATATTATGTTTTTGGGATTGGGACGTGTGGCTACTGATGTCGCGTAAACTGAAGGCATCGATCTGAACATATAATCATTTGCATGCAAATAACCAGTGTTCTAGAATTGAATTTAAAAAAATAATCTAGAAATTTAGAGACACTTCTGCATGATGAAACTGGCACTCGGACAGACAATAAAAGGCAGCATATAAGAAAGTGAGGGCGATCTTTTTTTTAATTTTGAACAGGTGATTTGAGAATACTTCTCCAAAAGCTTGGAATATGTTATACAGTCAAATCTGGATAGTTCACTATATACAATGAACACCTCGATATAGTAAACGCCGACATTTTTACTGGAGTACTCTAAGTAGTGAACAGTCGGGTATTCCCCGACTGGACAGCTATTCGATGCTAGATTTTGATTCGATTATATGATTCTTGTTGGGTGCAGACTCTTAGAAAAGGCGAGTATCCCGGCATGAAGAAGATGTTATACAAGTGGTTTGTAACTCAACGAAAACTAAACTGCCCAATTACTAGGCAATACTTAGGGAAAAGGCAATAAAGTGACACGCCGACTTTCAGGAAGTTGAGGATAGCTTTCATGCCAACCCCCATTGGTTTTCTGGATATAAATCCCGCTTTAGAATCCCATTCTTGAAAGTGTGTGGCGAAAAATTATGATCAGATACCCAGGCAACTGATCCCTTTAAGCACAAACTCAGAAATATTAGATTTGAAATTTTACGAAGACCAAATATACAATGCTGACAAGGCCGGTTTGTTTTGGAAAATGCTTCACGTATGCCAGCCAAACCGAGTTTAGTTTTTATATCTTTAAATATTGCGAGCGAAACTATCAATCGAACAGCACTTATGAGCCACTGTACAACTAATAACCATTTACCGAACTTTGGCGGAGCAACGATATTATTATTATTAATACGTACATACATATCTACTTCTAAGGGAGAAAAACTGGTTTCTTTGAAGTTCCGCACCTTAGAACTGTCAAAACGGCAAAGGCAACAAATATAGCGATAAACAAAATCAAACCAAACCCGACACATAAGGAAAAAACCTACTCGCGTTATACGTGGAATACATACGTGGTCTCAAATCCGTGCATGCTCCTCCCAACACTGCTCCTTGCAGTGTTGCATTCATTGTGATCTTCGTAATGCATCGTGTTGGCGCATTCCACCGGCGCGTGCCGATAAGAATACCTTCTGGACTGGAGCATCTGCGCTCATTCGCACTACGTGGCCTAGCCTGCGAAGACGCTGTGTTTTAATTCCCTGAACTGTGTCGGCGTCTGCGTAAAGTTCATACAGCTCATCATTAAATCTTCTTCGGTACTCGCCGTCGCCAACGCGTAGAGGTCCACAAATCTTTCGAAGAACCTTTCTCTCGAATACTCCCAGAGCCGCCTCATCAGATGTTGTTAGTGTCCACGCTTCTGCACCATATAGCAGGACGGGTGCGATGAATGACTTGTAGAGTGTTATTTTCGTTCGTCGAGAGAGGACTTTACTTTTCAACTGCCTACTCAGTCCGAAGTAGCATTTGTTTGCAAGAGTAATTCTTCGTCGGATTTCTGGCTAACATTATTGTTGGTTTTAATGCTGGTTCCCAGGTAAACGAAGTCCTTTACTATTTCGAAATTATTGCTGCCAACAGTGGCTTGGTTGGCAAGGCGCGAATGCGCTGACTCTTTGCATGGTGACAGAAGGTACTTCGTTTTGCCCTCGTTCACCACCAATCCCATTTTCTCCGCTTCTTTTTCTAATTTGGAGTAAGCAGAAGTTACGGCGCGGTTCTTAAGGCCAATGATATCAATATCGTCAGCATATGCCAACAGTTGCACGCTTTTATAAAATATTGTTCCAGCGCGGTTAAGGTCTGCAGCTTGTATTATTTTCTCCAGCATTGAATTAAAGAAATCGCACCATAGGGTGTCACCCTGTCTGAAACCTCGTTTAGTTTCGAACGGCTCGGAGAGGTACTGGCCAATTCTGAGCGAGGTGGCGGTGTTGCTCAAGGTCATTTTGCATAGCCGTATAAGTTTTGCGGAGAAACCAAATTCAGACATAGCAGCATATAGGCAGCTCCTTTTCGTGCTATCAAAAGCGGCTTTAAAATCAACAAAGAGATGTTGTGTGTCGCCTCTTTTCTCATGGGTTTTTTCCAAGATTTGGCGTATTGTAAAAATCTGGTCGATGGTAGATTTACCAGGTCTGAAGCCACACTGATAAGGTCCAATTAGTCTGTTCACATCAGGCTTCAGTCTTTCGCACAATACGCTTGATAGGGCCTTATATGCGATATTCCTTGTGGATTGGGCAGAGAACACTTAGACTCCAATCTTCAGGCATGCATTCATCCAACCATATTCTGCAAAGAAGCTGATGCGTGCGCCTTACCAGCTCTTTGCCTCCGTGTTTAAATAGCTCAGCAGGCAAACCATCAGCGCCAGCTGCTTTAATGTTTTTCAATCGGGATATTGCTATTCGCACCTCATTATAGTCGGGTTGTGGAACGTCAATTCCATCATCGATTGTGGGCTCGGGTTCGGCATCTTCTCTGGTATTTTTCTCAGTTTCTCTATTTAAAAGGGCAGAGAAGTGATCCCTCCATATTCTGAGTGCTCTCTGAACATCGGCCACCAGGTCGCCGTTCTCATTCTTACAGGAGCTTGCTCCGGGTTTAAAACCTTCTGCCAGTCGCCGAATTTTTGATAGAATTTTCGGGCATTATTCCCGTTAGCCAGCATCTCAAGCTCCCTTATTTCACGCTTTTTTGCCTCTCTTTTTTTCGTCCGGAAAAGCGGCTTCGCTTCCCTCTTCAACTCGCGGTAGTGTTTACACACACTCCTCGTTGCATTCGATCTCAGCGTTGCCTTGTAGGCGTCGTCCTTTCTTTTCGTTGCAGCGCGGCACTCTTCCTCATCATACCAGTTGTTTCTTCGCGTTCGCCGGAATCCCATTACTTCTTCGTCTGTGGTACGGAGTGCTCCTGAGATATGATCCCACTGCTCATGCATTCCACTAGGTTGAATTGTGCTCTCGGAGAGCAGGTTTGAGAGGAGATCTGCGAAATAATTGGCGGTCTGTTGCGATTGCAGCTTTTCGACGTCCAGCTTTCCCTGCGTTTTTTGTTGCGCCTGTTTTGTCGTACAGAGGCGGGTACGCATCTTGGCTGCTACTAGGTAGTAATCAGAGTCGATGTTAGGTCCTCGTATTGTGCGAACATCTAAAACGCTGGAAGCATGCCGTCCATCTATCACAACGTCGTCGATCTGGTTGCGTGTTTTTCGATGGGGGGACAGCCATGTAGCCTGATGGATCTTATTGTGCATAAACCTAGTGCTGGATATGACCATGTTTCGGGCATCGGCGAAGTCGATCAGCCTGAATCCATTTGGCGAAGTCTGATCGTGGAGACAGAACTTCCCGAGAGTGGGGCCGAATACACACTCCTTACCCACCCTGGCGTTAAAGTCGCCGAGCAAGGCTTTGATATCATGACGGGGGCAGCGCTCGTATGCTTCTTCCAGGCGTTTTGATCGTGTTTCCTCGCCCCGTCTATCGCATCTCTTGTATGGCGGTGTTGTCAGCTTTTGCTTTCCTCAGGACCTCAACCAGCCGGGCAGCGGCACCTTCCCCATTAAGGGACCGGACATTCCGGGTACATGCCCTTATCTCGTAATCCTTATATCGTTTGCGAATGTTGTCATCTAAAAAAGGGGTTCTCATATCCGAGGCTTTGTTGTTGAATTTCATTGGAACGTTGTTTTATGTGGTGGGTCCCAAACCCAACCCACAACCCGTTTCACGGGAGGTTGCATTTAATTACACGTTTGTATAGCGAGCCGCTTGATCCAAGACAGACGCCCGCCTGCAGCCGCACCACATGGTGACCAGACGTTGCAGTTTGAATCCCTCCGCAAGCCCTTAAACCGATTATGTCGGAGTGGCCTTACCAGGTTGTCGCCTTCTCACCAGCAAACGGGTGTTCGGTGGTTACCCAGAGGATACTTGGGCGCAAAGCCCGGAAGTAGTGAGCTGCTTGAACCGCATGCAAAATAATCGCTCTGGCCATTCCCAGGTGAATGGCGATCAGCCCCCACTTGCGTGGACTTCTGCACACTTAATATGCTGCTGGTTTGGCAAAAGGCACAGTTTACTTGTACCGCCTTTAGTCTTTAATGTAGCAACGCGGACTAGTGCATCCGTACCGGGACGAGCATCGATCACTCTTCCCCTTGCCCAGTCGTTTGGTGCTAAGCGATCATATTTAATAAGCACCAAGTCCCACCGTATACCCTTTTCTGCAAGGTTGGGTACGATGTCCCTCTCGATTGACTTTTGAAACATCTTTTGATTTAGATTATTGTCGGCGCCTATGAAGTTGGTCCCGTTGTCGCTGCAGATTTCACGACATAGGCCGCGACGACCGACGAATCTATGCAATGCCATGAGAAAATGTTCGGTTGACATTTCAGTAACAAGTTCTAAATGCACTGCTTTGGTTGCAAAGCAAATGAAAATTACAATGTACCCTTTATACGTAGTGTTACCTCGGAATTTCGATGATTTTAGTTCAAATGCGCCAGTATAATCAGTGCCCGTGGCTTCAAACGGTTGATTTGGTTGGTTGACTTGGTGAAAAGGTAAGTTTCCCATCATTTGGTTGGATAATTCAGGTTTATTGCGAAAACATGTGATGCACTTTCGAATTCTTGCGGTTACGCGCTGTCGCCCTCTAATTATCCAATATTGTTGTCGTAGATTGGTCAGAGTTAGTTGCACTTCTCGTGCAACATGTTCATGTGTGCATTGTCAATCAATAATTTGGTGAAGTGATGATGACTTGGGATGATTATTGGATGTTTTTGACGGTATGGTAAATTAGATCTTTGCAGTCTTCCTCCTACTCGAAGCAGTACCGTTGAGCTTTCTGACACCAACTGGAGGAAATTGCAAGTCTGCCAAAACACCGCCAGCAGAACTGCTACGGGATGCCTACTTACGTCATCTGAGTCTCACCTCCATCAAGAGGCAAAATTGCTCAATGTTCAAGAGTTCGCGGAACTCTTGAGTAGACAGTTCCTTCTGAACTGTCATAAACCTAGTCATCCAAACCGTCATCTTTTGGATGTAGCACCGCCCCCAGAGACACAAGGAGACATCTCCGTAAGCATTACGATGAGATCCGGCATCAAATCTCTTTGCCGTTTGATCTGCGGAACCATAGACGGGCTCTAAATGACCTCCACGCGGAGTCGGTAGACAGATCTCTCAGATCTCGGCCTGTGAATCCCGTTATTAATACTCAACCACCTGAATTGGCTGAAGAGGAGCGTGTACTTCCGAGGGAGACTAGAGTCATACTAGCACAACTTCGCTCTGGATACTGTAATAGGTTAAACTCTTACTTATCCAGACTGAACCCCAACATACCAAACACATGCCCTGCATGTGGTATGACCGCTGATACCATACATCTCTTCTCCTGTTCAGTTGAACCCACTCTTCTAACACCTACATCACTCTAGTCCAACCCTGTGGAAACTGCGCGTTTCCTCGGACTTCCGTTAGAAGAGCCTGATGACAATTTAGAGTGATCGTGCCCATTGGGCAGGGCGAAGCACTGTTAACAACAGCAACAACAGCTTTCGACGAGAGGTGGTAAATCCCGTGATGACGGTTTCGCTGGCAATGGATCTTTCGAGTTAATCCAAGATCGCTGGAAAAAGCATCGTGTTGTACTAATTTAATTAGCTTCACCAAACTTTCATGTAACTCATTCACTTTGAGTGGCACCTTTTTGAGAAGTGAACGATTTTCTGCATGTGAGTTGTAACAATAACGTAAAATCCAGGCGGTTATGCGAATTAGTTTGGTCAGCGACGAATAATGATACAGAATTGAATCTCCTTGTAGGCAGGCATGAATGTGTACCTTTGGAGACTTGGCCTCGGTTTCTGCGTCCGTGAATTGATGAGTGGTTTTATGGAACGTTGGCCAGGTATCACTATCTTGCCGAAGCCAAGTTGGTCTGTTCCACCATAATTCGAATGTTGATAACTGTTTCGGCATTAAACCGCGAGTTGCACAATCAGCTGGATTTTCCTTAGTGTCAACGTGACCCGAACTTTTCTTTGCTGAGATCACCTGTATTTCACTGACTCGGTTTGCTACAAATATTTTCCATCGAGATGAGTCACCGTGGATCCAATCCAACACAATCATTGCGTCACTACAAAAATTCATTGGAATTTCACTTATGTGCACCTTCAGACTTTTCTTGGCCCATACAGCTATGCGTATGGCTAACTCCGCGGCACACAATTATACTCGAGGAATTGTTAATGTTGGTTTTTTTAGAGTTGTTTTAGATTTGGCAGTCACGAATTGAGTGTGCATGTTACCATTCTCTTCTTGGAAGCGTATGTATGCGCAGGCAGCAAACGCCACAGTAGACCCATCACAAAAGGTATGCAATTATGCGGATTGGATTCGTGGTGAGTATTTAGTCCATTGTGGTATTTAAATTTCGCTGATATATGGAATCTCAGTGATGAATTCGCTCCATGCTTCGTTCAACTTGCCGGGAACTTCATCGTCCCAACCCAATGCGCCGTTGTCTGGGCCATGGTTGTATGCCCACACCTGTTTAAGAATAATTTTTGCCTTGACGATTGTTGTGAAACCAACCCCCAATTACCCTATAAATATGTAATTTATATTTTGCTACGTACATACTTTGTCAAATATGCATTGTTCTTGTAATAATCCGTTTGTCTCTACTTATGTTCTAATTTTAATTATGTTCTTTGTTGTAATGGTCCGTTTGTTAAACTCTGTCGATTATTAAGTATGTATGTGAAGTTACCTATGTACACACTTCTACTTGATTCCGTTTTAAATTTGGCACTTCGATCAGTCGTTGGCCAATATACGGAGAAGAAACAGCGAAATAAACCATCAACAACTTATAATCAAGCTTCAATAAAATTATAATAATTTCAATAGTGTTTGCGTTTGGTATTTAATATTTAGATGAGTTAAATTCGTTCATCCCTGGCCAACGATTACAAGCTTTATTTCGTTTTCTTCATTTTAAGTAACCTTACGAGTAATAATATATTTTGTTAATTGTAATTTGTGTTTGCATATTTGCCATCGTAAATTTTAAATAAATGCCACGCACGCCACCTCGTAGAAGTTCGAGATTAAAAGCCGCCAATAATAGCAATATGAGTGTACAGGCAGTTTGGTTACCGCCAATAACTGAAGATCCACACGCAAGTGCCCTTCCAGCCGGGGACTCAGCCACAACCGCTGCTGCTAATATGTTTTCTTCACCATCAGCCGGAGATGAAATTTTCGAGCCGGCAATTGGGAACTCCAGCGCCGCCAGGGCACACAAAGACACAACCTTTGGTACGCCAGCCTATGAAGATAGTAACTTTATTCATGACACCAACGCCGCCGGTGCCGTCAAAGAAGCTACTTTAGGTAAGTCAAAATGTAATGTTGTCGATCTTCGTGCAATTGAGAAGAGATTAGCTATGCTGGAGTCCCATTTGGAAGCCACACAGGTGCAGCTAAGGGAGCGCGAGTTGCAGAATGGAACCCTTAGAGCTGCACTCCAAAGTACCGGCAGTTCTGCCGTCACATACGCCAGCAGCGTCGTCACGCAGTCTCAGCCAATTCTGCCGCAGTCGATGCAAGCAGAGGTAACTGCACCGTCAAGTAGCGGTTTGCCATTAAGCCAGCCTCGTTTCACGATACCGTATACAACGGTGCATACATACAGCGCCACGCCACAGTCAGTTCCTAGAAGTACCGCTCCAGCCGCGAGCAATATGTATAATATGTTTGTACCTAATAACCCTTTGCCATCACAGTCGTCGAATGCAACAATACCTGCCCAATACTCAGCTCACAGCTCATGCTATCCGCGTAAATTGCTGGACTTGCCTGAGTTCAGCGGTCGGCCAGAAGATTGGCCGGTATTCCATACGGCATTCATTGAGTCGACGACAGCATACGGTTACAGCGATTTCGACAACAATCAACGGCTTCAAAAGTGCTTAAAGAGGGACGCTCGAGAAACAGTAAATCGTTGTTGATTCATCCATGCAATGTAAGTTGCATTGTTGAGCAGTTAAAATTCCGATTCGGGCGTCCAGAACAACTTATTCGAAGCCAGTTACAACAGGTGAAAGAAATCATGCCGATTTCTGAGAATGCCTTGAACAAGCTGATACCGTTTGTCACCAAAGTTAAAATCATTTGCGCCTTTTTACGATCAGCTGATGCAGACCACCACCTGGCTAATCCTACGCTAATCGACGATTTGGTTTTAAAGCTGCCCATGACTAAGCGCATAGAGTGGGGTTTTTATGCAGCTGCTGTGCAACCACGTGCCACCGTGGTTCACTTTTCTGATTAGCTCACCACCCTCGCCAACGTAATATGTACAATTCACGATGAAAATCAGTTTGCTTCTCGTGAACCAAAACGCCGAGTAGTTCTTCATGTGGGTGAGAAGTCCCAGGCGCTGAAATGCCCGATTTGCCAGGGCCAACATAAGTCAGCCGATTGTACTCGTTTTGTTAATGCAACAGTCGCAGGTAGGAGGTCTGAGGTAAAGCTACATCGCTTATGTTTTTCATGTTTGAATGTCGGTCATACAACACGAGACTGTAGACAGCGCAAGTTATGTTCCATAAACGGATGCAAGAGAGTTGACCATAGAATGCTTCATGAAAGCCAGCCAATGTCACAGCCATCGTTAAATAATAATAATCGTGATACGTCAGTTCAGCTTGGTCAGCAACAACGATCATCTAATGGTGTAGGTACAACAGTATTAAGTTGCGTCGAGTCACCCCATCAACAATCTTCCAGTGCAGGTGCTGCGGTCTTAAGCTGTGCCTCAAGCTTAACCAAGAATAAGTTACTTTTGCGCATACTGCCAGTAACGCTATATGGAAGGCAACGAAAAATCAACACGTACACTCTGCTAGATGAAGGTTCAACTGTAACCATTATTGATGACGGAATTGCGAAGGAGCTGGATCTGCAGGGCCGACCACACCACCTCAGTGTACAATGGTTTGGTGGGCAAACTTTAAGTAAGCAAGCAAGCCTGGTAGACCGATCCATAAGTGGTCTTGGAATAGCGAAAAAACATAAATTAAAAAACGTGTATGCCGTACAAAACCTTCAGCTGCCTATGCAAAGTCTTAGTTCTGCCGATCTACAGTGTGAGTCCAATCAAATATGCCAACTACCAGTTCGACCGCACGCTGGCGCGGTACCCAAATTACTTATTGGCAGAGACAATTGCCGTTTAGGTCTGGCATCCACTACCATCGCGATGAAACGACATGGTCCATTTGCAGCAAACACAGAGCTTGGCTGGGTAGTATTTGGTCCTACCGGTAAGGGGACTTATGTGCCATCGAACTGCCTATTGGTTAAGAGCAACGTGGATAGATCGCTTCACGAAATTGTAGCCGACTTTTTTGAAATTGAAAGTTTCGGTGTAAGAGCAGCACACCCCGTTGAAAGTCAGTCTGATATTCGCGCAAGAAGTATACTGGAGGCAACCACACGACGCGTTGGGGCGAGATTCCAGACCTGTCTTTTATGGCGGCGGGACGAAGTTACCGCTGCCGAAGTTAATGGTGTGTCCCTAAATCGCCATCTTTTAAAAGGACCCCAAGAGTATAGGCCGCTGCCAGCGATACTTTTCAACTTCCGCGAGCGAGCCGTAGGTGTCAGCGGCGACATCAAAGAGATGTTCCATCAAGTGTTGATACGTGAAGAAGACAGATGCGCCCAAAGATTCCTGTGGCGCGACGGGGACTCAAGTAAGCAACCAGATGTATTTGAAATGTGCGTAATGACGTTTGGCGCAGCTTGTTCCCCCAGTGCAGCTCATTTCGTCAAGATCCGAAATGACATTGAACACAGCAGCGAAAATTCCATTGTAACTCGTGCCATAAAATCGATAGTAGACAATCATTACGTTGATGACTTTGTGGACAGCTTCGACACGACAGTCGAAGCAATCGCCATCGCCAATCAAGTTAAGGCGATTCATCTTGATGCTGGTTTCGAATTGCGCAATTTCGCATCGAGTTCACTGGAGGTAACCGGCGCTCTGGATGGGATCGACCACACAAAGTTTCTCGGTAAAAAAGAAGATGTGTCCACGGAGAGGGTATTAGGTCTACATTGGTGCCCGACAAGGGATTGCTTCAGTTTCAATCCAAAATTTAATAACGTCAGCGAGGCGGTGTTGCGAGGGGACAGGCGTCCTACTAAGCGAGAGTTCTTAGTGTGGTTATGTCAATATTTGACAAACTGGGACTACTTGCAAATTTCGTCGTTGGGGCCAAACTAATCATGCGAGAAGTGTGGCGGCATGAAATCTGTTGGGATGATCCACTGCCCGAAAAGATCGCCGAGTTATGGGAAGTATGGCACAATCAACTGGATGCCGTCAGCGAGTATACTATTCCTCGCTTTTATTTTCGGAACGGTAACCGTACAGAATTACAGCTTCATGTATTCGTTGATGCCAGTGAAAACGCCTTCGCAGCTGTTGCTTATTGGAGAGCAACCAACAGTCGTGGTGAGTCTAAAGTTTCCTTAATATGCGCGAAATCCAAATGCGCTCCATTAAAGCCTCTGTCCGTACCACGACTGAAGCTTCAGGCAGCTGTTTTGGGTACGCGGTTGGCGCAAACCATTCGCGAAGAGCACAACGTAAAATTTCAAAGGTGCATACTGTGGAGCGATTCTAAAACCGTTATCGCCTGGGTTCGAAGTAAACATCGCCGATACAAACCATTTGTTCAACATAGAATCGCAGAAATATTGGCAGCCACAAAGGGATCTGATTGGAAGTGGGTACCCACAGGGGAGAACGTCGCTGATGAGGCTACAAGATACAACAAAAATATCGATTTCAGTACCGCTGCCCGTTGGTTACAAGGGCCTGCATTCCTTCGTCGCCAAGAGTCCATGTGGCCCTATGAAGAATCCATCACCACGACCGACGAAGACTGCAAGGAAGAGCTCCGCACGCGATATGCATTGGTCACCGTAAGTTGTGCATTTATAAATTTTAATCGTTTTTCCTCGTTTTACAGGTTGTTGCGAACCACAGCCTGGGTCATTCGTTTAGTTGAGATATGTCGCCGCCGTGTGCGAATCGGGAATCAGTATGGACTGACTGCCGCCGATCTGCAAGCCGCTACACATATCCTCTGTCGTCTCGTACAAGGCGACTCATTCGGGACAGCAATTAATGCCATTCGACCTAAACAAGCAGTATCGTCAGTGAGTTAATTGCTGCAGCTTTCGCCGTACCTTGACAGTGAAGGGTTACTACGCGTTCATGGTCGTATAGATGCTGCCAGCTGGCTTCCAGTCAACGCCCGACACCCGATAATACTTCCGCCTACTCATGCGTTTACAAAGTTGGTCATAATGCACCACCATACGCTTATGGCTCACCAGAACGTAGAGGCAACCATTTGCGCCGTACGCCAAAATTATTGGATACCACGTTTGAGAAGCCTCTTACGAAATGTCATTGCCCGTTGCCTAGTGTGCCGCTTACGGAAAACATCGCCGCTTCCTCCATTAATGGGACCACTCCCAGCTGACAGAGTTACACCGTACGTGAGGCCATTTACGTACACGGGGTTAGATTACTTTGGGCCGCTTAATGTAACCGTGAGACGCAGTACGAAGAGGTGGGTGGCTCTCTTTACGTGCCTTACCATGAGAGCAGTGCACTTAGAGATAGCGCACGACCTAGCACTGATGCCTGCATCATAGCCATACGTAACTTTATTAACCGCCGAGGTGTCCCTATCCGCATAAGGTCCGACAATGGGAAAAATTTCGTCAGTGTCAATAATGAGTCAAAGCGTTTCGATGCGGTTTTTGATTGCGGGCGTATACAGAGCGAGCTGTCTCAAAGAGGTGTCGACTGGATTTTTAATTCGCCGTTCAACCCATCTGAAGGAGGTGCTTGGGAGAGGACGGTACAGTGTGTAAAAAGAGTGCTGCATCACACGTTAAAGGAGGTCGCCCCAAAGGAGCACACAATGAACTGTCTCTTAATCGAGGCAGAGAACATCGTAAATTCAAGGCCACTCACTCACTTGCCTCTGACTGCTGATCAGGAGCAGCCACTCACCCCAAATGATTTCCTACTCGGGTCAGCCAATACTGCACAAACTCCAAGCACAGCTGACATTGAAGCAATATGCGCCCTCCGCCAACAATGGCGCATCGACCGACAGCTCCGAGACCACTTTTGGAAGCGTTGGGTACAAGAATATATACCTACACTGACACGGCGCGTAAAGTGGTGTAGTCGAACGAATCCAATGGTAAAAGGCGATCTCGTGTTTATTTGTGACCCAAACATGGCACGAAAGGATTGGTGCCGCGGCATAGTGGAAGAAGTGTATCCTGGTCGAGATGGTGAAGTGCGTCAAGCTGATGTGCGTACAAGTGCAGGTTTGCGGCGAAGAGCAGTATCGAGGTTGGCCATCCTTGATGTTGATAATAGTGAATCGAGCCGATCCACGGGGGTGGGGATGTTGTGAAACCAACCCCCAATTACCCTATAAATATGCAATTTATATTTTGCTACATACATACTTTGTCAAATATGCATTGTTCTTGTAATAATCCGTTTGTCTCTACTTATGTTCGAATTTTAACTATGTTCTTTGTTGTAATGGTTTGTTTGTTAAACTCTGTCGATTATTAAGTATGTATGTGAAGTTACCTATGTACACAAATTTTCTACTTGATTCCGTTTTAAATTTGGCACTTCGATCAGTCGTTGGCCAATATACGGAGAATAAACAGCGAAATAAATAATTTCAATAGGGTTTGCGTTTGGTATTTAATATTAAGATGAGTTAAATTCGTTCATCCCTGGCCAACGATTACAACGATAATTGGAGCAATAAGTCCCAAGGGGTCAAATAAACGAACCGTGGTTGACAAAATAGTTCGTCTTGTCGCAACCGTTGGTAAATCGAACCGTTATTGACACCTGAAGATGTCTTCATCTGGGTGCCAATTCATGCCCAGGGTCTTAGCCATGTCGTCCTTATCCAGTTCACGTAATGTATTCGTGTATCGATGTTCCAACGGAATTGCTTCGAGCAGTGCCGGATGATTGGATGCCCATTTTCTTAACTCCATGCCCGCTGATTGTAGTACGGATCTTACTTGATCTCGTTTTTGGATGGCAGCTTCAAGTGAATGATCCCCTGATTGCACATCATCTGCGTACATTTCTCTCTTCAACGCATTTTCTGCCAGTGGGTAGCGTACCTTTTCATCGTCTGTGATTCTGTTGATGGCACTAATATGTAGCAGTGCAGGCGCCGGAGCGGTGCCAAATGTGACGGTTGTAAGACAATATTCTGCAATGTGACCTCGACTGTTGCGCCACAGCATTTTTTGATATGGTATGGCATCTGGGTGCATTTCGATGCACCTGTAAATTTTTTGTACATCGGCATTGAAAACGAACTCATAAAATTTCCAATTTAATAACACTGCTACAAGTTCGGTTTGTAATGCTGGTCCGATGCATAAAATATCATTTAGTGATTTCCCGTTTGAGGTTTTTGCCGACGCACAAAGACAACTGAAGTTTAGGGGTTAGACTGTTTTCGCGGATTACGGTATGGTGTGGTAGAACACATGACGTAACCGCCGCTTGGTTGACTTCAGTAATGGTGAAATGCTCCTCTTCTGATGATGTTGATGGAGCGATTTGATTTAATAGAAAATATTCTTCAATCGCGGCAGTGTAGCTTTCCTTGACACCTGCTGTGCGAAGCAGACGCCGATCTAGTTGTTCCAAGCGCTTGTTGGCCATTTGTCTTGATCCACCTAATGTTTGGATTGGATCAAAGTAAGTTTTAAAGGTACGCGGACCATATATTTCTCTGTGGGCTGGCGAACACAATGCTGATTAAAGACGTCGATAAACTATTTCTCCTCCTGGGTTATGGTGTGTTATTCTGGTATTTGCTTTAACTCGAAGAAACGATGCACAAGTGCATCCAAGTGCGGGTTGATTCCTGTATGATGACAACGAATGGTAGGTGACCGATTAGGAGTTGCATTTACTTATGCACCTTGACCATACAAAATCCAGCCGAAATGAGAATTTTGCGCGACGGGATGGTCACGCCGGATGGACAAAAATATGTAGGGTCTGCCAAAACCGGACTCTTTTGTGTGGCCACTCATTTGGCTCTATTTGGTTACTTGGTAACTGTGATGTGACCTTGTCCATTACGAATGCCTCGAAGTGAAAATTAACGCTTGATCTAAGTTGAAAACTTACACACTCGTTACTGGTGTCGGAGCTGCCACTGATACCACGGACTTCGGTACGTTTGTTTCGTTTTCGTTTGCCTTCAGAGCACTGGTCGATTAAGGCCCTAAGCTCTATTTTCCGCCCAGTGTTCACATTAACAACTGGTACTAATGCCTTGGCTAATAACACCTTTGGTGGTTATGGCGGTAATTGCCCTGACATAACATATCTTGGCACGCCGTCGGTGCATTTTGGGATGAGTTAGTTGCAACTGATCTTCCTTTGAATGAAAAATGGAGCAGTGTGTGATGGCGGTGTCTACAGCTCCTGCAGCTTGATTTGCTCGGACATTTGGAAACGAAATGGCTAATCCCCAAGCAATTTATACAGAGGTGAAGCTGATCCACTATTGCCTTCTTTGCAAAACAGTCACGAGCTAGAAAGTCCGGACACGATCTAATGTTGTGTATCCCGGAGCAGTTTGGCAGGATGCATTTGTCCTTCGATACTTAAGTAGTGACGTCATATTTTTTCGGTGAAGTGCTGTTTTGCCCCCTGATATCTGTTCCATAGGAGGTTTTGCCTTTGCATTGCTCTGCTGACATGATCGGCCTTGCACGGACTGATTTCTCCTTTCGAGATTACTTACACTAATCAAACGCGTGTTAAAAAATTACTCGAATTCCGTGTACGTTAGCACGTAGGTTTTTGATCCCAAGTGGTGTTCTCAAGCCTTTAAGGTCTCTGGATCTAACTTCTTAATGGCAAAGTGGGTTAAGAGATCATTGACGTTGGTTACCTTGAGACGTAGAAGTTCGGTTGCACAGCCCTTTAAAATGAATTGTAAATGTCTCATTTCAGACGACTGTTCTTTGGTCATAAACGGCAGTGCTATTAACTCATCTAGTCGCTCAGCCAATACTACTCGTGGATTATCATAGCGTAGCTTCAGCAACTCTAGCGCTATCGGTAGTTGATCTCGGAGAGCTGTGGCTCGTGGATATCTCTGTGTTGGTCGATTTTAAGCGCTGTGCGCAAATAATGGAATCGTTGTACATCGCTAAGCTCTGGATTCTGATGGACTTTGGATTTCCCGTAAATGAAGGTATTGGTATTTCAGGGAACTTGGTTGTGGTGGCATTTTGTGTGCTCACAACGCTTGTGCGACTAGCTTGCGCTGTTGCGGTTGCTGGGGGATACTTATCATGTTTCATCTCTGAAAGTTCGGAAAATACCTCATCGTAATTGTCAAGGAATGCACCATGCTCATCATTTTTAAAGTAATCGTCATCAATATCAGTTGCGGTATTAACTATTATTTTATCTCTTGACGTCGTTGCTTTAAAGCGTCCAACTTTAAATCAAATAGTTTCGCTGTTCGTTTGTCTTGTCCGTACTTCTTAAATTTCGAAAGGTATTCTCTCACTATTTTTGAACTTTTGCGCTGGAGCGATACAAGACATTTGAGATTAAAAGACTCTTCCAATTTTAAAGCATCCGCAAAACGTGAATATTATGTTGCTAATGAACTATGCTATATTCCCTTTCGCTTCTTTTCCAAAACGGCTCAATCTGATCACCTTTTGCTTGTTAACAGTTGCTAATATGTGTTGTTTTTGTTTTGTTTAGCAAAACGGGGGCTTTCCTTTATATATGGCCAAACGGTACAATCGGATGATTGGTTGATATCTAAACGGTACATTGGGACGTTTGAATCGTTTTAGCAAAATACTCAACTTATTTGTTTGTCACTTGATTCCCCTCATCGCTCGCTCATTTGTTGCCTTGCTTACGTAGTTCCAAGTGCAGCTATGAACGCCGCCACTAAACTATACCGAAGTTCCGCACCTTAGAACTGTCAAAATGGCAAAGGCAACAAATATAGCGATAAACATAATCAAAACAAACCCTACACATAAGGAAACAGCTCCTCGCGTTATACGTGGAATAAATAGGTGGTCTTAAATCCGTGCAAGGACATACGTGTAATAATGTATGTTTTAATATTTACCAATTATGTTTTTATGTGAATTGTGATTATATTTTTTTGTTTTTATTGTCTCTTTGAACCGAAACTACGGACTCCAGTGCGTGATAGCGGCGGACAATCCAAATTCTTGTTTCAGTGTCCCAGTTATCCATTTTTGTTAAACGTAAAAGTCAATCTGCAAAATAAAAAAAAAATTAACCAGATTCATTAAATAGAAAAAAAGTTATTTACTTTTTTTTTGGTAGCGGCTTTCATCAGCCACCCTGTAGTTGACCCAGATGACGAATATTAGGGATCGTAACGGTTACGACTTTTATAATAAAAGTAAAAATTTAATAGTTATTTTTGATTTTTAATATAAAAGTCAAAAGTAACGGTTAAAAATAAGTCTTATTATAAAAGTAAAGAAAAACCCGTTAAAAATTATTTTCACTATACAAAAATAATAAAATTTAAAAATTAAAGTCAAGGCAACTATTTTTTATTTGTTTGTATTAAGCGATAATTTGGGAACGAAATGCCATGAAAATTCAGAGCGAAAAGCGTGTGTCCCTAGCTAGCTATGGCCAATATAAATTTGGTGTTAACGTCAAAATCTCAAAACTATTCAAACATCGAATTTTTTACAAATTTAAACGTTTTAAGTGATACAAATTTCTCTGAAATCTTATTATAGAATGGTTAGAACAAAAGCAATTTTTATCATTTAAAACGGTTATATTTGTAAAAGCCGTAACTTTTTTCACTTTATTTTAAATCGAAAATTTAAATGAAAACGATAATCAAAAATCGTGGGGAATTGACGCATTTACTTTTCACTTCGCGATAACGCCAAACCAAAATTGACCTCCAGAACAGCATTTTAGAGCTCAGTGATGTGAAAAAAGGAGAACTGAAGTGGTAACTAAGATGGAAAGATGTTTTTCACTTACGATAACACAAGAGCAGAATGTTAGCCGTTTCGGTAACCATTTCAACAAATAATTTTCACCACACGTTAGCCAAAACAATAACCAACTGAACGAATATTTTTCACCACAGTTTATCCGAAACATAAGCCAGATTAAATCATATTCACAACTGGATGATATGATAATAGCCAAAACATTAGCCAGGTTTTCAAAGGAAAATTTTTATTAATGACAATAGTTGTCACAATGCCTCTGTGCATCTTTATGCAGACGATACGCAAATATAATTGTTCCGGTCGATCGGGCTCACCGAAGACTAGGCTAGGTGAAGATCAAACACGTATTGAACATTGGGGTAACTCAAATATATTATCTCTTAATGGAACAAAAATTTAAATTATATAATGGTAATTCTATACGACAGCACGTAACTGCTAATATACGTCCAAAAATCTCGGGAAAGGTCTCAAACGACGCGTTTTGATCTCTGTATCAATATTCCGAAAGCGGAAATTAAATAATTTGTTTCAGTGAAAAGTTATTAGCAAAAAACCCAAAAATTGCCTAGGTCCGATCCCAAATAGGGGGCTTGATCCAAGGTATTTATGTGCACAACACCTTTCTGCGTAGGCGGCCTTCGGCCGCGCTTCAAAAAAATAACCCTTAGCCGGTCCAACACCGGCTACGCGGTCCACAATATTTCTGCACAGAACACATTTCTGCACTTTTCGGTACACCCTAATCTGTGATTACAACAACCACATGAAAATGACAGAAAAATTTCAACTTTGATTGCAAATATCTCTGAACAGACATAAAATATCGAATTTCCGCTTTCGGATTATTGATACGAAGGTTAAAACCCGTCGTTTGATACCTTTCCCGATATTTTTGGACCTATATTAGCAGTTACGTGCTGTCGTATAGAATTACCTATATAATTCTATCTAAGAGTTTGTAATTCATATGGGGGTTATGGGTTTGGAATATGCCCGAAGTAGGCATGTACAAAGCTATGGATAAAGGAATGTACTGTCACTTTCGACAACCCTCCCCAAAATCGTAGAGGAGTATTTTTATACCTAACGTGTACTAATACACAGGGATTATAGTTTTGGTCATATAACGGTGGTTTGTAACGGTACAAAATTATGGAGATAGATATAGAGTTCCATATATCAAAGTTCTTAGAATGAACAGAGGAATCCATTAAGACATGCCCGACCATTGACACGATAACTTGAATAAAAATTGAGATACTTGAACGAAATGGCACACAGGTTACTTTCTGGACAAGGTAGGTTGCTATTTAAAATGGGCGAACCATAACCACGCCCCTTTTTTCGATATCAAAAATTTCGAAAAACGTTTAAAATGAAATAATTCGATAGTAAAAGAAGCTACAATAATGAACGACGATTGACGATTTAACCGCCCACATATAAGTGAACAAATTTTCAAACTGCGACTGTTAATAACTACATAACTGTTTATCCTAGAATAACGAAATTTGGTAGGAGGTATACTATTGTTCTGGTAAATACACCTATAAAAAATAAGCGAAATCACTTTTCGACCACGCCTACTTTTTCATAAAAGTTATCTGAAAAGGAGGTTGAAATACTGAACAGCCCATATCTGATCGACTGATACAGGTAGAATGATATAATTTTACAGTTACCTCAATTTTCTTACTCTTTAAACGATTTGTGCAAAATTTTGGAAAGTGGGCATGGCACCGCACACTTGTAGCTCAAGCAAATTTCAAAATCGCCTGTTAATAACTTCAAAACGGTGTAAGATAGAATTACTCATCTTGATACGAGGTATATTATCTACGTTTTTTAAACTTATATACTCGTATATAGCCTATGTGTAACTAGTAACTAGCAAAACGGTGTTCTGTGCAGGGGTACTGTGGATGGCACAGCCGGTGCTGGATCGACCGAGGGTTGTTTTTTGTAGCGCGGCCTAAGTCCGCAAACGCAATAGAGTGTTCTGTGCAAGAGTACATTTGATGGCGTAGCCGGTGTTGGATCGACCCACGGTTATTTTTTGTAGCACGGTAGAAGGCCCGCAATGCATATGGATGAATTGTACAGAAGAAGGATCCAATCAGGTTAATTTTTTGTAGCGCTTCCTAAGGCCGCGGATAGCGTAGCCGGTGTTGGATCGGCCCAGGGTTATTTTTTGTAGGGCGGCCGAAGGCCACCAATGCATAATGGTATTCTGTGCAGAAGTACTGTGGTGGGGGCATCATCTCCATTGACTGTACAGAATGCTGAGTTGTCTATTTGGTCTGCAATAGCGTGTACTCTGCTGTCTGATGCCAAGTTGGAGTGCCAGAGATCGTGATGTGCGTTGAAGTCGCCTAGGATTAGACGTTATCGCCCCTTAGCAACGCACTAATGTCGGGATGATAATCTCTAGGACAAAACGTGGCAGGGGGAATGTAGATGTTTAAAATTTGCATGTCGACGTCGCCTGACCGGACTACTATGCCTTCGCATTCTAAGGTAGAGTCCCTAGGGTGGACGTCAGCGAAAAATAGATTATATTGTACAGAGTGATGTGTAGTGAACGCAAGGCCACCCCCGTGACCGCTGGGACGGTCTTTTGGATGTACATTATACCCATCACAAGTTCGTAAGTCTGATCTTGTGTTCAATTTTATATCTTGTACTGCGGTGATTTTGATGTTGTGGGACTTCATAAAGTCAATTATCTCCGCGATCATTCCAGCTAATCCATTACAGTTCAGCTGTAAAATTTTGAAGCGTGTAGGAGGGGAGACGGGGGGCATGCTAGGCGTGAGGGATGGATGCGCTTGCCTAGGTGGAGGTAGGCTAAGGCCTAAAATAATGTCGCAGTCTAGAGTTGACAGCGCTATGGCCGTTGTTGTCTGGCGTGGAAGGCGGCTGTGTACTGCAACAGGGAGCTATTAACGTATCCTTCCATAGGTTACCGTTTGCGAGCCCAGAGCACATAAGGGTGTGACACAGGCCAAGGCAATTGTTGCACTTGACCGATGTCGCAGGCGTATATAATCTTTGTCGACAAACGGTGCACGTAGTGAAAGGTCCGAGGAGGTGGTGGACTTGACCCTCGTGAAAGCTAGAAGCAGGAGGGCATTGGGGACAGAGAAAGAGGGGCCTGACGCTCGGCGATGCTCATATCTGGCCTATTCCGGAGGGGATAGGAGTGTTGAGCGGCCGTGCAAGATGGAGACGCTAGTGAGCGTGAGCGACAGTCGGGAGTGGGTGGGTCGGGAATGGCAGCAGTGATGCCAGTCGTGTAGACTGAGCCACCATTGTGGCTACTTGAAGTTGGTAGGGGCGGTAGGGGAGCGCCAGAGCGACGTGTACCGCCGGATTCCCTTAGGCGTGTACAGCATGGCGCCTCGAATGTACTAAAGAAAGTACGAGGTCTGTGGATGGCAGGGTAAAGCCCTAAGCATCCAGATTTATTTAGCCATCTCTTACACTTGGCGCATTGAACCGACTGCGACCGTTTAATATAAATTTTCTTCAAGCAAACGCAGCAGATCTCATTTCTGGGTCCAGGGTTGGGTTCGATCCCAGCCCGTAACAAGAGACAATGGAGCAACCCAGCTGCCAGGTTTTGCTCCGAAGATGACAATTTAAGGGTGGGACGAGACAGACTGGACAGGGTTACACTTTGGAGGTCGTAGCCGGTGCTGAATCGGCTCAGGGTTATTTTTTGTAGCGCGGCAAAAAGCCGCCGATGCAGAAGGGTATTATATGCAAAAGTACTGTGGATTTCGTAGCCGGTGTTGGATCGGCCTAGGGTTCTTTTTTTGGAAAAAAATTTATATTTCATTGAATTTTTACAAAATATGGTTCTTGTGCATTTTTAGTACATATGGACCAAAAGGGTTGATAAGTTGCACAGTAAATGAAAGGTATTTTTATAAGCTACTTATAGATCTTTCATTTTTAAAAATCCGTTTACTAGTTTGGATATTTTGAATTAAAACAATCATGGTTTGAGCTTGACCTTGAGTATCTCTTTAACCCTTTCGTTGCACCAAAAAATACAATGTTCAATTTTTCACTTTAAAATTTGACAAATGTATGTATTCTACACTTGTTCCTTTTTTTTATGTAACATTCCCTATAACAACGACAGATTGATGTACCACCTAAAAGATCTACTCTCACTTGTACAGATAACTTTAAAACTCTCTATTGGTAAACAATATTGGTACGTTTGGAAATAATCGAGGAATCATCGGACTAATCACAATTTGTGTCAGAAGAGACATTGCTTGATTTAGTTTGAGTTGGCGCAGTTTGGTGCTGTGATCACAGCAGCCACATCGTCTACGAAAGCTATAAGCAAAGTGTTTTCTGGAATCTGCAAGAATGTCATTCGTATAATCTCAAAGGTTGGGGCCAAGCACAGCCACCTGGGCTGCGGCAAGTTTGAGTCTGCTTTACCCTTCGGTATAGGGACGAGCCATGCTGCCTTCCATCTGGCGGGGAAGATTCTTGATTCCAAGCATTTGTTGTACATGTGCAACAAAAGCTCTAGGCAATTATCAACAGTTAGTCTAATAGCCTCCCAAAGGCCGGGTGTCAGTAGGTTGTGCCCGGGGTCAGTATGACCATACCGAGCCGGGCTGCCATCTCTAGAATTGACTTTCCTTTGGTACTTGTTCCACTGATCTAGCAAGTCGTATTCCAAGAGCTCGAGCTAGTCTTTGCACCTTTGTATGAGGTCATTTGGGGACAGGCAACATCTAAAAAGTGTGGTTTGCGCCAAGTTATACTGGCATAGCCTTGTCCGGCAGTACGCTCGGTGACATTGACGGTGTCGTCCACGATCCAAATAGTGGCAACTCCATTTTCGTCAGTGTACCAGTTGTGTCTGCCCTTGTATGGTTCGCTGATGATTGCGTAGCATATTCTGTGTTCAAGGAACAGTAGATATAGGAGTTTATCAGTTAACCTGCATAGAGCCAGATTACCTTGACACTTCGACTTACCAAGCGGTTGTGAGACAGTCCATGCCCAATACCTCTATCTTTATCCGCTTGGAGATTTTTAGTGCTTCGCCAACTTCTCTTACTGCGCTACCAATGGCTTCTCTGAAGGCCGGTTTCTATCAGCACGCTACCACCCTTGATTTTTGTGTCCCCGAGATTCCCCTAGGACTTCGGCGTAGCCTTTAACTTCGGCAGGTTTTTATTAGAAACGTGGCGGCTTTGGTACTCCTCTTATTTTTCTAGTTTGCTATGGGGGCTTGGAGGGTGGTTTCTGGACTGCCTTGAGTCCTTGGCGCTGTGGCTTCCGACTCACTACTTTTGACCAAGATTCTTTGGGGGGGGGGGGGGATTCTGGGTTCTCTGGTCCCTCTTCCGAGTCTTCAGTGTGAGAGTCAGGTCTAATGCGGGCCTTCTGGTTTTTTCGGCCAGGTTCTCCGTTCTCCTCTTTGTGTGATTTAAGCGAGCTCATGCAGTTCAAGACCTCTTCGATAAGAGTCATGCCGGTTTTTATGATTATGGACACGTTTTTCTGCCTAAGTGCTCCTGTCTGCATGGTGCGCAGCACCAGGAGGGAATGTTACTAGGTCTCTTAAAAGGGTTTCCTGTCTTTCCCGGACCACACATCGTTGTGAACAACTGCGGGTAGCATCTGGCCTTCCGCTGGTGGCAGATGGTGTTGACTGGCCAGGCGTGTGGGTGTCGCCCTCAGTAGGGTGCTCTGTGAACGCACAATTTGAGTGGCAGCTCTGGCAAGAAGTTTTCAAAACAGGTGATTTTACCAGCTTACTGCTTTTTCTAAATACGACCTCGTCAGTATTTTCTTCCTCCGTCTGTGTTCAGCGCCTAATGCAGCAGTAGTCAGGAGTTATCTCAACTGAGCCTGCACCACAACTTAACGGCAACGTACTTGAGCAATATGAATCTGGCAGCCATTTCGCCAAGGTGTCACCCTCGGTTACTGAAGTGGCAAACTATCGACATCGCCAGCACATAGAATACTCTTTATCGGTGGCAGATCCATGGGGGGTGGGAGTTTTCTGGCCCGTGGATCCCCCAAACCAGACGATGGAAAAAGAAAGCATGAGAAAAATAGTGGAAGCTCTTTTTCTCACAAAACCTTACAGCAGAGAGGAGGAGCAAGTAAACCGAGAAGACAACGCCGCACAGTGCTGTATGAGCGGGCAAAAATCATAAAAGTCGTTGTAATGGATCTCAACTTGTTTGGTATCGTTGGAAAGGTATTTTATCCAAGATAGAGGATCTAGTCTTAGTTTTGGTTTGCAACTAATACTTTTCTTACAAAAAGCCCTCAAAGTTGGGTAATTAAAATTTTTTTTTTTATTGAGTGCCTTTAATTGGAATCTTTTAAAAAAAAATTTCCCAAACTACAATTTACTATATCTTATCTTAACATAGTAATTTTCTCTTTAAAAAATGTTTGAGCAAACCACTCCAAAGCGGTTTTTAAGAAACATTAAGTTTCCTGGCTTACACGTGCCATTTGGTACACCTGAAATCTCATTGCAGAAAATTTAATAAAAGCTGAAGTTTACGAAGGTATAATTAAAAAGTATGTGCAAGCATGTTTTTTTTTTATTCCTTTTATAGCGCGTTTTCAAAAAATCCCCGTTTTTTAAGGGTAGAAAATGCACTTTTTACAAAAAAATATTCATTTGGTACAGCTACAGCTGAAAACCTCCTTCGAATTTATTACTGTGGTGTTATGTGTTAGTCAAGCGTCAAATAGTAAAAAATCTAAAGATAATATAATATTTCTTGTTAATATTAATATGGATTTAATTATAAAAAATTCAATTTTAGTCGACCTGAATTGAAGACCAAATATGAAACCCTGAATACTACAAAGCATTTTGGCACAACAAATTGCATTTCGAAAAAAAATATATTCCAAATGGCTAAATTATATAATCCGCATTCCGATGCAATTATGGATGTGTGAGGGCGATGCTGAAGAAAAGGAAATGTTGTCAGATTGCGACCATGGTTTAGTGTAATACACAATTGGAATTCTAATTTAAAAAACGTCACTGACAAAACATCACTTTGGAACAAAATGATATTGTTAGGAGCCGTGTCTTTTTCAACATATCTTGCTCGTGCAAAGTAACTGATAAAAAGAGGAAAACAAAATATGCTTTGCCTTTTAGAGTATTTAATAACCTCTTGAATGACTCTAATTTTTTAAGCGTGTGACATCCACGCCAAAAGATATCATAATTTTAAAGTACATTTTGCAGTCAAAAAGGACGAAATTAAAAATGACTGCCATTCGTATAGTGTTTGAGTTAAGGAGACCTAAAAGATCTCATTAGCAATGAATCAAAATGTAGAATGTAACCACGAAGTCCTAAAAGTGGGAGCAAAACGTCCTATATAAATAATAAAGAAACTACTCTGCATTGGAACTACCTCTGAATAAAAAATTTTGCAATTACAGTCTCAGTTTCTACGATAAATATAAGTGCTGGGTAAAAGCAATTTCGATATTAGAAATCACAGTACTCTAATCAACTTAGAAACGAAATTTTACTCAAATTCGAGGGTTATTCTATTGTTGCCCACTTTTTATATGGAGACACAGCACTGTGCGACGTACCGTTTAACGAAGACGAGCTGAAAGCAGCCCTGCGTAGTATGAATCCTAGGAAGCCGCGGGGCCCGATGGAATACCCTCGGAGTTTTCTAGACTAACAGATGAAAGACAGCACGGCTCGTTCTTATCCCTAAGGGCAAAGTAGACCCAAACTCCCCATCATCTTTCCTCCCACTGTGCATGCTTGACACAGTGGGAAAAGTGATGGGGGCCTTATAATGCAACGACAGCTTTAGACGATGGAGGAGGACTGCCCCACCGACAACATGGCTTTCGGAGAGAACACTCAACTATAGATGATATAGCAGAAGATTTACACAGTGGGTAAGCCACCAGGCAAGACCTATAGTACCATTGGTCACTTTGGATGTTAAATCTACCTTTAACTCCGTCAGGTGGGATGACGCACTAGAACGCTCCTTCAAGGTACCGACATACTTGCTAGAGATAATAATGGACTACTTAAGAGACCGCAGGCTAACGTAAGAAACGACACAAGCCCAAATAAAGGTGAAGGTAACACGCGGTGCAACCCAGGGATCGGTAGTAGGCCCCGACTTTTGGAATGCTATGTATGATAGTCTTCGTCGATGGCAGATGTCAGAACACTTTCCTTATTGATTTTGCTGCTGATGTGGCGGCCGTGATCACAGCACGAAACTGCGAAATGACAAAGCTCTAATTAAATCAAGTGATGCGCAGCGCAGATGGATGTCCGGCCAAGGCCTCCGGCTGAATGCAGCAAAGACGAAAATCGTGATCCTCACGAAGAGGCGGATTCCCCCCATCATAGACATCACTGGTTGGGATTAAAAAATAGAAACGCGTAGGTCCACGAAATATCTGGGGATGAGGCTATAATGTTATTAGGGCTTACGGTCTGTTCATTTTGCATATCAAGGCCAATTGATAATAATTATTTTATTTACTAGTATTAACCGCAATACAAATTCACGAGTTAGGTAACTCTACAGTAAGTTCACTGTACAACACTTGAAAATAAACATATCCACATGCCTTGCTACCTTACTGCTTTTTATAGTTCGCCAGGGTGCGAACTCTTTAGCCTATAAGTTATTAGTTTGTTGTTTCATCGTTGTCTACAAGGGTTGGTTTTATATGTTTATGCATGGCCACCTCCTCGTGCCTCATAATCGGAGCATTACTGTTATCTCGCTTTGTCGTGCATACATGCAAGAGTGTAGCCACCGATATCTCTGTTTTTTTGGTTAGACGTGGGAGAGTTAATGATTTTGGGATGGTACGTACTGGGGAACATTCGCCACACTGCACTGCACCTAAGTTCGATCGTCCAGATAAGACACGTTGCGCGAATCAAACGCTCCAGTGAGTGAAACTCTAACATAAATCCTTTCTTGCAAAGTTTCCCACACTACATTCCAACCATTTCTTCTGCCCTACTTCCGCATGAATTTTTGTGTTGCTCATCAAATCTGTTCCCAGTGGCAAACGGCAAGCATTGCTGCAAATCATTGCTCCAGTATTCCGTTCCATTCTCTCAGTGCACTGTGTTTGGCAACTAAGTTGCGTTGCCTCCTCTCAATATGACCACCAGATTTTCGTGGTTTGCCTGCAGCACACTTAGTAATCCATTCTCATATAGTTTTTTGGCATCCATTAGAACCGCCGCCATCTGAGAAAATATGTGACGTAACATCTGATACTCTTGTTTAGGAAACTATAATTAGTGCTAGGTGATTCTGGCCTGTAAGATCATTCCTTTAGTGCTACACCCACTGTTGGGTCCAAACATCAGAAATACTTTTTGGCCATTGTGATGACAATGATGACTTCACAACTTTAAATGTCACTTCTCCCATTAATTGCTCCCACTAACCAAGTCACGGCCGTAAGCGCTATTTCCCGTCGACGTATATTTTAACTGTAACATCAGTCGCTTCCCGTCCGAGTAGTTAGACACATATTATAGGGCACTCCTCTTCATCATCAGCTTCAGCTTTGTGCTTACGCCCACCTGTATTGCTAGGATGACTGGAGCCAGTGCCAGAATAATGTTCTATGGGACCTGACCTACGCGCTAGAAGCATTTAATGGCACCACCACTTGTTTTTCTGCCCTCCCTTTAATGCTTCCAAAATAGTGTCTACCAAATCTCGCCTTTCCACCTCCACAAGGTGAGCTTTGTAGGTCCTTTTACCTAAAAGCGATGCTGTTTCCCGCGTCAGAGCATGTGATACCGTTTCCGTGAATGCGCTTTTGGGGTCTATATATGTGGCCCGCTTCGTCTCCACGTTATATACTCAAATTCATCCTGCGTAGACTCATTATTTCTCTATTTTGTATATTTGCTACATAATTGTTTCGTTCGCCATCAGAAATAGTCTCTAAGACTTCGGCTGCAGGTCAATACCACTAATAATGCAGCAACTTGTAGCTTGAATACTTGGAAAGGAACAGAACCATCAAGGAATGGGGTTTTTACTTTGAGAATGCTTCCAACTGCAAACGGATATACATACATGTTTTATGTTCTTCCATTTGATGGGAGATCTGTGATGACACCTGTTCCAGACGATATGCCATGTGTTACTTCTGTTCTGTGTAATCGACGTTATTCCAATCTATTTTTTAAGTGCTGAATCTTTAATTAATTCAACTTTGCCATGTCCTTTTCATCCTTGCAATCACTGGTATTTTTTTAAAAATACCTCTCTGACACCAATTGTTACGAAAACTTCTTCTTCTTTAAATGGTCATCTAACCGCCTGGGCGATTTTGACCGTCCAACATAGCTCGCCAGTCGTTTCTTCGTTGCGCCAACTGGCGCCAATTGGAAACACCGCAGGATCGCAAATCGGTCTCCACTTGGTCCTTCCATCGGAGCGGTGGTCTCCCTCTTCCTCTGCTTCCACCGGCGGGTGCCGATAAGAATACCTTCTGGGCTGGAGCATCTTCCCTCATTCGCACTACGTGGCCTAGCCAGCGAAGCCGCTGTGTTTTAATTCGCTGAACTATGTCGGCGTCTGCGTAAAGCTCATAGAGCTCATCATTAAATCTTCTTCGGTACTCGCCGTCGCCAACGCGTAGAAGTCCACAAATCTTTCGAAGAACCTTTCTCTCGAATACTCCCAGAGCCGCCTCATCAGATGTTGTTAGTGTCCACGCTTCTGCACCATATAGCAGGACGGGTGCGATGAGTGACTTGTAGAGTGTTATTTTCGTTCGTCGAGAGAGGACTTTACTTTTCAATTGCCTACTCAGTCCGAAGTAGCATTTGTTTGCAAGAGTGATTCTTCGTCGGATTTCTAGGCTAACATTATTGTTGGTATTAATGCTGGTTCCCAGGTAAACGAAGTCCTTTACTATTTCGAAATTATTGCTGCCAACAGTGGCTTGGTTGCCAAGGCGCGAATGCGCTGACTCTTTGCATGATAACAGAAGGTACTTCGTTTTGCCCTCGTTCACCACCAATCCCATTTTCTCCGCTTCTTTTTCTAATTTGGCGTAAGCAGAAGTTACGGCGAGGTTGTTAAGGCCAATGATATCAATATCGTCAGCATATGCCAACAGTTGCACGCTTTTATAAAATATTGTTCCAGCGCGGTTAAGTTCTGCAGCTTGTATTCTTTTCTCCAGCATTAAGTTAAAGATATCGCACGATAGGGGGTCACCCTGTCTGAAACCTCGTTTAGTTTCGAACGGCTCGGAGAGGTACTTCCCAATTCTGACCGAGCTGGCGGTGTTGCTCAAGGTCATTTTGCATAGCCGTATAAGTTTTGCGGGGAAACCAAATTCAGACATAACGGCATATGGGCAGCTCCTTTTCGTGCTATCGAAAGCGGCTTTAAAATCAACAAAGAGATGATGTGTGTCGATTCTCTTTTCACGGGTTTTTTCCAAGATTTGGCGTATTGTAAAAATCTGGTCGATGGTAGATTTACCAGGTCTGAAGCCACACTGATAAGGTCCAATCAGTCTGTTCACATCAGGCTTCAGTCTTTCGCACAATACGCTCGATAGGACCTTATATGCGATATTCAAAAAGCGATTCCGCGATAGTTGGCGCAGTTTGCAGGATCGCCCTTCTTGTGGATTGGGTAGAGAACACTTAGATTCCAATCTTCTGGCATGCATTCATCCGACCATATTCTGCATAGAAGCTGATGCATGCGCCTTACCAGCTCCTCGCCTCCGTGTTTGAATAGCTCAGCAGGCAAACCATCAGCGCCAGCTGCTTTATTGTTTTTCAATCGGGACATTGCTATTCGCACCTCATTATAGTCGGGTTGTGGAACGTCAATTCCATCATCTTCGATTGTGGGCTCGCGTTCGGCATCTTCTCTGGTTTCTTGCTCAGTTTCTCCATTTAAAAGGGCAGAAAAGTGATCCCTCCATATTCTGGGTGCTCTCTGAACATCGGTCACCAGGTCGCCGTTTTCATTCTTACAGGAGTTTGCCCCGGGTTTGAAACCTTCTGTCATTCGCCGAATTTTTTGATAGAATTTTCGGGCATTATTCCCGTTGGCCAGTACCTCAAGCTCCTTTATTTCACGCTTTTTTGACTCTCTTTTTTTCGCCCGGAAAAGCCGCCTCGCTTCCCTCTTCAACTCGCGGTAGTGTGCACACACACTCCTCGTTGCATTCGATCTCAGCGTTGCCTTGTAGGCTTCGTCCTTTCTTTTCGTTGCAGCGCGGCACTCTTCATCATCATACCAGTTGTTTCTTCGCGTTCGCCGGAATCCAATTACTTCTTCGGCTGCGGTACGGAGTGCACCTGAGATATGATCCCGCTGCTCATGCACTCCACTAGGTTGAATTGTGCTCTCGGAGAGCAGGTGTGAGAGGCGATCTGCGAAATAATTGGCGGTCTGTTGCGATTGCAGCTTTTCGGCGTCCAGCTTTCCTTGCGTTTTTTGTTGCACCTGTTTTGTCGTACAGAGGCGGGTACGAATCTTGGCTGCTACTAGGTAGTGATCAGAGTCGATGTTAGGTCCTCTTATTGTGCGAACATCTAAAACGCTGGAAGCATGCCGTCCGTCTATCACAACGTGGTCGATCTGGTTGCGTGTTTTTCGATCGGGGGACAGCCATGTAGCCTGATGGATCTTCTTGTGCATAAACCTAGTGCTGGATATGACCATGTTTCGGGCACCGGCGAAGTCGATCAGCCTGAATCCATTTGGCGAAGTCTGATCGTGGAGACTGAACTTCCCGACAGTGGGGCCAAATACACCCTCCTTACCCACGTTGGCGTTAAAGTCGCCAAGCACGACTTTGATATCATGACGGGGGCAGCGCTCGTATGCTTCTTCCAGGCGCTCGTAGAATGCATCCTTTTCCACGTCGTCCTTCTCTTCCGTCGGTGCATGAGCGCAGATAAACGAAATGGTGAAAAATCGTACTTTTATGCGGATTGCAGCGAGACGCTCGTTCACGGGTGTGAACGACAGTACTCGGTGACGGAGTCTCTCTCCCACCACAAATCCCACGCCGAATCTGCGCTTGTCTTCATGCCCACTCCAGTAGATGTTGCAAGGTGTTTTGTTCGTGTTTCCTCGCCCCGTCCATCGCATCTCTTGTATGGCGGTGATGTCAGCTTTTGCTTTCCTCAGGACCTCAACCAGCCGGGCAGCGGCACCTTCCCCATTAAGGGACCGGACATTCCAAGTACATGCCCTTATCTCATAATCCTTATTTCGTTTGCGGGTGTTGTCATCTAAAAAAGGGGTTCTCATAGCCGAGGCTTTGTTGTTGACTTTCATTGGAAAGTTGTTTTATGTGGTGGGTCCCAAACCCAAAGCACAACCCGTTTCACGGGAGGTTGAATTCTATTACACGTTTGCATAGCGAGCCGCTTGATCCCAGACAGACGCCCGCCTGCAGCCGCACCACCTGATGATCAGACGCTGCTGTTTGAACCCCCCAGCAAGCCCTTAAACCGATTATGTCGGAGTGGCCTTACCAGGTTGTCGCCTTCTCACGTTTAGCTCACCACCAAACGGGTGTTCGGTGGTTATCAAGAGGATACTTGGGCGCAAAGCCCGGAAGTAGTGAGCTGCTTGAACCGCATGCAAAAGAATCGCTCTGGCCATTCCCAGGTGAATGGCGTTCAAAAACTTTCCCCACTTGCGTGGACTTCTGCACACGGCCCCACCCTCCTTGGAAAGGAACAGAACCATCAAGGAATTGGGTTTTTACTTTGAGAATGCTTCGAACTGCAAACGGATATACATATATGTTTAATGTTCTTCCATTTGATGGGAGATCTGTGATGACACCTGTTCCAGCCGATATGCCATGTGTTACTTCTGTTCTGTGTAATCGACGTTGTTCCAATCTATTTTTTAAGTGCTGAATCTTTAATTCATTCAACTTTGCCATGTCCTTTTCATGCTTGCAATCACTGGTATTTTTTTAAAAATACCTCTCTGACACCAATTGTTACGAAAACATGTATTTTAATTATGAATACTCGAATATTATAAGAAACAAAAACGCTAATACTGTTTATAAATAGCTTCTGCTTTCTTTTTCTTTTGTGTTTTCTATTCGCGTTTACATGTGCCAAATTTTCTTGAAAGGAATTGTAAACAAAAAACAGCATATAAGGTAGAGAGCAAGTGATAGAGAGAAAATCTTGAAGCGACTTGACGGTACCGAGGTACTTGTACTCTCCCGCTCTCTTCCCAGCTCCTTCGCATCAATACTTGAATAGTGTAAATCGGCTCTTACAAACAACAACAACCGATATCTTTATTGTGTTAGTTAGTGGTGGCAGTACGTACTTGAGAACATTCGCCACAAAACTTTAGTTTAACAGTTCCTCCCTAATTATTTAGTATAACATTATTTTGTTGACAAAGTTATTTTATACATACGCGTATTAATTGTATTTTTGCTTTCAGAAACTGTTCAGGTCGCTTGGAAATACAAAGCTGCAAAGGACATTGTGGTTACCCCGTAACTCATTTTTGGCGCCGTGTCAATAACGTTATCTTTTTTCAATCAAAAGGTACTCATGACCATCCAAAACCCGAGGCAAAAGGTTCTACAGAAATTCGTCGTCTATTCGGGAGCAATCGACGTGCTCGGAACGCATGTATTATGGTTACTGACAGCAAAGAAACAAAAAGTATAGAAAATAACAGACAAAATAATATCAACTATTGCACTGCACCTTATGATAATAGCTCTGTGAATGAGCCATCAAATTATCAAGATTTGTCAAAAAAAGACATTCGAAGACTCGTCCCGCGGGGATCTTCCACTGTAGAGTCTTCAAATCAGACGTTTAGTGGTACAAATTTGGTGGATAATTCGAATGTAAAACAAATGAGTGTTCCACTTAATATAAGATCAAATAGCGGGTTTACATTGCTTGAGAATCATCCACATTCTTCAAATGTGACATCTTCTCTTTCTTTTTACTATTCTCCTATTCAGAATCAGCTATTACGTACCGAAAAATTCAAACCAGTGCACTTTAGTTCAACAAGCGATGTTTATTATACACCAGGATATCGAGACACATACAAAAGTAATGAAAATTATAATGATACATCAAATGTGGCATCCATCTCAGGACATAATTATGATGATTATTACCATCACTGTTGCATACCATGTTCTTCAACACCTAGCCCTCATGCAAACGCTAACAACCAAAGGCAGGAATTAGCCAGGTCTGTCGCATATTTGGCTGCCCAAACCACTGAAATATTTAATACCGTATTTGAACCTGTTTCTATGCAACAGTGTCCCCAAGTTCACGGAGATTTCAACATGGTTTTTGATGATAATTACCAAAATATAAACTCGGAAAAACATTTGGACGATCACTTACAGTATCATTACATGAATTCCGATGTAATGCTGAATTCTGACTCTTCCTATTGTAGCTCGGGAAACGATAATGGTGCTTGGAACATCTGCAACTAATTATATTAGCATGCAACGAATTTCATTGAATGTTCTTTGATATTTATACCTTTTTGTTATTATAGAGATCTAGTTTGATCAATGAAATGTACATCTATTTTATTTATTTTAATGAGAAATATTTCAGCGTTTAGGGTTCCTCTATGGGACGGGGATGATTTTAGTTTGGTGTTTATAGTGAAACAAACATGAGAAGTTTTCTTTTCAAAACAACCACAGGTGTCAACGCTTTGTACGTCGGCTGCAGTTGAGATAGACGAAGTCATTTGCACGGCCATATCTAGAGAGCAGGTATGGTATGTGGGGAATAAGGGTCCAGACATTTATAAAAAGTGCTTTTGTCCTACAGTTATTCTAACTGTAGGCGATTGAAAACATTCCTATTTCTGGTTTTGGGACTTGTTGTAGTAGCAGCAATCGGCGCAATCGTCGGTCGTCGTGCTACATGTACTTTGTCGGCTCGTGTTGATGAAAATCAGAGTTAAAAAATTTTTTATTTTGACAATTCGTCTTCGTAATAGTGGCACAAGTGTTTAACAAACAACAAAACTCAGTTGCGTCGCGGCTGTCATGACGAACATATGGGCAGATGAAAAATTATAAATGGTTTAATCCAGTATGCGAATAAATGTTTTTCTCATTTTAATGTCCCTCAAATTAAAAAACAGTAAACATTTTCGAATAATCAGGCATAATAACACTACCCGACAAAAAAAATATCCTTGACATTTGATACCTGATTCCTATGTAGAATTTTCTGCTGATTCCAAATATGTAATCAGATAGTTTAAAAGTGGAACAATTTTCGATATATTTTGAAATTAAAATTTTTGGGCTAAGAAAAATAGGTAGGTTTACTTATCTGTCAATATTTTATCCATTACGTCTCGACTTTTATGTTATTTCATTTTATATTAAGATGATGGAGTACTATTTCCACCAAAACAAATATAATTAAAATCGACGAAGTTATGGCAAACAGTTCAGTTTTTTTCGATATTCATCTGTTTTGTCATTTTTTTAACGAAATATAACCTCCTGGTTTTACACTGTGCGTCAATTTCTCAGTGAACATTTTGGCACTTTCCGGTTTAAAATCAGTAGAAAAAGGACAATGTTAACCCGAGTCACCCTGGAGTTTCCATATGGCAACGCGAAAGGAAGGTGTTTTCAAAGGACTATAAAATTCAAAATAATGCAGATATCGTTACAAACCTTCTTTTTTCTTTAAGTGGTCATCTAACCACCTGGGCGATTTTGACCTTCCAACATAGCTAACCAGTAATTTCTTCGTTGCGCCAACTGGCGCCAATTGGAAACACTTAGTCCTTCCATCGGAGTGGTGGTCTCCCTCTTCCTATGCTTCCACTGGCGGGTGCCGATAAGAATACCTTTTAGACGGGAACATCTTCGCTCATTCGTAGAGATCCACAAATCCTTCGAAGTGCCTTTCTTTCGAATACTCCCAAAGCCGCTTCATCGGATGTTGTTAGTGTCCACACTTCTGCACCATACATGAGGTGTGTTCAAAAAGTATCGCGAATTTTGTGTTTTTTCAAAAATTATTTATTTATTCATGAATATCTATTTTGTCCCCTTCAAAGTAATCCGCATGAGATATTATACACTTGTGCCAACGGTTTTTCCAATCTTCGAAGCAGTTCAAAAAATCATTTTTTTATATCTTGTTCAGCTCCTTCTTCGATGCCGTCTTTATCTCGTCAAGAGAAGCGTAACGTCGTCCTTTCATGGGCCTCTTCAGTTTAGGGAACAAGAAAAAGTCACAGGGGGCCAGATCTGGTGAATACGGTGGCTGCGGCATCATTAGTGTGTTGTTTTTGGCCAAAAAGTCGCGCACAAGCAACGATGCGTGAGCAGGGGCGTTATCGTGGTGCAAAAGCCAATTTTTGTTCTTTTTTGCACATCTTCTCGGCCTTCTGAGAACATTTTGTACCACCGATAAACGTTGCCTCGGTCCAAGGTAGCTTCTCCGTATGCCACAGTCAACATTCGGAATGCATCCGCGCACTTAATTTCGTTTTTCACACAAAATTTGATACAGGTTCTTTGATCCATTTTTTTGAATAGGTAAAAATCGAAGACGATCCCAAACACGTGCAAGCAAAGCAGCTGTCAACAATTAAATGAACATTCAAAATGGCCGAGCTTGTCGGCATAAGTGAGAGACATGAGTACCAACATAACGCCACAAAACATTCGAATATACGTAACCAGCGAAAATTCAAAATTCGCGATACGTTTTGAACACACCTCGTACCAGGACGGGTGCGCTGAGTGACTTATAGAGTGTTATTTTCGTTCGTCGAGAGAAGACTTTACTTTTCAATTGCCTCCTTAGTCCAAGGTAGCATTTGTTTGCAAAAGTAATTCTTCGTCGGATTTCTAGGCTAAAATTATTGTTGGTGTTAATGCTGCTTCCCAGGTAAACGAAGTCCTTTACTATTTCGAAATTATTGCTGCCAACAGTGGCGTGGTTGCCATGACGCAAATGCACTGACTCTTTCTTTGATTACAATATGTACTTCGTTTTGCTCTCATTCACCACCAAACCCATTTTTACACTTCTTTTTCTAATTTGTAGTAAGCAAAATTTACGGCGTGGTTGTTAAGACCAATACTAGCGGTATTATTACCCATCTTATCCTTCCTTACGAAAGGAGGGGTAACATGACCTGGAAGGTTTCACTAGTCATAAATCGCTACCACGACAGTCGGGCAGTACCGCAAGGGAGTACCGGAGCGTACCGGGCTCAAATCCGACCAACGACTGTTAATTCGACAACACTCCCTAAACCCTTCGGGGAGTGTTTTTGTAGTTACCACAACAACAACAACAACATGATATCGATATCGTCAGTTTGACGCTTTTATAAAATATTGTAGCAGCGCGGTTAAGTTCTGCAGCTTGTATTATTTTCTCCAGCATCAAAGTAAAGAAATCGCACGATAGGGGGTCACCCTGTCTGAAACCTCGTTTAGCTTCGAACGGCTCGGAGAAGTCTTTCCCAATTCTGACCGAGCTGGTGGTGTTGCTCAAGGTCACTTTGCACAGCCGTATAATTTCTGCGGGGAAACCATATTCAGACATAGCGGCATATAGGCAGCTCCTTTTCGTGCTATCGAAAGCGACAAAGAGATGATGTCTGTCGCTTCTTTTCTCACGGGTTTTTTCCAAGATTTGGCTTATTGTAAAAATCTCGTCGATGGTAGATTTACCAGGTCTTAATCCACACTGAAAAGTGTGTTCACGTCAGGCGTCACATAGATACCTAGCGTTGCCTTAAGTCGAAAAGACATTCAAAGGCCGCCATGCCCAGCACATGAAATCATATGTACATTCTTTAAGTTTGCACACACGGATGCTATTAACAAACAATTTTTTCCAATTCAGAAATTTACGTAAGAGCCGGATAGCGCTAACCGGGGTTTAATTACCGTATTTTGTACGGCTATTTTATTTTTTAATCACACTCTTGTATTAAACTTAATTTTTTTATTTTTATAATATTAAAAGTTGGAAGTTTGGCCGATTTGGTACATTTTGTTCTTTCCGAAGAAGGAACCAGCAAAAATCGGGATGATAACTCCATAACGCAATTGAAAAAAATGTGTGAAGGTTTCTCTAAATCCTTTTGTTTATAGTTTGTTAGCAAATCATTGATCATTTGTTTGTAATTTGGGCTTCTAATGTTTTCTAGAAAATTTGAACAAACTGCACAAAAAGAACCCCATGCCTTAGCCTCGTCCACCGATAGAGCTGAAAGAAAACTGGCGTATTTAAAAAGTTTTCTAATTTGCGGGCTCACAAACACAATTTTTGTTTTGGCGTCTGATAAATAAGAAAACGTTGACTTCAGAAGATCAATTGCGCGATGGTTGCCATTTTTCTGCAAAGCCTTTACGAAATTTCTGAAAGGACCGATTTTTAAATGTAAGGGAGGGAGTATAGATTAATGTTTCTCCACTAGGGACTTAAATTAATTGATATCCTGGCCGACGGTAAGTCCTATTCTATCATGCAAACATTTTTTTAGAGTAATGATCCGTACGCGCCCGACTGTCTTATATGCACAAAAAATAGAAGTTCTTCTAATAACCCTGCTCCATACAGTTAGTAACGGAGTAACGACTTTAAGATCTGGACAAATATTCCAGCCATTTTTTATATTTGATGAGCTCAAGGATTTTCGACAAGGATTTATATGATTATTTCATACAAACCGCGTGCGCAACTGGAATAGATGGTTTTTTGTTACACTGGTGCAACAAAACAGCTCAAAAGAACTCAGCTTTCCGCTTATTTGACTATTGTTTGCTTACTCCGCCACTGTCGATAGCTCAACAACTGATAGCAGCGCATTCAGGTTAAACCACACTGCAGCAAACTGCCAAATTAGTAGGTAAACATTCTATTTCATTAACTAGAATTTCGTGGGCTTTGTAAGTGAAGCAAGTTTAGCGTGTGATCAAGAAATGAATCAAGTTTAGCGTGTGATCAAGAAGTGAATGTTTATTAAAAATTCTTTCTCTTTTTATACAAATTATTGACTTACACGTATAAGCTTAAACACTAATACTTACAAACTACTTTCCTAATGTGTAAATATGTATAATATGTGGAAATTTCTAGCGTCAGCATTTTGCGATCAAGTGCTGTCATATGTAACCAAATATGCGGCATGTGCTAGTGAAGTTGAACTCCCGCTGAGTTCATGATTTATCTAGGTCAGTAGTGTTTGTTTATTGTGACGAAATATTCTGAAGTCAACAGCCTGTTCGTCACACTACACCATCCACCTTAAGAATAGTCATATATAATTGGTTGAAATTGGATATGACTATTAATAAGTGCTTTTTGTGTTTTATTGTAATTTCTTGTTGTACATAATTTTTTGATATTGCTCGCGTTGTTTGTTTATTTGGTTACATTCGCTTTGCGCGTACATATATATTTTTTTTTTGAATAGTTTTTTTTTCTATGTGTATATTTGTATCATTATGAGTGGAGTGTTTACAAACCTTTTGTGTTTTGTTTTTTTTTTTCCAACATACTGACTTTGTTTATGTGTGTTCGTGTGCATATTTACATATATTACTTTGAGTAATCTGGAGTGCTTTATTTTAGAATTTTTTTTTTTTTTTTTTTTTTTTTTTTTTATTACTACGGTGTTATACTGGTTTAAGTCTATTTTTATGAATTATTATTTGTTTTTTACTATCGCCTATGTTATGTGGTACTAATGTAAAATTATTATTTATATCTATACTTTTAACTTTATATTTTCCTTTATATCTACTATCTAACTTATGGGAGGCCTCTTCTCTAACTAATACTAAATCTCCTATATTTATCTCCTTACTATAACTACTTTTATCATAATTAAACTTTTGTTTTACTTTAGCCTCTTGGACTAATTTTCTAGCTCTCTGCTGTGCTATCTGGAGTCTATATTTTATTTCTTTGTCATAAGCCTCGTGATTGTACAGTGGGCTGATTTTATTTTCTTCTAAAAATTCGTAATTTGGTGGGGTTTTCCCAAATATGAGCTCAAACGGGCAATATTTATGTATGGTAGATGGCGTCGTATTGTAACAATACGCGAAGTACTTAAGGTATTCATCCCAATCGTCTTTGTCACTGGATATGTACGAGCGTACATATTCATTGAATGTTCGGTGACTGCGTTCTACTGTACCCAGGGTTTGATGGTGGTAGGGTGTTGAGGTTTTATGCTCAATTTTTAGTAGTTTACAAAGTTCTTTGAATAAGCTGTTTTTGTATTCGGTGCCCATGTCTGTCATAATTGATTTCATGCGTCCATAAATCAAAATGAAATTTTCAAACACGGCCTTAGCAACTGTTGTTGCGTGTTTGCTTGGGACTGGAATCGCTACCAAGTATTTTGTTAGATCGCATATAATGGTAACTGCATATTCGTTTCCATTTATCGATTTCGGTAATGGTCCGACTGTATCGATTTGTACAATGTCAAATGCCTTCGGAGGTGTCTCCGTTATTGTCATTGGCTCTTTTATGTGTTTATTTGTTTTATTTTTCTTGCAGTGGATGCAGTTCTTTATATATTTTCTTATGTCATTTTTCATATTCAGCCAGCTATATCTCTGCTTGATCTTGTCTGTCATGCGATTTATTCCTGGGTGGCCACCACTAATAGGATCGTCATGATATTTTTGCAGGATTTCTTCTATTTTCCCGGGATCTGTCACATCTATAACCTCTGGGGTTAGTGCTATTGTTAACTTTTTGAGAATCTTATTACCCATTTCAATAAATTTTCCTACTGCAGTATAATTATTTTTGAACAATTTGTCCCCTAAGGTCAACTGTATTTGTACAAGTCCTAAATTGCCGGCTTCGTTTTCGAGCCTGGTAAAGAATTGTCCTAAGTCAATCTTATCCTCAACAATTAGGTTGCTTGTATCAATATTGCTACAAATTTTCTTTCCTTTTTTGAAATATAATTTCGGAGGAGAGAAAACGAGCTCGACTAGTCTTTTTACTTCAAATTTATTTAGCGCTTCATATATTTTGGGGTTCTCTTTGTGACTTTCTTTAATTTCAGTTTTATTACTGATATTTTTAGCTGCTGATCTGGTGGTTGTTTTTAATATTCTGCTTGCTTCCACTGACAAGTCTTTCAGATTTGTTATAGTTATGCGGGATAATGCGTCCGCTATATGGTTTTCTTTACCAGCTATGTACTCCACTTCAAAATCGTACTCTTCTAAGTCTAGTCTTACTCGTGTCAGCTTTGAGGAAGGACTTTTCATTGAAGATAAGTATGTTAATGGGCGATGGTCGGTTTTAACTAGGAATTTTCTGCCATATACGTATGGTCTGAAGAAGGTTATGGCCCAATGAATCGCGGCCAATTCTTTTTCTATTGTAGCTTTGTTAGTTTCGCCTTTTGTAAAGGACCTTGAAGCGTAGGCAATTGGTAACTGTTTGCCATCATGTTCTTGGCTCAGGACTGCTCCACAAGCGTATCCACTAGCGTCTGTTGTTATGCAAAATTCTTTTTCAAAATCTGGGTATTGCAAGAGTTTTGGACTAATCAATGCTTCCTTTAAGTAGACAAAAGCTTTTTGACATTCTTCTGTCCATTCGAAGTAAACATTCTTTCTGCAAAGCCTAGTTAATTTTCTAGAATGTTCTGCAAAATTCGGAACAAATCTTCTGTAATAATTGCAGAGGGCTACGAATCTTTTAACTTCATCTGCTGTTTTTGGCGTTGGATACTTTTGAACTGTTTCAAATTTGCTTGGGTCAGGCAATATTCCTTTGTTTGTACATTTATGGCCTAAATAAGTTACTTCTTGGTTGAAAAATAGACATTTGTCTGGATGCAGTTTTAGATTATATTTTCTACAAGTGGAGAACACGTCTCTTAAATTTTTTAGCATGTGGTTTTCAGAACAGCCTAATACAACCAAGTCATCCATGTAGAGGAAGGCTTGGGATGGTTTGAGCCCTGCGAATGCTAGGGTCATCATTCTTTGGAATGAATTTGGTGCTACTTTTAATCCATAAGGTAGTCTTTTGAATCTGTATGTGCCATTTTCGGCTGTAAATGAAGTTATATCCCTTGAATCTGGGTGTAGTTCAATTTGATGAAAACCTGACATACGGTCTAGGCATGAAAAATATTTTGCTCTACCAAGTTGGTCTAAAATATCATCAATTCTTGGGAGTGGGAATTTGTCTGCTGCTAGTTTTTTGTTTACCTGTCTGTAGTCGACTACTAGTCTCCATCTTTTTTCTGTGTTTCCTGGAAGTGATTTTTTAGGGACTAGTAGGATTGGGCTATTATATTCCGATATGGAGGGTTCTATTATATCGTCTTCTATTAGCTTGTTTACTTGTTTGCTGATTTCTCCCTTCTGGGTTTGAGGTAATCTGTAATTTTTTATGTAAACTGGGGTGTCATCCTTCATATATAATTTCTGTTTATAGAAATTATTGGAGGTGATTGGTTCGGTTTCTAGTGCAAATATGTCTATAAATTCTGTGCATAGTGTTGTTAATTGAGGGTTGACGAATTTTGGAAAATTTTTTGTTAATCGTTTTAATTTTTCTGTATCGTTGCCATTTTTACTGTGCTTTTCTGTTTTAATTAGTGTGTAATCATCTAAGTTTTCGGTCTGGATTTTGTAATTTTGGATAGTTGTGTTTTTATGTGTAGTATTAATGATTCTAACAAAAGTTTGATCCTTGTTTGTGATTGTATTTGCTATAAAAATGCCTTCAGATAATTCTTGGTGTGGGATAAAAATGTTTTTGTTATCGGTATTTACTTTAATTTGTCTAATGACTTCAGATCTAGATGGAATTGTGATTGTGTTGACGGACAGACAGTTTGTTAGATTCATTGTTATTGTTTGAGGAAAATCATATGGTCTTAAAATTAGTTTGTCCTCTGTTTTTCCGTAATCTAGAATACAATTGTATTTCTTTATGAAATCTAGGCCTATTATTCCATCGCATGGAATTTGAAAGTTGTCTTCTACAACATGAAATTTATGATAAATTAGAATGTCATCGCCTTTTAGATCTGCTTTGATTGTGCCTAAAGTGCTAGTTATTCCCTGACCAATGCCTTTCAAATCTGTGATTTGTTCAGTATTAATTTTTCCTTTATTATCTATTTGCTGTTTTTTTATTATGGAGATATCGGCTCCAGTATCAATTAAAAAATTTGAGTATGAATTGTTTAACGATGTCCTTGTAGATATATAGTTGTTTAAGTTTAGATTAAGTACGCATATTTTTCGTTTTGTTAATTTTGAAGTGGAGTTTCCTGGTTTTCCGTTTCGGTACAACTGCGCACATTACGTGTCTGGCTGTAGGGTCTGTTGCCATTCTGTGCTTGTGCTCCTCTCTGAGAATTGTTGTTTTGTCTAAAGTTATTGTTGTATCTTCGTTGCGTTCTGAATCTCCTGCCTTGGTAGTTCCCATAGTTGTTACCTCTGTAACCTTCACGGAAACTACTTCGGTATTGACCTTGTTGTCGTACATTTAAAATTGTGTTAGAGCTGCCTGTAATTTCGGTACAGCTGTTTGTGAATTTGGAGATTGCGTCGTTCATTGTTGCGAACGTTCCCGCTTGCATTATCATCTTAACTTGGGTGTTGGAGCAGTTTTTGCACATGGCTTTGACTGCTGCCTGTGTTGCATATCTTGTGGCTAAGTCTGGTTTTAATCCATCTGAGATATACGCTCCTTCCAGTGACCTTGTTATTTTTTCTACTTCCGCAGTGTACTGGTTAGCAGTTTTGCTACGCTGCTGGATGTTCAGGAGCTTAGCTGTTAAAACTTCTACTGATTCACCCTTAATCGCGGTTTTGAGTTTTGTTTTGATGTGTTCTATTGTGCTTTCGTTGCTTATGAAATTTCTTGCTGTGCCTTTTAGCTTGGTCTTAATCATGGTAATGGCCAATGCCTCGTGTGTATCATTGATTTGTTCAAGTATATCGAGTGCATCTAGGAAACTGTTTAGGTTTTCTGGTTTACCATCAAACTCTGGTAATACTGACGAAGCAGTTTTAATGAACTCAACTACCGTTTGCACCATTGTGACGCTTATACCTGGTATATCTATTGGTTGAAGGTTTGGTATATTTTCTTCTATCAATGGGCTCTGAGCACGTTCTGCCAAAAGCGCATTGAAATCTATTCGTAGGTCTTCCTCTACTGTGGTTGGTACATTGACTTCTATATTGTATCTTGCTAAAGAAGATACTAGTTTGTCCCTTACGGCAGAGAAAAATTGGTAAGACTCTACTTGGTGTTCCTTGGTAAGTATGTTATTTACCGCTTTGATCACCTGTCCTATGCTATTTAGAGCTTCTAAAATTATCTTAAAATGCTTTACGATAGTTTCTGTTTTTATATTAATATTTTTATTTATGCATTTGTAAGATTTATCAGCTTTTAGTTTTTCTTCATATAGGGTATCATATATTTCCTGCCATTTATTCATATCTTAGTTTACAATTTGTTTTTTCGTTTAAATGCGTTGTTGTACATTGTTCAATCGTCTTAACTTATTTTTTATATAATTTTTGAATAAAATTGCAATTGCGACAGTTAAACATGTAGCCAAACAAGCAAAAATTGTTAACCATTTATCGGTGATCTCTTCTTTCTGTTCACTAATAGGATGTGGCTCGTATTGGGCTAATCGATTTTCAGATTTTTGATCTGCTGAACTTTCTTTACCTACCTCGTACCCTGCTATTCCTATCAGTATACCGTTAAGTGCAACTTTCCACCATGCCATTTTAAAATTTTTCTTTTTAACGTGTATTTAATAAAAATTTAAAATTTAATAATATTTACCACTCCAATTTACTCAGTTTGTTTGTTTTTATTTACAAGTTATTTCTTAACATTTTAATTTTATCTTTTAGTTTCTGCCTATGGTTAATGTCTACGGTTAAATTAAGTAGCCTAAAAGCTTCAGCGATTTCTTTTCGCTTCCTAACCTGTCTACCACCTCGTTTCCTTTTATGGATTATTACGGGTGTAGGTATTTTGGGAGTTTCCTCCTTTTTGACAAGCTTATTCCTGCGCCGATACTCCTCTATGGTGATCGGTGTAGGCCCTTGCTTTTCGGTGTCACGATCTTTTAAAATTTTTTCAGAAATGGCAATTAGCTTTTTGATAGTATCGCGACACTTGTTAAAAATTCTATCAAATTCTTCTTTGGTTTTTATTTCTTGCATACTAACTTGATTTTTAATTTTTTGTTTGTAATGTTAAACTTTAAGCAACATGTGCTTATTAAAAAAATTTCTAAGCAAATTAAATTGCTCTTAGCTTAGCGGCCGTAGAGGCGTGCCTACCAAATTTCTAATGTATGTTTATACAAATAATGTCTGGCAATGTCCAGCTGCCAGTCTCTTTTTTCAGGATGTATGGTTTGTCCATGGTTATTCCACCCTTTTTATGCTTCTTCTGGATGTCTTCTGTTTGGTGTTGGAGGGTTCATTCAAAAATATTTGCCGAAAAGAAGTCCAAATATGGCCGCAACACTTGTCAACGCCAATAAAATTTGCTTCTCGCCTACTGTCCTGGCGGGATTATGACTGGCTGATATAAAGCCTGGCAGGATCGCCATGTAAGTGAAGCAAGTTTAGCGTGTGATCAAGAAATGAATCAAGTTTAGCGTGTGATCAAGAAGTGAATGTTTATTAAAAATTCTTTCTCTTTTTATACAAATTATTGACTTACACGTATAAGCTTAAACATGTGTAAATATGTATAATATGTGGAAATGTCTAGCGTCAGCATTTTGCGATCAAGTGCTGTCATATGTAACCAAATATGCGGCATGTGCTAGTGAAGTTGAACTCCCGCTGAGTTCATGATTTATCTAGGTCAGTAGTGTTTGTTTATTGTGACGAAATATTCTGAAGTCAACAGCCTGTTCGTCACACTACAGCTTATTCATACCGATTCATACCATGCAACTTTTCCACTATCATAAGCAGTGTGACCAGGTTAGCCTTTTCGAGGCTAGATTTCGCTTTTTTTTTTGTCCTTTAGCCTTATAATTTTGGTTTTAGCTTCGTGGCTTTTTTCTAGCCTTTTTTACTCCAAACCTTTTCTGGTCCCAAAACCATGTTTTTCATACAACTACCGGGAATATATAAAATTAAAATTGAATGAAGGTAATATTGATGATGAAATACCGAAATAAAAATTCATTAAACGAACCCTCTTTTTTAGAAGTGGTCGAATTCGTATTTAACTTTTTGGTATTACCTTTCAGTAATGCGGAGGTTGAAAGAATTTTTAGTACTACGAACATTTTAAAAACAAAGTTGAAAAACAAATTAAAAATTATTAGATGTTAAGCTTATCCAAATGTTGCACTGATTTTGAAATTACCGATGATCTCATCTCTATGATAAATATCCAAACTTTGTACGGCGACTAAAGCTTTTCTGATTCATTAGACGAAGAAAATATTATATAATTAATTAGTTTGTAGTGATTTTTTTATAGTATGTATTTCCTTGAAAAATTTCCTAGTCAAGGAAAATGTGCCTGATATGTGTTGAAACAAGAATAGCTCCTTTAATTTATGTCTACAGTTTTATATAGAAATAGTTCAAACTAAAATAAAAAATTTTAAATGGATTCCGTAAAAAAATTTCTGCCTTTTTTTAGCTTCTTTTTTTCTTAATTTCAGACTTTTCTAACCTTTGTTTTTGCCGATTTAGCCTCTTTTTTCCATCACCTGGTCACACTGATCATAGCCAACAACAACCCTCCAAAACTGTAGATAGACATATGTACAAACACGAGCGAAGAAGAAAATAAGTCAGTAATCGGACAGCAGTCGTTCTGTCAACAGCGCTATTTCAAATTTTTTTTTTCTGCCCAAATTATGTTGTGTTTTTTTTTAAAGATTAATTAAATTAAATCTAGTTGTTGCAGTGAAATCACAATACTTTTGAGAATTTCGTGCATTAAATAGTACATTTGGGTTGCAGATCATGTAAGTACGTGCATATTGACAAAATCCCACTTTTATTTTTAGGACGTCGTTCCTGCAAAAGCGGCGCAGCAGTGACAACAACGAAGCAGTGCCGTTTTTGTTGTATTAGCGACTATTTAACCTGCTTAAAGTATCACCTCTTATCCAACATTGTCATCAGGCTCTTCTAACAGAAACCTCGCGGTTTCAACAGTGGTAGACCAGAGTGAAATTGCTGTTTGGCCTGTCAGGGTCAGTCTGGATAGGTAAGAGTTTAGTCTGATACAGTATCCAGACCGAAGTTGAGCCAGCATGATTCTGGTCTCCCTAGGCAGTTCGCGTTCCTCATCGGCAACAGGTGGAGCTAGTGCCTGTAGGACTACATTCACCGGACGGGAACTGACCAGGAAGTTTACCGACTTCGTGTGGATGAGATTGAGGGCCCGTCGATGCACCTTTGGATCAAACGGCGAGAAAATGTGATGCCGGGTCTCGTCATAATGCTTACGGAGATAACTCCTTCCTGTTGGGATGCTGCGGTTTATAGCAGCTGGACAGGAATTGCCTGGTCAACCTCTCACTATGCTCTTTTACACCGAGCATTTTAGCCTCACTGTGAAGGTGATGCTCAGGAGACATAAGGAGGCACCCCGTGGGAGTTCCGAATGCGGTGTTTTGGCAGGCCTGCATCCTCCTCCAGTGTGTGTCTACTAGCCCCGGCGACCATATAGGCCAGTAATGTTTCTTTATCTTTCCCCCAAGTGCTGCCAGATAATGACTTGGGGATTTTGTTGCGGCTTTGTACTTTGGTGGCAATCACGGCTACATGAGCACCGTAGTTGAACATGTTATCAAACGTGACCCCTAAGATTTTGTGGTGTGTGACAGTCAGAAGCTTAATTTCATCGACGTAGACGTCTAATTCCATGTTCACCTGCGCTGTCCACGTCGTAAATAGGGTGGCCAAGGACTTGGTCGGTAACAGTGTCAGATTTCGTCCAGCGAAAACCCCGGACAGGGATGGGAGGTATGAGTTAACTCTTGAGCAGAGCTCGTCTACACAGGGTCCCGTCGCCAGGATCGTGCAGTCATCTGCATTGGAGACGGTGACATGACCTAGAAGGTTCCACTGGTCATACCAAATTGCTACCACGACAGTCGGGCAGTACCGCAAAGGAGTACCGGAGCGTACTGGATTCATATCCGGCCAAGGACTGTCAGTTCGACAGCACTCCCCAAAACCTTCGAGGAGTGGTTTTGTCGTTACAACAACAACAACAACAACGATCGAGGTACCCTATGGTGGGGAAGGGAGCCTCGATATGTGGTAATTAAACAAAAGCGGACATAGGGGATAGGACACCACCCTGTAGCACCCCTTGTTTAATAATACGCGATTTTGATCTTTAGCCTCTAAATTTAACAGATGACTGCCGGCCACTCCGATAGTTGGCGGTCCACCGCTTTAGACAGGGAGGAAGAGTTGAATCCTCCATGTCGTTAAAGAGTTGCGCGTGATTGACCATGTCGAAATCTTTCGGAACTAGCACGGTCCTGTCATTTGGACGATGTTGGTTGAGACCGACAGGTATCTGAGTGGTGATGGCATTTAGCACGGTGGTGGTGCTATGCATTTTACGGAAACCGCATTGAGATCTTGAGAAGACCATCGGTAAAAGATCCGATGCAATTGTTAGCATTGGTCGCCAGTCAACGCAGTTTATGAGACTAGCGCTGACGATAGTGAGGTCTGGCGAACTAAAGAAATTTATCGCAACTCTCGTTTGGGCATCCCCGTTAGCAGTGCAAAACGTCGAATCGTCTATTTGTTCAGCCAATTCCTATCCCCTACCATCAACCTGTAGGCTTGAGTGCCACTGGTCGTGGTGAGCGTTGAAGTCTCCGAGGATTACACGATTATCGCCTCTGAGTAACGCCCTGATGTCAGGGTGGTAATCTCTCGGACAGCAAGTAGCAGGAGGTAAACAAATGTTAATTGTTTTAAGATCGACATTGCCTGACCCGACAACCATACCTTGACGTTCTAAGGTGTTGTCCCTCGGGTCGACATCAGGCTCAACTAGACGATATTGCACAGATTGATGAGTGATGAAGGAAAGTCCGCCCCCAAGTCTTCTCTCACGGTCACGCCGGTGGATGGTGTAGCCATCACAGGTCCGAACATCTGATCGGGCGCCTAGCTTTGTTTCTTGACTATCAGCAATCTTGATATTTTGCCGCTTCATGAAACTCACTATCTCACTGAACTTGCCGGTTAGCCGTTGCGGTTCAAATGTAGGACACGAAAGTACAAAGGCGGAGAAATATTCACACGGGGAGTCAAGGACTGGTGGGTGTGCCTCGGTGGAAGCAGCCTGGGTCGCGCACTACGTCGCAATCTACAAGACGAGGGATCCGGACCACCGGAAGGAGGCGAATCGATCGACGTTGTAGGTTGCGTACATGTTTCGACAACATGGCGCAACGTACATATCAGTCCATAAGTTCCTGTTACCAAGTTGAGAACATATAAGCAGGTGACATAGGCCAAGGCAAGAGTTGCATTTGACCTATGTCGCAGGTGTATATAGTCTCAACCGACAAACAGTGCACATGGTGTAAGGGACCATGAGCTGGTGGATTTGGATTACATTTGTGCTAGTGCTGGAAGAAGAAGGGGAAGTAGTAAGTGGGAAGGGGTGGGCTGTCGCTCAGCATTGCTCACATCTAAAAGAGAAATGCGACGTAGAAAGTAGCTGTGAGCAGCTGTGTGTGGTGTTAACGCCGGTGGGCGTGAGCGGCAGCGAGAGTTACTACTTGCTGAGCAGTATTAGTGCTGTTAGTCGTGGAGACTGTACCTGTGGTCGTGCGACCTTGGGCACGGGACGCCCTAGGGCGTGAACAGCAAGGAGGCACACAAGTTTTATAGAAGCAAGGGGACCTATTTTTGGCGGGATTTAGCCCTGAGCACCTGGTTGGTTGCTTTTACTTGTATTACATTGGAGGGAGTGTGAACGTTTGACGTAAATCTTCTTCCAGCAAATGCAGCAGATCCATTCTCCTGGTCCCGGGTTGGATTCAACACCAGCCCGGAGCAGAAGAGTTTTGAGCAGCCCTGCTACAAGGAGCTGCTCGAAGGATGATAATGTTAGGGGGAAATGTCACAAGTTAGACAGGGTAATGTCGAAATAACAGCCCTTGGTCGGATATAAAAACCCGAGTCATTCCGGTACGATACAACCGGCTGTTGTGGGAATGCCGAAGCAGTGCTCGAATAAAACAACTAAGAAAATTGGAAAGGAAACGATTGCTTGCCAAAGCAATTTTGTAAGTAAATAACATTTCTTTTTGGAATAATCTAAGTAACCTTTTCCGAAGAAAAAGTTGCCAATAAATGCATAAAAGGAATATTGAATTGTTATTTTTCAGGATTCACTAACTGTGATTGGGAAATGCAGTTTTCCAAAATAAAATAACTCTGAATTTCCAACGGAAGCGTTGTGAAACTTCATCAGCGAAAAGGCGAGTAGAGATACATGTAATAACAAGGTGGTTAAAAATAGCAAATTCTTAAAAAATTTAGTTACTAATAACGTGTTTAAATTTTTTACCTAGTAGTGCTACGCACACAACGTATATCAACTTTAGTCGCCTAATGGTGGTATGTAACGGCATAAACGGATCGAGATAGATATTGACTTATACATATCGAAATGTTCAGGAGGAAGAAAGAAATTGAGTAAGCCATGTCCGTCCGCCCGTCCATCTGTTATAATGATAGCTTGGGTAAATTTTGAGATATCTTAATGAAATTTTGTAAGCAGGTTCCATGGATGTCATCTCCGAGCGCTATTTAAAATGAGCGAAATCGGACGATAGCCAAGCCCACTTTTTATATATAGAATATTTTCGAAAACGAAATAAAAGTGATTACATAATACACCTATAAGGAGAAAATTTGGTGAATACATTGACATTGAGGCGTACAATAAATTTTTCAAGAAATTTTTGAAAATGGGTTGGGCACCGCCCACTTTTGATTAAGTAAAATTTAGAAATAATATTAATCATAAATTAAAAGCCGTTCAAGATATCTAAACGAAATTTAGCACACATAAGTATTTACATTAATAAAAGGAATGTTCCGCCCACTTTTATTCGAAAAATTTTGAAAAGGATCATAGATTTATTTAATAGGCAATAACTTTGGGTAGCATAATTTATATTTCACTTTCAAAGTGTCCGTGAACGAAGAAAGGTGAAAACTAGAAACTTTTGCAAATGGGCGTGGCCCCGCCCCTTTTATAGTGGATTATTTCACAAAACTTTTTATGCCATAACTGCGGCAAATATTGGTTTATCGAAACGATATTTGGCGAAAGTGTTTAACATATAAAAATAAATGTTCGTTGGAAAAATGGGCGAAATCGGTCAACGGCCACGCCCAATTTTTTATCATGGTTCTGAAAAGTTTGTTTGTACTCGACCGCAAAAAAATTTTGTATATTTTGGGGAAGTAGGCGTGGCGCCGCCCACTTATCAGCATAAAAATTCTGCTATTTTCAAAGGCGATTGCTTGTATACTGAAATAACAAGTATACCGAAATAATCAGGACGATGAGGTGAGTCGATTTATCCTGTTCGTCTCTCCATTCGCTTGTCGGTCTGTCCGTCTGTCTATTTGAACGCAAATTCTTCAAACATATGCGTGTATTGGAATTTTGAAAAAATGTGGTAAGCAACGGTTGGTAGGGAACCTTTTTATATACAAATAAATTAATTTACAACACACAATATTAACAGAAGTGTTTATATTGAAAACAATCAGCTGGCTTTATAATATGAACTGAACATTCGACGGTAGAATAATAAACGAACAGACAAACACTGTTTCCGACACAATATTCGAACCTTTCAAATTGGTTTACAAAAAACAAAGCAACCATTCAGGTACAACAAACACACACGCACCGACAAATAAGCACAAAACAGCAAAATATCAAAAACAACAAACAAGCAAAAAAGGTCAAACAACAAAAATCACCAACTTTTACCTGCCTCAGTCAACCACAAAAAAACCGATCGACGCAAACCACCCCCGTTTTTGAATGTACACACACAACACATGCACACACGTACACAAACAGACACCCATGCTGACGTTACCTGCTACCTATTATAAATACAAGACAAACGACCACAACAGATCAGAACGAAAATCGACACTGATGATGGCACAACGCCGAAACCGGTTTGTCTCAAAACCAAATTTGACAAGGGAAAAATCGTTCCAATATACATCGAACTGAAAATAATTAAAACAGACCTGCGTAAATTGGTATGCCAAAATAGATCACTACTAGGTTCGGGTGGACCTCCGTACTTGTAGAATATGGTGAAGTAATATCTATTTTTATAAACACATATTTTATATCTGATGATTGAATTTTAAATAAATTTATTTGTAATTTAATTTTGCATTCTCGTTTATGTTTCAATTGAACTAACCTACTATGAAGTGATACAGTAACTGGTATAATTAGCTGACTTGTATGACGGATGGTATAACCCTGACGCATATACAGACTAGTATGTTAACGGGTATCATATTTGGGTATATACTGACTAGTAAGTCAACTGGTATAATGCTGATGCAGGGGCCGACTAGTCTGTTAACTAGTGTGATGCTGATGCAAAGGCTGGCAATTGATATTTCGTAGGTCACCGCCATGATAAATCTGTAGAGTTGTTAATATGAAAATAAGACAGAACTTCGAGTGATTGGACAGTGCCAACTAGTATTAAAGTAGCATACAACTAGTAGGTTTGACTGCAGGGCATAAGCTATCATCTCTTCTTGATTCATGTATACTAACATATATACTACACATATACATTGTAAATTATTCTGCGAAGCAAGGAGAAACAAAATTCATTTACGCTCTAATTCTAGTGTGGTAACAACATTCGCTTTACCGACATATACATAATTTGGAAACTTTTACACCCTTTGGTATTTTGCCGGCTTAAGTTGTAGTTCAATTTTGTAACCACTAAAATACGTGGTAACGTGGCATACCCGTGAAAAACTACACGTGTTTTGTAAATATTTTTGAAGACATACTAGTTCACAAGAATTAATAAACAATACAAGCACTTTTTACACGATTTGTTTTTGACAGCGTTGCCATGTACGCTAGAATCGTGGTTACATGAACTGCATTGCCAACTGTTACAATTTTCGGTTAGATAATCTTCCAGGTACATAATTGACGGTTACGCTCAAAATTTACCAGTAAGTTAGTTTTAAACCGGGGATAGGCACGAAACTACTCACGAGTAGCTTTGACGCCCAGCGCTTGTACATCCACAAAACCAACGCTGATAATTCTGCTCCGCTGTTCGCTACATTTGTTTGGAACTTTACCAAATGCTAGCCAGTTGTTTCGAGGAAACTTAACGCAATGCACAAAAAAGCATATTCATATTAAAATAATTGCAAATTCATATGTTGTTTTACTCCCTGCTCTGGAAGTATTTAAGGGTTGAGTCATATCCAAAAATATCGGATCGTATTTACAAATTGTGCTCCATGTTTCTAACAACATATGTGCGAATGTGCATTTTCGTTTGTGAAAAATTTAAAATCCAATTCCAGAAATCGTCTCAGTAACCAACATCTCAAAGATTTGATTTTGAAAAAGCTATATCCAGACGAAATAGATATTTCTGAATTGTTGGGGAGATAAATAATCACCAGACGCATGGCCAAAGTCGCCTTCAAGCAATATCATAGCCCCAGAAAGTTGAAGAATCGAAGGCTTTCATACAACATTGGAGGACACAGACATCCTCGAGCGATTTTCGTCGTTCCCCCAAGCCTTAAGAGGAATAGCGTATATGTTTAAATTTGTAAATCGCTTAAAGAATAAGGTGAAAGGAATACCCAATACCGCAAGCTATGCACTAACGCATCAGACTAGCTATTATAGTAGTGAACGAACACTTTTAATGGCATCAAAGCCCATTGACAAAAAGAGCACACTCTTAGTACTAAACCCCTTTGTTGACTCTAAGGGACTGCTTCCTGCCAATGGAAGGCTAGCGAACTCCAGTCTGAGCTACAATGAGCGGCACCCTATAACAATTCGAAAAAACCTTGAGCAAGACGGTCACGTAGAACCTGAGCCAACCCGAATTTTAAATAAATATTTTAATTTAAACCCACTGCTTTTCGCAGTTATTATTTGAAGTTAAGTGCCGAGGTGAGTGCAATGAAAGTGAAGTCAAGTGTCCCTAGATATATATAATGTCTAACACAGTCGGTATATCTACTGTGTACCAGCAGTAAGGTTATGACTCCGAAGGGAATGCAGCAAGTGAAAACTGTTGATTAAGAATAGGAAATCCGAAGCATTAAAAATATAAATATGGCAATGTAGCAGGCAACCAATCTGACGCTGCCCTCTACGGGGCAATTAACATCTAGAAAATAAGAAAATGTAGGAAAAGAGAAATAAGTGGCAACACAGGAATAAGATTATTAATTTATTAAGAAAAGATTATTAAAGAACTAAAATATATAAAGAAATAAATTGAGATTAAAGCTCAAGTTTGGGTCACCAAAGTACACTGTAAGGAGATGCCAGTTTAATTAAAACCACCGCTGCCAGTATAACCCCACCACCGCTGCCGGTGTGACCAATACCAACGATGACGTCATCGCTGTCTCCACAACCAATACCGCTGCCACAAACAAAACTGCTGCTTCGATATACGATACCACAACCGTAGCCACTGTGAATGCCACCACCAACACAGCTAACTCTACCGCTGCCAACAAATCAATTGATCGCTCCGCTGCCGCCAACATTGCGTATTCCAACTCTGCTGCCGGACTTTTTAGAGACATCGTCACTGCCAACACCGACTCTATAGCTACTGCTAACGCTGATGATATTGTTTCCGCTAGCAACTCTACTAGAGCCATCCACAAAGTGCCTAGCGGCTCCGAAGAGATGGAGTTGGACAAGAAAATTGTTATACTCCAAAAACAAAGAGAACTCTTAGAGCTCGAAAAAGCTGTGGCCAATCTAAGGCGCGAGTGCGAAGATCCCAAAAGTGCAGTGTAACTTTAGGTCAAACCTTTCAAACCGCCTCACTTTTCGCGACATTGAACACACCATAACCAAGTTCGATGGTGAAAACGAAAGCTACAGTGTTAATGACTTCCTCCGTAACTTTGAAAGGATCATGCAAATGGTAAATGCAGACGAACTTTTTAAATACACATGTCTGTGTAACTCACTTTGCGGTGACGCAAAATTTTTGTTGAGCCGAGATGAACTAAATTATAACGATCTGAAGGCACGCTTGGTTTCAGAATTTGGTAGGGCGGTAAGTCAAAGTGAAGTTTATAAAACATTGGCTACCCATAAATGGGATAAGAAGAACAGCATAAGGCGCTATGTATTGGAGATGGAAAATATCGCGCCACGTTTTAATTACGTTGATGAGTTCGAACTACCACCTCTACAGAAGTCTATCTGTTGCTGAATGCCACAACAATGAAGGACTTCAAGGAGTCACTCGATCTTTTCGAACGTCGCCGGTCCTCACGACCGCTCATTCGGGACGCCGCTACTAAGCCGAAAGCAGCTCAAAAAAAAGGTAAAACTGAAGTCGCTGAAATTAGGTGCTTTAACTTCACACCAGACGACACTATGGCTATTCCTCTCATCCTAGGTCGAGATTTCCTAAATAAATTTAATATTCACGTATGCTCTTTTAATGATGCCTAAACCAAACTTTGTGGTAAATGAAACATTTTATTTCTGCGCATTTAACTTGAAAGGTAAAGCTAATTGTAAGGGATTAGAGGAATATTCAGAATCATAACGCATAAACTGCCAATATGAAAACCGATGGTGTTGTCTCGGGAGGCTTTTGGCGACGGGTTATGCCCATTTTATAGTAGCCTCTATGTGAGTAGAGGATAACTATTTAGGCTCAAGAGGTACTCAATGTAAACCCTATGACTATGAGATGAAGATAAGACTAGTTGACGACAAACCATTCCATTCGGCACCGCGAAGACTCTCTTACTATGAAAAAGTTGAACTTAGGAAAATAACTGACGACCTCTGAGAAAAGAACATTATTAGGCCAAGAGATTCGCCATATGCATCCGCCGTTGTATTGGTAAAGAAAAAGAGTGGTGAGATAAGGAAGTGGGTTGATTACAGGCCGCTGAACAAATTGACAGTAAGGGATAACTTCCCACTTCCTCGAATTGAAGATTGCCTCGACTACTTGGGAGGCAAAAAGTTTTTGTCCACGCTGGATCTGAAAACGGATTCTTTCATGTTAAGATTACCCAATACTCTATTAAATACACGTCTTTTGTGACACCTTATGGCCAATTCGAATACGTCCGTATGCCCTTCGGTTTAAAAAACGCACCCGCTGTACTCCAACGATATGTCCATAACATTTTGAAAGATCTGCTTGACAATGGATCAATTATGTTGTATATGGACGACATAATTGTGGCAACAGTAAGGTAAAGTGTTACAGAGGATTAAGAAAAACATTCTTAGAGCTTAGACTTATCAAATATAGGTTTGGAGTCAACACTCTCGAGTATCTAGGCTATGCCGTCGGTCGAGAAGGTATACGCTCCAGTGATACTCATGTGGAAGCAATCAGAAAGTGTAAGGCTCCAGAAAACCATAAGGAACTGAAGACTTGTCTAAGACTTGTCGAATTAACAGGGGAAAGCCTGGAAGCTTTTGAGGAACTGAAGAGCAAACTTTCGTCCCCACCAGCACTCGATATATATGACCCAAAAAGGCAAACTGAATTACTTTGTGACCCGAGCTGGGCGGGTTTCGGATCGGTTATGCTACAGAGGCAGGCGGATGGCCGCTTACACCCAGTGATGTAATTTTCGAGTACCACAGCGGCCGCGGAAGGAAGATATCATAGCTTTGAACTGGAGACCCTCTCCATCATTTACGCCCTTCGCCGCTTTAGAGTTTATTTGGAAGGGATCCCGTTCATGATAGTTACGCACTGTAACTCGCTTACAATGACCTTGAGTAAGAAACAACTCAATCCGTGCATAGCACGGTGGGCCCTAGAACTTGAAAACTACAACTACACGATCCAACACAGAGGTGGAATCAACATTTCTAATGTCGATGCACTTAGCCGACGCCAAGAAACTGGAACCGCCGACAAGTCTGAGTCTCTATTCGCTGCCCCCGAGGAGGCACCTGGAAGCGAAGCAACGTTTCAGCTGCGGATGCCGATGAAGCAGATTTCCACATCCAAGTAGCACAATACCGTGATGAAAACACAAAGGAGCTAAGAAATAGATTAGAAGTAGGCTCCGTACCAAACTTCGAGTTTGTAGATGGGCTTGTCTTTAGGAAATAGTGGGAGAGTTCCCTGCGGCTGTATGTCCCAAATGAGATGGAGGAAAATATTATTAGGCTTGTTCACGAAAAAATCGGTCACTTGGGCGTCGATAAGACATCCGGTCAGCTAAAAAAGCATTACTGGCTGCCCAAAATGAAATATAAAGGCGAAAATTTCATTCGAAACTGCATCAAATGCATCATGTTTTCGCCCCCGCTCTTGTAAACAAGCGCAATATCCACAGTATCCCCAAGAAACCGATACCATTCGATACTACACACGCTGATCACTTCGACCCTCTGCCTTCTATTAATTCAAAGCGGAAATATATCTTGGTAGTTACCGACGCATTCACAAAGTTTGTCCCCTTGTACCCAGTAAATTCGACGAGTGCAAAGGCGGTAATAGCCTGTTTGGATAAATATTTTAGCTATTATAGTAGGACGAGGAGACTGATATCGCGCCTCATGCATTACTTCCTTGGAGTTTGGTGCTTATTTACTGAAAAACAATATAGTTCATGTAAAAGAAGCCACTGCATCCCCACAAGCAAATGGGCAGGTAGAAAGAGTAAACAGGGTCCTTAAAGCCATTTTGAGTAAAATTTCCGAACCAATTAATCATGCTAACTGGACAGTGAAGCTTGGTCAGGCAGTATATAGTCTTAATAATACCATACATTCCACCACTGCTTACTCTCCGAGGACTTTGTTGTTGGGTGTGGAACAGAGAGGTACTGTAGTCGATGAACTGACGGAGCATTTGGAAGATAAAGCTGCTTCTTGCCTGACTCGAGACCTCGAGACATCGCGGGTATCAGCCCTAGCGTCCATAGAAAAATCACAAGAATATAATTTAAGGTATTTCTCTGCATTACTTCTGGTATTTCTCCCCCTTAGACGTATGCCCTCGGTAACTTAGTGGTTATCCGTAACGGCGACACAACATCCGGAGCTAATAAAAAGTTTATACCAAAGTATAGGGGCCCATATGTCGGCATGACCGGTACTTAATAATAGACATAGAAAACTGCCAGTTTACTCAGCTACCCTTCGACGCCATCGTAAAAGCCTCGCGTATAAAAATGTGGTCGGCAGACATCTAACGCATCTGAATACTCCTCAATACCCACTTAGGCAACACCCAATCAACTATGATAAATTTGGATATTTAAGCTAATAATATTAACCTAAAGGTAACTAACGTACTTAAAAGAAAAGCTGAAATAATCGTGGTCGATTATAGTCAGGTTGGCCGAAGCTGTAATCCGTCAGAACACGAGCATGTCTAACACAGTCGATATTTCTACTGTGTACTAGCCGTAAGGTTCTGACTCCCAAGGGAATGCAGATAGTGACACCTGTTGATTAAAAATAGGAAATCCGAAGTATTAAAAATATAAATATGGCAGCGACGCCTATTAATCAAGAAATGTAGCAGGCAACCAATCAGGTACCTGCTTCATTTGTGATGTGGCTGACGCTGCCCTCTACGGGGCAATTAACATCTAGAAAAATAAGAAAATGTAGGAAAAGAGAAATAAGTGGCAACACAGGAATAAGAAAAGATTATTAATTGAGAGAAAGAAAAAGCGAACGCACACATCGTGCCGTGAAAAAGCTAATAAAAAACTCTCTATCTCTATGGCGCGACATACAACAGGTATATCATCATAAACCTCCTAAGAGATTTTTGCGCCAAGCTTCTCTTCCAATTTGTGGTGTGCCGATTTGAACTTTCCCTACAAATTGGTGGGACCTACAGTTTTTTTTTTTTTTTTGTTTTTGTTTTTTTAATAAAAAACTAAAGAACTAAAATATATAAAAAAATAAATTGAGATTAAAAACAATAGTGTTTATTGAGATTAATTATGTGGCACTTAGCACATGTTCAGTGTTGATTAAAGTGGAATGGAAATTCGATTGGCGGTTCCTGAGATGGTTGTGCAAGAAGTGAAAAAGTGCAATTCAAAAATTCGAAGTCACTGCCGCAGGATAGAATTTGCTATTATCCGGCGGTTATCTGTAGAAAACGATGACGTTATTTAGGGTGTGCCTTAATATTTAGGCGTGTGGCCTAAACATGCCGGCCCCCCTGCGGCGAGCAATCCCGGAAGCCCTTAACGCCCGCAGCAACCAGGCCCAAAGACGGTCGAATAGAAAGTATTACATATGCATATAAGATGAAGGTATAAATTACAAAAACTTTACAAAATTCTCAGGACAATTCAAAGTTAATTAAAATTCAAATTTATTCAAACAAAATTCTGAAAAAGACTAATCTTATACATATGGAATGGAAATGAAAGAAATGAAGTATATTTAGGACCGTCACCCCTTCCCCACTGCTTTTCGTGCGGCTCCTGTGAATGAAATAAAGATGTTAGCAGAATTGAACGTGGGTTGACTTTAGTGAACTTTACTTTTTGAGGTAGGTATGTATGCGTTTACTGCTAGTGGACCACCAAACCGAAAATTTTGGCTTGCATTAGTAGGACACCCACGGTTGACGGTGGTGTGCCGCTAACCATAGTGTTTGCGTAGACGTCGGTGCCCAATGTAAGCCGGACTGGTCAAGACCGGTGGAATGTGGGATCCGCCAACTTCATAAATTGGAAGGGTGTGGCTACCGCGAGTATCGAGCCACCACGGTGGCCTGGGTTGGCACTTCTCCGGTTATCCCATATCTTCCTCGCAGAACTAGAGTGCACTTCAGGTGAAAGGTATGCTCTTAACGGAGGTCCTTGTTGAGGTTTGTGTCGATATCAGACGTCGGACCGCAAGAATCGATGAGGCCGCCCATTATGTGGAGCTCACCTCCTGCAGCTATGCGGACCATGGCCGTTGGGGCGATGGCTTCGAAGGCTCGCGTGATGGTAATTTCTAGAGGAGCTTCCCTCAGGCGTCCCGTTTTGTAGCCGACAGGTGTTGGATTTGGTCGTGTAAGCGCTGTGCCGGACTTTCCTGTATGCCGGGGTATGCTCAGTCCGTCCATAGTTCTTAAAAATAGAGTTCCCTATGGTTTCCTCCGAAATGATAACACCCTGTTAGTTTCTTTTTTTTTAATATTTTCTCTTCTTAAATTTATTTTTTTCGAACTCATCTACAATTCTTAGGTTTATTTCGAACTACGCTAAAGGTGGCAGAGGTGAAAAGCCCTACTCAGCCCTACGTTCAGGGGAGGGGAAAACCACCACTTACTATAACTTAAGTTGCTCCTGGCTAAACAAAAGGCGGCAGAGGTGAAAACCCCTACTTGGCCCTACGTTCGGCGGAGGTGAAAACCCCTGCAGAATATAAAAATAGTACTCGCGAGATTAAAACTCCCAGGTGTATGTTCATCGGAGGGGAAAACCACCGACTACTATGCCTAGCTAGTAGCTAACTACGCAATTTTCCTAAGGAAATCATCGCACTTTTATACTAATTTGCACGCCGGCAAACTGTTACTTTATAACAATAATTACTTATAACACATATTCTTATAAGATAACGTTTTTCTTACTATCCTATTCTTTCCTTATGACTTGCAACGTATAAACACACGACTGTACGCATTATTTCCCATTTATATGACCGCTCTTCCTATTGCAGCGAACATGTGTAAACACGCCTACACGCTTACATTGGTGACATCCACTGTTCCTCTTGTGTAAATTTGTATTACTTCGCTTTGTTGTGTGCTTAAATGTTCGCATTTTCTAATGCTTTTACGTTTGCCTTCTCCTTTGCATAGCTAGGTTTGTCACCTCTTAGCGTCGCTGCCAAATCTAGTGTACGGTTAAGCTCATATGTATATATGTATATTAGGGTGATATTATTATTAAAGAAATTGGGCGTATGTACTTCATTTACATAACGTCGTATGTGCAAAATGTAAAATATGCATTGTACTTCATAAAAATAATATATAATTCATAATAAAATGTATTACTCGACAGTATATAAATATATGTGTTGTGAGTGGCTCAAAAATCTTCGGATTGGGGTCCTCACAGCGTAGTGTGACGTTGTTTTTACGGGGCCGCCCTACCAGATGAGCGTCGTGACGCGCGGGACGGACGCGCTTCCGCGTCTTCAAGGCGTCCACCGGTAGTGAGGTACGATGGATGGGAAGGACATGTTCCCGCGCCATCCCAGTGGTGAAGTTTTGACTGGGACTCCAGCCTTTCATGGCGAAGCAGCGATCGGAATAAATGTGTTCCTGTGTAACCCTGTTGTGAAACTACTAAGTAGCCGGTCGTGCATTAAGGGTGGAGACAAGTGGTGAGCAAGCCTAGATTGTTAATTATGGAAAATTTATTGTGATTTTCCATTTGCAAATTTGCGTGTGGGTGGTGGGTCTGATGATTGCGAATTGAATAAATCGAACTCTTTTATAAAAATAAAAAATTGAAGTGTACGTAATAAATTACTTATAAAATAAAAATTATGTCCGACTAATGCAAAGTGGTGAATTTTGAGTTCAAAACATTGGTGCCGTTGGCGTATGGCTATAGTCGTAAGAGAAAAGCAACATGCAATTGGTCGGTAGGGTTACTTTACGGATTGAGAATTACGATACAGCACCAATAATCGATTGCATTGTTTCTCTTAAGGTTGGTCGAGTCAGCTGTTTTATAAGGTTACCGATAACGCACCAATAACTTGAGCTTTATTTTCAGCATGCACACTAAAGCTCATTTTTATGCTGTGGTTTCTTGGCAATTCAAAAAAAGTCATACAGGAACAATATCTCTCCATGATATTTGAATACTTGTATTTAAAAATTAAATTATTTTAAAATTGCAAGTCAATGTAAAAAAAGTGAAGTGCGTTTACAACGAGTTTGTAGTGTTTGTCTTCCCCTTGCTTCGATTTACAAATCGATATCACAAATTCACCGCGATACGATCAAGCGTGTGGAATAAAAATGTGCACAAAAAGTCAACCACTTACCTTGCTGAAACTTTGAATTGAAAATTTATCTTAGTATAGTATGTCGCTGGGTGATTTAGTGGTGTTACGTTGTGTGCGTGGACTGCAAGATGTGATCAGAGCGATGCGATTATTTATGAAATGTCTAATGGGATGTGTTGCTCTGAGTGATGGACTGTTTTTTGTGATGTGATCGTGTGACCATGTGATTGCAAATGTGCTGCTTACTCGCTGAGTTGATGACTCGCTCAAATATGTTAATGTATGTGCTTGAGCAAATGTGGCGATCGCTCTTTGTGTTTAGGAATTTTTGCGCTGATTTAAATGTTTCTCCACAAAATGTTTGTTGGTCAACAATTTTTCGTCATAAATTTTCCTGGCGAGATGGACCAAATGTTACGGCGTGGCAATATCTTGCGTATGTCTCCGTGGGCAATACCAAAGATATAGATCGCTTGTAATAAATGGGTATAAAAAAGAAAACAAATAGAGCTAGTTAAAAAATTTTAACAATAATGTTTATTGAGATTAATCTCTGTGGCACTTAGAAACTGTTCAGTATTGATTAAAGTAGAGTGGACACTAGACATATTTACTGGAAAAATAGCTATTCTTACCTTCGGTGACTTTGCTGCTGGCGGTGCCTCAGATGGTCGTGAAAGAAGTGGAAAAGTGCAATTAAAAAATTCGAATTTCTTTCAAATTTAGTTCTTATTAGCCACTTTATCTCTAGTTCTGAACCAGAAATTATTCTCACTAGTTACTGACTTCCCCACAGGGCCTGTTTTAAACATACATACACACACATTCACACAAGTTAATGTCATTTATTGCAATTGCCTTTTGCCAAAGGCTCTCATTAACTTTATCTATCACTCTTGCATACACTCGTTGTCAAATCGCTTATCGTGAAGCGTAATCCATAAGCAGCAGCGATCAACAAAGTGCGCTGCAACAGAGCTCCAGCGCACCAAAGCAGCGAAGGACATTATTAAAGCAGCGATCTGCAAACCTCGACCGGCAGCAATATAGTGACGTGGATGAGTATAAATTAATGTATTATGGTAATAACATAAATGAATGACCATTTCAATGAACTAGAGATCACCCGTTAGTTGAAATTCAACCACAAACTTTAATTTTGTTGTTGGTGTTATGGTCTGTTGATTTTTACATATTTTTGTAAGTTTAACGAGCTCAAGACCAGTTGATAATCATTCTTAGTTAATTATTATTATTTTTGATTAGAGAAGAAATTGAAAGCAACAAACATATACAGGCTATAATTATAGTACTATTTCGAAAACAGCCACGATTTCTCGTCAGACTAATTCGTATAGTTTTGCTATTTTCAGAGGATCTTGTGGAGAATCGAACCCACTCACTCTGATTGCAAGCGCAGCTGCCTAACCCATAGGCTAGGCCGCGTGTAGTTTTGCAAGCTGCTTAATTCAAGTTTTCCTCTAATTGTTTTTTGTTATCTTGCCACCGGTATACACAATATTTTACACATTCTGTCTATATGTAAATAAAGTATGCTGGACTTTGTTTTTGCACATTCTTCTTTGTATTTTTAGAAGATAGTTATTGTACATAACCGCGTGCTCCGGTATAGATTTATTTTTGTTGTTGGTTTTATGGTCTGTTCATTTTTACATATTTTTGTAAGTTTAACGAGCTCAAGACCAGTTGATAATAATTCTTGGTTAATTATTATTATTTTTGATTAGAGGAAAAATTGAAAGCAACAAACATATACAGGCTATAGTTATAGCACTTTTTTATTTTAACTTTATTTTAATTATTTGCTATTCCTTTCATTTGCATTTTCCCCTTCCTTTTTCTGCTGTTCTTTTCCAATAATATACTTTCGTTTTGATTCATTTCTTCTTCCCTGTACGGTCTCTATTTTTAGTTTATTTTATTGATTTTTTATGCTTTCCTTTTCTTTCGGTTATCTCCCACCCTTTCATTTCAATTCATTTCCTTTTCTTTTATTTTCTTTTCTTTTCTTTTCTTTTCTTTTCTTTTATTTTCTTTTCTTTTCTTTTCTTTTCTTTTCTTTTCTTTTCTTTTCTTTTCTTTTCTTTTCTTTTCTTTTCTTTTCTTTTCTTTTCTTTTCTTTTCTTTTCTTTTCTTTTCTTTTCTTTTCTTTTCTTTTCTTTTCTTTTCTTTTCTTTTCTTTTCTTTTCTTTTCTTTTCTTTTCTTTCCTTTCCTTCACTTACCTTTCCCTTCTTTTCCATTAATTTCCTTTGTTTGTTTGTTTGACATGCCCGACGATCGCTAAAGCGATTTGGTATGACCAGTGCAACCTCCTAGGTTATGTTATCGCTCTTTCCGTTAGGAAGGAGAAGATGCGAAATGAGAAGTGAGAGGCTTCATGTCCGTGGATCAATCATGGGGTGGCACGTCATTACCTTCGTGCATTTTAGCCGCCTCTTACGGCAGGTATACCTACCTTGAACATATTCTAAACCCCTAACCGGCAGGGATCTCCTTTCCTTTCTTTTAACAAATTTTGTTTAATTTTTCTTATTTAACCCTCTAACCGGCAGGACAGCCTTTAGGCGGGGTTAAGTTAAACAGATATAACCAGCATACCTCTACTTTTCTTCTATAGTTATTGACACATAATCGTCGCCAAATATTTTATCTATGTCGTAATTTTGATTTTACAGCTTACAGTAGTGGCAGAGTTCCGTTATAATCATTCTCGTTGAAAAATTTAGTGCAATTTGTAAAAAAAAATTAGTTTTGAGAGAAGTGTTTTTGATAACTCCAAATAAGTGATAAAAAGGATTTCTGTAGTAAAAAACAAAATTGTTACTAAGTGAAATAATTGTTCAGGATTAGAAATTAATAAGATGTGGATTTATAATTAAATTTATAGAATTATTGGGCAAAAATTATGCCCCGCGTAAAGGCGGAGTGGGCAGTTGACAGGCAAGTCCGGCTAGAGACGGGGCATTTGTTTTCGTAAACACTGTTTGTACGATCAATAAAGTTTACATATTTTACATTGCTTGTTTAATATATCCAACCAAGCAGCTCTTCGTGCTCTCAGGAAAACCGCTGACACTGGGCATCGTAGCCAGTGATCAATGCAATAACAACGACTAAATCAAAAATGCATGACACGTTTACTCACACGACAGCGCATCTATAGTGTGAGTACGTGTTTTTGATTGTGGTCAACTACCAACTCTTCGCACTCACAGGTTGAGCCGATCACACGAGTAATCAAAGGACATGTCTACTCACACAACTACGGCTCTAAAGTGTGAATACTTCCCAGCTGACCAAAGTCGGAGTGCTCCGAAATAATGATCCAAAAAGAGTCCGTAATTAGAGCTTTTTTGGAGTGTTATTTCTTCTTTCTTCTTTAAATGGTCATCTAACCGCCTGGGCGATTTTGACCGTCCAACATAGCTCGCCAGTCGTTTCTTCGTTGCGCCAACTGGCGCCAATTGGAAACACCGAGGGATCGCAAATCGGTCTCCACTTGGTCCTTCCATCGGAGTGGTGGTCTCCCTCTTCCTCTGCTTCCACCGGCGGGTGCTGATAAGAATACTTCTGGGCTGGAGCATCTTCGCTCATTCGCACTACGTGGCCTAGCCAGCGAAGCCGCTGTGTTTTAATTCGCTGAACTATGTCGGTGTCTGCGTAAAGTTCATAGAGCTCATCATTAAATCTTCTTCGGTACTCGCCGTCGCCAACGCGTAGAGGTCCACAAATCTTTCGAAGAACCCTTCTCTCGAATACTCCCAGAGCCGCCTCATCAGATGTTGTTAGTGTCCACGCTTCTGCACCATATAGCAGGACGGGTGCGATGAGTGACTTGTAGAGTGTTATTTTCGTTCGTCGAGAGAGGACTTTACTTTTCAATTGCCTACTCAGTCCGAAGTAGCATTTGTTTGCAAGAGTGATTCTTCGTCGGATTTCTAGGCTAACATTATTGTTGGTGTTAATGCTGGTTCCCAGGTAAACGAAGTCCTTTACTATTTTGAAATTATTGCTGCCAACAGTGGCTTGGTTGCCAAGGCGTGTTATTTAGTAAACATCAAAAATACCACTTTTTATGAAGATTCACGAAGCCTTGGAAGAAGAAATGAATATTGTAGAGCGGATAAACTGCAAGGCTCAGTTATATGAACGATTTAGAGCATTTTCTGATCCTTTTTGTTGTACGCGTAAATAGAATTGTGAGAAAATAAACGTTGGAGAGCGGATAAGCAGAAACGTGCAATTATATGTATGTTTTAGAGCATTTTCTGAGGTTTTTTTATTTTACGTAATGGAACGTAAAGTTTCTTTTTCTCCTGAATGTTTATCAATAGGCAAAAGTTGTAAGTCAACTAAAGTGCATTTAAAATAAAACAAAGTCTATTATAGAAACCCAATAGTAAAACTTTCAAAGTTAACACAATGTTTTGAAGCCAATTTTTTAAACTTTGATAAACTTTCCTTAAGTTTTTGCAAACTTTGAAAATTTTCTTTATGTGGTTTCTATAAAAGATTTTGCTTTATTTTAAATGAAAATTATTAAAAACACAAATAAATATATTTTACCAGTCCGCAATTTGGTTTCTATAATTCCTGCCACCACTAAGTGTATGTATCTATACATATTATAAAAAGTAAACACTTTTTTTCGTGTCGCCACTTGACGCTCAAACGGGTGGACGGATTTTAACCAAACTTACACACAGATCAGATACATAGCCCGGCATGGTTCTTACATACTTTTTTTTGAAATTGGAAAAGGGGGCGTGGCACCTCCCATACAAATGGGATCTTTCATACCCCCTATACATGCAACTATTATCGCTAGACTAATGAAATTTGGTAAGAAGTTGTATAAAGTAAGTCCCTTTCCTATTACCTATCACTTTTTAAAATCGGAAAACGGAGCGGTGCACCTCACATACAAATGAGATCTTTCATACCCCCTATATATGCAACTATTATCGCTAGACTAATGAAATTTGGTAAGAAGTTGTATAAAGTAAGTCCCTTTCCTATTACCTATCCCTTTTTGAAATCGGAAAAGGGGGCGTGGCACCTCCCATACAAATGGGATCTTTCATACCCCCTATATATGCAACTATTATCGCTAGACTAATGAAATTTGGTAAGAAGTTGTATAAAGTAAGTCCCTTTCCTATTACCTATCCCTTTTTGAAATCGGAAAAGGGGGCGTGGCACCTCCCATACAAATGGGATCTTTCATACCCCCTATATATGCAACTATTATCGCTAGACTAATGAAATTTGGTAAGAAGTTCTATAAAGTAAGTCCCGTTCCTAATACCTATCCCTTTTTGAAGTCGGAAAAGGAAGCGTGGCACCTCCCATAGAAATAGGATCTTTTATCTATACATAATCTTCTATACATATTATAAAAAGTAAACACTTTTTTTCGTGTCGCCACTTGACGCTCAAACGCGTGGACGGATTGTAACCAAACTGACACACAGGTCAGGTACATAGCCCGGCATGGTTCTTACGTACTTTTTTCGTAAATCGGAAAAGGGGCGTGGCACCTCCCATACAACTGGAAACTTTCATACTCCATATCTTTGGAGGTATTAACGCTAGACTACTGAAATTTGGTAAGGCGTTGTATAAAGTAAGTCCCTTTCCTAATATATATCCCTTTTTGAAATCGGAAAAGGGGGCGTGGCACCTCCCCTACAAATGAGATTTTTCATCTATACATAATCTATACATATTATAAAAAGTAAACACTTTTTTTCGTGACGCCCCTTGACGCTCAAACGCGTGGACGGATTTTAACCAACCTTACACACATTTTAGGTACATAGCCCCTCATGGTTCTTACATACTTTTTTTTTAAATCGGAATAGGGGGCGTGGCACCTCTCATACAAATGGGCACTTTCATACTCAAAATCTTTGGAGGTATTAATGCTAGACTACTGAAATTTGGTAAGGCGTTGTATAAAGTAAGTCCCTTTCCTAATAGATATCCCTTTTTGAAATCGGAAAAGGGGGCGTGGCACCTCCCATACAACTGGAAACTTTCATACTCCATATCTTTGGAGGTATTAACGCTAGACTACTGAAATTTGGTAAGGCGTTCTATAAAGTAAGTCCAGTTCCTAATACCTATCCCTTTTTGAAATCGGAAAAGGAAGCGTGGCACCTCCCATACAACTGGAAACTTTCATACTCCATATCTTTGGAGGTATTAACGCTAGACTACTGAAATTTGGTAAGGCGTTGTATAAAGTAAGTCCCTTTCCTCATAGATATCCCTTTTTGAAATCGGAAAAGGGGGCGTGGCACCTCCCATACAAATGAGATATTTCATCTATACATAATCTATACATATTATAAAAAGTAAACACTTTTTTTCGTGACGCCCCTTGACGCTCAACGCGTGGACGGATTTTAACCAACCTTACACACATTTTAGGTACATAGCCCGGCATGGTTCTTACGTACTTTTTTTTGAAATCGGAAAAGGGGGCGTGGCACCTCTCATACAAATGGGAACTTTCATACTCAATATCTTTGGAGGTATTAATGCTAGATTACTAAATTTTGGTAAGGCGTTGCATAAAGTAAGTCCCTTTCCTAATACCTATCCCCTTTTGAAATCGGAAAAGGGGGCGTGGCACCTCATACAAATGAGATTTTTCATCTATACATAATCTATACATATTATAAAAAGTAAACACTTTTTTTCGTGACGCCCCTTGACGCTCAAACGCGTAAACGGATTTTAACCAAACTAACACACAGGGCAGGTACATAGCCCGGCATGGTTCTTACGTACTTTTTTCGGAAATCGGAAAAGGGGGCGTGGCACCTCCCATACAAATGGGAACTTTCATACGCCAGCATATTCTATTGCACACGCATACGAAAAGTTGCCGGAGCTCATATTGAGACGCGTCACTCCATTGAATCAGTGCACCGCCGTCCAGATGTTGCCTGCGCGCTTTAGAAGCGTACACGGCCTGTATTCCGCAGACAAATATTACCATCATTGTTCCAAATGATTTGGAGGTCGGCCACAGCACTATACCGCAGGCCATAGATTTAAACTAGGTTAGAATCTATAGTCTAGTCTAGATAATTATATATTGTAAATAGGTATAAACTAGGCTAAAATTTAGCTGTAAGAAATAAATAAATAAAATAAATAAATAACTTTGCAGGTATTAATGCTAGACTACTAAATTTTGGTAAGGCGTTGTATAAAGTAAGTCCCTTTCCTAATACCTATCCCTTTTCGAAATCGGAAAAGGGGGCGTGGGACCTCCCATACAAATGGGGTCTTTCATACCCCCTATCTATGCAACTATTACCGCTAGACTACTGAAATTTGGTAAGACGTTGTATAAAGTAAGTCCCTTTCCTACTACCTATCACTTTTTGAAATCGGAAAAGGAAGCGGTGCACCTCCCATACAAATGAGATTTTTCATACCCCCTATCTATGCAACTATTATCGCTAGACTACTGAAATTTGGTAAGACGTTGTATAAAGTAAGTCCCTTTCCTATTACCTATCACTTTTTGAAATCGGAAAAGGGGGCGTGGCACCTCCCATACAAATGGAAACTTTCATACTCAATATCTTTGGAGGTATTAATGCTAGACTACTAAATTTTGGTAAGGCGTTCTATACAGTAAGTCCCTTTCCTAATACCCATCCCTTTTTGAAATCGGAAAAGGGGGCGTGGCACCTCCCATACAAATGGGAACTTTCGTACTCAATATCTTTGGAAGTATTAATGCTAGACTAATAAATTTTGGTAAGGCTTTGTATGCAGTAAGTCCCTTTCCTAATACCCATCTCTTTTTGAAATCGGAAAATGGGGCGTGGCACCTCCCATACAAATGGGAACTTTCATACTCAATATCTTTGGAGGTATTAATGCTAGACTACTAAATTTTGGTAAGGCGTTGTATAAAGTCAGTCCCTTTCCTAATACCTATTCTTTTTTGAAATCGGAAAAGGGGGCGTGGCACCTCCCATACAAACTTGTCCTTTCATACCCCCTATCTATGCAACTATTATCGCTAGACTACTGGAATTTGGTAAGAAGTTGTATAAAGTAAGTCCCTTTCCTATTACCTATCACTTTTTGAAATCGGAAAAGGAAGCGGTGCACCTCCCATACAAATTAGATTTTTCATACCCCCTATCTATGCAACTATTATCGCTAGACTACTGAAAGTTGGTAAGACGTTGTATAAAGTAAGTCCCTTTCATAATACCTATCACTTTTTGAAATCGGAAAAGTGGGCGTGGCACCTCCCATACAAATGAGATTTTTCAAACCCCCTATCTATGCAACTATTATCGCTAGACTACTGAAATTTGGTAAGACGTTGTATAAAGTAAGTCCAGTTCCTAATACCTATCCCTTTTTGAAATCGGAAAAGGAAGCGTGGCACCTCCCATACAACTGGAAACTTTCATACTCCATATCTTTGGAGGTATTAACGCTAGACTACTGAAATTTGGTAAGGCGTTGTATAAAGTAAGTCCCTTTCCTAATATATATCCATTTTTGAAATCGGAAAAGGGGGCGTGGCACCTCCCCTACAAATGAGATTTTTCATCTATACATAATCTATACATATTATAAAAAGTAAACACTTTTTTTCGTGACGCCCCTTGACGCTCAAACGCGTGGACGGATTTTAACCAACCTTACACACATTTTAGGTACATAGCCTCTCATGGTTCTTACATACTTTTTTTTTAAATCGGAATAGGGGGCGTGGCACCTCCCATACAAATGGGCACTTTCATACTCAAAATCTTTGGAGGTATTAATGCTAGACTACTGAAATTTGGTAAGGCGTTGTATAAAGTAAGTCCCTTTCCTAATAGATATCCCTTTTTGAAATCGGAAAAGTTGGCGTGGCACCTCCCATACAAATGAGATATTTCATCTATACATAATCTATACATATTATAAAAAGTAAACACTTTTTTTCGTGACGCCCCTTGACGCTCAACGCGTGGACGGATTTTAACCAACCTTACACACATTTTAGGTACATAGCCCGGCATGGTTCTTACGTACTTTTTTTTGAAATCGGAAAAGGGGGCGTGGCACCTCTCATACAAATGGGAACTTTCATACTCAATATCTTTGGAGGTATTAATGCTAGATTACTAAATTTTGGTAAGGCGTTGCATAAAGTAAGTCCCTTTCCTAATACCTATCCCCTTTTGAAATCGGAAAAGGGGGCGTGGCACCTCATACAAATGAGATTTTTCATCTATACATAATCTATACATATTATAAAAAGTAAACACTTTTTTTCGTGACGCCCCTTGACGCTCAAACGCGTAAACGGATTTTAACCAAACTAACACACAGGGCAGGTACATAGCCCGGCATGGTTCTTACGTACTTTTTTCGGAAATCGGAAAAGGGGGCGTGGCACCTCCCATACAAATGGGAACTTTCATACGCCAGCATATTCTATTGCACACGCATACGAAAAGTTGCCGGAGCTCATATTGAGACGCGTCACTCCATTGAATCAGTGCACCGCCGTCCAGATGTTGCCTGCGCGCTTTAGAAGCGTACACGGCCTGTATTCCGCAGACAAATATTACCATCATTGTTCCAAATGATTTGGAGGTCGGCCACAGCACTATACCGCAGGCCATAGATTTAAACTAGGTTAGAATTTATAGTCTAGTCTAGATAATTATATATTGTAAATAGGTATAAACTAGGCTAAAATTTAGCTGTAAGAAATAAATAAATAAAATAAATAAATAACTTTGCAGGTATTAATGCTAGACTACTAAATTTTGGTAAGGCGTTGTATAAAGTAAGTCCCTTTCCTAATACCTATCCCTTTTCGAAATCGGAAAAGGGGGCGTGGGACCTCCCATACAAATGGGGTCTTTCATACCCCCTATCTATGCAACTATTACCGCTAGACTACTGAAATTTGGTAAGACGTTGTATAAAGTAAGTCCCTTTCCTACTACCTATCACTTTTTGAAATCGGAAAAGGAAGCGGTGCACCTCCCATACAAATGAGATTTTTCATACCCCCTATCTATGCAACTATTATCGCTAGACTACTGAAATTTGGTAAGACGTTGTATAAAGTAAGTCCCTTTCCTAATACTTATCCCTTTTTGAAATCGGAAAAGGGGGCGTGGCACCTCCCATACAAATGGAAACTTTCATACTCAATATCTTTGGAGGTATTAATGCTAGACTACTAAATTTTGGTAAGGCGTTCTATACAGTAAGTCCCTTTCCTAATACCCATCCCTTTTTGAAATCGGAAAAGGGGGCGTGGCACCTCCCATACAAATGGGAACTTTCGTACTCAATATCTTTGGAAGTATTAATGCTAGACTAATAAATTTTGGTAAGGCTTTGTATGCAGTAAGTCCCTTTCCTAATACCCATCTCTTTTTGAAATCGGAAAATGGGGCGTGGCACCTCCCATACAAATGGGAACTTTCATACTCAATATCTTTGGAGGTATTAATGCTAGACTACTAAATTTTGGTAAGGCGTTGTATAAAGTCAGTCCCTTTCCTAATACCTATTCTTTTTTGAAATCGGAAAAGGGGGCGTGGCACCTCCCATACAAACGGGTCCTTTCATACCCCCTATCTATGCAACTATTATCGCTAGACTACTGGAATTTGGTAAGAAGTTGTATAAAGTAAGTCCCTTTCCTATTACCTATCACTTTTTGAAATCGGAAAAGGAAGCGGTGCACCTCCCATACAAATTAGATTTTTCATACCCCCTATCTATGCAACTATTATCGCTAGACTACTGAAAGTTGGTAAGACGTTGTATAAAGTAAGTCCCTTTCATAATACCTATCACTTTTTGAAATCGGAAAAGTGGGCGTGGCACCTCCCATACAAATGAGATTTTTCATACCCCCTATCTATGCAACTATTATCGCTAGAGTACTGAAATTTGGTAAGACGTTGTATAAAGTAAGTCCCTTTCCTAATACCTATCCCTTTTTGAAATCGGAAAAGGGGCGTGGCACCTCCCATACAAATGGGAGTTTTCATACTCAATATCTTTGGAGGTATTAATGCTAGACTACTAAATTTTGGTAAGGCGTTGTATAAAGTAAGTCCCTTTCCTAATACCTATCCCTTTTTAAAATCGGAAAAGGGGCGTGGCACCTCCCATACAAATGGGAGTTTTCATACTCAATATCTTTGGAGGTATTAATGCTAGACTACTAAATTTTGGTAAGGCGTTGTATAAAGTAAGTCCCTTTCCTAATACCTATCCCTTTTTAAAATCGGAAAAGGGGCGTGGCACCTCCCATACAAATGGGATCTTTTATACCCCCTATCTATGCAACTATTATCGCTAGAGTACTGAAATTTGGTAAGACGTTGTATAAAGTAAGTCCCTTTCCTAATACCTATCCCTTTTTGAAATCGGAAAAGGGGCGTGGCACCTCCCATACAAATGGGAGTTTTCATACTCAATATCTTTGGAGGTATTAATGCTAGACTACTAAATTTTGGTAAGGCGTTGTATAAAGTAAGTCCCTTTCCTAATACCTATCCCTTTTTAAAATCGGAAAAGGGGCGTGGCACCTCCCATACAAATGGGATCTTTTATACCCCCTATCTATGCAACTATTATCGCTAGACTACTGAAATTTGGTAAGACGTTGTATAAAGTAAGTCCAGTTCCTAATACCTATCCCTTTTTGAAATCGGAAAAGGAAGCGTGGCACCTCCCATACAACTGGAAACTTTCATACTCCATATCTTTGGAGGTATTAACGCTACACTACTGAAATTTGGTAAGGCGTTGTATAAAGTAAGTCCCTTTCCTAATATATATCCCTTTTTGAAATCGGAAAAGGAAGCGTGGCACCTCCCATACAACTGGAAACTTTCATACTCCATATCTTTGGAGGTATTAACGCTAGACTACTGAAATTTGGTAAGGCGTTGTATAAAGTAAGTCCCTTTCCTAATAGATATCCCTTTTTGAAATCGGAAAAGGGGGCGTGGCACCTCCCATACAAATGAGATATTTCATCTATACATAATCTATACATATTATAAAAAGTAAACACTTTTTTTCGTGACGCCCCTTGACGCTCAACGCGTGGACGGATTTTAACCAACCTTACACACATTTTAGGTACATAGCCCGGCATGGTTCTTACGTACTTTTTTTTGAAATCGGAAAAGGGGGCGTGGCACCTCTCATACAAATGGGAACTTTCATACTCAATATCTTTGGAGGTATTAATGCTAGATTACTAAATTTTGGTAAGGCGTTGCATAAAGTAAGTCCCTTTCCTAATACCTATCCCCTTTTGAAATCGGAAAAGGGGGCGTGGCACCTCATACAAATGAGATTTTTCATCTATACATAATCTATACATATTATAAAAAGTAAACACTTTTTTTCGTGACGCCCCTTGACGCTCAAACGCGTAAACGGATTTTAACCAAACTAACACACAGGGCAGGTACATAGCCCGGCATGGTTCTTACGTACTTTTTTCGGAAATCGGAAAAGGGGGCGTGGCACCTCCCATACAAATGGGAACTTTCATACGCCAGCATATTCTATTGCACACGCATACGAAAAGTTGCCGGAGCTCATATTGAGACGCGTCACTCCATTGAATCAGTGCACCGCCGTCCAGATGTTGCCTGCGCGCTTTAGAAGCGTACACGGCCTGTATTCCGCAGACAAATATTACCATCATTGTTCCAAATGATTTGGAGGTCGGCCACAGCACTATACCGCAGGCCATAGATTTAAACTAGGTTAGAATTTATAGTCTAGTCTAGATAATTATATATTGTAAATAGGTATAAACTAGGCTAAAATTTAGCTGTAAGAAATAAATAAATAAAATAAATAAATAACTTTGCAGGTATTAATGCTAGACTACTAAATTTTGGTAAGGCGTTGTATAAAGTAAGTCCCTTTCCTAATACCTATCCCTTTTCGAAATCGGAAAAGGGGGCGTGGGACCTCCCATACAAATGGGGTCTTTCATACCCCCTATCTATGCAACTATTACCGCTAGACTACTGAAATTTGGTAAGACGTTGTATAAAGTAAGTCCCTTTCCTACTACCTATCACTTTTTGAAATCGGAAAAGGAAGCGGTGCACCTCCCATACAAATGAGATTTTTCATACCCCCTATCTATGCAACTATTATCGCTAGACTACTGAAATTTGGTAAGACGTTGTATAAAGTAAGTCCCTTTCCTATTACCTATCACTTTTTGAAATCGGAAAAGGGGGCGTGGCACCTTCCATACAAATGGAAACTTTCATACTCAATATCTTTGGAGGTATTAATGCTAGACAACTAAATTTTGGTAAGGCGTTCTATACAGTAAGTCCCTTTCCTAATACCCATCCCTTTTTGAAATCGGAAAAGGGGGCGTGGCACCTCCCATACAAATGGGAACTTTCGTACTCAATATCTTTGGAAGTATTAATGCTAGACTAATAAATTTTGGTAAGGCTTTGTATGCAGTAAGTCCCTTTCCTAATACCCATCTCTTTTTGAAATCGGAAAATGGGGCGTGGCACCTCCCATACAAATGGGAACTTTCATACTCAATATCTTTGGAGGTATTAATGCTAGACCACTAAATTTTGGTAAGGCGTTGTATAAAGTCAGTCCCTTTCCTAATACCTATTCTTTTTTGAAATCGGAAAAGGGGGCGTGGCACCTCCCATACAAACGGGTCCTTTCATACCCCCTATCTATGCAACTATTATCGCTAGACTACTGGAATTTGGTAAGAAGTTGTATAAAGTAAGTCCCTTTCCTATTACCTATCACTTTTTGAAATCGGAAAAGGAAGCGGTGCACCTCCCATACAAATTAGATTTTTCATACCCCCTATCTATGCAACTATTATCGCTAGACTACTGAAAGTTGGTAAGACGTTGTATAAAGTAAGTCCCTTTTATAATACCTATCACTTTTTGAAATCGGAAAAGTGGGCGTGGCACCTCCCATACAAATGAGATTTTTCATACCCCCTATCTATGCAACTATTATCGCTAGAGTACTGAAATTTGGTAAGACGTTGTATAAAGTAAGTCCCTTTCCTAATACCTATCCCTTTTTGAAATCGGAAAAGGGGCGTGGCACCTCCCATACAAATGGGAGTTTTCATACTCAATATCTTTGGAGGTATTAATGCTAGACTACTAAATTTTGGTAAGGCGTTGTATAAAGTAAGTCCCTTTCCTAATACCTATCCCTTTTTAAAATCGGAAAAGGGGCGTGGCACCTCCCATACAAATGGGATCTTTTATACCCCCTATCTATGCAACTATTATCGCTAGACTACTGAAATTTGGTAAGACGTTGTATAAAGTAAGTCCCTTTCCTAATACCTATCCCTTTTTGAAATCGGAAACGTGGGCGTGGCACCTCCCATACAAATGAGATTTTTCATACCCCCTATCTATGCAACTATTATCGCTAGACTACCGAAACTTGGTAAGACATTGTATAAATTAAGTCCCTTTCCTAATACCTATCCCTTTTTGAAATCGGAAAAGGGAGCGTTGCCCCTCCCATACAAATGGGGTCTTTCATACCCCCTATCTATGCGACTACAGGGTGGCGCAAAAGTAATCCTCCTATCAGAAAATGCTATAAATCTTGCGATTGGCCCCTAAAGTCAGTTCTGTTTTGACATTTGTGTAGTAAACACATTCGAAATACACGTTAATAAACAATGTTACGCTACACTGCTCCAGAACGCGGAATATTGCTGACTATTTATTTGACCAATAATCGGTCGGGGCCAAACGGTTACTGTGAATGGTGAGCGCTACAGAGCAATGATCAACGAGTTCTTTTTGCCGCAACTTGATGAATTGGGATTGGAAAACATGTGGTTCCAACAAGACGGTGCAACAGCACACACTGCCACAACCGATATCCTGAACATCGGAAGCTTACTTTTGCGCCACCTTGTATTATCGCTAGACTACTGAAATTTGGTAAGACGTTGTATAAAGTAAGTCCCTTTCCTAATACCTATCCCTTTTTGAAATCCGAAAGGGGAGCGGTGCACCTCCCATACAAATGAGATTTTTCATCTATACATAATCTATACATATTATAAAAAGTAAACACTTTTTTTCGTGAAGCCATTTGACGCTCAAACGCGTGGACGGATTTTAACCAAACTTACACACAGGTCAGGTAGATATCCCGGCATGGTTCTTACGTAATTTTTTTTTGAAATCGGAAAAGGGGGCTCCCATACAAATGGGATCTTTCTTACCCCCTATCTATGCAACTATTATCGCTAGACTACTGAAATTTGGTAAGAAGTTGTATAAAGTAAGTCCCTTTCCTATTACCTATCCCTTTTTGAAATCGGAAAGGGGAGCGGTGCACCTCCCATACAAATGAGATTTTTCATCTATACATAATCTATACATATTATAAAAAGTAAACACTTTTTTTCGTGACGCCACTTGACGCTCAAACGCGTGGACGGATTTTAACCAAACTTACACACAGGTCAGGTACATATCCCGGCATGGTTCTTACGTAATTTTTTTTGAAATCGGAAATGGGGGCGTGGCACCTCCCATACAAATGGGAACATTCATACTCAATATATTTGGAGGTATTAATGCTAGACTACTAAATTTTGGTAAGGCGTTGTAGAAAGTAAGTCCCTTTCCTAATACCTATCCCTTTTTGAAATCGGAAAAGGGGGCGTGGCACCTCCCATACAAATGGGAACTTTCATACGCCAGCATATTCTATTGCACACGCATACGAAAAGTTGCCGGAGCTCATATTGAGACGCGTCACTCCATTGAATCAGTGCACCGCCGTCCAGATGTTGCCTGCGCGCTTTAGAAGCGTACACGGCCTGTATTCCGCAGACAAATATTACCATCATTGTTCCAAATGATTTGGAGGTCGGCCACAGCACTATACCGCAGGCCATAGATTTAAACTAGGTTAGAATTTATAGTCTAGTCTAGATAATTATATATTGTAAATAGGTATAAACTAGGCTAAAATTTAGCTGTAAGAAATAAATAAATAAAATAAATAAATAACTTTGCAGGTATTAATGCTAGACTACTAAATTTTGGTAAGGCGTTGTATAAAGTAAGTCCCTTTCCTAATACCTATCCCTTTTCGAAATCGGAAAAGGGGGCGTGGGACCTCCCATACAAATGGGGTCTTTCATACCCCCTATCTATGCAACTATTACCGCTAGACTACTGAAATTTGGTAAGACGTTGTATAAAGTAAGTCCCTTTCCTACTACCTATCACTTTTTGAAATCGGAAAAGGAAGCGGTGCACCTCCCATACAAATGAGATTTTTCATACCCCCTATCTATGCAACTATTATCGCTAGACTACTGAAATTTGGTAAGACGTTGTATAAAGTAAGTCCCTTTCCTATTACCTATCACTTTTTGAAATCGGAAAAGGGGGCGTGGCACCTCCCATACAAATGGAAACTTTCATACTCAATATCTTTGGAGGTATTAATGCTAGACTACTAAATTTTGGTAAGGCGTTCTATACAGTAAGTCCCTTTCCTAATACCCATCCCTTTTTGAAATCGGAAAAGGGGGCGTGGCACCTCCCATACAAATGGGAACTTTCGTACTCAATATCTTTGGAAGTATTAATGCTAGACTAATAAATTTTGGTAAGGCTTTGTATGCAGTAAGTCCCTTTCCTAATACCCATCTCTTTTTGAAATCGGAAAATGGGGCGTGGCACCTCCCATACAAATGGGAACTTTCATACTCAATATCTTTGGAGGTATTAATGCTAGACCACTAAATTTTGGTAAGGCGTTGTATAAAGTCAGTCCCTTTCCTAATACCTATTCTTTTTTGAAATCGGAAAAGGGGGCGTGGCACCTCCCATACAAACGGGTCCTTTCATACCCCCTATCTATGCAACTATTATCGCTAGACTACTGGAATTTGGTAAGAAGTTGTATAAAGTAAGTCCCTTTCCTATTACCTATCACTTTTTGAAATCGGAAAAGGAAGCGGTGCACCTCCCATACAAATTAGATTTTTCATACCCCCTATCTATGCAACTATTATCGCTAGACTACTGAAAGTTGGTAAGACGTTGTATAAAGTAAGTCCCTTTTATAATACCTATCACTTTTTGAAATCGGAAAAGTGGGCGTGGCACCTCCCATACAAATGAGATTTTTCATACCCCCTATCTATGCAACTATTATCGCTAGAGTACTGAAATTTGGTAAGACGTTGTATAAAGTAAGTCCCTTTCCTAATACCTATCCCTTTTTGAAATCGGAAAAGGGGCGTGGCACCTCCCATACAAATGGGAGTTTTCATACTCAATATCTTTGGAGGTATTAATGCTAGACTACTAAATTTTGGTAAGGCGTTGTATAAAGTAAGTCCCTTTCCTAATACCTATCCCTTTTTAAAATCGGAAAAGGGGCGTGGCACCTCCCATACAAATGGGATCTTTTATACCCCCTATCTATGCAACTATTATCGCTAGACTACTGAAATTTGGTAAGACGTTGTATAAAGTAAGTCCCTTTCCTAATACCTATCCCTTTTTGAAATCGGAAACGTGGGCGTGGCACCTCCCATACAAATGAGATTTTTCATACCCCCTATCTATGCAACTATTATCGCTAGACTACCGAAACTTGGTAAGACATTGTATAAATTAAGTCCCTTTCCTAATACCTATCCCTTTTTGAAATCGGAAAAGGGAGCGTTGCCCCTCCCATACAAATGGGGTCTTTCATACCCCCTATCTATGCGACTACAGGGTGGCGCAAAAGTAATCCTCCTATCAGAAAATGCTATAAATCTTGCGATTGGCCCCTAAAGTCAGTTCTGTTTTGACATTTGTGTAGTAAACACATTCGAAATACACGTTAATAAACAATGTTACGCTACACTGCTCCAGAACGCGGAATATTGCTGACTATTTATTTGACCAATAATCGGTCGGGGCCAAACGGTTACTGTGAATGGTGAGCGCTACAGAGCAATGATCAACGAGTTCTTTTTGCCGCAACTTGATGAATTGGGATTGGAAAACATGTGGTTCCAACAAGACGGTGCAACAGCACACACTGCCACAACCGATATCCTGAACATCGGAAGCTTACTTTTGCGCCACCTTGTATTATCGCTAGACTACTGAAATTTGGTAAGACGTTGTATAAAGTAAGTCCCTTTCCTAATACCTATCCCTTTTTGAAATCCGAAAGGGGAGCGGTGCACCTCCCATACAAATGAGATTTTTCATCTATACATAATCTATACATATTATAAAAAGTAAACACTTTTTTTCGTGAAGCCATTTGACGCTCAAACGCGTGGACGGATTTTAACCAAACTTACACACAGGTCAGGTAGATATCCCGGCATGGTTCTTACGTAATTTTTTTTTGAAATCGGAAAAGGGGGCTCCCATACAAATGGGATCTTTCTTACCCCCTATCTATGCAACTATTATCGCTAGACTACTGAAATTTGGTAAGAAGTTGTATAAAGTAAGTCCCTTTCCTATTACCTATCCCTTTTTGAAATCGGAAAGGGGAGCGGTGCACCTCCCATACAAATGAGATTTTTCATCTATACATAATCTATACATATTATAAAAAGTAAACACTTTTTTTCGTGACGCCACTTGACGCTCAAACGCGTGGACGGATTTTAACCAAACTTACACACAGGTCAGGTACATATCCCGGCATGGTTCTTACGTAATTTTTTTTGAAATCGGAAATGGGGGCGTGGCACCTCCCATACAAATGGGAACATTCATACTCAATATATTTGGAGGTATTAATGCTAGACTACTAAATTTTGGTAAGGCGTTGTAGAAAGTAAGTCCCTTTCCTAATACCTATCCCTTTTTGAAATCGGAAAAGGGGGCGTGGCACCTCCCATACAAACGGGATCTTTCATGCCCCCTATCTATGCAACTATTATCGCTAGACTACTGAAACTTGGTAAGACATTGTATAAAGTAAGTCGCTTTCCTAATACCTATCCCTTTTTGAAATCGGAAAAGGGGGCGTGGCACCTCCCATACAAATGGGGTCTTTCATACCCCCTATCTATGCAACTATTATCGCTAGACTACTGAAATTTGGTAAGACGTTGTATAAAGTAAGTCCCTTTCCTATTACCTATCACTTTTTGAAATCGGAAATGGAGGCGGTGCACCTCCCATACAAATGAGATTTTTCATACCCCCTATCTATGCAACTATTATCGCTAGACTACTGAAATTTGGTAAGACGTTGTATAAAGTAAGTCCCTTTCCGGTTACCTATCCCTTTTTGAAATCGGAAAGGGGAGCGGTGCACCTCCCATACAAATGAGATTTTTCATCTATACATAATCTATACATATTATAAAAAGTAAACACTTTTCTTCGTGACGCCACTTGACGCTCAAACGCGTAGACGGATTTTAACCAAACTTACACACAGGTCAGGTACATAGCCCGGCATGGTTCTTACGTAATTTTTTTTTGAAATCGGAAATGGGGGCGTGGCACCTCCCATTCAAATGGGAACATTCATACTCAATATCTTTGGAGGTATTAATGCTAGACTACTGAAATTTGGTAAGAAGTTGTATAAAGTAAGTCCCTTTCCTATTACCTATCACTTTTTGAAATCGGAAATGGAGGCGGTGCACCTCCCATACAAATGAGATTTTTCATAGCCCCTATCTATGCAACTATTATCGCTAGACTACTGAAATTTGGTAAGACGTTGTATAAAGTAAGTCCCTTTCCGGTTACCTATCCCTTTTTGAAATCGGAAAGGGGAGCGGTGCACCTCCCATACAAATGAGATTTTTCATCTATACATAATCTATACATATTATAAAAAGTAAACACTTTTTTTCGTGAAGCCATTTGACGCTCAAACGCGTGGACGGATTTTAACCAAACTTACACACAGGTCAGGTACATAGCCCGGTATGGTTCTTACGTACTTTTTTTTTGAAATCGGAAAAGGGGGCGTGGCACCTCCCATACAAATGGGAACTTTCATACTCAATATCTTTAGAAGTATTAATGCTAGACTAATAAATTTGGGTAAGGCGTTGTATAACGTAAGTCCCTTTCCTAATACCCATCCCTTTTTGAAATCGGAAAAGGGGGCGTGGCACCTCCCATAAAAAAGGGGAACATTCATACTCAATATCTTTGGAGGTATTAATGCTAGACTACTAAATTTTGGTAAGGCGTTGTATAAACTAAGTCCCTTTCCTAATACCTATCCCTTTTTGAAATCGGAAAAGGGGGCGTGGGACCTCCCATACAAATTGGGTCTTTCATACCCCCTATCTATGCAACTATTACCGCTAGACTACTGAAATTTGGTAAGACGTTGTACAAAGTAAGTCCCTTTCATATTACCTATCATTTTTTGAAATCGGAAAAGGGAGCGGTGCACCTCCCATACAAATGAGATTTTTCATACCCCCTATCTATGCAACTATTATCGCTAGACTACTGAAAGTTGGTAAGACGGTGTATGAGGTAAGTCCCTTTCCTATTACCTATCACTTTTTGAAATCGGAAAAGGGGGCGTGGCACCTCCCATACAAATGAGATTTTTCATCTAGACATAATCTATACATATTATAAAAAGTAAACACTTTTTTTCGTGACGCCACTTGACGCTCAAACGCGTAAACGGATTTTAACCAAACTAACACACAGGGCAGGTACATAGCTCGGCATGGTTCTTACGTACTTTTTTCGGAAATCGGAAAAGGGGGCGGTGCACCTCCCATACAAATGAGATTTTTCATACCCCCTATCTATGCAACTATTATCGCTAGACTACTGAAATTTGGTAAGACGTTGTATAAAATAAGTCCCTTTCCTATTACCCATCACTTTTTGAAATCGGAAAAGGGGGCGTGGCACCTCCCATACAAATGGGAACTTTCATACTCAATATCTTTAGAGGTATTAATGCTAGACTACTAAATTTTGGTAAGGCGTTCTATAAAGTAAGTCCCTTTCCTATTACCTATCACTTTTTGAAATCGGAAAAGGGGGCGTGGCACCTCCCATACAAATGGGAATTTTCGTACTCAATATCTTTGGAAGTATTAATGCTAGACTAATAAATTTTGGTAAGGCATTCTATGAAGTAAGTCCCTTTCCTAATACCCATCCCTTTTTGAAATCGGAAAAGGGGGCGTGGGACCTCCCATACAAATTGGGTCTTTCATACCCCCTATCTATGCAACTATTATCGCTAGACTACTGAAATTTGGTATGACGGTGTATAAAGTGAGTCCCTTTCCTATTACCTATCACTTTTTAAAATCGGAAAACGGAGCGGTGCACCTCACATACAAATGAGATCTTTCATACCCCCTATATATGCAACTATTATCGCTAGACTAATGAAATTTGGTAAGAAGTTGTATAAAGTAAGTCCCTTTCCTATTACCTATCCCTTTTTGAAATCGGAAAAGGGGGCGTGGCACCTCCCATACAAATGGGATCTTTCATACCCCCTATATATGCAACTATTATCGCTAGACTAATGAAATTTGGTAAGAAGTTGTATAAAGTAAGTCCCTTTCCTATTACCTATCAATTTTTGAAATCGGGAAAGGGGGCGTGGCACCTCCCATACAAATAGGAACTTTCATACTCAATATCTTTGGAGGTATTAATGCTAGACTACTGAAATTTGGTAAGGCGTTGTATAAAGTAAGTCCCTTTCCTAATACCTATTCTTTTTTGAAATCGGAAAAGGGGGCGTGGCACCTCCCATACAAATGAGATATTTCATCTATACATAATCTATACATATTATAAAAAGTAAACACTTTTTTTCGTGACGCCCCTTGACGCTCAACGCGTGGACGGATTTTAACCAACCTTACACACATTTTAGGTACATAGCCCGGCATGGTTCTTACGTACTTTTTTTTGAAATCGGAAAAGGGGGCGTGGCACCTCTCATACAAATGGGAACTTTCATACTCAATATCTTTGGAGGTATTAATGCTAGATTACTAAATTTTGGTAAGGCGTTGCATAAAGTAAGTCCCTTTCCTAATACCTATCCCCTTTTGAAATCGGAAAAGGGGGCGTGGCACCTCATACAAATGAGATTTTTCATCTATACATAATCTATACATATTATAAAAAGTAAACACTTTTTTTCGTGACGCCCCTTGACGCTCAAACGCGTAAACGGATTTTAACCAAACTAACACACAGGGCAGGTACATAGCCCGGCATGGTTCTTACGTACTTTTTTCGGAAATCGGAAAAGGGGGCGTGGCACCTCCCATACAAATGGGAACTTTCATACGCCAGCATATTCTATTGCACACGCATACGAAAAGTTGCCGGAGCTCATATTGAGACGCGTCACTCCATTGAATCAGTGCACCGCCGTCCAGATGTTGCCTGCGCGCTTTAGAAGCGTACACGGCCTGTATTCCGCAGACAAATATTACCATCATTGTTCCAAATGATTTGGAGGTCGGCCACAGCACTATACCGCAGGCCATAGATTTAAACTAGGTTAGAATTTATAGTCTAGTCTAGATAATTATATATTGTAAATAGGTATAAACTAGGCTAAAATTTAGCTGTAAGAAATAAATAAATAAAATAAATAAATAACTTTGCAGGTATTAATGCTAGACTACTAAATTTTGGTAAGGCGTTGTATAAAGTAAGTCCCTTTCCTAATACCTATCCCTTTTCGAAATCGGAAAAGGGGGCGTGGGACCTCCCATACAAATGGGGTCTTTCATACCCCCTATCTATGCAACTATTACCGCTAGACTACTGAAATTTGGTAAGACGTTGTATAAAGTAAGTCCCTTTCCTACTACCTATCACTTTTTGAAATCGGAAAAGGAAGCGGTGCACCTCCCATACAAATGAGATTTTTCATACCCCCTATCTATGCAACTATTATCGCTAGACTACTGAAATTTGGTAAGACGTTGTATAAAGTAAGTCCCTTTCCTATTACCTATCACTTTTTGAAATCGGAAAAGGGGGCGTGGCACCTCCCATACAAATGGAAACTTTCATACTCAATATCTTTGGAGGTATTAATGCTAGACTACTAAATTTTGGTAAGGCGTTCTATACAGTAAGTCCCTTTCCTAATACCCATCCCTTTTTGAAATCGGAAAAGGGGGCGTGGCACCTCCCATACAAATGGGAACTTTCGTACTCAATATCTTTGGAAGTATTAATGCTAGACTAATAAATTTTGGTAAGGCTTTGTATGCAGTAAGTCCCTTTCCTAATACCCATCTCTTTTTGAAATCGGAAAATGGGGCGTGGCACCTCCCATACAAATGGGAACTTTCATACTCAATATCTTTGGAGGTATTAATGCTAGACCACTAAATTTTGGTAAGGCGTTGTATAAAGTCAGTCCCTTTCCTAATACCTATTCTTTTTTGAAATCGGAAAAGGGGGCGTGGCACCTCCCATACAAACGGGTCCTTTCATACCCCCTATCTATGCAACTATTATCGCTAGACTACTGGAATTTGGTAAGAAGTTGTATAAAGTAAGTCCCTTTCCTATTACCTATCACTTTTTGAAATCGGAAAAGGAAGCGGTGCACCTCCCATACAAATTAGATTTTTCATACCCCCTATCTATGCAACTATTATCGCTAGACTACTGAAAGTTGGTAAGACGTTGTATAAAGTAAGTCCCTTTCATAATACCTATCACTTTTTGAAATCGGAAAAGTGGGCGTGGCACCTCCCATACAAATGAGATTTTTCATACCCCCTATCTATGCAACTATTATCGCTAGAGTACTGAAATTTGGTAAGACGTTGTATAAAGTAAGTCCCTTTCCTAATACCTATCCCTTTTTGAAATCGGAAAAGGGGCGTGGCACCTCCCATACAAATGGGAGTTTTCATACTCAATATCTTTGGAGGTATTAATGCTAGACTACTAAATTTTGGTAAGGCGTTGTATAAAGTAAGTCCCTTTCCTAATACCTATCCCTTTTTAAAATCGGAAAAGGGGCGTGGCACCTCCCATACAAATGGGATCTTTTATACCCCCTATCTATGCAACTATTATCGCTAGACTACTGAAATTTGGTAAGACGTTGTATAAAGTAAGTCCCTTTCCTAATACCTATCCCTTTTTGAAATCGGAAACGTGGGCGTAGCACCTCCCATACAAATGAGATTTTTCATACCCCCTATCTATGCAACTATTATCGCTAGACTACCGAAACTTGGTAAGACATTGTATAAATTAAGTCCCTTTCCTAATACCTATCCCTTTTTGAAATCGGAAAAGGGAGCGTTGCCCCTCCCATAAAATGGGGTCTTTCATACCCCCTATCTATGCGACTACAGGGTGGCGCAAAAGTAATCCTCCTATCAGAAAATGCTATAAATCTTGCGATTGGCCCCTAAAGTCAGTTCTGTTTTGACATTTGTGTAGTAAACACATTCGAAATACACGTTAATAAACAATGTTACGCTACACTGCTCCAGAACGCGGAATATTGCTGACTATTTATTTGACCAATAATCGGTCGGGGCCAAACGGTTACTGTGAATGGTGAGCGCTACAGAGCAATGATCAACGAGTTCTTTTTGCCGCAACTTGATGAATTGGGATTGGAAAACATGTGGTTCCAACAAGACGGTGCAACAGCACACACTGTACGTGCCACAACCGATATCCTGAACATCGGAAGCTTACTTTTGCGCCACCTTGTATTATCGCTAGACTACTGAAATTTGGTAAGACGTTGTATAAAGTAAGTCCCTTTCCTAATACCTATCCCTTTTTGAAATCCGAAAGGGGAGCGGTGCACCTCCCATACAAATGAGATTTTTCATCTATACATAATCTATACATATTATAAAAAGTAAACACTTTTTTTCGTGACGCCACTTGACGCTCAAACGCGTGGACGGATTTTAACCAAACTTACACACAGGTCAGGTAGATATCCCGGCATGGTTCTTACGTAATTTTTTTTTGAAATCGGAAAAGGGGGCTCCCATACAAATGGGATCTTTCTTACCCCCTATCTATGCAACTATTATCGCTAGACTACTGAAATTTGGTAAGAAGTTGTATAAAGTAAGTCCCTTTCCTATTACCTATCCCTTTTTGAAATCGGAAAGGGGAGCGGTGCACCTCCCATACAAATGAGATTTTTCATCTATACATAATCTATACATATTATAAAAAGTAAACACTTTTTTTCGTGACGCCACTTGACGCTCAAACGCGTGGACGGATTTTAACCAAACTTACACACAGGTCAGGTACATATCCCGGCATGGTTCTTACGTAATTTTTTTTGAAATCGGAAATGGGGGCGTGGCACCTCCCATACAAATGGGAACATTCATACTCAATATATTTGGAGGTATTAATGCTAGACTACTAAATTTTGGTAAGGCGTTGTAGAAAGTAAGTCCCTTTCCTAATACCTATCCCTTTTTGAAATCGGAAAAGGGGGCGTGGCACCTCCCATACAAACGGGATCTTTCATGCCCCCTATCTATGCAACTATTATCGCTAGACTACTGAAACTTGGTAAGACATTGTATAAAGTAAGTCGCTTTCCTAATACCTATCCCTTTTTGAAATCGGAAAAGGGGGCGTGGCACCTCCCATACAAATGGGGTCTTTCATACCCCCTATCTATGCAACTATTATCGCTAGACTACTGAAATTTGGTAAGACGTTGTATAAAGTAAGTCCCTTTCCTATTACCTATCACTTTTTGAAATCCGAAAGGGGAGCGGTGCACCTCCCATACAAATGAGATTTTTCATCTATACATAATCTATACATATTATAAAAAGTAAACACTTTTTTTCGTGACGCCACTTGACGCTCAAACGCGTAAACGGATTTTAACCAAACTAACACACAGGGCAGGTACATAGCTCGGCATGGTTCTTACGTACTTTTTTCGGAAATCGGAAAAGGGGGCGGTGCACCTCCCATACAAATGAGATTTTTCATACCCCCTATCTATGCAACTATTATCGCTAGACTACTGAAATTTGGTAAGACGTTGTATAAAATAAGTCCCTTTCCTATTACCCATCACTTTTTGAAATCGGAAAAGGGGGCGTGGCACCTCCCATACAAATGGGAACTTTCATACTCAATATCTTTGGAGGTATTAATGCTAGACTACTAAATTTTGGTAAGGCGTTCTATAAAGTAAGTCCCTTTCCTATTACCTATCACTTTTTGAAATCGGAAAAGGGGGCGTGGCACCTCCCATACAAATGGGAATTTTCGTACTCAATATCTTTGGAAGTATTAATGCTAGACTAATAAATTTTGGTAAGGCATTCTATGAAGTAAGTCCCTTTCCTAATACCCATCCCTTTTTGAAATCGGAAAAGGGGGCGTGGGACCTCCCATACAAATTGGGTCTTTCATACCCCCTATCTATGCAACTATTATCGCTAGACTACTGAAATTTGGTATGACGGTGTATAAAGTAAGTCCCTTTCCTATTACCTATCACTTTTTAAAATCGGAAAACGGAGCGGTGCACCTCACATACAAATGAGATCTTTCATACCCCCTATATATGCAACTATTATCGCTAGACTAATGAAATTTGGTAAGAAGTTGTATAAAGTAAGTCCCTTTCCTATTACCTATCCCTTTTTGAAATCGGAAAAGGGGGCGTGGCACCTCCCATACAAATGGGATCTTTCATACCCCCTATATATGCAACTATTATCGCTAGACTAATGAAATTTGGTAAGAAGTTGTATAAAGTAAGTCCCTTTCCTATTACCTATCAATTTTTGAAATCGGGAAAGGGGGCGTGGCACCTCCCATACAAATAGGAACTTTCATACTCAATATCTTTGGAGGTATTAATGCTAGACTACTGAAATTTGGTAAGGCGTTGTATAAAGTAAGTCCCTTTCCTAATACCTATTCTTTTTTGAAATCGGAAAAGGGGGCGTGGCACCTCCCATACAAATGAGATATTTCATCTATACATAATCTATACATATTATAAAAAGTAAACACTTTTTTTCGTGACGCCCCTTGACGCTCAACGCGTGGACGGATTTTAACCAACCTTACACACATTTTAGGTACATAGCCCGGCATGGTTCTTACGTACTTTTTTTTGAAATCGGAAAAGGGGGCGTGGCACCTCTCATACAAATGGGAACTTTCATACTCAATATCTTTGGAGGTATTAATGCTAGATTACTAAATTTTGGTAAGGCGTTGCATAAAGTAAGTCCCTTTCCTAATACCTATCCCCTTTTGAAATCGGAAAAGGGGGCGTGGCACCTCATAAAAATGAGATTTTTCATCTATACATAATCTATACATATTATAAAAAGTAAACACTTTTTTTCGTGACGCCCCTTGACGCTCAAACGCGTAAACGGATTTTAACCAAACTAACACACAGGGCAGGTACATAGCCCGGCATGGTTCTTACGTACTTTTTTCGGAAATCGGAAAAGGGGGCGTGGCACCTCCCATACAAATGGGAACTTTCATACGCCAGCATATTCTATTGCACACGCATACGAAAAGTTGCCGGAGCTCATATTGAGACGCGTCACTCCATTGAATCAGTGCACCGCCGTCCAGATGTTGCCTGCGCGCTTTAGAAGCGTACACGGCCTGTATTCCGCAGACAAATATTACCATCATTGTTCCAAATGATTTGGAGGTCGGCCACAGCACTATACCGCAGGCCATAGATTTAAACTAGGTTAGAATTTATAGTCTAGTCTAGATAATTATATATTGTAAATAGGTATAAACTAGGCTAAAATTTAGCTGTAAGAAATAAATAAATAAAATAAATAAATAACTTTGCAGGTATTAATGCTAGACTACTAAATTTTGGTAAGGCGTTGTATAAAGTAAGTCCCTTTCCTAATACCTATCCCTTTTCGAAATCGGAAAAGGGGGCGTGGGACCTCCCATACAAATGGGGTCTTTCATACCCCCTATCTATGCAACTATTACCGCTAGACTACTGAAATTTGGTAAGACGTTGTATAAAGTAAGTCCCTTTCCTACTACCTATCACTTTTTGAAATCGGAAAAGGAAGCGGTGCACCTCCCATACAAATGAGATTTTTCATACCCCCTATATATGCAACTATTATCGCTAGACTACTGAAATTTGGTAAGACGTTGTATAAAGTAAGTCCCTTTCCTATTACCTATCACTTTTTGAAATCGGAAAAGGGGGCGTGGCACCTCCCATACAAATGGAAACTTTCATACTCAATATCTTTGGAGGTATTAATGCTAGACTACTAAATTTTGGTAAGGCGTTCTATACAGTAAGTCCCTTTCCTAATACCCATCCCTTTTTGAAATCGGAAAAGGGGGCGTGGCACCTCCCATACAAATGGGAACTTTCGTACTCAATATCTTTGGAAGTATTAATGCTAATAAATTTTGGTAAGGCTTTGTATGCAGTAAGTCCCTTTCCTAATACCCATCTCTTTTTGAAATCGGAAAATGGGGCGTGGCACCTCCCATACAAATGGGAACTTTCATACTCAATATCTTTGGAGGTATTAATGCTAGACCACTAAATTTTGGTAAGGCGTTGTATAAAGTCAGTCCCTTTCCTAATACCTATTCTTTTTTGAAATCGGAAAAGGGGGCGTGGCACCTCCCATACAAACGGGTCCTTTCATACCCCCTATCTATGCAACTATTATCGCTAGACTACTGGAATTTGGTAAGAAGTTGTATAAAGTAAGTCCCTTTCCTATTACCTATCACTTTTTGAAATCGGAAAAGGAAGCGGTGCACCTCCCATACAAATTAGATTTTTCATACCCCCTATCTATGCAACTATTATCGCTAGACTACTGAAAGTTGGTAAGACGTTGTATAAAGTAAGTCCCTTTCATAATACCTATCACTTTTTGAAATCGGAAAAGTGGGCGTGGCACCTCCCATACAAATGAGATTTTTCATACCCCCTATCTATGCAACTATTATCGCTAGAGTACTGAAATTTGGTAAGACGTTGTATAAAGTAAGTCCCTTTCCTAATACCTATCCCTTTTTGAAATCGGAAAAGGGGCGTGGCACCTCCCATACAAATGGGAGTTTTCATACTCAATATCTTTGGAGGTATTAATGCTAGACTACTAAATTTTGGTAAGGCGTTGTATAAAGTAAGTCCCTTTCCTAATACCTATCCCTTTTTAAAATCGGAAAAGGGGCGTGGCACCTCCCATACAAATGGGATGTTTTATACCCCCTATCTATGCAACTATTATCGCTAGACTACTGAAATTTGGTAAGACGTTGTATAAAGTAAGTCCCTTTCCTAATACCTATCCCTTTTTGAAATCGGAAACGTGGGCGTGGCACCTCCCATACAAATGAGATTTTTCATACCCCCTATCTATGCAACTATTATCGCTAGACTACCGAAACTTGGTAAGACATTGTATAAATTAAGTCCCTTTCCTAATACCTATCCCTTTTTGAAATCGGAAAAGGGAGCGTTGCCCCTCCCATACAAATGGGGTCTTTCATACCCCCTATCTATGCGACTACAGGGTGGCGCAAAAGCAATCCTCCTATCAGAAAATGCTATAAATCTTGCGATTGGCCCCTAAAGTCAGTTCTGTTTTGACATTTGTGTAGTAAACACATTCGAAATACACGTTAATAAACAATGTTACGCTACACTGCTCCAGAACGCGGAATATTGCTGACTATTTATTTGACCAATAATCGGTCGGGGCCAAACGGTTACTGTGAATGGTGAGCGCTACAGAGCAATGATCAACGAGTTCTTTTTGCCGAAACTTGATGAATTGGGATTGGAAAACATGTGGTTCCAACAAGACGGTGCAACAGCACACACTGTACGTGCCACAACCGATATCCTGAACATCGGAAGCTTACTTTTGCGCCACCTTGTATTATCGCTAGACTACTGAAATTTGGTAAGACGTTGTATAAAGTAAGTCCCTTTCCTAATACCTATCCCTTTTTGAAATCCGAAAGGGGAGCGGTGCACCTCCCATACAAATGAGATTTTTCATCTATACATAATCTATACATATTATAAAAAGTAAACACTTTTTTTCGTGAAGCCATTTGACGCTCAAACGCGTGGACGGATTTTAACCAAACTTACACACAGGTCAGGTAGATATCCCGGCATGGTTCTTACGTAATTTTTTTTTGAAATCGGAAAAGGGGGCTCCCATACAAATGGGATCTTTCTTACCCCCTATCTATGCAACTATTATCGCTAGACTACTGAAATTTGGTAAGAAGTTGTATAAAGTAAGTCCCTTTCCTATTACCTATCCCTTTTTGAAATCGGAAAGGGGAGCGGTGCACCTCCCATACAAATGAGATTTTTCATCTATACATAATCTATACATATTATAAAAAGTAAACACTTTTTTTCGTGACGCCACTTGACGCTCAAACGCGTGGACGGATTTTAACCAAACTTACACACAGGTCAGGTACATATCCCGGCATGGTTCTTACGTAATTTTTTTTGAAATCGGAAATGGGGGCGTGGCACCTCCCATACAAATGGGAACATTCATACTCAATATATTTGGAGGTATTAATGCTAGACTACTAAATTTTGGTAAGGCGTTGTAGAAAGTAAGTCCCTTTCCTAATACCTATCCCTTTTTGAAATCGGAAAAGGGGGCGTGGCACCTCCCATACAAACGGGATCTTTCATGCCCCCTATCTATGCAACTATTATCGCTAGACTACTGAAACTTGGTAAGACATTGTATAAAGTAAGTCGCTTTCCTAATACCTATCCCTTTTTGAAATCGGAAAAGGGGGCGTGGCACCTCCCATACAAATGGGGTCTTTCATACCCCCTATCTATGCAACTATTATCGCTAGACTACTGAAATTTGGTAAGACGTTGTATAAAGTAAGTCCCTTTCCTATTACCTATCACTTTTTGAAATCGGAAATGGAGGCGGTGCACCTCCCATACAAATGAGATTTTTCATACCCCCTATCTATGCAACTATTATCGCTAGACTACTGAAATTTGGTAAGACGTTGTATAAAGTAAGTCCCTTTCCGGTTACCTATCCCTTTTTGAAATCGGAAAGGGGAGCGGTGCACCTCCCATACAAATGAGATTTTTCATCTATACATAATCTATACATATTATAAAAAGTAAACACTTTTCTTCGTGACGCCACTTGGCGCTCAAACGCGTAGACGCATTTTAACCAAACTTACACACAGGTCAGGTACATAGCCCGGCATGGTTCTTACGTAATATTTTTTTGAAATCGGAAATGGGGGCGTGGCACCTCCCATTCAAATGGGAACATTCATACTCAATATCTTTGGAGGTATTAATGCTAGACTACTGAAATTTGGTAAGAAGTTGTATAAAGTAAGTCCCTTTCCTATTACCTATCACTTTTTGAAATCGGAAATGGAGGCGGTGCACCTCCCATACAAATGAGATTTTTCATAGCCCCTATCTATGCAACTATTATCGCTAGACTACTGAAATTTGGTAAGACGTTGTATAAAGTAAGTCCCTTTCCGGTTACCTATCCCTTTTTGAAATCGGAAAGGGGAGCGGTGCACCTCCCATACAAATGAGATTTTTCATCTATACATAATCTATACATATTATAAAAAGTAAACACTTTTTTTCGTGAAGCCATTTGACGCTCAAACGCGTGGACGGATTTTAACCAAACTTACACACAGGTCAGGTACATAGCCCGGTATGGTTCTTACGTACTTTTTTTTTGAAATCGGAAAAGGGGGCGTGGCACCTCCCATACAAATGGGAACTTTCATACTCAATATCTTTAGAAGTATTAATGCTAGACTAATAAATTTGGGTAAGGCGTTGTATAACGTAAGTCCCTTTCCTAATACCCATCCCTTTTTGAAATCGGAAAAGGGGGCGTGGCACCTCCCATAAAAAAGGGGAACATTCATACTCAATATCTTTGGAGGTATTAATGCTAGACTACTAAATTTTGGTAAGGCGTTGTATAAACTAAGTCCCTTTCCTAATACCTATCCCTTTTTGAAATCGGAAAAGGGGGCGTGGGACCTCCCATACAAATTGGGTCTTTCATACCCCCTATCTATGCAACTATTACCGCTAGACTACTGAAATTTGGTAAGACGTTGTACAAAGTAAGTCCCTTTCATATTACCTATCATTTTTTGAAATCGGAAAAGGGAGCGGTGCACCTCCCATACAAATGAGATTTTTCATACCCCCTATCTATGCAACTATTATCGCTAGACTACTGAAAGTTGGTAAGACGGTGTATGAGGTAAGTCCCTTTCCTATTACCTATCACTTTTTGAAATCGGAAAAGGGGGCGTGGCACCTCCCATACAAATGAGATTTTTCATCTATACATAATCTATACATATTATAAAAAGTAAACACTTTTTTTCGTGACGCCACTTGACGCTCAAACGCGTAAACGGATTTTAACCAAACTAACACACAGGGCAGGTACATAGCTCGGCATGGTTCTTACGTAATTTTTTTTTGAAATCGGAAATGGGGGCGTGGCACCTCCCATTCAAATGGGAACATTCATACTCAATATCTTTGGAGGTATTAATGCTAGACTACTGAAATTTGGTAAGAAGTTGTATAAAGTAAGTCCCTTTCCTATTACCTATCACTTTTTGAAATCGGAAATGGAGGCGGTGCACCTCCCATACAAATGAGATTTTTCATAGCCCCTATCTATGCAACTATTATCGCTAGACTACTGAAATTTGGTAAGACGTTGTATAAAGTAAGTCCCTTTCCGGTTACCTATCCCTTTTTGAAATCGGAAAGGGGAGCGGTGCACCTCCCATACAAATGAGATTTTTCATCTATACATAATCTATACATATTATAAAAAGTAAACACTTTTTTTCGTGAAGCCATTTGACGCTCAAACGCGTGGACGGATTTTAACCAAACTTACACACAGGTCAGGTACATAGCCCGGCATGGTTCTTACGTAATTTTTTTTTGAAATCGGAAATGGGGGCGTGGCACCTCCCATTCAAATGGGAACATTCATACTCAATATCTTTGGAGGTATTAATGCTAGACTACTGAAATTTGGTAAGAAGTTGTATAAACTAAGTCCCTTTCCTAATACCTATCCCTTTTTGAAATCGGAAAAGGGGGCGTGGGACCTCCCATACAAATTGGGTCTTTCATACCCCCTATCTATGCAACTATTACCGCTAGACTACTGAAATTTGGTAAGACGTTGTACAAAGTAAGTCCCTTTCATATTACCTATCATTTTTTGAAATCGGAAAAGGGAGCGGTGCACCTCCCATACAAATGAGATTTTTCATACCCCCTATCTATGCAACTATTATCGCTAGACTACTGAAAGTTGGTAAGACGGTGTATGAGGTAAGTCCCTTTCCTATTACCTATCACTTTTTGAAATCGGAAAAGGGGGCGTGGCACCTCCCATACAAATGAGATTTTTCATCTATACATAATCTATACATATTATAAAAAGTAAACACTTTTTTTCGTGACGCCACTTGACGCTCAAACGCGTAAACGGATTTTAACCAAACTAACACACAGGGCAGGTACATAGCTCGGCATGGTTCTTACGTACTTTTTTCGGAATTCGGAAAAGGGGGCGGTGCACCTCCCATACAAATGAGATTTTTCATACCCCCTATCTATGCAACTATTATCGCTAGACTACTGAAATTTGGTAAGACGTTGTATAAAATAAGTCCCTTTCCTATTACCCATCACTTTTTGAAATCGGAAAAGGGGGCGTGGCACCTCCCATACAAATGGGAACTTTCATACTCAATATCTTTGGAGGTATTAATGCTAGACTACTAAATTTTGGTAAGGCGTTCTATAAAGTAAGTCCCTTTCCTATTACCTATCACTTTTTGAAATCGGAAAAGGGGGCGTGGCACCTCCCATACAAATGGGAATTTTCGTACTCAATATCTTTGGAAGTATTAATGCTAGACTAATAAATTTTGGTAAGGCATTCTATGAAGTAAGTCCCTTTCCTAATACCCATCCCTTTTTGAAATCGGAAAAGGGGGCGTGGGACCTCCCATACAAATTGGGTCTTTCATACCCCCTATCTATGCAACTATTATCGCTAGACTACTGAAATTTGGTATGACGGTGTATAAAGTAAGTCCCTTTCCTATTACCTATCACTTTTTAAAATCGGAAAACGGAGCGGTGCACCTCACATACAAATGAGATCTTTCATACCCCCTATATATGCAACTATTATCGCTAGACTAATGAAATTTGGTAAGAAGTTGTATAAAGTAAGTCCCTTTCCTATTACCTATCCCTTTTTGAAATCGGAAAAGGGGGCGTGGCACCTCCCATACAAATGGGATCTTTCATACCCCCTATATATGCAACTATTATCGCTAGACTAATGAAATTTGGTAAGAAGTTGTATAAAGTAAGTCCCTTTCCTATTACCTATCAATTTTTGAAATCGGGAAAGGGGGCGTGGCACCTCCCATACAAATAGGAACTTTCATACTCAATATCTTTGGAGGTATTAATGCTAGACTACTGAAATTTGGTAAGGCGTTGTATAAAGTAAGTCCCTTTCCCAATACCTATCAATTTTTGAAATCGGGAAAGGGGGCGTGGCACCTCCCATACAAATGGGAACTTTCATACACCCCCTATACATGCAACTATTATTGCTAGACTAATGAAATTTGGTAAGAAGTTGTATAAAGTAAGTCCCTTTCCTATTACCTATCAATTTTTGAAATCGGGAAAGGGGGCGTGGCACCTCCCATACAAATAGGAACTTTCATACTCAATATCTTTGGAGGTATTAATGCTAGACTACTGAAATTTGGTAAGGCGTTGTATAAAGTAAGTCCCTTTCCCAATACCTATCAATTTTTGAAATCGGGAAAGGGGCGTGGCACCTCCCATACAAATAGGAACTTTCATACTCAATATCTTTGGAGGTATTAATGCTAGACTACTGAAATTTGGTAAGGCGTTGTATAAAGTTAGTCCCTTTCCTAATACCTATCCCTTTTTGAAATCGGAAAAGGGGGCGTGGCACCTCCCATACAAATGGGATCTTTCATACCCCCTATACATGCAACTATTATCGCTAGACTAATGAAATTTGGTAAGAAGTTGTATAAAGTAAGTCCCTTTCCTATTACCTATCAATTTTTGAAATCGGGAAAGGGGGCGTGGCACCTCCCATACAAATAGGAACTTTCATACTCAATATCTTTGGAGGTATTAATGCTAGACTACTGAAATTTGGTAAGGCGTTGTATAAAGTAAGTCCCTTTCCCAATACCTATCAATTTTTGAAATCGGGAAAGGGGGCGTGGCACCTCCCATACAAATAGGAACTTTCATACTCAATATCTTTGGAGGTATTAATGCTAGACTACTGAAATTTGGTAAGGCGTTGTATAAAGTTAGTCCCTTTCCTAATACCTATCCCTTTTTGAAATCGGAAAAGGGGGCGTGGCACCTCCCATACAAATGGGATCTTTCATACCCCCTATACATGCAACTATTATCGCTAGACTAATGAAATTTGGTAAGAAGTTGTATAAAGTAAGTCCCTTTCCTATTACCTATCACTTTTTAAAATCGGAAAACGGAGCGGTGCACCTCACATACAAATGAGATCTTTCATACCCCCTATATATGCAACTATTATCGCTAGACTAATGAAATTTGGTAAGAAGTTGTATAAAGTAAGTCCCTTTCCTATTACCTATCCCTTTTTGAAATCGGAAAAGGGGGCGTGGCACCTCCCATACAAATGGGATCTTTCATACCCCCTATATATGCAACTATTATCGCTAGACTAATGAAATTTGGTAAGACGTTGTATAAAATTAGTCCCTTTCCTATTACCCATCACTTTTTGAAATCGGAAAAGGGGGCGTGGCACCTCCCATACAAATGGGAACTTTCATACCCCCTATACATGCAACTATTATTGCTAGACTAATGAAATTTGGTAAGAAGTTGTATAAAGTAAGTCCCTTTCCTATTACCTATCAATTTTTGAAATCGGGAAAGGGGGCGTGGCACCTCCCATACAAATAGGAACTTTCATACTCAATATCTTTGGAGGTATTAATGCTAGACTACTGAAATTTGGTAAGGCGTTGTATAAAGTAAGTCCCTTTCCCAATACCTATCAATTTTTGAAATCGGGAAAGGGGGCGTGGCACCTCCCATACAAATAGGAACTTTCATACTCAATATCTTTGGAGGTATTAATGCTAGACTACTGAAATTTGGTAAGGCGTTGTATAAAGTAAGTCCCTTTCCCAATACCTATCAATTTTTGAAATCGGGAAAGGGGGCGTGGCACCTCCCATACAAATAGGAACTTTCATACTCAATATCTTTGGAGGTATTAATGCTAGACTACTGAAATTTGGTAAGGCGTTGTATAAAGTTAGTCCCTTTCCTAATACCTATCCCTTTTTGAAATCGGAAAAGGGGGCGTGGCACCTCCCATACAAATGGGATCTTTCATACCCCCTATACATGCAACTATTATCGCTAGACTAATGAAATTTGGTAAGAAGTTGTATAAAGTAAGTCCCTTTCCTATTACCTATCACTTTTTAAAATCGGAAAACGGAGCGGTGCACCTCACATACAAATGAGATCTTTCATACCCCCTATATATGCAACTATTATCGCTAGACTAATGAAATTTGGTAAGAAGTTGTATAAAGTAAGTCCCTTTCCTATTAACTATCCCTTTTTGAAATCGGAAAAGGGGGCGTGGCACCTCCCATACAAATGGGATCTTTCATACCCCCTATATATGCAACTATTATCGCTAGACTAATGAAATTTGGTAAGACGTTGTATAAAATAAGTCCCTTTCCTATTACCCATCACTTTTTGAAATCGGAAAAGGGGGCGTGGCACCTCCCATACAAATGGGAACTTTCATACCCCCTATCTATGCAACTATTATCGCTAGACTACTGAAATTTGGTAAGACGTTGTATAAAATAAGTCCCTTTCCTATTACCTATCACTTTTTGAAATCGGAAAAGGGGGCGTGGCACCTCCCATACAAATGGGAACTTTCATACCCCCTATACATGCAACTATTATTGCTAGACTAATGAAATTTGGTAAGAAGTTGTATAAAGTAAGTCCCTTTCCTATTACCTATCAATTTTTGAAATCGGGAAAGGGGGCGTGGCACCTCCCATACAAATAGGAACTTTCATACTCAATATCTTTGGAGGTATTAATGCTAGACTACTGAAATTTGGTAAGGCGTTGTATAAAGTAAGTCCCTTTCCCAATACCTATCAATTTTTGAAATCGGGAAAGGGGGCGTGGCACCTCCCATACAAATAGGAACTTTCATACTCAATATCTTTGGAGGTATTAATGCTAGACTACTGAAATTTGGTAAGGCGTTGTATAAAGTTAGTCCCTTTCCTAATACCTATCCCTTTTTGAAAAAATGGGATCTTTCATACCCCCTATACATGCAACTAATATCGCTAGACTAATGAAATTTGGTAAGAAGTTGTATAAAGTAAGTCCCTTTCCTATTACCTATCACTTTTTAAAATCGGAAAACGGAGCGGTGCACCTCACATACAAATGAGATCTTTCATACCCCCTATCTATGCAACTATTATCGCTAGACTACTGAAATTTGGTAAGACGTTGTATAAAATAAGTCCCTTTCCTATTACCTATCACTTTTTGAAATCGGAAAAGGGGGCGTGGCACCTCCCATACAAATGGGAACTTTCATACCCCCTATACATGCAACTATTATTGCTAGACTAATGAAATTTGGTAAGAAGTTGTATAAAGTAAGTCCCTTTCCTATTACCTATCAATTTTTGAAATCGGGAAAGGGGGCGTGGCACCTCCCATACAAATAGGAACTTTCATACTCAATATCTTTGGAGGTATTAATGCTAGACTACTGAAATTTGGTAAGGCGTTGTATAAAGTAAGTCCCTTTCCCAATACCTATCAATTTTTGAAATCGGGAAAGGGGGCGTGGCACCTCCCATACAAATAGGAACTTTCATACTCAATATCTTTGGAGGTATTAATGCTAGACTACTGAAATTTGGTAAGGCGTTGTATAAAGTTAGTCCCTTTCTTAATACCTATCCCTTTTTGAAATCGGAAAAGGGGGCGTGGCACCTCCCATACAAATGGGATCTTTCATACCCCCTATACATGCAACTATTATCGCTAGACTAATGAAATTTGGTAAGAAGTTGTATAAAGTAAGTCCCTTTCCTATTACCTATCACTTTTTAAAATCGGAAAACGGAGCGGTGCACCTCACATACAAATGAGATCTTTCATACCCCCTATATATGCAACTATTATCGCTAGACTAATGAAATTTGGTAAGAAGTTGTATAAAGTAAGTCCCTTTCCTATTACCTATCCCTTTTTGAAATCGGAAAAGGGGGCGTGGCACCTCCCATACAAATGGGATCTTTCATACCCCCTATATATGCAACTATTATCGCTAGACTAATGAAATTTGGTAAGAAGTTGTATAAAGTAAGTCCCTTTCCTATTACCTATCCCTTTTTGAAATCGGAAAAGGGGGCGTGGCACCTCCCATACAAATGGGATCTTTCATACCCCCTATATATGCAACTATTATCGCTAGACTAATGAAATTTGGTAAGAAGTTCTATAAAGTAAGTCCCGTTCCTAATACCTATCCCTTTTTGAAGTCGGAAAAGGAAGCGTGGCACCTCCCATAGAAATAGGATCTTTTATCTATACATAATCTTCTATACATATTATAAAAAGTAAACACTTTTTTTCGTGTCGCCACTTGACGCTCAAACGCGTGGACGGATTGTAACCAAACTGACACACAGGTCAGGTACATAGCCCGGCATGGTTCTTACGTACTTTTTTCGGAAATCGGAAAAGGGGCGTGGCACCTCCCATACAACTGGAAACTTTCATACTCCATATCTTTGGAGGTATTAACGCTAGACTACTGAAATTTGGTAAGGCGTTGTATAAAGTAAGTCCCTTTCCTAATATATATCCCTTTTTGAAATCGGAAAAGGGGGCGTGGCACCTCCCCTACAAATGAGATTTTTCATCTATACATAATCTATACATATTATAAAAAGTAAACACTTTTTTTCGTGACGCCCCTTGACGCTCAAACGCGTGGACGGATTTTAACCAACCTTACACACATTTTAGGTACATAGCCCCTCATGGTTCTTACATACTTTTTTTTTAAATCGGAATAGGGGGCGTGGCACCTCCCATACAAATGGGCACTTTCATACTCAAAATCTTTGGAGGTATTAATGCTAGACTACTGAAATTTGGTAAGGCGTTGTATAAAGTAAGTCCCTTTCCTAATAGATATCCCTTTTTGAAATCGGAAAAGGGGGCGTGGCACCTCCCATACAACTGGAAACTTTCATGCTCCATATCTTTGGAGGTATTAACGCTAGACTACTGAAATTTGGTAAGGCGTTCTATAAAGTAAGTCCCTTTCCTAATATATACCCCTTTTTGAAATCGGAAAAGGGGGCGTGGCACCTCCCCTACAAATGAGATTTTTCATCTATACATAATCTATACATATTATAAAAAGTAAACACTTTTCTTCGTGACGCCACTTGACGCTCAAACGCGTAGACGGATTTTAACCAAACTTACACACAGGTCAGGTACATAGCCCGGCATGGTTCTTACGTACTTTTTTTTTGAAATCGGAAATCGGTCCGTGGCACCTCCCATACAAATGGGAACTTTCATACTTAATATCTTTGGAGGTATTAATGCTAGACTATTGAAATTTGGTAAGGCGTTCTATAAAGTAAGTCCCTTTCCTAATACCTATCCCTTTTTGAAATCGGAAAAGGGGGCGTGGCACCTCCCATACAAATGAGATTTTTCATCTATACATAATCTATACATATTATAAAAAGTAAACACTTTTTTTCGTGAAGCCATTTGACGCTCAAACGCGTTGACGGATTTTAACCAAACTTACACACAGGTCAGGTACATAGCCCGGTATGGTTCTTACGTACTTTTTTTTTGAAATCGGAAAAGGGGGCGTGGCACCTCCCATACAAATGGGAACTTTCATACTCAATATCTTTAGAAGTATTAATGCTAGACTAATAAATTTGGGTAAGGCGTTGTATAACGTAAGTCCCTTTCCTAATACCCATCCCTTTTTGAAATCGGAAAAGGGGGCGTGGCACCTCCCATACAAATGAGATTTTTCATCTATACATAATCTATACATATTATAAAAAGTAAACACTTTTCTTCGTGACGCCACTTGACGCTCAAACGCGTAGACGGATTTTAACCAAACTTACACACAGGTCAGGTACATAGCCCGGCATGGTTCTTACGTAATTTTTTTTTGAAATCGGAAATGGGGGCGTGGCACCTCCCATTCAAATGGGAACATTCATACTCAATATCTTTGGAGGTATTAATGCTAGACTATTGAAATTTGGTAAGAAGTTGTATAAAGTAAGTCCCTTTATTATTACCTATCACTTTTTGAAATCGGAAAAGGGAGCGGTGCACCTCCCATACAAATGAGATTTTTCATCTATACATAATCTATACATATTATAAAAAGTAAACACTTTTTTTCGTGAAGCCATTTGACGCTCAAACGCGTTGACGGATTTTAACCAAACTTACACACAGGTCAGGTACATAGCCCGGTATGGTTCTTACGTACTTTTTTTTTGAAATCGGAAAAGGGGGCGTGGCACCTCCCATACAAATGGGAACTTTCATACTCAATATCTTTAGAAGTATTAATGCTAGACTAATAAATTTGGGTAAGGCGTTGTATAACGTAAGTCCCTTTCCTAATACCCATCCCTTTTTGAAATCGGAAAAGGGGGCCTGGCACCTCCCATAAAAAAGGGGAACATTCATACTCAATATCTTTGGAGGTATTAATGCTAGACTACTAAATTTTGGTAAGGCGTTGTATAAACTAAGTCCCTTTCCTAATACCTATCCCTTTTTGAAATCGGAAAAGGGGGCGTGGGACCTCCCATACAAATTGGGTCTTTCATACCCCCTATCTATGCAACTATTACCGCTAGACTACTGAAATTTGGTAAGACGTTGTACAAAGTAAGTCCCTTTCCTATTACCTATCATTTTTTGAAATCGGAAAAGGGAGCGGTGCACCTCCCATACAAATGAGATTTTTCATACCCCCTATCTATGCAACTATTATCGCTAGACTACTGAAAGTTGGTAAGACGGTGTATAAAGTAAGTCCCTTTCCTATTACCTATCACTTTTTGAAATCGGAAAAGGGGGCGTGGCACCTCCTATACAAATGAGATTTTTCATCTATACATAATCTATACATATTATAAAAAGTAAACACTTTTTTTCGTGACGCCACTTGACGCTCAAACGCGTAAACGGATTTTAACCAAACTAACACACAGGGCAGGTACATAGCTCGGCATGGTTCTTACGTACTTTTTTCGGAAATCGGAAAAGGGGGCGGTGCACCTCCCATACAAATGAGATTTTTCATACCCCCTATCTATGCAACTATTATCGCTAGACTACTGAAATTTGGTAAGACGTTGTATAAAATAAGTCCCTTTCCTATTACCCATCACTTTTTGAAATCGTAAAAGGGGGCGTGGCACCTCCCATACAAATGGGAACTTTCATACTCAATATCTTTGGAGGTATTAATGCTAGACTACTAAATTTTGGTAAGGCGTTCTATAAAGTAAGTCCCTTTCCTAATACCTATCCCTTTTTGAAATCGGAAAAGGGGGCGTGGCACCTCCCATACAAATGGGAACTTTCGTACTCAATATCTTTGGAAGTGTTAATGCTAGACTAATAAATTTTGGTAAGTCTTTGTATGAAGTAAGTCCCTTTCCTAATACCCATCCCTTTTTGAAATCGGAAGAGGGGGCGTGGCACCTCCCATACAAATGGGAACTTTCATACTCAATATCTTTGGAGGTATTAATGCTAGACTACTAAATTTTGGTAGGGCGTTGTATAAAGTCAGTCCCTTTCCCATTACCTATCACTTTTTTAAATCGGAAAAGGGAGCGGTGCACCTCCCATACAAATGAGATTTTTCATCTATACATAATCTATACATATTATAAAAAGTAAACACTTTTTTTCGTGTCGCCACTTGACGCTCAAACGCGTGGACGGATTTTAACCAAACTTACACGCAGGTCAGGTACATAGCCCGGCATGGTTCTTATGTACTTTTTTTTGAAATCGGAAAAGGAGGCTCCCATACAAATGGGATCTTTCTTACCCCCTATCTATGCAACTATTATCGCTAGACTACTGAAATTTGGTAAGACGTTGTATAAAATAAGTCCCTTTCCTATTACCTATCACTTTTTGAAATCGGAAAAGGGGGCGTGGCACCTCCCATACAAATGGGAACTTTCATACTCAATATCTTTGGAGGTATTAATGCTAGACTACTAAATTATGGTAAGGCGTTCTATAAAGTAAGTCCCTTTCCTAATACCTATCCCTTTTTGAAATCGGAAAAGGGGGCATGGCACCTCCCATACAAATGGGAACTTTCGTACTCAATATCTTTGGAAGTGTTAATGCTAGACTAATAAATTTTGGTAAGGCATTGTATGAAGTAAGTCCCGTTTCCTAATACCCATCCCTTTTTGAAATCGCAAAAGGGGGCGTGGCACTTCCCATACAAATGGGAACTTTCATACTCAATATCTTTGGAGGTATTAATGCTAGACTACTAAATTTTTGTAGGGCGTTGTATAAAGTCAGTCCCTTTCCTATTACCTATCACTTTTTTAAATCGGAAAAGCGAGCGGTGCACCTCCCATACAAATGAGATTTTTCATACCTCCTATCTATGCAACTATTATCGCTAGACAACTGAAAGTTGGTAAGACGTTGTATAAAGTAAGTCCCTTTCCTATTACCTATCACTTTTTGAAATCGGAAAAGGGGGCGTGGCACCTCCCATACAAATGGGAATTTTCGTACTCAATATCTTTGGAAGTATTAATGCTAGACTAATAAATTTTGGTAAGGCATTGTATGAAGTAAGTCCCTTTCCTAATACCCATCCCTTTTTGAAATCGGAAAAGGGGGCGTGGGACCTCCCATACAAATTGGGTCTTTCATACCCCCTATCTATGCAACTATTACCGCTAGACTACTGAAATTTGGTAAGACGTTGTACAAAGTAAGTCCCTTTCCTATTACCTATCATTTTTTGAAATCGGAAAAGGGAGCGGTGCACCTCCCATACAAATGAGATTTTTCATACCCCCTATCTATGCAACTATTATCGCTAGACTACTGAAAGTTGGTAAGACGGTGTATAAAGTAAGTCCCTTTCCTATTACCTATCACTTTTTGAAATCGGAAAAGGGGGCGTGGCACCTCCCATACAAATGAGATTTTTCATCTATACATAATCTATACATATTATAAAAAGTAAACACTTTTTTTCGTGACGCCACTTGACGCTCAAACGCGTGAACGGATTTTAACCAAACTAACACACAGGGCAGGTACATAGCTCGGCATGGTTCTTACGTACTTTTTTCGGAAATCGGAAAAGGGGGCGGTGCACCTCCCATACAAATGAGATTTTTCATACCCCCTATCTATGCAACTATTATCGCTAGACTACTGAAATTTGGTATGACGTTGTATAAAATAAGTCCCTTTCCTATTACCTATCACTTTTTGAAATCGGAAAAGGGGGCGTGGCACCTCCCATACAAATGGGAACTTTCATACTCAATATCTTTGGAGGTATTAATGCTAGCCTAATAAATTTTGGTAAGGCGTTGTATACGTAAGTCCCTTTCCTAATACCCATCCCTTTTTGAAATCGGAAAAGGGGGCGTGGCACCTCCCATAAAAAATGGGAACATTCATACTCAATATCTTTGGAGGTATTAATGCTAGACTACTAAATTTTGGTAAGGCGTTGTATAAACTAAGTCCCTTTCCTAATACCTATCCCTTTTTGAAATCGGGAAAGGGGGCGTGGGACCTCCCATACAAATTGGGTCTTTCATACCCCCTATCTATGCAACTATTACCGCTAGACTACTGAAATTTGGTAAGACGTTGTACAAAGTAAGTCCCTTTCCTATTACCTATCATTTTTTGAAATCGGAAAAGGGAGCGGTGCACCTCCCATACAAATGAGATTTTTCATACCCCCTATCTATGCAACTATTATCGCTAGGCTACTGAAAGTTGGTAAGACGGTGTATAAAGTAAGTCCCTTTCCTATTACCTATCACTTTTTGAAATCGGAAAAGGGGGCGTGGCACCTCCCATACAAATGAGATTTTTCATCTATACATAATCTATACATATTATAAAAAGTAACCACTTTTTTTCGTGACGCCACTTGACGCTCAAACGCGTAAACGGATTTTAACCAAACTAACACACAGGGCAGGTACATAGCTCGGCATGGTTCTTACGTACTTTTTTCGGAAATCGGAAAAGGGGGCGGTGCACCTCCCATACAAATGAGATTTTTCATACCCCCTATCTATGCAACTATTATCGCTAGACTACTGAAATTTGGTAAGACGTTGTATAAAATAAGTCCCTTTCCTATTACCTATCACTTTTTGAAATCGGAAAAGGGGGCGTGGCACCTCCCATACAAATGGGAACTTTCATACTCAATATCTTTGGAGGTATTAATGCTAGACTACTAAATTTTGGTAAGGCGTTCTATAAAGTAAGTCCCTTTCCTAATACCTATCCCTTTCTGAAATCGGAAAAGGGGGCGTGGCACCTCCCATACAAATGGGAACTTTCGTACTCAATATCTTTGGAAGTGTTAATGCTAGACTAATAAATTTTGGTAAGGCGTTGTATGAAGTAAGTCCCTTTCCTAATACCCATCCCTTTTTGAAATCGGAAAAGGGGGCGTGGCACCTCCCATACAAATGGGAACTTTCATACTCAATATCTTTGGAGGTATTAATGCTAGACTACTAAATTTTGGTAGGGCGTTGTATAAAGTCAGTCCCTTTCCCATTACCTATCACTTTTTTAAATCGGAAAAGGGAGCGGTGCACCTCCCATACAAATGAGATTTTTCATCTATACATAATCTATACATATTAAAAAAAGTAAACACTTTTTTTCGTGTCGCCACTTGACGCTCAAACGCGTGGACGGATTTTAACCAAACTTACACGCAGGTCAGGTACATAGCCCGGCATGGTTCTTATGTACTTTTTTTTGAAATCGGAAAAGGGGGCTCCCATACAAATGGGATCTTTCTTACCCCCTATCTATGCAACTATTATCGCTAGACTACTGAAATTTGGTAAGAAGTTGTATAAAGTAAGTCCCTTTCCTATTACCTATCACTTTTGTAAATCGGAAAAGGGGGCGTGGCACCTCCCATACAAATGGGAACTTTCGTACTCAATATCTTTGGAAGTATTAATGCTAGACTAATAAATTTTGGTAAGGCATTGTATGAAGTAAGTCCCTTTCTTAATACCCATTCCTTTTTGAAATCGGAAAAGGGGGCGTGGCACCTCCCATACAAATGGGAACTTTCATACTCAATATCTTTGGAGGTATTAATGCTAGACTACTAAATTTTTGTAGGGCGTTGTATAAAGTCAGTCCCTTTCCTATTACCTATCACTTTTTTAAATCGGAAAAGCGAGCGGTGCACCTCCCATACAAATGAGATTTTTCATACCTCCTATCTATGCAACTATTATCGCTAGACAACTGAAAGTTGGTAAGACGTTGTATAAAGTAAGTCCCTTTCCTATTACCTATCACTTTTTGAAATCGGAAAAGGGGGCGTGGCACCTCCCATACAAATGGGAATTTTCGTACTCAATATCTTTGGAAGTATTAATGCTAGACTAATAAATTTTGGTAAGGCATTGTATGAAGTAAGTCCCTTTCCTAATACCCATCCCTTTTTGAAATCGGAAAAGGGGGCGTGGGACCTCCCATACAAATTGGGTCTTTCATACCCCCTATCTATGCAACTATTACCGCTAGACTACTGAAAGTTGGTAAAACGGTGTATTAAGTAAGTCCCTTCCTATTACCTATCACTTTTTGAAATCGGAAAAGGGGGCGTGGCACCTCCCATACAAATGAGATTTTTCATCTATACATAATCTATACATATTATAAAAAGTAAACACTTTTTTTCGTGACGCCACTTGACGCTCAAACGCGTAAACGGATTTTAACCAAACTAACACACAGGGCAGGTACATAGCTCGGCATGGTTCTTACGTACTTTTTTCGGAAATCGGAAAAGGGGGCGGTGCACCTCCCATACAAATGAGATTTTTCATACCCCCTATCTATGCAACTATTATCGCTACACTACTGAAATTTGGTAAGACGTTGTATAAAATAAGTCCCTTTCCTATTACCTATCACTTTTTGAAATCGGAAAAGGGGGCGTGGCACCTCCCATACAAATGGGAACTTTCATACTCAATATCTTTGGAGGTATTAATGCTAGACTAATAAATTTTGGTAAGGCGTTGTATAACGTAAGTCCCTTTCCTAATACCCATCCCTTTTTGAAATCGGAAAAGGGGGCGTGGCACCTCCCATAAAAAATGGGAACATTCATACTCAATATCTTTGGAGGTATTAATGCTAGACTACTAAATTTTGGTAAGGCGTTGTATAAGCTAAGTCCCTTTCCTAATACCTATCCCTTTTTGAAATCGGAAAAGGGGGCGTGGGACCTCCCATACAAATTGGGTCTTTCATACCCCCTATCTATGCAACTATTACCGCTAGACTACTGAAATTTGGTAAGACGTTGTACAAAGTAATTCCCTTTCCTATTACCTATCATTTTTTGAAATCGGAAAAGGGAGCGGTGCACCTCCCATACAAATGAGATTTTTCATACCCCCTATCTATGCAACTATTATCGCTAGACTACTGAAAGTTGGTAAGACGGTGTATAAAGTAAGTCCCTTTCCTAATACCCATCCCTTTTTGAAATCGGAAAAGGGGGCGTGGCACCTCCCATACAAATGGGAACTTTCATACTCAATATCTTTGGAGGTATTAATGCTAGACTACTAAATTTTGGTAGGGCGTTGTATAAAGTCAGTCCCTTTCCCATTACCTATCACTTTTTTAAATCGGAAAAGGGAGCGGTGCACCTCCCATACAAATGAGATTTTTCATCTATACATAATCTATACATATTAAAAAAAGTAAACACTTTTTTTCGTGTCGCCACTGGACGCTCAAACGCGTGGACGGATTTTAACCAAACTTACACGCAGGTCAGGTACATAGCCCGGCATGGTTCTTATGTACTTTTTTTTGAAATCGGAAAAGGGGGCTCCCATACAAATGGGATCTTTCTTACCCCCTATCTATGCAACTATTATCGCTAGACTACTGAAATTTGGTAAGAAGTTGTATAAAGTAAGTCCCTTTCCTATTACCTATCACTTTTGTAAATCGGAAAAGGGGGCGTGGCACCTCCCATACAAATGGGAACTTTCGTACTCAATATCTTTGGAAGTATTAATGCTAGACTAATAAATTTTGGTAAGGCATTGTATGAAGTAAGTCCCTTTCTTAATACCCATTCCTTTTTGAAATCGGAAAAGGGGGCGTGGCACCTCCCATACAAATGGGAACTTTCATACTCAATATCTTTGGAGGTATTAATGCTAGACTACTAAATTTTTGTAGGGCGTTGTATAAAGTCAGTCCCTTTCCTATTACCTATCACTTTTTTAAATCGGAAAAGCGAGCGGTGCACCTCCCATACAAATGAGATTTTTCATACCTCCTATCTATGCAACTATTATCGCTAGACTACTGAAATTTGGTAAGAAGTTGTATAAAGTAAGTCCCTTTCCTATTACCTATCACTTTTGTAAATCGGAAAAGGGGGCGTGGCACCTCCCATACAAATGGGAACTTTCGTACTCAATATCTTTGGAAGTATTAATGCTAGACTAATAAATTTTGGTAAGGCATTGTATGAAGTAAGTCCCTTTCTTAATACCCATTCCTTTTTGAAATCGGAAAAGGGGGCGGTGCACCTCCCATACAAATGAGATTTTTCATACCCCCTATCTATGCAACTATTATCGCTAGACTACTGAAATTTGGTAAGACGTTGTATAAAATAAGTCCCTTTCCTATTACCTATCACTTTTTGAAATCGGAAAAGGGGGCGTGGCACCTCCCATACAAATGGGAACTTTCATACTCAATATCTTTGGAGGTATTAATGCTAGACTAATAAATTTTGGTAAGGCGTTGTATAACGTAAGTCCCTTTCCTAATACCCATCCCTTTTTGAAATCGGAAAAGGGGGCGTGGCACCTCCCATAAAAAATGGGAACATTCATACTCAATATCTTTGGAGGTATTAATGCTAGACTACTAAATTTTGGTAAGGCGTTGTATAAGCTAAGTCCCTTTCCTAATACCTATCCCTTTTTGAAATCGGAAAAGGGGTCGTGGGACCTCCCATACAAATTGGGTCTTTCATACCCCCTATCTATGCAACTATTATCGCTAGACTACTGAAAGTTGGTAAGACGGTGTATAAAGTAAGTCGCTTTCCTATTACCTATCACTTTTTGAAATCGGAAAAGGGGGCGTGGCACCTCCCATACAAATGAGATTTTTCATCTATACATAATCTATACATATTATAAAAAGTAAACACTTTTTTTCGTGACGCCACTTGACGCTCAAACGCGTAAACGGATTTTAACCAAACTAACACACAGGGCAGGTACATAGCTCGGCATGGTTCTTACGTACTTTTTTCGGAAATCGGAAAAGGTGGCGGTGCACCTCCCATACAAATGAGATTTTTCATACCCCCTATCTATGCAACTATTATCGCTAGACTACTGAAATTTGGTAAGACGTTGTATAAAATAAGTCCCTTTCCTATTACCTATCACTTTTTGAAATCGGAAAAGGGGGCGTGGCACCTCCCATAAAATGGGAACTTTCATACTCAATATCTTTGGAGGTATTAATGCTAGACTACTAAATTTTGGTAAGGCGTTCTATAAAGTAAGTCCCTTTCCTAGTACCTATCCCTTTTTGAAATCGGAAAAGGGGGCGTGGCACCTCCCATACAAATGGGAACTTTCGTACTCAATATCTTTGGAAGTGTTAATGCTAGACTAATAAATTTTGGTAAGGCGTTGTATGAAGTAAGTCCCGTTTCCTAATACCTATCCCTTTTTGAAATCGGAAAAGGGGGCGTGGCACCTCCCATACAAATGGGAACTTTCATACTCAATATCTTTGGAGGTATTAATGCTAGACTACTAAATTTTGGTAGGGCGTTGTATAAAGTCAGTCCCTTTCCCATTACCTATCACTTTTTTAAATCGGAAAAGGGAGCGGTGCACCTCCCATACAAATGAGATTTTTCATCTATACATAATCTATACATATTATAAAAAGTAAACACTTTTTTTCGTGTCGCCACTTGACGCTCAAATGCGTGGACGGATTTTAACCAAACTTACACGCAGGTCAGGTACATAGCCCGGCATGGTTCTTATGTACTTTTTTTTGAAATCGGAAAAGGGGGCTCCCATACAAATGGGATCTTTCTTACCCCCTATCTATGCAACTATTATCGCTAGACTACTGAAATTTGGTAAGAAGCTGTATAAAGTAAGTCCCTTTCCTATTACCTATCACTTTTTTAAATCGGAAAAGGGGGCGTGGCACCTCCCATACAAATGGGAACTTTCGTACTCAATATCTTTGGAAGTATTAATGCTAGACTAATAAATTTTGGTAAGGCATTGTATGAAGTAAGTCCCTTTCTTAATACCCATCCTTTTTTGAAATCGGAAAAGGGGGCGTGGCACTTCCCATACAAATGGGAACTTTCATACTCAATATCTTTGGAGGTATTAATGCTAGACTACTAAATTTTTGTAGGGCGTTGTATAAAGTCAGTCCCTTTCCTATTACCTATCACTTTTTTAAATCGGAAAAGCGAGCGGTGCACCTCCCATACAAATGGGATTTTTCATACCTCCTATCTATGCAACTATTATCGCTAGACAACTGAAATTTGGTAAGAAGCTGTATAAAGTAAGTCCCTTTCCTATTACCTATCACTTTTTTGAAATCGGAAAAGGGGGCGTGGCACTTCCCATACAAATGGGAACTTTCATACTCAATATCTTTGGAGGTATTAATGCTAGACTACTAAATTTTTGTAGGGCGTTGTATAAAGTAAGTCCCTTTCCTATTACCTATCACTTTTTGAAATCGGAAAAGGGGGCGTGGCACCTCCCATACAAATGGGAATTTTCGTACTCAATATCTTTGGAAGTATTAATGCTAGACTAATAAATTTTGGTAAGGCATTGTATGAAGTAAGTCCCTTTCCTAATACCCATCCCTTTTTGAAATCGGAAAAGGGGGCGTGGGACCTCCCATACAAATTGGGTCTTTCATACCCCCTATCTATGCAACTATTACCGCTAGACTACTGAAATTTGGTAAGACGTTGTACAAAGTAAGTCCCTTTCCTATTACCTATCATTTTTTGAAATCGGAAAAGGGAGCGGTGCACCTCCCATACAAATGAGATTTTTCATACCCCCTATCTATGCAACTATTATCGCTAGACTACTGAAATTTGGTAAGACGTTGTAAAAGGAAATCCCTTTCCTATTACCTATCACTTTTTGAAATCGGAAAAGGGGGCGTGGCACCTCCCATACAAATGGGAATTTTCGTACTCAATATCTTTGGAAGTATTAATGCTAGACTAATAAATTTTGGTAAGGCGTTGTATAACGTAAGTCCCTTTCCTAATACCCATCCCTTTTTGAAATCGGAAAAGGGGGCGTGGCACCTCCCATAAAAAATGGGAACATTCATACTCAATATCTTTGGAGGTATTAATGCTAGACTACTAAATTTTTGTAGGGCGTTGTATAAAGTCAGTCCCTTTCCTATTACCTATCACTTTTTGAAATCGGAAAAGGGAGCGGTGCACCTCCCATACAAATGAGATTTTTCATACCCCCTATCTATGCAACTATTATCGCTAGACTACTGAAATTTGGTAAGACGTTGTAAAAGGAAATCCCTTTCCTATTACCTATCACTTTTTGAAATCGGAAAAGGGGGCGTGGCACCTCCCATACAAATGGGAATTTTCGTACTCAATATCTTTGGAAGTATTAATGCTAGACTAATAAATTTTGGTAAGGCGTTGTATAACGTAAGTCCCTTTCCTAATACCCATCCCTTTTTGAAATCGGAAAAGGGGGCGTGGCACTTCCCATACAAATGGGAACTTTCATACTCAATATCTTTGGAGGTATTAATGCTAGACTACTAAATTTTTGTAGGGCGTTGTATAAAGTCAGTCCCTTTCCTATTACCTATCACTTTTTGAAATCGGAAAAGGGAGCGGTGCACCTCCCATACAAATGAGATTTTTCATACCCCCTATCTATGCAACAATTATCGCTAGACTACTGAAATTTGGTAAGACGTTGTAAAAGGAAATCCCTTTCCTATTACCTATCACTTTTTGAAATCGGAAAAGGGGGCGTGGCACCTCCCATACAAATGGGAATTTTCGTACTCAATATCTTTGGAAGTATTAATGCTAGACTAATAAATTTTGGTAAGGCGTTGTATAACGTAAGTCCCTTTCCTAATACCCATCCCTTTTTGAAATCGGAAAAGGGGGCGTGGCACCTCCCATAAAAAATGGGAACATTCATACTCAATATCTTTGGAGGTATTAATGCTAGACTACTAAATTTTGGTAAGGCGTTGTATAAGCTAAGTCCCTTTCCTAATACCTATCCCTTTTTGAAATCGGAAAAGGGGTCGTGGGACCTCCCATACAAATTGGGTCTTTCATACCCCCTATCTATGCAACTATTACCGCTAGACTACTGAAATTTGGTAAGACGTTGTACAAAGTAAGTCCCTTTCCTATTACCTATCATTTTTTGAAATCGGAAAAGGGAGCGGTGCACCTCCCATACAAATGAGATTTTTCATACCCCATATCTATGCAACTATTATCGCTAGACTACTGAAAGTTGGTAAGACGGTTATAAAGTAAGTCGCTTTCCTATTACCTATCACTTTTTGAAATCGGAAAAGGGGGCGTGGCACCTCCCATACAAATGAGATTTTTCATCTATACATAATCTATTCATATTATAAAAAGTAAACACTTTTTTTCGTGACGCCACTTGACGCTCAAACGCGTAAACGGATTTTAACCAAACTAACACACAGGGCAGGTACATAGCTCGGCATGGTTCTTACGTACTTTTTTCGGAAATCGGAAAAGGTGGCGGTGCACCTCCCATACAAATGAGATTTTTCATACCCCCTATCTATGCAACTATTATCGCTAGACTACTGAAATTTGGTAAGATGTTGTATAAAATAAGTCCCTTTCCTATTACCTATCATTTTTTGAAATCGGAAAAGGGGGCGTGGCACCTCCCATACAAATGGGAACTTTCATACTCAATATCTTTGGAGGTATTAATGCTAGACTACTAAATTTTGGTAAGGCGTTCTATAAAGTAAGTCCCTTTCCTAGTACCTATCCCTTTTTGAAATCGGAAAAGGGGGCGTGGCACCTCCCATACAAATGGGAACTTTCGTACTCAATATCTTTGGAAGTGTTAATGCTAGACTAATAAATTTTGGTAAGGCGTTGTATGAAGTAAGTCCCGTTTCCTAATACCTATCCCTTTTTGAAATCGGAAAAGGGGGCGTGGCACCTCCCATACAAATGGGAACTTTCATACTCAATATCTTTGGAGGTATTAATGCTAGACTACTAAATTTTGGTAGGGCGTTGTATAAAGTCAGTCCCTTTCCCATTACCTATCACTTTTTTAAATCGGAAAAGGGAGCGGTGCACCTCCCATACAAATGAGATTTTTCATCTATACATAATCTATACATATTATAAAAAGTAAACACTTTTTTTCGTGTCGCCACTTGACGCTCAAACGCGTGGACGGATTTTAACCAAACTTACACGCAGGTCAGGTACATAGCCCGGCATGGTTCTTATGTACTTTTTTTTGAAATCGGAAAAGGGGGCTCCCATACAAATGGGATCTTTCTTACCCCCTATCTATGCAACTATTATCGCTAGACTACTGAAATTTGGTAAGCAGCTGTATAAAGTAGGTCCCTTTCCTATTACCTATCACTTTTTTAAATCGGAAAAGGGGGCGTGGCACCTCCCATACAAATGGGAACTTTCGTACTCAATATCTTTGGAAGTATTAATGCTAGACTAATAAATTTTGGTAAGGCATTGTATGAAGTAAGTCCCTTTCTTAATACCCATCCTTTTTTGAAATCGGAAAAGGGGGCGTGGCACTTCCCATACAAATGGGAACTTTCATACTCAATATCTTTGGAGGTATTAATGCTAGACTACTAAATTTTTGTAGGGCGTTGTATAAAGTCAGTCCCTTTCCTATTACCTATCACTTTTTTAAATCGGAAAAGCGAGCGGTGCACCTCCCATACAAATGAGATTTTTCATACCTCCTATCTATGCAACTATTATCGCTAGACAACTGAAATTTGGTAAGAAGCTGTATAAAGTAAGTCCCTTTCCTATTACCTATCACTTTTTTGAAATCGGAAAAGGGGGCGTGGCACTTCCCATACAAATGGGAACTTTCATACTCAATATCTTTGGAGGTATTAATGCTAGACTACTAAATTTTTGTAGGGCGTTGTATAAAGTAAGTCCCTTTCCTATTACCTATCACTTTTTGAAATCGGAAAAGGGGGCGTGGCACCTCCCATACAAATGGGAATTTTCGTACTCAATATCTTTGGAAGTATTAATGCTAGACTAATAAATTTTGGTAAGGCATTGTATGAAGTAAGTCCCTTTCCTAATACCCATCCCTTTTTGAAATCGGAAAAGGGGGCGTGGGACCTCCCATACAAATTGGGTCTTTCATACCCCCTATCTATGCAACTATTACCGCTAGACTACTGAAATTTGGTAAGACGTTGTACAAAGTAAGTCCCTTTCCTATTACCTATCATTTTTTGAAATCGGAAAAGGGAGCGGTGCACCTCCCATACAAATGAGATTTTTCATACCCCCTATCTATGCAACTATTATCGCTAGACTACTGAAATTTGGTAAGACGTTGTAAAAGGAAATCCCTTTCCTATTACCTATCACTTTTTGAAATCGGAAAAGGGGGCGTGGCACCTCCCATACAAATGGGAATTTTCGTACTCAATATCTTTGGAAGTATTAATGCTAGACTAATAAATTTTGGTAAGGCATTGTATGAAGTAAGTCCCTTTCCTAATACCCATCCCTTTTTGAAATCGGAAAAGGGGGCGTGGGACCTCCCATACAAATTGGGTCTTTCATACCCCCTATCTATGCAACTATTATCGCTAGACTACTGAAATTTGGTATGACGGTGTATAAAGTAAGTCCCTTTCCTATTACCTATCACTTTTTGAAATCGGAACAGGGGGCGTGGCACCTCCCATACAAATGAGATTTTTCATCTATACATAATCTATACATATTATAAAAAGTAAACACTTTTTTTCGTGACGCCACTTGACGCTCAAACGCGTAAACGGATTTTAACCAAACTAACACACAGGGCAGGTACATAGCTCGGCATGGTTCTTACGTACTTTTTTCGGAAATCGGAAAAGGGGGCGGTGCACCTCCCATACAAATGAAATTTTTCATACCCCCTATCTATGCAACTATTATCGCTAGACTACTGAAATTTGGTATGACGTTGTATAAAATAAGTCCCTTTCCTATTACCTACCACTTTTTGAAATCGGAAAAGGGGGCGTGGCACCTCCCATACAAATGGGAACTTTCATACTCGAAATCTTTGGAGGTATTAATGCTAGACTAATAAATTTTGGTAAGGCGTTGTATAACGTAAGTCCCTTTCCTAATACCCATCCCTTTTTGAAATCGGAAAAGGGGGCGTGGCACCTCCCATAAAAAATGGGAACATTCATACTCAATATCTTTGGAGGTATTAATGCTAGACTACTAAATTTTGGTAAGGCGTTGTATGAACTAAGTCCCTTTCCTAATACCTATCCCTTTTTGAAATCGGAAAAGGGGGCGTGGGACCTCCCATACAAATTGGGTCTTTCATACCCCCTATCTATGCAACTATTACCGCTAGACTACTGAAATTTGGTAAGACGTTGTACAAAGTAAGTCCCTTTCCTATTACCTATCATTTTTTGAAATCGGAAAAGGGAGCGGTGCACCTCCCATACAAATGAGATTTTTCATACCCCCTATCTACGCAACTATTATCGCTAGGCTACTGAAAGTTGGTAAGACGGTGTATAAAGTAAGTCCCTTTCCTATTACCTATCACTTTTTGAAATCGGAAAAGGGGGCGTGGCACCTCCCATACAAATGAGATTTTTCATCTATACATAATCTATACATATTATAAAAAGTAACCACTTTTTTTCGTGACGCCACTTGACGCTCAAACGCGTAAACGGATTTTAACCAAACTAACACACAGGGCAGGTACATAGCTCGGCATGGTTCTTACGTACTTTTTTCGGAAATCGGAAAAGGGGGCGGTGCACCTCCCATACAAATGAGATTTTTCATACCCCCTATCTATGCAACTATTATCGCTAGACTACTGAAATTTGGTAAGACGTTGTATAAAGTAAGTCCCTTTCCTATTACCTATCACTTTTTGAAATCGGAAAAGGGGGCGTGGCACCTCCCATACAAATGGGAATTTTCGTACTCAATATCTTTGGAAGTATTAATGCTAGACTAATAAATTTTGGTAAGGCATTCTATGAAGTAAGTCCCTTTCCTAATACCCATCCCTTTTTGAAATCGGAAAAGGGGGCGTGGGACCTCCCATACAAATTGGGTCTTTCATACCCCCTATCTATGCAACTATTATCGCTAGACTACTGAAATTTGGTATGACGGTGTATAAAGTAAGTCCCTTTCCTATTACCTATCACTTTTTGAAATCGGAACAGGGGGCGTGGCACCTCCCATACAAATGAGATTTTTCATCTATACATAATCTATACATATTATAAAAAGTAAACACTTTTTTTCGTGACGCCACTTGACGCTCAAACGCGTAAACGGATTTTAACCAAACTAACACACAGGGCAGGTACATAGCTCGGCATGGTTCTTACGTACTTTTTTCGGAAATCGGAAAAGGGGGCGGTGCACCTCCCATACAAATGAGATTTTTCATACCCCCTATCTATGCAACTATTATCGCTAGACTACTGAAATTTGGTATGACGTTGTATAAAATAAGTCCCTTTCCTATTACCTATCACTTTTTGAAATCGGAAAAGGGGGCGTGGCACCTCCCATACAAATGGGAACTTTCATACTCAATATCTTTGGAGGTATTAATGCTAGACTAATAAATTTTGGTAAGGCGTTGTATAACGTAAGTCCCTTTCCTAATACCCATCCCTTTTTGAAATCGGAAAAGGGGGCGTGGCACCTCCCATAAAAAATGGGAACATTCATACTCAATATCTTTGGAGGTATTAATGCTAGACTACTAAATTTTGGTAAGGCGTTGTATAAACTAAGTCCCTTTCCTAATACCTATCCCTTTTTGAAATCGGAAAAGGGGGCGTGGGACCTCCCATACAAATTGGGTCTTTCATACCCCCTATCTATGCAACTATTATCGCTAGACTACTGAAATTTGGTAAGAAGTTGTATAAAGTAAGTCCCTTTCCTATTTATTACCTATCACTTTTTGAAATCGGAACAGGGGGCGTGGCACCTCCCATACAAATGAGATTTTTCATCTATACATAATCTATACATATTATAAAAAGTAAACACTTTTTTTCGTGTCGCCACTTGACGCTCAAACGCGTGGACGGATTTTAACCAAACTTACACGCAGGTCAGGTACATAGCCCGGCATGGTTCTTATGTACTTTTTTTTGAAATCGGAAAAGGGGGCTCCCATACAAATGGGATCTTTCTTACCCCCTATCTATGCAACTATTATCGCTAGACTACTGAAATTTGGTAAGAAGTTGTATAAAGTAAGTCCCTTTCCTATTACCTATCACTTTTTGAAATCGGAAAAGCGAGCGGTGCACCTCCCATACAAATGAGATTTTTCATACCCCCTATCTATGCAACTATTATCGCTAGACAACTGAAAGTTGGTAAGACGTTGTATAAAGTAAGTCCCTTTCCTATTACCTATCACTTTTTGAAATCGGAAAAGGGGGCGTGGCACCTCCCATACAAATGGGAACTTTCGTACTCAATATCTTTGGAAGTATTAATGCTAGACTAATCAATTTTGGTAAGGCATTGTATGAAGTAAGTCCCTTTCCTAATACCCATTACTTTTTGAAATCGGAAAAGGGGGCGTGGCACCTCCCATACAAATGGGAACTTTCATACTCAATATCTTTGGAGGTATTAATGCTAGACTACTAAATTTTTGTAGGGCGTTGTATAAAGTCAGTCCCTTTCCTATTACCTATCACTTTTTTAAATCGGAAAAGGGAGCGGTGCACCTCCCATACAAATGAGATTTTTCATCTATACATAATCTATACATATTATAAAAAGTAAACACTTTTTTTCGTGTCGCCCCTTGACGCTCAAACGCGTGGACGGATTTTAACCAAACTTATACGCAGGTCAGGTACATAGCCCGGCATGGTTCTTATGTACTTTTTTTTGAAATCGGAAAAGGGGGCTCCCATACAAATTGGGTCTTTCATACCCCCTATCTATGCAACTATTACCGCTAGACTACTGAAATTTGGTAAGACGTTGTACAAAGTAAGTCCTTTTCCTATTACCTATCATTTTTTGAAATCGGAAAAGGGAGCGGTGCACCTCCCATACAAATGAGATTTTTCATACCCCCTATCTATGCAACTATTATCGCTAGACTACTGAAAGTTGGTAAGACGTTGTATAAAGTAAGTCCCTTTCCTATTACCTATCACTTTTTGAAATCGGAAAAGGGCGCGTGGCACCTCCCATACAAATGAGATTTTTCATCTATACATAATCTATACATATTATACAAAGTAAACATTTTTTTTCGTTTTTTTTACACACGTCAGGTACATAGCCCGGTATGGTTCTTACGTACTTTTTTTTTGAAATCGGAAAAGGGGGCGTGGCACCTCCCATACAAATGGGAACTTTCATACTCAATATCTTTAGAAGTATTAATGCTAGACTAATAAATTTTGGTAAGGCGTTGTATAACGTAAGTCCCTTGCCTAATACCTATCCCTTTTTGAAATCGGAAAAGGGGGCGTGGCACCTCCCATACAAATGGGAATTTTCATACTCAATATCTTTGGAGGTATTAATGCTAGACTACTAAATTTTGGTAAGGCGTTGTATAAAGTAAGTCCCTTTCCTAATACCTATCACTTTTTGAAATCGGAAAAGGGGTCGTGGCACCTCCCATACAAATGGGATCTTTCATGCCCCCTATCTATGCAACTATTATCGCTAGACTACTGAAATTTGGTAAGACGTTGTATAAAGTAAGTCCCTTTCCTAATACCTATCCCTTTTTGAAATCGGAAAAGGGGTCGTGGCACCTCCCATACAAATGGGATCTTTCATGCCCCCTATCTACGCAACTATTATCGCTAGACTACCGAAACTTGGTAAGACATTGTATAAAGTAAGTCCCTTTTCTAATACCTATCCCTTTTTGAAATCGGAAAAGGGGTCGTGGCACCTCCCATAGAAATGGGATCTTTCATGCCCCCTATCTATGCAACTATTACCGCTAGACTACCGAAACATGGTAAGACATTGTATAAAGTAAGTCCCTTTCCTAATACCTATCCCTTTTTGAAATCGGAAAAGGGAGCGGTGCACCTCCCATACAAATGAGATTTTTCATCTATACATAATCTATACATATTATAAACAGTAAACACTTTTTTTCGTGACGCCACTTCACGCTCAAACGCGTGGACGGATTTTAACCAAACTTACACACAGGTCAGGTTCATAGCGCGGCATGGTTCTTACATACTTTTTTTTCAAATCGGAAAAGGGGGCGTGGCACCTCCCGTACGAATGGGAACTTTCATTCTCAAAATCTTTGGAGGTATTAATGCTAGACTACTGAAATTTGGTAAGGCGTTGTATAAAGTAAGTCCCTTTCTTAATACCTATCCCTTTTTGAAATCGGAAAGGGGGGCGTGGCACCTCCCATAAAAATGGGATCTTTTATACCCCCTATCTATGCAACTATTATTGCTAGACTACTGAAATTTGGTAAGACGTTGTATACAGTAAGTCCCTTTCCTTATACCTATCCCTTTTTGAAATCGGAAAAGGGAGCGGTGCACCTCCCATACAAATGAGATTTTTCATACCCCCTATCTATGCAACTGTTATCGCTAGACTACTGAAATTTGGTAAGAAGCTGTATAAAGTAAGTCCCTTTCCTATGACCTATCACTTTTTGAAATCGGAAAAGGGAGCGGTGCAACGCCCATACAAATGAGATTTTTCATACCCCCTATCTATGCAACTATTATCGCTAGACTACTGAAATTTGGTAAGACGTTGTATAAAGTAAGTCCCTTTCCTATTACCTATCCCTTTTTGAAATCGGAAAAGTAGGCGTGGCACCTCCCATACAAATGGGATCTTTCATGCCCCCTATCTATGCAACTATTATTGCTAGACTACTGAAATTTGGTAAGACGTTGTATAAAGTAAGTCCCTTTCCTAATACCTATCCCTTTTTGAAATCGGAAAAGGGAGCGGTGCACCTCCCATACAAATGAGATTTTTCATACCCCCTATCTATGCATCTATTATCGCTAGACTACTGAAATTTGGTAAGACGTTGTATAAAGTAAGTCCCTTTCCTATTACCTATCACTTTTTTAAATCGGAAAAGGGAGCGGTGCACCTCCCATACAAATGAGATTTTTCATCTATACATAATCTATACATATTATAAAAAGTAAACACTTTTTTTCGTGTCGCCACTTGACGCTCAAACGCGTGGACGGATTTTAACCAAACTTACACGCATTTCAGGTACATAGCCCGGCATGGTTCTTATGTACTTTTTTTTGAAATCGGAAAAGGGGGCTCCCATACAAATGGGATCTTTCTTACCCCCTATCTATGCAACTTATATCGCTAGACTACTGAAATTTGGTAAGAAGTTGTATAAAGTAAGTCCCTTTCCTATTACCTATCACTTTTTGAAATCGGAAAAGGGAGCGGTGCACCTCCCATACAAATGAGATTTTTCATCTATACATAATCTATACATATTATAAACAGTAAACACTTTTTTTCGTGACGCCACTTCACGCTCAAACGCGTAGACGGATTTTAACCAAACTTACACACAGGTCAGGTACATAGCCCGGCATGGTTCTTATGTACTTTTTTTTGAAATCGGAAAAGGGGGCTCCCATACAAATGGGATCTTTCTTACCCCCTATCTATGCAACTATTATCGCTAGACTACTGAAATTTGGTAAGAAGTTGTATAAAGTAAGTCCCTTTCCTATTACCTATCACTTTTTGAAATCGGAAAAGCGAGCGGTGCACCTCCCATACAAATGAGATTTTTCATACCCCCTATCTATGCAACTATTATCGCTAGACAACTGAAAGTTGGTAAGACGTTGTATAAAGTAAGTCCCTTTCCTATTACCTATCACTTTTTGAAATCGGAAAAGGGGGCGTGGCACCTCCCATACAAATGGGAACTTTCGTACTCAATATCTTTGGAAGTATTAATGCTAGACTAATCAATTTTGGTAAGGCATTGTATGAAGTAAGTCCCTTTCCTAATACCCATTACTTTTTGAAATCGGAAAAGGGGGCGTGGCACCTCCCATACAAATGGGAACTTTCATACTCAATATCTTTGGAGGTATTAATGCTAGACTACTAAATTTTTGTAGGGCGTTGTATAAAGTCAGTCCCTTTCCTATTACCTATCACTTTTTTAAATCGGAAAAGGGAGCGGTGCACCTCCCATACAAATGAGATTTTTCATCTATACATAATCTATACATATTATAAAAAGTAAACACTTTTTTTCGTGTCGCCCCTTGACGCTCAAACGCGTGGACGGATTTTAACCAAACTTATACGCAGGTCAGGTACATAGCCCGGCATGGTTCTTATGTACTTTTTTTTGAAATCGGAAAAGGGGGCTCCCATACAAATTGGGTCTTTCATACCCCCTATCTATGCAACTATTACCGCTAGACTACTGAAATTTGGTAAGACGTTGTACAAAGTAAGTCCTTTTCCTATTACCTATCATTTTTTGAAATCGGAAAAGGGAGCGGTGCACCTCCCATACAAATGAGATTTTTCATACCCCCTATCTATGCAACTATTATCGCTAGACTACTGAAAGTTGGTAAGACGTTGTATAAAGTAAGTCCCTTTCCTATTACCTATCACTTTTTGAAATCGGAAAAGGGCGCGTGGCACCTCCCATACAAATGAGATTTTTCATCTATACATAATCTATACATATTATACAAAGTAAACATTTTTTTTCGTTTTTTTTACACACGTCAGGTACATAGCCCGGTATGGTTCTTACGTACTTTTTTTTTGAAATCGGAAAAGGGGGCGTGGCACCTCCCATACAAATGGGAACTTTCATACTCAATATCTTTAGAAGTATTAATGCTAGACTAATAAATTTTGGTAAGGCGTTGTATAACGTAAGTCCCTTGCCTAATACCTATCCCTTTTTGAAATCGGAAAAGGGGGCGTGGCACCTCCCATACAAATGGGAATTTTCATACTCAATATCTTTGGAGGTATTAATGCTAGACTACTAAATTTTGGTAAGGCGTTGTATAAAGTAAGTCCCTTTCCTAATACCTATCACTTTTTGAAATCGGAAAAGGGGTCGTGGCACCTCCCATACAAATGGGATCTTTCATGCCCCCTATCTATGCAACTATTATCGCTAGACTACTGAAATTTGGTAAGACGTTGTATAAAGTAAGTCCCTTTCCTAATACCTATCCCTTTTTGAAATCGGAAAAGGGGTCGTGGCACCTCCCATACAAATGGGATCTTTCATGCCCCCTATCTACGCAACTATTATCGCTAGACTACCGAAACTTGGTAAGACATTGTATAAAGTAAGTCCCTTTTCTAATACCTATCCCTTTTTGAAATCGGAAAAGGGGTCGTGGCACCTCCCATAGAAATGGGATCTTTCATGCCCCCTATCTATGCAACTATTACCGCTAGACTACCGAAACATGGTAAGACATTGTATAAAGTAAGTCCCTTTCCTAATACCTATCCCTTTTTGAAATCGGAAAAGGGAGCGGTGCACCTCCCATACAAATGAGATTTTTCATCTATACATAATCTATACATATTATAAACAGTAAACACTTTTTTTCGTGACGCCACTTCACGCTCAAACGCGTGGACGGATTTTAACCAAACTTACACACAGGTCAGGTTCATAGCGCGGCATGGTTCTTACATACTTTTTTTTCAAATCGGAAAAGGGGGCGTGGCACCTCCCGTACGAATGGGAACTTTCATTCTCAAAATCTTTGGAGGTATTAATGCTAGACTACTGAAATTTGGTAAGGCGTTGTATAAAGTAAGTCCCTTTCTTAATACCTATCCCTTTTTGAAATCGGAAAGGGGGGCGTGGCACCTCCCATAAAAATGGGATCTTTTATACCCCCTATCTATGCAACTATTATTGCTAGACTACTGAAATTTGGTAAGACGTTGTATACAGTAAGTCCCTTTCCTTATACCTATCCCTTTTTGAAATCGGAAAAGGGAGCGGTGCACCTCCCATACAAATGAGATTTTTCATACCCCCTATCTATGCAACTGTTATCGCTAGACTACTGAAATTTGGTAAGAAGCTGTATAAAGTAAGTCCCTTTCCTATGACCTATCACTTTTTGAAATCGGAAAAGGGAGCGGTGCAACGCCCATACAAATGAGATTTTTCATACCCCCTATCTATGCAACTATTATCGCTAGACTACTGAAATTTGGTAAGACGTTGTATAAAGTAAGTCCCTTTCCTATTACCTATCCCTTTTTGAAATCGGAAAAGTAGGCGTGGCACCTCCCATACAAATGGGATCTTTCATGCCCCCTATCTATGCAACTATTATTGCTAGACTACTGAAATTTGGTAAGACGTTGTATAAAGTAAGTCCCTTTCCTAATACCTATCCCTTTTTGAAATCGGAAAAGGGAGCGGTGCACCTCCCATACAAATGAGATTTTTCATACCCCCTATCTATGCATCTATTATCGCTAGACTACTGAAATTTGGTAAGACGTTGTATAAAGTAAGTCCCTTTCCTATTACCTATCACTTTTTTAAATCGGAAAAGGGAGCGGTGCACCTCCCATACAAATGAGATTTTTCATCTATACATAATCTATACATATTATAAAAAGTAAACACTTTTTTTCGTGTCGCCACTTGACGCTCAAACGCGTGGACGGATTTTAACCAAACTTACACGCATTTCAGGTACATAGCCCGGCATGGTTCTTATGTACTTTGTTTTGAAATCGGAAAAGGGGGCTCCCATACAAATGGGATCTTTCTTACCCCCTATCTATGCAACTTATATCGCTAGACTACTGAAATTTGGTAAGAAGTTGTATAAAGTAAGTCCCTTTCCTATTACCTATCACTTTTTGAAATCGGAAAAGGGAGCGGTGCACCTCCCATACAAATGAGATTTTTCATCTATACATAATCTATACATATTATAAACAGTAAACACTTTTTTTCGTGACGCCACTTCACGCTCAAACGCGTAGACGGATTTTAACCAAACTTACACACAGGTCAGGTTCATAGCGCGGCATGGTTCTTACATACTTTTTTTTCAAATCGGAAAAGGGGGCGTGGCACCTCCCATACGAATGGGAACTTTTATTCTCAAAATCTTTGGAGGTATTAATGCTAGACTACTGAAATTTGGTAAGGCGTTGTATAAAGTAAGTCCATTTCTTAATACCTATCCCTTTTTGAAATCGGAAAGGGGGACGTGGCACCTCCCATACAAATGGGATCTTTTATACCCCCTATCTATGCAACTATTATTGCTAGACTACTGAAATTTGGTAAGACGTTGTATACAGTAAGTCCCTTTCCTATTACTTATCACTTTTTGAAATCGGCAAAGGGAGCAGCGCACCTCCCATACAAATGAGATTTTTCATCTATACATAATCTATACATATTATAAAAAGTAAACACTTTTTTTCGTGACGCCACTTCACGCTCAAACGCGTGGACGGATTTTAACCAAACTTACACACAGGTCAGGTACATAGCCCGGCATGGTTCTACGTAATTTTTTTTTGAAATCGGAAATCGGTCCTTGGCACCTCCCATACAAATGGGAACTTTCATACTTAATATCTTTGGAGGTATTAACGCTAGACTACTGAAATTTGGTAAGACGTTGTATAAAGTAAGTCCCTTTCCTATTACCTATCACTTTTTGAAATCGGAAAGGGGAGCGGTGCACCTCACATACAAATGAGATTTTTCATCTATACATAATCTATACATATTATAAAAAGTAAACACTTTCTTTCGTGACCCCACTTGACGCTCAAACGCGTGGACGGATTTTAACCAAACTTACACACAGGTCAGGTACATAGCCCGGCATGGTTCTTACGTAATTTTTTTTGAAATCGGAAATGGGGGCGTGGCACCTCCCATACAAATGGGAACATTCATACTCAATATCTTTGGAGGTATTAATGCTAGACTACTAAATTTTGGTAAGGCGTTGTATAAAGTAAGTCCCTTTCCTAATACCTATCCCTTTTTTAAATAGGAAAAGGGGGCGTGGCACCTCCCATACAAATGGGATCTTTCATGCCCCCTATCTATGCAACTATTATCGCTAGACTACTGAAACTTGGTAAGACATTGTATAAAGTAAGTCCCTTTTCTAATACCTATCCCTTTTTGAAATCGGAAAAGGGGGCGTGGCACCTCCCATACAAATGGGGTCTTTCATACCCCCTATCTATGCAACTATTATCGCTAGACTACTGAAACTTGGTAAGACATTGTATAAAGTAAGTCCCTTTCCTACGACCTATCACTTTTTGAAATCGGAAAAGGGAGCGGTGCACCTCCGATACAAATGAGATTTTTCATCTATACATAATCTATACATATTATAAAAAGAAAACACTTTTTTTCGTGTCGCCACTTGACGCTCAAACGCGTGGACGGATTTTAACCAAACTTACACACAGGTCAGGTACATAGCCCGGCATGGTTCTTACGTACTTTTTTCGGAAATCGGAAAAGGGGGCGGTGCACCTCCCATACAAATGAGATTTTTCATACCCCCTATCTATGCAACTATTATCGCTAGACTACTGAAATTTGGTAAGACGTTGTATAAAATAAGTCCCTTTCCTATTACCTATCACTTTTTGAAATCGGAAAAGGGGGCGTGGCACCTCCCATACAAATGGGAACTTTCATACTCAATATCTTTGGAGGTATTAATGCTAGACTACTAAATTTTGGTAAGGCGTTGTATAAAGTCAGTCCCTTTCCTATTACCTATCACTTTTTTAAATCGGAAAAGGGAGCGGTGCACCTCCCATACAAATGAGATTTTTCATCTATACATAATCTATACATATTATAAAAAGTAAACACTTTTTTTCGTGTTGCCACTTGACGCTCAAACGCGTGGACGGATTTTAACCAAACTTACACGCAGGTCAGGTACATAGCCCGGAATGGTTCTTATGTACTTTTTTTTGAAATCGGAAAAGGGGGCTCCCATACAAATGGGACCTTTCTTACCCCCTATCTATGCAACTATTATCGCTAGACTACTGAAATTTGGTAAGAAGTTGTATAAAGTAAGTCCCTTTCCTAATACCTATCCCTTTTTGAAATCGGAAAAGGGGGCGTGGCACCTCCCATACAAATGGGAACTTTCGTACTCAATATCTTTGGAAGTATTAATGCTAGACTAATAAATTTTGGTAAGGCGTTGTATGAAGTAAGTCCCTTTAATAATACCCATCCCTTTTTGAAATCGGAAAAGGGGGCGTGGCACCTCCCATACAAATGGGAACTTTCATACTCAATATCTTTGGAGGTATTAATGCTAGACTACTAAATTTTGGTAGGGCGTTGTATAAAGTCAGTCCCTTTCCTATTACCTATCACTTTTTTAAATCGGAAAAGGGAGCGGTGCACCTCCCATACAAATGAGATTTTTCATACCCCCTATCTATGCAACTATTATCGCTAGACTACTGAAATTTGGTAAGACGTTGTATAAAGTAAGTCCCTTTCCTATTACCTATCCCTTTTTGAAATCGGAAAAGTAGGCGTGGCACCTCCCATACAAATGGGATCTTTCATGCCCCCTATCTATGCAACTATTATTGCTAGACTACTGAAATTTGGTAAGACGTTGTATAAAGTAAGTCCCTTTCCTAATACCTATCACTTTTTTAAATCGGAAAAGGGAGCGGTGCACCTCCCATACAAATGAGATTTTTCATCTATACATAATCTATACATATTATAAAAAGTAAACACTTTTTTTCGTGTCGCCACTTGACGCTCAAACGCGTGGACGGATTTTAACCAAACTTACACGCATTTCAGGTACATAGCCCGGCATGGTTCTTATGTACTTTTTTTTGAAATCGGAAAAGGGGGCTCCCATACAAATGGGATCTTTCTTACCCCCTATCTATGCAACTATTATCGCTAGACTACTGAAATTTGGTAAGAAGTTGTATAAAGTAAGTCCCTTTCCTATTACCTATCACTTTTTTAAATCGGAAAAGGGAGCGGTGCACCTCCCATACAAATGAGATTTTTCATACCCCCTATCTATGCATCTATTATCGCTAGACTACTGAAATTTGGTAAGACGTTGTATAAAGTAAGTCCCTTTCCTATTACCTATCACTTTTTTAAATCGGAAAAGGGAGCGGTGCACCTCCCATACAAATGAGATTTTTCATCTATACATAATCTATACATATTATAAAAAGTAAACACTTTTTTTCGTGTCGCCACTTGACGCTCAAACGCGTGGACGGATTTTAACCAAACTTACACGCATTTCAGGTACATAGCCCGGCATGGTTCTTATGTACTTTTTTTTGAAATCGGAAAAGGGGGCTCCCATACAAATGGGATCTTTCTTACCCCCTATCTATGCAACTATTATCGCTAGACTACTGAAATTTGGTAAGAAGTTGTATAAAGTAAGTCCCTTTCCTATTACCTATCACTTTTTGAAATCGGAAAAGGGAGCGGTGCACCTCCCATACAAATGAGATTTTTCATCTATACATAATCTATACATATTATAAACAGTAAACACTTTTTTTCGTGACGCCACTTCACGCTCAAACGCGTGGACGGATTTTAACCAAACTTACACACAGGTCAGGTTCATAGCGCGGCATGGTTCTTACATACTTTTTTTTCAAATCGGAAAAGGGGGCGTGGCACCTCCCGTACGAATGGGAACTTTCATTCTCAAAATCTTTGGAGGTATTAATGCTAGACTACTGAAATTTGGTAAGGCGTTGTATAAAGTAAGTCCCTTTCTTAATACCTATCCCTTTTTGAAATCGGAAAGGGGGGCGTGGCACCTCTTATAAAAATGGGATCTTTTATACCCCCTATCTATGCAACTATTATTGCTAGACTACTGAAATTTGGTAAGACGTTGTATACAGTAAGTCCCTTTCCTTATACTTATCGCTTTTTGAAATCGGCAAAGGGAGCAGCGCACCTCCCATACAAATGGGATCTTTCATGCCCCCTATCTATGCAACTATTATCGCTAGACTACCGAAACTTGGTAAGACATTGTATAAAGTAAGTCCCTTTTCTAATACCTATCCCTTTTTGAAATCGGAAAAGGGGTCGTGGCACCTCCCATACAAATGGGATCTTTCATGCCCCCTATCTATGCAACTATTACCGCTAGACTACCGAAACATGGTAAGACATTGTATAAAGTAAGTCCCTTTCCTAATACCTATCCCTTTTTGAAATCGGAAAAGGGAGCGGTGCACCTCCCATACAAATGAGATTTTTCATACCCCCTATCTATGCAACTGTTATCGCTAGACTACTGAAATTTGGTAAGAAGCTGTATAAAGTAAGTCCCTTTCCTATGACCTATCACTTTTTGAAATCGGAAAAGGGAGCGGTGCAACGCCCATACAAATGAGATTTTTCATACCCCCTATCTATGCAACTATTATCGCTAGACTACTGAAATTTGGTAAGACGTTGTATAAAGTAAGTCCCTTTCCTATTACCTATCCCTTTTTGAAATCGGAAAAGTAGGCGTGGCACCTCCCATACAAATGGGATCTTTCATGCCCCCTATCTATGCAACTATTATTGCTAGACTACTGAAATTTGGTAAGACGTTGTATAAAGTAAGTCCCTTTCCTAATACCTATCCCTTTTTGAAATCGGAAAAGGGAGCGGTGCACCTCCCATACAAATGAGATTTTTCATACCCCCTATCTATGCATCTATTATCGCTAGACTACTGAAATTTGGTAAGACGTTGTATAAAGTAAGTCCCTTTCCTATTACCTATCACTTTTTTAAATCGGAAAAGGGAGCGGTGCACCTCCCATACAAATGAGATTTTTCATCTATACATAATCTATACATATTATAAAAAGTAAACACTTTTTTTCGTGTCGCCACTTGACGCTCAAACGCGTGGACGGATTTTAACCAAACTTACACGCATTTCAGGTACATAGCCCGGCATGGTTCTTATGTACTTTTTTTTGAAATCGGAAAAGGGGGCTCCCATACAAATGGGATCTTTCTTACCCCCTATCTATGCAACTATTATCGCTAGACTACTGAAATTTGGTAAGAAGTTGTATAAAGTAAGTCCCTTTCCTATTACCTATCACTTTTTGAAATCGGAAAAGGGAGCGGTGCACCTCCCATACAAATGAGATTTTTCATCTATACATAATCTATACATATTATAAACAGTAAACACTTTTTTTCGTGACGCCACTTCACGCTCAAACGCGTAGACGGATTTTAACCAAACTTACACACAGGTCAGGTTCATAGCGCGGCATGGTTCTTACATACTTTTTTTTCAAATCGGAAAAGGGGGCGTGGCACCTCCCATACGAATGGGAACTTTTATTCTCAAAATCTTTGGAGGTATTAATGCTAGACTACTGAAATTTGGTAAGGCGTTGTATAAAGTAAGTCCCTTTCTTAATACCTATCCCTTTTTGAAATCGGAAAGGGGGACGTGGCACCTCCCATACAAATGGGATCTTTTATACCCCCTATCTATGCAACTATTATTGCTAGACTACTGAAATTTGGTAAGACGTTGTATACAGTAAGTCCCTTTCCTATTACTTATCACTTTTTGAAATCGGCAAAGGGAGCAGCGCACCTCCCATACAAATGAGATTTTTCATCTATACATAATCTATACATATTATAAAAAGTAAACACTTTTTTTCGTGACGCCACTTCACGCTCAAACGCGTGGACGGATTTTAACCAAACTTACACACAGGTCAGGTACATAGCCCGGCATGGTTCTACGTAATTTTTTTTTGAAATCGGAAATCGGTCCTTGGCACCTCCCATACAAATGGGAACTTTCATACTTAATATCTTTGGAGGTATTAACGCTAGACTACTGAAATTTGGTAAGACGTTGTATAAAGTAAGTCCCTTTCCTATTACCTATCACTTTTTGAAATCGGAAAGGGGAGCGGTGCACCTCACATACAAATGAGATTTTTCATCTATACATAATCTATACATATTATAAAAAGTAAACACTTTCTTTCGTGACCCCACTTGACGCTCAAACGCGTGGACGGATTTTAACCAAACTTACACACAGGTCAGGTACATAGCCCGGCATGGTTCTTACGTAATTTTTTTTTAAATCGGAAATGGGGGCGTGGCACCTCCCATACAAATGGGAACATTCATACTCAATATCTTTGGAGGTATTAATGCTAGACTACTAAATTTTGGTAAGGCGTTGTATAAAGTAAGTCCCTTTCCTAATACCTATCCCTTTTTTAAATAGGAAAAGGGGGCGTGGCACCTCCCATACAAATGGGATCTTTCATGCCCCCTATCTATGCAACTATTATCGCTAGACTACTGAAACTTGGTAAGACATTGTATAAAGTAAGTCCCTTTTCTAATACCTTTCCCTTTTTGAAATCGGAAAAGGGGGCGTGGCACCTCCCATACAAATGGGGTCTTTCATACCCCCTATCTATGCAACTATTATCGCTAGACTACTGAAACTTGGTAAGACATTGTATAAAGTAAGTCCCTTTCCTACGACCTATCACTTTTTGAAATCGGAAAAGGGAGCGGTGCACCTCCGATACAAATGAGATTTTTCATCTATACATAATCTATACATATTATAAAAAGAAAACACTTTTTTTCGTGTCGCCACTTGACGCTCAAACGCGTGGACGGATTTTAACCAAACTTACACACAGGTCAGGTACATAGCCCGGCATGGTTCTTACGTACTTTTTTCGGAAATCGGAAAAGGGGGCGGTGCACCTCCCATACAAATGAGATTTTTCATACCCCCTATCTATGCAACTATTATCGCTAGACTACTGAAATTTGGTAAGACGTTGTATAAAATAAGTCCCTTTCCTATTACCTATCACTTTTTGAAATCGGAAAAGGGGGCGTGGCACCTCCCATACAAATGGGAACTTTCATACTCAATATCTTTGGAGGTATTAATGCTAGACTACTAAATTTTGGTAAGGCGTTGTATAAAGTCAGTCCCTTTCCTATTACCTATCACTTTTTTAAATCGGAAAAGGGAGCGGTGCACCTCCCATACAAATGAGATTTTTCATCTATACATAATCTATACATATTATAAAAAGTAAACACTTTTTTTCGTGACGCCACTTCACGCTCAAACGCGTGGACGGATTTTAACCAAACTTACACGCAGGTCAGGTACATAGCCCGGTATGGTTCTTATGTACTTTTTTTTGAAATCGGAAAAGGGGGCTCCCATACAAATGGGATCTTTCTTACCCCCTATCTATGCAACTATTATCGCTAGACTACTGAAATTTGGTAAGAAGCTGTATAAAGTAAGTCCCTTTCCTAATACCTATCCCTTTTTGAAATCAGAAAAGGGGGCGTGGCACCTCCCATACAAATGGGATCTTTCATGCCCCCTATCTATGCAACTATTATCGCTAGACTACTGAAACTTGGTAAGACATTGTATAAAATAAGTCCCTTTCCTATTACCTATCACTTTTTGAAATCGGAAAAGGGGGCGTGGCACCTCCCATACAAATGGGAACTTTCATACTCAATATCTTTGGAGGTATTAATGCTAGACTACTAAATTTTGGTAAGGCGTTGTATAAAGTCAGTCCCTTTCCTATTACCTATCACTTTTTTAAATCGGAAAAGGGAGCGGTGCACCTCCCATACAAATGAGATTTTTCATCTATACATAATCTATACATATTATAAAAAGTAAACACTTTTTTTCGTGACGCCACTTCACGCTCAAACGCGTGGACGGATTTTAACCAAACTTACACGCAGGTCAGGTACATAGCCCGGTATGGTTCTTATGTACTTTTTTTTGAAATCGGAAAAGGGGGCTCCCATACAAATGGGACCTTTCTTACCCCCTATCTATGCAACTATTATCGCTAGACTACTGAAATTTGGTAAGAAGTTGTATAAAGTAAGTCCCTTTCCTAATACCTATCCCTTTTTGAAATCGGAAAAGGGGGCGTGGCACCTCCCATACAAATGGGAACTTTCGTACTCAATATCTTTGGAAGTATTAATGCTAGACTAATAAATTTTGGTAAGGCGTTGTATGAAGTAAGTCCCTTTAATAATACCCATCCCTTTTTGAAATCGGAAAAGGGGGCGTGGCACCTCCCATACAAATGGGAAGTTTCATACTCAATATCTTTGGAGGTATTAATGCTAGACTACTAAATTTTGGTAGGGCGTTGTATAAAGTCAGTCCCTTTCCTATTACCTATCACTTTTTTAAATCGGAAAAGGGAGCGGTGCACCTCCCATACAAATGAGATTTTTCATCTATACATAATCTATACATATTATAAAAAGTAAACACTTTTTTTCGTGTTGCCACTTGACGCTCAAACGCGTGGACGGATTTTAACCAAACTTACACGCAGGTCAGGTACATAGCCCGGCATGGTTCTTATGTACTTTTTTTTGAAATCGGAAAAGGGGGCTCCCATACAAATGGGACCTTTCTTACCCCCTATGTATGCAACTATTATCGCTAGACTACTGAAATTTGGTAAGAAGTTGTATAAAGTAAGTCCCTTTCCTATTACCTATCACTTTTTGAAATCGGAAAAGCGAGCGGTGCACCTCCCATACAAATAAGATTTTTCATACCCCCTATCTATGCAACTATTATCGCTAGACAACTGAAAGTTGGTAAGACGTTGTATAAAGTAAGTCCCTTTCCTATTACCTATCACTTTTTGAAATCGGAAAAGGGGGCGTGGCACCTCCCATACAAATGGGAACTTTCGTACTCAATATCTTTGGAAGTATTAATGCTAGACTAATAAATTTTGGTAAGGCATTGTATGAAGTAAGTCCCCTTCCTATTACCTATCACTTTTTTGAAATCGGAAAAGGGGGCTCCCATACAAATGGGATCTTTCTTACCCCCTATCTATGCAACTATTATCGCTAGACTACTGAAATTTGGTAAGAAGTTGTATAAAGTAAGTCCCTTTCCTATTACCTATCACTTTTTGAAATCGGAAAAGCGAGCGGTGCACCTCCCATACAAATGAGATTTTTCATACCCCCTATCTATGCAACTATTATCGCTAGACAACTGAAAGTTGGTAAGCAGTTGTATAAAGTAAGTCCCTTTCCTAATACCCATCCCTTTTTGAAATCGGAAAAGGGGGCGTGGCACCTCCCATACAAATGGGAACTTTCATACTCAATATCTTTGGAGGTATTAATGCTAGACTACTAAATTTTTGTAGGGCGTTGTATAAAGTCAGTCCCTTTCCTATTACCTATCACTTTTTTAAATCGGAAAAGAGAGCGGTGCACCTCCCATACAAATGAGATTTTTCATCTTTACATAATCTATACATATTATAAAAAGTAAACACTTTTTTTCGTGTCGCCACTTGACGCTCAAACGCGTGGACGGATTTTAACCAAACTTACACACAGGTCAGGTACATAGCCCGGCATGGTTCTTACGTAATTTTTTTTGAAATCGGAAATGGGGGCGTGGCACCTCCCATACAAATGGGAACATTCATACTCAATATCTTTGGAGGTATTAATGCTAGACTACTAAATTTTGGTAAGGCGTTGTATAAAGTAAGTCCCTTTCCTAATACCTATCCCTTTTTTAAATAGGAAAAGGGGGCGTGGCACCTCCCATACAAATGGGAACTTTCGTACTCAATATCTTTGGAAGTATTAATGCTAGACTAATAAATTTTGGTAAGGCATTGTATGAAGTAAGTCCCTTTCCTATTACCTATCACTTTTTTGAAATCGGAAAAGGGGGCTCCCATACAAATGGGATCTTTCTTACCCCCTATCTATGCAACTATTATCGCTAGACTACTGAAATTTGGTAAGAAGTTGTATAAAGTAAGTCCCTTTCCTATTACCTATCACTTTTTGAAATCGGAAAAGCGAGCGGTGCACCTCCCATACAAATGAGATTTTTCATACCCCCTATCTATGCAACTATTATCGCTAGACAACTGAAAGTTGGTAAGCAGTTGTATAAAGTAAGTCCCTTTCCTAATACCCATCCCTTTTTGAAATCGGAAAAGGGGGCGTGGCACCTCCCATACAAATGGGAACTTTCATACTCAATATCTTTGGAGGTATTAATGCTAGACTACTAAATTTTTGTAGGGCGTTGTATAAAGTCAGTCCCTTTCCTATTACCTATCACTTTTTTAAATCGGAAAAGGGAGCGGTGCACCTCCCATACAAATGAGATTTTTCATCTATACATAATCTATACATATTATAAAAAGTAAACACTTTTTTTCGTGTCGCCACTTGACGCTCAAACGCGTGGACGGATTTTAACCAAACTTACACGCAGGTCAGGTACATAGCCCGGCATGGTTCTTATGTACTTTTTTTTGAAATCGGAAAAGGGGGCTCCCATACAAATTGGGTATTTCATACCCCCTATCTATGCAACTATTACCGCTAGACTACTGAAAGTTGGTAAGACGTTGTATAAAGTAAGTCCCTTTCCTATTACCTATCACTTTTTGATATCGGAAAAGGGGGCGTGGCACCTCCCATACAAATGAGATTTTTCATCTATACATAATCTATACATATTATTAAAAGTAAACACTTTTTTTCGTGACGCCACTTGACGCTCAAACGCGTGGACGGATTTTAACCAAACTTACACACAGGTCAGGTACATAGCCCGGTATGGTTCTTACGTACTTTTTTTTTGAAATCGGAAAAGGGGGCGTGGCACCTCCCATACAAATGGGAACTTTCATACTCAATATCTTTAGAAGTATTAATGCTAGACTAATAAATTTTGGTAAGGCGTTGTATAACGTAAGTCCCTTGCCTAATACCTATCCCTTTTTGAAATCGGAAAAGGGGGCGTGGCACCTCCCATACAAATGGGAATTTTCATACTCAATATCTTTGGAGGTATTAATGCTAGACTACTAAATTTTGGTAAGGCGTTGTATAAAGTAAGTCCCTTTCCTAATACCTATCCCTTTTTGAAATCGGAAAAGGGGTCGTGGCACCTCCCATACAAATGTGATCTTTCATGCCCCCTATCTTTTCAACTATTATCGCTAGACTACTGAAATTTGGTAAGACGTTCTATAAAGTAAGTCCCTTTCCTAATACCTATCCCTTTTTGAAATCGGAAAAGGGAGCGGTGCACCTCCCATACAAATGAGATTTTTCATACCCCCTATCAATGCAACTGTTATCGCTAGACTACTGAAATTTGGTAAGAAGCTGTATAAAGTAAGTCCCTTTCCTATGACCTATCACTTTTTGAAATCGGAAAAGGGAGCGGTGCAACTCCCATACAAATGAGATTTTTCATACCCCCTATCTATGCAACTATTATCGCTAGACTACTGAAATTTGGTAAGAAGCTGTATAAAGTAAGTCCCTTTCCTATTACCTATCACTTTTTGAAATCGGAAAAGGGAGCGGTGTAACTCCCATACAAATGTCATGCCCCCTATCTATGCAACTATTACCGCTATACTACCGAAACTTGGTAAGACATTGTATAAAGTAAGTCCCTTTCCTAATACCTATCCCTTTTTGAAATCGGAAAAGGGAGCGGTGCACCTCCCATACAAATGAGATTTTTCATACCCCCTATCAATGCAACTGTTATCGCTAGACTACTGAAATTTGGTAAGAAGCTGTATAAAGTAAGTCCCTTTCCTATGACCTATCACTTTTTGAAATCGGAAAAGGGAGCGGTGCAACTCCCATACAAATGAGATTTTTCATACCCCCTATCTATGCAACTATTATCGCTAGACTACTGAAATTTGGTAAGAAGCTGTATAAAGTAAGTCCCTTTCCTATTACCTATCACTTTTTGAAATCGGAAAAGGGAGCGGTGCACCTCCCATACAAATGAGATTTTTCATACCCCCTATCTATGCAACTATTATCGCTAGACTACTGAAATTTGGTAAGAAGTTGTATAAAGTAAGTCCCTTTCCTATTACCTATCACTTTTTGACCTCCCATACAAATGAGATTTTTCATCTATACATAATCTATACATATTATAAACAGTAAACACTTTTTTTCGTGACGCCACTTCACGCTCAAACGCGTGGACGGATTTTAACCAAACTTACACACAGGTCAGGTTCATAGCGCGGCATGGTTCTTACATACTTTTTTTTGAAATCGGAAAATAGGGCGTGGCACCTCCCATACGAATGGGAAATTTCATTCTCAAAATCTTTGGAGGTATTAATGCTAGACTACTGAAATTTGGTAAGGCGTTGTATAAAGTAAGTCCCTTTCTTAATACCTATCCCTTTTTGAAATCGGAAAGGGGGGCGTGGCACCTCCCATACAAATGGGATCTTTTATACCCCCTATCTATGCAACTATTATTGCTAGACTACTGAAATTTGGTAAGACGTTGTATACAGTAAGTCCCTTTCCTATTACTTATCACTTTTTGAAATCGGCAAAGGGAGCAGCGCACCTCCCATACAAATGAGATTTTTCATCTATACATAATCTATACATATTATAAAAAGTAAACACTTTTTTTCGTGACGCCACTTCACGCTCAAACGCGTATACGGATTTTAACCAAACTTACACACAGGTCAGGTACATAGCCCGGCATGGTTCTACGTAATTTTTTTTTTAAGACGTTGTATAAAGTAAGTCCCTTTCCTATTACCTATCACTTTTTGAAATCGGAAAGGGGAGCGGTGCACCTCACATACAAATGAGATTTTTCATCTATACATAATCTATACATATTATAAAAAGTAAACACTTTTTTTCGTGACCCCACTTGACGCTCAAACGCGTGGACGGATTTTAACTAAACTTACACACAGGTCAGGTACATAGCCCGGCATGGTTCTTACGTAATTTTTTTTGAAATCGGAAATGGGGGCGTGGCACCTCCCATACAAATGGGAACATTCATACTCAATATCTTTGGAGGTATTAATGCTAGACTACTAAATTTTGGTAAGGCGTTGTATAAAGTAAGTCCCTTTCCTAATACCTATCCCTTTTTTAAATAGGAAAAGGGGGCGTGGCACCTCCCATACAAATGGGATCTTTCATGCCCCCTATCTATGCAACTATTATCGCTAGACTACTGAAACTTGGTAAGACATTGTATAAAGTAAGTCCCTTTCCTAATACCTATCCCTTTTTGAAATCGGAAAAGGGGGCGTGGCACCTCCCATACAAATGGGGTCTTTCATACCCCCTATCTATGCAACTATTATCGCTAGACTACTGAAACTTGGTAAGACATTGTATAAAGTAAGTCCCTTTCCTATGACCTATCACTTTTTGAAATCGGAAAAGGGAGCGGTGCACCTCCGATACAAATGAGATTTTTCATCTATACATAATCTATACATATTATAAAAAGAAAACACTTTTTTTCGTGTCGCCACTTGACGCTCAAACGCGTGGACGGATTTTAACCAAACTTACACACAGGTCAGGTACATAGCCCGGCATGGTTCTTACGTAATTTTTTTTTGAAATCGGAAATGGGGGCGTGGCACCTCCCATACAAATGGAAACATTCATACTCAATATCTTTGGAGGTATTAATGCTAGACTACTAAATTTTGGTAAGGCGTTGTATGAAGTAAGTCCCTTTCCTAATACCTATCCCTTTTTGAAATCGGAAAAGGGGTCGTGGCACCTCGCATACAAATGAGAATTTTCATACTCAATATCTTTGGAGGTATTAATGCTAGACTACTAAATTTTGGTAAGGCGTTGTATAAAGTAAGTCCCTTTCCTAATACCTATCCCTTTTTGAAATCGGAAAAGGGGTCGTGGCACCTCGCATACAAATGTGATCTTTCATGCCCCCTATCTTTGCAACTATTATCGCTAGACTACTGAAATTTGGTAAGACGTTCTATAAAGTAAGTCCCTTTCCTAATACCTATCCCTTTTTGAAATCGGAAAAGGGAGCGGTGCACCTCCCATACAAATGAGATTTTTCATACCCCCTATCAATGCAACTGTTATCGCTAGACTACTGAAATTTGGTAAGAAGCTGTATAAAGTAAGTCCCTTTCCTATGACCTATCACTTTTTGAAATCGGAAAAGGGAGCGGTGCAACTCCCATACAAATGAGATTTTTCATACCCCCTATCTATGCAACTATTATCGCTAGACTACTGAAATTTGGTAAGAAGCTGTATAAAGTAAGTCCCTTTCCTATTACCTATCACTTTTTGAAATCGGAAAAGGGAGCGGTGCAACTCCCATACAAATGGGATCTTTCATGCCCCCTATCTATGCAACTATTACCGCTATACTACCGAAACTTGGTAAGACATTGTATAAAGTAAGTCCCTTTCCTAATACCTATCCCTTTTTGAAATCGGAAAAGGGAGCGGTGCACCTCCCATACAAATGAGATTTTTCATACCCCCTATCAATGCAACTGTTATCGCTAGACTACTGAAATTTGGTAAGAAGCTGTATAAAGTAAGTCCCTTTCCTATGACCTATCACTTTTTGAAATCGGAAAAGGGAGCGGTGCAACTCCCATACAAATGAGATTTTTCATACCCCCTATCTATGCAACTATTATCGCTAGACTACTGAAATTTGGTAAGAAGCTGTATAAAGTAAGTCCCTTTCCTATGACCTATCACTTTTTTAAATCGGAAAAGGGAGCGGTGCACCTCCCATACAAATGAGATTTTTCATCTATACATAATCTATACATATTATAAAAAGTAAACACTTTTTTTCGTGTCGCCACTTGACGCTCAAACGCGTGGACGGATTTTAACCAAACTTACACACAGGTCAGGTACATAGCCCGGCATGGTTCTTACGTAATTTTTTTTTGAAATCGGAAATGGGGGCGTGGCACCTCCCATACAAATGGAAACATTCATACTCAATATCTTTGGAGGTATTAATGCTAGACTACTAAATTTTGGTAAGGCGTTGTATAAAGTAAGTCCCTTTCCTAATACCTATCCCTTTTTGAAATCGGAAAAGGGGTCGTGGCACCTCCCATACAAATGGGAATTTTCATACTCAATATCTTTGGAGGTATTATTGCTAGACTACTAAATTTTGGTAAGGCGTTGTATAAAGTAAGTCCCTTTCCTAATACCTATCCCTTTTTGAAATCGGAAAAGGGGTCGTGGCACCTCCCATACAAATGTGATCTTTCATGCCCCCTATCTTTGCAACTATTATCGCTAGACTACTGAAATTTGGTAAGACGTTCTATAAAGTAAGTCCCTTTCCTAATACCTATCCCTTTTTGAAATCGGAAAAGGGAGCGGTGCACCTCCCATACAAATGAGATTTTTCATACCCCCTATCAATGCAACTGTTATCGCTAGACTACTGAAATTTGGTAAGAAGCTGTATAAAGTAAGTCCCTTTCCTATGGCCTATCACTTTTTGAAATCGGAAAAGGGAGCGGTGCAACTCCCATACAAATGAGATTTTTCATACCCCCTATCTATGCAACTATTATCGCTAGACTACTGAAATTTGGTAAGAAGCTGTATAAAGTAAGTCCCTTTCCTATTACCTATCACTTTTTGAAATCGGAAAAGGGAGCGGTGCAACTCCCATACAAATGGGATCTTTCATGCCCCCTATCTATGCAACTATTACCGCTATACTACCGAAACTTGGTAAGACATTGTATAAAGTAAGTCCCTTTCCTAATACCTATCCCTTTTTGAAATCGGAAAAGGGAGCGGTGCACCTCCCATACAAATGAGATTTTTCATACCCCCTATCAATGCAACTGTTATCGCTAGACTACTGAAATTTGGTAAGAAGCTGTATAAAGTAAGTCCCTTTCCTATGACCTATCACTTTTTGAAATCGGAAAAGGGAGCGGTGCAACTCCCATACAAATGAGATTTTTCATACCCCCTATCTATGCAACTATTATCGCTAGACTACTGAAATTTGGTAAGAAGCTGTATAAAGTAAGTCCCTTTCCTATTACCTATCACTTTTTGAAATCGGAAAAGGGAGCGGTGCACCTCCCATACAAATGAGATTTTTCATACCCCCTATCTATGCAACTATTATCGCTAGACTACTGAAATTTGGTAAGACGTTGTATAAAGTAAGTCCCTTTCCTATTACCTATCACTTTTTTAAATCGGAAAAGGGAGCGGTGCACCTCCCATACAAATGAGATTTTTCATCTATACATAATCTATACATATTATAAAAAGTAAACACTTTTTTTCGTGTCGCCACTTGACGCTCAAACGCGTGGACGGATTTTAACAAAACTTACACGCATTTCAGGTACATAGCCCGGCATGGTTCTTATGTACTTTTTTCTGAAATCGGAAAAGGGGGCTCCCATACAAATGGGATCTTTCTTACCCCTATCTATGCAACTATTATCGCTAGACTACTGAAATTTGGTAAGAAGTTGTATAAAGTAAGTCCCTTTCCTATTACCTATCACTTTTTGACCTCCCATACAAATGAGATTTTTCATCTATACATAATCTATACATATTATAAACAGTAAACACTTTTTTTCGTGACGCCACTTCACGCTCAAACGCGTGGACGGATTTTAACCAAACTTACACACAGGTCACGTTCATAGCGCGGCATGGTTCTTACATACTTTTTTTTGAAATCGGAAAAGGGGGCGTGGCACCTCCCATACGAATGGGAAATTTCATTCTCAAAATCTTTGGAGGTATTAATGCTAGACTACTGAAATTTGGTAAGGCGTTGTATAAAGTAAGTCCCTTTCTTAATACCTATCCCTTTTTGAAATCGGAAAGGGGGGCGTGGCACCTCCCATACAAATGGGATCTTTTATACCCCCTATCTATGCAACTATTATTGCTAGACTACTGAAATTTGGTAAGACGTTGTATACAGTAAGTCCCTTTCCTATTACTTATCACTTTTTGAAATCGGCAAAGGGAGCAGCGCACCTCCCATACAAATGAGATTTTTCATCTATACATAATCTATACATATTATAAAAAGTAAACACTTTTTTTCGTGACGCCACTTCACGCTCAAACGCGTATACGGATTTTAACCAAACTTACACACAGGTCAGGTACATAGCCCGGCATGGTTCTACGTAATTTTTTTTTGAAATCGGAAATCGGTCCTTGGCACCTCCCATACAAATGGGCTCTTTCATACTTAATATCTTTGGAGGTATTAATGCTAGACTACTGAAATTTGGTAAGACGTTGTATAAAGTAAGTCCCTTTCCTATTACCTATCACTTTTTGAAATCGGAAAGGGGAGCGGTGCACCTCACATACAAATGAGATTTTTCATCTATACATAATCTATACATATTATAAAAAGTAAACACTTTTTTTCGTGACCCCACTTGACGCTCAAACGCGTGGACGGATTTTAACTAAACTTACACACAGGTCAGGTACATAGCCCGGCATGGTTCTTACGTAATTTTTTTTGAAATCGGAAATGGGGGCGTGGCACCTCCCATACAAATGGGAATTTTCACACTCAATATCTTTGGAGGTATTAATGCTCGACTACTCAATTTTGGTAAGGCGTTGTATAAAGTAAGTCCCTTTCCTAATACCTATCCCTTTTTTAAATAGGAAAAGGGGGCGTGGCACCTCCCATACAAATGGGATCTTTCATGCCCCCTATCTATGCAACTATTATCGCTAGACTACTGAAACTTGGTAAGACATTGTATAAAGTAAGCCCCTTTCCTAATACCTATCCCTTTTTGAAATCGGAAAAGGGGGCGTGGCACCTCCCATACAAATGGGGTCTTTCATACCCCCTATCTATGCAACTATTATCGCTAGACTACTGAAACTTGGTAAGACATTGTATAAAGTAAATCCCTTTCCTATGACCTATCACTTTTTGAAATCGGAAAAGGGAGCGGTGCACCTCCGATACAAATGAGATTTTTCATCTATACATAATCTATACATATTATAAAAAGAAAACACTTTTTTTCGTGTCGCCACTTGACGCTCAAACGCGTGGACGGATTTTAACCAAACTTACACACAGGTCAGGTACATAGCCCGGCATGGTTCTTACGTAATTTTTTTTTGAAATCGGAAATGGGGGCGTGGCACCTCCCATACAAATGGAAACATTCATACTCAATATCTTTGGAGGTATTAATGCTAGACTACTAAATTTTTGTAGGGCGTTGTATAAAGTCAGTCCCTTTCCTATTACCTATCACTTTTTTAAATCGGAAAAGGGAGCGGTGCACCTCCCATACAAATGAGAACTTTCGTACTCAATATCTTTGGAAGTATTAATGCTAGACTAATAAATTTTGGTAAGGCATTGTATGAAGTAAGTCCCTTTCCTATTACCTATCACTTTTTTGAAATCGGAAAAGGGGGCTCCCATACAAATGGGATCTTTCTTACCCCCTATCTATGCAACTATTATCGCTAGACTACTGAAATTTGGTAAGAAGTTGTATAAAGTAAGTCCCTTTCCTATTACCTATCACTTTTTGAAATCGGAAAAGCGAGCGGTGCACCTCCCATACAAATGAGATTTTTCATACCCCCTATCTATGCAACTATTATCGCTAGACAACTGAAAGTTGGTAAGCAGTTGTATAAAGTAAGTCCCTTTCCTAATACCCATCCCTTTTTGAAATCGGAAAAGGGGGCGTGGCACCTCCCATACAAATGGGAACTTTCATACTCAATATCTTTGGAGGTATTAATGCTAGACTACTAAATTTTTGTAGGGCGTTGTATAAAGTCAGTCCCTTTCCTATTACCTATCACTTTTTTAAATCGGAAAAGGGAGCGGTGCACCTCCCATACAAATGAGATTTTTCATCTATACATAATCTATACATATTATAAAAAGTAAACACTTTTTTTCGTGTCGCCACTTGACGCTCAAACGCGTTGACGGATTTTAACCAAACTTACACGCAGGTCAGGTACATAGCCCGGCATGGTTCTTATGTACTTTTTTTTGAAATCGGAAAAGGGGGCTCCCATACAAATTGGGTATTTCATACCCCCTATCTATGCAACTATTACCGCTAGACTACTGAAAGTTGGTAAGACGTTGTATAAAGTAAGTCCCTTTCCTATTACCTATCACTTTTTGATATCGGAAAAGGGGGCGTGGCACCTCCCATACAAATGAGATTTTTCATCTATACATAATCTATACATATTATTAAAAGTAAACACTTTTTTTCGTGACGCCACTTGACGCTCAAACGCGTGGACGGATTTTAACCAAACTTACACACAGGTCAGGTACATAGCCCGGTATGGTTCTTACGTACTTTTTTTTTGAAATCGGAAAAGGGGGCGTGGCACCTCCCATACAAATGGGAACTTTCATACTCAATATCTTTAGAAGTATTAATGCTAGACTAATAAATTTTGGTAAGGCGTTGTATAACGTAAGTCCCTTGCCTAATACCTATCCCTTTTTGAAATCGGAAAAGGGGGCGTGGCACCTCCCATACAAATGGGAATTTTCATACTCAATATCTTTGGAGGTATTAATGCTAGACTACTAAATTTTGGTAAGGCGTTGTATAAAGTAAGTCCCTTTCCTAATACCTATCCCTTTTTGAAATCGGAAAAGGGGTCGTGGCACCTCCCATACAAATGTGATCTTTCATGCCCCCTATCTTTTCAACTATTATCGCTAGACTACTGAAATTTGGTAAGACGTTCTATAAAGTAAGTCCCTTTCCTAATACCTATCCCTTTTTGAAATCGGAAAAGGGAGCGGTGCACCTCCCATACAAATGAGATTTTTCATACCCCCTATCAATGCAACTGTTATCGCTAGACTACTGAAATTTGGTAAGAAGCTGTATAAAGTAAGTCCCTTTCCTATGACCTATCACTTTTTGAAATCGGAAAAGGGAGCGGTGCAACTCCCATACAAATGAGATTTTTCATACCCCCTATCTATGCAACTATTATCGCTAGACTACTGAAATTTGGTAAGAAGCTGTATAAAGTAAGTCCCTTTCCTATTACCTATCACTTTTTGAAATCGGAAAAGGGAGCGGTGTAACTCCCATACAAATGTCATGCCCCCTATCTATGCAACTATTACCGCTATACTACCGAAACTTGGTAAGACATTGTATAAAGTAAGTCCCTTTCCTAATACCTATCCCTTTTTGAAATCGGAAAAGGGAGCGGTGCACCTCCCATACAAATGAGATTTTTCATACCCCCTATCAATGCAACTGTTATCGCTAGACTACTGAAATTTGGTAAGAAGCTGTATAAAGTAAGTCCCTTTCCTATGACCTATCACTTTTTGAAATCGGAAAAGGGAGCGGTGCAACTCCCATACAAATGAGATTTTTCATACCCCCTATCTATGCAACTATTATCGCTAGACTACTGAAATTTGGTAAGAAGCTGTATAAAGTAAGTCCCTTTCCTATTACCTATCACTTTTTGAAATCGGAAAAGGGAGCGGTGCACCTCCCATACAAATGAGATTTTTCATACCCCCTATCTATGCAACTATTATCGCTAGACTACTGAAATTTGGTAAGACGTTGTATAAAGTAAGTCCCTTTCCTATTACCTATCACTTTTTTAAATCGGAAAAGGGAGCGGTGCACCTCCCATACAAATGAGATTTTTCATCTATACATAATCTATACATATTATAAAAAGTAAACACTTTTTTTCGTGTCGCCACTTGACGCTCAAACGCGTGGACGGATTTTAACCAAACTTACACGCATTTCAGGTACATAGCCCGGCATGGTTCTTATGTACTTTTTTTTGAAATCGGAAAAGGGGGCTCCCATACAAATGGGATCTTTCTTACCCCTATCTATGCAACTATTATCGCTAGACTACTGAAATTTGGTAAGAAGTTGTATAAAGTAAGTCCCTTTCCTATTACCTATCACTTTTTGACCTCCCATACAAATGAGATTTTTCATCTATACATAATCTATACATATTATAAACAGTAAACACTTTTTTTCGTGACGCCACTTCACGCTCAAACGCGTGGACGGATTTTAACCAAACTTACACACAGGTCAGGTTCATAGCGCGGCATGGTTCTTACATACTTTTTTTTGAAATCGGAAAATAGGGCGTGGCACCTCCCATACGAATGGGAAATTTCATTCTCAAAATCTTTGGAGGTATTAATGCTAGACTACTGAAATTTGGTAAGGCGTTGTATAAAGTAAGTCCCTTTCTTAATACCTATCCCTTTTTGAAATCGGAAAGGGGGGCGTGGCACCTCCCATACAAATGGGATCTTTTATACCCCCTATCTATGCAACTATTATTGCTAGACTACTGAAATTTGGTAAGACGTTGTATACAGTAAGTCCCTTTCCTATTACTTATCACTTTTTGAAATCGGCAAAGGGAGCAGCGCACCTCCCATACAAATGAGATTTTTCATCTATACATAATCTATACATATTATAAAAAGTAAACACTTTTTTTCGTGACGCCACTTCACGCTCAAACGCGTATACGGATTTTAACCAAACTTACACACAGGTCAGGTACATAGCCCGGCATGGTTCTACGTAATTTTTTTTTTAAATCGGAAATCGGTCCTTGGCACCTCCCATACAAATGGGAACTTTCATACTTAATATCTTTGGAGGTATTAATGCTAGACTACTGAAATTTGGTAAGACGTTGTATAAAGTAAGTCCCTTTCCTATTACCTATCACTTTTTGAAATCGGAAAGGGGAGCGGTGCACCTCACATACAAATGAGATTTTTCATCTATACATAATCTATACATATTATAAAAAGTAAACACTTTTTTTCGTGACCCCACTTGACGCTCAAACGCGTGGACGGATTTTAACTAAACTTACACACAGGTCAGGTACATAGCCCGGCATGGTTCTTACGTAATTTTTTTTGAAATCGGAAATGGGGGCGTGGCACCTCCCATACAAATGGGAACATTCATACTCAATATCTTTGGAGGTATTAATGCTAGACTACTAAATTTTGGTAAGGCGTTGTATAAAGTAAGTCCCTTTCCTAATACCTATCCCTTTTTTAAATAGGAAAAGGGGGCGTGGCACCTCCCATACAAATGGGATCTTTCATGCCCCCTATCTATGCAACTATTATCGCTAGACTACTGAAACTTGGTAAGACATTGTATAAAGTAAGTCCCTTTCCTAATACCTATCCCTTTTTGAAATCGGAAAAGGGGGCGTGGCACCTCCCATACAAATGGGGTCTTTCATACCCCCTATCTATGCAACTATTATCGCTAGACTACTGAAACTTGGTAAGACATTGTATAAAGTAAGTCCCTTTCCTATGACCTATCACTTTTTGAAATCGGAAAAGGGAGCGGTGCACCTCCGATACAAATGAGATTTTTCATCTATACATAATCTATACATATTATAAAAAGAAAACACTTTTTTTCGTGTCGCCACTTGACGCTCAAACGCGTGGACGGATTTTAACCAAACTTACACACAGGTCAGGTACATAGCCCGGCATGGTTCTTACGTAATTTTTTTTTGAAATCGGAAATGGGGGCGTGGCACCTCCCATACAAATGGAAACATTCATACTCAATATCTTTGGAGGTATTAATGCTAGACTACTAAATTTTGGTAAGGCGTTGTATAAAGTAAGTCCCTTTCCTAATACCTATCCCTTTTTGAAATCGGAAAAGGGGTCGTGGCACCTCCCATACAAATGGGAATTTTCATACTCAATATCTTTGGAGGTATTAATGCTAGACTACTAAATTTTGGTAAGGCGTTGTATAAAGTAAGTCCCTTTCCTAATACCTATCCCTTTTTGAAATCGGAAAAGGGGTCGTGGCACCTCCCATACAAATGTGATCTTTCATGCCCCCTATCTTTGCAACTATTATTGCTAGACTACTGAAATTTGGTAAGACGTTGTATAAAGTAAGTCCCTTTCCTAATACCTATCCCTTTTTGAAATCGGAAAAGGGAGCGGTGCACCTCCCATACAAATGAGATTTTTCATACCCCCTATCAATGCAACTGTTATCGCTAGACTACTGAAATTTGGTAAGAAGCTGTATAAAGTAAGTCCCTTTCCTATGACCTATCACTTTTTGAAATCGGAAAAGGGAGCGGTGCAACTCCCATACAAATGAGATTTTTCATACCCCCTATCTATGCAACTATTATCGCTAGACTACTGAAATTTGGTAAGAAGCTGTATAAAGTAAGTCCCTTTCCTATTACCTATCACTTTTTGAAATCGGAAAAGGGAGCGGTGCAACTCCCATACAAATGGGATCTTTCATGCCCCCTATCTATGCAACTATTACCGCTATACTACCGAAACTTGGTAAGACATTGTATAAAGTAAGTCCCTTTCCTAATACCTATCCCTTTTTGAAATCGGAAAAGGGAGCGGTGCACCTCCCATACAAATGAGATTTTTCATACCCCCTATCAATGCAACTGTTATCGCTAGACTACTGAAATTTGGTAAGAAGCTGTATAAAGTAAGTCCCTTTCCTATGACCTATCACTTTTTGAAATCGGAAAAGGGAGCGGTGCAACTCCCATACAAATGAGATTTTTCATACCCCCTATCTATGCAACTATTATCGCTAGACTACTGAAATTTGGTAAGAAGCTGTATAAAGTAAGTCCCTTTCCTATGACCTATCACTTTTTTAAATCGGAAAAGGGAGCGGTGCACCTCCCATACAAATGAGATTTTTCATCTATACATAATCTATACATATTATAAAAAGTAAACACTTTTTTTCGTGTCGCCACTTGACGCTCAAACGCGTGGACGGATTTTAACCAAACTTACACACAGGTCAGGTACATAGCCCGGCATGGTTCTTACGTAATTTTTTTTTGAAATCGGAAATGGGGGCGTGGCACCTCCCATACAAATGGAAACATTCATACTCAATATCTTTGGAGGTATTAATGCTAGACTACTAAATTTTGGTAAGGCGTTGTATAAAGTAAGTCCCTTTCCTAATACCTATCCCTTTTTGAAATCGGAAAAGGGGTCGTGGCACCTCCCATACAAATGTGATCTTTCATGCCCCCTATCTTTGCAACTATTATCGCTAGACTACTGAAATTTGTTAAGACGTTCTATAAAGTAAGTCCCTTTCCTAATACCTATCCCTTTTTGAAATCGGAAAAGGGAGCGGTGCACCTCCCATACAAATGAGATTTTTCATACCCCCTATCAATGCAACTGTTATCGCTAGACTACTGAAATTTGGTAAGAAGCTGTATAAAGTAAGTCCCTTTCCTATGGCCTATCACTTTTTGAAATCGGAAAAGGGAGCGGTGCAACTCCCATACAAATGAGATTTTTCATACCCCCTATCTATGCAACTATTATCGCTAGACTACTGAAATTTGGTAAGAAGCTGTATAAAGTAAGTCCCTTTCCTATTACCTATCACTTTTTGAAATCGGAAAAGGGAGCGGTGCAACTCCCATACAAATGGGATCTTTCATGCCCCCTATCTATGCAACTATTACCGCTATACTACCGAAACTTGGTAAGACATTGTATAAAGTAAGTCCCTTTCCTAATACCTATCCCTTTTTGAAATCGGAAAAGGGAGCGGTGCACCTCCCATACAAATGAGATTTTTCATACCCCCTATCAATGCAACTGTTATCGCTAGACTACTGAAATTTGGTAAGAAGCTGTATAAAGTAAGTCCCTTTCCTATGACCTATCACTTTTTGAAATCGGAAAAGGGAGCGGTGCAACTCCCATACAAATGAGATTTTTCATACCCCCTATCTATGCAACTATTATCGCTAGACTACTGAAATTTGGTAAGAAGCTGTATAAAGTAAGTCCCTTTCCTATTACCTATCACTTTTTGAAATCGGAAAAGGGAGCGGTGCACCTCCCATACAAATGAGATTTTTCATACCCCCTATCTATGCAACTATTATCGCTAGACTACTGAAATTTGGTAAGACGTTGTATAAAGTAAGTCCCTTTCCTATTACCTATCACTTTTTTAAATCGGAAAAGGGAGCGGTGCACCTCCCATACAAATGAGATTTTTCATCTATACATAATCTATACATATTATAAAAAGTAAACACTTTTTTTCGTGTCGCCACTTGACGCTCAAACGCGTGGACGGATTTTAACAAAACTTACACGCATTTCAGGTACATAGCCCGGCATGGTTCTTATGTACTTTTTTCTGAAATCGGAAAAGGGGGCTCCCATACAAATGGGATCTTTCTTACCCCTATCTATGCAACTATTATCGCTAGACTACTGAAATTTGGTAAGAAGTTGTATAAAGTAAGTCCCTTTCCTATTACCTATCACTTTTTGACCTCCCATACAAATGAGATTTTTCATCTATACATAATCTATACATATTATAAACAGTAAACACTTTTTTTCGTGACGCCACTTCACGCTCAAACGCGTGGACGGATTTTAACCAAACTTACACACAGGTCACGTTCATAGCGCGGCATGGTTCTTACATACTTTTTTTTGAAATCGGAAAAGGGGGCGTGGCACCTCCCATACGAATGGGAAATTTCATTCTCAAAATCTTTGGAGGTATTAATGCTAGACTACTGAAATTTGGTAAGGCGTTGTATAAAGTAAGTCCCTTTCTTAATACCTATCCCTTTTTGAAATCGGAAAGGGGGGCGTGGCACCTCCCATACAAATGGGATCTTTTATACCCCCTATCTATGCAACTATTATTGCTAGACTACTGAAATTTGGTAAGACGTTGTATACAGTAAGTCCCTTTCCTATTACTTATCACTTTTTGAAATCGGCAAAGGGAGCAGCGCACCTCCCATACAAATGAGATTTTTCATCTATACATAATCTATACATATTATAAAAAGTAAACACTTTTTTTCGTGACGCCACTTCACGCTCAAACGCGTATACGGATTTTAACCAAACTTACACACAGGTCAGGTACATAGCCCGGCATGGTTCTACGTAATTTTTTTTTGAAATCGGAAATCGGTCCTTGGCACCTCCCATACAAATGGGCTCTTTCATACTTAATATCTTTGGAGGTATTAATGCTAGACTACTGAAATTTGGTAAGACGTTGTATAAAGTAAGTCCCTTTCCTATTACCTATCACTTTTTGAAATCGGAAAGGGGAGCGGTGCACCTCACATACAAATGAGATTTTTCATCTATACATAATCTATACATATTATAAAAAGTAAACACTTTTTTTCGTGACCCCACTTGACGCTCAAACGCGTGGACGGATTTTAACTAAACTTACACACAGGTCAGGTACATAGCCCGGCATGGTTCTTACGTAATTTTTTTTGAAATCGGAAATGGGGGCGTGGCACCTCCCATACAAATGGGAATATTCATACTCAATATCTTTGGAGGTATTAATGCTAGACTACTAAATTTTGGTAAGGCGTTGTATAAAGTAAGTCCCTTTCCTAATACCTATCCCTTTTTTAAATAGGAAAAGGGGGCGTGGCACCTCCCATACAAATGGGATCTTTCATGCCCCCTATCTATGCAACTATTATCGCTAGACTACTGAAACTTGGTAAGACATTGTATAAAGTAAGCCCCTTTCCTAATACCTATCCCTTTTTGAAATCGGAAAAGGGGGCGTGGCACCTCCCATACAAATGGGGTCTTTCATACCCCCTATCTATGCAACTATTATCGCTAGACTACTGAAACTTGGTAAGACATTGTATAAAGTAAATCCCTTTCCTATGACCTATCACTTTTTGAAATCGGAAAAGGGAGCGGTGCACCTCCGATACAAATGAGATTTTTCATCTATACATAATCTATACATATTATAAAAAGAAAACACTTTTTTTCGTGTCGCCACTTGACGCTCAAACGCGTGGACGGATTTTAACCAAACTTACACACAGGTCAGGTACATAGCCCGGCATGGTTCTTACGTAATTTTTTTTTGAAATCGGAAATGGGGGCGTGGCACCTCCCATACAAATGGAAACATTCATACTCAATATCTTTGGAGGTATTAATGCTAGACTACTAAATTTTGGTAAGGCGTTGTATAAAGTAAGTCCCTTTCCTAATACATATCCCTTTTTGAAATCAGAAAAGGGGGCGTGGCACCTCCCATACAAATGGGATCTTTCATACCCCCTATCTATGCAACTATTATCGCTAGACTACTGAAATTTGGTAAGACGTTGTATAAAGTAAGTCCCTTTCCTAATACCTATCCCTTTTTGAAATCGGAAAAGGGGTCGTGGCACCTCCCATACAAATGGGATCTTTCATGCCCCCTATCTATGCAACTATTATCGCTAGACTACCGAAACTTGGTAAGACATTGTATAAAGTAAGTCCCTTTCCTAATACCTATCCCTTTTTGAAATCGGAAAAGGGAGCGGTGCACCTCCCATACAAATGAGATTTTTCATACCCCCTATCAATGCAACTGTTATCGCTAGACTACTGAAATTTGGTAAGAAGCTGTATAAAGTAAGTCCCTTTCCTATGACCTATCACTTTTTGAAATCGGAAAAGGGAGCGGTGCAACTCCCATACAAATGAGATTTTTCATACCCCCTATCTATGCAACTATTATCGCTAGACTACTGAAATTTGGTAAGAAGCTGTATAAAGTAAGTCCCTTTCCTATTACCTATCACTTTTTGAAATCGGAAAAGGGAGCGGTGCAACTCCCATACAAATGGGATCTTTCATGCCCCCTATCTATGCAACTATTACCGCTATACTACCGAAACTTGGTAAGACATTGTATAAAGTAAGTCCCTTTCCTAATACCTATCCCTTTTTGAAATCGGAAAAGGGAGCGGTGCACCTCCCATACAAATGAGATTTTTCATACCCCCTATCAATGCAACTGTTATCGCTAGACTACTGAAATTTGGTAAGAAGCTGTATAAAGTAAGTCCCTTTCCTATGACCTATCACTTTTTGAAATCGGAAAAGGGAGCGGTGCAACTCCCATACAAATGAGATTTTTCATACCCCCTATCAATGCAACTGTTATCGCTAGACTACTGAAATTTGGTAAGAAGCTGTATAAAGTAAGTCCCTTTCCTATGACCTATCACTTTTTTAAATCGGAAAAGGGAGCGGTGCACCTCCCATACAAATGAGATTTTTCATCTATACATAATCTATACATATTATAAAAAGTAAACACTTTTTTTCGTGTCGCCACTTGACGCTCAAACGCGTGGACGGATTTTAACCAAACTTACACACAGGTCAGGTACATAGCCCGGCATGGTTCTTACGTAATTTTTTTTTGAAATCGGAAATGGGGGCGTGGCACCTCCCATACAAATGGAAACATTCATACTCAATATCTTTGGAGGTATTAATGCTAGACTACTAAATTTTGGTAAGGCGTTGTATAAAGTAAGTCCCTTTCCTAATACCTATCCCTTTTTGAAATCGGAAAAGGGGTCGTGGCACCTCGCATACAAATGGGAATTTTCATACTCAATATCTTTGGAGGTATTAATGCTAGACTACTAAATTTTGGTAAGGCGTTGTATAAAGTAAGTCCCTTTCCTAATACCTATCCCTTTTTGAAATCGGAAAAGGGGTCGTGGCACCTCCCATACAAATGTGATCTTTCATGCCCCCTATCTTTGCAACTATTATCGCTAGACTACTGAAATTTGGTAAGACGTTCTATAAAGTAAGTCCCTTTCCTAATACCTATCACCTTTTGAAATCGGAAAAGGGAGCGGTGCACCTCCCATACAAATGAGATTTTTCATACCCCCTATCAATGCAACTGTTATCGCTAGACTACTGAAATTTGGTAAGAAGCTGTATAAAGTAAGTCCCTTTCCTATGGCCTATCACTTTTTGAAATCGGAAAAGGGAGCGGTGCAACTCCCATACAAATGAGATTTTTCATACCCCCTATCTATGCAACTATTATCGCTAGACTACTGAAATTTGGTAAGAAGCTGTATAAAGTAAGTCCCTTGCCTATTACCTATCACTTTTTGAAATCGGAAAAGGGAGCGGTGCAACTCCCATACAAATGGGATCTTTCATGCCCCCTATCTATGCAACTATTACCGCTATACTACCGAAACTTGGTAAGACATTGTATAAAGTAAGTCCCTTTCCTAATACCTATCCCTTTTTGAAATCGGAAAAGGGAGCGGTGCACCTCCCATACAAATGAGATTTTTCATACCCCCTATCAATGCAACTGTTATCGCTAGACTACTGAAATTTGGTAAGAAGCTGTATAAAGTAAGTCCCTTTCCTATGACCTATCACTTTTTGAAATCGGAAAAGGGAGCGGTGCAACTCCCATACAAATGAGATTTTTCATACCCCCTATCTATGCAACTATTATCGCTAGACTACTGAAATTTGGTAAGAAGCTGTATAAAGTAAGTCCCTTTCCTATTACCTATCACTTTTTGAAATCGGAAAAGGGAGCGGTGCACCTCCCATACAAATGAGATTTTTCATACCCCCTATCTATGCAACTATTATCGCTAGACTACTGAAATTTGGTAAGACGTTGTATAAAGTAAGTCCCTTTCCTATTACCTATCACTTTTTTAAATCGGAAAAGGGAGCGGTGCACCTCCCATACAAATGAGATTTTTCATCTATACATAATCTATACATATTATAAAAAGTAAACACTTTTTTTCGTGTCGCCACTTGACGCTCAAACGCGTGGACGGATTTTAACCAAACTTACACGCATTTCAGGTACATAGCCCGGCATGGTTCTTATGTACTTTTTTCTGAAATCGGAAAAGGGGGCTCCCATACAAATGGGATCTTTCTTACCCCTATCTATGCAACTATTATCGCTAGACTACTGAAATTTGGTAAGAAGTTGTATAAAGTAAGTCCCTTTCCTATTACCTATCACTTTTTGACCTCCCATACAAATGAGATTTTTCATCTATACATAATCTATACATATTATAAACAGTAAACACTTTTTTTCGTGACGCCACTTCACGCTCAAACGCGTGGACGGATTTTAACCAAACTTACACACAGGTCACGTTCATAGCGCGGCATGGTTCTTATATACTTTTTTTTGAAATCGGAAAAGGGGGCGTGGCACCTCCCATACGAATGGGAAATTTCATTCTCAAAATCTTTGGAGGTATTAATGCTAGACTACTGAAATTTGGTAAGGCGTTGTATAAAGTAAGTCCCTTTCTTAATACCTATCCCTTTTTGAAATCGGAAAGGGGGGCGTGGCACCTCCCATACAAATGGGATCTTTTATACCCCCTATCTATGCAACTATTATTGCTAGACTACTGAAATTTGGTAAGACGTTGTATACAGTAAGTCCCTTTCCTATTACTTATCACTTTTTGAAATCGGCAAAGGGAGCAGCGCACCTCCCATATAAATGAGATTTTTCATCTATACATAATCTATACATATTATAAAAAGTAAACACTTTTTTTCGTGACGCCACTTCACGCTCAAACGCGTATACGGATTTTAACCAAACTTACACACAGGTCAGGTACATAGCCCGGCATGGTTCTACGTAATTTTTTTTTGAAATCGGAAATCGGTCCTTGGCACCTCCCATACAAATGGGCTCTTTCATACTTAATATCTTTGGAGGTATTAATGCTAGACTACTGAAATTTGGTAAGACGTTGTATAAAGTAAGTCCCTTTCCTATTACCTATCACTTTTTGAAATCGGAAAGGGGAGCGGTGCACCTCACATACAAATGAGATTTTTCATCTATACATAATCTATACATATTATAAAAAGTAAACACTTTTTTTCGTGACCCCACTTGACGCTCAAACGCGTGGACGGATTTTAACTAAACTTACACACAGGTCAGGTACATAGCCCGGCATGGTTCTTACGTAATTTTTTTTGAAATCGGAAATGGGGGCGTGGCACCTCCCATACAAATGGGAACATTCATACTCAATATCTTTGGAGGTATTAATGCTAGACTACTAAATTTTGGTAAGGCGTTGTATAAAGTAAGTCCCTTTCCTAATACCTATCCCTTTTTTAAATAGGAAAAGGGGGCGTGGCACCTCCCATACAAATGGGATCTTTCATGCCCCCTATCTATGCAACTATTATCGCTAGACTACTGAAACTTGGTAAGACATTGTATAAAGTAAGTCCCTTTCCTAATACCTATCCCTTTTTGAAATCGGAAAAGGGGGCGTGGCACCTCCCATACAAATGGGGTCTTTCATACCCCCTATCTATGCAACTATTATCGCTAGACTACTGAAACTTGGTAAGACATTGTATAAAGTAAGTCCCTTTCCTATGACCTATCACTTTTTGAAATCGGAAAAGGGAGCGGTGCACCTCCGATACAAATGAGATTTTTCATCTATACATAATCTATACATATTATAAAAAGAAAACACTTTTATTCGTGTCGCCACTTGACGCTCAAACGCGTGGACGGATTTTAACCAAACTTACACACAGGTCAGGTACATAGCCCGGCATGGTTCTTACGTAATTTTTTTTTGAAATCGGAAATGGGGGCGTGGCACCTCCCATACAAATGGAAACATTCATACTCAATATCTTTGGAGGTATTAATGCTAGACTACTAAATTTTGGTAAGGCGTTGTATAAAGTAAGTCCCTTTCCTAATACATATCCCTTTTTGAAATCAGAAAAGGGGGCGTGGCACCTCCCATACAAATGGGATCTTTCATACCCCCTATCTATGCAACTATTATCGCTAGACTACTGAAATTTGGTAAGACGTTGTATAAAGTAAGTCCCTTTCCTAATACCTATCCCTTTTTGAAATCGGAAAAGGGGTCGTGGCACCTCCCATACAAATGGGATCTTTCATGCCCCCTATCTATGCAACTATTATCGCTAGACTACCGAAACTTGGTAAGACATTGTATAAAGTAAGTCCCTTTCCTAATACCTATCCCTTTTTGAAATCGGAAAAGGGAGCGGTGCACCTCCCATACAAATGAGATTTTTCATACCCCCTATCTATGCAACTGTTATCGCTAGACTACTGAAATTTGGTAAGAAGCTGTATAAAGTAAGTCCCTTTCCTATGACCTATCACTTTTTGAAATCGGAAAAGGGAGCGCTGCACCTCCCATACAAATGAGATTTTTCATACCCCCTATCTATGCAACTGTTATCGCTAGACTACTGAAATTTGGTAAGAAGCTGTATAAAGTAAGTCCCTTTACTATGACCTATCACCTTTTTAAATCGGAAAAGGGAGCGGTGCACCTCCCATACAAATGAGATTTTTCATCTATACATAATCTATACATATTATAAAAAGTAAACACTTTTTTTCGTGTCGCCACTTGACGCTCAAACGCGTGGACGGATTTTAACCAAACTTACACGCATTTCAGGTACATAGCCCGGCATGGTTCTTATGTACTTTTTTTTGAAATCGGAAAAGGGGGCTCCCATACAAATGGGATCTTTCTTACCCCCTATCTATGCAACTATTATCGCTAGACTACTGAAATTTGGTAAGAAGTTGTATAAAGTAAGTCCCTTTCCTATTACCTATCACTTTTTGAAATCGGAAAAGGGAGCGGTGCACCTCCCATACAAATGAGATTTTTCATCTATACATAATCTATACATATTATAAAAAGTAAACACTTTTTTTTGTGACGCCACTTCACGCTCAAACGCGTATACGGATTTTAACCAAACTTACACACAGGTCAGGTTCATAGCGCGGCATGGTTCTTACATACTTTTTTTTTAAATCGGAAAAGGGGGCGTGGCGCCTCCCATACGAATGGGAACTTTCGTTCTCAAAATCTTTGGAGGTATTAATGCTAGACTACTGAAATTTGGTAAGGCGTTGTATAAAGTAAGTCCCTTTCTTAATACCTATCCCTTTTTGAAATCGGAAAGGGGGGCGTGGCACCTCCCATACAAATGGGATCTTTTATACCCCCTATCTATGCAACTATTATTGCTAGACTACTGAAATTTGGTAAGACGTTGTATACAGTAAGTCCCTTTCCTATTACTTATCACTTTTTGAAATCGGCAAAGGGAGCAGCGCACCTCCCATACAAATGAGATTTTTCATCTATACATAATCTATACATATTATAAAAAGTAAACACTTTTCTTCGTGACGCCACTTCACGCTCAAACGCGTGGACGGCTTTTAACCAAACTTACACACAGGTCAGGTACATAGCCCGGCATGGTTCTACGTAATTTGTTTTTGAAATCGGAAATCGGTCCTTGGCACCTCCCATACAAATGGGAACTTTCATACTTAATATCTTTGGAGGTATTAATGCTAGACTACTGAAATTTGGTAAGGCGTTGTATAAAGTAAGTCCCTTTCCTAATACCTATCCCTTTTTGAAATCGGAAAGGGAGGCGTGGCACCTCCCATACAAATGGGATCTTTTATACCCCCTATCTATGCAACTATTATTGCTAGACTACTGAAATTTGGTAAATTTGTATACAGTAAGTCCCTTTCCTATTACTTATCACTTTTTGAAATCGGCAAAGGGAGCAGCGCACCTCCCATACAAATGAGATTTTTCATCTATACATAATCTATACATATTATAAAAAGTAAACACTTTTTTTCGTGACGCCACTTCACGCTCAAACGCGTGGACGGATTTTAACCAAACTTACACACAGGTCAGGTACATAGCCCGGCATGGTTCTTACGTAATTTTTTTTGAAATCGGAAATGGGGGCGTGGCACCTCCCATACAAATGGGAACATTCATACTCAATATCTTTGGAGGTATTAATGCTAGACTACTAAATTTTGGTAAGGCGTTGTATAAAGTAAGTCCCTTTCCTAATACCTATCCCTTTTTTAAATAGGAAAAGGGGGCGTGGCACCTCCCATACAAATCTGATCTTTCATGCCTCCTATCTATGCAACTATTATCGCTAGACTACTGAAACTTGGTAAGACATTGTATAAAGTAAGTCCCTTTCCTATGACCTATCACTTTTTGAAATCGGAAAAGGGAGCGGTGCACCTCCGATTCAAATGAGATTTTTCATCTATACATAATCTATACATATTATAAAAAGAAAACACTTTTTTTCGTGTCGCCACTTGACGCTCAAACGCGTGGACGGATTTTAGCCAAACTTACACGCAGGTCAGGTACATAGCCCGGCATGGTTCTTACGTAATTTTTTTTTGAAATCAGAAATGGGGGCGTGGCACCTCCCATACAAATGGGAACATTCATACTCAGTATCTTTGGAGGTATTAATGCTAGACTACTAAATTTTGGTAAGGCGTTGTATAAAGTAAGTCCCTTTCCTAATACCCATCCCTTTTTGAAATCGGAAAGGGGAGCGGTGCACCTCCCATACAAATGAGATTTTTCATCTATACATAATCTATACATATTATAAAAAGTAAACACTTTTTTTCGTGACGCCACTTGACGCTCAAACGCGTGGACGGAGTTTAACCAAACTTACACACAGGTCAGGTACATAGCCCGGCATGGTTCTTACGTAATTTTTTTTTGAAATCGGAAATGGGGGCGTGGCACCTCCCATACAAATGGGAACATTCATACTCAGTATCTTTGGAGGTATTAATGCTAGACTACTAAATTTTGGTAAGGCGTTGTATAAAGTAAGTCCCTTTCCTAATACCCATCCCTTTTTGAAATCGGAAAAGGGGGCGTGGCACCTCCCATACAAATGGGATCTTTCATGCCCCCTATCTATGCAACTATTATCGCTAGACTACTGAAACTTGGTAAGACATTGTATAAAGTAAGTCCCTTTCCTAATACCTATCCCTTTTTGAAATCGGAAAAGGGGGCGTGGCACCTCCCATACAAATGGGGTCTTTCATACCCCCTATCTATGCAACTATTATCGCTAGACTACTGAAACTTGGTAAGACATTGTATAAAGTAAGTCCCTTTCCTATGACCTATCACTTTTTGAAATCGGAAAAGGGAGCGGGGCACCTCCCATAAAAATGAGATTTTTCATACCCCCTATCTATGCAACTATTGTCGCTAGACTACTGAAATTTGGTAAGACCTTGTATAAAGTAAGTCCCTTTCCTATTACCTATCCCTTTTTGAAATCGGAAAAGGGGGCGTGGCACCTCCCATACAAATGGGATCTTTCATGCCCTATCTATGCAACTATTATCGCTAGACTACTGAAATTTGGTAAGGAGCTGTATAAAGTAAGTCCCTTTCCTACTACCTATCACTTTTTGAAATCGGAAAAGGGAGCGGTGCACCTCCCATACAAATGGGATCTTTCATGCCCCTATCTATGCAACTATTATCGCTAGACTACTGAAATTTGGTAAGGAGCTGTATAAAGTAAGTCCCTTTCCTACTACCTATCACTTTTTGAAATCGGAAAAGGGAGCGGTGCACCTCCCATAAAAATGAGATTTTTCATACCCCCTATCTATGCAACTATTGTCGCTAGACTACTGAAATTTGGTAAGACCTTGTATAAAGTAAGTCCCTTTCCTATTACCTATCCCTTTTTGAAATCGGAAAAGGGGGCGTGGCACCTCCCATACAAATGGGGTCTTTCATACCCCCTATCTATGCAACTATTATCGCTAGACTACTGAAACTTGGTAAGACATTGTATAAAGTAAGTCCCTTTCCTATGACCTATCACTTTTTGAAATCGGAAAAGGGAGCGGGGCACCTCCCATAAAAATGAGATTTTTCATACCCCCTATCTATGCAACTATTGTCGCTAGACTACTGAAATTTGGTAAGACCTTGTATAAAGTAAGTCCCTTTCCTATTACCTATCCCTTTTTGAAATCGGAAAAGGGGGCGTGGCACCTCCCATACAAATGGGATCTTTCATGCCCCTATCTATGCAACTATTATCGCTAGACTACTGAAATTTGGTAAGGAGCTGTATAAAGTAAGTCACTTTCCTACTACCTATCACTTTTTGAAATCGGAAAAGGGAGCGGTGCACCTCCCATACAAATGAGATTTTTCATACCCCCTATCTATGCAACTATTATCGCTAGACTACTGAAATTTGGTAAGAAGTTGTATAAAGTAAGTCCCTTTCCTATTACCTATAACTTTTTTAAATCGGAAAAGGGAGCGGTGCACCTCCCATACAAATGAGATTTTTCATCTATACATAATCTATACATATTATAAACAGTAAACACTTTTTTTCGTGACGCCACTTCACGCTCAAACGCGTGGACGGATTTTAACCAAACTTACACACAGGTCAGGTACATAGCCCGGCATGGTTCTTTTGTACTTTTTTTTGAAATCGGAAAAGGGGGCTCCCATACAAATGGGATCTTTCTTACCCCCTATCTATGCAACTATTATCGCTAGACTACTGAAATTTGGTAAGAAGTTGTATAAAGTAAGTCCCTTTCCTATTACCTATCACTTTTTGAAATCGGAAAAGGGAGCGGTGCACCTCCCATACAAATGAGATTTTTCATCTATACATAATCTATACATATTATAAACAGTAAACACTTTTTTTCGTGACGCCACTTCACGCTCAAACGCGTGGACGGATTTTAACCAAACTTACACACAGGTCAGGTACATAGCCCGGCATGGTTCTTACGTACTTTTTTTTTGAAATCGGAAATCGGTCCGTGGCACCTCCCATACAAATGGGAACTTTCATACTTAATATCTTTGGAGGTATTAATGCTAGACTACTGAAATTTGGTAAGACGTTGTATAAAGTAAGTCCCTTTCCTAATACCTATCCCTTTTTGAAATCGGAAAAGGGGGCGTGGCACCTCCCATACAAATGGGGTCTTTCATACCCCCTATCTATGCAACTATTATCGCTAGACTACTGAAACTTGGTAAGACATTGTATAAAGTAAGTCCCTTTCCTATGACCTATCACTTTTTGAAATCGGAAAAGGGAGCGGTGCACCTCCCATACAAATGAGATTTTTCATACCCCCTATCTATGCAACTATTATCGCTAGACTACTGAAATTTGGTAAGACGTTGTATAAAGTAAGTCCCTTTCCTATTACCTATCACTTTTTTAAATCGGAAAAGGGAGCGGTGCACCTCCCATACAAATGGGGTCTTTCATACCCCCTATCTATGCAACTATTATCGCTAGACTACTGAAACTTGGTAAGACATTGTATAAAGTAAGTCCCTTTCCTAATACCTATCCCTTTTTGAAATCGGAAAAGGGGGCGTGGCACCTCCCATACAAATGGGATCTTTCATGCCCCCTATCTATGCAACTATTATCGCTAGACTACTGAAACTTGGTAAGACATTGTATAAAGTAAGTCCCTTTCCTAATACCTATCCCTTTTTGAAATCGGAAAAGGGGACGTGGCACCTCCCATACAAATGGGATCTTTCATGCCCCCTATCTATGCAACTATTATCGCTAGACTACTGAAACTTGGTAAGACATTGTATAAAGTAAGTCCCTTTCCTATGACCTATCACTTTTTGAAATCGGAAAAGGGAGCGGTGCACCTCCCATACAAATGGGGTCTTTCATACCCCCTATCTATGCAACTATTATCGCTAGACTACTGAAACTTGGTAAGACATTGTATAAAGTAAGTCCCTTTCCTAATACCTATCCCTTTTTGAAATCGGAAAAGGGGGCGTTGCAACTCCCATACAAATGAGATTTTTCATCTATACATCATCTATACATATTATAAACAGTAAACACTTTTTTTCGTGACGCCACTTCACGCTCAAACGCGTGGACGGCTTTTAACCAAACTTACACACAGGTCAGGTACATAGCCCGGCATGGTTCTACGTAATTTGTTTTTGAAATCGGAAATCGGTCCTTGGCACCTCCCATACAAATGGGAACTTTCATACTTAATATCTTTGGAGGTATTAATGCTAGACTACTGAAATTTGGTAAGGCGTTGTATAAAGTAAGTCCCTTTCCTATTACCTATCACTTTTTGAAATCGGAAAAGGGAGCGGTGCACCTCCCATACAAATGGGGTCTTTCATACCCCCTATCTATGCAACTATTATCGCTAGACTACTGAAACTTGGTAAGACATTGTATAAAGTAAGTCCCTCTCCTAATACCTATCCCTTTTTGAAATCGGAAAAGGGTTCGTGTAAGTAAACACTTTTTTTCGTGTCGCCACTTGACGCTCAAACGCGTGGACGGATTTTAACCAAACTTACACGCAGGTCAGGTACATAGCCCGGCATGGTTCTTATGTACTTTTTTTTGAAATCGGAAAAGGGGGCTCCCATACAAATGGGATCTTTCTTACCCCCTATCTATGCAACTATTATCGCTAGACTACTGAAATTTGGTAAGAAGTTGTATAAAGTAAGTCCCTTTCCTATTACCTATCACTTTTTGAAATCGGAAAAGGGAGCGGTGCACCTCCCATACAAATGAGATTTTTCATCTATACATCATCTATACATATTATAAACAGTAAACACTTTTTTTCGTGACGCCACTTCACGCTCAAACGCGTGGACGGATTTTAACCAAACTTACACACAGGTCAGGTACATAGCCCGGCATGGTTCTTACGTACTTTTTTTTTGAAATCGGAAATCGGTCCGTGGCACCTCCCATACAAATGGGAACTTTCATACTTAATATCTAGATAGGGGGCTATGCAACTATTATCGCTAGACTACTGAAATTTGGTAAGACGTTGTATAAAGTAAGTCCCTTTCCTATTACCTATAACTTTTTTAAATCGGAAAAGGGAGCGGTGCACCTCCCATACAAATGAGATTTTTCATCTATACATAATATATACATATTATAAACAGTAAACACTTTTTTTCGTGACGCCACTTCACGCTCAAACGCGTGGACGGCTTTTAACCAAACTTACACACAGGTCAGGTACATAGCCCGGCATGGTTCTACGTAATTTGTTTTTGAAATCGGAAATCGGTCCTTGGCACCTCCCATACAAATGGGAACTTTCATACTTAATATCTTTGGAGGTATTAATGCTAGACTACTGAAATTTGGTAAGGCGTTGTATAAAGTAAGTCCCTTTCCTAATACCTATCCCTTTTTGAAATCGGAAAGGGGGGCGTGGCACCTCCCATACAAATGGGATCTTTTATACCCCCTATCTATGCAACTATTATTGCAAGACTACTGAAATTTGGTAAATTTGTATACAGTAAGTCCCTTTCCTATTACTTATCACTTTTTGAAATCGGCAAAGGGAGCAGCGCACCTCCCATACAAATGAGATTTTTCATCTATACATAATCTATACATATTATAAAAAGTAAACACTTTTTTTCGTGACGCCACTTCACGCTCAAACGCGTGGACGGATTTTAACCAAACTTACACACAGCTCAGGTACATAGCCCGGCATGGTTCTTACGTAATTTTTTTTGAAATCGGAAATGGGGGCGTGGCACCTCCCATACAAATGGGAACATTCATACTCAATATCTTTGGAGGTATTAATGCTAGACTACTAAATTTTGGTAAGGCGTTGTATAAAGTAAGTCCCTTTCCTAATACCTATCCCTTTTTTAAATAGGAAAAGGGGGCGTGGCACCTCCCATACAAATCTGATCTTTCATGCCTCCTATCTATGCAACTATTATCGCTAGACTACTGAAACTTGGTAAGACATTGTATAAAGTAAGTCCCTTTCCTATGACCTATCACTTTTTGAAATCGGAAAAGGGAGCGGTGCACCTCCCATACAAATGAGATTTTTCATCTATACATAATCTATACATATTATAAACAGTAAACACTTTTTTTCGTGACGCCACTTCACGCTCAAACGCGTGGACGGATTTTAACCAAACTTACACACAGGTCAGGTACATAGCCCGGCATGGTTCTTACGTACTTTTTTTTTGAAATTGGAAATCGGTCCGTGGCACCTCCCATACAAATGGGAACTTTCATACTTAATATCTTTGGAGGTATTAATGCTAGACTACTGAAATTTGGTAAGACGTTGTACAAAGTAAGTCCCTTTCCTAATACCTATCCCTTTTTGTAATCGGAAAAGGGGGCGTGGCACCTCCCATACAAATGGGATCTTTCATGCCCCCTATCTATGCAACTATTATCGCTAGACTACTGAAATTTGGTAAGACGTTGTATAAAGTAAGTCCCTTTCCTAATACCTATCCCTTTTTGAAATCGGAAAGGGGAGCGGTGCACCTCCCATACAAATGAGATTTTTCATCTATACATAATCTATACATATTATAAAAAGTAAACACTTTTTTTCGTGACGCCACTTGACGCTCAAACGCGTGGACGGAGTTTAACCAAACTTACACACAGGTCAGGTACATAGCCCGGCATGGTTCTTACGTAATTTTTTTTTGAAATCGGAAATGGGGGCGTGGCACCTCCCATACAAATGGGAACATTCATACTCAGTATCTTTGGAGGTATTAATGCTAGACTACTAAATTTTGGTAAGGCGTTGTATAAAGTAAGTCCCTTTCCTAATACCCATCCCTTTTTGAAATCGGAAAAGGGGGCGTGGCACCTCCCATACAAATGGGATCTTTCATGCCCCCTATCTATGCAACTATTATCGCTAGACTACTGAAACTTGGTAAGGCATTGTATAAAGTAAGTCCCTTTCCTAATACCTATCCCTTTTTGAAATCGGAAAAGGGGGCGTGGCACCTCCCATACAAATGGGGTCTTTCATACCCCCTATCTATGCAACTATTATCGCTAGACTACTGAAACTTGGTAAGACATTGTATAAAGTAAGTCCCTTTCCTATGACCTATCACTTTTTGAAATCGGAAAAGGGAGCGGGGCACCTCCCATAAAAATGAGATTTTTCATACCCCCTATCTATGCAACTATTGTCGCTAGACTACTGAAATTTGGTAAGACCTTGTATAAAGTAAGTCCCTTTCCTATTACCTATCCCTTTTTGAAATCGGAAAAGGGGGCGTGGTACCTCCCATACAAATGGGATCTTTCATGCCCCTATCTATGCAACTATTATCGCTAGACTACTGAAATTTGGTAAGGAGCTGTATAAAGTAAGTCCCTTTCCTACTACCTATCACTTTTTGAAATCGGAAAAGGGAGCGGTGCACCTCCCATACAAATGGGATCTTTCATGCCCCTATCTATGCAACTATTATCGCTAGACTACTGAAATTTGGTAAGGAGCTGTATAAAGTAAGTCCCTTTCCTACTACCTATCACTTTTTGAAATCGGAAAAGGGAGCGGTGCACCTCCCATAAAAATGAGATTTTTCATACCCCCTATCTGTGCAACTATTGTCGCTAGACTACTGAAATTTGGTAAGACCTTGTATAAAGTAAGTCCCTTTCCTATTACCTATCCCTTTTTGAATTCGGAAAAGGGGGCGTGGCACCTCCCATACAAATGGGGTCTTTCATACCCCCTATCTATGCAACTATTATCGCTAGACTACTGAAACTTGGTAAGACATTGTATAAAGTAAGTCCCTTTCCTATGACCTATCACTTTTTGAAATCGGAAAAGGGAGCGGGGCACCTCCCATAAAAATGAGATTTTTCATACCCCCTATCTATGCAACTATTGTCGCTAGACTACTGAAATTTGGTAAGACCTTGTATAAAGTAAGTCCCTTTCCTATTACCTATCCCTTTTTGAAATCGGAAAAGGGGGCGTGGCACCTCCCATACAAATGGGATCTTTCATGCCCCTATCTATGCAACTATTATCGCTAGACTACTGAAATTTGGTAAGGAGCTGTATAAAGTAAGTCCCTTTCCTACTACCTATCACTTTTTGAAATCGGAAAAGGGAGCGGTGCACCTCCCATACAAATGAGATTTTTCATACCCCCTATCTATGCAACTATTATCGCTAGACTACTGAAATTTGGTAAGACGTTGTATAAAGTAAGTCCCTTTCCTATTACCTATAACTTTTTTAAATCGGAAAAGGGAGCGGTGCACCTCCCATACAAATGAGATTTTTCATCTATACATAATCTATACATATTATAAACAGTAAACACTTTTTTTCGTGACGCCATTTCACGCTCACACGCGTGGACGGATTTTAACCAAACTTACACACAGGTCAGGTACATAGCCCGGCATGGTTCTTTTGGACTTTTTTTTGAAATCGGAAAAGGGGGCTCCCATACAAATGGGATCTTTCTTACCCCCTATCTATGCAACTATTATCGCTAGACTACTGAAATTTGGTAAGAAGTTGTATAAAGTAAGTCCCTTTCCTATTACCTATCACTTTTTGAAATCGGAAAAGGGAGCGGTGCACCTCCCATACAAATGAGATTTTTCATCTATACATAATCTATACATATTATAAACAGTAAACACTTTTTTTCGTGACGCCACTTCACGCTCAAACGCGTGGACGGATTTTAACCAAACTTACACACAGGTCAGGTACATAGCCCGGCATGGTTCTTATGTACTTTTTTTTGAAATTGGAAAAGGGGGCTCCCATACAAATGGGATCTTTCTTACCCCCTATCTATGCAACTATTATCGCTAGACTACTGAAATTTGGTAAGAAGTTGTATAAAGTAAGTCCCTTTCCTATTACCTATCACTTTTTTGAAATCGGAAAAGGGAGCGGTGCACCTCCCATACAAATGAGATTTTTCATCTATACATAATCTATACATATTATAAACAGTAAACACTTTTTTTCGTGACGCCACTTCACGCTCAAACGCGTGGACGGATTTTAACCAAACTTACACACAGGTCAGGTACATAGCCCGGCATGGTTCTTACGTACTTTTTTTTGAAATCGGAAATCGGTCCGTGGCACCTCCCATACAAATGGGAACTTTCATACTTAATATCTTTGGAGGTATTAATGCTAGACTACTGAAATTTGGTAAGACGTTGTATAAAGTAAGTCCCTTTCCTAATACCTATCCCTTTTTGAAATCGGAAAAGGGGACGTGGCACCTCCCATACAAATGGGATCTTTCATACTTAATATCTTTGGAGGTATTAATGCTAGACTACTGAAATTTGGTAAGACGTTGTATAAAGTAAGTCCCTTTCCTAATACCTATCCCTTTTTGAAATCGGAAAAGGGGGCGTGGCACCTCCCATACAAATGGGATCTTTCATGCCCCCTATCTATGCAACTATTATCGCTAGACTACTGAAACTTGGTAAGACATTGTATAAAGTAAGTCCCTTTCCTAATACCTATCCCTTTTTGAAATCGGAAAAGGGGACGTGGCACCTCCCATACAAATGGGATCTTTCATGCCCCCTATCTATGCAACTATTATCGCTAGACTACTGAAACTTGGTAAGACATTGTATAAAGTAAGTCCCTTTCCTATGACCTATCACTTTTTGAAATCGGAAAAGGGAGCGGTGCACCTCCCATACAAATGGGGTCTTTCATACCCCCTATCTATGCAACTATTATCGCTAGACTACTGAAACTTGGTAAGACATTGTATAAAGTAAGTCCCTTTCCTAATACCTATCCCTTTTTGAAATCGGAAAAGGGGGCGTGGCACCTCCCATACAAATGGGATCTTTCATGCCCCCTATCTATGCAACTATTATCGCTAGACTACTGAAACTTGGTAAGACATTGTATAAAGTAAGTCCCTTTCCTAATACCTATCCCTTTTTGAAATCGGAAAAGGGGGCGTGTAAGTAAACACTTTTTTTCGTGTCGCCACTTGACGCTCAAACGCGTGGACGGATTTTAACCAAACTTACACGCAGGTCAGGTACATAGCCCGGCATGGTTCTTATGTACTTTTTTTTGAAATCGGAAAAGGGGGCTCCCATACAAATGGGATCTTTCTTACCCCCTATCTATGCAACTATTATCGCTAGACTACTGAAATTTGGTAAGAAGTTGTATAAAGTAAGTCCCTTTCCTATTACCTCTCACTTTTTGAAATCGGAAAAGGGAGCGGTGCACCTCCCATACAAATGAGATTTTTCATCTATACATAATCTATACATATTATAAACAGTAAACACTTTTTTTCGTGACGCCACTTCACGCTCAAACGCGTGGACGGATTTTAACCAAACTTACACACAGGTCAGGTACATAGCCCGGCATGGTTCTTACGTACTTTTTTTTGAAATCGGAAATCGGTCCGTGGCACCTCCCATACAAATGGGAACTTTCATACTTAATATCTTTGGAGGTATTAATGCTAGACTACTGAAATTTGGTAAGACGTTGTATAAAGTAAGTCCCTTTCCTAATACCTATCCCTTTTTGAAATCGGAAAAGGGGGCGTGGCACCTCCCATACAAATGGGGTCTTTCATACCCCCTATCTATGCAACTGTTATCGCTAGACTACTGAAACTTGGTAAGACATTGTATAAAGTAAGTCCCTTTCTTATGACCTATCACTTTTTGAAATCGGAAAAGGGAGCGGTGCACCTCCCATACAAATGAGATTTTTCATACCCCCTATCTATGCAACTATTATCGCTAGACTACTGAAATTTGGTAAGACGTTGTATAAAGTAAGTCCCTTTCCTATTACCTATCACTTTTTTAAATCGGAAAAGGGAGCGGTGCACCTCCCATAGAAATGGGGTCTTTCATACCCCCTATCTATGCAACTATTATCGCTAGACTACTGAAACTTGGTAAGACATTGTATAAAGTAAGTCCCTTTCCTAATACCTATCCCTTTTTGAAATCGGAAAAGGGGGCGTGGCACCTCCCATACAAATGGGATCTTTCATGCCCCCTATCTATGCAACTATTATCGCTAGACTACTGAAACTTGGTAAGACATTGTATAAAGTAAGTCCCTTTCCTAATACCTATCCCTTTTTGAAATCGGAAAAGGGGACGTGGCACCTCCCATACAAATGGGATCTTTCATGCCCCCTATCTATGCAACTATTATCGCTAGACTACTGAAACTTGGTAAGACATTGTATAAAGTAAGTCCCTTTCCTATGACCTATCACTTTTTGAAATCGGAAAAGGGAGCGGTGCACCTCCCATACAAATGGGGTCTTTCATACCCCCTATCTATGCAACTATTATCGCTAGACTACTGAAACTTGGTAAGACATTGTATAAAGTAAGTCCCTTTCCTAATACCTATCCCTTTTTGAAATCGGAAAAGGGGGCGTGGCACCTCCCATACAAATGGGATCTTTCATGCCCCCTATCTATGCAACTATTATCGCTAGACTACTGAAACTTGGTAAGACATTGTATAAAGTAAGTCCCTTTCCTAATACCTATCCCTTTTTGAAATCGGAAAAGGGGGCGTGTAAGTAAACACTTTTTTTCGTGTCGCCACTTGACGCTCAAACGCGTGGACGGATTTTAACCAAACTTACACGCAGGTCAGGTACATAGCCCGGCATGGTTCTTATGTACTTTTTTTTGAAATCGGAAAAGGGGGCTCCCATACAAATGGGATCTTTCTTACCCCCTATCTATGCAACTATTATCGCTAGACTACTGAAATTTGGTAAGAAGTTGTATAAAGTAAGTCCCTTTCCTATTACCTCTCACTTTTTGAAATCGGAAAAGGGAGCGGTGCACCTCCCATACAAATGAGATTTTTCATCTATACATAATCTATACATATTATAAACAGTAAACACTTTTTTTCGTGACGCCACTTCACGCTCAAACGCGTGGACGGATTTTAACCAAACTTACACACAGGTCAGGTACATAGCCCGGCATGGTTCTTACGTACTTTTTTTTGAAATCGGAAATCGGTCCGTGGCACCTCCCATACAAATGGGAACTTTCATACTTAATATCTTTGGAGGTATTAATGCTAGACTACTGAAATTTGGTAAGACGTTGTATAAAGTAAGTCCCTTTCCTAATACCTATCCCTTTTTGAAATCGGAAAAGTGGGCGTGGCACCTCCCATACAAATGGGGTCTTTCATACCCCCTATCTATGCAACTGTTATCGCTAGACTACTGAAACTTGGTAAGACATTGTATAAAGTAAGTCCCTTTCCTATGACCTATCACTTTTTGAAATCGGAAAAGGGAGCGGTGCACCTCCCATACAAATGAGATTTTTCATACCCCCTATCTATGCAACTATTATCGCTAGACTACTGAAATTTGGTAAGACGTTGTATAAAGTAAGTCCCTTTCCTATTACCTATCACTTTTTTAAATCGGAAAAGGGAGCGGTGCACCTCCCATAGAAATGGGGTCTTTCATACCCCCTATCTATGCAACTATTATCGCTAGACTACTGAAACTTGGTAAGACATTGTATAAAGTAAGTCCCTTTCCTAATACCTATCCCTTTTTGAAATCGGAAAAGGGGGCGTGGCACCTCCCATACAAATGGGATCTTTCATGCCCCCTATCTATGCAACTATTATCGCTAGACTACTGAAACTTGGTAAGACATTGTATAAAGTAAGTCCCTTTCCTAATACCTATCCCTTTTTGAAATCGGAAAAGGGGACGTGGCACCTCCCATACAAATGGGATCTTTCATGCCCCCTATCTATGCAACTATTATCGCTAGACTACTGAAACTTGGTAAGACATTGTATAAAGTAAGTCCCTTTCCTATGACCTATCACTTTTTGAAATCGGAAAAGGGAGCGGTGCACCTCCCATACAAATGGGGTCTTTCATACCCCCTATCTATGCAACTATTATCGCTAGACTACTGAAACTTGGTAAGACATTGTATAAAGTAAGTCCCTTTCCTAATACCTATCCCTTTTTGAAATCGGAAAAGGGGGCGTGGCACCTCCCATACAAATGGGATCTTTCATGCCCCCTATCTATGCAACTATTATCGCTAGACTACTGAAACTTGGTAAGACATTGTATAAAGTAAGTCCCTTTCCTAATACCTATCCCTTTTTGAAATCGGAAAAGGGGGCGTGTAAGTAAACACTTTTTTTCGTGTCGCCACTTGACGCTCAAACGCGTGGACGGATTTTAACCAAACTTACACGCAGGTCAGGTACATAGCCCGGCATGGTTGTTATGTACTTTTTTTGAAATCGGAAAAGGGGGCTCCCATACAAATGGGATCTTTCTTACCCCCTATCTATGCAACTATTATCGCTAGACTACTGAAATTTGGTAAGAAGTTGTATAAAGTAAGTCCCTTTCCTATTACCTATCCCTTTTTGAAATCGGAAAAGGGAGCGGTGCACCTCCCATACAAATGAGATTTTTCATCTATACATAATCTATACATATTATAAACAGTAAACACTTTTTTTCGTGACGCCACTTCACGCTCAAACGCGTGGACGGATTTTAACCAAACTTACACACAGGTCAGGTACATAGCCCGGCATGGTTCTTACGTACTTTTTTTTTGAAATCGGAAATCGGTCCGTGGCACCTCCCATACAAATGGGAACTTTCATACTTAATATCTAGATAGGGGGCTATGCAACTATTATCGCTAGACTACTGAAATTTGGTAAGACGTTGTATAAAGTAAGTCCCTTTCCTAATACCTATCCCTTTTTGAAATCGGAAAAGGGGGCGTGGCACCTCCCATACAAATGGGATCTTTCATGCCCCCTATCTATGCAACTATTATCGCTAGACTACTGAAACTTGGTAAGACATTGTATAAAGTAAGTCCCTTTCCTAATACCTATCCCTTTTTGAAATCGGAAAAGGGGGCGTGTAAGTAAACACTTTTTTTCGTGTCGCCACTTGACGCTCAAACGCGTGGACGGATTTTAACCAAACTTACACGCAGGTCAGGTACATAGCCCGGCATGGTTGTTATGTACTTTTTTTGAAATCGGAAAAGGGGGCTCCCATACAAATGGGATCTTTCTTACCCCCTATCTATGCAACTATTATCGCTAGACTACTGAAATTTGGTAAGAAGTTGTATAAAGTAAGTCCCTTTCCTATTACCTATCACTTTTTGAAATCGGAAAAGGGAGCGGTGCACCTCCCATACAAATGAGATTTTTCATCTATACATAATCTATACATATTATAAACAGTAAACACTTTTTTTCGTGACGCCACTTCACGCTCAAACGCGTGGACGGATTTTAACCAAACTTACACACAGGTCAGGTACATAGCCCGGCATGGTTCTTACGTACTTTTTTTTTGAAATCGGAAATCGGTCCGTGGCACCTCCCATACAAATGGGAACTTTCATACTTAATATCTAGATAGGGGGCTATGCAACTATTATCGCTAGACTACTGAAATTTGGTAAGACGTTGTATAAAGTAAGTCCCTTTCCTAATACCTATCCCTTTTTGAAATCGGAAAAGGGGGCGTGGCACCTCCCATACAAATGGGATCTTTCATGCCCCCTATCTATGCAACTATTATCGCTAGACTACTGAAATTTGGTAAGACGTTGTATAAAGTAAGTCCCTTTCCTAATACCTATCCCTTTTTGAAATCGGAAAAGGGGGCGTGGCACCTCCCATAGAAATGGGGTCTTTCATACCCCCTATCTATGCAACTATTATCGCTAGACTACTGAAACTTGGTAAGACATTGTATAAAGTAAGTCCCTTTCCTATGACCTATCACTTTTTGAAATCGGAAAAGGGAGCGGTGCACCTCCCATACAAATGAGATTTTTCATACCCCCTATCTATGCAACTATTATCGCTAGACTACTGAAATTTGGTAAGACGTTGTATAAAGTAAGTCCCTTTCCTATTACCTATCACTTTTTTAAATCGGAAAAGGGAGCGGTGCACCTCCCATAGAAATGGGGTCTTTCATACCCCCTATCTATGCAACTATTATCGCTAGACTACTGAAACTTGGTAAGACATTGTATAAAGTAAGTCCCTTTCCTAATACCTATCCCTTTTTGAAATCGGAAAAGGGGGCGTGGCACCTCCCATACAAATGGGATCTTTCATGCCCCCTATCTATGCAACTATTATCGCTAGACTACTGAAACTTGGTAAGACATTGTATAAAGTAAGTCCCTTTCCTAATACCTATCCCTTTTTGAAATCGGAAAAGGGGACGTGGCACCTCCCATACAAATGGGATCTTTCATGCCCCCTATCTATGCAACTATTATCGCTAGACTACTGAAACTTGGTAAGACATTGTATAAAGTAAGTCCCTTTCCTATGACCTATCACTTTTTGAAATCGGAAAAGGGAGCGGTGCACCTCCCATACAAATGGGGTCTTTCATACCCCCTATCTATGCAACTATTATCGCTAGACTACTGAAACTTGGTAAGACATTGTATAAAGTAAGTCCCTTTCCTAATACCTATCCCTTTTTGAAATCGGAAAAGGGGGCGTGTAAGTAAACACTTTTTTTCGTGTCGCCACTTGACGCTCAAACGCGTGGACGGATTTTAACCAAACTTACACGCAGGTCAGGTACATAGCCCGGCATGGTTGTTATGTACTTTTTTTGAAATCGGAAAAGGGGGCTCCCATACAAATGGGATCTTTCTTACCCCCTATCTATGCAACTATTATCGCTAGACTACTGAAATTTGGTAAGAAGTTGTATAAAGTAAGTCCCTTTCCTATTACCTATCACTTTTTGAAATCGGAAAAGGGAGCGGTGCACCTCCCATACAAATAAGATTTTTCATCTATACATAATCTATACATATTATAAACAGTAAACACTTTTTTTCGTGACGCCACTTCACGCTCAAACGCGTGGACGGATTTTAACCAAACTTACACACAGGTCAGGTACATAGCCCGGCATGGTTCTTACGTACTTTTTTTTTGAAATCGGAAATCGGTCCGTGGCACCTCCCATACAAATGGGAACTTTCATACTTAATATCTAGATAGGGGGCTATGCAACTATTATCGCTAGACTACTGAAATTTGGTAAGACGTTGTATAAAGTAAGTCCCTTTCCTAATACCTATCCCTTTTTGAAATCGGAAAAGGGGGCGTGGCACCTCCCATACAAATGGGATCTTTCATGCCCCCTATCTATGCAACTATTATCGCTAGACTACTGAAACTTGGTAAGACATTGTATAAAGTAAGTCCCTTTCCTAATACCTATCCCTTTTTGAAATCGGAAAAGGGGGCGTGTAAGTAAACACTTTTTTTCGTGTCGCCACTTGACGCTCAAACGCGTGGACGGATTTTAACCAAACTTACACGCAGGTCAGGTACATAGCCCGGCATGGTTCTTATGTACTTTTTTTTGAAATCGGAAAAGGGGGCTCCCATACAAATGGGATCTTTCTTACCCCCTATCTATGCAACTATTATCGCTAGACTACTGAAATTTGGTAAGAAGTTGTATAAAGTAAGTCCCTTTCCTATTACCTATCACTTTTTGAAATCGGAAAAGGGAGCGGTGCACCTCCCATACAAATGAGATTTTTCATCTATACATAATCTATACATATTATAAACAGTAAACACTTTTTTTCGTGACGCCACTTCACGCTCAAACGCGTGGACGGATTTTAACCAAACTTACACACAGGTCAGGTACATAGCCCGGCATGGTTCTTACGTACTTTTTTTTGAAATCGGAAATCGGTCCGTGGCACCTCCCATACAAATGGGAACTTTCATACTTAATATCTTTGGAGGTATTAATGCTAGACTACTGAAATTTGGTAAGACGTTGTATAAAGTAAGTCCCTTTCCTATGACCTATCACTTTTTGAAATCGCAAAAGGGAGCGGTGCACCTCCCATACAAATGAGATTTTTCATACCCCCTATCTATGCAACTATTATCGCTAGACTACTGAAATTTGGTAAGACGTTGTATAAAGTAAGTCCCTTTCCTATTACCTATCACTTTTTTAAATCGGAAAAGGGAGCGGTGCACCTCCCATAGAAATGGGGTCTTTCATACCCCCTATCTATGCAACTATTATCGCTAGACTACTGAAACTTGGTAAGACATTGTATAAAGTAAGTCCCTTTCCTAATACCTATCCCTTTTTGAAATCGGAAAAGGGGGCGTGGCACCTCCCATACAAATGGGATCTTTCATGCCCCCTATCTATGCAACTATTATCGCTAGACTACTGAAACTTGGTAAGACATTGTATAAAGTAAGTCCCTTTCCTAATACCTATCCCTTTTTGAAATCGGAAAAGGGGACGTGGCACCTCCCATACAAATGGGATCTTTCATGCCCCCTATCTATGCAACTATTATCGCTAGACTACTGAAACTTGGTAAGACATTGTATAAAGTAAGTCCCTTTCCTATGACCTATCACTTTTTGAAATCGGAAAAGGGAGCGGTGCACCTCCCATACAAATGGGGTCTTTCATACCCCCTATCTATGCAACTATTATCGCTAGACTACTGAAACTTGGTAAGACATTGTATAAAGTAAGTCCCTTTCCTAATACCTATCCCTTTTTGAAATCGGAAAAGGCGGCGTGGCACCTCCCATACAAATGGGATCTTTCATGCCCCCTATCTATGCAACTATTATCGCTAGACTACTGAAACTTGGTAAGACATTGTATGAAGTAAGTCCCTTTCCTAATACCTATCCCTTTTTGAAATCGGAAAAGGGGGCGTGTAAGTAAACACTTTTTTTCGTGTCGCCACTTGACGCTCAAACGCGTGGACGGATTTTAACCAAACTTACACGCAGGTCAGGTACATAGCCCGGCATGGTTCTTATGTACTTTTTTTTGAAATCGGAAAAGGGGGCTCCCATACAAATGGGATCTTTCTTACCCCCTATCTATGCAACTATTATCGCTAGACTACTGAAATTTGGTAAGAAGTTGTATAAAGTAAGTCCCTTTCCTATTACCTATCACTTTTTTAAATCGGAAAAGGGAGCGGTGCACCTCCCATAGAAATGGGGTCTTTCATACCCCCTATCTATGCAACTATTATCGCTAGACTACTGAAACTTGGTAAGACATTGTATAAAGTAAGTCCCTTTCCTAATACCTATCCCTTTTTGAAATCGGAAAAGGGGGCGTGGCACCTCCCATACAAATGGGATCTTTCATGCCCCCTATCTATGCAACTATTATCGCTAGACTACTGAAACTTGGTAAGACATTGTATAAAGTAAGTCCCTTTCCTATGACCTATCACTTTTTGAAATCGGAAAAGGGAGCGGTGCACCTCCCATACAAATGAGATTTTTCATACCCCCTATCTATGCAACTATTATCGCTAGACTACTGAAATTTGGTAAGACGTTGTATAAAGTAAGTCCCTTTCCTATTACCTATCACTTTTTTAAATCGGAAAAGGGAGCGGTGCACCTCCCATAGAAATGGGGTCTTTCATACCCCCTATCTATGCAACTATTATCGCTAGACTACTGAAACTTGGTAAGACATTGTATAAAGTAAGTCCCTTTCCTAATACCTATCCCTTTTTGAAATCGGAAAAGGGGGCGTGGCACCTCCCATACAAATGGGATCTTTCATGCCCCCTATCTATGCAACTATTATCGCTAGACTACTGAAACTTGGTAAGACATTGTATAAAGTAAGTCCCTTTCCTAATACCTATCCCTTTTTGAAATCGGAAAAGGGGACGTGGCACCTCCCATACAAATGGGATCTTTCATGCCCCCTATCTATGCAACTATTATCGCTAGACTACTGAAACTTGGTAAGACATTGTATAAAGTAAGTCCCTTTCCTATGACCTATCACTTTTTGAAATCGGAAAAGGGAGCGGTGCACCTCCCATACAAATGGGGTCTTTCATACCCCCTATCTATGCAACTATTATCGCTAGACTACTGAAACTTGGTAAGACATTGTATAAAGTAAGTCCCTTTCCTAATACCTATCCCTTTTTGAAATCGGAAAAGGCGGCGTGGCACCTCCCATACAAATGGGATCTTTCATGCCCCCTATCTATGCAACTATTATCGCTAGACTACTGAAACTTGGTAAGACATTGTATAAAGTAAGTCCCTTTCCTAATACCTATCCCTTTTTGAAATCGGAAAAGGGGGCGTGTAAGTAAACACTTTTTTTCGTGTCGCCACTTGACGCTCAAACGCGTGGACGGATTTTAACCAAACTTACACGCAGGTCAGGTACATAGCCCGGCATGGTTCTTATGTACTTTTTTTTGAAATCGGAAAAGGGGGCTCCCATACAAATGGGATCTTTCTTACCCCCTATCTATGCAACTATTATCGCTAGACTACTGAAATTTGGTAAGAAGTTGTATAAAGTAAGTCCCTTTCCTATTACCTATCACTTTTTGAAATCGGAAAAGGGAGCGGTGCACCTCCCATACAAATGAGATTTTTCATCTATACATAATCTATACATATTATAAACAGTAAACACTTTTTTTCGTGACGCCACTTCACGCTCAAACGCGTGGACGGATTTTAACCAAACTTACACACAGGTCAGGTACATAGCCCGGCATGGTTCTTACGTACTTTTTTTTTGAAATCGGAAATCGGTCCGTGGCACCTCCCATACAAATGGGAACTTTCATACTTAATATCTAGATAGGGGGCTATGCAACTATTATCGCTAGACTACTGAAATTTGGTAAGACGTTGTATAAAGTAAGTCCCTTTCCTATTACCTATCACTTTTTTAAATCGGAAAAGGGAGCGGTGCACCTCCCATACAAATGGGGTCTTTCATACGCCCTATCTATGCAACTATTATCGCTAGACTACTGAAACTTGGTAAGACATTTTATAAAGTAAGTCCCTTTCCTAATACCTATCCCTTTTTGAAATCGGACAAGGGGGCGTGGCACCTGCCATACAAATGGGATCTTTCATGCCCCCTATCTATGCAACTATTATCGCTAGACTACTGAAACTTGGTAAGACATTGTATAAAGTAAGTCCCTTTCCTATGACCTATCACTTTTTGAAATCGGAAAAGGGAGCGGTGCACCTCCCATACAAATGGGGTCTTTCATACCCCCTATCTATGCAACTATTATCGCTAGACTACTGAAACTTGGTAAGACATTTTATAAAGTAAGTCCCTTTCCTAATACCTATCCCTTTTTGAAATCGGACAAGGGGGCGTGGCACCTGCCATACAAATGGGATCTTTCATGCCCCCTATCTATGCAACTATTATCGCTAGACTACTGAAACTTGGTAAGAAGTTGTATAAAGTAAGGCCCTTTCCTATTACCTATCACTTTTTGAAATCGGAAAAGGGAGCGGTGCACCTCCCATACAAATGAGATTTTTCATCTATACATAATCTATACATATTATAAACAGTAAACACTTTTTTTCGTGACGCCACTTCACGCTCAAACGCGTGGACGGATTTTAACCAAACTTACACACAGGTCAGGTACATAGCCCGGCATGGTTCTTACGTACTTTTTTTTTGAAATCGGAAATCGGTCCGTGGCACCTCCCATACAAATGGGAACTTTCATACTTAATATCTTTGGAGGTATTAATGCTAGACTACTGAAATTTGGTAAGACGTTGTATAAAGTAAGTCCCTTTCCTAATACCTATCCCTTTTTGAAATCGGAAAAGGGGGCGTGGCACCTCCCATACAAATGGGATCTTTCATGCCCCCTATCTATGCAACTATTATCGCTAGACTACTGAAATTTGGTAAGACGTTGTACAAAGTAAGTCCCTTTCCTAATACCTATCCCTTTTTGAAATCGGAAAGGGGAGCGGTGCACCTCCCATACAAATGAGATTTTTCATCTATACATAATCTATACATATTATAAAAAGTAAACACTTTTTTTCGTGTCGCCACTTGACGCTCAAACGCGTGGACGGAGTTTAACCAAACTTACACACAGGTCAGGTACATAGCCCGGCATGGTTCTTACGTAATTTTTTTTTGAAATCAGAAATGGGGGCGTGGCACCTCCCATACAAATGGGAACATTCATACTCAATATCTTTGGAGGTATTAATGCTAGACTACTAAATTTTGGTAAGGCGTTGTATAAAGTAAGTCCCTTTCCTAATACCTATCACTTTTTGAAATCGGAAAGGGGAGCGGTGCACCTCCCATACAAATGAGATTTTTCATCTATACATAATCTATACATATTATAAAAAGTAAACACTTTTTTTCGTGACGCCACTTGACGCTCAAACGCGTGGACGGAGTTTAACCAAACTTACACACAGGTCAGGTACATAGCCCGGCATGGTTCTTACGTAATTTTTTTTTGAAATCGGAAATGGGGGCGTGGCAGCTCCCATACAAATGGGAACATTCATACTCAGTATCTTTGGAGGTATTAATGCTAGACTACTAAATTTTGGTAAGGCGTTGTATAAAGTAAGTCCCTTTCCTAATACCTATCTCTTTTTGAAATCGGAAAAGGGGGCGTGGCACCTCCCATACAAATGGGATCTTTCATGCCCCCTATCTATGCAACTATTATCGCTAGACTACTGAAACTTGGTAAGACATTGTATAAAGTAAGTCCCTTTCCTAATACCTATCCCTTTTTGAAATCGGAAAAGGGGGCGTGGCACCTCCCATACAAATGGGGTCTTTCATACCCCCTATCTATGCAACTATTATCGCTAGACTACTGAAACTTGGTAAGACATTGTATAAAGTATTAATGCTAGACTACTGAAATTTGGTAAGACGTTGTATAAAGTAAGTCCCTTTCCTAATACCTATCCCTTTTTGAAATCGGAAAAGGGGGCGTGGCACCTCCCATACAAATGGGGTCTTTCATACCCCCTATCTATGCAACTGTTATCGCTAGACTACTGAAACTTGGTAAGACATTGTATAAAGTAAGTCCCTTTCCTATGACCTATCACTTTTTGAAATCGGAAAAGGGAGCGGTGCACCTCCCATACAAATGAGATTTTTCATACCCCCTATCTATGCAACTATTATCGCTAGACTACTGAAATTTGGTAAGACGTTGTATAAAGTAAGTCCCTTTCCTATTACCTATCACTTTTTTAAATCGGAAAAGGGAGCGGTGCACCTCCCATAGAAATGGGGTCTTTCATACCCCCTATCTATGCAACTATTATCGCTAGACTACTGAAACTTGGTAAGACATTGTATAAAGTAAGTCCCTTTCCTAATACTTATCCCTTGTTGAAATCGGAAAAGGGGGCGTGGCACCTCCCATACAAATGGGATCTTTCATGCCCCCTATCTATGCAACTATTATCGCTAGACTACTGAAACTTGGTAAGACATTGTATAAAGTAAGTCCCTTTCCTAATACCTATCCCTTTTTGAAATCGGAAAAGGGGACGTGGCACCTCCCATACAAATGGGATCTTTCATGCCCCCTATCTATGCAACTATTATCGCTAGACTACTGAAACTTGGTAAGACATTGTATAAAGTAAGTCCCTTTCCTATGACCTATCACTTTTTGAAATCGGAAAAGGGAGCGGTGCACCTCCCATACAAATGGGGTCTTTCATACCCCCTATCTATGCAACTATTATCGCTAGACTACTGAAACTTGGTAAGACATTGTATAAAGTAAGTCCCTTTCCTAATACCTATCCCTTTTTGAAATCGGAAAAGGCGGCGTGGCACCTCCCATACAAATGGGATCTTTCATGCCCCCTATCTATGCAACTATTATCGCTAGACTACTGAAACTTGGTAAGACATTGTATAAAGTAAGTCCCTTTCCTAATACCTATCCCTTTTTGAAATCGGAAAAGGGGGCGTGTAAGTAAACACTTTTTTTCGTGTCGCCACTTGACGCTCAAACGCGTGGACGGATTTTAACCAAACTTACACGCAGGTCAGGTACATAGCCCGGCATGGTTCTTATGTACTTTTTTTTGAAATCGGAAAAGGGGGCTCCCATACAAATGGGATCTTTCTTACCCCCTATCTATGCAACTATTATCGCTAGACTACTGAAATTTGGTAAGAAGTTGTATAAAGTAAGTCCCTTTCCTATTACCTATCACTTTTTGAAATCGGAAAAGGGAGCGGTGCACCTCCCATACAAATAAGATTTTTCATCTATACATAATCTATACATATTATAAACAGTAAACACTTTTTTTCGTGACGCCACTTCACGCTCAAACGCGTGGACGGATTTTAACCAAACTTACACACAGGTCAGGTACATAGCCCGGCATGGTTCTTACGTACTTTTTTTTTGAAATCGGAAATCGGTCCGTGGCACCTCCCATACAAATGGGAACTTTCATACTTAATATCTAGATAGGGGGCTATGCAACTATTATCGCTAGACTACTGAAATTTGGTAAGACGTTGTATAAAGTAAGTCCCTTTCCTATTACCTATCACTTTTTTAAATCGGAAAAGGGAGCGGTGCACCTCCCATACAAATGGGGTCTTTCATACCCCCTATCTATGCAACTATTATCGCTAGACTACTGAAACTTGGTAAGACATTTTATAAAGTAAGTCCCTTTCCTAATACCTATCCCTTTTTGAAATCGGACAAGGGGGCGTGGCACCTGCCATACAAATGGGATCTTTCATGCCCCCTATCTATGCAACTATTATCGCTAGACTACTGAAACTTGGTAAGACATTGTATAAAGTAAGTCCCTTTCCTATGACCTATCACTTTTTGAAATCGGAAAAGGGAGCGGTGCACCTCCCATACAAATGGGGTCTTTCATACCCCCTATCTATGCAACTATTATCGCTAGACTACTGAAACTTGGTAAGACATTGTATAAAGTAAGTCCCTTTCCTATGACCTATCACTTTTTGAAATCGGAAAAGGGAGCGGTGCACCTCCCATACAAATGGGGTCTTTCATACCCCCTATCTATGCAACTATTATCGCTAGACTACTGAAACTTGGTAAGACATTGTATAAAGTAAGTCCCTTTCCTAATACCTATCCCTTTTTGAAATCGGAAGAGGGAGCGGTGCACCTCCCATACAAATGAGATTTTTCATCTATACATAATCTATACATATTATAAAAAGTAAACACTTTTTTTCGTGTCGCCACTTGACGCTCAAACGCGTGGACGGATTTTAACCAAACTTACACGCAGGTCAGGTACATAGCCCGGTATGGTTCTTATGTACTTTTTTTTGAAATCGGAAAAGGGGGCTCCCATACAAATGGGATCTTTCTTACCCCCTATCTATGCAACTATTATCGCTAGACTACTGAAATTTGGTAAGAAGTTGTATAAAGTAAGGCCCTTTCCTATTACCTATCACTTTTTGAAATCGGAAAAGGGAGCGGTGCACCTCCCATACAAATGAGATTTTTCATCTATACATAATCTATACATATTATAAACAGTAAACACTTTTTTTCGTGACGCCACTTCACGCTCAAACGCGTGGACGGATTTTAACCAAACTTACACACAGGTCAGGTACATAGCCCGGCATGGTTCTTACGTACTTTTTTTTTGAAATCGGAAATCGGTCCGTGGCACCTCCCATACAAATGGGAACTTTCATACTTAATATCTTTGGAGGTATTAATGCTAGACTACTGAAATTTGGTAAGACGTTGTATAAAGTAAGTCCCTTTCCTAATACCTATCCCTTTTTGAAATCGGAAAAGGGGGCGTGGCACCTCCCATACAAATGGGATCTTTCATGCCCCCTATCTATGCAACTATTATCGCTAGACTACTGAAATTTGGTAAGACGTTGTATAAAGTAAGTCCCTTTCCTAATACCTATCCCTTTTTGAAATCGGAAAGGGGAGCGGTGCACCTCCCATACAAATGAGATTTTTCATCTATACATAATCTATACATATTATAAAAAGTAAACACTTTTTTTCGTGTCGCCACTTGACGCTCAAACGCGTGGACGGAGTTTAACCAAACTTACACACAGGTCAGGTACATAGCCCGGCATGGTTCTTACGTAATTTTTTTTTGAAATCAGAAATGGGGGCGTGGCACCTCCCATACAAATGGGAACATTCATACTCAATATCTTTGGAGGTATTAATGCTAGACTACTAAATTTTGGTAAGGCGTTGTATAAAGTAAGTCCCTTTCCTAATACCTATCACTTTTTGAAATCGGAAAGGGGAGCGGTGCACCTCCCATACAAATGAGATTTTTCATCTATACATAATCTATACATATTATAAAAAGTAAACACTTTTTTTCGTGACGCCACTTGACGCTCAAACGCGTGGACGGAGTTTAACCAAACTTACACACAGGTCAGGTACATAGCCCGGCATGGTTCTTACGTAATTTTTTTTTGAAATCGGAAATGGGGGCGTGGCACCTCCCATACAAATGGGAACATTCATACTCAGTATCTTTGGAGGTATTAATGCTAGACTACTAAATTTTGGTAAGGCGTTGTATAAAGTAAGTCCCTTTCCTAATACCTATCCCTTTTTGAAATCGGAAAAGGGGGCGTGGCACCTCCCATACAAATGGGATCTTTCATGCCCCCTATCTATGCAACTATTATCGCTAGACTACTGAAACTTGGTAAGACATTGTATAAAGTAAGTCCCTTTCCTAATACCTATCCCTTTTTGAAATCGGAAAAGGGGGCGTGGCACCTCCCATACAAATGGGGTTTTCATACCCCCTATCTATGCAACTATTATCGCTAGACTACTGAAACTTGGTAAGACATTGTATAAAGTAAGTCCCTTTCCTATGACCTATCACTTTTTGAAATCGGAAAAGGGAGCGGTGCACCTCCCATACAAATGGGGTTTTCATACCCCCTATCTATGCAACTATTATCGCTAGACTACTGAAACTTGGTAAGACATTGTATAAAGTAAGTCCCTTTCCTATGACCTATCACTTTTTGAAATCGGAAAAGGGAGCGGTGCACCTCCCATAAAAATGAGATTTTTCATACCCCCTATCTATGCAACTATTATTGCTAGACTACTGAAATTTGGTAAGACGTTATATAAAGTAAGTCCCTTTCCTATTACCTATCACTTTTTGAAATCGGAAAGTGGAGCGGTGCACCTCCCATACAAATGAGATTGTTCATCTATACATAATCTATACATATTATAAAAAGTAAACACTTTTTTTCGTGACGCCACTTGACGCTCAAACGCGTGGACGGAGTTTAACCAAACTTACACACAGGTCAGGTACATAGCCCGGCATGGTTCTTACGTAATTTTTTTTTGAAATCGGAAATGGGGGCGTGGCACCTCCCATACAAATGGGAACATTCATACTCAGTATCTTTGGAGGTATTAATGCTAGACTACTAAATTTTGGTAAGGCGTTGTATAAAGTAAGTCCCTTTCCTAATACCTATCCCTTTTTGAAATCGGAAAAGGGGGCGTGGCACCTCCCATACAAATGGGATCTTTCATGCCCCCTATCTATGCAACTATTATCGCTAGACTACTGAAATTTGGTAAGACCTTGTATAAAGTAAGTCCCTTTCCTATTACCTATCCCTTTTTGAAATCGGAAAAGGGGGCGTGGCACCTCCCATACAAATGGGATCTTTCATGCCCCTATCTATGCAACTATTATCGCTAGACTACTGAAATTTGGTAAGAAGCTGTATAAAGTAAGTCCCTTTCCTACTACCTATCACTTTTTGAAATCGGAAAAGGGAGCGGTGCACCTCCCATACAAATGAGATTTTTCATACCCCCTATCTATGCAACTATTATTGCTAGACTACTGAAATTTGGTAAGACGTTATATAAAGTAAGTCCCTTTCCTATTACCTATCACTTTTTTAAATCGGAAAAGGGAGCGGTGCACCTCCCATACAAATGAGATTTTTCATCTATACATAATCTATACATATTATAAAAAGTAAACACTTTTTTTCGTGTCGCCACTTGACGCTCAAACGCGTGGACGTATTTTAACCAAACTTACACGCAGGTCAGGTACATAGCCCGGCATGGTTCTTATGTACTTTTTTTTGAAATCGGAAAAGGGGGCTCCCATACAAATGGGATCTTTCTTAACCCCCTATCTATGCAACTATTATTGCTAGACTACTGAAATTTGGTAAGACGTTATATAAAGTAAGTCCCTTTCCTATTACCTATCACTTTTTTAAATCGGAAAAGGGAGCGGTGCACCTCCCATACAAATGAGATTTTTCATACCCCCTATCTATGCAACTATTATTGCTAGACTACTGAAATTTGGTAAGACGTTATATAAAGTAAGTCCCTTTCCTATTACCTATCACTTTTTTAAATCGGAAAAGGGAGCGGTGCACCTCCCATGCAAATGAGATTTTTCATCTATACATAATCTATACATATTATAAACAGTAAACACTTTTTTTCGTGACGCCACTTCACGCTCAAACGCGTGGACGGATTTTAACCAAACTTACACACAGGTCAGGTACATAGCCCGGCATGGTTCTTACGTACTTTTTTTTTGAAATCGGAAATCGGTCCGTGGCACCTCCCATACAAATGGGAACTTTCATACTTAATATCTTTGGAGGTATTAATGCTAGACTACTGAAATTTGGTAAGACGTTGTATAAAGTAAGTCCCTTTCCTAATACCTATCCCTTTTCGAAATCGGAAAAGGGAGCGGTGCACCTCCCATACAAATGGGGTCTTTCATACCCCCTATCTATGCAACTATTATCGCTAGACTACTGAAACTTGGTAAGACATTGTATAAAGTAAGTCCCTTTCCTAATACCTATCCCTTTTTGAAATCAGAAAAGGGGGCGTGGCACCTCCCATACAAATGGGATCTTTCATGCCCCCTATCTATGCAACTATTATCTCTAGACTACTTAAACTTGGTAAGACATTGTATAAAGTAAGTCCCTTTCCTAATTCCCTTTTTGAAATCGGAAAAGGGGGCGTGGCACCTCCCATACAAATGGGGTCTTTCATACCCCCTATCTATGCAACTATTATCGCTAGACTACTGAAACTTGGTAAGACATTGTATAAAGTAAGTCCCTTTCCTACGACCTATCACTTTTTGAAATCGGAAAAGGGAGCGGTGCACCTCCCATACAAATGAGATTTTTCATACCCCCTATCTATGCAACTATTATCGCTAGACTACTGAAATTTGGTAAGACGTTGTATAAAGTAAGTCCCTTTCCTATTACCTATCACTTTTTTAAATCGGAAAAGGGAGCGGTGCACCTCCCATACAAATGGGGTCTTTCATACCCCCTATCTATGCAACTATTATCGCTAGACTACTGAAACTTGGTAAGACATTGTATAAAGTAAGTCCCTTTCCTAATACCTATCCCTTTTTGAAATCGGAAAAGGGGGCGTGCCACCTCCCATACAAATGGGATCTTTCATGCCCCCTATCTATGCAACTATTATCGCTAGACTACTGAAACTTGGTAAGACATTGTATAAAGTAAGTCCCTTTCCTAATACCTATCCCTTTTTGAAATCGGAAAAGGGGGCGTGGCACCTCCGATACAAATGGGATCGTTCATGCCCCCTATCTATGCAACTATTATCGCTAGACTACTGAAACTTGGTAAGACATTGTATAAAGTAAGTCCCTTTCCTATGACCTATCACTTTTTGAAATCGGAAAAGGAAGCGGTGCACCTCCCATACAAATGGGGTCTTTCATACCCCATATCTATGCAACTATTATCGCTAGACTACTGAAACTTGGTAAGACATTGTATAAAGTAAGTCCATTTCTTAATACCTATCCCTTTTTGAAATCGGAAAAGGGGGCGTGGCACCTCCGATACAAATGGGATCTTTCATGCCCCCTATCTATGCAACTATTATCGCTAGACTACTGAAACTTGGTAAGACATTGTATAAAGTAAGTCCCTTTCCTAAAACCTATCCCTTTTTGAAATCGGAAAAGGGGGCGTGGCACCTCCCATACAAATGGGGTCTTTCATACCCCCTATCTATGCAGCTATTATCGCTAGACTACTGAAACTTGGTAAGACATTGTATAAAGTAAGTCCCTTTCCTATGACCTATCACTTTTTGAAATCGGAAAAGGGAGCGGTGCACCTCCCATAAAAATGAGATTTTTCATACCCCCTATCTATGCAACTATTATCGCTAGACTACTGAAATTTGGTAAGACGTTGTATAAAGTAAGTCCCTTTCCTATTACCTATCCCTTTTTGAAATCGGAAAAGGGGGCGTGGCACCTCCCATACAAATGGGATCGTTCATGCCCCTATCTATGCAACTATTATCGCTAGACTACTGAAACTTGGTAAGACATTGTATAAAGTAAGTCCCTTTCCTATGACCTATCACTTTTTGAAATCGGAAAAGGGAGCGGTGCACCTCCCATACAAATGGGGTCTTTCATACCCCATATCTATGCAACTATTATCGCTAGACTACTGAAACTTGGTAAGACATTGTATAAAGTAAGTCCATTTCTTAATACCTATCCCTTTTTAAAATCGGAAAAGGGGGCGTGGCACCTCCCATACAAATGGGATCTTTCATGCCCCCTATCTTTGCAACTATTATCGCTAGACTACTGAAACTTGGTAAGACATTGTATAAAGTAAGTCCCTTTCCTAATACCTATCCCTTTTTAAAATCGGAAAAGGGGGCGTGGCACCTCCCATACAAATGGGGTCTTTCATACCCCCTATCTATGCAGCTATTATCGCTAGACTACTGAAACTTGGTAAGACATTGTATAAAGTAAGTCCCTTTCCTATGACCTATCACTTTTTGAAATCGGAAAAGGGAGCGGTGCACCTCCCATAAAAATGAGATTTTTCATACCCACTATCTATGCAACTATTATCGCTAGACTACTGAAATTTGGTAAGACGTTGTATAAAGTAAGTCCCTTTCCTATTACCTATCCCTTTTTGAAATCGGAAAAGGGGGCGTGGCACCTCCCATACAAATGGGATCTTTCATGCCCCTATCTATGCAACTATTATCGCTAGACTACTGAAATTTGGTAAGAAGCTGTATAAAGTAAGTCCCTTTCCTACTACCTATCACTTTTTGAAATCGGAAAAGGGAGCGGTGCACCTCCCATACAAATGGGATCTTTCTTACCCCCTATCTATGCAACTATTATCGCTAGACTACTGAAACTTGGTAAGACATTGTATAAAGTAAGTCCCTTTCCTATGACCTATCACTTTTTGAAATCGGAAAAGGGAGCGGTGCACCTCCCATAAAAATGAGATTTTTCATACCCCCTATCTATGCAACTATTATCGCTAGACTACTGAAATTTGGTAAGACGTTGTATAAAGTAAGTCCCTTTCCTATTACCTATCCCTTTTTGAAATCGGAAAAGGGGGCGTGGCACCTCCCATACAAATGGGATCTTTCATGCCCCTATCTATGCAACTATTATCGCTAGACTACTGAAATTTGGTAAGAAGCTGTATAAAGTAAGTCCCTTTCCTACTACCTATCACTTTTTGAAATCGGAAAAGGGAGCGGTGCACCTCCCATACAAATGGGATCTTTCTTACCCCCTATCTATGCAACTATTATCGCTAGACTACTGAAATTTGGTAAGAAGTTGTATAAAGTAAGGCCCTTTCCTATTACCTATCACTTTTTGAAATCGGAAAAGGGAGCGGTGCACCTCCCATACAAATGAGATTTTTCATCTATACATAATCTATACATATTATAAACAGTAAACACTTTTTTTCGTGACGCCACTTCACGCTCAAACGCGTGGACGGATTTTAACCAAACTTACACACAGGTCAGGTACATAGCCCGGCATGGTTCTTACGTACTTTTTTTTTGAAATCGGAAATCGGTCCGTGGCACCTCCCATACAAATGGGAACTTTCATACTTAATATCTTTGGAGGTATTAATGCTAGACTACTGAAATTTGGTAAGACGTTGTATAAAGTAAGTCCCTTTCCTAATACCTATCCCTTTTCGAAATCGGAAAAGGGAGCGGTGCACCTCCCATACAAATGGGGTCTTTCATACCCCCTATCTATGCAACTATTATCGCTAGACTACTGAAACTTGGTAAGACATTGTCTAAAGTAAGTCCCTTTCCTAATACCTATCCCTTTTTGAAATCAGAAAAGGGGGCGTGGCACCTCCCATACAAATGGGATCTTTCATGCCCCCTATCTATGCAACTATTATCGCTAGACTACTGAAACTTGGTAAGACATTGTATAAAGTAAGTCCCTTTAATAATACCTATCCCTTTTTGAAATCGGAAAAGGGGGCGTGGCACCTCCCATACAAATGGGGTCTTTCATACCCCCTATCTATGCAACTATTATCGCTAGACTACTGAAACTTGGTAAGACATTGTATAAAGTAAGTCCCTTTCCTATTACCTATCACTTTTTGAAATCGGAAAAGGGAGCGGTGCACCTCCCATACAAATGGGGTCTTTCATACCCCCTATCTATGCAACTATTATCGCTAGACTACTGAAACTTGGTAAGACATTGTATAAAGTAAGTCCCTTTCCTATGACCTATCACTTTTTGAAATCGGAAAAGGGAGCGGTGCACCTCCCATAAAAATGAGATTTTTCATACCCCCTATCTATGCAACTATTATCGCTAGACTACTGAAATTTGGTAAGACGTTGTATAAAGTAAGTCCCTTTCCTATTACCTATCACTTTTTTAAATCGGAAAAGGGAGCGGTGCACCTCCCATACAAATGGGGTCTTTCAAACCCCCTATCTATGCAACTATTATCGCTAGACTACTGAAACTTGGTAAGACATTGTATAAAGTAAGTCCCTTTCCTATGACCTATCACTTTTTGAAATCGGAAAAGGGAGCGGTGCACCTCCCATACAAATGAGATTTTTCATACCCCCTATCTATGCAACTATTATCGCTAGACTACTGAAATTTGGTAAGACGTTGTATAAAGTAAGTCCCTTTCCTAATACCTATCCCTTTTCGAAATCGGAAAAGGGAGCGGTGCACCTCCCATACAAATGGGGTCTTTCATACCCCCTATCTATGCAACTATTATCGCTAGACTACTGAAACTTGGTAAGACATTGTATAAAGTAAGTCCCTTTCCTAATACCTATCCCTTTTTGAAATCAGAAAAGGGGGCGTGGCACCTCCCATACAAATGGGATCTTTCATGCCCCCTATCTATGCAACTATTATCGCTAGACTACTGAAACTTGGTAAGACATTGTATAAAGTAAGTCCCTTTCCTAATTCCCTTTTTGAAATCGGAAAAGGGGGCGTGGCACCTCCCATACAAATGGGATCTTTCTTACCCCCTATCTATGCAACTATTATCGCTAGACTACTGAAATTTGGTAAGAAGTTGTATAAAGTAAGGCCCTTTCCTATTACCTATCACTTTTTGAAATTGGAAAAGGGAGCGGTGCACCTCCCATACAAATGAGATTTTTCATCTATACATAATCTATACATATTATAAAAAGTAAACACTTTTTTTCGTGTCGCCACTTGACGCTCAAACGCGTGGACGGATTTTAACCAAACTTACACGCAGGTCAGGTACATAGCCCGGCATGGTTCTTATGTACTTTTTTTTGAAATCGGAAAAGGGGGCTCCCATACAAATGGGATCTTTCTTACCCCCTATCTATGCAACTATTATCGCTAGACTACTGAAATTTGGTAAGAAGTTGTATAAAGTAAGTCCCTTTCCTATTACCTATCACTTTTTGAAATAGGAAAAGGGAGCGGTGCACCTCCCATACAAATGAGATTTTTCATCTATACATAATCTATACATATTATAAAAAGTAAACACTTTTTTTCGTGACGCCACTTCACGCTCAAACGCGTGGACGGATTTTAACCAAACTTACACACAGGTCAGGTACATAGCCCGGCATGGTTCTTACGTACTTTTTTTTTGAAATCGGAAATCGGTCCGTGGCACCTCCCATACAAATGGGAACTTTCATACTTAATATCTTTGGAGGTATTAATGCTAGACTACTGAAATTTGGTAAGACGTTGTATAAAGTAAGTCCCTTTCCTAATACCTATCCCTTTTCGAAATCGGAAAAGGGAGCGGTGCACCTCCCATACAAATGGGGTCTTTCATACCCCCTATCTATGCAACTATTATCGCTAGACTACTGAAACTTGGTAAGACATTGTATAAAGTAAGTCCCTTTAGTAATACCTATCCCTTTTTGAAATCAGAAAAGGGGGCGTGGCACCTCCCATACAAATGGGATCTTTCATGCCCCCTATCTATGCAACTATTATCGCTAGACTACTGAAACTTGGTAAGACATTGTATAAAGTAAGTCCCTTTCCTATGACCTATCACTTTTTGAAATCGGAAAAGGGAGCGTGGCACCTCCCATACAAATGGGGTCTTTCATACCCCCTATCTATGCAACTATTATCGCTAGACTACTGAAACTTGGTAAGACATTGTATAAAGTAAGTCCCTTTCCTATGACCTATCACTTTTTGAAATCGGAAAAGGGAGCGTGGCACCTCCCATACAAATGGGATCTTTCATGCCCCCTATCTATGCAACTATTATCGCTAGACTACTGAAACTTGGTAAGACATTGTATAAAGTAAGTCCCTTTCCTATGACCTATCACTTTTTGAAATCGGAAAAGGGAGCGGTGCACCTCCCATACAAATGGGGTCTTTCATACCCCCTATCTATGCAACTATTATCGCTAGACTACTGAAACTTGGTAAGACATTGTATAAAGTAAGTCCCTTTAGTAATACCTATCCCTTTTTGAAATAAGAAAAGGGGGCGTGGCACCTCCCATACAAATGGGATCGTTCATGCCCCCTATCTATGCAACTATTATCGCTAGACTACTGAAACTTGGTAAGACATTGTATAAAGTAAGTCCCTTTCCTATGACCTATCACTTTTTGAAATCGGAAAAGGGAGCGTGGCACCTCCCATACAAATGGGATCTTTCATGCCCCTATCTATGCAACTATTATCGCTAGACTACTGAAATTTGGTAAGAAGCTGTATAAAGTAAGTCCCTTTCCTACTACCTATCACTTTTTGAAATCGGAAAAGGGAGCGGTGCACCTCCCATACAAATAAGATTTTTCATACCCCCTATCTATGCAACTATTATTGCTAGACTACTGAAATTTGCTAAGACGTTATATAAAGTAAGTCCCTTTCCTATTACCTATCACTTTTTTAAATCGGAAAAGGGAGCGGTGCACCTCCCATACAAATGAGATTTTTCATCTATACATAATCTATACATATTATAAAAAGTAAACACTTTTTTTCGTGTCGCCACTTGACGCTCAAACGCGTGGACGTATTTTAACCAAACTTACACGCAGGTCAGGTACATAGCCCGGCATGGTTCTTATGTACTTTTTTTTGAAATCGGAAAAGGGGGCTCCCATACAAATGGGATCTTTCTTACCCCCTATCTATGCAACTATTATCGCTAGACTACTGAAATTTGGTAAGAAGTTGTATAAAGTAAGTCCCTTTCCTATTACCTATCACTTTTTGAAATCGGAAAAGGGAGCGGTGCACCTCCCATGCAAATGAGATTTTTCATCTATACATAATCTATACATATTATAAACAGTAAACACTTTTTTTCGTGACGCCACTTCACGCTCAAACGCGTGGACGGATTTTAACCAAACTTACACACAGGTCAGGTACATAGCCCGGCATGGTTCTTACGTACTTTTTTTTTGAAATCGGAAATCGGTCCGTGGCACCTCCCATACAAATGGGAACTTTCATACTTAATATCTTTGGAGGTATTAATGCTAGACTACTGAAATTTGGTAAGACGTTGTATAAAGTAAGTCCCTTTCCTAATACCTATCCCTTTTCGAAATCGGAAAAGGGAGCGGTGCACCTCCCATACAAATGGGGTCTTTCATACCCCCTATCTATGCAACTATTATCGCTAGACTACTGAAACTTGGTAAGACATTGTATAAAGTAAGTCCCTTTCCTAATACCTATCCCTTTTTGAAATCAGAAAAGGGGGCGTGGCACCTCCCATACAAATGGGATCTTTCATGCCCCCTATCTATGCAACTATTATCGCTAGACTACTGAAACTTGGTAAGACATTGTATAAAGTAAGTCCCTTTCCTAATACCTATCCCTTTTTGAAATCAGAAAAGGGGGCGTGGCACCTCCCATACAAATGGGGTCTTTCATACCCCCTATCTATGCAACTATTATCGCTAGACTACTGAAACTTGGTAAGACATTGTATAAAGTAAGTCCCTTTCCTACGACCTATCACTTTTTGAAATCGGAAAAGGGAGCGGTGCACCTCCCATACAAATGAGATTTTTCATACCCCCTATCTATGCAACTATTATCGCTAGACTACTGAAATTTGGTAAGACGTTGTATAAAGTAAGTCCCTTTCCTATTACCTATCACTTTTTTAAATCGGAAAAGGGAGCGGTGCACCTCCCATACAAATGGGGTCTTTCATACCCCCTATCTATGCAACTATTATCGCTAGACTACTGAAACTTGGTAAGACATTGTATAAAGTAAGTCCCTTTCCTAATACCTATCCCTTTTTGAAATCGGAAAAGGGGGCGTGCCACCTCCCATACAAATGGGATCTTTCATGCCCCCTATCTATGCAACTATTATCGCTAGACTACTGAAACTTGGTAAGACATTGTATAAAGTAAGTCCCTTTCCTAATACCTATCCCTTTTTGAAATCGGAAAAGGGGGCGTGGCACCTCCCATACAAATGGGATCGTTCATGCCCCCTATCTATGCAACTATTATCGCTAGACTACTGAAACTTGGTAAGACATTGTATAAAGTAAGTCCCTTTCCTATGACCTATCACTTTTTGAAATCGGAAAAGGAAGCGGTGCACCTCCCATACAAATGGGGTCTTTCATACCCCATATCTATGCAACTATTATCGCTAGACTACTGAAACTTGGTAAGACATTGTATAAAGTAAGTCCATTTCTTAATACCTATCCCTTTTTGAAATCGGAAAAGGGGGCGTGGCACCTCCGATACAAATGGGATCTTTCATGCCCCCTATCTATGCAACTATTATCGCTAGACTACTGAAACTTCTTAAGACATTGTATAAAGTAAGTCCCTTTCCTAATACCTATCCCTTTTTGAAATCGGAAAAGGGGGCGTGGCACCTCCCATACAAATGGGGTCTTTCATACCCCCTATCTATGCAGCTATTATCGCTAGACTACTGAAACTTGGTAAGACATTGTATAAAGTAAGTCCCTTTCCTATGACCTATCACTTTTTGAAATCGGAAAAGGGAGCGGTGCACCTCCCATAAAAATGAGATTTTTCATACCCCCTATCTATGCAACTATTATCGCTAGACTACTGAAATTTGGTAAGACGTTGTATAAAGTAAGTCCCTTTCCTATTACCTATCCCTTTTTGAAATCGGAAAAGGGGGCGTGGCACCTCCCATACAAATGGGATCGTTCATGCCCCCTATCTATGCAACTATTATCGCTAGACTACTGAAACTTGGTAAGACATTGTATAAAGTAAGTCCCTTTAGTAATACCTATCCCTTTTTGAAATCAGAAAAGGGGGCGTGGCACCTCCCATACAAATGGGATCTTTCATGCCCCCTATCTATGCAACTATTATCGCTAGACTACTGAAACTTGGTAAGACATTGTATAAAGTAAGTCCCTTTCCTATGACCTATCACTTTTTGAAATCGGAAAAGGGAGCGTGGCACCTCCCATACAAATGGGGTCTTTCATACCCCCTATCTATGCAACTATTATCGCTAGACTACTGAAACTTGGTAAGACATTGTATAAAGTAAGTCCCTTTCCTATGACCTATCACTTTTTGAAATCGGAAAAGGGAGCGTGGCACCTCCCATACAAATGGGATCTTTCATGCCCCCTATCTATGCAACTATTATCGCTAGACTACTGAAACTTGGTAAGACATTGTATAAAGTAAGTCCCTTTCCTATGACCTATCACTTTTTGAAATCGGAAAAGGGAGCGGTGCACCTCCCATACAAATGGGGTCTTTCATACCCCCTATCTATGCAACTATTATCGCTAGACTACTGAAACTTGGTAAGACATTGTATAAAGTAAGTCCCTTTAGTAATACCTATCCCTTTTTGAAATCAGAAAAGGGGGCGTGGCACCTCCCATACAAATGGGATCGTTCATGCCCCCTATCTATGCAACTATTATCGCTAGACTACTGAAACTTGGTAAGACATTGTATAAAGTAAGTCCCTTTCCTATGACCTATCACTTTTTGAAATCGGAAAAGGGAGCGTGGCACCTCCCATACAAATGGGATCTTTCATGCCCCTATCTATGCAACTATTATCGCTAGACTACTGAAATTTGGTAAGAAGCTGTATAAAGTAAGTCCCTTTCCTACTACCTATCACTTTTTGAAATCGGAAAAGGGAGCGGTGCACCTCCCATACAAATAAGATTTTTCATACCCCCTATCTATGCAACTATTATTGCTAGACTACTGAAATTTGCTAAGACGTTATATAAAGTAAGTCCCTTTCCTATTACCTATCACCTTTTTAAATCGGAAAAGGGAGCGGTGCACCTCCCATACAAATGAGATTTTTCATCTATACATAATCTATACATATTATAAAAAGTAAACACTTTTTTTCGTGTCGCCACTTGACGCTCAAACGCGTGGACGTATTTTAACCAAACTTACACGCAGGTCAGGTACATAGCCCGGCATGGTTCTTATGTACTTTTTTTTGAAATCGGAAAAGGGGGCTCCCATACAAATGGGATCTTTCTTACCCCCTATCTATGCAACTATTATCGCTAGACTACTGAAATTTGGTAAGAAGTTGTATAAAGTAAGTCCCTTTCCTATTACCTATCACTTTTTGAAATCGGAAAAGGGAGCGGTGCACCTCCCATGCAAATGAGATTTTTCATCTATACATAATCTATACATATTATAAACAGTAAACACTTTTTTTCGTGACGCCACTTCACGCTCAAACGCGTGGACGGATTTTAACCAAACTTACACACAGGTCAGGTACATAGCCCGGCATGGTTCTTACGTACTTTTTTTTTGAAATCGGAAATCGGTCCGTGGCACCTCCCATACAAATGGGAACTTTCATACTTAATATCTTTGGAGGTATTAATGCTAGACTACTGAAATTTGGTAAGACGTTGTATAAAGTAAGTCCCTTTCCTAATACCTATCCCTTTTCGAAATCGGAAAAGGGAGCGGTGCACCTCCCATACAAATGGGGTCTTTCATACCCCCTATCTATGCAACTATTATCGCTAGACTACTGAAACTTGGTAAGACATTGTATAAAGTAAGTCCCTTTCCTAATACCTATCCCTTTTTGAAATCAGAAAAGGGGGCGTGGCACCTCCCATACAAATGGGATCTTTCATGCCCCCTATCTATGCAACTATTATCGCTAGACTACTGAAACTTGGTAAGACATTGTATAAAGTAAGTCCCTTTCCTAATTCCCTTTTTGAAATCGGAAAAGGGGGCGTGGCACCTCCCATACAAATGGGGTCTTTCATACCCCCTATCTATGCAACTATTATCGCTAGACTACTGAAACTTGGTAAGACATTGTATAAAGTAAGTCCCTTTCCTAATACCTATCCCTTTTTGAAATCAGAAAAGGGGGCGTGGCACCTCCCATACAAATGGGGTCTTTCATACCCCCTATCTATGCAACTATTATCGCTAGACTACTGAAACTTGGTAAGACATTGTATAAAGTAAGTCCCTTTCCTACGACCTATCACTTTTTGAAATCGGAAAAGGGAGCGGTGCACCTCCCATACAAATGAGATTTTTCATACCCCCTATCTATGCAACTATTATCGCTAGACTACTGAAATTTGGTAAGACGTTGTATAAAGTAAGTCCCTTTCCTATTACCTATCACTTTTTTAAATCGGAAAAGGGAGCGGTGCACCTCCCATACAAATGGGGTCTTTCATACCCCCTATCTATGCAACTATTATCGCTAGACTACTGAAACTTGGTAAGACATTGTATAAAGTAAGTCCCTTTCCTAATACCTATCCCTTTTTGAAATCGGAAAAGGGGGCGTGCCACCTCCCATACAAATGGGATCTTTCATGCCCCCTATCTATGCAACTATTATCGCTAGACTACTGAAACTTGGTAAGACATTGTATAAAGTAAGTCCCTTTCATAATACCTATCCCTTTTTGAAATCGGAAAAGGGGGCGTGGCACCTCCCATACAAATGGGATCGTTCATGCCCCCTATCTATGCAACTATTATCGCTAGACTACTGAAACTTGGTAAGACATTGTATAAAGTAAGTCCCTTTCCTATGACCTATCACTTTTTGAAATCGGAAAAGGAAGCGGTGCACCTCCCATACAAATGGGGTCTTTCATACCCCATATCTATGCAACTATTATCGCTAGACTACTGAAACTTGGTAAGACATTGTATAAAGTAAGTCCATTTCTTAATACCTATCCCTTTTTGAAATCGGAAAAGGGGGCGTGGCACCTCCGATACAAATGGGATCTTTCATGCCCCCTATCTATGCAACTATTATCGCTAGACTACTGAAACTTCTTAAGACATTGTATAAAGTAAGTCCCTTTCCTAATACCTATCCCTTTTTGAAATCGGAAAAGGGGGCGTGGCACCTCCCATACAAATGGGGTCTTTCATACCCCCTATCTATGCAGCTATTATCGCTAGACTACTGAAACTTGGTAAGACATTGTATAAAGTAAGTCCCTTTCCTATGACCTATCACTTTTTGAAATCGGAAAAGGGAGCGGTGCACCTCCCATAAAAATGAGATTTTTCATACCCCCTATCTATGCAACTATTATCGCTAGACTACTGAAATTTGGTAAGACGTTGTATAAAGTAAGTCCCTTTCCTATTACCTATCCCTTTTTGAAATCGGAAAAGGGGGCGTGGCACCTCCCATACAAATGGGATCGTTCATGCCCCCTATCTATGCAACTATTATCGCTAGACTACTGAAACTTGGTAAGACATTGTATAAAGTAAGTCCCTTTAGTAATACCTATCCCTTTTTGAAATCAGAAAAGGGGGCGTGGCACCTCCCATACAAATGGGATCTTTCATGCCCCCTATCTATGCAACTATTATCGCTAGACTACTGAAACTTGGTAAGACATTGTATAAAGTAAGTCCCTTTCCTATGACCTATCACTTTTTGAAATCGGAAAAGGGAGCGTGGCACCTCCCATACAAATGGGGTCTTTCATACCCCCTATCTATGCAACTATTATCGCTAGACTACTGAAACTTGGTAAGACATTGTATAAAGTAAGTCCCTTTCCTATGACCTATCACTTTTTGAAATCGGAAAAGGGAGCGTGGCACCTCCCATACAAATGGGATCTTTCATGCCCCCTATCTATGCAACTATTATCGCTAGACTACTGAAACTTGGTAAGACATTGTATAAAGTAAGTCCCTTTCCTATGACCTATCACTTTTTGAAATCGGAAAAGGGAGCGGTGCACCTCCCATACAAATGGGGTCTTTCATACCCCCTATCTATGCAACTATTATCGCTAGACTACTGAAACTTGGTAAGACATTGTATAAAGTAAGTCCCTTTAGTAATACCTATCCCTTTTTGAAATCAGAAAAGGGGGCGTGGCACCTCCCATACAAATGGGATCGTTCATGCCCCCTATCTATGCAACTATTATCGCTAGACTACTGAAACTTGGTAAGACATTGTATAAAGTAAGTCCCTTTCCTATGACCTATCACTTTTTGAAATCGGAAAAGGGAGCGTGGCACCTCCCATACAAATGGGATCTTTCATGCCCCTATCTATGCAACTATTATCGCTAGACTACTGAAATTTGGTAAGAAGCTGTATAAAGTAAGTCCCTTTCCTACTACCTATCACTTTTTGAAATCGGAAAAGGGAGCGGTGCACCTCCCATACAAATAAGATTTTTCATACCCCCTATCTATGCAACTATTATTGCTAGACTACTGAAATTTGCTAAGACGTTATATAAAGTAAGTCCCTTTCCTATTACCTATCACCTTTTTAAATCGGAAAAGGGAGCGGTGCACCTCCCATACAAATGAGATTTTTCATCTATACATAATCTATACATATTATAAAAAGTAAACACTTTTTTTCGTGTCGCCACTTGACGCTCAAACGCGTGGACGTATTTTAACCAAACTTACACGCAGGTCAGGTACATAGCCCGGCATGGTTCTTATGTACTTTTTTTTGAAATCGGAAAAGGGGGCTCCCATACAAATGGGATCTTTCTTACCCCCTATCTATGCAACTATTATCGCTAGACTACTGAAATTTGGTAAGAAGTTGTATAAAGTAAGTCCCTTTCCTATTACCTATCACTTTTTGAAATCGGAAAAGGGAGCGGTGCACCTCCCATGCAAATGAGATTTTTCATCTATACATAATCTATACATATTATAAACAGTAAACACTTTTTTTCGTGACGCCACTTCACGCTCAAACGCGTGGACGGATTTTAACCAAACTTACACACAGGTCAGGTACATAGCCCGGCATGGTTCTTACGTACTTTTTTTTTGAAATCGGAAATCGGTCCGTGGCACCTCCCATACAAATGGGAACTTTCATACTTAATATCTTTGGAGGTATTAATGCTAGACTACTGAAATTTGGTAAGACGTTGTATAAAGTAAGTCCCTTTCCTAATACCTATCCCTTTTCGAAATCGGAAAAGGGAGCGGTGCACCTCCCATACAAATGGGGTCTTTCATACCCCCTATCTATGCAACTATTATCGCTAGACTACTGAAACTTGGTAAGACATTGTATAAAGTAAGTCCCTTTCCTAATACCTATCCCTTTTTGAAATCAGAAAAGGGGGCGTGGCACCTCCCATACAAATGGGATCTTTCATGCCCCCTATCTATGCAACTATTATCGCTAGACTACTGAAACTTGGTAAGACATTGTATAAAGTAAGTCCCTTTCCTAATTCCCTTTTTGAAATCGGAAAAGGGGGCGTGGCACCTCCCATACAAATGGGGTCTTTCATACCCCCTATCTATGCAACTATTATCGCTAGACTACTGAAACTTGGTAAGACATTGTATAAAGTAAGTCCCTTTCCTACGACCTATCACTTTTTGAAATCGGAAAAGGGAGCGGTGCACCTCCCATACAAATGAGATTTTTCATACCCCCTATCTATGCAACTATTATCGCTAGACTACTGAAATTTGGTAAGACGTTGTATAAAGTAAGTCCCTTTCCTATTACCTATCACTTTTTTAAATCAGAAAAGGGAGCGGTGCACCTCCCATACAAATGGGGTCTTTCATACCCCCTATCTATGCAACTATTATCGCTAGACTACTGAAACTTGGTAAGACATTGTATAAAGTAAGTCCCTTTCCTAATACCTATCCCTTTTTGAAATCGGAAAAGGGGGCGTGCCACCTCCCATACAAATGGGATCTTTCATGCCCCCTATCTATGCAACTATTATCGCTAGACTACTGAAACTTGGTAAGACATTGTATAAAGTAAGTCCCTTTCCTAATACCTATCCCTTTTTGAAATCGGAAAAGGGGGCGTGGCACCTCCCATACAAATGGGATCGTTCATGCCCCCTATCTATGCAACTATTATCGCTAGACTACTGAAACTTGGTAAGACATTGTATAAAGTAAGTCCCTTTCCTATGACCTATCACTTTTTGAAATCGGAAAAGGAAGCGGTGCACCTCCCATACAAATGGGGTCTTTCATACCCCATATCTATGCAACTATTATCGCTAGACTACTGAAACTTGGTAAGACATTGTATAAAGTAAGTCCATTTCTTAATACCTATCCCTTTTTGAAATCGGAAAAGGGGGCGTGGCACCTCCGATACAAATGGGATCTTTCATGCCCCCTATCTATGCAACTATTATCGCTAGACTACTGAAACTTGGTAAGACATTGTATAAAGTAAGTCCCTTTCCTAATACCTATCCCTTTTTGAAATCGGAAAAGGGGGCGTGGCACCTCCCATACAAATGGGGTCTTTCATACCCCCTATCTATGCAGCTATTATCGCTAGACTACTGAAACTTGGTAAGACATTGTATAAAGTAAGTCCCTTTCCTATGACCTATCACTTTTTGAAATCGGAAAAGGGAGCGGTGCACCTCCCATAAAAATGAGATTTTTCATACCCCCTATCTATGCAACTATTATCGCTAGACTACTGAAATTTGGTAAGACGTTGTATAAAGTAAGTCCCTTTCCTATTACCTATCCCTTTTTGAAATCGGAAAAGGGGGCGTGGCACCTCCCATACAAATGGGATCGTTCATGCCCCCTATCTATGCAACTATTATCGCTAGACTACTGAAACTTGGTAAGACATTGTATAAAGTACCTATGACCTATCACTTTTTGAAATCGGAAAAGGGAGCGGTGCACCTCCCATACAAATGGGGTCTTTCATACCCCATATCTATGCAACTATTATCGCTAGACTACTGAAACTTGGTAAGACATTGTATAAAGTAAGTCCATTTCTTAATACCTATCCCTTTTTAAAATCGGAAAAGGGGGCGTGGCACCTCCCATACAAATGGGATCTTTCATGCCCCCTATCTTTGCAACTATTATCGCTAGACTACTGAAACTTGGTAAGACATTGTATAAAGTAAGTCCCTTTCCTAATACCTATCCCTTTTTAAAATCGGAAAAGGGGGCGTGGCACCTCCCATACAAATGGGGTCTTTCATACCCCCTATCTATGCAGCTATTATCGCTAGACTACTGAAACTTGGTAAGACATTGTATAAAGTAAGTCCCTTTCCTATGACCTATCACTTTTTGAAATCGGAAAAGGGAGCGGTGCACCTCCCATAAAAATGAGATTTTTCATACCCCCTATCTATGCAACTATTATCGCTAGACTACTGAAATTTGGTAAGACGTTGTATAAAGTAAGTCCCTTTCCTATTACCTATCCCTTTTTGAAATCGGAAAAGGGGGCGTGGCACCTCCCATACAAATGGGATCTTTCATGCCCCTATCTATGCAACTATTATCGCTAGACTACTGAAATTTGGTAAGAAGCTGTATAAAGTAAGTCCCTTTCCTACTACCTATCACTTTTTGAAATCGGAAAAGGGAGCGGTGCACCTCCCATACAAATGGGATCTTTCTTACCCCCTATCTATGCAACTATTATCGCTAGACTACTGAAACTTGGTAAGACATTGTATAAAGTAAGTCCCTTTCCTATGACCTATCACTTTTTGAAATCGGAAAAGGGAGCGGTGCACCTCCCATAAAAATGAGATTTTTCATACCCCCTATCTATGCAACTATTATCGCTAGACTACTGAAATTTGGTAAGACGTTGTATAAAGTAAGTCCCTTTCCTATTACCTATCCCTTTTTGAAATCGGAAAAGGGGGCGTGGCACCTCCCATACAAATGGGATCTTTCATGCCCCTATCTATGCAACTATTATCGCTAGACTACTGAAATTTGGTAAGAAGCTGTATAAAGTAAGTCCCTTTCCTACTACCTATCACTTTTTGAAATCGGAAAAGGGAGCGGTGCACCTCCCATACAAATGGGATCTTTCTTACCCCCTATCTATGCAACTATTATCGCTAGACTACTGAAATTTGGTAAGAAGTTGTATAAAGTAAGGCCCTTTCCTATTACCTATCACTTTTTGAAATCGGAAAAGGGAGCGGTGCACCTCCCATACAAATGAGATTTTTCATCTATACATAATCTATACATATTATAAACAGTAAACACTTTTTTTCGTGACGCCACTTCACGCTCAAACGCGTGGACGGATTTTAACCAAACTTACACACAGGTCAGGTACATAGCCCGGCATGGTTCTTACGTACTTTTTTTTTGAAATCGGAAATCGGTCCGTGGCACCTCCCATACAAATGGGAACTTTCATACTTAATATCTTTGGAGGTATTAATGCTAGACTACTGAAATTTGGTAAGACGTTGTATAAAGTAAGTCCCTTTCCTAATACCTATCCCTTTTCGAAATCGGAAAAGGGAGCGGTGCACCTCCCATACAAATGGGGTCTTTCATACCCCCTATCTATGCAACTATTATCGCTAGACTACTGAAACTTGGTAAGACATTGTATAAAGTAAGTCCCTTTCCTAATACCTATCCCTTTTTAAAATCGGAAAAGGGGGCGTGGCACCTCCCATACAAATGGGGTCTTTCATACCCCCTATCTTTGCAACTATTATCGCTAGACTACTGAAACTTGGTAAGACATTGTATAAAGTAAGTCCCTTTCCTAATACCTATCCCTTTTTAAAATCGGAAAAGGGGGCGTGGCACCTCCCATACAAATGGGGTCTTTCATGCCCCCTATCTTTGCAACTATTATCGCTAGACTACTGAAACTTGGTAAGACATTGTATAAAGTAAGTCCCTTTCCTAATACCTATCCGTTTTTAAAATCGGAAAAGGGGGCGTGGCACCTCCCATACAAATGGGGTCTTTCATACCCCCTATCTATGCAGCTATTATCGCTAGACTACTGAAACTTGGTAAGACATTGTATAAAGTAAGTCCCTTTCCTATGACCTATCACTTTTTGAAATCGGAAAAGGGAGCGGTGCACCTCCCATAAAAATGAGATTTTTCATACCCCCTATCTATGCAACTATTATCGCTAGACTACTGAAATTTGGTAAGACGTTGTATAAAGTAAGTCCCTTTCCTATTACCTATCCCTTTTTGAAATCGGAAAAGGGGGCGTGGCACCTCCCATACAAATGGGATCTTTCATGCCCCTATCTATGCAACTATTATCGCTAGACTACTGAAATTTGGTAAGAAGCTGTATAAAGTAAGTCCCTTTCCTACTACCTATCACTTTTTGAAATCGGAAAAGGGAGCGGTGCACCTCCCATACAAATGGGATCTTTCTTACCCCCTATCTATGCAACTATTATCGCTAGACTACTGAAACTTGGTAAGACATTGTATAAAGTAAGTCCCTTTCCTATGACCTATCACTTTTTGAAATCGGAAAAGGGAGCGGTGCACCTCCCATAAAAATGAGATTTTTCATACCCCCTATCTATGCAACTATTATCGCTAGACTACTGAAATTTGGTAAGACGTTGTATAAAGTAAGTCCCTTTCCTATTATCTATCCCTTTTTGAAATCGGAAAAGGGGGCGTGGCACCTCCCATACAAATGGGATCTTTCATGCCCCTATCTATGCAACTATTATCGCTAGACTACTGAAATTTGGTAAGAAGCTGTATAAAGTAAGTCCCTTTCCTACTACCTATCACTTTTTGAAATCGGAAAAGGGAGCGGTGCACCTCCCATACAAATGGGATCTTTCTTACCCCCTATCTATGCAACTATTATCGCTAGACTACTGAAATTTGGTAAGAAGTTGTATAAAGTAAGGCCCTTTCCTATTACCTATCACTTTTTGAAATCGGAAAAGGGAGCGGTGCACCTCCCATACAAATGAGATTTTTCATCTATACATAATCTATACATATTATAAACAGTAAACACTTTTTTTCGTGACGCCACTTCACGCTCAAACGCGTGGACGGATTTTAACCAAACTTACACACAGGTCAGGTACATAGCCCGGCATGGTTCTTACGTACTTTTTTTTTGAAATCGGAAATCGGTCCGTGGCACCTCCCATACAAATGGGAACTTTCATACTTAATATCTTTGGAGGTATTAATGCTAGACTACTGAAATTTGGTAAGACGTTGTATAAAGTAAGTCCCTTTCCTAATACCTATCCCTTTTCGAAATCGGAAAAGGGAGCGGTGCACCTCCCATACAAATGGGGTCTTTCATACCCCCTATCTATGCAACTATTATCGCTAGACTACTGAAACTTGGTAAGACATTGTATAAAGTAAGTCCCTTTCCTAATACCTATCCCTTTTTGTAATCAGAAAAGGGGGCGTGGCACCTCCCATACAAATGGGATCTTTCATGCCCCCTATCTATGCAACTATTATCGCTAGACTACTGAAACTTGGTAAGACATTGTATAAAGTAAGTCCCTTTCCTAATTCCCTTTTTGAAATCGGAAAAGGGGGCGTGGCACCTCCCATACAAATGGGATCTTTCTTACCCCCTATCTATGCAACTATTATCGCTAGACTACTGAAATTTGGTAAGAAGTTGTATAAAGTATGGCCCTTTCCTATTACCTATCACTTTTTGAAATTGGAAAAGGGAGCGGTGCACCTCCCATACAAATGAGATTTTTCATCTATACATAATCTATACATATTATAAAAAGTAAACACTTTTTTTCGTGTCGCCACTTGACGCTCAAACGCGTGGACGGATTTTAACCAAACTTACACGCAGGTCAGGTACATAGCCCGGCATGGTTCTTATGTACTTTTTTTTGAAATCGGAAAAGGGGGCTCCCATACAAATGGGATCTTTCTTACCCCCTATCTATGCAACTATTATCGCTAGACTACTGAAATTTGGTAAGAAGTTGTATAAAGTAAGTCCCTTTCCTATTACCTATCACTTTTTGAAATCGGAAAAGGGAGCGGTGCACCTCCCATACAAATGAGATTTTTCATCTATACATAATCTATACATATTATAAACAGTAAACACTTTTTTTCGTGACGCCACTTCACGCTCAAACGCGTGGACGGATTTTAACCAAACTTACACACAGGTCAGGTACATAGCCCGGCATGGTTCTTACGTACTTTTTTTTTGAAATCGGAAATCGGTCCGTGGCACCTCCCATACAAATGGGAACTTTCATACTTAATATCTTTGGAGGTATTAATGCTAGACTACTGAAATTTGGTAAGACGTTGTATAAAGTAAGTCCCTTTCCTAATACCTATCCCTTTTCGAAATCGGAAAAGGGAGCGGTGCACCTCCCATACAAATGGGGTCTTTCATACCCCCTATCTATGCAACTATTATCGCTAGACTACTGAAACTTGGTAAGACATTGTATAAAGTAAGTCCCTTTAGTAATACCTATCCCTTTTTGAAATCAGAAAAGGGGGCGTGGCACCTCCCATACAAATGGGATCTTTCATGCCCCCTATCTATGCAACTATTATCGCTAGACTACTGAAACTTGGTAAGACATTGTATAAAGTAAGTCCCTTTCCTAATTCCCTTTTTGAAATCGGAAAAGGGGGCGTGGCACCTCCCATACAAATGGGGTCTTTCATACCCCCTATCTATGCAACTATTATCGCTAGACTACTGAAACTTGGTAAGACATTGTATAAAGTAAGTCCCTTTCCTACGACCTATCACTTTTTGAAATCGGAAAAGGGAGCGGTGCACCTCCCATACAAATGAGATTTTTCATACCCCCTATCTATGCAACTATTATCGCTAGACTACTGAAATTTGGTAAGACGTTGTATAAAGTAAGTCCCTTTCCTATTACCTATCACTTTTTTAAATCGGAAAAGGGAGCGGTGCACCTCCCATACAAATGGGGTCTTTCATACCCCCTATCTATACAACTATTATCGCTAGACTACTGAAACTTGGTAAGACATTGTATAAAGTAAGTCCCTTTCCTAATACCTATCCCTTTTTGAAATCGGAAAAGGGGGCGTGCCACCTCCCATACAAATGGGATCTTTCATGCCCCCTATCTATGCAACTATTATCGCTAGACTACTGAAACTTGGTAAGACATTGTATAAAGTAAGTCCCTTTCCTAATACCTATCCCTTTTTGAAATCGGAAAAGGGGGCGTGGCACCTCCCATACAAATGGGATCGTTCATGCCCCCTATCTATGCAACTATTATCGCTAGACTACTGAAACTTGGTAAGACATTGTATAAAGTAAGTCCCTTTCCTATGACCTATCACTTTTTGAAATCGGAAAAGGGAGCGGTGCACCTCCCATACAAATGGGATCTTTCATACCCCATATCTATGCAACTATTATCGCTAGACTACTGAAACTTGGTAAGACATTGCATAAAGTAAGTCCATTTCTTAATACCTATCCCTTTTTGAAATCGGAAAAGGGGGCGTGGCACCTCCCATACAAATGGGATCTTTCATGCCCCCTATCTATGCAACTATTATCGCTAGACTACTGAAACTTGGTAAGACATTGTATAAAGTAAGTCCCTTTCCTAATACCTATCCCTTTTTGAAATCGGAAAAGGGGGCGTGGCACCTCCCATACAAATGGGGTCTTTCATACCCCCTATCTATGCAGCTATTATCGCTAGACTACTGAAACTTGGTAAGACATTGTATAAAGTAAGTCCCTTTCCTATGACCTATCACTTTTTGAAATCAGAAAAGGGAGCGGTGCACCTCCCATAAAAATGAGATTTTTCATACCCCCTATCTATGCAACTATTATCGCTAGACTACTGAAATTTGGTAAGACGTTGTATAAAGTAAGTCCCTTTCCTATTACCTATCCCTTTTTGAAATCGGAAAAGGGGGCGTGGCACCTCCCATACAAATGGGATCTTTCATGCCCCTATCTATGCAACTATTATCGCTAGACTACTGAAATTTGGTAAGAAGCTGTATAAAGTAAGTCCCTTTCCTACTACCTATCACTTTTTGAAATCGGAAAAGGGAGCGGTGCACCTCCCATACAAATGGGATCTTTCTTACCCCCTATCTATGCAACTATTATCGCTAGACTACTGAAACTTGGTAAGACATTGTATAAAGTAAGTCCCTTTCCTATGACCTATCACTTTTTGAAATCGGAAAAGGGAGCGGTGCACCTCCCATAAAAATGAGATTTTTCATACCCCCTATCTATGCAACTATTATCGCTAGACTACTGAAATTTGGTAAGACGTTGTATAAAGTAAGTCCCTTTCCTATTACCTATCCCTTTTTGAAATCGGAAAAGGGGGCGTGGCACCTCCCATACAAATGGGATCTTTCATGCCCCTATCTATGCAACTATTATCGCTAGACTACTGAAATTTGGTAAGAAGCTGTATAAAGTAAGTCCCTTTCCTACTACCTATCACTTTTTGAAATCGGAAAAGGGAGCGGTGCACCTCCCATACAAATGGGATCTTTCTTACCCCCTATCTATGCAACTATTATCGCTAGACTACTGAAACTTGGTAAGACATTGTATAAAGTAAGTCCCTTTCCTATGACCTATCACTTTTTGAAATCGGAAAAGGGAGCGGTGCACCTCCCATAAAAATGAGATTTTTCATACCCCCTATCTATGCAACTATTATCGCTAGACTACTGAAATTTGGTAAGACGTTGTATAAAGTAAGTCCCTTTCCTATTACCTATCCCTTTTTGAAATCGGAAAAGGGGGCGTGGCACCTCCCATACAAATGGGATCTTTCATGCCCCTATCTATGCAACTATTATCGCTAGACTACTGAAATTTGGTAAGAAGCTGTATAAAGTAAGTCCCTTTCCTACTACCTATCACTTTTTGAAATCGGAAAAGGGAGCGGTGCACCTCCCATACAAATGGGATCTTTCATGCCCCTATCTATGCAACTATTATCGCTAGACTACTGAAATTTGGTAAGAAGCTGTATAAAGTAAGTCCCTTTCCTACTACCTATCCCTTTTTGAAATCGGAAAAGGGGGCGTGGCACCTCCCATACAAATGGGATCTTTCATGCCCCTATCTATGCAACTATTATCGCTAGACTACTGAAATTTGGTAAGAAGCTGTATAAAGTAAGTCCCTTTCCTACTACCTATCCCTTTTTGAAATCGGAAAAGGGGGCGTGGCACCTCCCATACAAATGGGATCTTTCATGCCCCTATCTATGCAACTATTATCGCTAGACTACTGAAATTTGGTAAGAAGCTGTATAAAGTAAGTCCCTTTCCTACTACCTATCACTTTTTGAAATCGGAAAAGGGAGCGGTGCACCTCCCATACAAATGGGATCTTTCTTACCCCCTATCTATGCAACTATTATCGCTAGACTACTGAAATTTGGTAAGAAGTTGTATAAAGTAAGGCCCTTTCCTATTACCTATCACTTTTTGAAATCGGAAAAGGGAGCGGTGCACCTCCCATACAAATGAGATTTTTCATCTATACATAATCTATACATATTATAAACAGTAAACACTTTTTTTCGTGACGCCACTTCACGCTCAAACGCGTGGACGGATTTTAACCAAACTTACACACAGGTCAGGTACATAGCCCGGCATGGTTCTTACGTACTTTTTTTTTGAAATCGGAAATCGGTCCGTGGCACCTCCCATACAAATGGGAACTTTCATACTTAATATCTTTGGAGGTATTAATGCTAGACTACTGAAATTTGGTAAGACGTTGTATAAAGTAAGTCCGTTTCCTAATACCTATCCCTTTTTGAAATCGGAAAAGGGGGCGTGGCACCTCCCATACAAATGGGATCTTTCATGCCCCCTATCTATGCAACTATTATCGCTAGACTACTGAAATTTGGTAAGACGTTGTATAAAGTAAGTCCCTTTCCTAATACCTATCCCTTTTTGAAATCGGAAAGGGGAGCGGTGCACCTCCCATACAAATGAGATTTTTCATCTATACATAATCTATACATACAGGGTGGCTGATGAAAGCCGCTACCAAAAAAAAATTAAATAACTTTTTTTCTATTTAATGAATCTGGTTAATTTTTTTTTATTTTGCAGATTGACTTTTACATTTTACAAAAATGGATAACTGGGACACTGAAACAAGAATTTGGATTGTCCGCCGCTATCACGCACTGGAGTCCGTAGTTTCGGTTCAAAGAGAGTATAGGCGCACGTTTGGCGGCAATCCTCCGAGCAGATGGACCATAATAAGACTTGTAAACAATTTTGCCGATCATGGGACAGTCAACAGAAGACCTTACCATCGAAACCCTTCAGTTCGAACGGAGGAAACAATCGCTGCTGTAGCTGCTGCCATACAAAACAATCCACGTGTTTCGACAAGAAGCTTATCTGCTCAAATGGGTGTAAGCAGACAGTCATTACAGTCAATTATGCACAAAGATTTGGACTTATTCCCATATAAAATTCAAATGGCCAACAAACTGAACGCTGCAGACTTGCCGATTCGCTTGGAATTTTGCCAGAAGATGCTTCAAATGGTGGAAGAGGATGGAAACATGTTTAACTGTCTTTTCATGTCTGACGAGGCCTATTTCGATTTAAACGGCAACATAAACAAACAAAATTGTCGAATATGGAGTGCTTCCAACCCACAGATACTCCATGAGACGGAATTGCATCCACTTCGTGTCACAGTGTGGTGTGCAGTTTCATCACGCTGCATTGTCGGGCCCTACTTCTTCGAAGAAAACGGTCACACCGTTACGGTTACTGGAGACCGTTACTTGAGTATGTTGAGAGAGTTTTTCTATCCAGAATTACGCCGAATGAGAACTTCTTTCAACTCTGTGTGGTTTCAGCAAGATGGTGCAGCTCCTCATATAGCCCAACCTGTTATGACAGAATTGCGACGAAAATTTCCCAATAAGCTGATATCCAGAAACTCCACATTCCGTTGGCCACCCAGGTCGCCTGACCTTACTGCACCTGACTTTTTCTTGTGGGGTTATTGCAAACAGGAAGTCTTCAAAGCAAAACCAACAAATTTGAATGAACTAAGGCAATCCATTCGAGAAACAATTGCGGCTATTCCTGTCTCAACTCTCCAAGCAGTAATGAACAACTTTTTGGTAAGATGCCGCACATGCATCGACGAGCAGGGGGCATTTAAATTCCATTATTTTTAAAACTAATTCAGCTATATTTAATAAAATTTAATGAGCTTTAACATGAATAAAAGAAAAATGAATTCCATACACTGAAAAAAAAAATTATTTGAGTTTCTTAATGTAGCAAAATTCATCAGCCACCCTGTATACATAATCTATACATATTATAAACAGTAAACACTTTTTTTCGTGACGCCACTTCACGCTCAAACGCGTAGACGGATTTTAACCAAACTTACACGCAGTCGCAGGTACATAGCCCGGCATGGTTCTTATGTACTTTTTTTTTAACTCGGAAAAGGGGGCGTGGCACCTCCCATACAAATGGGAACTTTCATACTCAATATCTGTGGAGGTATTAATGCTAGACTACTAAATTTTGGTAAGGCGTTGTATAAGGTAAGTCCCTTTCCTAATACCTATCCCTTTTTGAAATCGGAAAAGGGAGCGGTGCACCTCCCATACAAATGAGATTTTTCATCTATACATAATCTATACATATTATAAACAGTAAACACTTTTTTTCGTGTCGCCACTTGACGCTCAAACGCGTGGACCGATTTTAACCAAACTTACACGCAGGTCAGGTACATAGCCCGGCATGGTTCTTATGTACTTTTTTTTGAAATCGGAAAAGGGGGCTCCCATACAAATGGGATCTTTCTTACCCCCTATCTATGCAACTATTATCGCTAGACTACTGAAATTTGGTAAGAAGTTGTATAAAGTAAGGCCCTTTCCTATTACCTATCACTTTTTGAAATCGGAAAAGGGAGCGGTGCACCTCCCATACAAATGGGATCTTTCTTACCCCCTATCTATGCAACTATTATCGCTAGACTACTGAAATTTGGTAAGAAGTTGTATAAAGTAAGTCCCTTTCCTAATACCTATCCCTTTTTGAAATCGGAAGAGGGAGCGGTGCACCTCCCATACAAATGAGATTTTTCATCTATACATAATCTATACATATTATAAAAAGTAAACACTTTTTTTCGTGTCGCCACTTGACGCTCAAACGCGTGGACGGATTTTAACCAAACTTACACGCAGGTCAGGTACATAGCCCGGTATGGTTCTTATGTACTTTATTTTGAAATCGGAAAAGGGGGCTCCCATACAAATGGGATCTTTCTTACCCCCTATCTATGCAACTATTATCGCTAGACTACTGAAATTTGGTAAGAAGTTGTATAAAGTAAGTCCCTTTCCTAATACCTATCCCTTTTTGAAATCGGAAGAGGGAGCGGTGCACCTCCCATACAAATGAGATTTTTCATCTATACATAATCTATACATATTATAAACAGTAAACACTTTTTTTCGTGACGCCACTTCACGCTCAAACGCGTGGACGGATTTTAACCAAACTTACACACAGGTCAGGTACATAGCCCGGCATGGTTCTTACGTACTTTTTTTTTGAAATCGGAAATCGGTCCGTGGCACCTCCCATACAAATGGGAACTTTCATACTTAATATCTTTGGAGGTATTAATGCTAGACTACTGAAATTTGGTAAGACGTTGTATAAAGTAAGTCCCTTTCCTAATACCTATCCCTTTTTGAAATCGGAAAAGGGGGCGTGGCACCTCCCATACAAATGGGATCTTTCATGCCCCTATCTATGCAACTATTATCGCTAGACTACTGAAATTTGTTAAGAAGCTGTATAAAGTAAGTCCCTTTCCTACTACCTATCCCTTTTTGAAATCGGAAGAGGGAGCGGTGCACCTCCCATACAAATGAGATTTTTCATCTATACATAATCTATACATATTATAAAAAGTAAACACTTTTTTTCGTGTCGCCACTTGACGCTCAAACGCGTGGACGGATTTTAACCAAACTTACACGCAGGTCAGGTACATAGCCCGGTATGGTTCTTATGTACTTTTTTTTGAAATCGGAAAAGGGGGCTCCCATACAAATGGGATCTTTCTTACCCCCTATCTATGCAACTATTATCGCTAGACTACTGAAATTTGGTAAGAAGTTGTATAAAGTAAGGCCCTTTCCTATTACCTATCACTTTTTGAAATCGGAAAAGGGAGCGGTGCACCTCCCATACAAATGAGATTTTTCATCTATACATAATCTATACATATTATAAACAGTAAACACTTTTTTTCGTGACGCCACTTCACGCTCAAACGCGTGGACGGATTTTAACCAAACTTACACACAGGTCAGGTACATAGCCCGGCATGGTTCTTACGTACTTTTTTTTTGAAATCGGAAATCGGTCCGTGGCACCTCCCATACAAATGGGAACTTTCATACTTAATATCTTTGGAGGTATTAATGCTAGACTACTGAAATTTGGTAAGACGTTGTATAAAGTAAGTCCCTTTCCTAATACCTATCCCTTTTCGAAATCGGAAAAGGGAGCGGTGCACCTCCCATACAAATGGGGTCTTTCATACCCCCTATCTATGCAACTATTATCGCTAGACTACTGAAACTTGGTAAGACATTGTCTAAAGTAAGTCCCTTTCCTAATACCTATCCCTTTTTGAAATCAGAAAAGGGGGCGTGGCACCTCCCATACAAATGGGATCTTTCATGCCCCCTATCTATGCAACTATTATCGCTAGACTACTGAAACTTGGTAAGACATTGTATAAAGTAAGTCCCTTTAATAATACCTATCCCTTTTTGAAATCGGAAAAGGGGGCGTGGCACCTCCCATACAAATGGGGTCTTTCATACCCCCTATCTATGCAACTATTATCGCTAGACTACTGAAACTTGGTAAGACATTGTATAAAGTAAGTCCCTTTCCTATTACCTATCACTTTTTTAAATCGGAAAAGGGAGCGGTGCACCTCCCATACAAATGGGGTCTTTCATACCGCCTATCTATGCAACTATTATCGCTAGACTACTGAAACTTGGTAAGACATTGTATAAAGTAAGTCCCTTTCCTATGACCTATCACTTTTTGAAATCGGAAAAGGGAGCGGTGCACCTCCCATAAAAATGAGATTTTTCATACCCCCTATCTATGCAACTATTATCGCTAGACTACTGAAATTTGGTAAGACGTTGTATAAAGTAAGTCCCTTTCCTATTACCTATCACTTTTTTAAATCGGAAAAGGGAGCGGTGCACCTCCCATACAAATGGGGTCTTTCAAACCCCCTATCTATGCAACTATTATCGCTAGACTACTGAAACTTGGTAAGACATTGTATAAAGTAAGTCCCTTTCCTATGACCTATCACTTTTTGAAATCGGAAAAGGGAGCGGTGCACCTCCCATACAAATGAGATTTTTCATACCCCCTATCTATGCAACTATTATCGCTAGACTACTGAAATTTGGTAAGACGTTGTATAAAGTAAGTCCCTTTCCTATTACCTATCACTTTTTTAAATCGGAAAAGGGAGCGGTGCACCTCCCATACAAATGGGGTCTTTCATACCCCCTATCTATGCAACTATTATCGCTAGACTACTGAAACTTGGTAAGACATTGTATAAAGTAAGTCCCTTTCCTATTACCTATCACTTTTTTAAATCGGAAAAGGGAGCGGTGCACCTCCCATACAAATGAGATTTTTCATACCCCCTATCTATGCAACTATTATCGCTAGACTACTGAAACTTGGTAAGACATTGTATAAAGTAAGTCCCTTTCCTATGACCTATCACTTTTTGAAATCGGAAAAGGGAGCGGTGCACCTCCCATACAAATGAGATTTTTCATACCCCCTATCTATGCAACTATTATCGCTAGACTACTGAAATTTGGTAAGACGTTGTATAAAGTAAGTCCCTTTCCTATTACCTATCACTTTTTTAAATCGGAAAAGGGAGCGGTGCACCTCCCATACAAATGGGGTCTTTCATACCCCCTATCTATGCAACTATTATCGCTAGACTACTGAAATTTGGTAAGACATTGTATAAAGTAAGTCCCTTTCCTATGACCTATCACTTTTTGAAATCGGAAAAGGGAGCGGTGCACCTCCCATACAAATGAGATTTTTCATACCCCCTATCTATGCAACTATTATCGCTAGACTACTGAAATTTGGTAAGACGTTGTATAAAGTAAGTCCCTTTCCTATTACCTATCACTTTTTTAAATCGGAAAAGGGAGCGGTGCACCTCCCATACAAATGTGATTTTTCATACCCCCTATCTATGCAACTATTATCGCTAGACTACTGAAACTTGGTAAGACATTGTATAAAGTAAGTCCCTTTCCTAATACCTATCCCTTTTTGAAATCGGAAAAGGGGGCGTGCCACCTCCCATACAAATGGGATCTTTCATGCCCCCTATCTATGCAACTATTATCGCTAGACTACTGAAACTTGGTAAGACATTGTATAAAGTAAGTCCCTTTCCTAATACCTATCCCTTTTTGAAATCGGAAAAGGGGGCGTGGCACCTCCCATACAAATGGGATCGTTCATGCCCCCTATCTATGCAACTATTATCGCTAGACTACTGAAACTTGGTAAGACATTGTATAAAGTAAGTCCCTTTCCTAATACCTATCCCTTTTTGAAATCGGAAAAGGGGGCGTGGCACCTCCCATACAAATGGGATCTTTCATGCCCCCTATCTATGCAACTATTATCGCTAGACTACTGAAACTTGGTAAGACATTGTATAAAGTAAGTCCCTTTCCTAATACCTATCCCTTTTTGAAATCGGAAAAGGGGGCGTGGCACCTCCCATACAAATGGGATCGTTCATGCCCCCTATCTATGCAACTATTATCGCTAGACTACTGAAACTTGGTAAGACATTGTATAAAGTAAGTCCCTTTCCTAATACCTATCCCTTTTTGAAATCGGAAAAGGGGGCGTGCCACCTCCCATACAAATGGGATCTTTCATGCCCCCTATCTATGCAACTATTATCGCTAGACTACTGAAACTTGGTAAGACATTGTATAAAGTAAGTCCCTTTCCTACTACCTATCCCTTTTTGAAATCGGAAGAGGGAGCGGTGCACCTCCCATACAAATGAGATTTTTCATCTATACATAATCTATACATATTATAAAAAGTAAACACTTTTTTTCGTGTCGCCACTTGACGCTCAAACGCGTGGACGGATTTTAACCAAACTTACACGCAGGTCAGGTACATAGCCCGGTATGGTTCTTATGTACTTTTTTTTGAAATCGGAAAAGGGGGCTCCCATACAAATGGGATCTTTCTTACCCCCTATCTATGCAACTATTATCGCTAGACTACTGAAATTTGGTAAGAAGTTGTATAAAGTAAGGCCCTTTCCTATTACCTATCACTTTTTGAAATCGGAAAAGGGAGCGGTGCACCTCCCATACAAATGAGATTTTTCATCTATACATAATCTATACATATTATAAACAGTAAACACTTTTTTTCGTGACGCCACTTCACGCTCAAACGCGTGGACGGATTTTAACCAAACTTACACACAGGTCAGGTACATAGCCCGGCATGGTTCTTACGTACTTTTTTTTTGAAATCGGAAATCGGTCCGTGGCACCTCCCATACAAATGGGAACTTTCATACTTAATATCTTTGGAGGTATTAATGCTAGACTACTGAAATTTGGTAAGACGTTGTATAAAGTAAGTCCCTTTCCTAATACCTATCCCTTTTCGAAATCGGAAAAGGGAGCGGTGCACCTCCCATACAAATGGGGTCTTTCATACCCCCTATCTATGCAACTATTATCGCTAGACTACTGAAACTTGGTAAGACATTGTATAAAGTAAGTCCCTTTCCTAATACCTATCCCTTTTTGAAATCAGAAAAGGGGGCGTGGCACCTCCCATACAAATGGGATCTTTCATGCCCCCTATCTATGCAACTATTATCGCTAGACTACTGAAACTTGGTAAGACATTGTATAAAGTAAGTCCCTTTCCTAATTCCCTTTTTGAAATCGGAAAAGGGGGCGTGGCACCTCCCATACAAATGGGATCTTTCTTACCCCCTATCTATGCAACTATTATCGCTAGACTACTGAAATTTGGTAAGAAGTTGTATAAAGTAAGGCCCTTTCCTATTACCTATCACTTTTTGAAATTGGAAAAGGGAGCGGTGCACCTCCCATACAAATGAGATTTTTCATCTATACATAATCTATACATATTATAAAAAGTAAACACTTTTTTTCGTGTCGCCACTTGACGCTCAAACGCGTGGACGGATTTTAACCAAACTTACACGCAGGTCAGGTACATAGCCCGGCATGGTTCTTATGTACTTTTTTTTGAAATCGGAAAAGGGGGCTCCCATACAAATGGGATCTTTCTTACCCCCTATCTATGCAACTATTATCGCTAGACTACTGAAATTTGGTAAGAAGTTGTATAAAGTAAGTCCCTTTCCTATTACCTATCACTTTTTGAAATCGGAAAAGGGAGCGGTGCACCTCCCATACAAATGAGATTTTTCATCTATACATAATCTATACATATTATAAACAGTAAACACTTTTTTTCGTGACGCCACTTCACGCTCAAACGCGTGGACGGATTTTAACCAAACTTACACACAGGTCAGGTACATAGCCCGGCATGGTTCTTACGTACTTTTTTTTTGAAATCGGAAATCGGTCCGTGGCACCTCCCATACAAATGGGAACTTTCATACTTAATATCTTTGGAGGTATTAATGCTAGACTACTGAAATTTGGTAAGACGTTGTATAAAGTAAGTCCCTTTAATAATACCTATCCCTTTTCGAAATCGGAAAAGGGAGCGGTGCACCTCCCATACAAATGGGGTCTTTCATACCCCCTATCTATGCAACTATTATCGCTAGACTACTGAAACTTGGTAAGACATTGTATAAAGTAAGTCCCTTTAGTAATACCTATCCCTTTTTGAAATCAGAAAAGGGGGCGTGGCACCTCCCATACAAATGGGATCTTTCATGCCCCCTATCTATGCAACTATTATCGCTAGACTACTGAAACTTGGTAAGACATTGTATAAAGTAAGTCCCTTTCCTATGACCTATCACTTTTTGAAATCGGAAAAGGGAGCGTGGCACCTCCCATACAAATGGGGTCTTTCATACCCCCTATCTATGCAACTATTATCGCTAGACTACTGAAACTTGGTAAGACATTGTATAAAGTAAGTCCCTTTAGTAATACCTATCCCTTTTTGAAATCAGAAAAGGGGGCGTGGCACCTCCCATACAAATGGGATCTTTCATGCCCCCTATCTATGCAACTATTATCGCTAGACTACTGAAACTTGGTAAGACATTGTATAAAGTAAGTCCCTTTCCTATGACCTATCACTTTTTGAAATCGGAAAAGGGGGCGTGGCACCTCCCATACAAATGGGATCTTTCTTACCCCCTATCTATGCAACTATTATCGCTAGACTACTGAAATTTGGTAAGAAGTTGTATAAAGTAAGGCCCTTTCCTATTACCTATCACTTTTTGAAATTGGAAAAGGGAGCGGTGCACCTCCCATACAAATGAGATTTTTCATCTATACATAATCTATACATATTATAAAAAGTAAACACTTTTTTTCGTGTCGCCACTTGACGCTCAAACGCGTGGACGGATTTTAACCAAACTTACACGCAGGTCAGGTACATAGCCCGGCATGGTTCTTATGTACTTTTTTTTGAAATCGGAAAAGGGGGCTCCCATACAAATGGGATCTTTCTTACCCCCTATCTATGCAACTATTATCGCTAGACTACTGAAATTTGGTAAGAAGTTGTATAAAGTAAGTCCCTTTCCTAATACCTATCCCTTTTTGAAATCGGAAAAGGGGGCGTGGCACCTCCCATACAAATGGGATCGTTCATGCCCCCTATCTATGCAACTATTATCGCTAGACTACTGAAACTTGGTAAGACGTTGTATAAAGTAAGTCCCTTTCCTATTACCTATCACTTTTTTAAATCGGAAAAGGGAGCGGTGCACCTCCCATACAAATGGGGTCTTTCATACCCCCTATCTATGCAACTATTATCGCTAGACTACTGAAACTTGGTAAGACATTGTATAAAGTAAGTCCCTTTCCTATGACCTATCACTTTTTGAAATCGGAAAAGGGAGCGGTGCACCTCCCATACAAATGAGATTTTTCATACCCCCTATCTATGCAACTATTATCGCTAGACTACTGAAACTTGGTAAGACATTGTATAAAGTAAGTCCCTTTCCTATGACCTATCACTTTTTGAAATCGGAAAAGGGAGCGGTGCACCTCCCATACAAATGAGATTTTTCATACCCCCTATCTATGCAACTATTATCGCTAGACTACTGAAATTTGGTAAGACGTTGTATAAAGTAAGTCCCTTTCCTATTACCTATCACTTTTTTAAATCGGAAAAGGGAGCGGTGCACCTCCCATACAAATGGGGTCTTTCATACCCCCTATCTATGCAACTATTATCGCTAGACTACTGAAACTTGGTAAGACATTGTATAAAGTAAGTCCCTTTCCTAATACCTATCCCTTTTTGAAATCGGAAAAGGGGGCGTGCCACCTCCCATACAAATGGGATCTTTCATGCCCCCTATCTATGCAACTATTATCGCTAGACTACTGAAACTTGGTAAGACATTGTATAAAGTAAGTCCCTTTCCTAATACCTATCCCTTTTTGAAATCGGAAAAGGGGGCGTGGCACCTCCCATACAAATGGGATCGTTCATGCCCCCTATCTATGCAACTATTATCGCTAGACTACTGAAACTTGGTAAGACATTGTATAAAGTAAGTCCCTTTCCTATGACCTATCACTTTTTGAAATCGGAAAAGGGAGCGGTGCACCTCCCATACAAATGGGGTCTTTCATACCCCATATCTATGCAACTATTATCGCTAGACTACTGAAACTTGGTAAGACATTGTATAAAGTAAGTCCATTTCTTAATACCTATCCCTTTTTGAAATCGGAAAAGGGGGCGTGGCACCTCCCATACAAATGGGATCTTTCATGCCCCCTATCTATGCAACTATTATCGCTAGACTACTGAAACTTGGTAAGACATTGTATAAAGTAAGTCCCTTTCCTAATACCTATCCCTTTTTGAAATCGGAAAAGGGGGCGTGCCACCTCCCATACAAATGGGATCTTTCATGCCCCCTATCTATGCAACTATTATCGCTAGACTACTGAAACTTGGTAAGACATTGTATAAAGTAAGTCCCTTTCCTAATACCTATCCCTTTTTGAAATCGGAAAAGGGAGCGGTGCACCTCCCATACAAATGAGATTTTTCATACCCCCTATCTATGCAACTATTATCGCTAGACTACTGAAATTTGGTAAGACGTTGTATAAAGTAAGTCCCTTTCCTATTACCTATCACTTTTTTAAATCGGAAAAGGGAGCGGTGCACCTCCCATACAAATGGGGTCTTTCATACCCCCTATCTATGCAACTATTATCGCTAGACTACTGAAACTTGGTAAGACATTGTATAAAGTAAGTCCCTTTCCTAATACCTATCCCTTTTTGAAATCGGAAAAGGGGGCGTGCCACCTCCCATACAAATGGGATCTTTCATGCCCCCTATCTATGCAACTATTATCGCTAGACTACTGAAACTTGGTAAGACATTGTATAAAGTAAGTCCCTTTCCTAATACCTATCCCTTTTTGAAATCGGAAAAGGGGGCGTGGCACCTCCCATACAAATGGGATCGTTCATGCCCCCTATCTATGCAACTATTATCGCTAGACTACTGAAACTTGGTAAGACATTGTATAAAGTAAGTCCCTTTCCTAATACCTATCCCTTTTTGAAATCGGAAAAGGGGGCGTGCCACCTCCCATACAAATGGGATCTTTCATGCCCCCTATCTATGCAACTATTATCGCTAGACTACTGAAACTTGGTAAGACATTGTATAAAGTAAGTCCCTTTCCTACTACCTATCCCTTTTTGAAATCGGAAGAGGGAGCGGTGCACCTCCCATACAAATGAGATTTTTCATCTATACATAATCTATACATATTATAAAAAGTAAACACTTTTTTTCGTGTCGCCACTTGACGCTCAAACGCGTGGACGGATTTTAACCAAACTTACACGCAGGTCAGGTACATAGCCCGGTATGGTTCTTATGTACTTTTTTTTGAAATCGGAAAAGGGGGCTCCCATACAAATGGGATCTTTCTTACCCCCTATCTATGCAACTATTATCGCTAGACTACTGAAATTTGGTAAGAAGTTGTATAAAGTAAGGCCCTTTCCTATTACCTATCACTTTTTGAAATCGGAAAAGGGAGCGGTGCACCTCCCATACAAATGAGATTTTTCATCTATACATAATCTATACATATTATAAACAGTAAACACTTTTTTTCGTGACGCCACTTCACGCTCAAACGCGTGGACGGATTTTAACCAAACTTACACACAGGTCAGGTACATAGCCCGGCATGGTTCTTACGTACTTTTTTTTTGAAATCGGAAATCGGTCCGTGGCACCTCCCATACAAATGGGAACTTTCATACTTAATATCTTTGGAGGTATTAATGCTAGACTACTGAAATTTGGTAAGACGTTGTATAAAGTAAGTCCCTTTCCTAATACCTATCCCTTTTCGAAATCGGAAAAGGGAGCGGTGCACCTCCCATACAAATGGGGTCTTTCATACCCCCTATCTATGCAACTATTATCGCTAGACTACTGAAACTTGGTAAGACATTGTATAAAGTAAGTCCCTTTCCTAATACCTATCCCTTTTTGAAATCAGAAAAGGGGGCGTGGCACCTCCCATACAAATGGGATCTTTCATGCCCCCTATCTATGCAACTATTATCGCTAGACTACTGAAACTTGGTAAGACATTGTATAAAGTAAGTCCCTTTAATAATACCTATCCCTTTTTGAAATCGGAAAAGGGGGCGTGGCACCTCCCATACAAATGGGGTCTTTCATACCCCCTATCTATGCAACTATTATCGCTAGACTACTGAAACTTGGTAAGACATTGTATAAAGTAAGTCCCTTTCCTATTACCTATCACTTTTTTAAATCGGAAAAGGGAGCGGTGCACCTCCCATACAAATGGGGTCTTTCATACCCCCTATCTATGCAACTATTATCGCTAGACTACTGAAACTTGGTAAGACATTGTATAAAGTAAGTCCCTTTCCTATGACCTATCACTTTTTGAAATCGGAAAAGGGAGCGGTGCACCTCCCATAAAAATGAGATTTTTCATACCCCCTATCTATGCAACTATTATCGCTAGACTACTGAAATTTGGTAAGACGTTGTATAAAGTAAGTCCCTTTCCTATTACCTATCACTTTTTTAAATCGGAAAAGGGAGCGGTGCACCTCCCATACAAATGGGGTCTTTCAAACCCCCTATCTATGCAACTATTATCGCTAGACTACTGAAACTTGGTAAGACATTGTATAAAGTAAGTGCCTTTCCTATGACCTATCACTTTTTGAAATCGGAAAAGGGAGCGGTGCACCTCCCATACAAATGAGATTTTTCATACCCCCTATCTATGCAACTATTATCGCTAGACTACTGAAATTTGGTAAGACGTTGTATAAAGTAAGTCCCTTTCCTATTACCTATCACTTTTTTAAATCGGAAAAGGGAGCGGTGCACCTCCCATACAAATGGGGTCTTTCATGCCCCCTATCTATGCAACTATTATCGCTAGACTACTGAAACTTGGTAAGACATTGTATAAAGTAAGTCCCTTTCCTATGACCTATCACTTTTTGAAATCGGAAAAGGGAGCGGTGCACCTCCCATACAAATGAGATTTTTCATACCCCCTATCTATGCAACTATTATCGCTAGACTACTGAAACTTGGTAAGACATTGTATAAAGTAAGTCCCTTTCCTATGACCTATCACTTTTTGAAATCGGAAAAGGGAGCGGTGCACCTCCCATACAAATGAGATTTTTCATACCCCCTATCTATGCAACTATTATCGCTAGACTACTGAAATTTGGTAAGACGTTGTATAAAGTAAGTCCCTTTCCTATTACCTATCACTTTTTTAAATCGGAAAAGGGAGCGGTGCACCTCCCATACAAATGGGGTCTTTCATACCCCCTATCTATGCAACTATTATCGCTAGACTACTGAAACTTGGTAAGACATTGTATAAAGTAAGTCCCTTTCCTATGACCTATCACTTTTTGAAATCGGAAAAGGGAGCGGTGCACCTCCCATACAAATGAGATTTTTCATACCCCCTATCTATGCAACTATTATCGCTAGACTACTGAAATTTGGTAAGACGTTGTATAAAGTAAGTCCCTTTCCTATTACCTATCACTTTTTTAAATCGGAAAAGGGAGCGGTGCACCTCCCATACAAATGGGGTCTTTCATACCCCCTATCTATGCAACTATTATCGCTAGACTACTGAAACTTGGTAAGACATTGTATAAAGTAAGTCCCTTTCCTAATACCTATCCCTTTTTGAAATCGGAAAAGGGGGCGTGCCACCTCCCATACAAATGGGATCTTTCATGCCCCCTATCTATGCAACTATTATCGCTAGACTACTGAAACTTGGTAAGACATTGTATAAAGTAAGTCCCTTTCCTAATACCTATCCCTTTTTGAAATCGGAAAAGGGGGCGTGGCACCTCCCATACAAATGGGATCGTTCATGCCCCCTATCTATGCAACTATTATCGCTAGACTACTGAAACTTGGTAAGACATTGTATAAAGTAAGTCCCTTTCCTATGACCTATCACTTTTTGAAATCGGAAAAGGGAGCGGTGCACCTCCCATACAAATGGGGTCTTTCATACCCCATATCTATGCAACTATTATCGCTAGACTACTGAAACTTGGTAAGACATTGTATAAAGTAAGTCCATTTCTTAATACCTATCCCTTTTTGAAATCGGAAAAGGGGGCGTGGCACCTCCCATACAAATGGGATCTTTCATGCCCCCTATCTATGCAACTATTATCGCTAGACTACTGAAACTTGGTAAGACATTGTATAAAGTAAGTCCCTTTCCTAATACCTATCCCTTTTTGAAATCGGAAAAGGGGGCGTGGCACCTCCCATACAAATGGGGTCTTTCATACCCCCTATCTATGCAGCTATTATCGCTAGACTACTGAAACTTGGTAAGACATCGTATAAAGTAAGTCCCTTTCCTATGACCTATCACTTTTTGAAATCGGAAAAGGGAGCGGTGCACCTCCCATAAAAATGAGATTTTTCATACCCCCTATCTATGCAACTATTATCGCTAGACTACTGAAATTTGGTAAGACGTTGTATAAAGTAAGTCCCTTTCCTATTACCTATCCCTTTTTGAAATCGGAAAACTATTATCGCTAGACTACTGAAATTTGGTAAGAAGCTGTATAAAGTAAGTCCCTTTCCTACTACCTATCACTTTTTGAAATCGGAAAAGGGAGCGGTGCACCTCCCATACAAATGGGATCTTTCTTACCCCCTATCTATGCAACTATTATCGCTAGACTACTGAAATTTGGTAAGAAGTTGTATAAAGTAAGTCCCTTTCCTATTACCTATCACTTTTTGAAATCGGAAAAGGGAGCGGTGCACCTCCCATACAAATGAGATTTTTCATCTATACATAATCTATACATATTATAAACAGTAAACACTTTTTTTCGTGACGCCACTTCACGCTCAAACGCGTGGACGGATTTTAACCTAACTTACACACAGGTCAGGTGCATAGCCCGACATGGTTCTTACGTACTTTTTTTTTTGAAATCGGAAATCGGTCCGTGGCACCTCCCATACAAATGGGAACTTTCATACTTAATATCTTTGGAGGTATTAATGCTAGACTACTGAAATTTGGTAAGAGTTTGTATAAAGTAAGTCCCTTTCCTAATACCTATCCCTTTTTGAAGTCGGAAAAGGGGGCGTGGCACCTCCCATACAAATGGGATCGTTCATGCCCCCTATCTATGCAACTATTATCGCTAGACTACTGAAACTTGGTAAGACATTGTATAAAGTAAGTCCCTTTCCTATGACCTATCACTTTTTGAAATCGGAAAAGGGAGCGGTGCACCTCCCATACAAATGGGGTCTTTCATACCCCATATCTATGCAACTATTATCGCTAGACTACTGAAACTTGGTAAGACATTGTATAAAGTAAGTCCATTTCTTAATACCTATCCCTTTTTGAAATCGGAAAAGGGGCCGTGGCACCTCCCATACAAATGGGATCTTTCATGCCCCCTATCTATGCAACTATTATCGCTAGACTACTGAAACTTGGTAAGACATTGTATAAAGTAAGTCCCTTTCCTAATACCTATCCCTTTTTGAAATCAGAAAAGGGGGCGTGGCACCTCCCATACAAATGGGATCTTTCATGCCCCCTATCTATGCAACTATTATCGCTAGACTACTGAAACTTGGTAAGACATTGTATAAAGTAAGTCCCTTTAATAATACCTATCCCTTTTTGAAATCGGAAAAGGGGGCGTGGCACCTCCCATACAAATGGGGTCTTTCATACCCCCTATCTATGCAACTATTATCGCTAGACTACTGAAACTTGGTAAGACATTGTATAAAGTAAGTCCCTTTCCTACGACCTATCACTTTTTGAAATCGGAAAAGGGAGCGGTGCACCTCCCATACAAATGAGATTTTTCATACCCCCTATCTATGCAACTATTATCGCTAGACTACTGAAATTTGGTAAGGCGTTGTATAAAGTAAGTCCCTTTCCTATTACCTATCACTTTTTTAAATCGGAAAAGGGAGCGGTGCACCTCCCATACAAATGGGGTCTTTCATACCCCCTATCTATGCAACTATTATCGCTAGACTACTGAAACTTGGTAAGACATTGTATAAAGTAAGTGCCTTTCCTAATACCTATCCCTTTTTGAAATCGGAAAAGGGGGCGTGCCACCTCCCATACAAATGGGATCTTTCATGCCCCCTATCTATGCAACTATTATCGCTAGACTACTGAAACTTGGTAAGACATTGTATAAAGTAAGTCCCTTTCCTAATACCTATCCCTTTTTGAAATCGGAAAAGGGGGCGTGGCACCTCCCATACAAATGGGATCGTTCATGCCCCCTATCTATGCAACTATTATCGCTAGACTACTGAAACTTGGTAAGACATTGTATAAAGTAAGTCCCTTTCCTATGACCTATCACTTTTTGAAATCGGAAAAGGGAGCGGTGCACCTCCCATACAAATGGGGTCTTTCATACCCCATATCTATGCAACTATTATCGCTAGACTACTGAAACTTGGTAAGACATTGTATAAAGTAAGTCCATTTCTTAATACCTATCCCTTTTTGAAATCGGAAAAGGGGGCGTGGCACCTCCCATACAAATGGGATCGTTCATGCCCCCTATCTATGCAACTATTATCGCTAGACTACTGAAACTTGGTAAGACATTGTATAAAGTAAGTCCCTTTCCTATGACCTATCACTTTTTGAAATCGGAAAAGGGAGCGGTGCACCTCCCATACAAATGGGGTCTTTCATACCCCATATCTATGCAACTATTATCGCTAGACTACTGAAACTTGGTAAGACATTGTATAAAGTAAGTCCCTTTCCTAATACCTATCCCTTTTTGAAATCGGAAAAGGGGGCGTGCCACCTCCCATACAAATGGGATCTTTCATGCCCCCTATCTATGCAACTATTATCGCTAGACTACTGAAACTTGGTAAGACATTGTATAAAGTAAGTCCCTTTCCTAATACCTATCCCTTTTTGAACTCGGAAAAGGGGGCGTGGCACCTCCCATACAAATGGGATCGTTCATGCCCCCTATCTATGCAACTATTATCGCTAGACTACTGAAACTTGGTAAGACATTGTATAAAGTAAGTCCCTTTCCTAATACCTATCCCTTTTTGAAATCGGAAAAGGGGGCGTGCCACCTCCCATACAAATGGGATCTTTCATGCCCCCTATCTATGCAACTATTATCGCTAGACTACTGAAACTTGGTAAGACATTGTATAAAGTAAGTCCCTTTCCTAATACCTATCCCTTTTTGAAATCGGAAAAGGGGGCGTGGCACCTCCCATACAAATGGGAGCGTTCATGCCCCCTATCTATGCAACTATTATCGCTAGACTACTGAAATTTGGTAAGAAGTTGTATAAAGTAAGGCCCTTTCCTATTACCTATGACTTTTTGAAATCGGAAAAGGGAGCGGTGCACCTCCCATTCAAATGAGATTTTTCATCTATACATAATCTATACATATTATAAACAGTAAACACTTTTTTTCGTGACGCCACTTCACGCTCAAACGCGTGGACGGATTTTAACCAAACTTACACACAGGTCAGGTACATAGCCCGGCATGGTTCTTACGTACTTTTTTTTTGAAATCGGAAATCGGTCCGTGGCACCTCCCATACAAATGGGAACTTTCATACTTAATATCTTTGGAGGTATTAATGCTAGACTACTGAAATTTGGTAAGACGTTGTATAAAGTAAGTCCCTTTCCTAATACCTATCCCTTTTTGAAATCGGAAAAGGGGGCGTGGCACCTCCCATACAAATGGGATCTTTCATGCCCCTATCTATGCAACTATTATCGCTAGACTACTGAAATTTGTTAAGAAGCTGTATAAAGTAAGTCCCTTTCCTACTACCTATCCCTTTTTGAAATCGGAAGAGGGAGCGGTGCACCTCCCATACAAATGAGATTTTTCATCTATACATAATCTATACATATTATAAAAAGTAAACACTTTTTTTCGTGTCGCCACTTGACGCTCAAACGCGTGGACGGATTTTAACCAAACTTACACGCAGGTCAGGTACATAGCCCGGTATGGTTCTTATGTACTTTTTTTTGAAATCGGAAAAGGGGGCTCCCATACAAATGGGATCTTTCTTACCCCCTATCTATGCAACTATTATCGCTAGACTACTGAAATTTGGTAAGAAGTTGTATAAAGTAAGGCCCTTTCCTATTACCTATCACTTTTTGAAATCGGAAAAGGGAGCGGTGCACCTCCCATACAAATGAGATTTTTCATCTATACATAATCTATACATATTATAAACAGTAAACACTTTTTTTCGTGACGCCACTTCACGCTCAAACGCGTGGACGGATTTTAACCAAACTTACACGCAGGTCAGGTACATAGCCCGGTATGGTTCTTATGTACTTTTTTTTGAAATCGGAAAAGGGGGCTCCCATACAAATGGGATCTTTCTTACCCCCTATCTATGCAACTATTATCGCTAGACTACTGAAATTTGGTAAGAAGCTGTATAAAGTAAGTCCCTTTCCTAATACCTATCCCTTTTTGAAATCAGAAAAGGGGGCGTGGCACCTCCCATACAAATGGGATCTTTCATGCCCCCTATCTATGCAACTATTATCGCTAGACTACTGAAACTTGGTAAGACATTGTATAAAGTAAGTCCCTTTAATAATACCTATCCCTTTTTGAAATCGGAAAAGGGGGCGTGGCACCTCCCATACAAATGGGGTCTTTCATACCCCCTATCTATGCAACTATTATCGCTAGACTACTGAAACTTGGTAAGACATTGTATAAAGTAAGTCCCTTTCCTACGACCTATCACTTTTTGAAATCGGAGAAGGGAGCGGTGCACCTCCCATACAAATGAGATTTTTCATACCCCCTATCTATGCAACTATTATCGCTAGACTACTGAAATTTGGTAAGACGTTGTATAAAGTAAGTCCCTTTCCTATTACCTATCACTTTTTTAAATCGGAAAAGGGAGCGGTGCACCTCCCATACAAATGGGGTCTTTCATACCCCCTATCTATGCAACTATTATCGCTAGACTACTGAAACTTGGTAAGACATTGTATAAAGTAAGTCCCTTTCCTAATACCTATCCCTTTTTGAAATCGGAAAAGGGGGCGTGCCACCTCCCATACAAATGGGATTTTCATGCCCCCTATCTATGCAACTATTATCGCTAGACTACTGAAACTTGGTAAGACATTGTATAAAGTAAGTCCCTTTCCTAATACCTATCCCTTTTTGAAATCGGAAAAGGGGGCGTGGCACCTCCCATACAAATGGGATCGTTCATGCCCCCTATCTTTGCAACTATTATCGCTAGACTACTGAAACTTGGTAAGACATTGTACAAAGTAAGTCCCTTTCCTATGACCTATCACTTTTTGAAATCGGAAAAGGGAGCGGTGCACCTCCCATACAAATGGGGTCTTTCATACCCCATATCTATGCAACTATTATCGCTAGACTACTGAAACTTGGTAAGACATTGTATAAAGTAAGTCCATTTCTTAATACCTATCCCTTTTTGAAATCGGAAAAGGGGGCGTGGCACCTCCCATACAAATGGGATCTTTCATGCCCCCTATCTATGCAACTATTATCGCTAGACTACTGAAACTTGGTAAGACATTGTATAAAGTAAGTCCCTTTCCTAATACCTATCCCTTTTTGAAATCGGAAAAGGGGGCGTGGCACCTCCCATACAAATGGGGTCTTTCATACCCCCTATCTATGCAACTATTATCGCTAGACTACTGAAACTTGGTAAGACATTGTACAAAGTAAGTCCCTTTCCTATGACCTATCACTTTTTGAAATCGGAAAAGGGAGCGGTGCACCTCCCATACAAATGGGGTCTTTCATACCCCATATCTATGCAACTATTATCGCTAGACTACTGAAACTTGGTAAGACATTGTATAAAGTAAGTCCATTTCTTAATACCTATCCCTTTTTGAAATCGGAAAAGGGGGCGTGGCACCTCCCATACAAATGGGATCGTTCATGCCCCCTATCTATGCAACTATTATCGCTAGACTACTGAAACTTGGTAAGACATTGTATAAAGTAAGTCCCTTTCCTATGACCTATCACTTTTTGAAATCGGAAAAGGGAGCGGTGCACCTCCCATACAAATGAGATTTTTCATACCCCCTATCTATGCAACTATTATCGCTAGACTACTGAAATTTGGTAAGGCGTTGTATAAAGTAAGTCCCTTTCCTATTACCTATCACTTTTTTAAATCGGAAAAGGGAGCGGTGCACCTCCCATACAAATGGGGTCTTTCATACCCCCTATCTATGCAACTATTATCGCTAGACTACTGAAACTTGGTAAGACATTGTATAAAGTAAGTGCCTTTCCTAATACCTATCCCTTTTTGAAATCGGAAAAGGGGGCGTGCCACCTCCCATACAAATGGGATCTTTCATGCCCCCTATCTATGCAACTATTATCGCTAGACTACTGAAACTTGGTAAGACATTGTATAAAGTAAGTCCCTTTCCTAATACCTATCCCTTTTTGAAATCGGAAAAGGGGGCGTGGCACCTCCCATACAAATGGGATCGTTCATGCCCCCTATCTATGCAACTATTATCGCTAGACTACTGAAACTTGGTAAGGCGTTGTATAAAGTAAGTCCCTTTCCTATTACCTATCACTTTTTTAAATCGGAAAAGGGAGCGGTGCACCTCCCATACAAATGGGGTCTTTCATACCCCCTATCTATGCAACTTTTTCGCTAGACTACTGAAACTTGGTAAGACATTGTATAAAGTAAGTCCCTTTCCTATTACCTATCACTTTTTTAAATCGGAAAAGGGAGCGGTGCACCTCCCATACAAATGGGGTCTTTCATGCCCCCTATCTATGCAACTATTATCGCTAGACTACTGAAACTTGGTAAGACATTGTATAAAGTAAGTCCCTTTCCTAATACCTATCCCTTTTTGAAATCGGAAAAGGGGGCGTGGCACCTCCCATACAAATGGGATCGTTCATGCCCCCTATCTATGCAACTATTATCGCTAGACTACTGAAACTTGGTAAGACATTGTATAAAGTAAGTCCCTTTCCTAATACCTATCCCTTTTTGAAATCGGAAAAGGGGGCGTGGCACCTCCCATACAAATGAGATTTTTCATACCCCCTATCTATGCAACTATTATCGCTAGACTACTGAAATTTGGTAAGGCGTTGTATAAAGTAAGTCCCTTTCCTATTACCTATCACTTTTTTAAATCGGAAAAGGGAGCGGTGCACCTCCCATACAAATGGGGTCTTTCATACCCCCTATCTATGCAACTATTATCGCTAGACTACTGAAACTTGGTAAGACATTGTATAAAGTAAGTGCCTTTCCTAATACCTATCCCTTTTTGAAATCGGAAAAGGGGGCGTGCCACCTCCCATACAAATGGGATCTTTCATGCCCCCTATCTATGCAACTATTATCGCTAGACTACTGAAACTTGGTAAGACATTGTATAAAGTAAGTCCCTTTCCTAATACCTATCCCTTTTTGAAATCGGAAAAGGGCGCGTGGCACCTCCCATACAAATGGGATCGTTCATGCCCCCTATCTATGCAACTATTATCGCTAGACTACTGAAACTTGGTAAGACATTGTATAAAGTAAGTCCCTTTCCTATGACCTATCACTTTTTGAAATCGGAAAAGGGAGCGGTGCACCTCCCATACAAATGGGGTCTTTCATACCCCATATCTATGCAACTATTATCGCTAGACTACTGAAACTTGGTAAGACATTGTATAAAGTAAGTCCATTTCTTAATACCTATCCCTTTTTGAAATCGGAAAAGGGGGCGTGGCACCTCCCATACAAATGGGATCGTTCATGCCCCCTATCTATGCAACTATTATCGCTAGACTACTGAAACTTGGTAAGACATTGTATAAAGTAAGTCCCTTTCCTATGACCTATCACTTTTTGAAATCGGAAAAGGGAGCGGTGCACCTCCCATACAAATGGGGTCTTTCATACCCCCTATCTATGCAACTATTATCGCTAGACTACTGAAACTTGGTAAGACATTGTATAAAGTAAGTCCCTTTCCTAATACCTATCCCTTTTTGAAATCGGAAAAGGGGGCGTGCCACCTCCCATACAAATGGGATCTTTCATGCCCCCTATCTATGCAACTATTATCGCTAGACTACTGAAACTTGGTAAGACATTGTATAAAGTAAGTCCCTTTCCTAATACCTATCCCTTTTTGAAATCGGAAAAGGGGGCGTGGCACCTCCCATACAAATGGGATCGTTCATGCCCCCTATCTATGCAACTATTATCGCTAGACTACTGAAACTTGGTAAGACATTGTATAAAGTAAGTCCCTTTCCTAATACCTATCCCTTTTTGAAATCGGAAAAGGGGGCGTGCCACCTCCCATACAAATGGGATCTTTCATGCCCCCTATCTATGCAACTATTATCGCTAGACTACTGAAACTTGGTAAGACATTGTATAAAGTAAGTCCCTTTCCTAATACCTATCCCTTTTTGAAATCGGAAAAGGGGGCGTGGCACCTCCCATACAAATGGGAGCGTTCATGCCCCCTATCTATGCAACTATTATCGCTAGACTACTGAAATTTGGTAAGAAGTTGTATAAAGTAAGGCCCTTTCCTATTACCTATCACTTTTTGAAATCGGAAAAGGGAGCGGTGCACCTCCCATACAAATGAGATTTTTCATCTATACATAATCTATACATATTATAAACAGTAAACACTTTTTTTCGTGACGCCACTTCACGCTCAAACGCGTGGACGGATTTTAACCAAACTTACACACAGGTCAGGTACATAGCCCGGCATGGTTCTTACGTACTTTTTTTTTGAAATCGGAAATCGGTCCGTGGCACCTCCCATACAAATGGGAACTTTCATACTTAATATCTTTGGAGGTATTAATGCTAGACTACTGAAATTTGGTAAGACGTTGTATAAAGTAAGTCCCTTTCCTAATACCTATCCCTTTTTGAAATCGGAAAAGGGGGCGTGGAACCTCCCATACAAATGGGATCTTTCATGCCCCTATCTATGCAACTATTATCGCTAGACTACTGAAATTTGTTAAGAAGCTGTATAAAGTAAGTCCCTTTCCTAATACCTATCCCTTTTTGAAATCGGAAAAGGGAGCGGTGCACCTCCCATACAAATGAGATTTTTCATCTATACATAATCTATACATATTATAAAAAGTAAACACTTTTTTTTCGTGTCGCCACTTGACGCTCAAACGCGTGGACGGATTTTAACCAAACTTACACGCAGGTCAGGTACATAGCCCGGTATGGTTCTTATGTACTTTTTTTTGAAATCGGAAAAGGGGGCTCCCATACAAATGAGATCTTTCTTACCCCCTATCTATGCAACTATTATCGCTAGACTACTGAAATTTGGTAAGAAGTTGTATAAAGTAAGGCCCTTTCCTATTACCTATCACTTTTTGAAATCGGAAAAGGGAGCGGTGCACCTCCCATACAAATGAGATTTTTCATCTATACATAATCTATACATATTATAAACAGTAAACACTTTTTTTCGTGACGCCACTTCACGCTCAAACGCGTGGACGGATTTTAACCAAACTTACACGCAGGTCAGGTACATAGCCCGGTATGGTTCTTATGTACTTTTTTTTTAAATCGGAAAAGGGGGCTCCCATACAAATGGGATCTTTCTTACCCCCTATCTATGCAACTATTATCGCTAGACTACTGAAATTTGGTAAGAAGCTGTATAAAGTAAGTCCCTTTCCTAATACCTATCCCTTTTTGAAATCAGAAAAGGGGGCGTGGCACCTCCCATACAAATGGGATCTTTCATGCCCCCTATCTATGCAACTATTATCGCTAGACTACTGAAACTTGGTAAGACATTGTATAAAGTAAGTCCCTTTAATAATACCTATCCCTTTTTGAAATCGGAAAAGGGGGCGTGGCACCTCCCATACAAATGGGGTCTTTCATACCCCCTATCTATGCAACTATTATCGCTAGACTACTGAAACTTGGTAAGACATTGTATAAAGTAAGTCCCTTTCCTACGACCTATCACTTTTTGAAATCGGAAAAGGGAGCGGTGCACCTCCCATACAAATGAGATTTTTCATACCCCCTATCTATGCAACTATTATCGCTAGACTACTGAAATTTGGTAAGACGTTGTATAAAGTAAGTCCCTTTCCTATTACCTATCACTTTTTTAAATCGGAAAAGGGAGCGGTGCACCTCCCATACAAATGGGGTCTTTCATACCCCCTATCTATGCAACTATTATCGCTAGACTACTGAAACTTGGTAAGACATTGTATAAAGTAAGTCCCTTTCCTAATACCTATCCCTTTTTGAAATCGGAAAAGGGGGCGTGCCACCTCCCATACAAATGGGATTTTCATGCCCCCTATCTATGCAACTATTATCGCTAGACTACTGAAACTTGGTAAGACATTGTATAAAGTAAGTCCCTTTCCTAATACCTATCCCTTTTTGAAATCGGAAAAGGGGGCGTGGCACCTCCCATACAAATGGGATCGTTCATGCCCCCTATCTTTGCAACTATTATCGCTAGACTACTGAAACTTGGTAAGACATTGTACAAAGTAAGTCCCTTTCCTATGACCTATCACTTTTTGAAATCGGAAAAGGGAGCGGTGCACCTCCCATACAAATGGGGTCTTTCATACCCCATATCTATGCAACTATTATCGCTAGACTACTGAAACTTGGTAAGACATTGTATAAAGTAAGTCCATTTCTTAATACCTATCCCTTTTTGAAATCGGAAAAGGGGGCGTGGCACCTCCCATACAAATGGGATCTTTCATGCCCCCTATCTATGCAACTATTATCGCTAGACTACTGAAACTTGGTAAGACATTGTATAAAGTAAGTCCCTTTCCTAATACCTATCCCTTTTTGAAATCGGAAAAGGGGGCGTGGCACCTCCCATACAAATGGGGTCTTTCATACCCCCTATCTATGCAGCTATTATCGCTAGACTACTGAAACTTGGTAAGACATTGTATAAAGTAAGTCCCTTTCCTATGACCTATCACTTTTTGAAATCGGAAAAGGGAGCGGTGCACCTCCCATAAAAATGAGATTTTTCATACCCCCTATCTATGCAACTATTATCGCTAGACTACTGAAATTTGGTAAGACGTTGTATAAAGTAAGTCCCTTTCCTATTACCTATCCCTTTTTGAAATCGGAAAAGGGGGCGTGGCACCTCCCATACAAATGGGATCTTTCATGCCCCTATCTATGCAACTATTATCGCTAGACTACTGAAATTTGATAAGAAGCTGTATAAAGTAAGTCCCTTTCCTACTACCTATCACTTTTTGAAATCGGAAAAGGGAGCGGTGCACCTCCCATACAAATGGGATCTTTCTTACCCCCTATCTATGCAACTATTATCGCTAGACTACTGAAATTTGGTAAGAAGTTGTATAAAGTAAGTCCCTTTCCTATTACCTATCACTTTTTGAAATCGGAAAAGGGAGCGGTGCACCTCCCATACAAATGAGATTTTTCATCTATACATAATCTATACATATTATAAACAGTAAACACTTTTTTTCGTGACGCCACTTCACGCTCAAACGCGTGGACGGATTTTAACCAAACTTACACACAGGTCAGGTACATACCCCGGCATGGTTCTTACGTACTTTTTTTTTGAAATCGGAAATCGGTCCGTGGCACCTCCCATACAAATGGGAAATTTCATACTTAATATCTTTGGAGGTATTAATGCTAGACTACTGAAATTTGGTAAGACGTTGTTTAAAGTAAGCCATTTCCTAATACCTATCCCTTTTTGAAATCGGAAAAGGGGGGCGTGGCACCTCCCATACAAATGGGAACTTTCATACTCAATATCTTTGGAAGTATTAATGCTAGACTACTAAATTTTGGTAAGGCGTTGTATAAAGTAAGTCCCTTTCCTAATACCTATCCCTTTTTGAAATCGGAAAAGGGGGCGTGGCACCTCCCATACAAATGGGATCTTTCATGCCCCCTATCTATGCAACTATTATCGCTAGACTACTGAAACTTGGTAAGACATTGTATAAAGTAAGTCCCTTTCCTAGTACCTATCCCTTTTTGAAATCAGAAAAGGGGGCGTGGCACCTCCCATACAAATGGGATCTTTCATGCCCCCTATCTATGCAACTATTATCGCTAGACTACTGAAACTTGGTAAGACATTGTATAAAGTAAGTCCCTTTAATAATACCTATCCCTTTTTGAAATCGGAAAAGGGGGCGTGGCACCTCCCATACAAATGGGGTCTTTCATACCCCCTATCTATGCAACTATTATCGCTAGACTACTGAAACTTGGTAAGACATTGTATAAAGTAAGTCCCTTTCCTACGACCTATCACTTTTTGAAATCGGAAAAGGGAGCGGTGCACCTCCCATACAAATGAGATTTTTCATACCCCCTATCTATGCAACTATTATCGCTAGACTACTGAAATTTGGTAAGACGTTGTATAAAGTAAGTCCCTTTCCTATTACCTATCACTTTTTTAAATCGGAAAAGGGAGCGGTGCACCTCCCATACAAATGGGGTCTTTCATACCCCCTATCTATGCAACTATTATCGCTAGACTACTGAAACTTGGTAAGACATTGTATAAAGTAAGTCCCTTTCCTAATACCTATCCCTTTTTGAAATCGGAAAAGGGGGCGTGCCACCTCCCATACAAATGGGATCTTTCATGCCCCCTATCTATGCAACTATTATCGCTAGACTACTGAAACTTGGTAAGACATTGTATAAAGTAAGTCCCTTTCCTAATACCTATCCCTTTTTGAAATCGGAAAAGGGGGCGTGGCACCTCCCATACAAATGGGATCGTTCATGCCCCCTATCTTTGCAACTATTATCGCTAGACTACTGAAACTTGGTAAGACATTGTACAAAGTAAGTCCCTTTCCTATGACCTATCACTTTTTGAAATCGGAAAAGGGAGCGGTGCACCTCCCATACAAATGGGGTCTTTCATACCCCATATCTATGCAACTATTATCGCTAGACTACTGAAACTTGGTAAGACATTGTATAAAGTAAGTCCATTTCTTAATACCTATCCCTTTTTGAAATCGGAAAAGGGGGCGTGGCACCTCCCATACAAATGGGATCTTTCATGCCCCCTATCTATGCAACTATTATCGCTAGACTACTGAAACTTGGTAAGACATTGTATAAAGTAAGTCCCTTTCCTAATACCTATCCCTTTTTGAAATCGGAAAAGGGAGCGGTGCACCTCCCATACAAATGAGATTTTTCATCTATACATAATCTATACATATTATAAACAGTAAACACTTTTTTTCGTGACGCCACTTCACGCTCAAACGCGTGGACGGATTTTAACCAAACTTACACACAGGTCAGGTACATACCCCGGCATGGTTCTTACGTACTTTTTTTTTGAAATCGGAAATCGGTCCGTGGCACCTCCCATACAAATGGGAAATTTCATACTTAATATCTTTGGAGGTATTAATGCTAGACTACTGAAATTTGGTAAGACGTTGTATAAAGTAAGTCCATTTCCTAATACCTATCCCTTTTTGAAATCGGAAAAGGGGGCGTGGCACCTCCCATACAAATGGGAACTTTCATACTCAATATCTTTGGAAGTATTAATGCTAGACTACTAAATTTTGGTAAGGCGTTGTATAAAGTAAGTCCCTTTCCTAATACCTATCCCTTTTTGAAATCGGAAAAGGGGGCGTGGCACCTCCCATACAAATGGGATCTTTCATGCCCCCTATCTATGCAACTATTATCGCTAGACTACTGAAACTTGGTAAGACATTGTATAAAGTAAGTCCCTTTCCTAATACTTATCACTTTTTGAAATCGGAAAAGGGAGCGGTGCACCTCCCATACAAATGGGATCTTTCTTACCCCCTATCTATGCAACTATTATCGCTAGACTACTGAAATTTGGTAAGAAGTTGTATAAAGTAAGTCCCTTTCCTATTACCTATCACTTTTTGAAATCGGAAAAGGGAGCGGTGCACCTCCCATACAAATGAGATTTTTCATCTATACATAATCTATACATATTATAAACAGTAAACACTTTTTTTCGTGACGCCACTTCACGCTCAAACGCGTGGACGGATTTTAACCAAACTTACACACAGGTCAGGTACATACCCCGGCATGGTTCTTACGTACTTTTTTTTTGAAATCGGAAATCGGTCCGTGGCACCTCCCATACAAATGGGAAATTTCATACTTAATATCTTTGGAGGTATTAATGCTAGACTACTGAAATTTGGTAAGACGTTGTATAAAGTAAGTCCATTTCTTAATACCTATCCCTTTTTGAAATCGGAAAAGGGGGCGTGGCACCTCCCATACAAATGGGAACTTTCATACTCAATATCTTTGGAGGTATTAATGCTAGACTACTAAATTTTGGTAAGGCGTTGTATAAAGTAAGTCCCTTTAATAATACCTATCCCTTTTTGAAATCGGAAAAGGGGGCGTGGCACCTCCCATACAAATGGGATCTTTCATGCCCCCTATCTATGCAACTATTATCGCTAGACTACTGAAACTTGGTAAGACATTGTATAAAGTAAGTCCCTTTCCTAATACCTATCCCTTTTTGAAATCAGAAAAGGGGGCGTGGCACCTCCCATACAAATGGGATCTTTCATGCCCCCTATCTATGCAACTATTATCGCTAGACTACTGAAACTTGGTAAGACATTGTATAAAGTAAGTCCCTTTAATAATACCTATCCCTTTTTGAAATCGGAAAAGGGGGCGTGGCACCTCCCATACAAATGGGAGCGTTCATGCCCCCTATCTATGCAACTATTATCGCTAGACTACTGAAATTTGGTAAGAAGTTGTATAAAGTAAGGCCCTTTCCTATTACCTATCACTTTTTGAAATCGGAAAAGGGAGCGGTGCACCTCCCATACAAATGAGATTTTTCATCTATACATAATCTATACATATTATAAACAGTAAACACTTTTTTTCGTGACGCCACTTCACGCTCAAACGCGTGGACGGATTTTAACCAAACTTACACACAGGTCAGGTACATAGCCCGGCATGGTTCTTACGTACTTTTTTTTTGAAATCGGAAATCGGTCCGTGGCACCTCCCATACAAATGGGAACTTTCATACTTAATATCTTTGGAGGTATTAATGCTAGACTACTGAAATTTGGTAAGACGTTGTATAAAGTAAGTCCCTTTCCTAATACCTATCCCTTTTTGAAATCGGAAAAGGGGGCGTGGAACCTCCCATACAAATGGGATCTTTCATGCCCCTATCTATGCAACTATTATCGCTAGACTACTGAAATTTGTTAAGAAGCTGTATAAAGTAAGTCCCTTTCCTACTACCTATCCCTTTTTGAAATCGGAAGAGGGAGCGGTGCACCTCCCATACAAATGAGATTTTTCATCTATACATAATCTATACATATTATAAAAAGTAAACACTTTTTTTCGTGTCGCCACTTGACGCTCAAACGCGTGGACGGATTTTAACCAAACTTACACGCAGGTCAGGTACATAGCCCGGTATGGTTCTTATGTACTTTTTTTTGAAATCGGAAAAGGGGGCTCCCATACAAATGAGATCTTTCTTACCCCCTATCTATGCAACTATTATCGCTAGACTACTGAAATTTGGTAAGAAGTTGTATAAAGTAAGGCCCTTTCCTATTACCTATCACTTTTTGAAATCGGAAAAGGGAGCGGTGCACCTCCCATACAAATGAGATTTTTCATCTATACATAATCTATACATATTATAAACAGTAAACACTTTTTTTCGTGACGCCACTTCACGCTCAAACACGTGGACGGATTTTAACCAAACTTACACGCAGGTCAGGTACATAGCCCGGTATGGTTCTTATGTACTTTTTTTTGAAATCGGAAAAGGGGGCTCCCATACAAATGGGATCTTTCTTACCCCCTATCTATGCAACTATTATCGCTAGACTACTGAAATTTGGTAAGAAGCTGTATAAAGTAAGTCCCTTTCCTAATACCTATCCCTTTTTGAAATCGGAAAAGGGGGCGTGGCACCTCCCATACAAATGGGATCTTTCATGCCCCCTATCTATGCAACTATTATCGCTAGACTACTGAAACTTGGTAAGACATTGTATAAAGTAAGTCCCTTTAATAATACCTATCCCTTTTTGAAATCGGAAAAGGGGGCGTGGCACCTCCCATACAAATGGGGTCTTTCATACCCCCTATCTATGCAACTATTATCGCTAGACTACTGAAACTTGGTAAGACATTGTATAAAGTAAGTCCCTTTCCTACGACCTATCACTTTTTGAAATCGGAAAAGGGAGCGGTGCACCTCCCATACAAATGAGATTTTTCATACCCCCTATCTATGCAACTATTATCGCTAGACTACTGAAATTTGGTAAGACGTTGTATAAAGTAAGTCCCTTTCCTATTACCTATCACTTTTTTAAATCGGAAAAGGGAGCGGTGCACCTCCCATACAAATGGGGTCTTTCATACCCCCTATCTATGCAACTATTATCGCTAGACTACTGAAACTTGGTAAGACATTGTATAAAGTAAGTCCCTTTCCTAATACCTATCCCTTTTTGAAATCGGAAAAGGGGGCGTGCCACCTCCCATACAAATGGGATTTTCATGCCCCCTATCTATGCAACTATTATCGCTAGACTACTGAAACTTGGTAAGACATTGTATAAAGTAAGTCCCTTTCCTAATACCTATCCCTTTTTGAAATCGGAAAAGGGGGCGTGGCACCTCCCATACAAATGGGATCGTTCATGCCCCCTATCTTTGCAACTATTATCGCTAGACTACTGAAACTTGGTAAGACATTGTACAAAGTAAGTCCCTTTCCTATGACCTATCACTTTTTGAAATCGGAAAAGGGAGCGGTGCACCTCCCATACAAATGGGGTCTTTCATACCCCATATCTATGCAACTATTATCGCTAGACTACTGAAACTTGGTAAGACATTGTATAAAGTAAGTCCATTTCTTAATACCTATCCCTTTTTGAAATCGGAAAAGGGGGCGTGGCACCTCCCATACAAATGGGATCTTTCATGCCCCCTATCTATGCAACTATTATCGCTAGACTACTGAAACTTGGTAAGACATTGTATAAAGTAAGTCCCTTTCCTAATACCTATCCCTTTTTGAAATCGGAAAAGGGGGCGTGGCACCTCCCATACAAATGGGGTCTTTCATACCCCCTATCTATGCAGCTATTATCGCTAGACTACTGAAACTTGGTAAGACATTGTATAAAGTAAGTCCCTTTCCTATGACCTATCACTTTTTGAAATCGGAAAAGGGAGCGGTGCACCTCCCATAAAAATGAGATTTTTCATACCCCCTATCTATGCAACTATTATCGCTAGACTACTGAAATTTGGTAAGACGTTGTATAAAGTAAGTCCCTTTCCTATTACCTATCCCTTTTTGAAATCGGAAAAGGGGGCGTGGCACCTCCCATACAAATGGGATCTTTCATGCCCCTATCTATGCAACTATTATCGCTAGACTACTGAAATTTGGTAAGAAGCTGTATAAAGTAAGTCCCTTTCCTACTACCTATCACTTTTTGAAATCGGAAAAGGGAGCGGTGCACCTCCCATACAAATGGGATCTTTCTTACCCCCTATCTATGCAACTATTATCGCTAGACTACTGAAATTTGGTAAGAAGTTGTATAAAGTAAGTCCCTTTCCTATTACCTATCACTTTTTGAAATCGGAAAAGGGAGCGGTGCACCTCCCATACAAATGAGATTTTTCATCTATACATAATCTATACATATTATAAACAGTAAACACTTTTTTTCGTGACGCCACTTCACGCTCAAACGCGTGGACGGATTTTAACCAAACTTACACACAGGTCAGGTACATACCCCGGCATGGTTCTTACGTACTTTTTTTTTGAAATCGGAAATCGGTCCGTGGCACCTCCCATACAAATGGGAAATTTCATACTTAATATCTTTGGAGGTATTAATGCTAGACTACTGAAATTTGGTAAGACGTTGTATAAAGTAAGTCCCTTTCCTAATACCTATCCCTTTTTGAAATCGGAAAAGGGGGCGTGGCACCTCCCATACAAATGGGAACTTTCATACTCAATATCTTTGGAAGTATTAATGCTAGACTACTAAATTTTGGTAAGGCGTTGTATAAAGTAAGTCCCTTTCCTAATACCTATCCCTTTTTGAAATCGGAAAAGGGGGCGTGGCACCTCCCATACAAATGGGATCTTTCATGCCCCCTATCTATGCAACTATTATCGCTAGACTACTGAAACTTGGTAAGACATTGTATAAAGTAAGTCCCTTTCCTAGTACCTATCCCTTTTTGAAATCAGAAAAGGGGGCGTGGCACCTCCCATACAAATGGGATCTTTCATGCCCCCTATCTATGCAACTATTATCGCTAGACTACTGAAACTTGGTAAGACATTGTATAAAGTAAGTCCCTTTAATAATACCTATCCCTTTTTGAAATCGGAAAAGGGGGCGTGGCACCTCCCATACAAATGGGGTCTTTCATACCCCCTATCTATGCAACTATTATCGCTAGACTACTGAAACTTGGTAAGACATTGTATAAAGTAAGTCCCTTTCCTACGACCTATCACTTTTTGAAATCGGAAAAGGGAGCGGTGCACCTCCCATACAAATGAGATTTTTCATACCCCCTATCTATGCAACTATTATCGCTAGACTACTGAAATTTGGTAAGACGTTGTATAAAGTAAGTCCCTTTCCTATTACCTATCACTTTTTTAAATCGGAAAAGGGAGCGGTGCACCTCCCATACAAATGGGGTCTTTCATACCCCCTATCTATGCAACTATTATCGCTAGACTACTGAAACTTGGTAAGACATTGTATAAAGTAAGTCCCTTTCCTAATACCTATCCCTTTTTGAAATCGGAAAAGGGGGCGTGCCACCTCCCATACAAATGGGATCTTTCATGCCCCCTATCTATGCAACTATTATCGCTAGACTACTGAAACTTGGTAAGACATTGTATAAAGTAAGTCCCTTTCCTATTACCTATCACTTTTTTAAATCGGAAAAGGGAGCGGTGCACCTCCCATACAAATGGGGTCTTTCATACCCCCTATCTATGCAACTATTATCGCTAGACTACTGAAACTTGGTAAGACATTGTATAAAGTAAGTCCATTTCTTAATACCTATCCCTTTTTGAAATCGGAAAAGGGGGCGTGGCACCTCCCATACAAATGGGATCTTTCATGCCCCCTATCTATGCAACTATTATCGCTAGACTACTGAAACTTGGTAAGACATTGTATAAAGTAAGTCCCTTTCCTACGACCTATCACTTTTTGAAATCGGAAAAGGGAGCGGTGCACCTCCCATACAAATGAGATTTTTCATACCCCCTATCTATGCAACTATTATCGCTAGACTACTGAAATTTGGTAAGACGTTGTATAAAGTAAGTCCCTTTCCTATTACCTATCACTTTTTTAAATCGGAAAAGGGAGCGGTGCACCTCCCATACAAATGGGGTCTTTCATACCCCCTATCTATGCAACTATTATCGCTAGACTACTGAAACTTGGTAAGACATTGTATAAAGTAAGTCCCTTTCCTAATACCTATCCCTTTTTGAAATCGGAAAAGGGGGCGTGCCACCTCCCATACAAATGGGATCTTTCATGCCCCCTATCTATGCAACTATTATCGCTAGACTACTGAAACTTGGTAAGACGTTGTATAAAGTAAGTCCCTTTCCTATTACCTATCACTTTTTTAAATCGGAAAAGGGAGCGGTGCACCTCCCATACAAATGGGGTCTTTCATACCCCCTATCTATGCAACTATTATCGCTAGACTACTGAAACTTGGTAAGACATTGTATAAAGTAAGTCCATTTCTTAATACCTATCCCTTTTTGAAATCGGAAAAGGGGGCGTGGCACCTCCCATACAAATGGGATCTTTCATGCCCCCTATCTATGCAACTATTATCGCTAGACTACTGAAACTTGGTAAGACATTGTATAAAGTAAGTCCCTTTCCTAATACCTATCCCTTTTTGAAATCGGAAAAGGGAGCGGTGCACCTCCCATACAAATGAGATTTTTCATCTATACATAATCTATACATATTATAAACAGTAAACACTTTTTTTCGTGACGCCACTTCACGCTCAAACGCGTGGACGGATTTTAACCAAACTTACACACAGGTCAGGTACATACCCCGGCATGGTTCTTACGTACTTTTTTTTTGAAATCGGAAATCGGTCCGTGGCACCTCCCATACAAATGGGAAATTTCATACTTAATATCTTTGGAGGTATTAATGCTAGACTACTGAAATTTGGTAAGACGTTGTATAAAGTAAGTCCATTTCCTAATACCTATCCCTTTTTGAAATCGGAAAAGGGGGCGTGGCACCTCCCATACAAATGGGAACTTTCATACTCAATATCTTTGGAAGTATTAATGCTAGACTACTAAATTTTGGTAAGGCGTTGTATAAAGTAAGTCCCTTTCCTAATACCTATCCCTTTTTGAAATCGGAAAAGGGGGCGTGGCACCTCCCATACAAATGGGATCTTTCATGCCCCCTATCTATGCAACTATTATCGCTAGACTACTGAAACTTGGTAAGACATTGTATAAAGTAAGTCCCTTTCCTAATACTTATCACTTTTTGAAATCGGAAAAGGGAGCGGTGCACCTCCCATACAAATGGGATCTTTCTTACCCCCTATCTATGCAACTATTATCGCTAGACTACTGAAATTTGGTAAGAAGTTGTATAAAGTAAGTCCCTTTCCTATTACCTATCACTTTTTGAAATCGGAAAAGGGAGCGGTGCACCTCCCATACAAATGAGATTTTTCATCTATACATAATCTATACATATTATAAACAGTAAACACTTTTTTTCGTGACGCCACTTCACGCTCAAACGCGTGGACGGATTTTAACCAAACTTACACACAGGTCAGGTACATACCCCGGCATGGTTCTTACGTACTTTTTTTTTGAAATCGGAAATCGGTCCGTGGCACCTCCCATACAAATGGGAAATTTCATACTTAATATCTTTGGAGGTATTAATGCTAGACTACTGAAATTTGGTAAGACGTTGTATAAAGTAAGTCCATTTCTTAATACCTATCCCTTTTTGAAATCGGAAAAGGGGGCGTGGCACCTCCCATACAAATGGGAACTTTCATACTCAATATCTTTGGAAGTATTAATGCTAGACTACTAAATTTTGGTAAGGCGTTGTATAAAGTAAGTCCCTTTAATAATACCTATCCCTTTTTGAAATCGGAAAAGGGGGCGTGGCACCTCCCATACAAATGGGATCTTTCATACCCCCTATCTATGCAACTATTATCGCTAGACTACTGAAACTTGGTAAGACATTGTATAAAGTAAGTCCCTTTCCTAGTACCTATCCCTTTTTGAAATCAGAAAAGGGGGCGTGGCACCTCCCATACAAATGGGATCTTTCATGCCCCCTATCTATGCAACTATTATCGCTAGACTACTGAAACTTGGTAAGACATTGTATAAAGTAAGTCCCTTTAATAATACCTATCCCTTTTTGAAATCGGAAAAGGGGGCGTGGCACCTCCCATACAAATGGGAGCGTTCATGCCCCCTATCTATGCAACTATTATCGCTAGACTACTGAAATTTGGTAAGAAGTTGTATAAAGTAAGGCCCTTTCCTATTACCTATCACTTTTTGAAATCGGAAAAGGGAGCGGTGCACCTCCCATACAAATGAGATTTTTCATCTATACATAATCTATACATATTATAAACAGTAAACACTTTTTTTCGTGACGCCACTTCACGCTCAAACGCGTGGACGGATTTTAACCAAACTTACACACAGGTCAGGTACATAGCCCGGCATGGTTCTTACGTACTTTTTTTTTGAAATCGGAAATCGGTCCGTGGCACCTCCCATACAAATGGGAACTTTCATACTTAATATCTTTGGAGGTATTAATGCTAGACTACTGAAATTTGGTAAGACGTTGTATAAAGTAAGTCCCTTTCCTAATACCTATCCCTTTTTGAAATCGGAAAAGGGGGCGTGGAACCTCCCATACAAATGGGATCTTTCATGCCCCTATCTATGCAACTATTATCGCTAGACTACTGAAATTTGTTAAGAAGCTGTATAAAGTAAGTCCCTTTCCTACTACCTATCCCTTTTTGAAATCGGAAGAGGGAGCGGTGCACCTCCCATACAAATGAGATTTTTCATCTATACATAATCTATACATATTATAAAAAGTAAACACTTTTTTTCGTGTCGCCACTTGACGCTCAAACGCGTGGACGGATTTTAACCAAACTTACACGCAGGTCAGGTACATAGCCCGGTATGGTTCTTATGTACTTTTTTTTGAAATCGGAAAAGGGGGCTCCCATACAAATGAGATCTTTCTTACCCCCTATCTATGCAACTATTATCGCTAGACTACTGAAATTTGGTAAGACATTGTATAAAGTAAGTCCCTTTCCTAATACCTATCCCTTTTTGAAATCGGAAAAGGGGGCGTGGCACCTCCCATACAAATGGGGTCTTTCATACCCCCTATCTATGCAACTATTATCGCTAGACTACTGAAACTTGGTAAGACATTGTATAAAGTAAGTCCCTTTCCTAATACCTATCCCTTTTTGAAATCGGAAAAGGGGGCGTGGCACCTCCCATACAAATGGGGTCTTTCATACCCCCTATCTATGCAGCTATTATCGCTAGACTACTGAAACTTGGTAAGACATTGTATAAAGTAAGTCCCTTTCCTATGACCTATCACTTTTTGAAATCGGAAAAGGGAGCGGTGCACCTCCCATAAAAATGAGATTTTTCATACCCCCTATCTATGCAACTATTATCGCTAGACTACTGAAATTTGGTAAGACGTTGTATAAAGTAAGTCCCTTTCCTATTACCTATCCCTTTTTGAAATCGGAAAAGGGGGCGTGGCACCTCCCATACAAATGGGATCTTTCATGCCCCTATCTATGCAACTATTATCGCTAGACTACTGAAATTTGATAAGAAGCTGTATAAAGTAAGTCCCTTTCCTACTACCTATCACTTTTTGAAATCGGAAAAGGGAGCGGTGCACCTCCCATACAAATGGGATCTTTCTTACCCCCTATCTATGCAACTATTATCGCTAGACTACTGAAATTTGGTAAGAAGTTGTATAAAGTAAGTCCCTTTCCTATTACCTATCACTTTTTGAAATCGGAAAAGGGAGCGGTGCACCTCCCATACAAATGAGATTTTTCATCTATACATAATCTATACATATTATAAACAGTAAACACTTTTTTTCGTGACGCCACTTCACGCTCAAACGCGTGGACGGATTTTAACCAAACTTACACACAGGTCAGGTACATACCCCGGCATGGTTCTTACGTACTTTTTTTTTGAAATCGGAAATCGGTCCGTGGCACCTCCCATACAAATGGGAAATTTCATACTTAATATCTTTGGAGGTATTAATGCTAGACTACTGAAATTTGGTAAGACGTTGTATAAAGTAAGTCCATTTCCTAATACCTATCCCTTTTTGAAATCGGAAAAGGGGGCGTGGCACCTCCCATACAAATGGGAACTTTCATACTCAATATCTTTGGAAGTATTAATGCTAGACTACTAAATTTTGGTAAGGCGTTGTATAAAGTAAGTCCCTTTCCTAATACCTATCCCTTTTTGAAATCGGAAAAGGGGGCGTGGCACCTCCCATACAAATGGGATCTTTCATGCCCCCTATCTATGCAACTATTATCGCTAGACTACTGAAACTTGGTAAGACATTGTATAAAGTAAGTCCCTTTCCTAGTACCTATCCCTTTTTGAAATCAGAAAAGGGGGCGTGGCACCTCCCATACAAATGGGATCTTTCATGCCCCCTATCTATGCAACTATTATCGCTAGACTACTGAAACTTGGTAAGACATTGTATAAAGTAAGTCCCTTTAATAATACCTATCCCTTTTTGAAATCGGAAAAGGGGGCGTGGCACCTCCCATACAAATGGGGTCTTTCATACCCCCTATCTATGCAACTATTATCGCTAGACTACTGAAACTTGGTAAGACATTGTATAAAGTAAGTCCCTTTCCTACTACCTATCACTTTTTGAAATCGGAAAAGGGAGCGGTGCACCTCCCATACAAATGAGATTTTTCATACCCCCTATCTATGCAACTATTATCGCTAGACTACTGAAATTTGGTAAGACGTTGTATAAAGTAAGTCCCTTTCCTATTACCTATCACTTTTTTAAATCGGAAAAGGGAGCGGTGCACCTCCCATACAAATGGGGTCTTTCATACCCCCTATCTATGCAACTATTATCGCTAGACTACTGAAACTTGGTAAGACATTGTATAAAGTAAGTCCCTTTCCTAATACCTATCCCTTTTTGAAATCGGAAAAGGGGGCGTGCCACCTCCCATACAAATGGGATCTTTCATGCCCCCTATCTATGCAACTATTATCGCTAGACTACTGAAACTTGGTAAGACATTGTATAAAGTAAGTCCCTTTCCTAATACCTATCCCTTTTTGAAATCGGAAAAGGGGGCGTGGCACCTCCCATACAAATGGGATCGTTCATGCCCCCTATCTTTGCAACTATTATCGCTAGACTACTGAAACTTGGTAAGACATTGTACAAAGTAAGTCCCTTTCCTATGACCTATCACTTTTTGAAATCGGAAAAGGGAGCGGTGCACCTCCCATACAAATGGGGTCTTTCATACCCCATATCTATGCAACTATTATCGCTAGACTACTGAAACTTGGTAAGACATTGTATAAAGTAAGTCCATTTCTTAATACCTATCCCTTTTTGAAATCGGAAAAGGGGGCGTGGCACCTCCCATACAAATGGGATCTTTCATACCCCCTATCTATGCAACTATTATCGCTAGACTACTGAAACTTGGTAAGACATTGTATAAAGTAAGTCCCTTTCCTAATACCTATCCCTTTTTGAAATCGGAAAAGGGAGCGGTGCACCTCCCATACAAATGAGATTTTTCATCTATACATAATCTATACATATTATAAACAGTAAACACTTTTTTTCGTGACGCCACTTCACGCTCAAACGCGTGGACGGATTTTAACCAAACTTACACACAGGTCAGGTACATACCCCGGCATGGTTCTTACGTACTTTTTTTTTGAAATCGGAAATCGGTCCGTGGCACCTCCCATACAAATGGGAAATTTCATACTTAATATCTTTGGAGGTATTAATGCTAGACTACTGAAATTTGGTAAGACGTTGTATAAAGTAAGTCCATTTCCTAATACCTATCCCTTTTTGAAATCGGAAAAGGGGGCGTGGCACCTCCCATACAAATGGGAACTTTCATACTCAATATCTTTGGAAGTATTAATGCTAGACTACTAAATTTTGGTAAGGCGTTGTATAAAGTAAGTCCCTTTCCTAATACCTATCCCTTTTTGAAATCGGAAAAGGGGGCGTGGCACCTCCCATACAAATGGGATCTTTCATGCCCCCTATCTATGCAACTATTATCGCTAGACTACTGAAATTTGGTAAGACATTGTATAAAGTAAGTCCCTTTCCTAATACCTATCACTTTTTGAAATCGGAAAAGGGAGCGGTGCACCTCCCATACAAATGGGATCTTTCTTACCCCCTATCTATGCAACTATTATCGCTAGACTACTGAAATTTGGTAAGAAGTTGTATAAAGTAAGTCCCTTTCCTATTACCTATCACTTTTTGAAATCGGAAAAGGGAGCGGTGCACCTCCCATACAAATGAGATTTTTCATCTATACATAATCTATACATATTATAAACAGTAAACACTTTTTTTCGTGACGCCACTTCACGCTCAAACGCGTGGACGGATTTTAACCAAACTTACACACAGGTCAGGTACATACCCCGGCATGGTTCTTACGTACTTTTTTTTTGAAATCGGAAATCGGTCCGTGGCACCTCCCATACAAATGGGAAATTTCATACTTAATATCTTTGGAGGTATTAATGCTAGACTACTGAAATTTGGTAAGACGTTGTATAAAGTAAGTCCATTTCTTAATACCTATCCCTTTTTGAAATCGGAAAAGGGGGCGTGGCACCTCCCATACAAATGGGAACTTTCATACTCAATATCTTTGAGGGTATTAATGCTACACTACTATCTTTGGAGGTATTAATGCTAGACTACTAAATTTTGGTAAGGCGTTGTATAAAGTAAGTCCCTTTAATAATACCTATCCCTTTTTGAAATCGGAAAAGGGGGCGTGGCACCTCCCATACAAATGGGATCTTTCATACCCCCTATCTATGCAACTATTATCGCTAGACTACTGAAACTTGGTAAGACATTGTATAAAGTAAGTCCCTTTCCTAGTACCTATCCCTTTTTGAAATCAGAAAAGGGGGCGTGGCACCTCCCATACAAATGGGATCTTTCATGCCCCCTATCTATGCAACTATTATCGCTAGACTACTGAAACTTGGTAAGACATTGTATAAAGTAAGTCCCTTTAATAATACCTATCCCTTTTTGAAATCGGAAAAGGGGGCGTGGCACCTCCCATACAAATGGGAGCGTTCATGCCCCCTATCTATGCAACTATTATCGCTAGACTACTGAAATTTGGTAAGAAGTTGTATAAAGTAAGGCCCTTTCCTATTACCTATCACTTTTTGAAATCGGAAAAGGGAGCGGTGCACCTCCCATACAAATGAGATTTTTCATCTATACATAATCTATACATATTATAAACAGTAAACACTTTTTTTCGTGACGCCACTTCACGCTCAAACGCGTGGACGGATTTTAACCAAACTTACACACAGGTCAGGTACATAGCCCGGCATGGTTCTTACGTACTTTTTTTTTGAAATCGGAAATCGGTCCGTGGCACCTCCCATACAAATGGGAACTTTCATACTTAATATCTTTGTAGGTATTAATGCTAGACTACTGAAATTTGGTAAGACGTTGTATAAAGTAAGTCCCTTTCCTAATACCTATCCCTTTTTGAAATCGGAAAAGGGGGCGTGGAACCTCCCATACAAATGGGATCTTTCATGCCCCTATCTATGCAACTATTATCGCTAGACTACTGAAATTTGTTAAGAAGCTGTATAAAGTAAGTCCCTTTCCTACTACCTATCCCTTTTTGAAATCGGAAGAGGGAGCGGTGCACCTCCCATACAAATGAGATTTTTCATCTATACATAATCTATACATATTATAAAAAGTAAACACTTTTTTTCGTGTCGCCACTTGACGCTCAAACGCGTGGACGGATTTTAACCAAACTTACACGCAGGTCAGGTACATAGCCCGGTATGGTTCTTATGTACTTTTTTTTGAAATCGGAAAAGGGGGCTCCCATACAAATGAGATCTTTCTTACCCCCTATCTATGCAACTATTATCGCTAGACTACTGAAATTTGGTAAGACGTTGTATACTGGGAGGCCCTTTCCTATTACCTATCACTTTTTGAAATCGGAAAAGGGAGCGGTGCACCTCCCATACAAATGAGATTTTTCATCTATACATAATCTATACATATTATAAACAGTAAACACTTTTTTTCGTGACGCCACTTCACGCTCAAACACGTGGACGGATTTTAACCAAACTTACACGCAGGTCAGGTACATAGCCCGGTATGGTTCTTATGTACTTTTTTTTGAAATCGGAAAAGGGGGCTCCCATACAAATGGGATCTTTCTTACCCCCTATCTATGCAACTATTATCGCTAGACTACTGAAATTTGGTAAGAAGCTGTATAAAGTAAGTCCCTTTCCTAATACCTATCCCTTTTTGAAATCAGAAAAGGGGGCGTGGCACCTCCCATACAAATGGGATCTTTCATGCCCCCTATCTATGCAACTATTATCGCTAGACTACTGAAACTTGGTAAGACATTGTATAAAGTAAGTCCCTTTAATAATACCTATCCCTTTTTGAAATCGGAAAAGGGGGCGTGGCACCTCCCATACAAATGGGGTCTTTCATACCCCCTATCTATGCAACTATTATCGCTAGACTACTGAAACTTGGTAAGACATTGTATAAAGTAAGTCCCTTTCCTACGACCTATCACTTTTTGAAATCGGAAAAGGGAGCGGTGCACCTCCCATACAAATGAGATTTTTCATACCCCCTATCTATGCAACTATTATCGCTAGACTACTGAAATTTGGTAAGACGTTGTATAAAGTAAGTCCCTTTCCTATTACCTATCACTTTTTTAAATCGGAAAAGGGAGCGGTGCACCTCCCATACAAATGGGGTCTTTCATACCCCCTATCTATGCAACTATTATCGCTAGACTACTGAAACTTGGTAAGACATTGTATAAAGTAAGTCCCTTTCCTAATACCTATCCCTTTTTGAAATCGGAAAAGGGGGCGTGCCACCTCCCATACAAATGGGATTTTCATGCCCCCTATCTATGCAACTATTATCGCTAGACTACTGAAACTTGGTAAGACATTGTATAAAGTAAGTCCCTTTCCTAATACCTATCCCTTTTTGAAATCGGAAAAGGGGGCGTGGCACCTCCCATACAAATGGGATCGTTCATGCCCCCTATCTTTGCAACTATTATCGCTAGACTACTGAAACTTGGTAAGACATTGTACAAAGTAAGTCCCTTTCCTATGACCTATCACTTTTTGAAATCGGAAAAGGGAGCGGTGCACCTCCCATACAAATGGGGTCTTTCATACCCCATATCTATGCAACTATTATCGCTAGACTACTGAAACTTGGTAAGACATTGTATAAAGTAAGTCCATTTCTTAATACCTATCCCTTTTTGAAATCGGAAAAGGGGGCGTGGCACCTCCCATACAAATGGGATCTTTCATGCCCCCTATCTATGCAACTATTATCGCTAGACTACTGAAACTTGGTAAGACATTGTATAAAGTAAGTCCCTTTCCTAATACCTATCCCTTTTTGAAATCGGAAAAGGGGGCGTGGCACCTCCCATACAAATGGGGTCTTTCATACCCCCTATCTATGCAGCTATTATCGCTAGACTACTGAAACTTGGTAAGACATTGTATAAAGTAAGTCCCTTTCCTATGACCTATCACTTTTTGAAATCGGAAAAGGGAGCGGTGCACCTCCCATAAAAATGAGATTTTTCATACCCCCTATCTATGCAACTATTATCGCTAGACTACTGAAATTTGGTAAGACGTTGTATAAAGTAAGTCCCTTTCCTATTACCTATCCCTTTTTGAAATCGGAAAAGGGGGCGTGGCACCTCCCATACAAATGGGATCTTTCATGCCCCTATCTATGCAACTATTATCGCTAGACTACTGAAATTTGGTAAGAAGCTGTATAAAGTAAGTCCCTTTCCTACTACCTATCACTTTTTGAAATCGGAAAAGGGAGCGGTGCACCTCCCATACAAATGGGATCTTTCTTACCCCCTATCTATGCAACTATTATCGCTAGACTACTGAAATTTGGTAAGAAGTTGTATAAAGTAAGTCCCTTTCCTATGACCTATCACTTTTTGAAATCGGAAAAGGGAGCGGTGCACCTCCCATACAAATGAGATTTTTCATCTATACATAATCTATACATATTATAAACAGTAAACACTTTTTTTCGTGACGCCACTTCACGCTCAAACGCGTGGACGGATTTTAACCAAACTTACACACAGGTCAGGTACATACCCCGGCATGGTTCTTACGTACTTTTTTTTTGAAATCGGAAATCGGTCCGTGGCACCTCCCATACAAATGGGAAATTTCATACTTAATATCTTTGGAGGTATTAATGCTAGACTACTGAAATTTGGTAAGACGTTGTATAAAGTAAGTCCATTTCCTAATACCTATCCCTTTTTGAAATCGGAAAAAGGGGCGTGGCACCTCCCATACAAATGGAAACTTTCATACTCAATATCTTTGGAAGTATTAATGCTAGACTACTAAATTTTGGTAAGGCGTTGTATAAAGTAAGTCCCTTTCCTAATACCTATCCCTTTTTGAAATCGGAAAAGGGGGCGTGGCACCTCCCATACAAATGGGATCTTTCATGCCCCCTATCTATGCAACTATTATCGCTAGACTACTGAAACTTGGTAAGACATTGTATAAAGTAAGTCCCTTTCCTAGTACCTATCCCTTTTTGAAATCAGAAAAGGGGGCGTGGCACCTCCCATACAAATGGGATCTTTCATGCCCCCTATCTATGCAACTATTATCGCTAGACTACTGAAACTTGGTAAGACATTGTATAAAGTAAGTCCCTTTAATAATACCTATCCCTTTTTGAAATCGGAAAAGGGGGCGTGGCACCTCCCATACAAATGGGGTCTTTCATACCCCCTATCTATGCAACTATTATCGCTAGACTACTGAAACTTGGTAAGACATTGTATAAAGTAAGTCCCTTTCCTACGACCTATCACTTTTTGAAATCGGAAAAGGGAGCGGTGCACCTCCCATACAAATGAGATCTTTCATACCCCCTATCTATGCAACTATTATCGCTAGACTACTGAAATTTGGTAAGACGTTGTATAAAGTAAGTCCCTTTCCTATTACCTATCACTTTTTTAAATCGGAAAAGGGAGCGGTGCACCTCCCATACAAATGGGGTCTTTCATACCCCCTATCTATGCAACTATTATCGCTAGACTACTGAAACTTGGTAAGACATTGTATAAAGTAAGTCCCTTTCCTAATACCTATCCCTTTTTGAAATCGGAAAAGGGGGCGTGCCACCTCCCATACAAATGGGATCTTTCATGCCCCCTATCTATGCAACTATTATCGCTAGACTACTGAAACTTGGTAAGACATTGTATAAAGTAAGTCCCTTTCCTAATACTTATCCCTTTTTGAAATCGGAAAAGGGGGCGTGGCACCTCCCATACAAATGGGATCGTTCATGCCCCCTATCTATGCAACTATTATCGCTAGACTACTGAAACTTGGTAAGACATTGTATAAAGTAAGTCCCTTTCCTATGACCTATCACTTTTTGAAATCGGAAAAGGGAGCGGTGCACCTCCCATACAAATGGGGTCTTTCATACCCCATATCTATGCAACTATTATCGCTAGACTACTGAAACTTGGTAAGACATTGTATAAAGTAAGTCCATTTCTTAATACCTATCCCTTTTTGAAATCGGAAAAGGGGGCGTGGCACCTCCCATACAAATGGGATCTTTCATGCCCCCTATCTATGCAACTATTATCGCTAGACTACTGAAACTTGGTAAGACATTGTATAAAGTAAGTCCCTTTCCTAATACCTATCCCTTTTTGAAATCGGAAAAGGGGGCGTGGCACCTCCCATACAAATGGGGTCTTTCATACCCCCTATCTATGCAGCTATTATCGCTAGACTACTGAAACTTGGTAAGACATTGTATAAAGTAAGTCCCTTTCCTATGACCTATCACTTTTTGAAATCGGAAAAGGGAGCGGTGCACCTCCCATAAAAATGAGATTTTTCATACCCCCTATCTATGCAACTATTATCGCTAGACTACTGAAATTTGGTAAGACGTTGTATAAAGTAAGTCCCTTTCCTATTACCTATCCCTTTTTGAAATCGGAAAAGGGGGCGTGGCACCTCCCATACAAATGGGATCTTTCATGCCCCTATCTATGCAACTATTATCGCTAGACTACTGAAATTTGGTAAGAAGCTGTATAAAGTAAGTCCCTTTCCTACTACCTATCACTTTTTGAAATCGGAAAAGGGAGCGGTGCACCTCCCATACAAATGGGATCTTTCTTACCCCCTATCTATGCAACTATTATCGCTAGACTACTGAAATTTGGTAAGAAGTTGTATAAAGTAAGTCCCTTTCCTATTACCTATCACTTTTTGAAATCGGAAAAGGGAGCGGTGCACCTCCAATACAAATGAGATTTTTCATCTATACATAATCTATACATATTATAAACAGTAAACACTTTTTTTCGTGACGCCACTTCACGCTCAAACGCGTGGACGGATTTTAACCTAACTTACACACAGGTCAGGTGCATAGCCCGACATGGTTCTTACGTACTTTTTTTTTTGAAATCGGAAATCGGTCCGTGGCACCTCCCATACAAATGGGAACTTTCATACTTAATATCTTTGGAGGTATTAATGCTAGACTACTGAAATTTGGTAAGAGTTTGTATAAAGTAAGTCCCTTTCCTAATACCTATCCCTTTTTGAAGTCGGAAAAGGGGACGTGGCACCTCCCATACAAATGGGGTCTTTCATACCCCCTATCTATGCAACTATTATCGCTAGACTACTGAAACTTGGTAAGACATTGTATAAAGTAAGTCCCTTTCCTATGACCTATCACTTTTTGAAATCGGAAAAGGGAGCGGTGCACCTCCCATACAAATGAGATTTTTCATACCCCCTATCTATGCAACTATTATCGCTAGACTACTGAAATTTGGTAAGACGTTGTATAAAGTAAGTCCCTTCCCTATTACCTATCACTTTTTTAAATCGGAAAAGGGAGCGGTGCACCTCCCATACAAATGGGGTCTTTCATACCCCATATCTATGCAACTATTATCGCTAGACTACTGAAACTTGGTAAGACATTGTATAAAGTAAGTCCCTTTCCTAATACCTATCCCTTTTTGAAATCGTAAAAGGGGGCGTGGCACCTCCCATACAAATGGGATCTTTCATGCCCCCTATCTATGCAACTATTATCGCTAGACTACTGAAACTTGGTAAGACATTGTATAAAGTAAGTCCCTTTCCTAGTACCTATCCCTTTTTGAAATCGGAAAAGGGGGCGTGGCACCTCCCATACAAATGGGATCTTTCATGCCCCCTATCTATGCAACTATTATCGCTAGACTGTAGTATTGTAGTATCACTATTGAACACATTGCATTTACAAACATTTGGTATGCACATGTTCAGTGACCACACACAAAGCCTAAATATTGTGACACATTTAAATGCCATTAAACTGCACAGCGGGCGCTTGACTTCTAACGAGCGTACCGCATATCTTGTTACAATTATGATGAGTCAAGTCACTACGCCAGAGCGACTGACAAACCATTCCATAGTTATGAAACACATATGCTGACACAGCATATCGTGTGTAAGTAAATAGTTTGTAAGTATTGTAGTTGATACACATAAGTAGTTTGTAAGTATTAGTGTAAATTAGGGTAAGAAATGCCTATAAAAAGAAAGTAATTTTCAATAAAGAATCAATTCTGAAATTCTGATCATACGCTAAACATTCAGCGTTTTAATTGGTTACATGGCGATCCTGCCAGTCTCACAACACAGCGAAAACTTTGCAATTAAATTTGCGAAATCGCTTAGAGACTGAGCAGAAGGAATTTTAAAGGAATAACCTTATTAAAAAGGAAGAAAATTTAGATGCTACAACTGAGACTGAACAGAAGGAATTTTAAAGGAATAACCTTATTAAAAAGGAGGAAAATTTAGATGCTACAACTGGTGAGGACACTACACGATTTTATGCGGATAACCCCCTGCTTTTCATGAAACCGCTATATACGGCGGGTAAACAATTGGACTTACCTGGTGGCAAATCCGTCGAATGGGCTTCACAAATAAAGGCATAAAAAGGGTGGAATAATAAAAGCAACCCAACTAGCGGTATAGTGCAAAAAAAAAAAAAGAGTGGAATAATTTGATGACAAGAAACCCCAACACTCAACAAGACTGGCAGCGCAAAATATGGTGACTGGCAGCAAGAATAGCAGCTATTAAAACATAAGTATATTAGAATAATTTGAGCACGCCTTATGGCCGCTAAACCAGTAGCAATTAAATTTGCTTAGGGATTATAAATAGTTTAATTACATGTTAGTATCAATAATGCAAGAAATTAAGACTCAACAAGAATTTGACAAAATCTTTCAACAGTGTGTAGACACTATTAAAAAAGCTACGGAGTAAATTCTTAAGGGTCGCAAATCCGAAAAACAAGGTCCGACACCGATTACTATAGAAGAGTATCGGCGAAGGAACAAGCCTAACAAAAAGGAAGAAATTCCCAAAATACCGGCCCCTACAATAATACATAAGAGAAAAAGGGCAGGCAAACAAGTTAAGAGACAGATAGAAATAGCCAAAACTTTTAGGCTACTTAACCTAACGACTAATACAATTGAGCGATTAAAACTTAAAGAAAAGATTAAAGAACTAAGAAATACTAAATTATAAAAATTATACAAATGTTAATAAATTGAGTAAATTGGATTGTGAAAATATGGATAATGCACTACCACCTGATCTTGATTATGAATTAATCAATGATATTGTTGATAAGCTAGAGCATGAAAACGAAGAAATAGGAATACAAAGGTCAAGACCTCGTAACAAGGGAGGCAACAGGCAAAATTTAGAATATTTAAAACACGTTTGGTCCTATATAGGAATGGGTAGAGAACCCACAATGAAAGACTTATTATACCCCATTTGAACATAATTCTAGAAGCTCTAAAAAGCATAGGACAGGTAATTAAATCAGTAAATAACATACTTACTGCAGAACACCAAATAGAAGCCTACCAATTTTTCTCCGCTGTACGAGATAAACTTGTATCTTCCTTATCAAGATATAGTATAGAATTTAATATACCAACCACAATTGAGGAAAAACTTCAAATAGATTTCAATCTACTACTGTCAGAACGCGCTCAGAGCCCGACTCCGACACATTCCACGAGCCAGACTCAATCAATAGAGGAAAGCAAACCAAATTTTCAACCAATACACGTCCCAATAATAAACATCACAATGCCACAAACAGTAGTTGAATTTATCAAAACTGCTTCGTCAGTATTACCAGAGTTTGATGGTAAACCAGAAAATCTACATAGTTTCCTAGATGCACTCGATATACTTGAGCAAATCAAGGATACACACGAGGCATTGGCCATTACTATGATAAAAACAAAGCTGAAAGGTACAGCAAGGAATTTTATTAGTAATGAGTCCACGGTTGAACAAATAAAAAACAAATTAAAAACCGCAATAAAGGGTGAATCAGTTGAAGTTCTAACCGCTAAACTACTGAACATCCAACAGCGTAGCAAAACTGCTAACCAATACACAGCGGAAATTGAAAAAATCACAAGGTCATTAGAAGGAGCATATATCTCTGATGGATTAAACCCAGACTTAGCCACGAGATATTCAACACAAGCAGCTGTTAAAGCCATGTGTAAAAACTGCTCTAATGACAAGGTCAAAATGATCATGCAAGCAGGAACGTTCACAACGATGAACGACGCAATCTCTAAATTTACAAACAGCTGCACCGAAATTACAGGCAGCTCAAACACGATTCTAAACGTACGACAGCAAAGTCAGTACAGGAGTAGTTTCCGTGGAGGTTACCGTAGTAACAACTATGGAAATTACCAAAATAGAAGATTTAGACCACAACCGAGATATAACAATAACTCGAGGTCGTACAACAACAATAATAATCAAAGAGGATCACAATCCCGAAATACAAACAGACCATACACACAAACCCGTAACGTGCGCAGTTGTACCGAAACGGAAAACCAGGAAACTCCACTTCAAAATTAACAAAAAGAAAAATATGCGTACTTAATCTAAACTTAAACAGCTATATATCTACAAGGACATCATTAAACAATTCATACTCAAATTTTTTAATTGATACTGGAGCCGATATCTCCATAATTAAAAAACAGCAAATAGATAATAAAGAAAAAATAAATACTGAACAAATCACAGATTTGAAAGGCATTGGTCAGGGAATAACTAGCACTTTAGGCACAATCAAAGCAGATCTAAAAGGCGATGACCTTCTAATTTATCATAAATTTCATGTTGTGGAAGACAACTTTCCAATTCCATGTGATGGAATAATAGGTCTAGATTTCATAAAGAAATACAATTGTATTCTAGATTATGGAAAATCAGAAGATAAACTAATCCTAAGACCATATGATTTTCCCCAAACAATAACAATGAACCTAACAAACTGTCTGTCCGTCAACACAATCACAATTCCGGCTAGATCGGAAGTTATTAGACAAATTCAAATAAAAACAAATAATAAAAACATTTTCATACCACACCAGCAACTATCCGAAGGTATTTATATTGCAAATACCATTACAAATAACGAACAAACTTTCGTTAGAATTATTAATACGACACAAAACAACGCAATTATTCAAAATTATAAGATTAATACTGAAAATTTAGACGACTATACACTAGTTAAAGCAACCACACACAATAAAAACTGCATAGATAGAGAAAAATTAAAAAGATTAACAAAAAATTTTCCAAAATTTGTCAATTCTCAATTAACAACACTATGCACAGAATTCATATATATATTTGCACTAGAAACCGAACCAATCTCCGCTAATAACTTCTATAAACAGAAATTATACATGAAGGATGACACCCCCGTTTACATAAAAAATTACAGATTGCCTCAAACCCAGAAGGGAGAAATCAGCAAACAAGTAAATAAACTAATAGAAGATGACATAATAGAACCCTCCATATCGGAATATAATAGCCCAATCCTACTAGTCCCTAAAAAATCACTCCCAGGAAAAATAGAAAAAAGATGGAGACTAGTGGTTGATTACAGACAGGTAAATAAAAAGCTAGCAGCAGATAAATTCCCACTCCCAAGAATTGATGACATTTTAGATCAACTTGGAAGAGCAAAATATTTTACATGCCTAGACCTTATGTCAGGTTTTCATCAAATAGAATTACACCCAGACTCTAGGGACATTACTTCATTCACTGCCGAAAATGGCACATATAGATTCAAAAGATTACCATATGGGTTAAAAGTAGCCCCAAATTCATTCCAACGAATGATGACATTAGCATTCGCTGGCCTTAAACCATCTCAAGCATTTCTCTACATGGATGATTTAGTTGTATTAGGTTGTTCAGAAAACCATATGCTAAAAAATTTAAGAGACGTGTTCTCTACCTGCAGAAAATACAACTTAAAATTACATCCAGATAAATGCTTATTTTTCAGCCAAGAGGTAACATATTTAGGACATAAATGCACAAACAAGGGAATATTACCCGACCCAAGCAAATTTGAAACAGTTCAAAATTACCCAACACCAAAAACAGCCGACGAAGTTAAAAGATTTGTAGCCTTCTGTAATTATTACAGAAGATTTGTACCAAATTTTGCAGAACATTCAAGAAAATTAACTAGGCTATGCAAAAAGAATATTGCCTTCGAATGGACAGAAGAATGTCAAAAAGCTTTTGTCTACTTAAAGGAAGCATTAATTAGTCCAAAACTCTTGCAATACCCAGATTTCGATAAAGAATTCTGCATAACAACAGACGCTAGTGGATATGCTTGTGGAGCAGTCCTTAGCCAAGAACATGATGGCAAACAGTTACCAATAGCCTACGCGTCCAGGTCATTCACAAAGGGTGAAATAAATAAAGCAACAATAGAAAAAGAATTGGCAGCAATTCATTGGGCCATAACCTTCTTCAGACCATACGTATATGGCAGAAAATTCCTAGTTAAAACCGACCATCGCCCACTAACATACCTATTTTCAATGAAAAGTCCTTCCTCAAAGCTGACACGAGTAAGACTAGATTTAGAAGAGTACGATTTTGAAGTGGAGTATATAGCTGGTAAAGAAAATCATACCGCGGATGCATTATCCCGCATAACTATTACAAATTTAAAAGATATGTCAGTGGAAGCAAGCAAAATATTAAAAATAACTACCAGATCAGCAGCAAACAGGAACAGCAATAATATTGAAAATAAAGAAAGTCACAAAGAGAACCCCAAAATATACGAAGCGCTAAATAAATTTGAAGTAAAAAGACATGTCGAGCTCGTTTTCAATCCTCCGAAATTTTATTTCAAAAAAGGAAAGAAAATTTGTAGCAATTTTGATACAAGCAACCTAATTGTTGAGGATAAGATTGACTTAGGACAATTCTTGACCAGGCTCGAAAGAGAAGCCGGCAATTTAGGACTTGTACAAGTACAGTTGTCCTTAGGGGACAAATTGTTTAAAAAGAATTATACTGCAGTAGGCAAATTTATTGAAATGGGTAATAAAGTTCTCAAAAAACTAACAATCGCTCTAACCCCAGAGGTTATATACGTGACAAATCCCGGGAAAATAAAGGAAATTCTGCATAAATATCATGACGATCCTATTAGTGGTGGCCACCCAGGAATAAATCGCATGACAGATAAAATCAAGCAGAAATATAGCTGGCTGAATATGAAAAACGACATACGAAAATATGTAAAAAACTGCATCCACTGCAAGAAAAATAAAATTAACAAACATATCAAAGAACCAATGACAATAACGGAGACACCTCCGAAGGCATTTGATATTGTACAAGTTGACACAGTCGGTCCATTGCCAAAGTCGATAAATGGAAACGAATATGCAGTTACCATTATATGCGATCTAACCAAATATTTGGTAGCAATTCCAGTTCCAAGCAAACATGCAACAACTGTTGCTAAAGCCATATTCGAGCATTTCATCCTGATTTATGGTCAAATGAAAACAATTTTAACAGACATGGGAACAGAATACAAAAATAGCCTGTTCAAAGAACTGTGTAAATTGTTAAAAATTGAGCATAAAACTTCTACACCATACCATCACCAGACTTTGGGTACTGTAGAACGCAGTCACCGGACATTCAACGAATATATGCGTGCATACATATCCAGTGACAAAGACGATTGGGATGAATACCTCAGGTATTTCGCTTATTGTTACAATACAACGCCATCAACAACACATAATTATTGTCCTTTCGAACTAATATTCGCAAAACAACCACCAAATTATGAATTTTTGAAAGAAGATAAAATTAGCCCGGTATACAACCATGAGGCATATGACAAAGAAGTAAAATACAAACTTCAAATAGCACAGCAAAGAGCAAGAAAATTAATTCAAGAAGCTAAAGAAAAGCAAAAAACCAACTATGACAAAACTAGCTATAGTAAAGAAATTAAAATAGGAGATTTAGTATTAGTTAAAGAGGAGGCCTCCCATAAGTTAGAAAATAGATATAGTGAACATTACAAAGTTAAAAGTATAGATAAGAATAACAATTTCACTTTAATCCCACATAGCATAGGAAATAGTAATAAAAACAAAAAAGAAATCATAATTCATAAGAATAGACTTAAAACAGTTTAACGACAATAGTAACAAAAAAAAAAAAGAATTACAACGACAACAATAATCACTCCAGTTTACTCATTTTAATAACGGCACAAGCCAAAAGAAAAATATCACATATCATGTGCAATACAAAAAAAAAAATGAACCCAACAAATGTAAACAAATGAAAAGAAAAGAATGAAAAACGCTTTATGCAATAATGGCAATAAAAAAAAAAAAAAAAAAAAAAAAAAAAAAAAAAAAACAATTAAATTTTTGTAAACACAAACAATAAGGCATGTCTAGAAAAATAAACATATATATGGGTAGCTACAAGCATCAATATATATGTCTATTTTTTTTTAAGGGGGAAGGTGTAGTATTGTAGTATCACTATTGAACACATTGCATTTACAAACATTTGGTATGCACATGTTCAGTGACCACACACAAAGCCTAAATATTGTGACACATTTAAATGCCATTAAACTGCACAGCGGGCGCTTGACTTCTAACGAGCGTACCGCATATCTTGTTACAATTATGATGAGTCAAGTCACTACGCCAGAGCGACTGACAAACCATTCCATAGTTATGAAACACATATGCTGACACAGCATATCGTGTGTAAGTAAATAGTTTGTAAGTATTGTAGTTGATACACATAAGTAGTTTGTAAGTATTAGTGTAAATTAGGGTAAGAAATGCCTATAAAAAGAAAGTAATTTTCAATAAAGAATCAATTCTGAAATTCTGATCATACGCTAAACATTCAGCGTTTTAATTGGTTACAAGACTACTGAAACTTGGTAAGACATTGTATAAAGTAAGTCCCTTTCCTATGACCTATCACTTTTTGAAATCGGAAAAGGGAGCGGTGCACCTCCCATACAAATGGGGTCTTTCATACCCCCTATCTATGCAACTATTATCGCTAGACTACTGAAACTTGGTAAGACATTGTATAAAGTAAGTCCCTTTCCTAATACCTATCCCTTTTTGAAATCGGAAAAGGGGGCGTGGCACCTCCCATACAAATGGGATCTTTCATGCCCCCTATCTATGCAACTATTATCGCTAGACTACTGAAACTTGGTAAGACATTGTATAAAGTAAGTCCCTTTCCTAATACCTATCCCTTTTTGAAATCGGAAAAGGGGGGCGTGGCACCTCCCATACAAATGGGGTCTTTCATACCCCCTATCTATGCAACTATTATCGCTAGACTACTGAAACTTGGTAAGACATTGTATAAAGTAAGTCCCTTTCCTATGACCTATCAGTTTTTGAAATCGGAAAAGGAAGCGGTGCACCTCCCATAAAAATGAGATTTTTCATACCCCCTATCTATGCAACTATTATCGCTAGACTACTGAAATTTGGTAAGACCTTGTATAAAGTAAGTCCCTTTCCTATTACCTATCCCTTTTTGAAATCGGAAAAGGAGGCGTGGCACCTCCCATACAAATGGGATCTTTCATGCCCCTATCTATGCAACTATTATCGCTGGACTACTGAAATTTGGTAAGAAGCTGTATAAAGTAAGTCCCTTTCCTACTACCTATCACTTTTTGAAATCGGAAAAGGGAGCGGTGCACCTCCCATACAAATGAGATTTTTCATACCCCCTATCTATGCAACTATTATCGCTAGACTACTGAAATTTGGTAAGACGTTGTATAAAGTAAGTCCCTTTCCTATTACCTATCACTTTTTTAAATCGGAAAAGGGAGCGGTGCACCTCCCATACAAATGAGATTTTTCATCTATACATAATCTATACATATTATAAAAAGTAAACACTTTTTTTCGTGTCGCCACTTGACGCTCAAACGCGTGGACGGATTTTAACCAAACTTACACGCAGGTCAAGTACATAGCCCGGCATGGTTCTTATGTACTTTTTTTTGAAATCGGAAAAGGGGGCTCCCATACAAATGGGATCTTTCTTACCCCCTATCTATGCAACTATTATCGCTAGACTACTGAAATTTGGTAAGAAGTTGTATAAAGTAAGTCCCTTTCCTATTACCTATCACTTTTTGAAATCGGAAAAGGGAGCGGTGCACCTCCCATACAAATGAGATTTTTATTCTATACATAATCTATACATATTATAAACAGTAAACACTTTTTTTCGTGACGCCACTTCACGCTCAAACGCGTGGACGGATTTTAACCAAACTTACACACAGGTCAGGTACATAGCCCGGCATGGTTCTTACGTACTTTTTTTTTGAAATCGGAAATCGGTCCGTGGCACCTCCCATACAAATGGGAAATTTCATACTTAATATCTTTGGAGGTATTAATGCTAGACTACTGAAATTTGGTAAGACGTTGTATAAAGTAAGTCCATTTCCTAATACCTATCCCTTTTTGAAATCGGGAAAGGGGGCGTGGCACCTCCCATACAAATGGGAACTTTCATACTCAATATCTTTGGAAGTATTAATGCTAGACTACTAAATTTTGGTAAGGCGTTGTATAAAGTAAGTCCCTTTCCTAATACCTATCCCTTTTTGAAATCGGAAAAGGGGGCGTGGCACCTCCCATACAAATGGGATCTTTCATGCCCCCTATCTATGCAACTATTATCGCTAGACTACTGAAATTTGATAAGAAGTTATATAAAGTAAATCCCTTTCCTATTACCTATCACTTTTTGAAATCGGAAAAGGGAGCGGTGCACCTCCCATACAAATGGGGTCTTTCATACCCCCTATCTATGCAACTATTATCGCTAGACTACTGAAATTTGGTAAGACGTTGTATAAAGTAACTCCCTTTCCTATTACCTATCCCTTTTTGAAATCGGAAAAGGGGGCGTGGCACCTCCCATACAAATGGGATCTTTCATGCCCCTATCTATGCAACTATTATCGCTAGACTACTGAAATTTGGTAAGAAGCTGTATAAAGTAAGTCACTTTCCTACTACCTATCACTGTTTGAAATCGGAAAAGGGAGCGGTGCACCTCCCATACAAATGAGATTTTTCATACCCCCTATCTATGCAACTATTATCGCTAGACTACTGAAATTTGGTAAGACGTTGTATAAAGTAAGTCCCTTTCCTATTACCTATCACTTTTTTAAATCGGAAAAGGGAGCGGTGCACCTCCCATACAAATAAGATTTTTCATCTATACATAATCTATACATATTATAAAAAGTAAACACTTTTTTTCGTGTCGCCACTTGACGCTCAAACGCGTGGACGGATTTTAACCAAACTTACACGCAGGTCAGGTACATAGCCCGGCATGGTTCTTATGTACTTTTTTTTGAAATCGGAAAAGGGGGCTCCCATACAAATGGGATCTTTCTTACCCCCTATCTATGCAACTATTATCGCTAGACTACTGAAATTTGGTAAGAAGTTGTATAAAGTAAGTCCCTTTCCTATTACCTATCACTTTTTGAAATCGGAAAAGGGAGCGGTGCACCTCCCATACAAATGAGATTTTTCATCTATACATAATCTATACATATTATAAACAGTAAACACTTTTTTTCGTGACGCCACTTCACGCTCAAACGCGTGGACGGATTTTAACCAAACTTACACACAGGTCAGGTACATAGCCCGGCATGGTTCTTACGTACTTTTTTTTTGAAATCGGAAATCGGTCCGTGGCACCTCCCATACAAATGGGAACTTTCATACTTAATATCTTTGGAGGTATTAATGCTAGACTACTGAAATTTGGTAAGACGTTGTATAAAGTAAGTCCCTTTATTAATACCTATCCCTTTTTTAAATCGGAAAAGGGGGCGTGGCACCTCCCATACAAATGGGGTCTTTCATACCCCCTATCTATGCAACTATTATCGCTAGACTACTGAAACTTGGTAAGACATTGTATAAAGTAAGTCCCTTTCTTATGACCTATCACTTTTTGAAATCGGAAAAGGGAGCGGTGCACCTCCCATACAAATGAGATTTTTCATACCCCCTATCTATGCAACTATTATCGCTAGACTACTGAAATTTGGTAAGACGTTGTATAAAGTAAGTCCCTTTCCTATTACCTATCACTTTTTTAAATCGGAAAAGGGAGCGGTGCACCTCCCATACAAATGGGGTCTTTCAGACCCCCTATCTATGCAACTATTATCGCTAGACTACTGAAACTTGGTAAGACATTGTATAAAGTAAGTCCCTTTCCTAATACCTATCCCTTTTTGAAATCGGAAAAGGGGGCGTGGCACCTCCCAAACAAATGGGGTCTTTCATACCCCTTATCTATGCAACTATTATCGCTAGACTACTGAAACTTGGTAAGACATTGTATAAAGTAAGTCCCTTTCCTATGACCTATCACTTTTTGAAATCGGAAAAGGGAGCGGTGCACCTCCCATAAAAATGAGATTTTTCATACCCCCTATCTATGCAACTATTATCGCTAGACTACTGAAATTTGGTAAGACCTTGTATAAAGTAAGTCCCTTTCCTATTACCTATCCCTTTTTGAAATCGGAAAAGGGGGCGTGGCACCTCCCATACAAATGGGATCTTTCATGCCCCTATCTATGCAACTATTATCGCTGGACTACTGAAATTTGGTAAGAAGCTGTATAAAGTAAGTTCCTTTCCTACTACCTATCACTTTTTGAAATCGGAAAAGGGAGCGGTGCACCTCCCGTACAAATGAGATTTTTCATACCCCCTATCCATGCAACTATTATCGCTAGACTACTGAAATTTGGTAAGACGTTGTATAAAGTAAGTCCCTTTCCTATTACCTATCACTTTTTTAAATCGGAAAAGGGAGCGGTGCACCTCCCATACAAATGAGATTTTTCATCTATACATAATCTATACATATTATAAAAAGTAAACACTTTTTTTCGTGTCGCCACTTGACGCTCAAACGCGTGGACGGATTTTAACCAAACTTACACACAGGTCAGGTACATAGCCCGGCATGGTTCTTACGTACTTTTTTTTTGAAATCGGAAATCGGTCCGTGGCACCTCCCATACAAATGGGAACTTTCATACTTAATATCTTTGGAGGTATTAATGCTAGACTACTGAAATTTGGTAAGACGTTGTATAAAGTAAGTCCCTTTCCTAATACCTATCCCTTTTTGAAATCGGAAAAGGGGGCGTGGCACCTCCCATACAAATGGGAACATTCATACTCAATATCTTTGGAAGTATTAATGCTAGACTACTAAATTTTGGTAAGGCGTTGTATAAAGTAAGTCCCTTTCCTAATACCTATCCCTTTTTGAAATCGGAAAAGGGGGCGTGGCACCTCCCATACAAATGGGAACATTCATACTCAATATCTTTGGAAGTATTAATGCTAGACTACTAAATTTTGGTAAGGCGTTGTATAAAGTAAGTCCCTTTCCTAATACCTATCCCTTTTTGAAATCGGAAAAGGGGGCGTGGCACCTCCCATACAAATGGGATCTTTCATGCCCCCTATCTATGCAACTATTATCGCTAGACTACTGAAATTTGATAAGAAGTTGTATAAAGTAACTCCCTTTCCTATTACCTATCCCTTTTTGAAATCGGAAAAGGGAGCGGTGCACCTCCCATACAAATGGGGTCTTTCATACACCCTATCTATGCAACTATTATCGCTAGACTACTGAAATTTGGTAAGACGTTGTATAAAGTAACTCCCTTTCCTATTACCTATCCCTTTTTGAAATCGGAAAAGGGGGCGTGGCACCTCCCATACAAATGGGATCTTTCATGCCCCTATCTATGCAACTATTATCGCTAGACTACTGAAATTTGGTAAGAAGCTGTATAAAGTAAGTCACTTTCCTACTACCTATCACTGTTTGAAATCGGAAAAGGGAGCGGTGCACCTCCCATACAAATGAGATTTTTCATACCCCCTATCTATGCAACTATAATCGCTAGACTACTGAAATTTGGTAAGACGTTGTATAAAGTAAGTCCCTTTCCTATTACCTATCCCTTTTTGAAATCGGAAAAGGGGGCGTGGCACCTCCCATACAAATGGGATCTTTCATGCCCCTATCTATGCAACTATTATCGCTAGACTACTGAAATTTGGTAAGAAGCTGTATAAAGTAAGTCACTTTCCTACTACCTATCACTGTTTGAAATCGGAAAAGGGAGCGGTGCACCTCCCATACAAATGAGATTTTTCATACCCCCTATCTATGCAACTATAATCGCTAGACTACTGAAATTTGGTAAGACGTTGTATAAAGTAAGTCCCTTTCCTATTACCTATCACTTTTTTAAATCGGAAAAGGGAGCGGTGCACCTCCCATACAAATAAGATTTTTCATCTATACATAATCTATACATATTATAAAAAGTAAACACTTTTTTTCGTGTCGCCACTTGACGCTCAAACGGGTGGACGGATTTTAACCAAACTTACACGCAGGTCAGGTACATAGCCCGGCATGGTTCTTATGTACTTTTTTTTGAAATCGGAAAAGGGGGCTCCCATACAAATGGGATCTTTCTTACCCCCTATCTATGCAACTATTATCGCTAGACTACTGAAATTTGGTAAGAAGTTGTATAAAGTAAGTCCCTTTCCTATTACCTATCACTTTTTGAAATCGGAAAAGGGAGCGGTGCACCTCCCATACAAATGAGATTTTTCATCTATACATAATCTATACATATTATAAACAGTAAACACTTTTTTTCGTGACGCCACTTCACGCTCAAACGCGTGGACGGATTTTAACCAAACTTACACACGGGTCAGGTACATAGCCCGGCATGGTTCTTACGTACTTTTTTTTTGAAATCGGAAATCGGTCCGTGGCACCTCCCATACAAATGGGAACTTTCATACTTAATATCTTTGGAGGTATTAATGCTAGACTACTGAAATTTGGTAAGACGTTGTATAAAGTAAGTCCCTTTATTAATACCTATCCCTTTTTGAAATCGGAAAAGGGGGCGTGGCACCTAACATACAAATGGGGTCTTTCATACCCACTATCTATGCAACTATTATCGCTAGACTACTGAAACTTGGTAAGACATTGTATAAAGTAAGTCCCTTTCCTCTGACCTATCACTTTTTGAAATCGGAAAAGGGAGCGGTGCACCTCCCATACAAATGAGATTTTTCATACCCCCTATCTATGCAACTATTATCGCTAGACTACTGAAATTTGGTAAGACGTTGTATAAAGTAAGTCCCTTTCCTATTACCTATCACTTTTTTAAATCGGAAAAGGGAGCGGTGCACCTCCCATACAAATGGGGTCTTTCATACCCCCTATCTATGCAACTATTATCGCTAGACTACTGAAACTTGGTAAGACATTGTATAAAGTAAGTCCCTTTCCTAATACCTATCCCTTTTTGAAATCGGAAAAGGGGGCGTGGCACCTCCCATACAAATGGGATCTTTCATGCCCCCTATCTATGCAACTATTATCGCTAGACTACTGAAACTTGGTAAGACATTGTATAAAGTAAGTCCCTTTCCTATGACCTATCACTTTTTGAAATCGGAAAAAGGAGCGGTGCACCTCCCATACAAAAAGGGTCTTTCATACCCCCTATCTATGCAACTATTACCGCTAGACTACTGAAACTTGGTAAGACATTGTATAAAGTAAGTCCCTTTCTTAATACCTATCCCTTTTTGAAATAGGAAAAGGGGGCGTGGCACCTCCCATACAAATGGGATCTTTCATGCCCCCTATCTATGCAACTATTATCGCTAGACTACTGAAACTTGGTAAGACATTGTATAAAGTAAGTCCCTTTCCTAATACCTATCCCTTTTTGAAATCGGAAAAGGGGGCGTGGCACCTCCCATACAAATGGGGTCTTTCATACCCCCTATCTCTCTCTATGGCGCGATATACAACAGGTATATCATCATAAACCTCCTAAGAGATTTTTGCGCCAAGCTTCTCTTCCAATTTGTGGTGTGCCGATTTGAATTTTCCCTACAAATTGGTGGGACCTACAGTTTTTTGCCGACTCCGAACGGCATCTACAAAGGAGACGAATTTTTGCTGAGAAGCCTGTCATGGCAGGAATACACTCGGAGAGTTTGCCAAACCACTGCCGAGGGGCGACCCCGTTTTGAAAAACTTTTTTCAAATCACTTTTTGATGTTACCTGTACCAGGGCTCGAACCATGGACCTTCGGTGTGGTAGGCCGGCAACACTACCTTCACACCACGGCGGCCGCCAATCTATGCAACTATTATCGCTAGACTACTGAAACTTGGTAAGACATTGTATAAAGTAAGTCCCTTTCCTATGACCTATCACTTTTTGAAATCGGAAAAGGGAGCGGTGCACCTCCCATAAAAATGAGATTTTTCATACCCCCTATCTATGCAACTATTATCGCTAGACTACTGAAATTTGGTAAGACCTTGTATAAAGTAAGTCCCTTTCCTAATACCTATCCCTTTTTGAAATCGGAAAAGGGGGCGTGGCACCTCCCATACAAGAGGGATCTTTCATGCCCCTATCTATGCAACTATTATCGCTAGACTACTGAAATTTGGTAAGAAGCTGTATAAAGTAAGTCCCTTTCCTACTACCTATCACTTTTTGAAATCGGAAAAGGGAGCGGTGCACCTCCCATACAAATGAGATTTTTCATACCCCCTATCTATGCAACTATTATCGCTAGACTACTGAAATTTGGTAAGACGTTGTATAAAGTAAGTCCCTTTCCTATTACCTATCACTTTTTTAAATCGGAAAAGGGAGCGGTGCACCTCCCATACAAATGAGATTTTTCATCTATACATAATCTATACATATTATAAAAAGTAAACACTTTTTTTCGTGTCGCCACTTGACGCTCAAACGCGTGGACGGATTTTAACCAAACTTACACGCAGGTCAGGTACATAGCCCGGCATGGTTCTTATGTACTTTTTTTTGAAATCGGAAAAGGGGGCTCCCATACAAATGGGATCTTTCTTACCCCCTATCTATGCAACTATTATCGCTAGACTACTGAAATTTGGTAAGAAGTTGTATAAAGTAAGTCCCTTTATTATTACCTATCACTTTTTGAAATCGGAAAAGGGAGCGGTGCACCTCCCATACAAATGAGATTTTTCATCTATACATAATCTATACATATTATAAAAAGTAAACACTTTTTTTCGTGTCGCCACTTGACGCTCAAACGCGTGGACGGATTTTAACCAAACTTACACACAGGTCAGGTACATAGCCCGGCATGGTTCTTATGTACTTTTTTTTGAAATCGGAAAAGGGGGCTCCCATACAAATGGGATCTTTCTATGCAACTATTATCGCTAGACTACTGAAATTTGGTAAGAAGTTGTATAAAGTAAGTCCCTTTCCTATTACCTATCACTTTTTGAAATCGGAAAAGGGAGCGGTGCACCTCCCATACAAATGAGATTTTTCATGCCCCTATCTATGCAACTATTATCGCTGGACTACTGAAATTTGGTAAGAAGCTGTATAAAGTAAGTCCCTTTCCTACTACCTATCACTTTTTGAAATCGGAAAAGGGAGCGGTGCACCTCCCATACAAATGGGATCTTTCATGCCCCTATCTATGCAACTATTATCGCTGGACTACTGAAATTTGGTAAGAAGCTGTATAAAGTATGTCACTTTCCTACTACCTATCACTGTTTGAAATCGGAAAAGGGAGCGGTGCACCTCCCATACAAATGGGAACATTCATACTCAATATCTTTGGAAGTATTAATGCTAGACTACTAAATTTTGGTAAGGCGTTGTATAAAGTAAGTCCCTTTCCTAATACCTATCCCTTTTTGAAATCGGAAAAGGGGGCGTGGCACCTCCCATACAAATGGGAACATTCATACTCAATATCTTTGGAAGTATTAATGCTAGACTACTAAATTTTGGTAAGGCGTTGTATAAAGTAAGTCCCTTTAATAATACTTATCCCTTTTTGAAATCGGAAAAGGGGGCGTGGCACCTCCCATACAAATGGGATCTTTCATGCCCCCTATCTATGCAACTATTATCGCTAGACTACTGAAATTTGATAAGAAGTTGTATAAAGTAACTCCCTTTCCTATTACCTATCCCTTTTTGAAATCGGAAAAGGGGGCGTGGCACCTCCCATACAAATGGGATCTTTCATGCCCCTATCTATGCAACTATTATCGCTAGACTACTGAAATTTGGTAAGAAGCTGTATAAAGTAAGTCACTTTCCTACTACCTATCCCTTTTTGAAATCGGAAAAGGGGGCGTGGCACCTCCCATACAAATGGGATCTTTCATGCCCCTATCTATGCAACTATTATCGCTGGACTACTGAAATTTGGTAAGAAGCTGTATAAAGTAAGTCACTTTCCTACTACCTATCACTGTTTGAAATCGGAAAAGGGAGCGGTGCACCTCCCATACAAATGAGATTTTTCATACCCCCTATCTATGCAACTATTATCGCTAGACTACTGAAATTTGGTAAGACGTTGTATAAAGTAAGTCCCTTTCCTACTACCTATCACTTTTTGAAATCGGAAAAGGGAGCGGTGCACCTCCCATACAAATGGGATCTTTCATGCCCTATCTATGCAACTATTATCGCTGGACTACTGAAATTTGGTAAGAAGCTGTATAAAGTAAGTCCCTTTCCTACTACCTATCACTTTTTGAAATCGGAAAAGGGAGCGGTGCACCTCCCATACAAATGAGATTTTTCATCTATACATAATCTATACATATTATAAAAAGTAAACACTTTTTTTCGTGTCGCCACTTGACGCTCAAACGCGTGGACGGATTTTAACCAAACTTACACGCAGGTCAGGTACATAGCCCGGCATGGTTCTTATGTACTTTTCGGAAAAGGGGGCTCCCATACAAATTGGATCTTTCTTACCCCCTATCTATGCAACTATTATCGCTAGACTACTGAAATTTGGTAAGAAGTTGTATAAAGTAAGTCCCTTTCCTATTACCTATCACTTTTTGAAATCGGAAAAGGGAGCGGTGCACCTCCCATACAAATGAGATTGTTCATCTATACATAATCTATACATATTATAAAAAGTAAACACTTTTTTTCGTGTCGCCACTTGACGCTCAAACGCGTGGACGGATTTTAACCAAACTTACACGCAGGTCAGGTACATAGCCCGGCATGGTTCTTATGTACTTTTTTTTGAAATCGGAAAAGGGGGCTCCCATACAAATGGGATCTTTCTTACCCCCTATCTATGCAACTATTATCGCTAGACTACTGAAATTTGGTAAGAAGTTGTATAAAGTAAGTCCCTTTCCTACTACCTATCACTTTTTGAAATCGGAAAAGGGAGCGGTGCACCTCCCATACAAATGAGATTTTTCATACCCCCTATCTATGCAACTATTATCGCTAGACTACTGAAATTTGGTAAGACGTCGTATAAAGTAAGTCCCTTTCCTATTACCTATCACTTTTTTAAATCGGAAAAGGGAGCGGTGCACCTCCCATACAAATGAGATTTTTCATCTATACATAATCTATACATATTATAAAAAGTAAACACTTTTTTTCGTGTCGCCACTTGACGCTCAAACGCGTGGACGGATTTTAACCAAACTTACACACAGGTCAGGTACATAGCCCGGCATGGTTCTTACGTACTTTTTTTTTGAAATCGGAAATCGGTCCGTGGCACCTCCCATACAAATGGGAACTTTCATACTTAATATCTTTGGAGGTATTAATGCTAGACTACTGAAATGTGGTAAGACGTTGTATAAAGTAAGTCCCTTTCCTATTACCTATCACTTTTTTAAATCGGAAAAGGGAGCGGTGCACCTCCCATACAAATGGGGTCTTTCATACCCCCTATCTATGCAACTATTATCGCTAGACTACTGAAACTTGGTAAGACATTGTATAAAGTAAGTCCCTTTCCTAATACCTATCCCTTTTTGAAATCGGAAAAGGGGGCGTGGCACCTCCCATACAAATGGGATCTTTCATGCCCCCTATCTATGCAACTATTATCGCTAGACTACTGAAACTTGGTAAGACATTGTATAAAGTAAGTCCCTTTCCTAATACCTATCCCTTTTTGAAATCGGAAAAGTGGGCGTGGCACCTCCCATACAAATGGGATCTTTCATGCCCCCTATCTATGCAACTATTATCGCTAGACTACTGAAACTTGGTAAGACATTGTATAAAGTAAGTCCCTTTCCTATGACCTATCACTTTTTGAAATCGGAAAAGGGAGCGGTGCACCTCCCATACAAATGAGATTTTTCATACCCCCTATCTATGCAACTATTATCGCTAGACTACTGAAATTTGGTAAGACGTTGTATAAAGTAAGTCCCTTTCCTATTACCTATCACTTTTTTAAATCGGAAAAGGGAGCGGTGCACCTCCCATACAAATGGGGTCTTTCATACCCCCTATCTATGCAACTATTATCGCTAGACTACTGAAACTTGGTAAGACATTGTATAAAGTAAGTCCCTTTCCTAATACCTATCCCTTTTTGAAATCGGAAAAGGGGGCTTGGCACCTCCCATACAAATGGGATCTTTCATGCCCCCTATCTATGCAACTATTATCGCTAGACTACTGAAACTTGGTAAGACATTGTATAAAGTAAGTCCCTTTCCTATGACCTATCACTTTTTGAAATCGGAAAAGGGAGCGGTGCACCTCCCATACAAATGAGATTTTTCATACCCCCTATCTATGCAACTATTATCGCTAGACTACTGAAATTTGGTAAGACGTTGTATAAAGTAAGTCCCTTTCCTATTACCTATCACTTTTTTAAATCGGAAAAGGGAGCGGTGCACCTCCCATACAAATGGGGTCTTTCATACCCCCTATCTATGCAACTATTATCGCTGGACTACTGAAATTTGGTAAGAAGCTGTATAAAGTAAGTCCCTTTCCTACTACCTATCACTTTTTGAAATCGGAAAAGGGAGCGGTGCACCTCCCATACAAATGAGATTTTTCATACCCCCTATCTATGCAACTATTATCGCTAGACTACTGAAACTTGGTAAGACATTGTATAAAGTAAGTCCCTTTCCTATGACCTATCACTTTTTGAAATCGGAAAAGGGAGCGGTGCACCTCCCATACAAATGAGATTTTTCATACCCCCTATCTATGCAACTATTATCGCTAGACTACTGAAATTTGGTAAGACGTTGTATAAAGTAAGTCCCTTTCCTATTACCTATCACTTTTTTAAATCGGAAAAGGGAGCGGTGCACCTCCCATACAAATGGGGTCTTTCATACCCCCTATCTATGCAACTATTATCGCTAGACTACTGAAACTTGGTAAGACATTGTATAAAGTAAGTCCCTTTCCTAATACCTATCCCTTTTTTAAATCGGAAAAGGGGGCGTGGCACCTCCGATACAAATGGGATCTTTCATGCCCCCTATCTATGCAACTATTATCGCTAGACTACTGAAACTTGGTAAGACATTGTATAAAGTAAGTCCCTTTCCTAATACCTATCCCTTTTTGAAATCGGAAAAGGGGGCGTGGCACCTCCCATACAAATGGGATTTTTCATGCCCCCTATCTATGCAACTATTATCGCTAGACTACTGAAACTTGGTAAGACATTGTATAAAGTAAGTCCCTTTCCTATGACCTATCACTTTTTGAAATCGGAAAAGGGAGCGGTGCACCTCCCATACAAATGGGGTCTTTCATACCCCCTATCAATGCAACTATTACCGCTAGACTACTGAAACTTGGTAAGACATTGTATAAAGTAAGTCCCTTTCCTAATACCTATCCCTTTTTGAAATCGGAAAAGGGGGCGTGGCACCTCCCATACAAATGGGATCTTTCATGCCCCCTATCTATGCAACTATTATCGCTAGACTACTGAAACTTGGTAAGACATTGTATAAAGTAAGTCCCTTTCCTAATACCTATCCGTTTTTGAATTCGGAAAAGGGGGCGTGGCACCTCCCATACAAATGGGGTCTTTCATACCCCCTATCTATGCAACTATTATCGCTAGACTACTGAAACTTGGTAAGACATTGTATAAAGTAAGTCCCTTTCCTATGACCTATCACTTTTTGAAATCGGAAAAGGGAGCGGTGCACCTCCCATAAAAATGAGATTTTTCATACCCCCTATCTATGCAACTATTATCGCTAGACTACTGAAATTTGGTAAGACCTTGTATAAAGTAAGTCCCTTTCCTATTACCTATCCCTTTTTGAAATCGGAAAAGGGGGCGTGGCACCTCCCATACAAATGGGATCTTTCATGCCCCTATCTATGCAACTATTATCGCTAGACTACTGAAATTTGGTAAGAAGCTGTATAAAGTAAGTCCCTTTCCTACTACCTATCACTTTTTGAAATCGGAAAAGGGAGCGGTGCACCTCCCATACAAATGAGATTTTTCATACCCCCTATCTATGCAACTATTATCGCTAGACTACTGAAATTTGGTAAGACGTTGTATAAAGTAAGTCCCTTTCCTATTACCTATCACTTTTTTAAATCGGAAAAGGGAGCGGTGCACCTCCCATACAAATGAGATTTTTCATCTATACATAATCTATACATATTATAAAAAGCAAACACTTTTTTTCGTGTCGCCACTTGACGCTCAAACGCGTGGACGGATTTTAACCAAACTTACACGCAGGTCAGGTACATAGCCCGGCATGGTTCTTATGTACTTTTTTTTGAAATCGGAAAAGGGGGCTCCCATACAAATGGGATCTTTCTTACCCCCTATCTATGCAACTATTATCGCTAGACTACTGAAATTTGGTAAGAAGTTGTATAAAGTAAGTCCCTTTCCTATTACCTATCACTTTTTGAAATCGGAAAAGGGAGCGGTGCACCTCCCATACAAATGAGATTTTTCATCTATACATAATCTATACATATTATAAACAGTAAACACCTTTTTTCGTGACGCCACTTCACGCTCAAACGCGTGGACGGATTTTAACCAAACTTACACACAGGTCAGGTGCATAGCCCGGCATGGTTCTTACGTACTTTTTTTTTGAAATCGGAAATCGGTCCGTGGCACCTCCCATACAAATGGGAACTTTCATACTTAATATCTTTGGAGGTATTAATGCTAGACTACTGAAATTTGGTAAGACGTTGTATAAAGTAAGTCCCTTTCCTAATACCTATCCCTTTTTGAAATCGGAAAAGGGGGCGTGGCACCTCCCATACAAATGGGGTCTTTCATACCCCCTATCTATGCAACTATTATCGCTAGACTACTGAAACTTGGTAAGACATGACCTATCACTTTTTGAAATCGGAAAAGGGAGCGGTGCACCTCCCATACAAATGAGATTCTTCATACCCCCTATCTATGCAACTATTATCGCTAGACTACTGAAATTTGGTAAGACGTTGTATAAAGTAAGTCCCTTCCCTATTACCTATCACTTTTTTAAATCGGAAAAGGGAGCGGTGCACCTCCCATACAAATGGGGTCTTTCATACCCCCTATCTATGCAACTATTATCGCTAGACTACTGAAACTTGGTAAGACATTGTATAAAGTAAGTCCCTTTCCTAATACCTATCCCTTTTTGAAATCGGAAAAGGGGGCGTGGCACCTCCCATACAAATGGGATCTTTCATGCCCCCTATCTATGCAACTATTATCGCTAGACTACTGAAACTTTGTAAGACATTGTATAAAGTAAGTCCCTTTCCTAATACCTATCCCTTTTTGAAATCGGAAAAGGGGGCGTGGCACCTCCCATACAAATGGGATCTTTCATGCCCCCTATCTATGCAACTATTATCGCTAGACTACTGAAACTTGGTAAGACATTGTATAAAGTAAGTCCCTTTCCTATGACCTATCACTTTTTGAAATCGGAAAAGGGAGCGGTGCACCTCCCATACAAATGGGGTCTTTCATACCCCCTATCTATGCAACTATTATCGCTAGACTACTGAAACTTGGTAAGACATTGTATAAAGTAAGTCCCTTTCCTAATACCTATCCCTTTTTGAAATCGGAAAAGGGGGCGTGGCACCTCCCATACAAATGGGATCTTTCATGCCCCCTATCTATGCAACTATTATCGCTAGACTACTGAAACTTGGTAAGACATTGTATAAAGTAAGTCCCTTTCCTAATACCTATCCCTTTTAGAAATCGGAAAAGGGGGCGTGGCACCTCCCATACAAATGGGGTCTTTCATACCCCCTATCTATGCAACTATTATCGCTAGACTACTGAAACTTGGTAAGACATTGTATAAAGTAAGTCCCTTTCCTATGACCTATCAGTTTTTGAAATCGGAAAAGGGAGCGGTGCACCTCCCATAAAAATGAGATTTTTCATACCCCCTATCTATGCAACTATTATCGCTAGACTACTGAAATTTGGTAAGACCTTGTATAAAGTAAGTCCCTTTCCTATTACCTATCCCTTTTTGAAATCGGAAAAGGGGGCGTGGCACCTCCCATACAAATGAGATTTTTCATCTATACATAATCTATACATATTATAAAAAGTAAACACTTTTTTTCGTTTCGCCACTTGACGCTCAAACGCGTGGACGGATTTTAACCAAACTTACACGCAGGTCAGGTACATAGCCCGGCATGGTTCTTATGTACTTTTTTTTGAAATCGGAAAAGGGGGCTCCCATACAAATGGGATCTTTCTTACCCCCTATCTATGCAACTTTTATCGCTAGACTACTGAAATTTGGTAAGAAGCTGTATAAAGTAAGTCTCTTTCCTACTACCTATCACTTTTTGAAATCGGAAAAGGGAGCGGTGCACCTCCCATACAAATGAGATTTTTCATACCCCCTATCTATGCAACTATTATCGCTAGACTACTGAAATTTGGTAAGACGTTGTATAAAGTAAGTCCCTTTCCTATTACCTATCACTTTTTTAAATCGGAAAAGGGAGCGGTGCACCTCCCATACAAATGAGATTTTTCATCTATACATAATCTATACATATTATAAAAAGTAAACACTTTTTTTCGTTTCGCCACTTGACGCTCAAACGCGTGGACGGATTTTAACCAAACTTACACGCAGGTCAGGTACATAGCCCGGCATGGTTCTTATGTACTTTTTTTTTGAAATCGGAAAAGGGGGCTCCCATACAAATGGGATCTTTCTTACCCCCTATCTATGCAACTATTATCGCTAGACTACTGAAATTTGGTAAGAAGTTGTATAAAGTAAGTCCCTTTCCTATTACCTATCACTTTTTGAAATCGGAAAAGGGAGCGGTGCACCTCCCATACAAATGAGATTTTTCATCTATACATAATCTATACATATTATAAACAGTAAACACTTTTTTTCGTGACGCCACTTCACGCTCAAACGCGTGGACGGATTTTAACCAAACTTACACACAGGTCAGGTACATAGCCCGGCATGGTTCTTACGTACTTTTTTTTTGAAATCGGAAATCGGTCCGTGGCACCTCCCATACAAATGGGAAATTTCATACTTAATATCTTTGGAGGTATTAATGCTAGACTACTGAAATTTGGTAAGACGTTGTATAAAGTAAGTCCATTTCCTAATACCTATCCCTTTTTGAAATCGGAAAAGGGGGCGTGGCACCTCCCATACAAATGGGAACATTCATACTCAATATCTTTGGAAGTATTAATGCTAGACTACTAAATTTTGGTAAGGCGTTGTATAAAGTAAGTCCCTTTCCTAATACCTATCCCTTTTTGAAATCGGAAAAGGGGGCGTGGCACCTCCCATACAAATGGGATCTTTCATGCCCCCTATCTATGCAACTATTATCGCTAGACTACTGAAATTTGATAAGAAGTTGTATAAAGTAAATCCCTTTCCTATTACCTATCACTTTTTGAAATCGGAAAAGGGAGCGGTGCACCTCCCATACAAATGGGGTCTTTCATACCCCCTATCTATGCAACTATTATCGCTAGACTACTGAAATTTGGTAAGACGTTGTATAAAGTAACTCCCTTTCCTATTACCTATCCCTTTTTGAAATCGGAAAAGGGGGCGTGGCACCTCCCATACAAATGGGATCTTTCATGCCCCTATCTATGCAACTATTATCGCTAGACTACTGAAATTTGGTAAGAAGCTGTATAAAGTAAGTCACTTTCCTACTACCTATCACTGTTTGAAATCGGAAAAGGGAGCGGTGCACCTCCCATACAAATGAGATTTTTCATACCCCCTATCTATGCAACTATTATCGCTAGACTACTGAAATTTGGTAAGACGTTGTATAAAGTAAGTCCCTTTCCTATTACCTATCACTTTTTGAAATCGGAAAAGGGAGCGGTGCACCTCCCATACAAATGAGATTTTTCATCTATACATAATCTATACATATTATAAACAGTAAACACTTTTTTTCGTGACGCCACTTCACGCTCAAACGCGTGGACGGATTTTAACCAAACTTACACACAGGTCAGGTACATAGCCCGGCATGGTTCTTACGTACTTTTTTTTTGAAATCGGAAATCGGTCCGTGGCAGCTCCAATACAAATGGGAACTTTCATACTTAATATCTTTGGAGGTATTAATGCTAGACTACTGAAATTTGGTAAGACGTTGCATAAAGTAAGTCCCTTTATTAATACCTATCCCTTTTTGAAATCGGAAAAGGGGGCGTGGCACCTCCCATACAAATGGGGTCTTTCATACCCCCTATCTATGCAACTATTATCGCTAGACTACTGAAACTTGGTAAGACATTGTATAAAGTAAGTCCCTTTCCTATGACCTATCACTTTTTGAAATCGGAAAAGGGAGCGGTGCACCTCCCATACAAATGAGATTTTTCATACCCCCTATCTATGCAACTATTATCGCTAGACTACTGAAATTTGGTAAGACGTTGTATAAAGTAAGTCCCTTTCCTACTACCTATCACTTTTTTAAATCGGAAAAGGGAGCGGTGCACCTCCCATACAAATGGGGTCTTTCATACCCCCTATCTATGCAACTATTATCGCTAGACTACTGCAACTTGGTAAGACATTGTATAAAGTAAGTCCCTTTCCTAATACCTATCCCTTTTTGAAATCGGAAAAGGGGGCGTGGCACCTCCCAAACAAATGGGGTCTTTCATACCCCCTATCTATGCAACTATTATCGCTAGACTACTGAAACTTGGTAAGACATTGTATAAAGTAAGTCCCTTTCCTATGACCTATCACTCTTTGAAATCGGAAAAGGGAGCGGTGCACCTCCCATAAAAATGAGATTTTTCATACCCCCTATCTATGCAACTATTATCGCTAGACTACTGAAATTTGGTAAGACCTTGTATAAAGTAAGTCCCTTTCCTATTACCTATCCCTTTTTGAAATCGGAAAAGGGGGCGTGGCACCTCCCATACAAATGGGATCTTTCATGCCCCTATCTATGCAACTATTATCGCTGGACTACTGAAATTTGGTAAGAAGCTGTATAAAGTAAGTCCCTTTCCTACTACCTATCACTTTTTGAAATCGGAAAAGGGAGCGGTGCACCTCCCATACAAATGAGATTTTTCATACCCCCTATCTATGCAACTATTATCGCTAGACTACTGAAATTTGGTAAGACCTTGTATAAAGTAAGTCCCTTTCCTATTACGTATCCCTTTTTGAAATCGGAAAAGGGGGCGTGGCACCTCCCATACAAATGGGATCTTTCATGCCCCTATCTATGCAACTATTATCGCTGGAGTACTGAAATTTGGTAAGACGTTGTATAAAGTAAGTCCCTTTCCTATTACCTATCACTTTTTTAAATCGGAAAAGGGAGCGGTGCACCTCCCATACAAATGAGATTTTTCATCTATACATAATCTATACATATTATAAAAAGTAAACACTTTTTTTCGTGTCGCCACTTGACGCTCAAACGCGTGGACGGATTTTAACCAAACTTACACGCAGGTCAGGTACATAGCCCGGCATGGTTCTTATGTACTTTTTTTTTGAAATCGGAAATCGGTCCGTGGCACCTCCCATACAAATGGGAACTTTCATACTTAATATCTTTGGAGGTATTAATGCTAGACTACTGAAATTTGGTAAGACGTTGTATAAAGTAAGTCCCTTTCCTAATACCTATCCCTTTTTGAAATCGGAAAAGGGGGCGTGGCACCTCCCATACAAATGGGAACATTCATACTCAATATCTTTGGAAGTATTAATGCTAGACTACTAAATTTTGGTAAGGCGTTGTATAAAGTAAGTCCCTTTCCTAATACCTATCCCTTTTTGAAATCGGAAAAGGGGGCGTGGCACCTCCCATACAAATGGGAACGTTCATACTCAATATCTTTGGAAGTATTAATGCTAGACTACTAAATTTTGGTAAGGCGTTGTATAAAGTAAGTCCCTTTCCTAATACCTATCCCTTTTTGAAATCGGAAAAGGGGGCGTGGCACCTCCCATACAAATGGGAACGTTCATACTCAATATCTTTGGAAGTATTAATGCTAGACTACTAAATTTTGGTAAGGCGTTGTATAAAGTAAGTCCCTTTCCTAATACCTATCCTTTTTTGAAATCGGAAAAGGGGGCGTGGCACCTCCCATACAAATGGGATCTTTCATGCCCCCTATCTATGCAACTATTATCGCTAGACTACTGAAATTTGATAAGAAGTTGTATAAAGTAAATCCCTTTCCTATTACCTATCACTTTTTGAAATCGGAAAAGGGAGCGGTGCACCTCCCATACAAATGGGGTCTTTCATACCCCCTATCTATGCAACTATTATCGCTAGACTACTGAAATTTGGTAAGACGTTGTATAAAGTAACTCCCTTTCCTATTACCTATCCCTTTTTGAAATCGGAAAAGGGGGCGTGGCACCTCCCATACAAATGGGATCTTTCATGCCCCTATCTATGCAACTATTATCGCTAGACTACTGAAATTTGGTAAGAAGATTTTAACCAAACTTACACGCAGGTCAGGTACATAGCCCGGCATGGTTCTTATGTACTTTTTTTTGAAATCGGAAAAGGGGGCTCCCATACAAATGGGATCTTTCTTACCCCCTATCTATGCAACTATTATCGCTAGACTACTGAAATTTGGTAAGAAGTTGTATAAAGTAAGTCCCTTTCCTATTACCTATCACTTTTTGAAATCGGAAAAGGGAGCGGTGCACCTCCCACACAAATGAGATTTTTCATCTATACATAATCTATACATATTATAAAAAGTAAACACTTTTTTTCGTGTCGCCACTTGACGCTCAAACGCGTGGACGGATTTTAACCAAACTTACACGCAGGTCAGGTACATAGCCCGGCATGGTTCTTATGTACTTTTTTTTGAAATCGGAAAAGGGGGGCTCCCATACAAATGGGATCTTTCTATGCAACTATTATCGCTAGACTACTGAAATTTGGTAAGAAGTTGTATAAAGTAAGCCCCTTTCCTATTACCTATCACTTTTTGAAATCGGAAAAGGGAGCGGTGCACCTCCCATACAAATGAGATTTTTCATGCCCCTATCTATGCAACTATTATCGCTGGACTACTGAAATTTGGTAAGAAGCTGTATAAAGTAAGTCCCTTTCCTACTACCTATCACTTTTTGAAATCGGAAAAGGGAGCGGTGCACCTCCCATACAAATGGGATCTTTCATGCCCCTGTCTATGCAACTATTATCGCTGGACTACTGAAATTTGGTAAGAAGCTGTATAAAGTAAGTCCCTTTCCTACTACCTATCACTTTTTGAAATCGGAAAAGGGAGCGGTGCACCTCCCATACAAATGAGATTTTTCATACCCTCTATCTATGCAACTATTATCGCTAGACTACTGAAATTTGGTAAGACGTTGTATAAAGTAAGTCCCTTTCCTATTACCTATCACTTTTTTAAATCGGAAAAGGGAGCGGTGCACCTCCCATACAAATGGGGTCTTTCATACCCCCTATCTATGCAACTATTATCGCTAGACTACTGAAACTTGGTAAGACATTGTATAAAGTAAGTCCCTTTCCTAATACCTATCCCTTTTTGAAATCGGAAAAGGGGGCGTGGCACCTCCCATACAAATGGGATCTTTCATGCCCCCTATCTATGCAACTATTATCGCTAGACTACTGAAACTTGGTAAGACATTGTATAAAGTAAGTCCCTTTCCTAATACCTATCCCTTTTTGAAATCGGAAAAGGGGGCGTGGCACCTCCCATACAAATGGGATCTTTCATGCCCCCTATCTATGCAACTATTATCGCTAGACTACTGAAACTTGGTAAGACATTGTATAAAGTAAGTCCCTTTCCTATGACCTATCACTTTTTGAAATCGGAAAAAGGAGCGGTGCACCTCCCATACAAATGGGGTCTTTCATACCCCCTATCTATGCAACTATTACCACTAGACTACTGAAACTTGGTAAGACATTGTATAAAGTAAGTCCCTTTCCTAATACCTATCCCTTTTTGAAATCGGAAAAGGGGGCGTGGCACCTCCCATACAAATGGGATCTTTCATGCCCCCTATCTATGCAATTATTATCGCTAGACTACTGAAACTTGGTAAGACATTGTATAAAGTAAGTCCCTTTCCTAATACCTATCCCTTTTTGAAATCGGAAAAGGGGCGTGGCACCTCCCATACAAATGGGGTCTTTCATACCCCCTATCTATGCAACTATTATCGCTAGACTACTGAAACTTGGTAAGACATTGTATAAAGTAAGTCCCTTTCCTATGACCTATCACTTTTTGAAATCGGAAAAGGGAGCGGTGCACCTCCCATAAAAATGAGATTTTTCATACCCCCTATCTATGCAACTATTATCGCTAGACTACTGAAATTTGGTAAGACCTTGTATAAAGTAAGTCCCTTTCCTATTACCTATCCCTTTTTGAAATCGGAAAAGGGGGCGTGGCACCTCCCATACAAATGGGATCTTTCATGCCCCTATCTATGCAACTATTATCGCTAGACTACTGAAATTTGGTAAGAAGCTGTATAAAGTAAGTCCCTTTCCTACTACCTATCACTTTTTGAAATCGGAAAAGGGAGCGGTGCACCTCCCATACAAATGAGATTTTTCATACCCCCTATCTATGCAACTATTATCGCTAGACTACTGAAATTTGGTAAGACGTTGTATAAAGTAAGTCCCTTTCCTATTACCTATCACTTTTTTAAATCGGAAAAGGGAGCGGTGCACCTCCCATACAAATGAGATTTTTCATCTATACATAATCTATACATATTATAAAAAGTAAACACTTTTTTTCGTGTCGCCACTTGACGCTCAAACGCGTGGACGGATTTTAACCAAACTTACACGCAGGTCAGGTACATAGCCCGGCATGGTTCTTATGTACTTTTTTTTGAAATCGGAAAAGGGGGCTCCCATACAAATGGGATCTTTCTTACCCCCTATCTATGCAACTATTATCGCTAGACTACTGAAATTTGGTAAGAAGTTGTATAAAGTAAGTCCCTTTCCTATTACCTATCACTTTTTGAAATCGGAAAAGGGAGCGGTGCACCTCCCATACAAATGAGATTTTTCATCTATACATAATCTATACATATTATAAAAAGTAAACACTTTTTTTCGTGTCGCCACTTGACGCTCAAACGCGTGGACGGATTTTAACCAAACTTACACGCAGGTCAGGTACATAGCCCGGCATGGTTCTTATGTACTTTTTTTTGAAATCGGAAAAGGGGGCTCCCATACAAATGGGATCTTTCTATGCAACTATTATCGCTAGACTACTGAAATTTGGTAAGAAGTTGTATAAAGTAAGTCCCTTTCCTATTACCTATCACTTTTTGAAATCGGAAAAGGGAGCGGTGCACCTCCCATACAAATGAGATTTTTCATGCCCCTATCTATGCAACTATTATCGCTGGACTACTGAAATTTGGTAAGAAGCTGTATAAAGTAAGTCCCTTTCTTACTACCTATCACTTTTTGAAATCGGAAAAGGGAGCGGTGCACCTCCCATACAAATGGGATCTTTCATGCCCCTGTCTATGCAACTATTATCGCTGGACTACTGAAATTTGGTAAGAAGCTGTATAAAGTAAGTCCCTTTCCTACTACCTATCACTTTTTGAAATCGGAAAAGGGAGCGGTGCACCTCCCATACAAATGAGATTTTTCATACCCCCTATCTATGCAACTATTATCGCTAGACTACTGAAATTTGGTAAGACGTTGTATAAAGTAAGTCCCTTTCCTATTACCTATCACTTTTTTAAATCGGAAAAGGGAGCGGTGCACCTCCCATACAAATGAGATTTTTCATCTATACATAATCTATACATATTATAAAAAGTAAACACTTTTTTTCGTGTCGCCACTTGACGCTCAAACGCGTGGACGGATTTTAACCAAACTTACACGCAGGTCAGGTACATAGCCCGGCATGGTTCTTATGTACTTTTTTTTGAAATCGGAAAAGGGGGCTCCCATACAAATGGGATCTTTCTTACCCCTTATCTATGCAACTGTTATCGCTAGACTACTGAAATTTGGTAAGAAGTTGTATAAAGTAAGTCCCTTTCCTACTACCTATCACTTTTTGAAATCGGAAAAGGGAGCGGTGCACCTCCCATACAAATGGGATCTTTCATGCCCCTATCTATGCAACTATTATCGCTGGACTACTGAAATTTGGTAAGAAGCTGTATAAAGTAAGTCCCTTTCCTACTACCTATCACTTTTTGAAATCGGAAAAGGGAGCGGTGCACCTCCCATACAAATGAGATTTTTCATACCCCCTATCTATGCAACTATTATCGCTAGACTACTGAAATTTGGTAAGACGTTGTATAAAGTAAGTCCCTTTCCTAATACCTATCCCTTTTTGAAATCGGAAAAGGGGGCGTGGCACCTCCCATACAAATGAGATTTTTCATACCCCCTATCTATGCAACTATTATCGCTAGACTACTGAAATTTGGTAAGACGTTGTATAAAGTAAGTCCCTTTCCTATTACCTATCACTTTTTTAAATCGGAAAAGGGAGCGGTGCACCTCCCATACAAATGAGATTTTTCATACCCCCTATCTATGCAACTATTATCGCTAGACTACTGAAATTTGGTAAGACGTTGTATAAAGTAAGTCCCTTTCCTAATACCTATCCCTTTTTGAAATCGGAAAAGGGGGCGTGGCACCTCCCATACAAATGGGAACATTCATACTCAATATCTTTGGAAGTATTAATGCTAGACTACTAAATTTTGGTAAGGCGTTGTATAAAGTAAGTCCCTTTCCTAATACCTATCCCTTTTTGAAATCGGAAAAGGGGGCGTGGCACCTCCCATACAAATGGGAACATTCATACTCAATATCTTTGGAAGTATTAATGCTAGACTACTAAATTTTGGTAAGGCGTTGTATAAAGTAAGTCCCTTTCCTAATACCTATCCCTTTTTGAAATCGGAAAATGTGGCGTGGCACCTCCCATACAAATGGGATCTTTCATGCCCCCTATCTATGCAACTATTATCGCTAGACTACTGAAATTTGATAAGAAGTTGTATAAAGTAAATCCCTTTCCTATTACCTATCACTTTTTGAAATCGGAAAAGGGAGCGGTGCACCTCCCATACAAATGGGGTCTTTCATACCCCCTATCTATGCAACTATTATCGCTAGACTACTGAAATTTGGTAAGACGTTGTATAAAGTAACTCCCTTTCCTATTACCTATCCCTTTTTGAAATTGGAAAAGGGGGCGTGGCACCTCCCATACAAATGGGATCTTTCATGCCCCTATCTATGCAACTATTATCGCTAGACTACTGAAATTTGGTAAGAAGCTGTATAAAGTAAGTCACTTTCCTACTACCTATCAATGTTTGAAATCGGAAAAGGGAGCGGTGCACCTCCCATACAAATGAGATTTTTCATACCCCCTATCTATGCAACTATTATCGCTAGACTACTGAAATTTGGTAAGACGTTGTATAAAGTAAGTCCCTTTCCTATTACCTATCACTTTTTTAAATCGGAAAAGGGAGCGGTGCACCTCCCATACAAATAAGATTTTTCATCTATACATAATCTATACATATTATAAAAAGTAAACACTTTTTTTCGTGTCGCCACTTGACGCTCAAACGGGTGGACGGATTTTAACCAAACTTACACGCAGGTCAGGTACATAGCCCGGCATGGTTCTTACGTACTTTTTTTTTGAAATCGGAAATCGGTCCGTGGCACCTCCCATACAAATGGGAACTTTCATACTTAATATATTTGGAGGTATTAATGCTAGACTACTGAAATTTGGTAAGACGTTGTATAAAGTAAGTCCCTTTATTAATACCTATCCCTTTTTGAAATCGGAAAAGGGTGCGTGGCACCTCCCATACAAATGGGGTCTTTCATACCCACTATCTATGCAACTATTATCGCTAGACTACTGAAACTTGGTAAGACATTGTATAAAGTAAGTCCCTTTCCTATGACCTATCACTTTTTGAAATCGGAAAAGGGAGCGGTGCACCTCCCATACAAATGAGATTTTTCATACCCCCTATCTATGCAACTATTATCGCTAGACTACTGAAATTTGGTAAGACGTTGTATAAAGTAAGTCCCTTTCCTATTACCTATCACTTTTTTAAATCGGAAAAGGGAGCGGTGCACCTCCCATACAAATGGGGTTTTCATACCCCCTATCTATGCAACTATTATCGCTAGACTACTGAAACTTGGTAAGACATTGTATAAAGTAAGTCCCTTTCCTAATACCTATCCCTTTTTGAAATCGGAAAAGGGGGCGTGGCACCTCCCATACAAATGGGATCTTTGATGCCCCCTATCTATGCAACTATTATCGCTAGACTACTGAAACTTGGTAAGACATTGTATAAAGTAAGTCCCTTTCCTATGACCTATCACTTTTTGAAATCGGAAAAAGGAGCGGTGCACCTCCCATACAAATGGGGTCTTTCATACCCCCTATCTATGCAACTATTACCGCTAGACTACTGAAACTTGGTAAGACGTTGTATAAAGTAAGTCCCTTTCCTATTACCTATCACTTTTTTAAATCGGAAAAGGGAGCGGTGCACCTCCCATACAAATGGGGTCTTTCATACCCCCTATCTATGCAACTATTATCGCTAGACTACTGAAACTTGGTAAGACATTGTATAAAGCAAGTCCCTTTCCTAATACCTATCCCTTTTTGAAATCGGAAAAGGGGGCGTGGCACCTCCCATACAAATGGGGTCTTTCATACTCCCTATCTATGCAACTATTATCGCTAGACTACTGAAACTTGGTAAGACATTGTATAAAGTAAGTCCCTTTCCTATGACCTATCACTTTTTGAAATCGGAAAAGGGAGCGGTGCACCTCCCATTAAAATGAGATTTTTCATACCCCCTATCTATGCAACTATTATCGCTAGACTACTGAAATTTGGTAAGACGTTGTATAAAGTAAGTCCCTTTCCTATTACCTATCCCTTTTTGAAATCGGAAAAGGGTTCGTGGCACCTCCCATACAAATGGGATCTTTCATGCCCCTATCTATGCAACTATTATCGCTAGACTACTGAAATTTGGTAAGAAGCTGTATAAAGTAAGTCCCTTTCCTACTACCTATCACTTTTTGAAATAGGAAAAGGGAGCGGTGCACCTCCCATACAAATGAGATTTTTCATACCCCCTATCTATGCAACTATTATCGCTAGACTACTGAAATTTGGTAAGACGTTGTATAAAGTAAGTCCCTTTCCTATTACCTATCACTTTTTTAAATCGGAAAAGGGAGCGGTGCACCTCCCATACAAATGAGATTTTTCATCTATACGTAATCTATACATATTATAAAAAGTAAACACTTTTTTTCGTGTCGCCACTTGACGCTCAAACGCGTGGACGGCTTTTAACCACACTTACACGCAGGTCAGGTACATAGCCCGGCATGGTTCTTATGTACTTTTTTTTGAAATCGGAAAAGGGGGCTCCCATACAAATGGGATCTTTCTTACCCCCTATCTATGCAACTATTATCGCTAGACTACTGAAATTTGGTAAGAAGTTGTATAAAGTAAGTCCCTTTCCTATTACCTATCACTTTTTGAAATCGGAAAAGGAAGCGGTGCACCTCCCATACAAATGAGATTTTTCATCTATACATAATCTATACATATTATAAACAGTAAACACTTTTTTTCGTGACGCCACTTCACGCTCAAACGCGTGGACGGATTTTAACCAAACTTACACACAGGTCAGGTACATAGCCCGGCATGGTTCTTACGTACTTTTTTTTTGAAATCGGAAATCGGTCCGTGGCACCTCCCATACAAATGGGAACTTTCATACTTAATATCTTTGGAGGTATTAATGCTAGACTACTGAAATTTGGTAAGACGTTGTATAAAGTAAGTCCCTTTCCTATTACCTATCACTTTTTTAAATCGGAAGAGGGAGCGGTGCACCTCCCATACAAATGAGATTTTTCATCTATACATAATCTATACATATTATAAAAAGTAAACACTTTTTTTCGTGTCGCCACTTGACACTCAAACGCGTGGACGGATTTTAACCAAACTTACACGCAGGTCAGGTACATAGCCCGGTATGGTTCTTATGTACTTTTTTTTGAAATCGGAAAAGGGGGCTCCCATACAAATGGGATCTTTCTTACCCCCTATCTATTTAACTTTTATCGCTAGACTACTGAAATTTGGTAAGAAGTTATATAAAGTAAATCCCTTTCCTATTACCTATCACTTTTTGAAATCGGAAAGGGGAGCGGTGCACCTCCCATACAAATGAGATTTTTCATACTCAATATCTTTGGAGGTATTAATGCTAGACTACCAAATTTTTGGTAAGGCGTTGTATAAAGTAAGTCCCCTTTTTGAAATCGGAAAGGGGAGCGGTGCACCTCCCATACAAATGAGATTTTTCATCTATACATAATCTATACATATTATAAAATACATATTATAAAAAGTAAACACTTTTTTTCGTGACGCCACTTGACGCTCAAACGCGTGGACGGATTTTAACCAAACTTACACACAGGTCAGGTATATAGCCCGGCATGGTTCTTACGTAATTTTTTTTTGAAATCGGAAATGGGGGCGTGGCACCTCCCATACAAATGGGAACATTCATACTCAATATCTTTGGAGGTATTAATGCTAGACTACTAAATTTTGGTAAGGCGTTGTATAAAGTAAGTCCCTTTCCTAATACCTATCCCTTTTTGAAATCGGAAAAGGGGGCGTGGCACCTCCCATACAAATGGGATCTTTCATGCCCCCTATCTATGCAACTATTATCGCTAGACTACTGAAACTTGGTAAGACATTGTATAAAGTAAGTCCCTTTCCTAATACCTATCCCTTTTTGAAATCGGAAAGGGGAGCGGTGCACCTCCCATACAAATGAGATTTTTCATCTATACATAATCTATACATATTATGAAAAGTAAACACTTTTTTTCGTGTCGCCACTTGACGCTCAAACGCGTGGACGGATTTTAACCAAACTTACACGCAGGTCAGGTACATAGCCCGGTATGGTTCTTATGTACTTTTTTTGAAATCGGAAAAGGGGGCTCCCATACAAATGGGATCTTTCTTACCCCCTATCTATGCAACTATTATCGCTAGACTACTGAAATTTGGTAAGGCGTTGTATAAAGTAAGTCCCTTTCCTAATACCTATCCCTTTTTTAAATCGGAAAAGGGGGCGTGGCACCTCCCATACAAATGGGATCTTTCATGCCCCCTATCTATGCAACTATTATCGCTAGACTACTGAAATTTAGTAAGACGTTGTATAAAGTAAGTCCCTTTCCTATTACCTATCACTTTTTTAAATCGGAAAAGGGAGCGGTGCACCTCCCATACAAATGAGATTTTTCATCTATACATAATCAATACATATTATAAAAAGTAAACACTTTTTTTCGTGTCGCCACTTGACGCTCAAACGCGTGGACGGATTTTAACCAAACTTACACGCAGGTCAGGTACATAGCCCGGCATGGTTCTTATGTACTTTTTTTGAAATCGGAAAAGGGGGCTCCCATACAAATGGGATCTTTCTTACCCCCTATCTATGCAACTATTATCGCTAGACTACTGAAATTTGGTAAGAAGTTGTATGAAGTAAGTCCCTTTCCTATTACCTATCACTTTTTGAAATCGGAAAAGGGAGCGGTGCACCTCCCATACAAATGAGATTTTTCATCTATACATAATCTATACATATTATAAACAGTAAACACTTTTTTTCGTGACGCCACTTCACGCTCAAACGCGTGGACGGATTTTAACCAAACTTACACACAGGTCAGGTACATAGCCCGGCATGGTTCTTACGTAATTTTTTTTTGAAATCGGAAATGGGAGCGTGGCACCTCCCATACAAATGGGAACATTCATACTCAATATCTTTGGAGGTATTAATGCGAGACTACTAAATTTTGGTAAGGCGTTGTATAAAGTAAGTCCCTTTCCTAATACCTATCCCTTTTTGAAATCGGAAAAGGGGGCGTGGCACCTCCCATACAAATGGGATCTTTCATGCCCCCTATCTATGCAACTATTATCGCTAGACTACTGAAACTTGTTAAGACATTGTATAAAGTAAGTCCCTTTCCTATGACCTATCACTTTTTGAAATCGGAAAAGGGAGCGGTGCACCTCCCATACAAATGAGATTTTTCATACCCACTATCTATGCAACTATTATCGCTAGACTACTGAAATTTGGTAAGACGTTGTATAAAGTAACTCCCTTTCCTATTACCTATCCCTTTTTGAAATCGGAAAAGGGGGCGTGGCACCTCCCATACAAATGGGATCTTTCATGCCCCTATCTATGCAACTATTATCGCTAGACTACTGAAATTTGGTACGAAGTTGTATAAAGTAAGTCCCTTTCCTATTACCTATCACTTTTTTAAATCGGAAAAGGGAGCGGTGCACCTCCCATACAAATGAGATTTTTCATCTATACATAATCTATACATATTATAAAAAGTAAACACTTTTTTTCGTGTCGCCACTTGACGCTCAAACGCGTGGACGGATTTTAACCAAACTTACACGCAGGTCAGGTACATAGCCCGGCATGGTTCTTATGTACTTTTTTTTGAAATCGGAAAAGGGGGCTCCCATACAAATGGGATCTTTCTTACCCCCAATCTATGCAACTATTATCGCTAGACTACTGAAATTTGGTAAGAAGTTGTATAAAGTAAGTCCCTTTCCTATTACCTATCACTTTTTTAAATCGGAAGAGGGAGCGGTGCACCTCCCATACAAATGAGATTTTTCATCTATACATAATCTATACATATTATAAAAAGTAAACACTTTTTTTCGTGTCGCCACTTGACGCTCAAACGCGTGGACGGATTTTAACCAAACTTACACGCAGGTCAGGTACATAGCCCGGTATGGTTCTTATGTACTTTTTTTTGAAATCGGAAAAGGGGGCTCCCATACAAATGGGATCTTTCTTACCCCTATCTATGCAACTATTATCGCTAGACTACTGAAATTTGGTAAGAAGTTGTATAAAGTAAGTCCCTTTCCTATTACCTATCACTTTTTTAAATCGGAAGAGGGAGCGGTGCACCTCCCATACAAATGAGATTTTTCATCTATACATTATCTATACATATTATAAAAAGTAAACACTTTTTTTCGTGTCGCCACTTGACGCTCAAACGCGTGGACGGATTTTAACCAAACTTACACGCAGGTCAGGTACATAGCCCGGTATGGTTCTTATGTACTTTTTTTTGAAATCGGAAAAGGGGGCTCCCATACAAATGGGATCTTTCTTACCCCCTATCTATGCAACTATTATCGCTAGACCACTGAAATTTGGTAAGACGTTGTATAAAGTAAGTCCCTTTCCTATTACCTATCACTTTTTTAAATCGGAAAAGGGAGCGGTGCACCTCCCATACAAATGAGATTTTTCATCTATACATAATCTATACATATTATAAAAAGTAAACACTTTTTTTCGTGTCGCCACTTGACGCTCAAACGCGTGGACGGATTTTAACCAAACTTACACGCAGGTCAGGTACATAGCCCGGCATGGTTCTTATGTACTTTTTTTTGAAATCGGAAAAGGGGGCTCCCATAAAAATGGGATCTTTCTTACCCCCTATCTATGCAACTATTATCGCTAGACTACTGAAATTTGGTAAGGCGTTGTATAAAGTAAGTCCCTTTCCTAATACCTATCCCTTTTTGAAATCGAAAAAGGGGGCGTGGCACCTCCCATACAAATGGGATCTTTCATGCCCCCTATCTATGCAACTATTATCGCTAGACTACTGAAATTTGGTAAGACGTTGTATAAAGTAAGTCCCTTTCCTATTACCTATCACTTTTTTAAATCGGAAAAGGGAGCGGTGCACCTCCCATACAAATGAGATTTTTCATCTATACATAATCTATACATATTATAAAAAGTAAACACTTTTTTTCGTGTCGCCACTTGACGCTCAAACGCGTGGACGGATTTTAACCAAACTTACACGCAGGTCAGGTACATAGCCCGGCATGGTTCTTATGTACTTTTTTTTGAAATCGGAAAAGGGGGCTCCCATACAAATGGGATCTTTCTTACCCCCTATCTATGCAACTATTATCGCTAGTCTACTGAAATTTGGTAAGAAGTTGTATAAAGTAAGTCCCTTTCCTATTACCTATCACTTTTTGAAATCGGAAAAGGGAGCGGTGCACCTCCCATACAAATGAGATTTTTCATCTATACATAATCGATACATATTATAAACAGTAAACACTTTTTTTCGTGACGCCACTTCACGCTCAAACGCGTGGACGGATTTTAACCAAACTTACACACAGGTCAGGTACATAGCCCGGCATGGTTCTTACGTAATTTTTTTTTGAAATCGGAAATGGGGGCGTGGCACCTCCCATACAAATGGGAACATTCATACTCAATATCTTTGGAGGTATTAATGATAGACTACTAAATTTTGGTAAGGCGTTGTATAAAGTAAGTCCCTTTCCTAATACCTATCCCTTTTTGAAATCGGAAAGGGGAGCGGTGCACCTCCCATACAAATAAGATTTTTCATCTATACATAATCGATACATATTATAAACAGTAAACACTTTTTTTCGTGACGCCACTTGACGCTCAAACGCGTGGACGGATTTTAACCCAACTTACACACAGGTCAGGTACATAGCCCGGCATGGTTCTTACGTAATTTTTTTTTTGAAATCGGAAATGGGGGCGTGGCACCTCCCATACAAATGGGAACATTCATACTCAATATCTTTGGAGGTATTAATGATAGACTACTAAATTTTGGTAAGGCGTTGTATAAAGTAAGTCCCTTTCCTAATACCTATCCCTTTTTGAAATCGGAAAGGGGAGCGGTGCACCTCCCATACAAATAAGATTTTTCATCTATACATAATCGATACATATTATAAACAGTAAACACTTTTTTTCGTGACGCCTCTTGACGCTCAAACGCGTGGACGGATTTTAACCAAACTTACACGCAGGTCAGGTACATAGCCCGGCATGGTTCTTATGTACTTTTTTTTGAAATCGGAAAAGGGGGCTCCCATACAAATGGGATCTTTCTTACCCCCTATCTATGCAACTATTATCGCTAGACTACTGAAATTTGGTAAGAAGTTGTATAAAGTAAGTCCCTTTCCTATTACCTATCACTTTTTGAAATCGGAAAAGGGAGCGGTGCACCTCCCATACAAATGAGATTTTTCATCTATACATAATCGATACATATTATAAACAGTAAACACTTTTTTTCGTGACGCCACTTCACGCTCAAACGCGTGGACGGATTTTAACCAAACTTACACACAGGTCAGGTACATAGCCCGGCATGGTTCTTACGTAATTTTTTTTTGAAATCGGAAATGGGGGCGTGGCACCTCCCATACAAAGGGGAACATTCATACTCAATATCTTTGGAGGTATTAATGCTAGACTACTAAATTTTGGTAAGGCGTTGTATAAAGTAAGTCCCTTTCCTAATACCTATCCCTTTTTGAAATCGGAGAAGGGGGCGTGGCACCTCCCATACAAATAGGATCTTTCATGCCCCCTATCTATGCAACTATTATCGCTAGACTACTGAAACTTGGTAAGACATTGTATAAAGTACGTCCCTTTCCTAATACCTATCCCTTTTTGAAATCGGAAAAGGGGGCGTGGCACCTCCCATACAAATGGGGTCTTTCATACCCCCTATCTATGCAACTATTATCGCTAGACTACTGAAACTTGTTAAGACATTGTATAAAGTAAGTCCCTTTCCTATGACCTATCACTTTTTGAAATCGGAACAGGGAGCGGTGCACCTCCCATACAAATGAGATTTTTCATACCCACTATCTATGCAACTATTATCGCTAGACTACTGAAATTTGGTAAGACGTTGTATAAAGTAACTCCCTTTCCTATTACCTATCCCTTTTTGAAATCGGAAAAGGGGGCGTGGCACCTCCCATACAAATGGGATCTTTCATGCCCCTATCTATGCAACTATTATCGCTAGACTACTGAAATTTGGTACGACGTTGTATAAAGTAAGTCCCTTTCCTATTACCTATCACTTTTTTAAATCGGAAAAGGGAGCGGTGCACCTCCCATACAAATGAGATTTTTCATCTATACATAATCTATACATATTATAAAAAGTAAACACTTTTTTTCGTGTCGCCACTTGACGCTCAAACGCGTGGACGGATTTTAACCAAACTTACACGCAGGTCAGGTACATAGCCCGGCATGGTTCTTATGTACTTTTTTTTGAAATCGGAAAAGGGGGCTCCCATACAAATGGGATCTTTCTTACCCCCTATCTATGCAACTATTATCGCTAGACTACTGAAATTTGGTAAGAAGTTGTATAAAGTAAGTCCCTTTCCTATTACCTATCACTTTTTTAAATCGGAAGAGGGAGCGGTGCACCTCCCATACAAATGAGATTTTTCATCTATACATAATCTATACATATTATAAAAAGTAAACACTTTTTTTCGTGTCGCCACTTGACGCTCAAACGCGTGGACGGATTTTAACCAAACTTACACGCAGGTCAGGTACATAGCCCGGTATGGTTCTTATGTACTTTTTTTTGAAATCGGAAAAGGGGGCTCCCATACAAATGGGATCTTTCTTACCCCCTATCTATTTAACTATTATCGCTAGACCACTGAAATTTGGTAAGAAGTTGTATAAAGTAAATCCCTTTCCTATTACCTTTCACTTTTTTAAATCGGAAGAGGGAGCGGTGCACCTCCCATACAAATGAGATTTTTCATCTATACATAATCTATACATAATCTATACATATTATAAAAAGTAAACACTTTTTTTCGTGTCGCCACTTGACGCTCAAACGCGTGGACGGATTTTAACCAAACTTACACGCAGGTCAGGTACATAGCCCGGTATGGTTCTTATGTACTTTTTTTTGAAATCGGAAAAGGGGGCTCCCATACAAATGGGATCTTTCTTACCCCCTATCTATTTAACTATTATCGCTAGACCACTGAAATTTGGTAAGAAGTTGTATAAAGTAAATCCCTTTCCTATTACCTTTCACTTTTTTAAATCGGAAGAGGGAGCGGTGCACCTCCCATACAAATAAGATTTTTCATCTATACATAATCTATACATAATCTATACATATTATAAAAAGTAAACACTTTTTTTCGTGTCGCCACTTGACGCTCAAACGCGTGGACGGATTTTAACCAAACTTACACGCAGGTCAGGTACATAGCCCGGCATGGTTCTTATGTACTTTTTTTTGAAATCGGAAAAGGGGGCTCCCATACAAATGGGATCTTTCTTACCCCCTATCTATGCAACTATTATCGCTAGACTACTGAAATTTGGTAAGAAGTTGTATAAAGTAAGTCCCTTTCCTAATACCTATCACTTTTTGAAATCGGAAAAGGGAGCGGTGCACCTCCCATACAAATGAGATTTTTCATCTATACATAATCGATACATATTATAAACAGTAAACACTTTTTTTCGTGACGCCACTTGACGCTCAAACGCGTGGACGGATTTTAACCAAACTTACACGCAGGTCAGGTACATAGCCCGGCATGGTTCTTATGTACTTTTTTTTGAAATCGGAAAAGGGGGCTCCCATACAAATGGGATCTTTCTTACCCCCTATCTATGCAACTATTATCGCTAGACTACTGAAATTTGGTAAGAAGTTGTATAAAGTAAGTCCCTTTCCTATTACCTATCACTTTTTGAAATCGGAAAAGGGAGCGGTGCACCTCCCATACAAATGAGATTTTTCATCTATACATAATCGATACATATTATAAACAGTAAACACTTTTTTTCGTGACGCCACTTCACGCTCAAACGCGTGGACGGATTTTAACCAAACTTACACACAGGTCAGGTACATAGCCCGGCATGGTTCTTACGTAATTTTTTTTTGAAATCGGAAATGGGGGCGTGGCACCTCCCATTCAAATGGGAACATTCATACTCAATATCTTTGGAGGTATTAATGATAGACTACTAAATTTTGGTAAGGCGTTGTATAAAGTAAGTCCCTTTCCTAATACCTATCCCTTTTTGAAATCGGAAAGGGGAGCGGTGCACCTCCCATACAAATAAGATTTTTCATCTGTACATAATCTATACATATTATAAAAAGTAAACACTTTTTTCGTGACGCCACTTGACGCTCAAACGCGTGGACGGATTTTAACCAAACTTACACACAGGTCAGGTACATAGCCCGGCATGGTTCTTACGTAATTTTTTTTTGAAATCGGAAATGGGGGCGTGGCACCTCCCATACAAAGGGGAACATTCATACTCAATATCTTTGGAGGTATTAATGCTAGACTACTAAATTTTGGTAAGGCGTTGTATAAAGTAAGTCCCTTTCCTAATACCTATCCCTTTTTGAAATCGGAAAAGGGGGCGTGGCACCTCCCATACAAATAGGATCTTTCATGCCCCCTATCTATGCAACTATTATCGCTAGACTACTGAAACTTGGTAAGACATTGTATAAAGTACGTCCCTTTCCTAATACCTATCCCTTTTTGAAATCGGAAAAGGGGGCGTGGCACCTCCCATACAAATGGGGTCTTTCATACCCCCTATCTATGCAACTATTATCGCTAGACTACTGAAACTTGTTAAGACATTGTATAAAGTAAGTCCCTTTCCTATGACCTATCACTTTTTGAAATCGGAACAGGGAGCGGTGCACCTCCCATACAAATGAGATTTTTCATACCCACTATCTATGCAACTATTATCGCTAGACTACTGAAATTTGGTAAGACGTTGTATAAAGTAACTCCCTTTCCTATTACCTATCCCTTTTTGAAATCGGAAAAGGGGGCGTGGCACCTCCCATACAAATGGGATCTTTCATGCCCCTATCTATGCAACTATTATCGCTAGACTACTGAAATTTGGTACGACGTTGTATAAAGTAAGTCCCTTTCCTATTACCTATCACTTTTTTAAATCGGAAAAGGGAGCGGTGCACCTCCCATACAAATGAGATTTTTCATCTATACATAATCTATACATATTATAAAAAGTAAACACTTTTTTTCGTGTCGCCACTTGACGCTCAAACGCGTGGACGGATTTTAACCAAACTTACACGCAGGTCAGGTACATAGCCCGGCATGGTTCTTATGTACTTTTTTTTGAAATCGGAAAAGGGGGCTCCCATACAAATGGGATCTTTCTTACCCCCTATCTATGCAACTATTATCGCTAGACTACTGAAATTTGGTAAGAAGTTGTATAAAGTAAGTCCCTTTCCTATTACCTATCACTTTTTTAAATCGGAAGAGGGAGCGGTGCACCTCCCATACAAATGAGATTTTTCATCTATACATAATCTATACATATTATAAAAAGTAAACACTTTTTTTCGTGTCGCCACTTGACGCTCAAACGCGTGGACGGATTTTAACCAAACTTACACGCAGGTCAGGTACATAGCCCGGTATGGTTCTTATGTACTTTTTTTTGAAATCGGAAAAGGGGGCTCCCATACAAATGGGATCTTTCTTACCCCCTATCTATTTAACTATTATCGCTAGACCACTGAAATTTGGTAAGAAGTTGTATAAAGTAAATCCCTTTCCTATTACCTTTCACTTTTTTAAATCGGAAGAGGGAGCGGTCTACCTCCCATACAAATGAGATTTTTCATCTATACATAATCTATACATATTATAAAAAGTAAACACTTTTTTTCGTGTCGCCACTTGACGCTCAAACGCGTGGACGGATTTTAACCAAACTTACACGCAGGTCAGGTACACTCTAAACTTTTTTGTTGAATTTTACAGCGATAATGGTAGGCAACAGATTACCGACTGTTTATGTCTAAATTCACGCATGTTAATATACGCATTTTTTTGTTGATTGATTAAACCGAAAAATGTGTAATTCCATACACACACAGCTGCTTGAATTTGCAGCACTTTCTGCGCGCTCTCTCTCACTTATTTTTATGTTTAAAGCCAAAAATGTTTAATTTGAAAATATACAGTAGCTCACAGTCAAAATGGGCCACCATTAAAATTGCAAATTCCAGCAAGAATAACTTCTTTTAAAAAATTTCGCTATTTTATGAAAGTACATATGTGTAAAAATTCAATACAATTACTGCAAATTAAGGTTAACAGCTATTTGGAAAATTGGAGAAAATTTGAAAAAGAATTTTTCGATTTTTTCCGAGTATGCAGTTTTGTAGTTCATTCATTTTAGTATAGAAAAATACTAGTCCTAAGCAGCTAAAGGAATTGTCTGATTTTTAGCAATTTTTTTTGAAACATGTACTTATATGTACACATACTTTAAAAAAAAGAGCGAAATTTGTGAAAAGAATTAAATTATTGCTGGAATTTGAAGGTTATAAGGATGAAAATTATTTTATTTTTTTATTAAAACAACAGGAAATATAGTAAATTAACAAAAGAATTTAATTTCATGTTAAAAATAAGCAAATACATGCATTCATACATTAAAATGAAGGACTATACATACATAGGTTTAAAATATAGTGTTGTGCATATCAATAGCACCAAAATAGGACAAATAAAATTAATTGAAATGTTACATATTTATGTATTATTAAATTTTACATATTTATGTATTATTATGTTAAATTTCAGGAACCTTTTCAATTTTCGAAATCAGTGCCATAATTTTTTTTAAATTATTTATATGTTTTTTTCTGCCTCTTACTTGTGATGGGTGAAATTTAAATAGAAATCTCATCAAAAACTCGCTAGTTTGCGAAATATCCTTAGGGTATTCTATATTAAAAATATAATAATAGCAAAGAAGACATAAAATTAAATCAACGATATCATATTTAATATCTATAGTCGTAATTTCGCCTTCTAGCCATATATACGAAACCGGGTCTGTTTCATTTGAAAGAGATGTATCTAAAAAATACAAAAAATGTGATGCAGACAAAACCAAAATCTTGAAAATATTCAGGCTGATTCTGAAAAGTTGTCTGAGAATTTCTCATTTTTAAAATAAAAAAAGATTCAACACCAAAATTATGATATCCATAGAGATGAGAAAAGGTTACATACCCAAATGGTAAATACCTGGTAAAATAAGGTAATAATGGGTAAATACCCAAATATTTATCCAAAAGCCGGGTAAAATCGGCAAAAGAATTTGCGAGAACTGTTCATAATTGGCCTGATTATTAAAAAAAACTTACAAATTGTTGATATCCAAGGAGTTAATATATTTCTTCCGCTTTTTATTTCCTCAATTGTTGTTTCCAACTGAAATTTACTTATTAGTTAATAAAAATAAATGTTAAAGTTTTTGCATTTAGTTGTACCTCAAACTTTGAAAATAACAATTCGTGATTTTCTTTGAAATGATTGGAAATCGCTATTATAATCTCTTCATCATTCCCTGTTTCAGAAATTTTGAAAAACGCTTTGAGTTTCGGTTTTGATAATGTAAAGTTCAACCTGAATGCTGAGACATCAAGCTCCATTAATTTTTCAAAATGTTGAAATAGGCATTTTTTGTAAAATATCATTGGCCAATTTTGAAGAATATCTTTAACTGTTGGAATATTTTGTGAATTGTTAAAAAACTTTCTTTGCGGAGCAAAGCAATCAGCCATGTATTGCGAAACAGTTTCCTCTTCCGATTGCTGTAGTGATTTTTTTTGGTACATCGATATTAGAAACTGTTTTTTTGATGTGTAATCTTCTTCACTTTTGGATTCGTTTGGCTGCCAATTAACGCAACTGCGAGACATTGTATTTACTTTTTTTTTAATTTTGAGTGGCGCATTTGAGCTTGAAAGCCCCTTTTTAGCTGATGAATTTAAAAAGTTGTTACGGTTTCTCATAGTTGTAATTATCGACACAGGAGTGTGTGACATGATATTTTTTTGACCATCTCTTTCAAGAAAAGATTCAGGGTATTTGTTAACGGCCATTTGCGCAATGCTTCGGTAAACTCTCATGGGAATGTATTCAGATTTTTGCCGTAATTCATCTACAATGGTGTTGCAAAATTGGTTCAGCAATTTTCCCAAATGCTTTTTATCTTCCAGTGCTTTATTGATTTCTGTTGACATTTTATTCCAAGGTATTTCGAACGCGTTAAATGAGTCACACATCGCCTGTGGTGCTCTCTTACTTGATGTCGGCATGTTGGTTTGGTGCTCAGAAGACATATTTGTATTTACATCATCTGTATAATATAGGATAACTTCTTCTTCCTGCAATTCCTGGCAATTTTTTAGGGGTTCTTCTTGGGGCGAGGACTGTGGTACTAGCAATAAATTTGTAGCACCAACATCATCACAAGATAAAGTAAAGCAAGATGGAGCTTCGGTCAAAAAAGTTTCTTGGCTCGATCGAGAATTTTCCTGTGGCGGCGTGTTGTTAGAATTAGTGGAAGCTGTTATCATATTGGGTGGAGTCCACGTCTCCCAAGAATTTAGTATTATTAAAGTACTCTTTTCCTCTAAAAAAAGTTGTAACGTTTCGTCATCATCTATCTCTGTTCCATCACATTCCAAAACTAGCTTATTTCCCGTAAGCGTATAGTCTTTAGCTAAATGAAATAACAAAATTTCGTGTTTTGTTTATTACGCAGGTGATAGGTGAAAGGTTTTTGATACTCATACCTTTTGCAATTATATGAGTGATAGAAGCTTGAGATATGAACGCTTTTTTCTTCTTTCTGTCGGCGCTCCACAGCTTGCATAAGTATTTCGACATTTCTATTCTTTCTTATAGGCTACTTGACTTAATTTAAGTTAACATGAAAATAAAAATTACATTAGAAATAATAACTATTCGATAATTTAACAAAATAGATCCTTATTTTATATGTGATTCAAAATTGAAGAAAATGGTGCAAAATATTGTTTAGAATTAAACACAACTAGTTTTATAGGTTTTGGAGTTAAAAGTTCATTTTTGTTCACAGTGGAAAAACTCTTCGTTGTAATATCAAAGGATTCGTATAAGCTTATTGCGCTATTGAACCACATTTTTACTACTTCACCGTAAAAAATGAAATTTTCATAATTCTCATTTATAAATAACGAGTTAATAATGAGAACATTCACATTACTATGTTCGTCAATTGAATATAATATAGCATCATTTTCTTTATAAAAGGTTCCCAGAAAAGATAACTTTTTTGTTACAAATATGAAATCATTTGGCAAGCTAATATTAAACATGTTCTCTTCCATTGCATATGCCTTTTTACATATTACTTTTTCCATTAATCTATGCCCATAAAGACTCGACTGAAGGTATTGATGCCTTTGTGCTAAAGTATAGGTAATGTTTTTGAAGTTTCTACATCTTTTAGCTATATTCTTAAAATATTGGTGTTTTTGTTCAAAATGTAATGTAAACAAGTTTTTTAAAGGACCAAATTGCTTAATTAAATCTGGATAATGCTTCAAATAGTGATGTTTTGGTCTTAAATTAAAATCAGGAAAGCACTCAACTCTGTATTCAAAAAAAACCCGTATGTAGTAGTTTAACAATTCTATTTGTGATAAGGTAATTTCATGTGCACAGATTAAACGACACATACTAACCATGGTTGTAAAAAGCAAATATAGTGGATCTTCGTAAGAAGTAATAACCCTCATCAAGACAAGTGGCATTAGAAATAATATGTGACGAACTTCATCCGCATTGCCTGGAAGCTTCTTCATTTTAGCATTTATCATCGGAAATGACAATTGTAAACGGAGTTTCTTTCTTAAAGCTGTTAACAAAATATTTATGTGGTCAAAGGAAAAACAGTATTTATTGCTTAACTTTTTTAAAATTTCCATCAAGTCATATGGGACTATTCCTTCAAATAAGTCGTGTGCAATACAAGGTGGTAGTCCTGGATTATAAACATGGAAGAAATCAAGGATGTTTAAACATGAGTTGCGAACTACTCCTCTGTCGAAAGTTTCTGTCGAAATCAGTTCATTATAATTGCTAATAGTTCTAAGTGTACGAATTTCAACATCTTTGGTTTCTAAACATTTTCGCTCAAAGAAACAATAGCGGCAAACGTACTTTGCAAAGCTAAAGTTTTCCGTAAATCCTCCAATTTGATGCGAACCCAGGTTATCTCCAATTACAGAAAATACAGTACCAAGAAACTTTTTTTCAGTTCCATGTTTGCTATTTAAAATAGTTACTCCTTCTGATTCTAATATTTTGAGGTCATCCAATAGAGGCTTCAAAACAGTTTGAAATCCAAACATTTTCACATACTTTTCCTTGCACAATAAAATCAACTGAATATTATTTATTACTGATCTATATCTGGAATGTATATTTCCGATAATAAAATAAAAACCTATCAGCTTGTGCTTCTGTTTTGCTGAGCCTAAGGGATTACACACTTCGAAAGCATCTTGAAAAATCAGCAGCTCAATGCGTTTTTCGCGTGAAAAGAAAGATTGATTTTGATAAACATATCCATTATTATAATCAGAATATACATTGGTTCTCGACTCCTTTACTTCGGAAAAGGCCTCAAAATATTTTTCGTCGTTCAGAAGAGATTTCAATGTTTCCAAAAGTGGAATATAATGATAGGAACATGCATTATGATAATTATCAAGGCCAAGAAAAATTTCTTTAGGTTCAATGTTTCCTGAAAAGAAATTTTTTTGTTTACACCTTGAAGCTAAGTTGTGTACATCTTGCAACAACTTCGATTGAGTGAAGATTCTTATAACTTCATGTTCTATTCCCGATATACTGGTAGTGTGGTTAGCGAATATTTGCTTTATTTGCGCCATGTTATCGGACGTATTTGTTGTAATTAAAGAGGAAAGCTCTGAAAACAAAAATTGCAAACAAGCTTCAGAAACATTATATTTGCATTTCAAATCTATCAAAATATTTGCAAAGCAATTGGTGGAATTGCTGCGAGGAACGTCTGCTACTTCATTCAAGTCACAGACAGATGAAATTTGATTTGTGGCTTCGACTACTTGGGAAGTTGTGGCGTCTTTTTCTTTCGATGAAAAAGGAAGTAAGGAAGGAAGGTCTGCTACTTCGGCAGATGTTGTATCGTTTTCATTCCGATGTTTTCGATGGAAATGAGACCGAAAGGTGGATTTTTTCAAAAAAATTTTAGAGCACATTGGCATTGGACAACTAACATATTTGTTAAAATGAAAATGTCTTAACACATGCACATAAATTTCCTTAACACCGCATCCAATATATTTGCAACCGGTTACACTACATTCGTATTTTCCTTCCCGTTTTTTGTAGCACACTTTATTTACATGATGGTTTCGCGAATAATGCACTGTATAGCTATTGTAGTTGGAAAATGTCTTTTTACATTCTCCACACAAACAAACAAAAATACAATCGCGCGCGTCTTTATGGGCGTATAAGTGTCGATGATAATTTATAAAGCTAGCAAATTCACTTTTGCATATATTGCACTTGAACATTTTTCTTATTATTTCTATTTCAATTACTTAACACTAACAATATTTTATTTATCTATTTATTTTATTATATTTATTTATTTTAATATATTTTATTTCTTTTGCGCACATGCACGCTACCGCAACACTTTCAACTGAAATGTATTTCAAACCAGAGAGAGCGCTACTCAACAAGCGCTTGCTGAGAGGAATTACGCATATTTGACTGTGCGCTTCAGCTTCACGCAACAAAGGGTTTGTTTATTTCGTATTTTTTGTGCGCAAAAAAAAGTTTGCACCATTTTATGTTCTTTTTCAGCTGTGAAATGAAAGTTTGCTGTAATTTGTGTTTAAATTTATTCCTTTTGCGACTTAAAGCCTAAAATAAACAGAAATGATTGCAATTTCAAGCAACAGTGAGAGAGTCAACAAAAATTTACTGATATCATCGCTGTAAAATTCAACAAAAAAGTTTAGAGTGTACATAGCCCGGTATGGTTCTTATGTACTTTTTTTTTAAATCGGAAAAGGGGGCTCCCATACAAATGGGATCTTTCTTACCCCCTATCTATTTAACTATTATCGCTAGACTACTGAAATTTGGTAAGAAGTTGTATAAAGTAAATCCCTTTCCTATTACCTATCACTTTTTGAAATCGGAAAAGGGAGCGGTGCACCTCCCATACAAATGGGGTCTTTCATACCCCCTATCTATGCAACTATTATCGCTAGACTACTGAAATTTGGTAAGACGTTGTATAAAGTAACTCCCTTTCCTATTACCTATCCCTTTTTGAAATCGGCAAAGGGGGCGTGGCACCTCCCATACAAATGGGATCTTTCATGCCCCTATCTATGCAACTATTATCGCTAGACTACTGAAATTTGGTAAGAAGCTGTATAAAGTAAGTCACTTTCCTACTACCTATCACTTTTTGAAATCGGAAAAGGGAGCGGTGTACCTCCCATACAAATGAGATTTTTCATACCCCCTATCTATGCAACTATTATCGCTAGACTACTGAAATTTGGTAAGACGTTGTATAAAGTAACTCCCTTTCCTATTACCTATCCCTTTTTGAAATCGGAAAAGGGGGCGTGGCACCTCCCATACAAATGGGATCTTTCATGCCCCTATCTATGCAACTATTATCGCTAGACTACTGAAATTTGGTACGACGTTGTATAAAGTAAGTCCCTTTCCTATTACCTATCACTTTTTTAAATCGGAAAAGGGAGCGGTGCACCTCCCATACAAATGAGATTTTTCATCTATACATAATCTATACATATTATAAAAAGTAAACACTTTTTTTCGTGTCGCCACTTGACGCTCAAACGCGTGGACGGATTTTAACCAAACTTACACGCAGGTCAGGTACATAGCCCGGCATGGTTCTTATGTACTTTTTTTTTGAAATCGGAAAAGGGGGCTCCCATACAAATGGGATCTTTCTTACCCCCTATCTATGCAACTATTATCGCTAGACTACTGAAATTTGGTAAGAAGTTGTATAAAGTAAGTCCCTTTCCTATTACCTATCACTTTTTTAAATCGGAAGAGGGAGCGGTGCACCTCCCATACAAATGAGATTTTTCATCTATACATAATCTATACATATTATAAAAAGTAAACACTTTTTTTCGTGTCGCCACTTGACGCTCAAACGCGTGGACGGATTTTAACCAAACTTACACGCAGGTCAGGTACATAGCCCGGTATGGTTCTTATGTACTTTTTTTTGAAATCGGAAAAGGGGGCTCCCATACAAATGGGATCTTTCTTACCCCCTATCTATTTAACTATTATCGCTAGACCACTGAAATTTGGTAAGAAGTTGTATAAAGTAAATCCCTTTCCTATTACCTTTCACTTTTTTAAATCGGAAGAGGGAGCGGTGCACCTCCCATACAAATGAGATTTTTCATCTATACATAATCTATACATATTATAAAAAGTAAACACTTTTTTTCGTGTCGCCACTTGACGCTCAAACGCGTGGACGGATTTTAACCAAACTTACACGCAGGTCAGGTACATAGCCCGGTATGGTTCTTATGTACTTTCTTTTTAAATCGGAAAAGGGGGCTCCCATACAAATGGGATCTTTCTTACCCCCTATCTATTTAACTATTATCGCTAGACTACTGAAATTTGGTAAGAAGTTGTATAAAGTAAATCCCTTTCCTATTACCTATCACTTTTTGAAATCGGAAAAGGGAGCGGTGCACCTCCTATACAAATGGGGTCTTTCATACCCCCTATCTATGCAACTATTATCGCTAGACTACTGAAATTTGGTAAGACGTTGTATAAAGTAACTCCCTTTCCTATTACCTATCCCTTTTTGAAATCGGAAAAGGGGGCGTGGCACCTCCCATACAAATGGGATCTTTCATGCCCCTATCTATGCAACTATTATCGCTAGACTACTGAAATTTGGTAAGAAGCTGTATAAAGTAAGTCACTTTCCTACTACCTATCACTTTTTGAAATCGGAAAAGGGAGCGGTGTACCTTGCGTACAAATGAGATTTTTCATAGCCCCTATCTATGCAACTATTATCGCTAGACTACTGAAATTTGGTCAGACGTTGTATAAAGTAAGTCCCTTTCCTATTACCTATCACTTTTTTAAATCGGAAAAGGGAGCGGTGCACCTCCCATACAAATGAGATTTTTCATCTATACATAATCTATACATATTATAAAAAGTAAACACTTTTTTTCGTGTCGCCACTTGACGCTCAAACGCGTGGACGGATTTTAACCAAACTTACACGCAGGTCAGGTACATAGCCCGGTATGGTTCTTATGTACTTTCTTTTTAAATCGGAAAAGGGGGCTCCCATACAAATGGGATCTTTCTTACCCCCTATCTATGCAACTATTATCGCTAGACTACTGAAATTTGGTAATTTGGTAAGAAGTTGTAAGTTGTATTGTTTGAAATCGGAAAAGGGAGCGGTGCACCTCCCATACAAATGGGGTCTTTAACACCCCCTATCTATGCAACTATTATCGCTAGACTACTGAAATTTGGTAAGACGTTGTATAAAGTAACTCCCTTTCCTATTACCTATCCCTTTTTGAAATCGGAAAAGGGGGCGTGGCACCTCCCATACAAATGGGATCTTTCATGCCCCTATCTATGCAACTATTATCGCTAGACTACTGAAATTTGGTAAGAAGCTGTATAAAGTAAGTCACTTTCCTACTACCTATCACTTTTTGAAATCGGAAAAGGGAGCGGTGCACCTCCCATACAAATGAGATTTTTCATACCCCCTATCTATGCAACTATTATCGCTAGACTACTGAAATTTGGTAAGACGTTGTATAAAGTAAGTCCCTTTCCTATTACCTATCACTTTTTTAAATCGGAAAAGGGAGCGGTGCACCTCCCATACAAATGAGATTTTTCATACCCCCTATCTATGCAACTATTATCGCTAGACTACTGAAACTTGTTAAGACATTGTATAAAGTAAGTCCCTTTCCTATGACCTATCACTTTTTGAAATCGGAAAAGGGAGCGGTGCACCTCCCATCCAAATGAGATTTTTCATACCCACTATCTATGCAACTATTATCGCTAGACTACTGAAATTTGGTAAGACGTTGTATAAAGTAACTCCCTTTCCTATTACCTATCCCTTTTTGAAATCGGAAAAGGGGGCGTGGCACCTCCCATACAAATGGGATCTTTAATGCCCCTATCTATGCAACTATTATCGCTAGACTACTGAAATTTGGTACGACGTTGTATAAAGTAAGTCCCTTTCCTATTACCTATCACTATTTTAAATCGGAAAAGGGAGCGGTGCACCTCCCATACAAATGAGATTTTTCATCTATACATAATCTATACATATTATAAAAAGTAAACACTTTTTTTCGTGTCGCCACTTGACGCTCAAACGCGTGGACGGATTTTAACCAAACTTACACGCAGGTCAGGTACATAGCCCGGCATGGTTCTTATGTACTTTTTTTTGAAATCGGAAAAGGGGGCTCCCATACAAATGGGATCTTTCTTACCCCCTATCTATGCAACTATTATCGCTAGACTACTGAAATTTGGTAAGAAGTTGTATAAAGTAAGTCCCTTTCCTATTACCTATCACTTTTTTAAATCGGAAGAGGGAGCGGTGCACCTCCCATACAAATGAGATTTTTCATCTATACATAATCTATACATATTATAAAAAGTAAACACTTTTTTTCGTGTCGCCACTTGACGCTCAAACGCGTGGACGGATTTTAACCAAACTTACACGCAGGTCAGGTACATAGCCCGGTATGGTTCTTATGTACTTTTTTTTGAAATCGGAAAAGGGGGCTCCCATACAAATGGGATCTTTCTTACCCCCTATCTATTTAACTATTATCGCTAGACCACTGAAATTTGGTAAGAAGTTGTATAAAGTAAAACCCTTTCCTATTACCTTTCACTTTTTTAAATCGGAAGAGGGAGCGGTGCACCTCCCATACAAATGAGATTTTTCATCTATACATAATCTATACATATTATAAAAAGTAAACACTTTTTTTCGTGTCGCCACTTGACGCTCAAACGCGTGGACGGATTTTAACCAAACTTACACGCAGGTCAGGTACATAGCCCGGTATGGTTCTTATGTACTTTTTTTTTAAATCGGAAAAGGGGGCTCACATACAAATGGGATCTTTCTTACCCCCTATCTATTTAACTATTATCGCTAGACTACTGAAATTTGGTAAGAAGTTGTATAAAGTAAATCCCTTTCCTATTACCTATCACTTTTTGAAATCGGAAAAGGGAGCGGTGCACCTCCCATACAAATGGGGTCTTTCATACCCCCTATCTATGCAACTATTATCGCTAGACTACTGAAATTTGGTAAGACGTTGTATAAAGTAACTCCCTTTCCTATTACCTATCCCTTTTTGAAATCGGAAAAGGGGGCGTGGCACCTCCCATACAAATGGGATCTTTCATGACCCTATCTATGCAACTATTATCGCTAGACTACTGAAATTAGGTAAGAAGCTGTATAAAGTAAGTCACTTTCCTACTACCTATCACTTTTTGAAATCGGAAAAGGGAGCGGTGTACCTCCCATACAAATGAGATTTTTCATACCCCCTATCTATGCAACTATTATCGCTAGACTACTGAAATTTGGTAAGACGTTGTATAAAGTAAGTCCCTTTCCTATTACCTATCACTTTTTTAAATCGGAAAAGGGAGCGGTGTACCTCCCATACAAATGAGATTTTTCATACCCCCTATCTATGCAACTATTATCGCTAGACTACTGAAATTAGGTAAGAAGCTGTATAAAGTAAGTCACTTTCCTACTACCTATCACTTTTTGAAATCGGAAAAGGGAGCGGTGTACCTCCCATACAAATGAGATTTTTCATACCCCCTATCTATGCAACTATTATCGCTAGACCACTGAAATTTGGTAAGAAGTTGTATAAAGTAAATCCCTTTCCTATTACCTTTCACTTTTTTAAATCGGAAGAGGGAGCGGTGCACCTCCCATACAAATGAGATTTTTCATCTATACATAATCTATACATATTATAAAAAGTAAACACTTTTTTTCGTGTCGCCACTTGACGCTCAAACGCGTGGACGGATTTTAACCAAACTTACACGCAGGTCAGGTACATAGCCCGGTATGGTTCTTATGTACTTTTTTTTTAAATCGGAAAAGGGGGCTCACATACAAATGGGATCTTTCTTACCCCCTATCTATTTAACTATTATCGCTAGACTACTGAAATTTGGTAAGAAGTTGTATAAAGTAAATCCCTTTCCTATTACCTATCACTTTTTGAAATCGGAAAAGGGAGCGGTGCACCTCCCATACAAATGGGGTCTTTCATACCCCCTATCTATGCAACTATTATCGCTAGACTACTGAAATTTGGTAAGACGTTGTATAAAGTAACTCCCTTTCCTATTACCTATCCCTTTTTGAAATCGGAAAAGGGGGCGTGGCACCTCCCATACAAATGGGATCTTTCATGACCCTATCTATGCAACTATTATCGCTAGACTACTGAAATTAGGTAAGAAGCTGTATAAAGTAAGTCACTTTCCTACTACCTATCACTTTTTTAAATCGGAAAAGGGAGCGGTGCACCTCCCATACAAATGAGATTTTTCATCTATACATAATATATACATATTATAAAAAGTAAACACTTTTTTTCGTGTCGCCACTTGACGCTCAAACGCGTGGACGGATTTTAACCAAACTTACACGCAGGTCAGGTACATAGCCCGGCATGGTTCTTATGTACTTTTTTTTGAAATCGGAAAAGGGGGCTCCCATACAAATGGGATCTTTCTTACCCCCTATCTATGCAACTATTATCGCTAGACTACTGAAATTTGGTAAGAAGTTGTATAAAGTAAGTCCCTTTCCTATTACCTATCACTTTTTTAAATCGGAAGAGGGAGCGGTGCACCTCCCATACAAATGAGATTTTTCATCTATACATAATCTATACATATTATAAAAAGTAAACACTTTTTTTCGTGTCGCCACTTGACGCTCAAACGCGTGGACGGATTTTAACCAAACTTACACGCAGGTCAGGTACATAGCCCGGTATGGTTCTTATGTACTTTTTTTTGAAATCGGAAAAGGGGGCTCCCATACAAATGGGATCTTTCTTACCCCCTATCTATTTAACTATTATCGCTAGACCACTGAAATTTGGTAAGAAGTTGTATAAAGTAAATCCCTTTCCTATTACCTTTCACTTTTTTAAATCGGAAGAGGGAGCGGTGCACCTCCCATACAAATGAGATTTTTCATCTATACATAATCTATACATATTATAAAAAGTAAACACTTTTTTTCGTGTCGCCACTTGACGCTCAAACGCGTGGACGGATTTTAACCAAACTTACACGCAGGTCAGGTACATAGCCCGGTATGGTTCTTATGTACTTTTTTTTTAAATCGGAAAAGGGGGCTCCCATACAAATGGGATCTTTCTTACCCCATATCTATTTAACTATTATCGCTAGACTACTGAAATTTGGTAAGAAGTTGTATAAAGTGAATCCCTTTCCTATTACCTATCACTTTTTGAAATCGGAAAAGGGAGCGGTGCACCTCCCATACAAATGGGGTCTTTCACACCCCCTATCTATGCAACTATTATCGCTAGACTACTGAAATTTGGTAAGACGTTGTATAAAGTAACTCCCTTTCCTATTACCTATCCCTTTTTGAAATCGGAAAAGGGGGCGTGGCACCTCCCATACAAATGGGATCTTTCATGCCCCTATCTATGCAACTATTATCGCTAGACTACTGAAATTTGGTAAGAAGCTGTATAAAGTAAGTCACTTTCCTACTACCTATCACTTTTTGAAATCGGAAAAGGGAGCGGTGCACCTCCCATACAAATGAGATTTTTCATACCCCCTATCTATGCAACTATTATCGCTAGACTACTGAAATTTGGTAAGACGTTGTATAAAGTAAGTCCCTTTCCTATTACCTATCACTTTTTTAAATAGGAAAAGGGAGCGGTGCACCTCGAATACAAATGAGATTTTTCATACCCCCTATCTATGCAACTATTATCGCTAGACTACTGAAATTTGGTAAGACGTTGTATAAAGTAAGTCCCTTTCCTATTACCTATCACTTTTTTAAATCTGAAAAGGGAGCGGTGCACCTCCCATACAAATGAGATTTTTCATCTATACATAATCTATACATATTATAAAAAGTAAACACTTTTTTTCGTGTCGTCACTTGACGCTCAAACGCGTGGACGGATTTTAACCAAACTTACACGCAGGTCAGGTACATAGCCCGGTATGGTTCTTATGTACTTTTTTTTGAAATCGGAAAAGGGGGCTCCCATACAAATGGGATCTTTCTTACCCCCTATCTATTTAACTATTATCGCTAGACCACTGAAATTTGGTAAGAAGTTGTATAAAGTAAATCCCTTTCCTATTACCTTTCACTTTTTTAAATCGGAAGAGGGAGCGGTGCACCTCCCATACAAATGAGATTTTTCATCTATACATAATCTATACATATTATAAAAAGTAAACACTTTTTTTCGTGTCGCCACTTGACGCTCAAACGCGTGGACGGATTTTAACCAAACTTACACGCAGGTCAGGTACATAGCCCGGTATGGTTCTTATGTACTTTTTTTTTAAATCGGAAAAGGGGGCTCCCATACCAATGGGATCTTTCTTACCCCCTATCTATTTAACTATTATCGCTAGACTACTGAAATTTGGTAAGAAGTTGTATAAAGTGAGTCCCTTTCCTAATACCTATCACTTTTTGAAATCGGAAAAGGGAGCGGTGCACCTCCCATACAAATGGGGTCTTTCATACCACCTATCTATGCAACTATTATCGCTAGACTACTGAAATTTGGTAAGACGTTGTATAAAGTAACTCCCTTTCCTATTACCTATCCCTTTTTGAAATCGGAAAAGGGGGCGTGGCACCTCCCATACAGATGGGATCTTTCATGCCCCTATCTATGCAACTATTATCGCTAGACTACTGAAATTTGGTAAGAAGCTGTATAAAGTAAGTCACTTTCCTACTACCTATCACTTTTTGAAATCGGAAAAGGGAGCGGTGCACCTCCCATACAAATGAGATTTTTCATACCCCCTATCTATGCAACTATTATCGCTAGACTACTGAAATTTGGTAAGACGTTGTATAAAGTAAGTCCCTTTCCTATTACCTATCACTTTTTTAAATCGGAAAAGGGAGCGGTGCACCTCCCATACAAATGAGATTTTTCATCTATACATAATCTATACATATTATAAAAAGTAAATACTTTTTTTCGTGTCGCCACTTGACGCTCGAACGCGTGGACGGATTTTAACCAAACTTACACGCAGGTCAGGTACATAGCCCGGCATGGTTCTTATGTACTTTTTTTTGAAATCGGAAAAGGGGGCTCCCATACAAATGGGATCTTTCTTACCCCCTATCTATGCAACTATTATCGCTAGACTACTGAAATTTGGTAAGAAGTTGTATAAAGTAAGTCCCTTTCCTATTACCTATCACTTTTTTAAATCGGAAGAGGGAGCGGTGCACCTCCCATACAAATGAGATTTTTCATACTCAATATCTTTGGAGGTATTAATGCTAGACTACCAAATTTTTGGTAAGGCGGTGCACCTCCCATACAAATGAGATTTTTCATACTCAATATCTTTGGAGGTATTAATGCTAGACTACCAAATTTTTGGTAAGGCGTTGTGTAAAGGAAGTCCCTTTCCTAATACCTATCCCTTTTTGAAATCGGAAAGGGGAGCGGTGCACCTCCCATACAAATGAGATTTTTCATCTATACATAATCTATACATATTATAAAAAGTAAATACTTTTTTCCGTGTCGCCACTTGACGCTCAAACGCGTGGACGGATTTTAACCAAACTTACACACAGGTCAGGTACATAGCCCGGCATGGTTCTTACGTAATTTTTCTTTGAAATCGGAAACAGGGGCGTGGCACCTCCCATACAAATGGGAACTTTCATACTCAATATCTTTGGAGGTATTAATGCTAGACTACTAAATTTTGGTAAGTCGTTGTATAAAGTAAGTCCCTTTCCTAATACCTATCCCTTTTTGAAATCGGAAAAGGGGGCGTGACACCTCCCATACAAATGGGATCTTTCATGCCCCCTATCTATGCAACTATTATCGCTAGACTACTGAAACTTGGTAAGACATTGTATAAAGTAAGTCCCTTTCCTAATACCTATCCCTTTTTGAAATCGGAAAAGGGAGCGGTGCACCTCCCATGCAAATGAGATTTTTCATCTATACATAATCTATACATATTATAAAAAGTAAACACTTTTTTCGTGACGCCACTTCACGCTCAAACGCGTGGACGGATTTTAACCAAACTTACACACAGGTCAGGTACATAGCCCGGCATGGTTCTTACGTAATTTTTTTTTGAAATCGGAAATGGGGGCGTGGCACCTCCCATACAAATGGGAACATTCATACTCAATATCTTTGGAGGTATTAATGCTAGACTACTAAATTTTGGTAAGGCGTTGTATAAAGTAAGTCCCTTTCCTAATACCTATCCCTTTTTGAAATCGGAAAGGCGAGCGGTGCACCTCCCATACAAATGAGATTTTTCATCTATACATAATCTATACATATTATAAAAAGTAAACACTTTTTTTCGTGACGCCACTTGACGCTCAAACGCGTGGACGGATTTTAACCAAACTTACACACAGGTCAGGTACATAGCCCGGCATGGTTCTTACGTAATTTTTTTTTGAAATCGGAAATGGGGGCGTGGCACCTCCCATACAAATGGGAACATTCATACTCAATATCTTTGGAGGTATTAATGCTAGACTACTAAATTTTGGTAAGGCGTTGTATAAAGTAAGTCCCATTCCTAATACCTATCCCTTTTTGAAATCGGAAAAGGGGGCGTGGCACCTCCCATACAAATGGGATCTTTCATGCCCCCTATCTATGCAACTATTATCGCTAGACTACTGAAACTTGGTAAGACATTGTATAAAGTACGTCCCTTTCCTAATACCTATCCCTTTTTGAAATCGGAAAAGGGGGCGTGGCACCTACCATACAAATGGGGTCTTTCATACCCCCTATCTATGCAACTATTATCGCTAGACTACTGAAACTTGGTAAGACATTGTATAGAGTAAGTCCCTTTCCTATGACCTATCACTTTTTGAAATCGGAAAAGGGAGCGGTGCACCTCCCATACAAATGAGATTTTTCATACCCCCTATCTATGCAACTATTATCGCTAGACTACTGAAATTTGGTAAGACGTTGTATAAAGTAACTCCCTTTCCTATTACCTATCCCTTTTTGAAATCGGAAAAGGGGGCGTGGCACCTCCCATACAAATGGGATCTTTCATGCCCCTATCTATGCAACTATTATCGCTAGACTACTGAAATTTGGTAAGAAGTTGTATAAAGTAAGTCACTTTCATACTACCTATCACTTTTTGAAATCGGAAAAGGGAGCGGTGCACCTCCCATACAAATGAGATTTTTCATACCCCCTATCTATGCAACTATTATCGCTAGACTACTGAAATTTGGTAAGACGTTGTATAAAGTAACTCCCTTTCCTATTACCTATCCCTTTTTGAAATCGGAAAAGGGGGCGTGGCACCTCCCATACAAATGGGATCTTTCATGCCCCTATCTATGCAACTATTATCGCTAGACTACTGAAATTTGGTAAGAAGTTGTATAAAGTAAGTCACTTTCATACTACCTATCACTTTTTGAAATCGGAAAAGGGAGCGGTGCACCTCCCATACAAATGAGATTTTTCATACCCCCTATCTATGCAACTATTATCGCTAGACTACTGAAACTTGGTAAGACATTGTATAAAGTAAGTCACTTTCCTACTACCTATCACTTTTTGAAATCGGAAAAGGGAGCGGTGCACCTCCCATACAAATGAGATTTTTCATCTATACATATTATAAAAAGTAAACACTTTTTTTCGTGTCGCCACTTGACGCTCAAACGCGTGGACGGATTTTAACCAAACTTACACGCAGGTCAGGTACATAGCCCGGCATGGTTCTTATGTACTTTTTTTTGAAATCGGAAAAGGGGGCTCCCATACAAATGGGATCTTTCTTACCCCCTATCTATGCAACTATTATCGCTAGACTACTGAAATTTGGTAAGAAGTTGTATAAAGTAAGTCCCTTTCCTATTACCTATCACTTTTTGAAATCGGAAAAGGGAGCGGTGCACCTCCCATACAAATGAGATTTTTCATCTATACATAATCTATACATATTATAAACAGTAAACACTTTTTTTCGTGACGCCACTTCACGCTCAAACGCGTGGACGGATTTTAACCAAACTTACACACAGCTCAGGTACATAGCCCGGCATGGTTCTTACGTACTTTTTTTTTGAAATCGGAAATCGGTCCGTGGCACCTCCCATACAAATAGGAACTTTCATACTTAATATCTTTGGAGGTATTAATGCTAGACTACTGAAATTTGGTAAGACGTTGTATAAAGTAAGTCCCTTTCCTAGTACCTATCCCTTTTTGAAATCAGAAAAGGTGGCGTGGCACCTCCCATACAAATGGGATCTTTCATGCCCCCTATCTATGCAACTATTATCGCTAGACTACTGAAATTTGGTAAGACGTTGTATAAAGTAAGTCCCTTTCCTATTACCTATCACTTTTTTAAATCGGAAGAGGGAGCGGTGCACCTCCCATACAAATGAGATTTTTCATCTATACATAATCTATACATATTATAAAAAGTAAACACTTTTTTTCGTGTCGCCACTTGACGCTCAAACGCGTGGACGGATTTTAACCAAACTTACACGCAGGTCAGGTACATAGCCCGGTATGGGTCTTATGTACTTTTTTTTGAAATCGGAAAAGGGGGCTCCCATACAAATGGGATATTTCTTACCCCCTATCTATGTAACTATTATCGCTAGACTACTGAAATTTGGTAAGAAGTTGTATAAAGTAAGGCGTTGTATAAAGTAAGTCCCTTTCCTAATACCCGGCATGGTTCTTACGTAATTTTTTTTTGAAATCGGAAAAGGGGGCGTGGCACCTCTCATACAAATGGGAACTTTCATACTCAATATCTTTAGAAGTATTAACGCTAGACTACTAAATTTTGGTAAGGCGCTGTATAAAGTAAGTCCCTTTCCTATTACCTATCACTTTTTGAAATCGGAAAAGGGAGCGGTGCACCTCCCATACAAATGAGATTTTTCATCTATACATAATCTATACATATTATAAAAAGTAAACACTTTTTTTCGTGACGCCACTTGACGCTCAAACGCGTGGATGGATTTTAACCAAACTTACACACAGGTCAGGTACATAGCTCGGTATGGTTCTTACGTACTTTTTTTTGAAATCGGAAAAGGGGGCGTGGCACCTCCCATACAAATGGGAACTTTCATACTCAATATCTTTAGAAGTATTATTGCTAGACTACTAAATTTTGGTAAGGCGCTGTATAAAGTAAGTCCCTTTCCTAATACCTATCCCTTTTTGAAATCGGAAAAGGGGGCGTGGCACCTCTCATACAAATGGGAACTTTCATACTCAATATCTTTAGAAGTATTAACTCTAGACTACTAAATTTTGGTAAGGCGCTGTATAAAGTAAGTCCCTTTCCTATTACCTATCACTTTTTGAAATCGGAAAAGGGAGCGGTGCACCTCCCATACAAATGAGATTTTTCATCTATACATAATCTATACATATTATAAAAAGTAAACACTTTTTTTCGTGACGCCACTTGACGCTCAAACGCGTGGATGGATTTTAACCAAACTTACACACAGGTCAGGTACATAGCTCGGTATGGTTCTTACGTACTTTTTTTTTGAAATCGGAAAAGGGGGCGTGGCACCTCCCATACAAATGGGGACTTTCATACTCAATATCTTTAGAAGTATTATTGCTAGACTACTAAATTTTGGTAAGGCGCTGTATAAAGTGAGTCCTTTTCCTACTACCTATCACTTTTTGAAATCGGAAAAGGGGGCGTGGCACCTCCCATACAAATGGGATCTTTCATACCCCCTATCTATGCAACTATTATCGCTAGACTACTGAAATTTGGTAAGACGTTGTATAAAGTAAGTCCCTTTCCTAATACCTATCCCTTTTTGAAATCGGAAAAGGGGGCGTGGCACTTCCCATACAAATGGGATCTTTCATGCCCCCTATCTATGCAACTATTATCGCTAGACTACTGAAATTTGGTAAGACGTTGTATAAAGTAAGTCCCTTTCCTATTACCTATCACTTTTTTAAATCGGAAGAGGGAGCGGTGCACCTCCCATACAAATGAGATTTTTCATCTATACATAATCTATACATATTATAAACAGTAAACACTTTTTTTCGTGACGCCACTTCACGCTCAAACGCGTGGACGGATTTTAACCAAACTTACACACAGGTCAGGTACATAGCCCGGCATGGTTCTTACGTACTTTTTTTTTGAAATCGGAAATCGGTCCGTGGCACCTCCCATACAAATGGGAACTTTCATACTTAATATCTTTGGAGGTATTAATGCTAGACTACTGAAATTTGGTAAGACGTTGTATAAAGTAAGTCCCTTTCCTAGTACCTATCCCTTTTTGAAATCAGAAAAGGTGGCGTGGCACCTCCCATACAAATGGGATCTTTCATGCCCCCTATCTATGCAACTATTATCGCTAGACTACTGAAATTTGGTAAGACGTTGTATCAAGTAAGTCCCTTTCCTATTACCTATCACTTTTTTAAATCGGAAGAGGGAGCGGTGCACCTCCCATACAAATGAGATTTTTCATCTATACATAATCTATACATATTATAAAAAGTAAACACTTTTTTTCGTGTCGCCACTTGACGCTCAAACGCGTGGACGGATTTTAACCAAACTTACACGCAGGTCAGGTACATAGCCCGGTATGGTTCTTATGTACTTTTTTTTGAAATCGGAAAAGGGGGCTCCCATACAAATGGGATATTTCTTACCCCCTATCTATGTAACTATTATCGCTAGACTACTGAAATTTGGAAAGAAGTTGTATAAAGTAAGGCGTTGTATAAAGTAAGTCCCTTTCCTAATACCCGGCATGGTTCTTACGTAATTTTTGTTTGAAATCGGAAAAGGGGGCGTGGCACCTCTCATACAAATGGGAACTTTCATACTCAATATCTTTAGAAGTATTAACGCTAGACTACTAAATTTTGGTAAGGCGCTGTATAAAGTAAGTCCCTTTCCTATTACCTATCACTTTTTGAAATCGGAAAAGGGAGCGGTGCACCTCCCATACAAATGAGATCTTTCATACCCCCTATCTATGCAACTATTATCGCTAAACTACTGAAATTTGGTAAGACGTTGTATAAAGTAAGGCGTTGTATAAAGTAAGTCCCTTTCCTAATACCCGGCATGGTTCTTACGTAATTTTTGTTTGAAATCGGAAAAGGGGGCGTGGCACCTCTCATACAAATGGGAACTTTCATACTCAATATCTTTAGAAGTATTAACGCTAGACTACTAAATTTTGGTAAGGCGCTGTATAAAGTAAGTCCCTTTCCTATTACCTATCACTTTTTGAAATCGGAAAAGGGAGCGGTGCACCTCCCATACAAATGGGAACTTTCATACTCAATATGTTTAGAAGTATTATTGCTAGACTACTAAATTTTGGTAAGGCGCTGTATAAAGTAAGTCCCTTTCCTACTACCTATCACTTTTTGAAATCGGAAAAGGGGGCGTGGCACCTCCCATACAAATGGGATCTTTCATACCCCCTATCTATGCAACTATTATCGCTAGACTACTGAAATTTGGTAAGACGTTGTATAAAGTAAGTCCCTTTCCTATTACCTATCACTTTTTTAAGTCGGAAGAGGGAGCGGTGCACCTCCCATACAAATGAGATTTTTCATCTATACATAATCTATACATATTATAAACAGTAAACACTTTTTTTCGTGACGCCACTTGACGCTCAAACGCGTGGATGGATTTTATCCAAACTTACATACAGGTCAGGTACATAGCTCGGTATGGTTCTTACGTACTTTTTTTTTGAAATCGGAAGAGGGAGCGGTGCACCTCCCATACAAATGAGATTTTTCATCTATACATAATCTATACATATTATAAACAGTAAACACTTTTTTTCGTGACGCCACTTGACGCTCAAACGCGTGGATGGATTTTAACCAAACTTACACACAGGTCAGGTACATAGCTCGGTATGGTTCTTACGTACTTTTTTTTTGAAATCGGAAATCGGTCCGTGGCACCTCCCATACAAATGGGATCTTTAATGCCCCTATCTATGCAACTATTATCGCTAGACTACTGAAATTTGGTACGACGTTATATAAAGTAAGTCCCTTTCCTAATACCTATCCCTTTTTGAAATCGGAAAAGGGGGCGTGGCACCTCTCATACAAATGGGAACTTTCATACTCAATATCTTTAGAAGTATTATTGCTAGACTACTAAATTTTGGTAAGGCGCTGTATAAAGTAAGTCCCTTTCCTACTACCTATCACTTTTTGAAATCGGAAAAGGGGGCGTGGCACCTCCCATACAAATGGGATCTTTAATGCCCCTATCTATGCAACTATTATCACTAGACTACTGAAATTTGGTACGACGTTGTATAAAGTAAGTCCCTTTCCTAATACCTATCCCTTTTTGAAATCGGAAAAGGGGGCGTGGCACCTCTCATACAAATGGGAACTTTCATACTCAATATCTTTAGAAGTATTAACGCTAGACTACTAAATTTTGGTAAGGCGCTGTATAAAGTAAGTCCCTTTCCTATTACCTATCACTTTTTGAAATCGGAAAAGGGAGCGGTGCACCTCCCATACAAATGAGATTTTTCATCTATACATAATCTATACATATTATAAAAAGTAAACACTTTTTTTCGTGACGCCACTTGACGCTCAAACGCGTGGATGGATTTTAACCAAACCTACACACAGGTCAGGTACATAGCTCGGTATGGTTCTTACGTACTTTTTTTTTGAAATCGGAAAAGGGGGCGTGGCACCTCCCATACAAATGGGAACTTTCATACTCAATATCTTTAGAAGTATTATTGCTAGACTACTAAATTTTGGTAAGGCGCTGTATAAAGTAAGTCCCTTTCCTACTACCTATCACTTTTTGAAATCGGAAAAGGGGGCGTGGCACCTCCCATACAAATGGGATCTTTCATACCCCCTATCTATGCAACTATTATCGCTAGACTACTGAAATTTGGTAAGACGTTGTATAAAGTAAGTCCCTTTCCTATTACCTATCACTTTTTTAAATCGGAAGAGGGAGCGGTGCTCCTCCCATACAAATGAGATTTTTCATCTATACATAATCTATACATATTATAAACAGTAAACACTTTTTTTCGTGACGCCACTTGACGCTCAAACGCGTGGATGGAGTTTAACCAAACTTACACACAGGTCAGGTACATAGCTCGGTATGGTTCTTACGTACTTTTTTTTTGAAATCGGAAGAGGGAGCGGTGCACCTCCCATACAAATGAGATTTTTCATCTATACATAATCTATACATATTATAAACAGTAAACACTTTTTTTCGTGACGCCACTTGACGCTCAAACGCGTGGATGGATTTTAACCAAACTTACACACAGGTTAGGTACATAGCTCGGTATGGTTCTTACGTACTTTTTTTTTGAAATCGGAAAAGGGGGCGTGGCACCTCCCATACAAATGGGAACTTTCATACTCAATATCTTTAGAAGTATTATTGCTAGACTACTAAATTTTGGTAAGGCGCTGTATAAAGTAAGTCCCTTTCCTACTACCTATCCCTTTTTGAAATCGGAAAAGGGGGCGTGGCACTTCCCATACAAATGGGATCTTTCATGCCCCCTATCTATGCAACTATTATCGCTAGACTACTGAAATTTGGTAAGACGTTGTATAAAGTAAGTCCCTTTCCTATTACCTATCACTTTTTTAAATCGGAAGAGGGAGCGGTGCACCTCCCATACAAATGAGATTTTTCATCTATACATAATCTAGACATATTATAAACAGTAAACACTTTTTTTCGTGACGCCACTTCACGCTCAAACGCGTGGACGGATTTTAACCAAACTTACACACAGGTCAGGTACATAGCCCGGCATGGTTCTTACGTACTTTTTTTTTGAAATCGGAAAAGGGGGCGTGGCACCTCCCATACAAATGGGAACTTTCATACTCAATATCTTTAGAAGTATTATTGCTAGACTACTAAATTTTGGTAAGGCGCTGTATAAAGTAAGTCCCTTTCCTACTACCTATCCCTTTTTGAAATCGGAAAAGGGGGCGTGGCACTTCCCATACAAATGGGATCTTTCATGCCCCCTATCTATGCAACTATTATCGCTGGACTACTGAAATTTGGTAAGACTTTGTATAAAGTAAGTCCCTTTCCTAGTACCTATCCCTTTTTGAAATCAGAAAAGGTGGCGTGGCACCTCCCATACAAATGGGATCTTTCATGCCCCCTATCTATGCAACTATTATCGCTAGACTACTGAAATTTGGTAAGACGTTGTATAAAGTAAGTCCCTTTCCTATTACCTATCACTTTTTTAAATCGGAAGAGGGAGCGGTGCACCTCCCATACAAATGAGATTTTTCATCTATACATAATCTATACATATTATAAAAAGTAAACACTTTTTTTCGTGTCGCCACTTGACGCTCAAACGCGTGGACGGATTTTAACCAAACTTACACGCAGGTCAGGTACATAGCCCGGTATGGTTCTTATGTACTTTTTTTTGAAATCGGAAAAGGGGGCTCCCATACAAATGGGATATTTCTTACCCCCTATCTATGTAACTATTATCGCTAGACTACTGAAATTTGGTAAGAAGTTGTATAAAGTAAGGCGTTGTATAAAGTAAGTCCCTTTCCTAGTACCTATCCCTTTTTGAAATCAGAAAAGGTGGCGTGGCACCTCCCATACAAATGGGATCTTTCATGCCCCCTATCTATGCAACTATTATCGCTAGACTACTGAAATTTGGTAAGACGTTGTATAAAGTAAGTCCCTTTCCTATTACCTATCACTTTTTTAAATCGGAAGAGGGAGCGGTGCACCTCCCATACAAATGAGATTTTTCATCTATACATAATCTATACATATTATAAAAAGTAAACACTTTTTTTCGTGTCGCCACTTGACGCTCAAACGCGTGGACGGATTTTAACCAAACTTACACGCAGGTCAGGTACATAGCCCGGCATGGTTCTTATGTACTTTTTTTTGAAATCGGAAAAGGGGGCTCCCATACAAATGGGATCTTTCTTACCCCCTATCTATGCAACTATTATCGCTAGACTTCTGAAATTTGGTAAGACGTTGTATAAAGTAAGTCCCTTTCCTATTACCTATCACTTTTTTAAATCGGAAGAGGGAGCGGTGCACCTCCCATACAAATGAGATTTTTCATCTATACATAATCTATACATATTATAAACAGTAAACACTTTTTTTCGTGACGCCACTTCACGCTCAAACGCGTGGACGGATTTTAACCAAACTTACACACAGCTCAGGTACATAGCCCGGCATGGTTCTTACGTACTTTTTTTTTGAAATCGGAAATCGGTCCGTGGCACCTCCCATACAAATAGGAACTTTCATACTTAATATCTTTGGAGGTATTAATGCTAGACTACTGAAATTTGGTAAGACGTTGTATAAAGTAAGTCCCTTTCCTAGTACCTATCCCTTTTTGAAATCAGAAAAGGTGGCGTGGCACCTCCCATACAAATGGGATCTTTCATGCCCCCTATCTATGCAACTATTATCGCTAGACTACTGAAATTTGGTAAGACGTTGTATAAAGTAAGTCCCTTTCCTAATACCTATCCCTTTTTGAAATCGGAAAAGGGGGCGTGGCACTTCCCATACAAATGGGAACTTTCATACTCAATATCTTTAGAAGTATTATTGCTAGACTACTAAATTTTGGTAAAGCGCTGTATAAAGTAAGTCCCTTTCCTAGTACCTATCCCTTTTTGAAATCAGAAAAGGTGGCGTGGCACCTCCCATACAAATGGGATCTTTCATGCCCCCTATCTATGCAACTATTATCGCTAGACTACTAAATTTTGGTAAGGCGCTGTATAAAGTAAGTCCCTTTCCTACTACCTATCACTTTTTGAAATCGGAAAAGGGGGCGTGGCACCTCCCATACAAATGGGAACTTTCATACTCAATATCTTTAGAAGTATTATTGCTAGACTACTAAATTTTGGTAAAGCGCTGTATAAAGTAAGTCCCTTTCCTACTACCTATCACTTTTTGAAATCGGAAAAGGGGGCGTGGCACCTCCCATACAAATGGGATCTTTCATACCCCCTATCTATGCAACTATTATCGCTAGACTACTGAAATTTGGTAAGACGTTGTATAAAGTAAGTCCCTTTCCTAATACCTATCCCTTTTTGAAATCGGAAAAGGGGGCGTGGCACTTCCCATACAAATGGGATCTTTCATGCCCCCTATCTATGCAACTATTATCGCTAGACTACTGAAATTTGGTAAGACGTTGTATAAAGTAAGTCCCTTTCCTAATACCTATCCCTTTTTGAAATCGCAAAAGGGGGCGTGGCACTTCCCATACAAATGGGAACTTTCATACTCAATATCTTTAGAAGTATTATTGCTAGACTACTAAATTTTGGTAAAGCGCTGTATAAAGTAAGTCCCTTTCCTAGTACCTATCCCTTTTTGAAATCAGAAAAGGTGGCGTGGCACCTCCCATACAAATGGGATCTTTCATACCCCCTATCTATGCAACTATTATCGCTAGACTACTGAAATTTGGTAAGACGTTGTATAAAGTAAGTCCCTTTCCTAATACCTATCCCTTTTTGAAATCGCAAAAGGGGGCGTGGCACTTCCCATACAAATGGGAACTTTCATACTCAATATCTTTAGAAGTATTATTGCTAGACTACTAAATTTTGGTAAAGCGCTGTATAAAGTAAGTCCCTTTCCTAGTACCTATCACTTTTTGAAATCGGAAAAGGGGGCGTGGCACCTCCCATACAAATGGGATCTTTCATACCCCCTATCTATGCAACTATTATCGCTAGACTACTGAAATTTGGTAAGACGTTGTATAAAGTAAGTCCCTTTCCTAATACCTATCCCTTTTTGAAATCGCAAAAGGGGGCGTGGCACTTCCCATACAAATGGGAACTTTCATACTCAATATCTTTAGAAGTATTATTGCTAGACTACTAAATTTTGGTAAAGCGCTGTATAAAGTAAGTCCCTTTCCTAGTACCTATCCCTTTTTGAAATCAGAAAAGGTGGCGTGGCACCTCCCATACAAATGGGATCTTTCATGCCCCCTATCTATGCAACTATTATCGCTAGACTACTGAAATTTGGTAAGACGTTGTATAAAGTAAGTCCCTTTCCTAATACCTATCCCTTTTTGAAATCGGAAAAGGGGGCGTGGCACTTCCCATACAAATGGGAACTTTCATACTCAATATCTTTAGAAGTATTATTGCTAGACTACTCAATTTTGGTAAAGCGCTGTATAAAGTAAGTCCCTTTCCTAGTACCTATCCCTTTTTGAAATCAGAAAAGGTGGCGTGGCACCTCCCATACAAATGGGATCTTTCATGCCCCCTATCTATGCAACTATTATCGCTAGACTACTAAATTTTGGTAAGGCGCTGTATAAAGTAAGTCCCTTTCCTACTACCTATCACTTTTTGAAATCGGAAAAGGGGGCGTGGCACCTCCCATACAAATGGGAACTTTCATACTCAATATCTTTAGAAGTATTATTGCTAGACTACTAAATTTTGGTAAAGCGCTGTATAAAGTAAGTCCCTTTCCTACTACCTATCACTTTTTGAAATCGGAAAAGGGGGCGTGGCACCTCCCATACAAATGGGATCTTTCATACCCCCTATCTATGCAACTATTATCGCTAGACTACTGAAATTTGGTAAGACGTTGTATAAAGTAAGTCCCTTTCCTATTACCTATCACTTTTTTAAATCGGAAAAGGGAGCGGTGCACCTCCCATACAAATGAGATTTTTCATCTATACATAATCTATACATATTATAAAAAGTAAACACTTTTTTTCGTGTCGCCACTTGACGCTCAAACGCGTGGACGGATTTTAACCAAACTTACACGCAGGTCAGGTACATAGCCCGGTATGGTTCTTATGTACTTTTTTTTGAAATCGGAAAAGGGGGCTCCCATAAAAATGGGATCTTTCTTACCCCCTATCTATGCAACTACTATCGCTAGACTACTGAAATTTGGTAAGAAGTTGTATAAAGTAAGTCCCTTTCCTATTACCTATCACTTTTTGAAATCGGAAAAGGGAGCGGTGCACCTCCCATACAAATGAGATTTTTCATCTATACATAATCTATACATATTATAAACAGTAAACACTTTTTTTCGTGACGCCACTTCACGCTCAAACGCGTGGACGGATTTTAACCAAACTTACACACAGGTCAGGTACATAGCCCGGCATGGTACTTACGTACTTTTTTTTTGAAATCGGAAATCGGGGCGTGGCACCTCCCATACAAATGGGAACTTTCATACTTAATATCTTTGGAGGTATTAATGCTAGACTAATAAATTTTGGTAAGGCGTTGTATGAAGTAAGTCCTTTTCCTAATACCCATCCCTTTTTGAAATCGGAAAAGGGGGCGTGGCACCTCCCATACAAATGGGATCTTTCATGCCCCCTATCTATGCAACTATTATCGCTAGACTAATGAAATTTGGTAAGAAGTTGTATAAAGTAAGTTCCTTTCCTAATACCTATCCCTTTTTGAAATCGGAAAAGGGGGCGTGGCACCTCCCATACAAATGGGAACTTTCATACTCAATATCTTTGCAGGTATTAATGCTAGACTACTAAATTTTCTTAAGGCGTTCTATAAAGTAAGTCCCTTTAATAATACCTATCCCTTTCCGAAATCGGAAAAGGGGGCGTGGGACCTCCCATACAAATTGGGTCTTTCATACCCCCTATCTATGCAACTATTATCGCTAGACTACTGAAATTTGGTAAGAAGTTGTATAAAGGAACTTCCTTTCCTATTACCTATCCCTTTTTGAAATCGGAAAAGGGGGCGTGGCACCTCCCATACAAATGGGATCTTTCGTGCCCCCTATCTATGCAACTATTATTGCTAGACTACTGAAATTTGGTAAGAAGTTGTATAAAGTAAGTCCCTTTCCTAATACCTATCCCTTTTTGAAATCGGAAAAGGGAGCGTGGCACCTCCCATACAAATGGGAACTTTCATACTCAATATCTTTGCAGGTATTAATCCTAGACTACTAAATTTTGGTAAGGCGTTGTATAAAGTAAGTCCCTTTCCTAATACCTATCCCTTTCCGAAATCGGAAAAGGGGGCGTGGGACCTCCCATACAAATTGGGTCTTTCATACCGCCTATCTATGCAACTATTATCGCTAGACTACTGAAATTTGGTAAGAAGTTGTATAAAGTAACTTCCTTTCCTATTACCTATCACTTTTTGAAATCGGAAAAGGGAGCGGTGCACCTCCCATACAAATGGGAACTTTCGTACTCAATATCTCTGGAAGTATTAATGCTAGACTAATAAATTTTGGTAAGGCGTTGTATGAAGTAAGTCCCTTTCCTAATACCCATCCCTTTTTGAAATCGGAAAAGGGGGCGTGGCACCTCCCATACAAATGGGATCTTTCATGCCCCCTATCTATGCAACTATTATCGCTAGACTAATGAAATTTGGTAAGAAGTTGTATAAAGTAAGTTCCTTTCCTAATACCTATCCCTTTTTGAAATCGGAAAAGGGGGCGTGGCACCTCCCATACAAATGGGAACTTTCATACTCAATATCTTTGCAGGTATTAATGCTAGACTACTAAATTTTCTTAAGGCGTTCTATAAAGTAAGTCCCTTTAATAATACCTATCCCTTTCCGAAATCGGAAAAGGGGGCGTGGGACCTCCCATACAAATTGGGTCTTTCATACCCCCTATCTATGCAACTATTATCGCTAGACTACTGAAATTTGGTAAGAAGTTGTATAAAGGAACTTCCTTTCCTATTACCTATCCCTTTTTGAAATCGGAAAAGGGGGCGTGGCACCTCCCATACAAATGGGATCTTTCGTGCCCCCTATCTATGCAACTATTATTGCTAGACTACTGAAATTTGGTAAGAAGTTGTATAAAGTAAGTCCCTTTCCTAATACCTATCCCTTTTTGAAATCGGAAAAGGGAGCGTGGCACCTCCCATACAAATGGGAACTTTCATACTCAATATCTTTGCAGGTATTAATCCTAGACTACTAAATTTTGGTAAGGCGTTGTATAAAGTAAGTCCCTTTCCTAATACCTATCCCTTTCCGAAATCGGAAAAGGGGGCGTGGGACCTCCCATACAAATTGGGTCTTTCATACCCCCTATCTATGCAACTATTATCGCTAGACTACTGAAATTTGGTAAGAAGTTGTATAAAGTAACTTCCTTTCCTATTACCTATCACTTTTTGAAATCGGAAAAGGGAGCGGTGCACCTCCCATACAAATGGGAACTTTCGTACTCAATATCTCTGGAAGTATTAATGCTAGACTAATAAATTTTGGTAAGGCGTTGTATGAAGTAAGTCCCTTTCCTAATACCCATCCCTTTTTGAAATCGGAAAAGGGGGCGTGGCACCTCCCATAAAAATGGGAACTTTCAAACTCAATATCTTTGGAGGTATTAATGCTAGACTACTAAATTTTGGTAGGGCATGGTATAAGTTAACAATTCTCCATTCACCCATAGAATTTTCGTCTGCTGGGTTAAGCTAATGCTTGGCTGGGAGCACAGATATCTCGTCAAACCAGATAGTCGTCAAACCAAATGCAATCAACACATTTTTACCTAGCGCCCGCTATTATAAAAATTACCAACGCACTAGGCAACAGCGAAATGCTTTACATTGATAACAACGTGGTTGATAGCAAGGAAAACCTGTTGTGGGTGTTGTTTGAGTTGTTGGTGCGTGCGTAGTGAGATGAAGCAAAAACAAGAAGCAAGCGGCTAGCAAGTAGGTTTGACGATCCACAGCGAGGTATTCTAAAATTGAACGTGTCGGAGGCGAGTAAAATCGTCATGAGCATTGGAAACATTATTGTAATTGATTAATATGTAATTAAATAATTGTAATTAAATAACGGCGGCCGCCGTGGTGTGAAGGTAGTGTTGCCGGCCTACCACACCGAAGGTCCATGGTTCGAGCCCTGGTACAGGTAACATCAAAAGTGATTTGAAAAAAGTTTTTCAAAACGGGGTCGCCCCTCGGCAGTGGTTTGGCAAACTCTCCGGGTGTATTTCTGCCATGACAGGCTTCTCAGCAAAAATTCGTCTCCTTTGTAGATGCTGTTCGGAGTCGGCAAAAAACTGTAGGTCCCACCAATTTGTAGGGAAAATTCAAATCGGCACACCACAAATTGGAAGAGAAGCTTGGCGCAAAAATCTCTTAGGAGGTTTATGATGATATACCTGTTGTATATCGCGCCATAGAGAGAGAGAAATAAATTTGTATCCTGCATTCGAATAATTTGTTTAAATTAATGGAAACAACACTAAAAGTAATTGGCGCCCAACGTGGGGCAATAAAAGAACCATCGAATTCTGAGAAGCTGCTCTAATCGAAACAACATAGGATCATAGAATCCTAAGAAGCTGCCGAATCCGAATTACAAAGGACATAGGACCTGAAGGAAGAAGCAAATAATAAAATATAAAAAAGTATATGTAAGTGGTTATCCAAAATATGTTTAAAGTGGACTAAATTTTGAAAGTTAGTAGTTTGAAAAGACACATGTTTATAAAAATATATTTTTGAATTAATCTTGACTAACTGATTTTTCTTTGTGAGCTTCACGTGTTTTAAATTAATCTGTGAAAAGATTTTCTAATACAGACACGCGCTTATAAAAACACGTTTTCGATTTGATCTTAATTAGCTTTGATTTTTCTTTGTGAGCTTCACGCATTTTGCATTAATTTGTGAAAAAAGTGTTTATAAAACACATTTTCGAATTAATCTTGATTTTAGATTAATTTGCGTTTGATAATTCTAATCAAACAACGAAAACATTTTCGTAGCAATATAAGTGTTTATAAAAAGTGCACATTTTGTGCTGAAACACATTTCCTATTTAATCTTGATTTTTCTTTGTGAACTTCATGCATTTTAAAATAATTTAGTGAACTTTCGCTTAAAAAGAATATATGAAATTTCTAAACATTTTGTGGTTTGTTTCTATAAATATTATTCTTTTGACATTCGAATTTAATTTCGTATTTAAAGAAAATTAGCTTGTGTGACTTATGCCTTATTCGCCGATATTATTTTGCTTAATCATTTAATTTGTATAAGGTTTACCAGTTTTGGTTGGTAGACAGAAGTATTTCTATACCAATTTTTTGCCTCTTTTGATGCGTTTATATTATTTTTTTACGAATATTTTGCCTTCTCTAAGAAAATTTATTTCAAAATTTTTAAGAGCAAGATGTATTTGAGTAGAGATCAGGTAGTTGAAATCGTTAATGAAACCAATAATCGAACTAAGTTAGAACTAGCAGAACAGTTGAATCAATTAACTTTAGCTGTTAGCAGGTTGCAACCACCATGCGTTGAACGGTTTCTACCGGTTTCTATAAATCCGTCGGTTGAAGACAATGCAAGTTTAGACCTAATTAAGTCCTTGCCGGAATTCAAGGGTAATTCTGCTTCATACCCAGGTTGGCGCAGCGCCGCGCAATTTGCCATGAATTACTACAAAGAGGGTTCTGAAAAATATTATATTGCCATGGGCATACTTAGAAATAAAATTACCGAATCCGCCAATTCTACTCTCGCTTCCTTTAATACAGTATTAAATTTCAATGCAATCATTTCGAGGCTTGATCAGACTTATTCTGATAAAAGACCGCTATATGTATTAGAGAACGAGTTAAGCATTCTACGACAGGACAATTTGTCCATCTCTGAATACTACGATAGAGTAGACAAAAAGTTATCAATGATTATAAACAAGCAGATTATGACACACAGTGGTAATAACGAGCTCGTAGCTGCCTTAAATGAACGGGCCAGAGAGAATGCTTTACGCGTTTTCATATCTGGTCTTCGCAGACCACTATGTGATGTGTTATTTTCGGCAAGACCCAAGGACCTTCCGTCAGCTCTGGCAGTTGCACAGGAGCTTCAAACTAGCCATAGGCGTTATGATTTCGCAGAAGCTTTTGCACTGGGCAACGCAAATAAGCCTAATCGCGCAAGAGCATTTTTGCACCAAGCTCCGTCGACCGAGACTACGAACCATAATTTAAATAAACCAAGCCCAATGGAAGTAGATAATGGCTCAAGCTTCTACAGGCAACGTAGTAACTTCCAAAATTCCAATTCTCCACAACAGCCTCATACCCAACAACAGCCTTATAAACCACAACATTCAAATCAAACACCACCAGTGGCATTTAAACGTAGTAATGATCGGGTGTTATCTGACCGTTCGCCATTTCATAAGATACAGAAAGTGAACTTTATGTCAGAATTAGAATTACCTCCGAATGAGAATTATAATCAGAATATCGAAAATCACTATAATTATGATGAGGTGGATATCATAACATCGGATTATGGCGATGAGATCAACTATTTAAACTAAAATCGCTCCTGCCGTTTATTACAAAAAAAGGCAAAAACGGTCAGGAGCTCCGATTTTTGATTGACACAGGTACGTCGAAAAATTATATTAAGCCATTGCCATTTCTTAAAGGAATAAAGACCTTGGAAAAGGGATTTAGTTTAAATCTATAAATGGCGAAAATATCATTACCGAAAAATGCCAAGTAAATATTTTAGAAAATACCTCAACGTTTTATTTGTTGTCGAACCTAAACACGTTTGATGGTATATTAGGTTACGATTTTTTAAAACAAATCGATGCAAAAATTTACACCAATATGGGCTATTTATTTTACCGTAATGGTAAAGTCAAACTATGCTTTCTTTCATGTGACCAGGTAAATCTAATTACCATAGCAGAAGATTCAGTACCAGAAAAACTTCGGTCACAATTCCGTAACATTATAAATAAAAATGTCAATGCTTTTGCTGATCCAGACAGGGCATTGCCATACAATACAAGAGTTCAGGCGCGTATCCGCACAACTACAGAAGACCCAATCTACAGTAAAAGCTATCCCTATCCGATATCAGTAGCTCCATTTATTAATACCGAAATAAAATCCTTGCTTAAAGATGGCATCATTCAAGAATCTTGTTCGCCGTACAACTCACCCGTGCATGTTGTGTCGAAAAAAGGTGTCGATGAAAAAGGAAAGCCCAATCTACGTATGGTCATTGACTTTAGAAAAATTAATGAAAAGACGATACCCGACCGCTACCCTATCCCAGATACTTCCGTAATATTAGCTAACCTAGGAAGCTCGAAAGTTTTTACAACTTTAGACCTCAAATCGGGCTTCCACCAGATCATAATGTGTGAGCAGGACCGACAAAAAACAGCGTTTAGTATCAATAATGGGAAATACGAGTTTTGTCGGTTACCATTCGGGCTGCGAAATGCGCCAAGCATTTTTCAAAGAACTATTGACGACGTGCTACGCGAAGTAATAGGGAAATTTTGCCATGTTTATGTCGACGACATAATCATATACTCCCCGAATGAAAAATCGCATTTGGAGCACATTGATCACATTTTGCAAAAGCTTGAAAATGCTGGAATGAGAGTGTCACCGGAAAAGTCCAAATTTTTCAGAACAGAGGTAGAGTTTTTGGGGTTCGTTGTTTCAGAGAACGGTATAAAAACTTGCCCTGATAAGGTGCGTGACATACTTAATTATGAGCCACCAGCAACTCTTCGCTCACTGCGCTCATTCCTCGGCCTGTCCGGTTACTACCGGCGCTTTGTCAAAGATTATGCGTCCATTGTTAAACCCTTGACCCTTTACCTTCGCGGTGAAAATGGTCAGGTGGGTGCAAGAAATTCGAAACAGATAAAAATTACTCTTGACGCCGAAGCACTGCGCGCATTTGAAAAGATCAAGCGTATATTAGCTTCTGAGGAAGTTTTACTCCAATATCCTAATTATAATCAACCGTTCGAACTTACAACTGACGCCTCATCCAAGGCATTAGGGGCAGTTTTATCACAAAGGGGTCGCCCCATAACTATGATTTCCAGGACACTTTCGGCGACTGAAGAAAATTATGCTGTTAATGAACGTGAATTACTTGCCATTATATGGGCGTTAAAAACACTACGCCATTATTTGTACGGGATACAGGATATCAGAATTTTTACTGACCATCAGCCGCTTATATTTGCAATGTCAGAAAAAAACCCTAACAGCAAAATGAAACGATGGCGCGCGTTTATTGAGGAATTTGCGCCCAAATTTTATTATAAACCAGGAAGTGAAAATAAGGTAGCTGATGCACTTTCAAGGCAGTTTTCTTACAATTTAAATGATGCCGCATCATCTGAAACAGTCCATAGCGAAGTATCATCCAGTAACGTAATAAAAACTATTAAAAATTCCGTAAACCAATTCAAAAACCAGCTATTGATATCTAAATCAGATTCATGCAACAAAAGTACTAAAATACTTTTTCAAAAAATGATTAGACACACGATCACATATAACTCAATTGAAGGTCTTATTCAATGTTTGAAGTGTGCTATTAACCCTAACGTTACCAACGGAATACGATGCGATCTCCCCACATTAGGCGAAATACAGAGCTCGATACTATTAGCTTTCCCCGGAGTCAAATTTGTTCATACCGAATTGCTTGTCATAGACTTAATCAATAAGGAAGACCAGCTCGAAACGGTAGCAACAGAGCACAATAGGGCCCATCGTGGTTTGCATGAAAATTTTCAACAAACTGCTAGCGAGTACTATTTTCCAAACATAAAACATTTGCTTAAAACTATGATCACAAATTGCAAGATATGTTTGGAAAATAAGTATCAGCGCAAACCACCTGATGCAGTAATAGGCCAAACTCCTATTCCTACCAAACTGGGACAAATCCTTCACATTGACATATTTATAATTTCCAAAAACTTATTCTTAACCTGTTTAGACAAACTATCCAAATTCGCCATTGTGAAGCCTATTTCATCCAGATCTATGATCGACATTAAATATGCGCTTTTAGAAACTTTGCTAGTATTCAAAAATACTAAAACTATCGTTTCGGACAACGAGGGAGCCAAACGCTATTCAGACATTGCTTAGAGATAATTTTAACATAAATCAATTTTTTATACCAACCCTTCACAGTGAAAGTAATGGTCAGGCGGAGCGACTCCATTCCACGTTGCTCGAAATTATTCGATGTATTAAAATGCAGCAGCAAATTGATGACGTTAACGAGTTGGTATTACTAGCAACTCATATATACAATTGTAGTATTCACTCGGTGATTAAAGCTAAGCCAATCGATGTCTTTCACGAAAGCTCAGAAGAAACTTTAGAAAATCTAAGGAAGATGTTAGTTTCAGCCCAGGAAAAACCATAAAAAGGCTTAATATTAACAAATCGATGAGGACATATTGTCCAGGAGAAAAAGTTTTCCTAAGGCGCAACAAAAGACTTGGCAACAAATTGGATAAAGTTTTTGTAGAGAAGATTATCCAGAAGGATATCGGCACTACAGTTTTAATTGATGGTAAAAAGATACACAAGAGTAATCTTCGGTAATTTATTTCAGTGTACGAAAGTGAACTATATTGTACAGTACTATTTTGTTTTGTTTATTACCTTTATAGCTCAAAACCAAGCAAAATCCAAAAGCTGAGTTCACTTTGAAAAATGTAGAATACATTTTTTGTAATGTACGCACAAAAAAAACCAAACTAAAGAAATTTTTTATATGAATGAACATACATTCATACACATATATTTTTATTGACTCGATTGAAACGTTTGTGTTCATAAATTTTTCTCTGTTGAAATTGTTTGAAACAAAAAGCAAACGTTTCCAAAATGTAATAAACTGTACAAAACTTAATGACATGATACTCGATGAGCAAATGAACAGTATTTTGTACTGTTTATTTTCGTACCCTGATTTATTTAACGTAAGGAAGGTAATAAAAAAGAAAAAAACTCTAATGAAAGTCAAAACAAAAAAATCCATTTTATCATGCTTTGGATGATCATATTTTTTTTTTTCTCTGTGTTAAAATTTCAAGAAGAATTGTTATTTCTAACCAATGATATATTCAATTTATTAGTAATGTTTAGCTCATAAGATTTATTATATTTACTATGGTTCAGTGTGTGATTTTTGCAAATTTATCGAGAATGCGCCAAGATTCCTTCACTTTTGAAACAAACGATTGCAAACATCGTTCTGGTACAGAAAATTGTCTACTTCGACCCGAGGTTGTTCGATCCTAACAACGGGGGTAGTTAACAATACTCCATTCACCCATAGAATTTTTGTCTGCTGGGTTAAGCTAATGCTTGGCTGGGAGCACAGATATCTCGTCAAACCAGATAGTCGTCAAACCAAATGCAATCAACGCATTTTTACCTAGCGCCCGCTATTATAAAAATTACCAACGCACTAGGCAACAACGAAATGCTTTACATTGATAACAACGTGGTTGATAGCAAGGAAAACCTGTTGTGGGTGTTGTTTGAGTTGTTGGTGCGTGCGTAGTGAGATGAAGCAAAAACAAGAAGCAAGCGGCTAGCAAGTAGGTTTGACGATCCACAGCGAGGTATTCTAAAATTGAACGTGTCGGAGGCGAGTAAAATCGTCATGAGCATTGGAAACATTATTGTAATTGATTAATATGTAATTAAATAAATTTGTATCCTGCATTCGAATAATTTGTTTAAATTAATGGAAACAACACTAAAAGTAATTTATAAAGTCCCTTTTTGAAATCGGAAAAGGGGGCGTGGCACCTCCCATACAAATGGGATCTTTCATGCCCCCTATCTATGCAACTATTATCGCTAGACTACTGAAATTTGGTAAGAAGCTGTATAAAGTAAGTCCCTTTCCTATTACCTATCACTTTTTGAAATCGGAAAAGGGAGCGGTGCACCTCCCATACAAATGAGATTTTTCATACCCCCTATCTATGCAACTATTATCGCTAGACTACTGAAATTCGGTAAAAAGCTGTATAAAATAAGTCCCTTTCCTATTACCTATCACTTTTTGAAATCGGAAAAGGGAGCGGTGCACCTCCCATACAAATGAGATTTTTCATACCCCCTATCTATGCAACTATTATCGCTAGACTACTGAAATTTGGTAAGACGTTGTATAAAGTAAGGGCGTGGCACCTCCCATACAAATGGGATCTTTCATGCCCCCTATCTATGCAACTATTATCGCTAGACTACTGAAATTTGGTAAAAAGCTGTATAAAGCAAGTCCCTTTCCTATTACCTATCACTTTTTGAAATCGGAAAAGGGAGCGGTGCACCTCCCATACAAATGAGATTTTTCATACCCCCTATCTATGCAACTATTATCGCTAGACTACTGAAATTTGGTAAGACGTTGTATAAAGTAAGTCCCTTTCCTATTACCTATCACTTTTTTAAATCGGAAAAGGGAGCGGTGCACCTCCCATACAAATGAGATTTTTCATACCCCCTATCTATGCAACTATTATCGCTAGACTACTGAAATTTTGTAAGACGTTGTATAAAGTAAGTCCCTTTCCTATTACCTATCACTTTTTTAAATCGGAAAAGGGAGCGGTGCACCTCCCATACAAATGAGATTTTTCATCTATACATAATCTATACATATTATAAAAAGTAAACACTTTTTTTCGTGTCGCCACTTCACGCTCAAACGCGTGGACGGATTTTAACCAAACTTACACACAGGTCAGGTACATAGCCCGGCATGGTACTCACGTACTTTTTTTCTGAAATCGGAAATCGGGGCGTGGCACCTCCCATACAAATGGGAACTTTCATACTTAATATCTTTGGAGGTATTAATGCTAGACTAATAAATTTTGGTAAGGCGTTGTATGAAGTAAGTCCCTTTCCTAATACCCATCCCTTTTTGAAATCGGAAAAGGGGGCGTGGCACCTCCCATACAAATGGGATATTTCATGCCCCCTATCTATGCAACTATTATCGCTAGACTACTGAAATTTGGTAAGAAGTTGTATAAGGTAAGTCCCTTTCCTAATACCTATCCCTTTTTGAAATCGGAAAAGGGGGCGTGGCACCTCCCATACAAATGTTAACTTTCATACTCAATATCTTTGCAGGTATTAATGCTAGACTACTAAATTTTGGTAAGGCGTTGTATAAAGTAAGTCCCTTTCCTAATACCTATCCCTTTCCGAAATCGGAAAAGGGGGCGTGGGACCTCCCATACCCATTGGGTCTTTCATACCCCATATCTATGCAATTATTATCGCTAGACTACTGAAATTTGGTAAGAAGTTGTATAAAGTAAGTCCCTTTCCTATTACCTATCACTTTTTGCAATCGGAAAAGGGAGCGGTGCACCTCCCATACAAATGAGATTTTTCATCTATACATAATCTATACATATTATAAACAGTAAACACTTTTTTTCGTGACGCCACTTCACGCTCAAACGCGTGGACGGATTTTAAACAAACTTACACACAGGTCAGGTACATAGCCCGGCATGGTACTTACGTACTTTTTTTCTGAAATCGGAAGTCGGGGCGTGGCACCTCCCATACAAATGGGAACTTTCATACTTAATATCTTTGGAGGTATTAATGCTAGACTAATAAATTTTGGTAAGGCGTTGTATGAAGTAAGTCCCTTTCCTAATACGCATCCCTTTTTGAAATCGGAAAAGGGGGCGTGGCACCTCCCATACAAATGGGATCTTTCGTGCCCCCTATCTATGCAACTATTATCGCTAGACTACTGAAATTTGGTAAGAAGTTGTATAAGGTAAGTCCCTTTCCTAATACCTATCCTTTTTTGAAATCGGAAAAGGGGGCGTGGCACCTCCCATACAAATGTTAACTTTCATACTCAATATCTTTGCAGGTATTAATGCTAGACTACTAAATTTTGGTAAGGCGTTGTCTAAAGAAAGTCCCTTTCCTAATACCTATCCCTTTCCGAAATCGGAAAAGGGGGCGTGGGACCTCCCATACAAATTGGGTCTTTCATACCCCCTATCTATGCAACTATTATCGCTAGACTACTGAAACTTGGTAAGACATTGTATAAAGTACGTCCCTTTAATATTACCTATCACTTTTTGAAATCGGAAAAGGGAGCGGTGCACCTCCCTTACAAATGGGAACTTTCGTACTCAATATCTTTGGAAGTATTAATGCTAGACTAATAAATTTTGGTAGGGTGTTGTATGAAGTAAGTCCCTTTCCTAATAACCATCCCTTTTTGAAATCGGAAAAGGGGGCGTGGCACCTCCCATACAAAGGTGAACTTTCAAACTCAATATCTTTGGAGGTATTAATGCTAGACTACTAAATTTTGGTAGGGCGTTGTATAAAGTCAGTCCCTTTCCTAATACCTATCCCTTTTTGAAATCGGAAAAGGGGGCGTGGCACCTTCCATACAAATGGGATCTTTCATGCCCCCTATCTATGCAACTATTATCGCTAGACTACTGAAATTTGGTAAGAAGCTGTATAAAGTAAGTCCCTTTCCTATTACCTATCACTTTTTGAAATCGGAAAAGGGAGCGGTGCACCTCCCATACAAATGAGATTTTTCATACCCCCTATCTATGCAACTATTATCGCTAGACTACTGAAATTCGGTAAAAAGCTGTATAAAGTAAGTCCCTTTCCTATTACCTATCACTTTTTGAAATCGGAAAAGGGAGCGGTGCACCTCCCATACAAATGAGATTTTTCATACCCCCTATCTATGCAACTCTTATCGCTAGACTACTGAAATTTGGTAAGACGTTGTATAAAGTAAGGGCGTGGCACCTCCCATACAAATCAGACCTTTCATGCCCCCTATCTATGCAACTATTATCGCTAGATTACTAAATTTTGGTAGGGCGTTGTATAAAGTAAGTCCCTTTCCTAATAACCATCCCTTTTTGAAATCGGAAAAGGGGGCGTGGCACCTCCCATACAAAGGTGAACTTTCAAACTCAATATCTTTGGAGGTATTAATGCTAGACTACTAAATTTTGGTAGGGCGTTGTATAAAGTCAGTCCCTTTCCTAATACCTATCCCTTTTTGAAATCGGAAAAGGGGGCGTGGCACCTTCCATACAAATGGGATCTTTCATGCCCCCTATCTATGCAACTATTATCGCTAGACTACTGAAATTTGGTAAGAAGCTGTATAAAGTAAGTCCCTTTCCTATTACCTATCACTTTTTGAAATCGGAAAAGGGAGCGGTGCACCTCCCATACAAATGAGATTTTTCATACCCCCTATCTATGCAACTATTATCGCTAGACTACTGAAATTTGGTAAGACGTTGTATAAAGTAAGGGCGTGGCACCTCCCATACAAATCAGACCTTTCATGCCCCCTATCTATGCAACTATTATCGCTAGATTACTAAATTTTGGTAAGGCGTTGTATGAAGTAAGTCCCTTTCCTAATAACCATCCCTTTTTGAAATCGGAAAAGGGGGCGTGGCACCTCCCATACAAAGGTGAACTTTCAAACTCAATATCTTTGGAGGTATTAATGCTAGACTACTAAATTTTGGTAGGGCGTTGTATAAAGTCAGTCCCTTTCCTAATACCTATCCCTTTTTGAAATCGGAAAAGGGGGGCGTGGCACCTTCCCTACAAATGGGATCTTTTATGCCCCCTATCTATGCAACTATTATCGCTAGACTACTGAAATTTGGTAAGAAGCTGTATAAAGTAAGTCCCTTTCCTATTACCTATCACTTTTTGAAATCGGAAAAGGGAGCGGTGCACCTCCCATACAAATGAGATTTTTCATACCCCCTATCTATGCAACTTTTATCGCTAGACTACTGAAATTCGGTAAAAAGCTGTATAAAGTAAGTCCCTTTCCTATTACCTATCACTTTTTGAAATCGGAAAAGGGAGCGGTGCACCTCCCATACAAATGAGATTTTTCATACCCCCTATCTATGCAACTATTATCGCTAGACTACTGAAATTTGGTAAGACGTTGTATAAAGTAAGGGCGTGGCACCTCCCATACAAATCAGACCTTTCATGCCCCCTATCTATGCAACTATTATCGCTAGACTACTGAAATTTGGTAAGAAGTTGTATAAAGTAAGTCCCATTCCTATTACCTATCACTTTTTGAAATCGGAAAAGGGAGCGGTGCACCTCCCATACAAATGAGATTTTTCATCTATACATAATCTATACATATTATAAACAGTAAACACTTTTTTTTCGTGACGCCACTTCACGCTCAAACGCGTGGACGGATTTTAACCAAACTTACACACAGGTCAGGTACATAGCCCGGCATGGTTCTTACGTACTTTTTTTTTGAAATCGGAAATCGGTCCGTGGCACCTCCCATACAAATGGGAACTTTCATACTTAATATCTTTGGAATAAAGTAAGTCCCTTTCCTAATACCTATCCCTTTTTGAAATCGGAAAAGGGGGCGTGGCACCTCCCATACAAATGGGATCTTTCATGCCCCCTATCTATGCAACTATTATCGCTAGACTACTGAAATTTGGTAAGAAGTTGTATAAAGTAAGTCCCTTTCCTAATACCTATCCCTTTTTGAAATCGGAAAAGGGGGCGTGGCACCTCCCATACAAATGGGAAATTTCATACTCAATATCTTTGCAGGTATTAATGCTAGACTACTAAATTTTGGTAAGGCGTTGTATAAAGTAAGTCCCTTTCCTAATACCTATCCCTTTTCGAAATCGGAAAAGGGGGCGTGGGACCTCCCATACAAATTGGGTCTTTCATACCCCCTATCTATGCAACTATTATCGCTAGACTACTGAAATTTGGTAAGAAGTTGTATAAAGTAACTCCCTTTCCTATTACCTATCCAGTTTTGAAATCGGAAAAGGGGGCGTTGCACCTCCCATACAATTGGGATCTTTCATGCCCTATATCTATGCAACTATTATCGCTAGACTACTGAAATTGGGTAAGAAGCTGTATAAAGTAAGTCCCTTTCCTATTACCTATCACTTTTTGAAATCGGAAAAGGGAGCGGTGCACCTCCCATACAAATGGGAACTTCCGTACTCAATATCTTTGGAAGTATTAATGCTAGACTAATAAATTTTGGTAAGGCGTTGTATGAAGTAAGTCCCTTTCCTAATACCCATCCCTTTTTGAAATCGGAAAAGGGGGCGTGGCACCTCCCATACAAATGGGAACTTTCGTACTCAATATCTTTGGAAGTATTAATGCTAGGCTAATAAATTTTGGTAAGACGTTGTATGAAGTAAGTCCCTTTCCTAATACCCATCCCTTTTTGAAATCGGAAAAGGGGGCGTGGCACCTCCCATACAAATGGGAACTTTCAAACTCAATATCTTTGGAGGTATTAACGCTAGACTACTAAATTTTGGTAGGGCGTTGTACAAAGTCAGTCCCTTTCCTTATACCTATCCCTTTTTGAAATCGGAAAAGGGGGCGTGGCACCTCCCATACAAATGGGATCTTTCATGCCCCCTATCTATGAAACTATTATCGATAGACTACTGAAATTTGGTAAGAAGTTGTATAAAGTAAGTCCCTTTCCTATTACCTATCACTTTTTGAAATCGGAAAAGGGAGCGGTGCACCTCCCATACAAATGAGATTTTTCATCTATACATAATCTATACATATTATAAACAGTAAACACTTTTTTTCGTGACGCCACTTCACGCTCAAACGCGTGGACGGATTTTAACCAAACTTACACACAGGTCAGGTACATAGCCCGGCATGGTTCTTACGTATTTTTTTTTTGAAATCGGAAATCGGTCCGTGGCACCTCCCATACAAATGGGAACTTTCATACTTAATATCTTTGGAGGTATTAATGCTAGACTACTAAAATTTGGTAAGACGTTGTATAAAGTAAGTCCCTTTCCTAATACCTATCCCTTTTTGAAATCGGAAAAGGGGGCGTGGCACCTCCCATACAAATGAGATTTTTCATCTATACATAATCTATACATATTATAAACAGTAAACACTTTTTTTTTCGTGACGCCACTTCACGCTCAAACGCGTGGACGGATTTTAACCAAACTTACACACAGGTCAGGTACATAGCCCGGCATGGTTCTTACGTATTTTTTTTTTGAAATCGGAAATCGGTCCGTGGCACCTCCCATACAAATGGGAACTTTCATACTTAATATCTTTGGAGGTATTAATGCTAGACTACTAAAATTTGGTAAGACGTTGTATAAAGTAAGTCCCTTTCCTAATACCTATCCCTTTTTGAAATCGGAAAAGGGGGCGTGGCACCTCCCATACAAATGAGATTTTTCATCTATACATAATCTATACATATTATAAACAGTAAACACTTTTTTTTTCGTGACGCCACTTCACGCTCAAACGCGTGGACGGATTTTAACCAAACTTACACACAGGTCAGGTACATAGCCCGGCATGGTTCTTACGTACTTTTTTTTTGAAATCGGAAATCGGTCCGTGGCACCTCCCATACAAATGGGAACTTTCATACTTAATATCTTTGGAGGTATTAATGCTAGACTACTAAAATTTGGTAAGACGTTGTATAAAGCAATTCCCTTTCCTATTACCTATCACTTTTTTAAATCCGAAAAGGGAGCGGTGCACCTCCCATACAAATGAGATTTTTCATCTATACATAATCTATACATATTATAAAAAGTAAACATTTTTTTTCGTGTCGCCACTTGACGCTCAAACGCGTGGACGGATTTTAACCAAACTTACACGCAGGTCAGGTACATGCAACTATTATCGCTAGACTACTGAAATTTGGTAAGAAGCTGTATAAAGTAAGTCCCTTTCCTATTACCTATCACTTTTTGAAATCGGAAAAGGGAGCGGTGCACCTCCCATACAAATGAGATTTTTCATACCCCCTATCTATGCAACTATTATCGCTAGACTACTGAAATTTGGTAAGACGTTGTATAAAGTAAGGGCGTGGCACCTCCCATACAAATCAGACCTTTCATGCCCCCTATCTATGCAACTATTATCGCTAGATTACTAAATTTTGGTAAGGCGTTGTATGAAGTAAGTCCCTTTCCTAATAACCATCCCTTTTTGAAATCGGAAAAGGGGGCGTGGCACCTCCCATACAAAGGTGAACTTTCAAACTCAATATCTTTGGAGGTATTAATGCTAGACTACTAAATTTTGGTAGGGCGTTGTATAAAGTCAGTCCCTTTCCTAATACCTATCCCTTTTTGAAATCGGAAAAGGGGGGCGTGGCACCTTCCATACAAATGGGATCTTTCATGCCCCCTATCTATGCAACTATTATCGCTAGACTACTGAAATTTGGTAAGAAGCTGTATAAAGTAAGTCCCTTTCCTATTACCTATCACTTTTTGAAATCGGAAAAGGGAGCGGTGCACCTCCCATACAAATGAGATTTTTCATACCCCCTATCTATGCAACTATTATCGCTAGACTACTGAAAGTTGGTAAGACGTTGTATAAAGTAAGTCCCTTTCCTATTACCTATCACTTTTTGAAATCGGAAAAGGGAGCGGTGCACCTCCCATATAAATGAGATTTTTCATACCCCCTATCTATGCAACTATTATCGCTAGACTACTGAAATTTGGTAAGACGTTGTATAAAGTAAGGGCGTGGCACCTCCCATACAAATCAGACCTTTCATGCCCCCTATCTATGCAACTATTATCGCTAGACTACTGAAATTTGGTAAGAAGTTGTATAAAGTAAGTCCCATTCCTATTACCTATCACTTTTTGAAATCGGAAAAGGGAGCGGTGCACCTCCCATACAAATGGGATCTTTCATGCCCCCTATCTATGCAACTATTATCGCTAGACTACTGAAATTTGGTAAGAAGTTGTATAAAGTAAGTCCCTTTCCTAATACCTATCCCTTTTTGAAATCGGAAAAGGGGGCGTGGCACCTCCCATACAAATGGGAACTTTCATACTCAATATCTTTGCAGGTATTAATGCTAGACTACTAAATTTTGGTAAGGCGTTGTATAAAGTAAGTCCCTTTCCTAATACCTATCCCTTTTTGAAATCGGAAAAGGGGGCGTGGCACCTCCCATACAAATGGGATCTTTCATGCCCCCTATCTATGCAACTATTATCGCTAGACTACTGAAATTTGGTAAGAAGTTGTATAAAGTAAGTCCCTTTCCTAATACCTATCCCTTTTTGAAATCGGAAAAGGGGGCGTGGCACCTCCCATACAAATGGGAACTTTCATACTCAATATCTTTGCAGGTATTAATGCTAGACTACTAAATTTTGGTAAGGCGTTGTATAAAGTAAGTCCCTTTCCTAATACCTATCCCTTTTTGAAATCGGAAAAGGGGGCGTGGGACCTCCCATACAAATTGGGTCTTTCATACCCCCTATCTATGCAACTATTATCGCTAGACTACTGAAATTTGGTAAGAAGTTGTATAAAGTAACTCCCTTTCCTATTACCTATCCAGTTTTGAAATCGGAAAAGGGGGCGTTGCACCTCCCATACAATTGGGATCTTTCATGCCCTATATCTATGCAACTATTATCGCTAGACTACTGAAATTGGGTAAGAAGCTGTATAAAGTAAGTCCCTTTCCTATTACCTATCACTTTTTGAAATCGGAAAAGGGAGCGGTGCACCTCCCATACAAATGGGAACTTCCGTACTCAATATCTTTGGAAGTATTAATGCTAGACTAATAAATTTTGGTAAGGCGTTGTATGAAGTAAGTCCCTTTCCTAATACCCATCCCTTTTTGAAATCGGAAAAGGGGGCGTGGCACCTCACATACAAATGGGAACTTTCGTACTCAATATCTTTGGAAGTATTAATGCTAGGCTAATAAATTTTGGTAAGGCGTTGTATGAAGTAAGTCCCTTTCCTAATACCCATCCCTTTTTGAAATCGGAAAAGGGGGCGTGGCACCTCCCATACAAATGGGAACTTTCAAACTCAATATCTTTGGAGGTATTAATGCTAGACTACTAAATTTTGGTAGGGCGTTGTACAAAGTCAGTCCCTTTCCTAATACCTATCCCTTTTTGAAATCGGAAAAGGGGGCGTGGCACCTCCCATACAAATGGGATCTTTCATGCCCCCTATCTATGAAACTATTATCGATAGACTACTGAAATTTGGTAAGAAGTTGTATAAAGTAAGTCCCTTTCCTATTACCTATCACTTTTTGAAATCGGAAAAGGGAGCGGTGCACCTCCCATACAAATGAGATTTTTCATCTGTACATAATCTATACATATTATAAACAGTAAACACTTTTTTTCGTGACGCCACTTCACGCTCAAACGCGTGGACGGATTTTAACCAAACTTACACACAGGTCAGGTACATAGCCCGGCATGGTTCTTACGTATTTTTTTTTTGAAATCGGAAATCGGTCCGTGGCACCTCCCATACAAATGGGAACTTTCATACTTAATATCTTTGGAGGTATTAATGCTAGACTACTAAAATTTGGTAAGACGTTGTATAAAGAAAGTCCCTTTCCTAATACCTATCCTTTTTTGAAATCGGAAAAGGGGGCGTGGCACCTCCCATACAAATGAGATTTTTCATCTATACATAATCTATACATATTATAAACAGTAAACACTTTTTTTCGTGACGCCACTTCACGCTCAAACGCGTGGACGGATTTTAACCAAACTTACACACAGGTCAGGTACATAGCCCGGCATGGTTCTTACGTACTTTTTTTTTGAAATCGGAAATCGGTCCGTGGCACCTCCCATACAAATGGGAACTTTCATACTTAATATCTTTGGAGGTATTAATGCTAGACTACTAAAATTTGGTAAGACGTTGTATAAAGCAATTCCCTTTCCTATTACCTATCACTTTTTTAAATCCGAAAAGGGAGCGGTGCACCTCCCATACAAATGAGATTTTTCATCTATACATAATCTATACATATTATAAAAAGTAAACATTTTTTTTCGTGTCGCCACTTGACGCTCAAACGCGTGGACGGATTTTAACCAAACTTACACGCAGGTCAGGTACATAGCCCGGCATGGTTCTTATGTACTTTTTTTTGAAATCGGAAAAGGGGGCTCCCATACCAATGGGATCTTTCTTACCCCCTATCTATGCAACTATTATCGATAGACTACTGAAATTTGGTAAGAAGTTGTATAAAGTAAGTCCCTTTCTTATTACCTATCACTTTTTGAAATCGGAAAAGGGAGCGGTGCACCTCCCATACAAATGAGATTTTTCATCTATACATAATCTATACATATTATAAACAGTAAACACTTTTTTTCGTGACGCCACTTCACGCTCAAACGCGTGGACGGATTTTAACCAAACTTACACACAGGTCAGGTACATACCCCGGCATGGTTCTTACGTACTTTTTTTTTGAAATCGGAAATCGGTCCGTGCCACCTCCCATACAAATGGGAACTTTCATACTTAATATCTTTGGAGGTATTAATGCTAGACTACTAAAATTTGGTAAGACGTTGTATAAAGTAAGTCCCTTTCCTAATACCTATCCCTTTTTGAAATCGGAAAAGGGGGCGTGGCACCTCCCATACAAATGGGATCTTTTATGCCCCCTATCTATGCAACTATTATCGCTATACTACTGAAATTTGGTAAGACGTTGTATAAAGTAAGTCCCTTTCCTATTACCTATCACTGTTTGAAATCGGAAAAGGGAGCGGTGCACCTCCCATACAAATGAGATTTTTCATCTATACATAATCTATACATATTATAAACAGTAAACACTTTTTTTCGTGACGCCACTTCACGCTCAAACGCGTGGACGGATTTTAACCAAACTTACACACAGGTCAGGTACATAGCCCGGCATGGTACTTACGTACTTTTTTTTGAAATCGGAAAAGGGGGCTCCCATACCAATGGGATCTTTCTTACCCCCTATCTATGCAACTATTATCGATAGACTACTGAAATTTGGTAAGAAGTTGTATAAAGTAAGTCCCTTTCTTATTACCTATCACTTTTTGAAATCGGAAAAGGGAGCGGTGCACCTCCCATACAAATGAGATTTTTCATCTATACATAATCGATACATATTATAAAAAGTAAACACTTTTTTTCGTGTCGCCACTTGACGCTCAAACGCGTGGCCGGATTTTAACCAAACTTACACGCAGGTCGGGTACATAACCCGGTATGGTTCTTATGTACTTTTTTTTGAAATCGGAAAAGGGGGCTCCCATAAAAATGGGATCTTTCTTACCCCCTATCTATGCAACTATTATCGCTAGACTACTGAAATTTGGTAAGAAGTTGTATAAAGTAAGTTCCTTTCCTATTACCTATCACTGTTTGAAATCGGAAAAGGGAGCGGTGCACCTCCCATACAAATGAGATTTTTCATCTATACATAATCTATACATATTATAAACAGTAAACACTTTTTTTCGTGACGCCACTTCACGCTCAAACGCGTGGACGGATTTTAACCAAACTTACACACAGGTCAGGTACATAGCCCGGCATGGTACTTACGTACTTTTTTTTTGAAATCGGAAATCGGTCCGTGGCACCTCCCATACAAATGGGAACTTTCATACTTAATATCTTTGGAGGTATTAATGCTAGACTACTGAAATTTGGTAAGACATTGTATAAAGTAAGTCCCTTTCCTAATACCTATCCCTTTTTGAAATCGGAAAAGGGGGCATGGCACCTCCCATACTAATGGGATCTTTTATGCCCCCTATCTATGCAACTATTATCGCTAGACTACTGAAATTTGGTAAGACGTTGTATAAAGTAAGTCCCTTTCCTAATACCTATCCCTTTTGGAAATCGGAAAAGGGGGCGTGGCACCTCCCATACAAATGGGATCTTTTCTGCCCCCTATCTATGCAACTATTATCGCTAGACTACTGAAATTTGGTAAGACGTTGTATAAAGTAAGTCCCTTTGCTATTACCTATCACTTTTTTAAATCGGAAAAGGGAGCGGTGCACCTCCCATACAAATGAGATTTTTCATCCATACATAATCTATACATATTATAAAAAGTAAACACTTTTTCTCGTGTCGCCACTTGACGCTCAAACGCGTGGACGGATTTTAACCAAACTTACACGCAGGTCAGGTACATAGCCCGGTATGGTTCTTATGTACTTTTTTTTGAAATCGGAAAAGGGGGCTCCCATAAAAATGGGATCTTGCTTACCCCCTATCTATGCAACTGTTATCGCTAGACTACTGAAATTTGGTAAGAAGTTGTATAAAGTAAGTCCCTTTCCTATTACCTATCCCTTTTTGAAATCGGAAAAGGGGGCGTGGCACCTCCCATACAAATGGGATCTTTCATGCCCCCTATCTATGCAACTATTATCGCTAGACTACTGAAATTTAGTAAGACGTTGTATATAGTATGTCCCTTTCCTATTACCTATCACTGTTTGAAATCGGAAAAGGGAGCGGTGCACCTCCCATACAAATGGGAACTTTCGTACTCAATATCTTTGGAAGTATTAATGCTAGGCTAATAAATTTTGGTAAGGCGTTGTATGAAGTAAGTCCCTTTCCTAATACCTATCCCTTTTTGAAATCGGAAAAGGGGGCGTGGCACCTCCCATACAAATGGGATCTTTCATGCCCCCTATCTATGCAACTATTATCGCTAGACTACTGAAATTTAGTAAGACGTTGTATATAGTAGGTCCCTTTCCTATTACCTATCACTGTTTGAAATCGGAAAAGGGAGCGGTGCACCTCCCATACAAATGGGAACTTTCGTACTCAATATCTTTGGAAGTATTAATGCTAGGCTAATAAATTTTGGTAAGGCGTTGTATGAAGTAAGTCCCTTTCCTAATACCCATCCCTTTTTGAAATCGGAAAAGGGGGCGTGGCACCTCCCATACAAATGGGAGCTTTCGTACTCAATATCTTTGGAAGTATTAACGCTAGACTAATAAATTTTGGTAAGGCGTTGTATGAAGTAAGTCCCTTTCCTAATACCCATCCCTTTTTGAAATCGGAAAAGGGGGCGTGGCACCTCCCATACAAATGGGAACTTTCGTACTCAATATCTTTGGAAGTATTAATGCTAGACTAATAAATTTTGGTAAGGCGTTGTATGAAGTAAGTCCCTTTCCTAATACCCATCCCTTTTTGAAATCGGAAAAGGGGGCGTGGCACCTCCCATACAAATGGGAACTTTCGTACTCAATATCTTTGGAAGTATTAATGCTAGGCTAATAAATTTTGGTAAGGCGTTGTATGAAGTAAGTCCCTTTCCTAATACCTATCCCTTTTTGAAATCGGAAAAGGGGGCGTGGCACCTCCCATACAAATGGGATCTTTTATGCCCCCTATCTATGCAACTATTATCGCTATACTACTGAAATTTGGTAAGACGTTGTATAAAGTAAGTCCCTTTCCTATTACCTATCACTTTTTTAAATCGGAAAAGGGAGCGGTGCACTTCCCATACAAATGAGATTTTTCATCTATACATAATCGATACATATTATAAAAAGTAAACAGTTTTTTTCGTGTCGCCACTTGACGCTCAAACGCGTGGCCGGATTTTAACCAAACTTACACGCAGGTCAGGTACATAGCCCGGTATGGTTCTTATGTACTTTTTTTTGAAATCGGAAAAGGGGGCTCCCATAAAAATGGGATCTTTCTTACCCCCTATCTATGCAACTATTATCGCTAGACTACTGAAATTTGGTAAGAAGTTGTATAAAGTAAGTTCCTTTCCTATTACCTATCACTTTTTGAAATCGGAAAAGGGAGCGGTGCACCTCCCATACAAATGAGATTTTTCATCTATACATAATCTATACATATTATAAACAGTAAACACTTTTTTTCGTGACGCCACTTCACGCTCAAACGCGTGGACGGATTTTAACCAAACTTACACACAGGTCAGGTACATAGCCCGGCACGGTACTTACGTACTTTTTTTTTGAAATCGGAAATCGGTCCGTGGCACCTCCCATACAAATGGGAACTTTCATACTTAATATCTTTGGAGGTATTAATGCTAGACTACTGAAATTTGGTAAGACATTGTATAAAGTAAGTCCCTTTCCTAATACCTATCCCTTTTTGAAATCGGAAAAGGGGGCATGGCACCTCCCATACTAATGGGATCTTTTATGCCCCCTATCTATGCAACTATTATCGCTAGACTACTGAAATTTGGTAAGACGTTGTATAAAGTAAGTCCCTTTCCTAATACCTATCCCTTTTGGAAATCGGAAAAGGGGGCGTGGCACCTCCCATACAAATGGGATCTTTTCTGCCCCCTATCTATGCAACTATTATCGCTAGACTACTGAAATTTGGTAAGACGTTGTATAAAGTAAGTCCCTTTGCTATTACCTATCACTTTTTTAAATCGGAAAAGGGAGCGGTGCACCTCCCATACAAATGAGATTTTTCATCCATACATAATCTATACATATTATAAAAAGTAAACACTTTTTCTCGTGTCGCCACTTGACGCTCAAACGCGTGGACGGATTTTAACCAAACTTACACGCAGGTCAGGTACATAGCCCGGTATGGTTCTTATGTACTTTTTTTTGAAATCGGAAAAGGGGGCTCCCATAAAAATGGGATCTTGCTTACCCCCTATCTATGCAACTGTTATCGCTAGACTACTGAAATTTGGTAAGAAGTTGTATAAAGTAAGTCCCTTTCCTATTACCTATCACTTTTTGAAATCGGGAAAGGGAGCGGTGCACCTCCCATACAAATGAGATTTTTCATCTATACATAATCTATACATATTATAAACAGTAAACACCGTTTTTCGTGACGCCCCTTCACGCTCAAACGCGTGCACGGATTTTAACCAAACTTACACACAGGTCAGGTACATAGCCCGGCATGGTACTTACGTATTTTTTTTTGAAATCGGAAATCGGGGCGTGGCACCTCCCATACAAATGGGAACTTTCATTCTTAATATCTTTGGAGGTATTAATGCTAGACTACTGAAATTTGGTAAGACGTTGTATAAAGTAAGTCCCTTTCCTAACACCTATCCCTTTTCGAAATCGGAAAAGGGGGCGTGGGACCTCCCATACAAATTGGGTCTTTCATACCCCCTATCTATGCAACTATTATCGCTAGACTACTGAAATTTGGTAAGAAGTTGTATAAGGTAACTCCCTTTCCTATTACCTATCCCTTTTTGAAATCGGAAAAGGGGGCGTGGCACCTCCCATACAAATGGGATCTTTCATGCCCCCTATCTATGCAACTATTATCGCTACACTACTGAAATTTAGTAAGACGTTGTATATAGTAGGTCCCTTTCCTATTACCTATCACTGTTTGAAATCGGAAAAGGGAGCGGTGCACCTCCCATACAAATGGGAACTTTCGTACTCAATATCTTTGGAAGTATTAATGCTAGACTAATAAATTTTGGTAAGGCGTTGTATGAAGTAAGTCCCTTTCCTAATACCCACCCCTTTTTGAAATCGGAAAAGGGGGCGTGGCACCTCCCATACAAATGGGAGTTTCGTACTCAATATCTTTGGAAGTATTAACGCTAGACTAATAAATTTTGGTAAGGCGTTGTATGAAGTAAGTCCCTTTCTTAATACCCATCCCTTTTTGAAATCGGAAAGGGGGGCGTGGCACCTCCCATACAAATGGGAACTTTCAAACTCAATATCTTTGGAGGTGTTAATGCTAGACTACTAAATTTTGGTAGGGCGTTGTATGAAGTAAGTCCCTTTCCTAATACCCATCCCTTTTTGAAATCGGAAAAGGGGGCGTGGCACCTCCCATACAAATGGGAACTTTCGTACTCGATATCTTTGGAAGTATTAATGCTAGACTAATAAATTTTGGTAAGGCGTTGTATGAAGTAAGTCCCTTTCCTAATACCCATCCCTTTTTGAAATCGGAAAAGGGGGCGTGGCACCTCCCATACAAATGGGAACTTTCATACTTAATATCTTTGGAGGTATTAATGCTAGACTACTGAAATTTGGTAAGACATTGTATAAAGTAAGTCCCTTTCCTAATACCTATCCCTTTTGGAAATCGGAAAAGGGGGCGTGGCACCTCCCATACAAATGGGATCTTTTCTGCCCCCTATCTATGCAACTATTATCGCTAGACTACTGAAATTTGGTAAGACGTTGTATAAAGTAAGTCCCTTTCCTAATACCTATCCCTTTTGGAAATCGGAAAAGGGGGCGTGGCACCTCCCATACAAATGGGAACTTTCATACTTAATATCTTTGGAGGTATTAATGCTAGACTACTGAAATTTGGTAAGACATTGTATAAAGTAAGTCCCTTTCCTAATACCCATCCCTTTTTGAAATCGGAAAAGGGGGCATGGCACCTCCCATACTAATGGGATCTTTTATGCCCCCTATCTATGCAACTATTATCGCTAGACTACTGAAATTTGGTAAGACGTTGTATAAAGTAAGTCCCTTTCCTAATACCTATCCCTTTTGGAAATCGGAAAAGGGGGCGTGGCACCTCCCATACAAATGGGATCTTTTCTGCCCCCTATCTATGCAACTATAATCGCTAGACTACTGAAATTTGGTAAGACGTTGTATAAAGTAAGTCCCTTTGCTATTACCTATCACTTTTTTAAATCGGAAAAGGGAGCGGTGCACCTCCCATACAAATGAGATTTTTCATCCATACATAATCTATACATATTATAAAAAGTAAACACTTTTTCTCGTGTCGCCACTTGACGCTCAAACGCGTGGACGGATTTTAACCAAACTTACACGCAGGTCAGGTACATAGCCCGGTATGGTTCTTATGTACTTTTTTTTGAAATCGGAAAAGGGGGCTCCCATAAAAATGGGATCTTGCTTACCCCCTATCTATGCAACTGTTATCGCTAGACTACTGAAATTTGGTAAGAAGTTGTATAAAGTAAGTCCCTTTCCTATTACCTATCCCTTTTTGAAATCGGAAAAGGGGGCGTGGCACCTCCCATACAAATGGGATCTTTCATGCCCCCTATCTATGCAACTATTATCGCTAGACTACTGAAATTTAGTAAGACGTTGTATATAGTAGGTCCCTTTCCTATTACCTATCACTGTTTGAAATCGGAAAAGGGAGCGGTGCACCTCCCATACAAATGGGAACTTTCGTACTCAATATCTTTGGAAGTATTAATGCTAGGCTAATAAATTTTGGTAAGGCGTTGTATGAAGTAAGTCCCTTTCCTAATACCTATCCCTTTTTGAAATCGGAAAAGGGGGCGTGGCACCTCCCATACAAATGGGATCTTTCATGCCCCCTATCTATGCAACTATTATCGCTAGACTACTGAAATTTAGTAAGACGTTGTATATAGTAGGTCCCTTTCCTATTACCTATCACTGTTTGAAATCGGAAAAGGGAGCGGTGCACCTCCCATACAAATGGGAACTTTCGTACTCAATATCTTTGGAAGTATTAATGCTAGGCTAATAAATTTTGGTAAGGCGTTGTATGAAGTAAGTCCCTTTCCTAATACCCATCCCTTTTTGAAATCGGAAAAGGGGGCGTGGCACCTCCCATACAAATGGGAGCTTTCGTACTCAATATCTTTGGAAGTATTAACGCTAGACTAATAAATTTTGGTAAGGCGTTGTATGAAGTAAGTCCCTTTCCTAATACCCATCCCTTTTTGAAATCGGAAAAGGGGGCGTGGCACCTCCCATACAAATGGGAACTTTCGTACTCAATATCTTTGGAAGTATTAATGCTAGACTAATAAATTTTGGTAAGGCGTTGTATGAAGTAAGTCCCTTTCCTAATACCCATCCCTTTTTGGAATCGGAAAAGGGGGCGTGGCACCTCCCATACAAATGGGAACTTTCGTACTCAATATCTTTGGAAGTATTAATGCTAGGCTAATAAATTTTGGTAAGGCGTTGTATGAAGTAAGTCCCTTTCCTAATACCTATCCCTTTTTGAAATCGGAAAAGGGGGCGTGGCACCTCCCATACAAATGGGATCTTTTATGCCCCCTATCTATGCAACTATTATCGCTATACTACTGAAATTTGGTAAGACGTTGTATAAAGTAAGTCCCTTTCCTATTACCTATCACTTTTTTAAATCGGAAAAGGGAGCGGTGCACTTCCCATACAAATGAGATTTTTCATCTATACATAATCGATACATATTATAAAAAGTAAACAGTTTTTTTCGTGTCGCCACTTGACGCTCAAACGCGTGGCCGGATTTTAACCAAACTTACACGCAGGTCAGGTACATAGCCCGGTATGGTTCTTATGTACTTTTTTTTGAAATCGGAAAAGGGGGCTCCCATAAAAATGGGATCTTTCTTACCCCCTATCTATGCAACTATTATCGCTAGACTACTGAAATTTGGTAAGAAGTTGTATAAAGTAAGTTCCTTTCCTATTACCTATCACTTTTTGAAATCGGAAAAGGGAGCGGTGCACCTCCCATACAAATGAGATTTTTCATCTATACATAATCTATACATATTATAAACAGTAAACACTTTTTTTCGTGACGCCACTTCACGCTCAAACGCGTGGACGGATTTTAACCAAACTTACACACAGGTCAGGTACATAGCCCGGCACGGTACTTACGTACTTTTTTTTTGAAATCGGAAATCGGTCCGTGGCACCTCCCATACAAATGGGAACTTTCATACTTAATATCTTTGGAGGTATTAATGCTAGACTACTGAAATTTGGTAAGACATTGTATAAAGTAAGTCCCTTTCCTAATACCTATCCCTTTTTGAAATCGGAAAAGGGGGCATGGCACCTCCCATACTAATGGGATCTTTTATGCCCCCTATCTATGCAACTATTATCGCTAGACTACTGAAATTTGGTAAGACGTTGTATAAAGTAAGTCCCTTTCCTAATACCTATCCCTTTTGGAAATCGGAAAAGGGGGCGTGGCACCTCCCATACAAATGGGATCTTTTCTGCCCCCTATCTATGCAACTATTATCGCTAGACTACTGAAATTTGGTAAGACGTTGTATAAAGTAAGTCCCTTTGCTATTACCTATCACTTTTTTAAATCGGAAAAGGGAGCGGTGCACCTCCCATACAAATGAGATTTTTCATCCATACATAATCTATACATATTATAAAAAGTAAACACTTTTTCTCGTGTCGCCACTTGACGCTCAAACGCGTGGACGGATTTTAACCAAACTTACACGCAGGTCAGGTACATAGCCCGGTATGGTTCTTATGTACTTTTTTTTGAAATCGGAAAAGGGGGCTCCCATAAAAATGGGATCTTGCTTACCCCCTATCTATGCAACTGTTATCGCTAGACTACTGAAATTTGGTAAGAAGTTGTATAAAGTAAGTCCCTTTCCTATTACCTATCACTTTTTGAAATCGGGAAAGGGAGCGGTGCACCTCCCATACAAATGAGATTTTTCATCTATACATAATCTATACATATTATAAACAGTAAACACCGTTTTTCGTGACGCCCCTTCACGCTCAAACGCGTGCACGGATTTTAACCAAACTTACACACATTTCAGGTACATAGCCCGGCATGGTACTTACGTATTTTTTTTTGAAATCGGAAATCGGGGCGTGGCACCTCCCATACAAATGGGAACTTTCATTCTTAATATCTTTGGAGGTATTAATGCTAGACTACTGAAATTTGGTAAGACGTTGTATAAGGTAACTCCCTTTCCTATTACCTATCCCTTTTTGAAATCGGAAAAGGGGGCGTGGCACCTCCCATACAAATGGGATCTTTCATGCCCCCTATCTATGCAACTATTATCGCTACACTACTGAAATTTAGTAAGACGTTGTATATAGTAGGTCCCTTTCCTATTACCTATCACTGTTTGAAATCGGAAAAGGGAGCGGTGCACCTCCCATACAAATGGGAACTTTCGTACTCAATATCTTTGGAAGTATTAATGCTAGACTAATAAATTTTGGTAAGGCGTTGTATGAAGTAAGTCCCTTTCCTAATACCCACCCCTTTTTGAAATCGGAAAAGGGGGCGTGGCACCTCCCATACAAATGGGAGTTTCGTACTCAATATCTTTGGAAGTATTAACGCTAGACTAATAAATTTTGGTAAGGCGTTGTATGAAGTAAGTCCCTTTCTTAATACCCATCCCTTTTTGAAATCGGAAAGGGGGGCGTGGCACCTCCCATACAAATGGGAACTTTCAAACTCAATATCTTTGGAGGTATTAATGCTAGACTACTAAATTTTGGTAGGGCGTTGTATGAAGTAAGTCCCTTTCCTAATACCCATCCCTTTTTGAAATCGGAAAAGGGGGCGTGGCACCTCCCATACAAATGGGAACTTTCGTACTCAATATCTTTGGAAGTATTAATGCTAGACTAATAAATTTTGGTAAGGCGTTGTATGAAGTAAGTCCCTTTCCTAATACCCATCCCTTTTTGAAATCGGAAAAGGGGGCGTGGCACCTCCCATACAAATGGGAACTGTCGTACTCAATATCTTTGGAAGTATTAATGCTAGGCTAATAAATTTTGGTAAGGCGTTGTATGAAGTAAGTCCCTTTCCTAATACCTATCCCTTTTTGAAATCGGAAAAGGGGGCGTGGCACCTCCCATACAAATGGGAATAATAGTTGCATAGATAGGGGGTATGAAAAATCTCATTTGTATGGGAGGTGCACCGCTCCCTTTTCCGATTTCAAAAAATGATATGTAATAGGAAAGGGACTTACTTTGTACAACGTCTTACCAAATTTCAGTAGTCTAGCGGTAATAGTTGCATAGATAGGGGGTATGAAAGACCCAATTTGAATGGGAGGTCCCACGTCCCCTTTTCCGATTTCGAAAAGGGATAGGTATTAATAAAGGGACTTACTTTATAGAACGCCTTACCAAAATTTAGTGGTCTAGCATTAATACCTCCAAAGATATTGAGTATGAAAGTTCCCATTTGTATGGGAGGTGCCACGCCCCCTTTTCCGATTTCAAAAAGTGATAGGTAATAGGAAAGGGACTTACTTTATACAACGTCTTACCAAATTTCAGTAGTCTAGCATTAATACCTCCAACGATATTAAGTATGAAAGTTCCCATTTGTATGGGATCTGCCACGCCCCCTTTTCCGATTTCAAAAAGTGATAGGTTATAGGAAAGGGACTTACTTTATACAACTTCTTACCAAATTTCAGTAGTCTAGCGATAATAGTTGCTTTCGTACTCAATATCTTTGGAAGTATTAATGCTAGGCTAATAAATTTTGGTAAGGCGTTGTATGAAGTAAGTCCCTTTCCTAATACCTATCCCTTTTTGAAATCGGAAAAGGGGGCGTGGCACCTCCCATACAAATGGGAACTTTCAAACTCAATATCTTTGGAGGTATTAATGCTAGACTACTAAATTTTGGTAGGGCGTTGTATGAAGTAAGTCCCTTTCCTAATACCCATCCCTTTTTGAAATCGGAAAAGGGGCGTGGCACCTCCCATACAAATGGGAACTTTCATACTCAATATCTTTGGAAGTATTAATGCTAGGCTAATAAATTTTGGTAAGGCGTTCTATAAAGTAAGTCCCTTTCCTAATACCCATCCCTTTTTGAAATCGGAAAAGGGGGCGTGGCACCTGCCATACAAATGGGAGTTTTCGTACTCAATATCTTTGGAAGTATTAATGCTAGACTAATAAATTTTGGTAAGGCGTTGTATGAAGTTAGTCCCTTTCCTATTACCTATCACTTTTTGAAATCGGAAAAGGGGGCGTGGCACCTCCCATACAAATGGGAACTTTCATACTCAATATCTTTGGAGGTATTAATGCTAGACTACTAAATTTTGGTAAGGCGTTCTATAAAGTAAGTCCCTTTATTAATACCTATCCCTTTTCGAAATCGGAAAAGGGGACGTGGGACCTCCCATTCAAATTGGGTCTTTCATACCCCCTATCTATGCAACTATTACCGCTAGACTACTGAAATTTGGTAAGACGTTGTACAAAGTAAGTCCCTTTCCTATTACATATCATTTTTTGAAATCGGAAAAGGGAGCGGTGCACCTCCCATACAAATGAGATTTTTCATACCCCCTATCTATGCAACTATTATCGCTAGACTACTGAAAGTTGGTAAGACGTTGTATAAAGTAAGTCCCTTTCCTATTACCTATCACTTTTTGAAATCGGAAAAGGGGGCGTGGCACCTCCCATACAAATGAGATTTTTCATACCCCCTATCTATGCAACTATTATCGCTAGACTACTGAAATTTGGTAAGACGTTGTATAAAATAAGTCCCTTTCCTATTACCTATCACTTGTTGAAATCGGAAAAGGGGCGTGGCACCTCCCATACAAATGGGAACTTTCATACTCAATATCTTTGGAGGTATTAATGCTAGACTACTAAATTTTGGTAAGGCGTTCTAAAAAGTAAGTCCCTTTCCTAATACCCATCCCTTTTTGAAATCGGAAAAGGGGGCGTGGCACCTGCCATACAAATGGGAGTTTTCGTACTCAATATCTTTGGAAGTATTAATGCTAGACTAATAAATTTTGGTAAGGCGTTGTATGAAGTAAGTCCCTTTCCTATTACCTATCACTTTTTGAAATCGGAAAAGGAAGCGGTGCACCTCCCATACAAATTAGATTTTTCATACCCCCTATCTATGCAACTGTTATCGCTAGACTACTGAAATTTGGTAAGAAGCTGTATAAAGTAAGTCCCTTTCCTATGACCTATCACTTTTTGAAATCGGAAAAGGGAGCGGTGCAACTCCCATACAAATGAGATTTTTCATACCCCCTATCTATGCAACTATTATCGCTAGACTACTGAAATTTGGTAAGACGTTGTATAAAGTAAGTCCCTTTCCTATTACCTATCCCTTTTTGAAATCGGAAAAGTAGGCGTGGCACCTCCCATACAAATGGGATCTTTCATGCCCCCTATCTATGCAACTATTATCGCTAGACTACTGAAATTTGGTAAGAAGCTGTATAAAGTAAGTCCCTTTCCTATTACCTATCACTTTTTGAAATCGGAAAAATGAGCGGTGCACCTCCCATACAAATGAGATTTTTCATACCCCCTATCTATGCAACTATTATCGCTAGACTACTGAAATTTGGTAAGACGTTGTATAAAGTAAGTCCCTTTCCTATTACCTATCACTTTTTTAAATCGGAAAAGGGAGCGGTGCACCTCCCATACAAATGAGATTTTTCATCTATACATATTATAAAAAGTAAACACTTTTTTTCGTGTCGCCACTTGACGCTCAAACGCGTGGACGGATTTTAACCAAACTTACACGCATTTCAGGTACATAGCCCGGCATGGTTCTTATGTACTTTTTTTTGAAATCGGAAAAGGGGGCTCCCATACAAATGGGAACTTTCATACTCAATATCTTTGGAGGTATTAATGCTAGACTACTAAATTTTGGTAAGGCGTTCTATAAAGTAAGTCCCTTTATTAATACCTATCCCTTTTCGAAATCGGAAAAGGTTACGTGGGACCTCCCATTCAAATTGGGTCTTTCATACCCCCTATCTATGGAACTATTACCGCTAGACTACTGAAATTTGGTAAGACGTTGTACAAAGTAAGTGCCTTTCCTATTACATATCATTTTTTGAAATCGGAAAAGGGAGCGGTGCACCTCCCATACAAATGAGATTTTTCATACCCCCTATCTATGCAACTATTATCGCTAGACTACTGAAAGTTGGTAAGACGTTGTATAAAGTAAGTCCCTTTCCTATTACCTATCACTTTTTGAAATCGGAAAAGGGGGCGTGGCACCTCCCATACAAATGAGATTTTTCATACCCCCTATCTATGCAACTATTATCGCTAGACTACTGAAATTTGGTAAGACGTTGTATAAAATAAGTCCCTTTCCTATTACCTATCACTTGTTGAAATCGGAAAAGGGGCGTGGCACCTCCCATACAAATGGGAACTTTCATACTCAATATCTTTGGAGGTATTAATGCTAGACTACTAAATTTTGGTAAGGCGTTCTATAAAGTAAGTCCCTTTCCTAATACCCATCCCTTTTTGAAATCGGAAAAGGGGGCGTGGCACCTGCCATACAAATGGGAGTTTTCGTACTCAATATCTTTGGAAGTATTAATGCTAGACTAATAAATTTTGGTAAGGCGTTGTATGAAGTAAGTCCCTTTCCTATTACCTATCACTTTTTGAAATCGGAAAAGGAAGCGGTGCACCTCCCATACAAATTAGATTTTTCATACCCCCTATCTATGCAACTGTTATCGCTAGACTACTGAAATTTGGTAAGAAGCTGTATAAAGTAAGTCCCTTTCCTATGACCTATCACTTTTTGAAATCGGAAAAGGGAGCGGTGCAACTCCCATACAAATGAGATTTTTCATACCCCCTATCTATGCAACTATTATCGCTAGACTACTGAAATTTGGTAAGACGTTGTATAAAGTAAGTCCCTTTCCTATTACCTATCCCTTTTTGAAATCGGAAAAGTAGGCGTGGCACCTCCCATACAAATGGGATCTTTCATGCCCCCTATCTATGCAACTATTATCGCTAGACTACTGAAATTTGGTAAGAAGCTGTATAAAGTAAGTCCCTTTCCTATTACCTATCACTTTTTGAAATCGGAAAAATGAGCGGTGCACCTCCCATACAAATGAGATTTTTCATACCCCCTATCTATGCAACTATTATCGCTAGACTACTGAAATTTGGTAAGACGTTGTATAAAGTAAGTCCCTTTCCTATTACCTATCACTTTTTTAAATCGGAAAAGGGAGCGGTGCACCTCCCATACAAATGAGATTTTTCATCTATACATATTATAAAAAGTAAACACTTTTTTTCGTGTCGCCACTTGACGCTCAAACGCGTGGACGGATTTTAACCAAACTTACACGCATTTCAGGTACATAGCCCGGCATGGTTCTTATGTACTTTTTTTTGAAATCGGAAAAGGGGGCTCCCATACAAATGGGAACTTTCATACTCAATATCTTTGGAGGTATTAATGCTAGACTACTAAATTTTGGTAAGGCGTTCTATAAAGTAAGTCCCTTTATTAATACCTATCCCTTTTCGAAATCGGAAAAGGTTACGTGGGACCTCCCATTCAAATTGGGTCTTTCATACCCCCTATCTATGGAACTATTACCGCTAGACTACTGAAATTTGGTAAGACGTTGTACAAAGTAAGTGCCTTTCCTATTACATATCATTTTTTGAAATCGGAAAAGGGAGCGGTGCACCTCCCATACAAATGAGATTTTTCATACCCCCTATCTATGCAACTATTATCGCTAGACTACTGAAAGTTGGTAAGACGTTGTATAAAGTAAGTCCCTTTCCTATTACCTATCACTTTTTGAAATCGGAAAAGGGGGCGTGGCACCTCCCATACAAATGAGATTTTTCATACCCCCTATCTATGCAACTATTATCGCTAGACTACTGAAATTTGGTAAGACGTTGTATAAAATAAGTCCCTTTCCTATTACCTATCACTTGTTGAAATCGGAAAAGGGGCGTGGCACCTCCCATACAAATGGGAACTTTCATACTCAATATCTTTGGAGGTATTAATGCTAGACTACTAAATTTTGGTAAGGCGTTCTATAAAGTAAGTCCCTTTCCTAATACCCATCCCTTTTTGAAATCGGAAAAGGGGGCGTGGCACCTGCCATACAAATGGGAGTTTTCGTACTCAATATCTTTGGAAGTATTAATGCTAGACTAATAAATTTTGGTAAGGCGTTGTATGAAGTAAGTCCCTTTCCTATTACCTATCACTTTTTGAAATCGGAAAAGGAAGCGGTGCACCTCCCATACAAATTAGATTTTTCATACCCCCTATCTATGCAACTGTTATCGCTAGACTACTGAAATTTGGTAAGAAGCTGTATAAAGTAAGTCCCTTTCCTATGACCTATCACTTTTTGAAATCGGAAAAGGGAGCGGTGCAACTCCCATACAAATGAGATTTTTCATACCCCCTATCTATGCAACTATTATCGCTAGACTACTGAAATTTGGTAAGACGTTGTATAAAGTAAGTCCCTTTCCTATTACCTATCCCTTTTTGAAATCGGAAAAGTAGGCGTGGCACCTCCCATACAAATGGGATCTTTCATGCCCCCTATCTATGCAACTATTATCGCTAGACTACTGAAATTTGGTAAGAAGCTGTATAAAGTAAGTCCCTTTCCTATTACCTATCACTTTTTGAAATCGGAAAAATGAGCGGTGCACCTCCCATACAAATGAGATTTTTCATACCCCCTATCTATGCAACTATTATCGCTAGACTACTGAAATTTGGTAAGACGTTGTATAAAGTAAGTCCCTTTCCTATTACCTATCACTTTTTTAAATCGGAAAAGGGAGCGGTGCACCTCCCATACAAATGAGATTTTTCATCTATACATATTATAAAAAGTAAACACTTTTTTTCGTGTCGCCACTTGACGCTCAAACGCGTGGACGGATTTTAACCAAACTTACACGCATTTCAGGTACATAGCCCGGCATGGTTCTTATGTACTTTTTTTTGAAATCGGAAAAGGGGGCTCCCATACAAATGGGATCTTTCTTACCCCCTATCTATGCAACTATTATCGCTAGACTACTGAAATTTGGTAAGAAGTTGTATAAAGTAAGTCCCTTTCCTATTACCTATCACTTTTTGAAATCGGAAAAGGGAGCGGTGCACCTCCCATACAAATGAGATTTTTCATCTATACATAATCTATACATATTATAAAAAGTAAACACTTTTTTTCGTGTCGCCACTTGACGCTCAAACGCGTGGACGGATTTTAACCAAACTTACACGCAGGTCAGGTACATAGCCCGGCATGGTTCTTATGTACTTTTTTTTGAAGTCGGAAAAGGGGGCTCCCATAAAAATGGGATCTTTCTTACCCCCTATCCATGCAACTATTATCGCTAGACTACTGAAATTTGGTAAGAAGTTGTATAAAGTAAGTCCCTTTCCTATAACCTATAACTTTTTGAAATCGGAAAAGGGGGCGTGGCACCTCCCATACAAATGGGAACTTTCATACTTAATATCGTTGGAGGTATTAATGCTAGACTACTGAAATTTGGTAAGACGTTGTATAAAGTAAGTCCCTTGCCTATTACCTATCACTTTTTGAAATCGGAAAAGGGGGCGTGGCACCTCCCATACAAATGGGAACTTTCATACTCAATATCTTTGGAGGTATTAATGCTAGACTACTAAATTTTGGTAAGGCGTTCTATAAAGTAAGTCCCTTTATTAATACCTATCCCTTTTCGAAATCGGAAAAGGGGACGTGGGACCTCCCATTCAAATTGGGTCTTTCATACCCCCTATCTATGCAACTATTACCGCTAGACTACTGAAATTTGGTAAGACGTTGTACAAAGTAAGTGCCTTTCCTATTACATATCATTTTTTGAAATCGGAAAAGGGAGCGGTGCACCTCCCATACAAATGAGATTTTTCATACCCCCTATCTATGCAACTATTATCGCTAGACTACTGAAAGTTGGTAAGACGTTGTATAAAGTAAGTCCCTTTCCTATTACCTATCACTTTTTGAAATCGGAAAAGGGGGCGTGGCACCTCCCATACAAATGAGATTTTTCATACCCCCTATCTATGCAACTATTATCGCTAGACTACTGAAATTTGGTAAGACGTTGTATAAAATAAGTCCCTTTCCTATTACCTATCACTTGTTGAAATCGGAAAAGGGGCGTGGCACCTCCCATACAAATGGGAACTTTCATACTCAATATCTTTGGAGGTATTAATGCTAGACTACTAAATTTTGGTAAGGCGTTCTATAAAGTAAGTCCCTTTCCTAATACCCATCCCTTTTTGAAATCGGAAAAGGGGGCGTGGCACCTGCCATACAAATGGGAGTTTTCGTACTCAATATCTTTGGAAGTATTAATGCTAGACTAATAAATTTTGGTAAGGCGTTGTATGAAGTAAGTCCCTTTCCTATTACCTATCACTTTTTGAAATCGGAAAAGGAAGCGGTGCACCTCCCATACAAATTAGATTTTTCATACCCCCTATCTATGCAACTGTTATCGCTAGACTACTGAAATTTGGTAAGAAGCTGTATAAAGTAAGTCCCTTTCCTATTACCTATCACTTTTTGAAATCGGAAAAATGAGCGGTGCAACTCCCATACAAATGAGATTTTTCATACCCCCTATCTATGCAACTATTATCGCTAGACTACTGAAATTTGGTAAGACGTTGTATAAAGTAAGTCCCTTTCCTATTACCTATCCCTTTTTGAAATCGGAAAAGTAGGCGTGGCACCTCCCATACAAATGGGATCTTTCATGCCCCCTATCCATGCAACTATTATCGCTAGACTACTGAAATTTGGTAAGAAGTTGTATAAAGTAAGTACCTTTCCTATAACCTATCACTTTTTGAAATCGGAAAAGGGGGCGTGGCACCTCCCATACAAATGGGAACTTTCATACTTAATATCGTTGGAGGTATTAATGCTAGACTACTGAAATTTGGTAAGACGTTGTATAAAGTAAGTCCCTTTCCTATTACCTATCACTTTTTTAAATCGGAAAAGGGAGCGGTGCACCTCCCATACAAATGAGATTTTTCATCTATACATAATCTATACATATTATAAAAAGTAAACACTTTTTTTCGTGTCGCCACTTGACGCTCAAACGCGTGGACGGATTTTAACCAAACTTACACGCAGGTCAGGTACATAGCCCGGCATGGTTCTTAGGTACTTTTTTTTGAAGTCGGAAAAGGGGGCTCCCATAAAAATGGGATCTTTCTTACCCCCTATCCATGCAACTATTATCGCTAGACTACTGAAATTTGGTAAGAAGTTGTATAAAGTAAGTCCCTTTCCTATAACCTATCACTTTTTGAAATCGGAAAAGGGGGCGTGGCACCTCCCATACAAATGGGAACTTTCATACTTAATATCGTTGGAGGTATTAATGCTAGACTACTGAAATTTGGTAAGACGTTGTATAAAGTAAGTCCCTTTCCTATTACCTATCACTTTTTGAAATCGGAAAAGGGGGCGTGGCACCTCCCATACAAATGGGAACTTTCATACTCAATATCTTTGGAGGTATTAATGCTAGACTACTAAATTTTGGTAAGGCGTTCTATAAAGTAAGTCCCTTTATTAATACCTATCCCTTTTCGAAATCGGAAAAGGGGACGTGGGACCTCCCATTCAAATTGGGTCTTTCATACCCCCTATCTATGCAACTATTACCGCGAGACTACTGAAATTTGGTAAGACGTTGTATAAAGTAAGTCCCTTTCCTATTACCTATCACTTTTTGAAATCGGAAAAGGGGGCGTGGCACCTCCCATACAAATGGGAACTTTCATACTCAATATCTTTGGAGGTATTAATGCTAGACTACTAAATTTTGGTAAGGCGTTCTATAAAGTAAGTCCCTTTATTAATACCTATCCCTTTTCGAAATCGGAAAAGGGGACGTGGGACCTCCCATTCAAATTGGGTCTTTCATACCCCCTATCTATGCAACTATTATCGCTAGACTACTGAAAGTTGGTAAGACGTTGTATAAAGTAAGTCCCTTTCCTATTACCTATCACTGTTTGAAATCGGAAAAGGGGGCGTGGCACCTCCCATACAAATGAGATTTTTCATACCCCCTATCTATGCAACTATTATCGCTAGACTACTGAAATTTGGTAAGACGTTGTATAAAATAAGTCCCTTTCCTATTACCTATCACTTGTTGAAATCGGAAAAGGGGCGTGGCACCTCCCATACAAATGGGAACTTTCATACTCAATATCTTTGGAGGTATTAATGCTAGACTACTAAATTTTGGTAAGGCGTTCTATAAAGTAAGTCCCTTTCCTATTACCTATCACTTTTTGAAATCGGAAAAGGAAGCGGTGCACCTCCCATACAAATGAGATTTTTCATACCCCCTATCTATGCAACTATTATCGCTAGACTACTGAAAGTTGGTAAGACGTTGTATAAAGTAAGTCCCTTTCCTATTACCTATCACTGTTTGAAATCGGAAAAGGGGGCGTGGCACCTCCCATACAAATGAGATTTTTCATACCCCCTATCTATGCAACTATTATCGCTAGACTACTGAAAGTTGGTAAGACGTTGTATAAAGTAAGTCCCTTTCCTATTACCTATCACTTTTTGAAATCGGAAAAGGGGGCGTGGCACCTCCCATACAAATGAGATTTTTCATACCCCCTATCTATGCAACTATTATCGCTAGACTACTGAAATTTGGTAAGACGTTGTATAAAATAAGTCCGTTTCCTATTACCTATCACTTGTTGAAATCGGAAAAGGGGCGTGGCACCTCCCATACAAATGGGAACTTTCATACTCAATATCTTTGGAGGTATTAATGCTAGACTACTAAATTTTGGTAAGGCGTTCTATAAAGTAAGTCCCTTTCCTATTACCTATCACTTTTTGAAATCGGAAAAGGGGGCGTGGCACCTCCCATACAAATGGGAACTTTCATACTTAATATCGTTGGAGGTATTAATGCTAGACTACTGAAATTTGGTAAGACGTTGTATAAAGTAAGTCCCTTTCCTATTACCTATCACTTTTTGAAATCGGAAAAGGGGGCGTGGCACCTCCCATACAAATGGGAACTTTCATACTCAATATCTTTGGAGGTATTAATGCTAGACTACTAAATTTTGGTAAGGCGTTCTATAAATTAAGTCCCTTTATTAATACCTATCCCTTTTCGAAATCGGAAAAGGGGACGTGGGACCTCCCATTCAAATTGGGTCTTTCATACCCCCTATCTATGCAACTATTACCGCGAGACTACTGCAATTTGGTAAGACGTTGTACAAAGTAAGTCCCTTTCCTATTACATATCATTTTTTGAAATCGGAAAAGGGAGCGGTGCACCTCCCATACAAATGAGATTTTTCATACCCCCTATCTATGCAACTATTATCGCTAGACTACTGAAAGTTGGTAAGACGTTGTATAAAGTAAGTCCCTTTCCTATTACCTATCACTGTTTGAAATCGGAAAAGGGGGCGTGGCACCTCCCAAACAAATGAGATTTTCATACCCCCTATCTATGCAACTATTATCGCTAGACTACTGAAATTTGGTAAGACGTTGTATAAAATAAGTCCCTTTCCTATTACCTATCACTTGTTGAAATCGGAAAAGGGGCGTGGCACCTCCCATACAAATGGGAACTTTCATACTCAATATCTTTGGAGGTATTAATGCTAGACTACTAAATTTTGGTAAGGCGTTCTATAAAGTAAGTCCCTTTCCTATTACCTATCACTTTTTGAAATCGGAAAAGGAAGCGGTGCACCTCCCATACAAATGAGATTTTTCATACCCCCTATCTATGCAACTATTATCGCTAGACTACTGAAAGTTGGTAAGACGTTGTATAAAGTAAGTCCCTTTCCTATTACCTATCACTGTTTGAAATCGGAAAAGGGGGCGTGGCACCTCCCATACAAATGAGATTTTTCATACCCCCTATCTATGCAACTATTATCGCTAGACTACTGAAATTTGGTAAGACGTTGTATAAAGTAAGTCCCTTTCCTATTACCTATCACTGTTTGAAATCGGAAAAGGGGGCGTGGCACCTCCCATACAAATGAGATTTTTCATACCCCCTATCTATGCAACTATTATCGCTAGACTACTGAAATTTGGTAAGACGTTGTATAAAATAAGTCCGTTTCCTATTACCTATCACTTGTTGAAATCGGAAAAGGGGCGTGGCACCTCCCATACAAATGGGAACTTTCATACTCAATATCTTTGGAGGTATTAATGCTAGACTACTAAATTTTGGTAAGGCGTTCTATAAAGTAAGTCCCTTTCCTATTACCTATCACTTTTTGAAATCGGAAAAGGGGGCGTGGCACCTGCCATACAAATGGGAGTTTTCGTACTCAATATCTTTGGAAGTATTAATGCTAGACTAATAAATTTTGGTAAGGCGTTGTATGAAGTAAGTCCCTTTCCTATTACCTATCACTTTTTGAAATCGGAAAAGGAAGCGGTGCACCTCCCATACAAATTAGATTTTTCATACCGCCTATCTATGCAACTGTTATCGCTAGACTACTGAAATTTGGTAAGAAGCTGTATAAAGTAAGTCCCTTTCCTATGACCTATCACTTTTTGAAATCGGAAAAATGAGCGGTGCAACTCCCATACAAATGAGATTTTTCATACCCCCTATCTATGCAACTATTATCGCTAGACTACTGAAATTTGGTAAGACGTTGTATAAAGTAAGTCCCTTTCCTATTACCTATCCCTTTTTGAAATCGGAAAAGTAGGCGTGGCACCTCCCATACAAATGGGATCTTTCATGCCCCCTATCCATGCAACTATTATCGCTAGACTACTGAAATTTGGTAAGAAGTTGTATAAAGTAAGTACCTTTCCTATAACCTATCACTTTTTGAAATCGGAAAAGGGGGCGTGGCACCTGCCATACAAATGGGAGTTTTCGTACTCAATATCTTTGGAAGTATTAATGCTAGACTAATAAATTTTGGTAAGGCGTTGTATGAAGTAAGTCCCTTTCCTATTACCTATCACTTTTTGAAATCGGAAAAGGAAGCGGTGCACCTCCCATACAAATTAGATTTTTCATACCCCCTATCTATGCAACTGTTATCGCTAGACTACTGAAATTTGGTAAGAAGCTGTATAAAGTAAGTCCCTTTCCTATTACCTATCACTTTTTGAAATCGGAAAAATGAGCGGTGCAACTCCCATACAAATGAGATTTTTCATACCCCCTATCTATGCAACTATTATCGCTAGACTACTGAAATTTGGTAAGACGTTGTATAAAGTAAGTCCCTTTCCTATTACCTATCCCTTTTTGAAATCGGAAAAGTAGGCGTGGCACCTCCCATACAAATGGGATCTTTCATGCCCCCTATCCATGCAACTATTATCGCTAGACTACTGAAATTTGGTAAGAAGTTGTATAAAGTAAGTACCTTTCCTATAACCTATCACTTTTTGAAATCGGAAAAGGGGGCGTGGCACCTCCCATACAAATGGGAACTTTCATACTCAATATCTTTGGAGGTATTAATGCTAGACTACTAAATTTTGGTAAGGCGTTCTATAAAGTAAGTCCCTTTATTAATACCTATCCCTTTTCGAAATCGGAAAAGGGGACGTGGGACCTCCCATTCAAATTGGGTCTTTCATACCCCCTATCTATGCAACTATTACCGCGAGACTACTGCAATTTGGTAAGACGTTGTACAAAGTAAGTCCCTTTCCTATTACATATCATTTTTTGAAATCGGAAAAGGGAGCGGTGCACCTCCCATACAAATGAGATTTTTCATACCCCCTATCTATGCAACTATTATCGCTAGACTACTGAAATTTGGTAAGACGTTGTATAAAGTAAGTCCCTTTCCTATTACCTATCCCTTTTTGAAATCGGAAAAGTAGGCGTGGCACCTCCCATACAAATGGGATCTTTCATGCCCCCTATCTATGCAACTATTATCGCTAGACTACTGAAATTTGGTAAGACGTTGTATAAAGTAAGTCCCTTTCCTATTACCTATCCCTTTTTGAAATCGGAAAAGTAGGCGTGGCACCTCCCATACAAATGGGATCTTTCATGCCCCCTATCTATGCAACTATTATCGCTAGACTACTGAAATTTGGTAAGAAGCTGTATAAAGTAAGTCCCTTTCCTATTACCTATCACTTTTTGAAATCGGAAAAATGAGCGGTGCACCTCCCATACAAATGAGATTTTTCATACCCCCTATCTATGCAACTATTATCGCTAGACTACTGAAAGTTGGTAAGACGTTGTATAAAGTAAGTCCCTTTCCTATTACCTATCACTGTTTGAAATCGGAAAAGGGGGCGTGGCACCTCCCATACAAATGAGATTTTTCATACCCCCTATCTATGCAACTATTATCGCTAGACTACTGAAAGTTGGTAAGACGTTGTATAAAGTAAGTCCCTTTCCTATTACCTATCACTGTTTGAAATCGGAAAAGGGGGCGTGGCACCTCCCATACAAATGAGATTTTTCATACCCCCTATCTATGCAACTATTATCGCTAGACTACTGAAATTTGGTAAGACGTTGTACAAAGTAAGTCCCTTTCCTATTACATATCATTTTTTGAAATCGGAAAAGGGAGCGGTGCAACTCCCATACAAATGAGATTTTTCATACCCCCTATCTATGCAACTATTATCGCTAGACTACTGAAAGTTGGTAAGACGTTGTATAAAGTAAGTCCCTTTCCTATTACCTATCACTGTTTGAAATCGGAAAAGGGGGCGGTGCACCTCCCATACAAATGAGATTTTTCATACCCCCTATCTATGCAACTATTATCGCTAGACTACTGAAAGTTGGTAAGACGTTGTATAAAGTAAGTCCCTTTCCTATTACCTATCACTGTTTGAAATCGGAAAAGGGGGCGTGGCACCTCCCATACAAATGAGATTTTTCATACCCCCTATCTATGCAACTATTATCGCTAGACTACTGAAAGTTGGTAAGACGTTGTATAAAGTAAGTCCCTTTCCTATTACCTATCACTGTTTGAAATCGGAAAAGGGGGCGTGGCACCTCCCATACAAATGAGATTTTTCATACCCCCTATCTATGCAACTATTATCGCTAGACTACTGAAATTTGGTAAGACGTTGTATAAAATAAGTCCGTTTCCTATTACCTATCACTTGTTGAAATCGGAAAAGGGGCGTGGCACCTCCCATACAAATGGGAACTTTCATACTCAATATCTTTGGAGGTATTAATGCTAGACTACTAAATTTTGGTAAGGCGTTCTATAAAGTAAGTCCCTTTCCTATTACCTATCACTTTTTGAAATCGGAAAAGGGGGCGTGGCACCTGCCATACAAATGGGAGTTTTCGTACTCAATATCTTTGGAAGTATTAATGCTAGACTAATAAATTTTGGTAAGGCGTTGTATGAAGTAAGTCCCTTTCCTATTACCTATCACTTTTTGAAATCGGAAAAGGAAGCGGTGCACCTCCCATACAAATTAGATTTTTCATACCGCCTATCTATGCAACTGTTATCGCTAGACTACTGAAATTTGGTAAGAAGCTGTATAAAGTAAGTCCCTTTCCTATGACCTATCACTTTTTGAAATCGGAAAAGGGAGCGGTGCAACTCCCATACAAATGAGATTTTTCATACCCCCTATCTATGCAACTATTATCGCTAGACTACTGAAATTTGGTAAGACGTTGTATAAAGTAAGTCCCTTTCCTATTACCTATCCCTTTTTGAAATCGGAAAAGTAGGCGTGGCACCTCCCATACAAATGGGATCTTTCATGCCCCCTATCTATGCAACTATTATCGCTAGACTACTGAAATTTGGTAAGAAGCTGTATAAAATAAGTCCCTTTCCTATTACCTATCACTTTTTGAAATCGGAAAAATGAGCGGTGCACCTCCCATACAAATGAGATTTTTCATACCCCCTATCTATGCAACTATTATCGCTAGACTACTGAAATTTGGTAAGACGTTGTACAAAGTAAGTCCCTTTCCTATTACATATCATTTTTTGAAATCGGAAAAGGGAGCGGTGCAACTCCCATACAAATGAGATTTTTCATACCCCCTATCTATGCAACTATTATCGCTAGACTACTGAAATTTGGTAAGACGTTGTATAAAGTAAGTCCCTTTCCTATTACCTATCACTTTTTGAAATCGGAAAAGGGGGCGTGGCACCTCCCATACAAATGGGAACTTTCATACTCAATATCTTTGGAGGTATTAATGCTAGACTACTAAATTTTGGTAAGGCGTTCTATAAAGTAAGTCCCTTTATTAATACCTATCCCTTTTCGAAATCGGAAAAGGGGACGTGGGACCTCCCATTCAAATTGGGTCTTTCATACCCCCTATCTATGCAACTATTACCGCGAGACTACTGCAATTTGGTAAGACGTTGTACAAAGTAAGTCCCTTTCCTATTACATATCATTTTTTGAAATCGGAAAAGGGAGCGGTGCACCTCCCATACAAATGAGATTTTTCATACCCCCTATCTATGCAACTATTATCGCTAGACTACTGAAAGTTGGTAAGACGTTGTATAAAGTAAGTCCCTTTCCTATTACCTATCACTGTTTGAAATCGGAAAAGGGGGCGTGGCACCTCCCATACAAATGAGATTTTCATACCCCCTATCTATGCAACTATTATCGCTAGACTACTGAAATTTGGTAAGACGTTGTATAAAATAAGTCCCTTTCCTATTACCTATCACTTGTTGAAATCGGAAAAGGGGCGTGGCACCTCCCATACAAATGGGAACTTTCATACTCAATATCTTTGGAGGTATTAATGCTAGACTACTAAATTTTGGTAAGGCGTTCTATAAAGTAAGTCCCTTTCCTATTACCTATCACTTTTTGAAATCGGAAAAGGAAGCGGTGCACCTCCCATACAAATGAGATTTTTCATACCCCCTATCTATGCAACTATTATCGCTAGACTACTGAAAGTTGGTAAGACGTTGTATAAAGTAAGTCCCTTTCCTATTACCTATCACTGTTTGAAATCGGAAAAGGGGGCGTGGCACCTCCCATACAAATGAGATTTTTCATACCCCCTATCTATGCAACTATTATCGCTAGACTACTGAAAGTTGGTAAGACGTTGTATAAAGTAAGTCCCTTTCCTATTACCTATCACTGTTTGAAATCGGAAAAGGGGGCGTGGCACCTCCCATACAAATGAGATTTTTCATACCCCCTATCTATGCAACTATTATCGCTAGACTACTGAAATTTGGTAAGACGTTGTATAAAATAAGTCCGTTTCCTATTACCTATCACTTGTAGAAATCGGAAAAGGGGCGTGGCACCTCCCATACAAATGGGAACTTTCATACTCAATATCTTTGGAGGTATTAATGCTAGACTACTAAATTTTGGTAAGGCGTTCTATAAAGTAAGTCCCTTTCCTATTACCTATCACTTTTTGAAATCGGAAAAGGTTGCGTGGCACCTCCCATACAAATGGGAACTTTCATACTTAATATCGTTGGAGGTATTAATGCTAGACTACTGAAATTTGGTAAGACGTTGTATAAAGTAAGTCCCTTTCCTATTACCTATCACTTTTTGAAATCGGAAAAGGGGGCGTGGCACCTCCCATACAAATGGGAACTTTCATACTCAATATCTTTGGAAGTATTAATGCTAGACTAATAAATTTTGGTAAGGCGTTGTATAAAATAAGTCCCTTTCCTATTACCTATCACTTGTTGAAATCGGAAAAGGGGCGTGGCACCTCCCATACAAATGGGAACTTTCATACTCAATATCTTTGGAGGTATTAATGCTAGACTACTAAATTTTGGTAAGGCGTTCTATAAAGTAAGTCCCTTTCCTAATACCCATCCCTTTTTGAAATCGGAAAAGGGGGCGTGGCACCTGCCATACAAATGGGAGTTTTCGTACTCAATATCTTTGGAAGTATTAATGCTAGACTAATAAATTTTGGTAAGGCGTTGTATGAAGTAAGTCCCTTTCCTATTACCTATCACTTTTTGAAATCGGAAAAGGAAGCGGTGCACCTCCCATACAAATTAGATTTTTCATACCCCCTATCTATGCAACTGTTATCGCTAGACTACTGAAATTTGGTAAGAAGCTGTATAAAGTAAGTCCCTTTCCTATTACCTATCACTTTTTGAAATCGGAAAAATGAGCGGTGCAACTCCCATACAAATGAGATTTTTCATACCCCCTATCTATGCAACTATTATCGCTAGACTACTGAAATTTGGTAAGACGTTGTATAAAGTAAGTCCCTTTCCTATTACCTATCCCTTTTTGAAATCGGAAAAGTAGGCGTGGCACCTCCCATACAAATGGGATCTTTCATGCCCCCTATCCATGCAACTATTATCGCTAGACTACTGAAATTTGGTAAGAAGTTGTATAAAGTAAGTACCTTTCCTATAACCTATCACTTTTTGAAATCGGAAAAGGGGGCGTGGCACCTCCCATACAAATGGGAACTTTCATACTTAATATCGTTGGAGGTATTAATGCTAGACTACTGAAATTTGGTAAGACGTTGTATAAAGTAAGTCCCTTTCCTATTACCTATCACTTTTTTAAATCGGAAAAGGGAGCGGTGCACCTCCCATACAAATGAGATTTTTCATCTATACATAATCTATACATATTATAAAAAGTAAACACTTTTTTTCGTGTCGCCACTTGACGCTCAAACGCGTGGACGGATTTTAACCAAACTTACACGCACGTCAGGTACATAGCCCGGCATGGTTCTTAGGTACTTTTTTTTGAAGTCGGAAAAGGGGGCTCCCATAAAAATGGGATCTTTCTTACCCCCTATCCATGCAACTATTATCGCTAGACTACTGAAATTTGGTAAGAAGTTGTATAAAGTAAGTCCCTTTCCTATAACCTATCACTTTTTGAAATCGGAAAAGGGGGCGTGGCACCTCCCATACAAATGGGAACTTTCATACTTAATATCGTTGGAGGTATTAATGCTAGACTACTGAAATTTGGTAAGACGTTGTATAAAGTAAGTCCCTTTCCTATTACCTATCACTTTTTGAAATCGGAAAAGGGGGCGTGGCACCTCCCATACAAATGGGAACTTTCATACTCAATATCTTTGGAGGTATTAATGCTAGACTACTAAATTTTGGTAAGGCGTTCTATAAAGTAAGTCCCTTTATTAATACCTATCCCTTTTCGAAATCGGAAAAGGGGACGTGGGACCTCCCATTCAAATTGGGTCTTTCATACCCCCTATCTATGCAACTATTACCGCGAGACTACTGCAATTTGGTAAGACGTTGTACAAAGTAAGTCCCTTTCCTATTACATATCATTTTTTGAAATCGGAAAAGGGAGCGGTGCACCTCCCATACAAATGAGATTTTTCATACCCCCTATCTATGCAACTATTATCGCTAGACTACTGAAAGTTGGTAAGACGTTGTATAAAGTAAGTCCCTTTCCTATTACCTATCACTGTTTGAAATCGGAAAAGGGGGCGTGGCACCTCCCATACAAATGAGATTTTTCATACCCCCTATCTATGCAACTATTATCGCTAGACTACTGAAATTTGGTAAGACGTTGTATAAAATAAGTCCCTTTCCTATTACCTATCACTTGTTGAAATCGGAAAAGGGGCGTGGCACCTCCCATACAAATGGGAACTTTCATACTCAATATCTTTGGAGGTATTAATGCTAGACTACTAAATTTTGGTAAGGCGTTCTATAAAGTAAGTCCCTTTCCTATTACCTATCACTTTTTGAAATCGGAAAAGGAAGCGGTGCACCTCCCATACAAATGAGATTTTTCATACCCCCTATCTATGCAACTATTATCGCTAGACTACTGAAAGTTGGTAAGACGTTGTATAAAGTAAGTCCCTTTCCTATTACCTATCACTGTTTGAAATCGGAAAAGGGGGCGTGGCACCTCCCATACAAATGAGACTTTTCATACCCCCTATCTATGCAACTATTATCGCTAGACTACTGAAAGTTGGTAAGACGTTGTATAAAGTAAGTCCCTTTCCTATTACCTATCACTGTTTGAAATCGGAAAAGGGGGCGTGGCACCTCCCATACAAATGAGATTTTTCATACCCCCTATCTATGCAACTATTATCGCTAGACTACTGAAATTTGGTAAGACGTTGTATAAAATAAGTCCGTTTCCTATTACCTATCACTTGTTGAAATCGGAAAAGGGGCGTGGCACCTCCCATACAAATGGGAACTTTCATACTCAATATCTTTGGAGGTATTAATGCTAGACTACTAAATTTTGGTAAGGCGTTCTATAAAGTAAGTCCCTTTCCTATTACCTATCACTTTTTGAAATCGGAAAAGGGGGCGTGGCACCTCCCATACAAATGGGAACTTTCATACTTAATATCGTTGGAGGTATTAATGCTAGACTACTGAAATTTGGTAAGACGTTGTATAAAGTAAGTCCCTTTCCTATTACCTATCACTTTTTGAAATCGGAAAAGGGGGCGTGGCACCTCCCATACAAATGGGAACTTTCATACTCAATATCTTTGGAGGTATTAATGCTAGACTACTAAATTTTGGTAAGGCGTTCTATAAAGTAAGTCCCTTTATTAATACCTATCCCTTTTCGAAATCGGAAAAGGGGACGTGGGACCTCCCATTCAAATTGGGTCTTTCATACCCCCTATCTATGCAACTATTACCGCGAGACTACTGCAATTTGGTAAGACGTTGTACAAAGTAAGTCCCTTTCCTATTACATATCATTTTTTGAAATCGGAAAAGGGAGCGGTGCACCTCCCATACAAATGAGATTTTTCATACCCCCTATCTATGCAACTATTATCGCTAGACTACTGAAAGTTGGTAAGACGTTGTATAAAGTAAGTCCCTTTCCTATTACCTATCACTGTTTGAAATCGGAAAAGGGGGCGTGGCACCTCCCATACAAATGAGATTTTCATACCCCCTATCTATGCAACTATTATCGCTAGACTACTGAAATTTGGTAAGACGTTGTATAAAATAAGTCCCTTTCCTATTACCTATCACTTGTTGAAATCGGAAAAGGGGCGTGGCACCTCCCATACAAATGGGAACTTTCATACTCAATATCTTTGGAGGTATTAATGCTAGACTACTAAATTTTGGTAAGGCGTTCTATAAAGTAAGTCCATTTCCTATTACCTATCACTTTTTGAAATCGGAAAAGGAAGCGGTGCACCTCCCATACAAATGAGATTTTTCATACCCCCTATCTATGCAACTATTATCGCTAGACTACTGAAAGTTGGTAAGACGTTGTATAAAGTAAGTCCCTTTCCTATTACCTATCACTTTTTGAAATCGGAAAAGGGGGCGTGGCACCTCCCATACAAATGAGATTTTTCATACCCCCTATCTATGCAACTATTATCGCTAGACTACTGAAATTTGGTAAGACGTTGTATAAAGTAAGTCCCTTTCCTATTACCTATCACTGTTTGAAATCGGAAAAGGGGGCGTGGCACCTCCCATACAAATGAGATTTTTCATACCCCCTATCTATGCAACTATTATCGCTAGACTACTGAAATTTGGTAAGACGTTGTATAAAATAAGTCCGTTTCCTATTACCTATCACTTGTTGAAATCGGAAAAGGGGCGTGGCACCTCCCATACAAATGGGAACTTTCATACTCAATATCTTTGGAGGTATTAATGCTAGACTACTAAATTTTGGTAAGGCGTTCTATAAAGTAAGTCCCTTTCCTATTACCTATCACTTTTTGAAATCGGAAAAGGGGGCGTGGCACCTGCCATACAAATGGGAGTTTTCGTACTCAATATCTTTGGAAGTATTAATGCTAGACTAATAAATTTTGGTAAGGCGTTGTATGAAGTAAGTCCCTTTCCTATTACCTATCACTTTTTGAAATCGGAAAAGGAAGCGGTGCACCTCCCATACAAATTAGATTTTTCATACCGCCTATCTATGCAACTGTTATCGCTAGACTACTGAAATTTGGTAAGAAGCTGTATAAAGTAAGTCCCTTTCCTATGACCTATCACTTTTTGAAATCGGAAAAGGGAGCGGTGCACCTCCCATACAAATGAGATTTTTCATACCCCCTATCTATGCAACTATTATCGCTAGACTACTGAAATTTGGTAAGACGTTGTATAAAGTAAGTCCCTTTCCTATTACCTATCCCTTTTTGAAATCGGAAAAGTAGGCGTGGCACCTCCCATACAAATGGGATCTTTCATGCCCCCTATCTATGCAACTATTATCGCTAGACTACTGAAATTTGGTAAGAAGCTGTATAAAGTAAGTCCCTTTCCTATTACCTATCACTTTTTGAAATCGGAAAAATGAGCGGTGCACCTCCCATACAAATGAGATTTTTCATACCCCCTATCTATGCAACTATTATCGCTAGACTACTGAAATTTGGTAAGACGTTGTATAAAGTAAGTCCCTTTCCTATTACCTATCACTTTTTTAAATCGGACAAGGGAGCGGTGCACCTCCCATACAAATGAGATTTTTCATCTATACATAATCTATACATATTATAAAAAGTAAACACTTTTTTTCGTGTCGCCACTTGACGCTCAAACGCGTGGACGGATTTTAACCAAACTTACACGCATTTCAGGTACATAGCCCGGCATGGTTCTTATGTACTTTTTTTTGAAATCGGAAAAGGGGGCTTCCATACAAATGGGATCTTTCTTACCCCCTATCTATGCAACTATTATCGCTAGACTACTGAAATTTGGTAAGAAGTTGTATAAAGTAAGTCCCTTTCCTATTACCTATCACTTTTTGAAATCGGAAAAGGGAGCGGTGCACCTCCCATACAAATGAGATTTTTCATTTATACATAATCTATACATATTATAAAAAGTAAACACTTTTTTTCGTGTCGCCACTTGACGCTCAAACTCGTGGACGGATTTTAACCAAACTTACACGCAGGTCAGGTACATAGCCCGGCATGGTTCTTATGTACTTTTTTTTGAAGTCGGAAAAGGGGGCTCCCATAAAAATGGGATCTTTCTTACCCCCTATCCATGCAACTATTATCGCTAGACTACTGAAATTTGGTAAGAAGTTGTATAAAGTAAGTCCCTTTCCTATAACCTATCACTTTTTGAAATCGGAAAAGGGGGCGTGGCACCTCCCATACAAATGGGAACTTTCATACTTAATATCGTTGGAGGTATTAATGCTAGACTACTGAAATTTGGTAAGACGTTGTATAAAGTAAGTCCCTTTCCTGATACCTATCACTTTTTTAAATCGGAAAAGGGAGCGGTGCACCTCCCATACAAATGAGATTTTTCATCTATACATAATCTATACATATTATAAAAAGTAAACACTTTTTTTCGTGTCGCCACTTGACGCTCAAACGCGTGGACGGATTTTAACCAAACTTACACGCAGGTCAGGTACATAGCCCGGCATGGTTCTTATGTACTTTTTTTTGAAGTCGGAAAAGGGGGCTCCCATAAAAATGGGATCTTTCTTACCCCCTATCCATGCAACTATTATCGCTAGACTACTGAAATTTGGTAAGAAGTGGTATAAAGTAAGTCCCTTTCCTATAACCTATCGCTTTTTGAAATCGGAAAAGGGGGCGTGGCACCTCCCATACAAATGGGAACTTTCATACTTAATATCGTTGGAGGTATTAATGCTAGACTACTGAAATTTGGTAAGACGTTGTATAAAGTAAGTCCCTTTCCTATTACCTATCACTTTTTTAAATCGGAAAAGGGGGCGTGGCGCCTCCCATACAAATGGGAACTTTCATACTCAATATCTTTGGAGGTATTAATGCTAGACTACTAAATTTTGGTAAGGCGTTCTATAAAGTAAGTCCCTTTATTAATACCTATCCCTTTTCGAAATCGGAAAAGGGGACGTGGGACCTCCCATTCAAATTGGGTCTTTCATACCCCCTATCTATGCAACTATTACCGCTAGACTACTGAAATTTGGTAAGACGTTGTACAAAGTAAGTCCCTTTCCTATTACCTATCACTTTTTGAAATCGGAAAAGGGGGCGTGGCACCTCCCATACAAATGGGATTTTTCATACCCCCTATCTATGCAACTATTATCGCTAGACTACTGAAATTTGGTAAGACGTTGTATAAAATAAGTCCCTTTCCTATTACCTATCACTTGTTGAAATCGGAAAAGGGGCGTGGCACCTCCCATACAAATGGGAACTTTCATACTCAATATCTTTGGAGGTATTAATGCTACACTACTAAATTTTGGTAAGGCGTTCTATAAAGTAAGTTTCTTTCCTATTACCTATCACTTTTTGAAATCGGAAAAGGAAGCGGTGCACCTCCCATACAAATGAGATTTTTCATACCCCCTATCTATGCAACTATTATCGCTAGACTACTGAAAGTTGGTAAGACGTTGTATAAAGTAAGTCCCTTTCCTATTACCTATCACTTTTTGAAATCGGAAAAGGGGGCGTGGCGCCTCCCATACAAATGGGAACTTTCATACTCAATATCTTTGGAGGTATTAATGCTAGACTACTAAATTTTGGTAAGGCGTTCTATAAAGTAAGTCCCTTTATTAATACCTATCCCTTTTCGAAATCGGAAAAGGGGACGTGGGACCTCCCATTCAAATTGGGTCTTTCATACCCCCTATCTATGCAACTATTATCGCTAGACTACTGAAAGTTGGTAAGACGTTGTATAAAGTAAGTCCCTTTCCTATTACCTATCACTTTTTGAAATCGGAAAAGGGAGCGGTGCACCTCCCATACAAATGAGATTTTTCATCTATACATAATCTATACATATTATAAACAGTAAACACTTTTTTTCGTGACGCCACTTCACGCTCAAACGCGTGGACGGATTTTAACCAAACTTACACACAGGTCAGGTTCATAGCGCGGCATGGTTCTTACATACTTTTTTTTGAAATCGGAAATCGGTCCTTGGCACCTCCCATATAAATGGGAACTTTCATACTTAATATCTTTGGAGGTATTAATGCTAGACTACTGAAATTTGGTAAGACGTTGTATAAAGTAAGTCCCTTTCCTATTACCTATCACTTTTTGAAATCGGAAAGGGGAGCGGTGCACCTCCCATACAAATGAGATTTTTCATACCCCCTATCTATGCAACTATTATCGCTAGACTACTGAAAGTTGGTAAGACGTTGTATAAAGTAAGTCCCTTTCCTATTACCTATCACTTTTTGAAATCGGAAAAGGGAGCGGTGCACCTCCCATACAAATGAGATTTTTCATCTATACATAATCTATACATATTATAAACAGTAAACACTTTTTTTCGTGACGCCACTTCACGCTCAAACGCGTGGACGGATTTTAACCAAACTTACACACAGGTCAGGTTCATAGCGCGGCATGGTTCTTACATACTTTTTTTTGAAATCGGAAATCGGTCCTTGGCACCTCCCATATAAATGGGAACTTTCATACTTAATATCTTTGGAGGTATTAATGCTAGACTACTGAAATTTGGTAAGACGTTGTATAAAGTAAGTCCCTTTCCTATTACCTATCACTTTTTGAAATCGGAAAGGGGAGCGGTGCACCTCCCATACAAATGAGATTTTTCATACCCCCTATCTATGCAACTGTTATCGCTAGACTACTGAAATTTGGTAAGAAGCTGTATAAAGTAAGTCCCTTTCCTATGACCTATCACTTTTTGAAATCGGAAAAGGGAGCGGTGCAACTCCCATACAAATGAGATTTTTCATACCCCCCTATCTATGCAACTATTATCGCTAGACTACTGAAATTTGGTAAGACGTTGTATAAAATAAGTCCGTTTCCTATTACCTATCACTTGTTGAAATCGGAAAAGGGGCGTGGCACCTCCCATACAAATGGGAACTTTCATACTCAATATCTTTGGAGGTATTAATGCTAGACTACTAAATTTTGGTAAGGCGTTCTATAAAGTAAGTCCCTTTCCTATTACCTATCACTTTTTGAAATCGGAAAAGGGGGCGTGGCACCTGCCATACAAATGGGAGTTTTCGTACTCAATATCTTTGGAAGTATTAATGCTAGACTAATAAATTTTGGTAAGGCGTTGTATGAAGTAAATCCCTTTCCTATTACCTATCACTTTTTGAAATCGGAAAAGGAAGCGGTGCACCTCCCATACAAATTAGATTTTTCATACCGCCTATCTATGCAACTGTTATCGCTAGACTACTGAAATTTGGTAAGAAGCTGTATAAAGTAAGTCCCTTTCCTATGACCTATCACTTTTTGAAATCGGAAAAGGGAGCGGTGCAACTCCCATACAAATGAGATTTTTCATACCCCCTATCTATGCAACTATTATCGCTAGACTACTGAAATTTGGTAAGACGTTGTATAAAGTAAGTCCCTTTCCTATTACCTATCCCTTTTTGAAATCGGAAAAGTAGGCGTGGCACCTCCCATACAAATGGGATCTTTCATGCCCCCTATCTATGCAACTATTATCGCTAGACTACTGAAATTTGGTAAGAAGCTGTATAAAGTAAGTCCCTTTCCTATTACCTATCACTTTTTGAAATCGGAAAAATGAGCGGTGCACCTCCCATACAAATGAGATTTTTCATACCCCCTATCTATGCAACTATTATCGCTAGACTACTGAAATTTGGTAAGACGTTGTATAAAGTAAGTCCCTTTCCTATTACCTATCACTTTTTTAAATCGGAAAAGGGAGCGGTGCACCTCCCATACAAATGAGATTTTTCATCTATACATAATCTATACATATTATAAAAAGTAAACACTTTTTTTCGTGTCGCCACTTGACGCTCAAACGCGTGGACGGATTTTAACCAAACTTACACGCATTTCAGGTACATAGCCCGGCATGGTTCTTATGTACTTTTTTTTGAAATCGGAAAAGGGGGCTTCCATACAAATGGGATCTTTCTTACCCCCTATCTATGCAACTATTATCGCTAGACTACTGAAATTTGGTAAGAAGTGGTATAAAGTAAGTCCCTTTCCTATAACCTATCACTTTTTGAAATCGGAAAAGGGGGCGTGGCACCTCCCATACAAATGGGAACTTTCATACTTAATATCGTTGGAGGTATTAATGCTAGACTACTGAAATTTGGTAAGACGTTGTATAAAGTAAGTCCCTTTCCTATTACCTATCACTTTTTTAAATCGGAAAAGGGGGCGTGGCGCCTCCCATACAAATGGGAACTTTCATACTCAATATCTTTGGAGGTATTAATGCTAGACTACTAAATTTTGGTAAGGCGTTCTATAAAGTAAGTCCCTTTATTAATACCTATCCCTTTTCGAAATCGGAAAAGGGAGCGGTGCAACTCCCATACAAATGAGATTTTTCATACCCCCTATCTATGCAACTATTATCGCTAGACTACTGAAATTTGGTAAGACGTTGTATAAAGTAAGTCCCTTTCCTATTACCTATCCCTTTTTGAAATCGGAAAAGTAGGCGTGGCACCTCCCATACAAATGGGATCTTTCATGCCCCCTATCTATGCAACTATTATCGCTAGACTACTGAAATTTGGTAAGAAGCTGTATAAAGTAAGTCCCATTCCTATTACCTATCACTTTTTGAAATCGGAAAAATGAGCGGTGCACCTCCCATACAAATGAGATTTTTCATACCCCCTATCTATGCAACTATTATCGCTAGACTACTGAAATTTGGTAAGACGTTGTATAAAGTAAGTCCCTTTCCTATTACCTATCCCTTTTTGAAATCGGAAAAGTAGGCGTGGCACCTACCATACAAATGGGATCTTTCATGCCCCCTATCTATGCAACTATTATCGCTAGACTACTGAAATTTGGTAAGAAGCTGTATAAAGTAAGTCCCTTTCCTATTACCTATCACTTTTTGAAATCGGAAAAATGAGCGGTGCACCTCCCATACAAATGAGATTTTTCATACCCCCTATCTATGCAACTATTATCGCTAGACTACTGAAATTTGGTAAGACGTTGTATAAAGTAAGTCCCTTTCCTATTACCTATCACTTTTTTAAATCGGAAAAGGGAGCGGTGCACCTCCCATACAAATGAGATTTTTCATCTATACATAATCTATACATATTATAAAAAGTAAACACTTTTTTTCGTGTCGCCACTTGACGCTCAAACGCGTGGACGGATTTTAACCAAACTTACACGCATTTCAGGTACATAGCCCGGCATGGTTCTTATGTACTTTTTTTTGAAATCGGAAAAGGGGGCTTCCATACAAATGGGATCTTTCTTACCCCCTATCTATGCAACTATTATCGCTAGACTACTGAAATTTGGTAAGAAGTTGTATAAAGTAAGTCCCTTTCCTATTACCTATCACTTTTTGAAATCGGAAAAGGGAGCGGTGCACCTCCCATACAAATGAGATTTTTCATCTATACATAATCTATACATATTATAAACAGTAAACACTTTTTTTCGTGACGCCACTTCACGCTCAAACGCGTGGACGGATTTTAACCAAACTTACACACAGGTCAGGTTCATAGCGCGGCATGGTTCTTACATACTTTTTTTTGAAATCGGAAATCGGTCCTTGGCACCTCCCATATAAATGGGAACTTTCATACTTAATATCTTTGGAGGTATTAATGCTAGACTACTGAAATTTGGTAAGACGTTGTATAAAGTAAGTCCCTTTCCTATTACCTATCACTTTTTGAAATCGGAAAGGGGAGCGGTGCACCTCCCATACAAATGAGATTTTTCATACCCCCTATCTATGCAACTGTTATCGCTAGACTACTGAAATTTGGTAAGAAGCTGTATAAAGTAAGTCCCTTTCCTATGACCTATCACTTTTTGAAATCGGAAAAGGGAGCGGTGCAACTCCCATACAAATGAGATTTTTCATACCCCCTATCTATGCAACTATTATCGCTAGACTACTGAAATTTGGTAAGACGTTGTATAAAATAAGTCCGTTTCCTATTACCTATCACTTGTTGAAATCGGAAAAGGGGCGTGGCACCTCCCATACAAATGGGAACTTTCATACTCAATATCTTTGGAGGTATTAATGCTAGACTACTAAATTTTGGTAAGGCGTTCTATAAAGTAAGTCCCTTTCCTATTACCTATCACTTTTTGAAATCGGAAAAGGGGGCGTGGCACCTGCCATACAAATGGGAGTTTTCGTACTCAATATCTTTGGAAGTATTAATGCTAGACTAATAAATTTTGGTAAGGCGTTGTATGAAGTAAGTCCCTTTCCTATTACCTATCACTTTTTGAAATCGGAAAAGGAAGCGGTGCACCTCCCATACAAATTAGATTTTTCATACCGCCTATCTATGCAACTGTTATCGCTAGACTACTGAAATTTGGTAAGAAGCTGTATAAAGTAAGTCCCTTTCCTATGACCTATCACTTTTTGAAATCGGAAAAGGGAGCGGTGCAACTCCCATACAAATGAGATTTTTCATACCCCCTATCTATCCCATACAAATGGGATCTTTCATGCCCCCTATCTATGCAACTATTATCGCTAGACTACTGAAATTTGGTAAGAAGCTGTATAAAGTAAGTCCCTTTCCTATTACCTATCACTTTTTGAAATCGGAAAAATGAGCGGTGCACCTCCCATACAAATGAGATTTTTCATACCCCCTATCTATGCAACTATTATCGCTAGACTACTGAAATTTGGTAAGACGTTGTATAAAGTAAGTCCCTTTCCTATTACCTATCACTTTTTTAAATCGGAAAAGGGAGCGGTGCACCTCCCATACAAATGAGATTTTTCATCTATACATAATCTATACATATTATAAAAAGTAAACACTTTTTTTCGTGTCGCCACTTGACGCTCAAACGCGTGGACGGATTTTAACCAAACTTACACGCATTTCAGGTACATAGCCCGGCATGGTTCTTATGTACTTTTTTTTGAAATCGGAAAAGGGGGCTTCCATACAAATGGGATCTTTCTTACCCCCTATCTATGCAACTATTATCGCTAGACTACTGAAAGTTGGTAAGAAGTGGTATAAAGTAAGTCCCTTTCCTATAACCTATCACTTTTAGAAATCTCAAAAGGGGGCGTGGCACCTCCCATACAAATGGGAACTTTCATACTTAATATCGTTGGAGGTATTAATGCTAGACTACTGAAATTTGGTAAGACGTTGTATAAAGTAAGTCCCTTTCCTATTACCTATCACTTTTTTAAATCGGAAAAGGGGGCGTGGCGCCTCCCATACAAATGGGAACTTTCATACTCAATATCTTTGGAGGTATTAATGCTAGACTACTAAATTTTGGTAAGGCGTTCTATAAAGTAAGTCCCTTTATTAATACCTATCCCTTTTCGAAATCGGAAAAGGGAGCGGTGCAACTCCCATACAAATGAGATTTTTCATACCCCCTATCTATGCAACTATTATCGCTAGACTACTGAAATTTGGTAAGACGTTGTATAAAGTAAGTCCCTTTCCTATTACCTATCCCTTTTTGAAATCGGAAAAGTAGGCGTGGCACCTCCCATACAAATGGGATCTTTCATGCCCCCTATCTATGCAACTATTATCGCTAGACTACTGAAATTTGGTAAGAAGCTGTATAAAGTAAGTCCCTTTCCTATTACCTATCACTTTTTGAAATCGGAAAAATGAGCGGTGCACCTCCCATACAAATGAGATTTTTCATACCCCCTATCTATGCAACTATTATCGCTAGACTACTGAAATTTGGTAAGACGTTGTATAAAGTAAGTCCCTTTCCTATTACCTATCCCTTTTTGAAATCGGAAAAGTAGGCGTGGCACCTCCCATACAAATGGGATCTTTCATGCCCCCTATCTATGCAACTATTATCGCTAGACTACTGAAATTTGGTAAGAAGCTGTATAAAGTAAGTCCCTTTCCTATTACCTATCACTTTTTGAAATCGGAAAAATGAGCGGTGCACCTCCCATACAAATGAGATTTTTCATACCCCCTATCTATGCAACTATTATCGCTAGACTACTGAAATTTGGTAAGACGTTGTATAAAGTAAGTCCCTTTCCTATTACCTATCACTTTTTTAAATCGGAAAAGGGAGCGGTGCACCTCCCATACAAATGAGATTTTTCATCTATACATAATCTATACATATTATAAAAAGTAAACACTCTTTTTCGTGTCGCCACTTGACGCTCAAACGCGTGGACGGATTTTAACCAAACTTACACGCATTTCAGGTACATAGCCCGGCATGGTTCTTATGTACTTTTTTTTGAAATCGGAAAAGGGGGCTTCCATACAAATGGGATCTTTCTTACCCCCTATCTATGCAACTATTATCGCTAGACTACTGAAATTTGGTAAGAAGTTGTATAAAGTAAGTCCCTTTCCTATTACCTATCACTTTTTGAAATCGGAAAAGGGAGCGGTGCACCTCCCATACAAATGAGATTTTTCATTTATACATAATCTATACATATTATAAAAAGTAAACACTTTTTTTCGTGTCGCCACTTGACGCTCAAACGCGTGGACGGATTTTAACCAAACTTACACGCAGGTCAGGTACATAACCCGGCATGGTTCTTATGTACTTTTTTTTGAAGTCGGAAAAGGGGGCTCCCATAAAAATGGGATCTTTCTTACCCCCTATCCATGCAACTATTATCGCTAGACTACTGAAATTTGGTAAGATGTTGTATAAAGTAAGTCCCTTTCCTATAACCTATCACTTTTTGAAATCGGAAAAGGGGGCGTGGCACCTCCCATACAAATGGGAACTTTCATACTTAATATCGTTGGAGGTATTAATGCTAGACTACTGAAATTTGGTAAGACGTTGTATAAAGTAAGTCCCTTTCCTATTACCTATCACTTTTTTAAATCGGAAAAGGGAGCGGTGCACCTCCCATACAAATGAGATTTTTCATCTATACATAATCTATACATATTATAAAAAGTAAACACTTTTTTTCGTGTCGCCACTTGACGCTCAAACGCGTGGACGGATTTTAACCAAACTTACACGCAGGTCAGGTACATAGCCCGGCATGGTTCTTATGTACTTTTTTTTGAAGTCGGAAAAGGGGGCTCCCATAAAAATGGGATCTTTCTTACCCCCTATCCATGCAACTATTATCGCTAGACTACTGAAATTTGGTAAGAAGTGGTATAAAGTAAGTCCCTTTCCTATAACCTATCACTTTTTGAAATCGGAAAAGGGGGCGTGGCACCTCCCATACAAATGGGAACTTTCATACTTAATATCGTTGGAGGTATTAATGCTAGACTACTGAAATTTGGTAAGACGTTGTATAAAGTAAGTCCCTTTCCTATTACCTATCACTTTTTTAAATCGGAAAAGGGGGCGTGGCGCCTCCCATACAAATGGGAACTTTCATACTCAATATCTTTGGAGGTATTAATGCTAGACTACTAAATTTTGGTAAGGCGTTCTATAAAGTAAGTCCCTTTATTAATACCTATCCCTTTTCGAAATCGGAAAAGGGGACGTGGGACCTCCCATTCAAATTGGGTCTTTCATACCCCCTATCTATGCAACTATTACCGCTAGACTACTGAAATTTGGTAAGACGTTGTACAAAGTAAGTCCCTTTCCTATTACATATCATTTTTTGAAATCGGAAAAGGGAGCGGTGCACCTCCCATACAAATACCCCCCTATCTATGCAACTGTTATCGCTAGACTACTGAAAGTTGGTAAGACGTTGTATAAAGTAAGTCCCTTTCCTATTACCTATCACTGTTTGAAATCGGAAAAGGGGGCGTGGCACCTCCCATACAAATGAGATTTTTCATACCCCCTATCTATGCAACTATTATCGCTAGACTACTGAAATTTGGTAAGACGTTGTATAAAATAAGTCCGTTTCCTATTACCTATCACTTGTTGAAATCGGAAAAGGGGCGTGGCACCTCCCATACAAATGGGAACTTTCATACTCAATATCTTTGGAGGTATTAATGCTAGACTACTAAATTTTGGTAAGGCGTTCTATAAAGTAAGTCCCTTTCCTATTACCTATCACTTTTTGAAATCGGAAAAGGGGGCGTGGCACCTGCCATACAAATGGGAGTTTTCGTACTCAATATCTTTGGAAGTATTAATGCTAGACTAATAAATTTTGGTAAGGCGTTGTATGCAGTAAGTCCCTTTCCTATTACCTATCCCTTTTTGAAATCGGAAAAGTAGGCGTGGCACCTCCCATACAAATGGGATCTTTCATGCCCCCTATCTATGCAACTATTATCGCTAGACTACTGAAATTTGGTAAGAAGCTGTATAAAGTAAGTCCCTTTCCTATTACCTATCACTTTTTGAAATCGGAAAAATGAGCGGTGCACCTCCCATACAAATGAGATTTTTCATACCCCCTATCTATGCAACTATTATCACTAGACTACTGAAATTTGGTAAGACGTTGTATAAAGTAAGTCCCTTTCCTATTACCTATCCCTTTTTGAAATCGGAAAAGTAGGCGTGGCACCTCCCATACAAATGGGATCTTTCATGCCCCCTATCTATGCAACTATTATCGCTAGACTACTGAAATTTGGTAAGAAGCTGTATAAAGTAAGTCCCTTTCCTATTACCTATCACTTTTTGAAATCGGAAAAATGAGCGGTGCACCTCCCATACAAATGAGATTTTTCATACCCCCTATCTATGCAACTATTATCGCTAGACTACTGAAATTTGGTAAGGCGTTCTATAAAGTAAGTCCCTTTCCTATTACCTATCACTTTTTTAAATCGGAAAAGGGAGCGGTGCACCTCCCATACAAATGAGATTTTTCATCTATACATAATCTATACATATTATAAAAAGTAAACACTTTTTTTCGTGTCGCCACTTGACGCTCAAACGCGTGGACGGATTTTAACCAAACTTACACGCATTTCAGGTACATAGCCCGGCATGGTTCTTATGTACTTTTTTTTGAAATCGGAAAAGGGGGCTTCCATACAAATGGGATCTTTCTTACCCCCTATCTATGCAACTATTATCGCTAGACTACTGAAATTTGGTAAGAAGTTGTATAAAGTAAGTCCCTTTCCTATTACCTATCACTTTTTGAAATCGGAAAAGGGAGCGGTGCACCTCCCATACAAATGAGATTTTTCATTTATACATAATCTATACATATTATAAAAAGTAAACACTTTTTTTCGTGTCGCCACTTGACGCTCAAACGCGTGGACGGATTTTAACCAAACTTACACGCAGGTCAGGTACATAGCCCGGCATGGTTCTTATGTACTTTTTTTTGAAGTCGGAAAAGGGGGCTCCCATAAAAATGGGATCTTTCTTACCCCCTATCCATGCAACTATTATCGCTAGACTACTGAAATTTGGTAAGATGTTGTATAAAGTAAGTCCCTTTCCTATAACCTATCACTTTTTGAAATCGGAAAAGGGGGCGTGGCACCTCCCATACAAATGGGAACTTTCATACTTAATATCGTTGGAGGTATTAATGCTAGACTACTGAAATTTGGTAAGACGTTGTATAAAGTAAGTCCCTTTCCTATTACCTATCACTTTTTTAAATCGGAAAAGGGAGCGGTGCACCTCCCATACAAATGAGATTTTTCATCTATACATAATCTATACATATTATAAAAAGTAAACACTTTTTTTCGTGTCGCCACTTGACGCTCAAACGCGTGGACGGATTTTAACCAAACTTACACGCAGGTCAGGTACATAGCCCGGCATGGTTCTTATGTACTTTTTTTTGAAGTCGGAAAAGGGGGCTCCCATAAAAATGGGATCTTTCTTACCCCCTATCCATGCAACTATTATCGCTAGACTACTGAAATTTGGTAAGAAGTGGTATAAAGTAAGTCCCTTTCCTATAACCTATCACTTTTTGAAATCGGAAAAGGGGGCGTGGCACCTCCCATACAAATGGGAACTTTCATACTTAATATCGTTGGAGGTATTAATGCTAGACTACTGAAATTTGGTAAGACGTTGTATAAAGTAAGTCCCTTTCCTATTACCTATCACTTTTTTAAATCGGAAAAGGGGGCGTGGCGCCTCCCATACAAATGGGAACTTTCATACTCAATATCTTTGGAGGTATTAATGCTAGACTACTAAATTTTGGTAAGGCGTTCTATAAAGTAAGTCCCTTTATTAATACCTATCCCTTTTCGAAATCGGAAAAGGGGACGTGGGACCTCCCATTCAAATTGGGTCTTTCATACCCCCTATCTATGCAACTATTATCGCTAGACTACTGAAATTTGGTAAGACGTTGTACAAAGTAAGTCCCTTTCCTATTACATATCATTTTTTGAAATCGGAAAAGGGAGCGGTGCACCTCCCATACAAATGAGATTTTTCATACCCCCTATCTATGCAACTATTATCGCTAGACTACTGAAATGTGGTAAGACGTTGTATAAAGTAAGTCCCTTTCCTATTACCTATCACTTTTTGAAATCGGAAAAGGGGGCGTGGCACCTCCCATACAAATGGGATTTTTCATACCCCCTATCTATGCAACTATTATCGCTAGACTACTGAAATTTGGTAAGACGTTGTATAAAATAAGTCCCTTTCCTATTACCTATCACTTGTTGAAATCGGAAAAGGGGCGTGGCACCTCCCATACAAATGGGAACTTTCATACTCAATATCTTTGGAGGTATTAATGCTACACTACTAAATTTTGGTAAGGCGTTCTATAAAGTAAGTCCCTTTCCTATTACCTATCACTTTTTGAAATCGGAAAAGGAAGCGGTGCACCTCCCATACAAATTAGATTTTTCATACCCCCTATCTATGCAACTGTTATCGCTAGACTACTGAAAGTTGGTAAGACGTTGTATAAAGTAAGTCCCTTTCCTATTACCTATCACTGTTTGAAATCGGAAAAGGGGGCGTGGCACCTCCCATACAAATGAGATTTTTCATACCCCCTATCTATGCAACTATTATCGCTAGACTACTGAAATTTGGTAAGACGTTGTATAAAATAAGTCCGTTTCCTATTACCTATCACTTGTTGAAATCGGAAAAGGGGCGTGGCACCTCCCATACAAATGGGAACTTTCATACTCAATATCTTTGGAGGTATTAATGCTAGACTACTAAATTTTGGTAAGGCGTTCTATAAAGTAAGTCCCTTTCCTATTACCTATCACTTTTTGAAATCGGAAAAGGGGGCGTGGCACCTGCCATACAAATGGGAGTTTTCGTACTCAATATCTTTGGAAGTATTAATGCTAGACTAATAAATTTTGGTAAGGCGTTGTATGAAGTAAGTCCCTTTCCTATTACCTATCACTTTTTGAAATCGGAAAAGGAAGCGGTGCACCTCCCATACAAATTAGATTTTTCATACCGCCTATCTATGCAACTGTTATCGCTAGACTACTGAAATTTGGTAAGACGCTGTATAAAGTAAGTCCCTTTCCTATGACCTATCACTTTTTGAAATCGGAAAAGGGAGCGGTGCAACTCCCATACAAATGAGATTTTTCATACCCCCTATCTATGCAACTATTATCGCTAGACTACTGAAATTTGGTAAGACGTTGTATAAAGTAAGTCCCTTTCCTATTACCTATCCCTTTTTGAAATCGGAAAAGTAGGCGTGGCACCTCCCATACAAATGGGATCTTTCATGCCCCCTATCTATGCAACTATTATCGCTAGACTACTGAAATTTGGTAAGAAGCTGTATAAAGTAAGTCCCTTTCCTATTACCTATCACTTTTTGAAATCGGAAAAATGGGCGGTGCACCTCCCATACAAATGAGATTTTTCATACCCCCTATCTATGCAACTATTATCGCTAGACTACTGAAATTTGGTAAGACGTTGTATAAAGTAAGTCCCTTTCCTATTACCTATCACTTTTTTAAATCGGAAAAGGGAGCGGTGCACCTCCCATACAAATGAGATTTTTCATCTATACATAATCTATACATATTATAAAAAGTAAACACTTTTTTTCGTGTCGCCACTTGACGCTCAAACGCGTGGACGGATTTTAACCAAACTTACACGCATTTCAGGTACATAGCCCGGCATGGTTCTTATGTACTTTTTTTTGAAATCGGAAAAGGGGGCTTCCATACAAATGGGATCTTTCTTACCCCCTATCTATGCAACTATTATCGCTAGACTACTGAAATTTGGTAAGAAGTTGTATAAAGTAAGTCCCTTTCCTATTACCTATCACTTTTTGAAATCGGAAAAGGGAGCGGTGCACCTCCCATACAAATGAGATTTTTCATTTATACATAATCTATACATATTATAAAAACTAACACTTTTTTTCGTGTCGCCACTTGACGCTCAAACGCGTGGACGGATTTTAACCAAACTTACACGCATTTCAGGTACATAGCCCGGCATGGTTCTTATGTACTTTTTTTTGAAGTCGGAAAAGGGGGCTCCCATAAAAATGGGATCTTTCTTACCCCCTATCCATGCAACTATTATCGCTAGACTACTGAAATTTGGTAAGAAGTTGTATAAAGTAAGTCCCTTTCCTATAACCTATCACTTTTTGAAATCGGAAAAGGGGGCGTGGCACCTCCCATACAAATGGGAACTTTCATACTTAATATCGTTGGAGGTATTAATGCTAGACTACTGAAATTTGGTAAGACGTTGTATAAAGTAAGTCCCTTTCCTATTACCTATCACTTTTTTAAATCGGAAAAGGGGGCGTGGCGCCTCCCATACAAATGGGAACTTTCATACTCAATATCTTTGGAGGTATTAATGCTAGACTACTAAATTTTGGTAAGGCGTTCTATAAAGTAAGTCCCTTTATTAATACCTATCCCTTTTCGAAATCGGAAAAGGGGACGTGGGACCTCCCATTCAAATTGGGTCTTTCATACCCCCTATCTATGCAACTATTACCGCTAGACTACTGAAATTTGGTAAGACGTTGTACAAAGTAAGTCCCTTTCCTATTACATATCATTTTTTGAAATCGGAAAAGGGAGCGGTGCACCTCCCATACAAATGAGATTTTTCATACCCCCTATCTATGCAACTATTATCGCTAGACTACTGAAAGTTGGTAAGACGTTGTATAAAGTAAGTCCCTTTCCTATTACCTATCACTTTTTGAAATCGGAAAAGGGGGCGTGGCACCTCCCATACAAATGGGATTTTTCATACCCCCTATCTATGCAACTATTATCGCTAGACTACTGAAATTTGGTAAGACGTTGTATAAAATAAGTCCCTTTCCTATTACCTGTCACTTGTTGAAATCGGAAAAGGGGCGTGGCACCTCCCATACAAATGGGAACTTTCATACTCAATATCTTTGGAGGTATTAATGCTACACTACTAAATTTTGGTAAGGCGTTCTATAAAGTAAGTCCCTTTCCTATTACCTATCACTTTTTGAAATCGGAAAAGGAAGCGGTGCACCTCCCATACAAATTAGATTTTTCATACCCCCTATCTATGCAACTGTTATCGCTAGACTACTGAAAGTTGGTAAGACGTTGTATAAAGTAAGTCCCTTTCCTATTACCTATCACTGTTTGAAATCGGAAAAGGGGGCGTGGCACCTCCCATACAAATGAGATTTTTCATACCCCCTATCTATGCAACTATTATCGCTAGACTACTGAAATTTGGTAAGACGTTGTATAAAATAAGTCCGTTTCCTATTACCTATCACTTGTTGAAATCGGAAAAGGGGCGTGGCACCTCCCATACAAATGGGAACTTTCATACTCAATATCTTTGGAGGTATTAATGCTAGACTACTAAATTTTGGTAAGGCGTTCTATAAAGTAAGTCCCTTTCCTATTACCTATCACTTTTTGAAATCGGAAAAGGGGGCGTGGCACCTGCCATACAAATGGGAGTTTTCGTACTCAATATCTTTGGAAGTATTAATGCTAGACTAATAAATTTTGGTAAGGCGTTGTATGAAGTAAGTCCCTTTCCTATTACCTATCACTTTTTGAAATCGGAAAAGGAAGCGGTGCACCTCCCATACAAATTAGATTTTTCATACCGTCTATCTATGCAACTGTTATCGCTAGACTACTGAAATTTGGTAAGAAGCTGTATAAAGTAAGTCCCTTTCCTATGACCTATCACTTTTTGAAATCGGAAAAGGGAGCGGTGCAACTCCCATACAAATGAGATTTTTCATACCCCCTATCTATGCAACTATTATCGCTAGACTACTGAAATTTGGTAAGACGTTGTATAAAGTAAGTCCCTTTCCTATTACCTATCCCTTTTTGAAATCGGAAAAGTAGGCGTGGCACCTCCCATACAAATGGGATCTTTCATGCCCCCTATCTATGCAACTATTATCGCTAGACTACTGAAATTTGGTAAGAAGCTGTATAAAGTAAGTCCCTTTCCTATTACCTATCACTTTTTGAAATCGGAAAAATGAGCGGTGCACCTCCCATACAAATGAGATTTTTCATACCCCCTATCTATGCAACTATTATCGCTAGACTACTGAAATTTGGTAAGACGTTGTATAAAGTAAGTCCCTTTCCTATTACCTATCACTTTTTTAAATCGGAAAAGGGAGCGGTGCACCTCCCATACAAATGAGATTTTTCATCTATACATAATCTATACATATTATAAAAAGTAAACACTTTTTTTCGTGTCGCCACTTGACGCTCAAACGCGTGGACGGATTTTAACCAAACTTACACGCATTTCAGGTACATAGCCCGGCATGGTTCTTATGTACTTTTTTTTGAAATCGGAAAAGGGGGCTTCCATACAAATGGGATCTTTCTTACCCCCTATCTATGCAACTATTATCGCTAGACTACTGAAATTTGGTAAGAAGTTGTATAAAGTAAGTCCCTTTCCTATTACCTATCACTTTTTGAAATCGGAAAAGGGAGCGGTGCACCTCCCATACAAATGAGATTTTTCATTTATACATAATCTATACATATTATAAAAAGTAAACACTTTTTTTCGTGTCGCCACTTGACGCTCAAACGCGTGGACGGATTTTAACCAAACTTACACGCAGGTCAGGTACATAGCCCGGCATGGTTCTTATGTACTTTTTTTTGAAGTCGGAAAAGGGGGCTCCCATAAAAATGGGATCTTTCTTACCCCCTATCCATGCAACTATTATCGCTAGACTACTGAAATTTGGTAAGAAGTTGTATAAAGTAAGTCCCTTTCCTATAACCTATCACTTTTTGAAATCGGAAAAGGGGGCGTGGCACCTCCCATACAAATGGGAACTTTCATACTTAATATCGTTGGAGGTATTAATGCTAGACTACTGAAATTTGGTAAGACGTTGTATAAAGTAAGTCCCTTTCCTATTACCTATCACTTTTTTAAATCGGAAAAGGGAGCGGTGCACCTCCCATACAAATGAGATTTTTCATCTATACATAATCTATACATATTATAAAAAGTAAACACTTTTTTTCGTGTCGCCACTTGACGCTCAAACGCGTGGACGGATTTTAACCAAACTTACACGCAGGTCAGGTACATAGCCCGGCATGGTTCTTATGTACTTTTTTTTGAAGTCGGAAAAGGGGGCTCCCATAAAAATGGGATCTTTCTTACCCCCTATCCATGCAACTATTATCGCTAGACTACTGAAATTTGGTAAGAAGTGGTATAAAGTAAGTCCCTTTCCTATAACCTATCACTTTTTGAAATCGGAAAAGGGGGCGTGGCACCTCCCATACAAATGGGAACTTTCATACTTAATATCGTTGGAGGTATTAATGCTAGACTACTGAAATTTGGTAAGACGTTGTATAAAGTAAGTCCCTTTCCTATTACCTATCACTTTTTTAAATCGGAAAAGGGGGCGTGGCGCCTCCCATACAAATGGGAACTTTCATACTCAATATCTTTGGAGGTATTAATGCTAGACTACTAAATTTTGGTAAGGCGTTCTATAAAGTAAGTCCCTTTATTAATACCTATCCCTTTTCGAAATCGGAAAAGGGGACGTGGGACCTCCCATTCAAATTGGGTCTTTCATACCCCCTATCTATGCAACTATTACCGCTAGACTACTGAAATTTGGTAAGACGTTGTACAAAGTAAGTCCCTTTCCTATTACATATCATTTTTTGAAATCGGAAAAGGGAGCGGTGCACCTCCCATACAAATGAGATTTTTCATACCCCCTATCTATGCAACTATTATCGCTAGACTACTGAAAGTTGGTAAGACGTTGTATAAAGTAAGTCCCTTTCCTATTACCTATCACTTTTTGAAATCGGAAAAGGGGGCGTGGCACCTCCCATACAAATGGGATTTTTCATACCCCCTATCTATGCAACTATTATCGCTAGACTACTGAAATTTGGTAAGACGTTGTATAAAATAAGTCCCTTTCCTATTACCTATCACTTGTTGAAATCGGAAAAGGGGCGTGGCACCTCCCATACAAATGGGAACTTTCATACTCAATATCTTTGGAGGTATTAATGCTACACTACTAAATTTTGGTAAGGCGTTCTATAAAGTAAGTCCCTTTCCTATTACCTATCACTTTTTGAAATCGGAAAAGGAAGCGGTGCACCTCCCATACAAATGGGATTTTTCATACCCCCTATCTATGCAACTATTATCGCTAGACTACTGAAATTTGGTAAGACGTTGTATAAAGTAAGTCCCTTTCCTATTACCTATCACTGTTTGAAATCGGAAAAGGGGGCGTGGCACCTCCCATACAAATGAGATTTTTCATACCCCCTATCTATGCAACTATTATCGCTAGACTACTGAAATTTGGTAAGACGTTGTATAAAATAAGTCCGTTTCCTATTACCTATCACTTGTTGAAATCGGAAAAGGGGGCGTGGCACCTCCCATACAAATGGGATTTTTCATACCCCCTATCTATGCAACTATTATCGCTAGACTACTGAAATTTGGTAAGACGTTGTATAAAATAAGTCCCTTTCCTATTACCTATCACTTGTTGAAATCGGAAAAGGGGCGTGGCACCTCCCATACAAATGGGAACTTTCATACTCAATATCTTTGGAGGTATTAATGCTACACTACTAAATTTTGGTAAGGCGTTCTATAAAGTAAGTCCCTTTCCTATTACCTATCCGTTTTTGAAATCGGAAAAGGGGGCGTGGCACCTGCCATACAAATGGGAGTTTTCGTACTCAATATCTTTGGAAGTATTAATGCTAGACTAATAAATTTTGGTAAGGCGTTGTATGAAGTAAGTCCCTTTCCTATTACCTATCACTTTTTGAAATCGGAAAAGGAAGCGGTGCACCTCCCATACAAATTAGATTTTTCATACCGCCTATCTATGCAACTGTTATCGCTAGACTACTGAAATTTGGTAAGAAGCTGTATAAAGTAAGTCCCTTTCCTATGACCTATCACTTTTTGAAATCGGAAAAGGGAGCGGTGCAACTCCCATACAAATGAGATTTTTCGTACCCCCTATCTATGCAACTATTATCGCTAGACTACTGAAATTTGGTAAGACGTTGTATAAAGTAAGTCCCTTTCCTATTCTATCCCTTTTTGAAATCGGAAAAGTAGGCGTGGCACCTCCCATACAAATGGGATCTTTCATGCCCCCTATCTATGCAACTATTATCGCTAGACTACTGAAATTTGGTAAGAAGCTGTATAAAGTAAGTCCCTTTCCTATTACCTATCACTTTTTGAAATCGGAAAAATGAGCGGTGCACCTCCCATACAAATGAGATTTTTCATACCCCCTATCTATGCAACTATTATCGCTAGACTACTGAAATTTGGTAAGACGTTGTATAAAGTAAGTCCCTTTCCTATTACCTATCACTTTTTTAAATCGGAAAAGGGAGCGGTGCACCTCCCATACAAATGAGATTTTTCATCTATACATAATCTATACATATTATAAAAAGTAAACACTTTTTTTCGTGTCGCCACTTGACGCTCAAACGCGTGGACGGATTTTAACCAAACTTACACGCATTTCAGGTACATAGCCCGGCATGGTTCTTATGTACTTTTTTTTGAAATCGGAAAAGGGGGCTTCCATACAAATGGGATTTTTCTTACCCCCTATCTATGCAACTATTATCGCTAGACTACTGAAATTTGGTAAGAAGTTGTATAAAGTAAGTCCCTTTCCTATTACCTATCACTTTTTGAAATCGGAAAAGGGAGCGGTGCACCTCCCATACAAATGAGATTTTTCATTTATACATAATCTATACATATTATAAAAAGTAAACACTTTTTTTCGTGTCGCCACTTGACGCTCAAACGCGTGGACGGATTTTAACCAAACTTACACGCAGGTCAGGTACATAGCCCGGCATGGTTCTTATGTACTTTTTTTTGAAGTCGGAAAAGAGGGCTCCCATAAAAATGGGATCTTTCTTACCCCCTATCCATGCAACTATTATCGCTAGACTACTGAAATTTGGTAAGAAGTTGTATAAAGTAAGTCCCTTTCCTATAACCTATCACTTTTTGAAATCGGAAAAGGGGGCGTGGCACCTCCCATACAAATGGGAACTTTCATACTTAATATCGTTGGAGGTATTAATGCTAGACTACTGAAATTTGGTAAGACGTTGTATAAAGTAAGTCCCTTTCCTATTACCTATCACTTTTTTAAATCGGAAAAGGGAGCGGTGCACCTCCCATACAAATGAGATTTTTCATCTATACATAATCTATACATATTATAAAAAGTAAACACTTTTTTTCGTGTCGCCACTTGACGCTCAAACGCGTGGACGGATTTTAACCAAACTTACACGAAGGTCAGGTACATAGCCCGGCATGGTTATTATGTACTTTTTTTTGAAGTCGGAAAAGGGGGCTCCCATAAAAATGGGATCTTTCTTACCCCCTATCCATGCAACTATTATCGCTAGACTACTGAAATTTGGTAAGAAGTGGTATAAAGTAAGTCCCTTTCCTATAACCTATCACTTTTTGAAATCGGAAAAGGGGGCGTGGCACCTCCCATACAAATGGGAACTTTCATACTTAATATCGTTGGAGGTATTAATGCTAGACTACTGAAATTTGGTAAGACGTTGTATAAAGTAAGTCCCTTTCCTATTACCTATCACTTTTTTAAATCGGAAAAGGGGGCGTGGCGCCTCCCATACAAATGGGAACTTTCATACTCAATATCTTTGGAGGTATTAATGCTAGACTACTAAATTTTGGTAAGGCGTTCTATAAAGTAAGTCCCTTTATTAATACCTATCCCTTTTCGAAATCGGAAAAGGGGACGTGGGACCTCCCATTCAAATTGGGTCTTTCATACCCCCTATCTATGCAACTATTACCGCTAGACTACTGAAATTTGGTAAGACGTTGTACAAAGTAAGTCCCTTTCCTATTACATATCATTTTTTGAAATCGGAAAAGGGAGCGGTGCACCTCCCATACAAATGAGATTTTTCATACCCCCTATCTATGCAACTATTATCGCTAGACTACTGAAAGTTGGTAAGACGTTGTATAAAGTAAGTCCCTTTCCTATTACCTATCACTTTTTGAAATCGGAAAAGGGGGCGTGGCACCTCCCATACAAATGGGATTTTTCATACCCCCTATCTATGCAACTATTATCGCTAGACTACTGAAATTTGGTAAGACGTTGTATAAAATAAGTCCCTTTCCTATTACCTATCACTTGTTGAAATCGGAAAAGGGGCGTGGCACCTCCCATACAAATGGGAACTTTCATACTCAATATCTTTGGAGGTATTAATGCTACACTACTAAATTTTGGTAAGGCGTTCTATAAAGTAAGTCCCTTTCCTATTACCTATCACTTTTTGAAATCGGAAAAGGAAGCGGTGCACCTCCCATACAAATTAGATTTTTCATACCCCCTATCTATGCAACTGTTATCGCTAGACTACTGAAATTTGGTAAGAAGCTGTATAAAGTAAGTCCCTTTCCTATGACCTATCACTTTTTGAAATCGGAAAAGGGAGCGGTGCAACTCCCATACAAATGAGATTTTTCATACCCAATATCTATGCAACTATTATCGCTAGACTACTGAAATTTGGTAAGACGTTGTATAAAGTAAGTCCCTTTCCTATTACCTATCCCTTTTTGAAATCGGAAAAGTAGGCGTGGCACCTCCCATACAAATGGGATCTTTCATGCCCCCTATCTATGCAACTATTATCGCTAGACTACTGAAATTTGGTAAGAAGCTGTATAAAGTAAGTCCCTTTCCTATTACCTATCACTTTTTGAAATCGGAAAAATGAGCGGTGCACCTCCCATACAAATGAGATTTTTCATCTATACATAATCTATACATATTATAAAAAGTAAACACTTTTTTTCGTGTCGCCACTTGACGCTCAAACGCGTGGACGGATTTTAACCAAACTTACACGCAGGTCAGGTACATAGCCCGGCATGGTTCTTATGTACTTTTTTTTGAAGTCGGAAAAGGGGGCTCCCATAAAAATGGGATCTTTCTTACCCCCTATCCATGCAACTATTATCGCTAGACTACTGAAATTTGGTAAGAAGTGGTATAAAGTAAGTCCCTTTCCTATAACCTATCACTTTTTGAAATCGGAAAAGGGGGCGTGGCACCTCCCATACAAATGGGAACTTTCATACTTAATATCGTTGGAGGTATTAATGCTAGACTACTGAAATTTGGTAAGACGTTGTATAAAGTAAGTCCCTTTCCTATTACCTATCACTTTTTTAAATCGGAAAAGGGGGCGTGGCGCCTCCCATACAAATGGGAACTTTCATACTCAATATCTTTGGAGGTATTAATGCTAGACTACTAAATTTTGGTAAGACGTTGTATAAAGTAAGTCCCTTTCCTATTACCTATCACTTTTTGAAATCGGAAAGGGGAGCGGTGCACCTCCCATACAAATGAGATTTTTCATACCCCCTATCTATGCAACTGTTATCGCTAGACTACTGAAATTTGGTAAGAAGCTGTATAAAGTAAGTCCCTTTCCTATGACCTATCACTTTTTGAAATCGGAAAAGGGAGCGGTGCAACTCCCATACAAATGAGATTTTTCATACCCCCTATCTATGCAACTATTATCGCTAGACTACTGAAATTTGGTAAGACGTTGTATAAAGTAAGTCCCTTTCCTATTACCTATCCCTTTTTGAAATCGGAAAAGTAGGCGTGGCACCTCCCATACAAATGGGATCTTTCATGCCCCCTATATATGCAACTATTATCGCTAGACTACTGAAATTTGGTAAGAAGCTGTATAAAGTAAGTCCCTTTCCTATTACCTATCACTTTTTGAAATCGGAAAAATGAGCGGTGCACCTCCCATACAAATGAGATTTTTCATACCCCCTATCTATGCAACTATTATCGCTAGACTACTGAAATTTGGTAAGACGTTGTATAAAGTAAGTCCCTTTCCTATTACCTATCACTGTTTTAAATCGGAAAAGGGAGCGGTGCACCTCCCATACAAATGAGATTTTTCATCTATACATAATCTATACATATTATACAAAGTAAACACTTTTTTTCGTGTCGCCACTTGACGCTCAAACGCGTGGACGGATTTTAACCAAACTTACACGCATTTCAGGTACATAGCCCGGCATGGTTCTTATGTACTTTTTTTTGAAATCGGAAAAGGGGGCTCCCATACAAATGGGATCTTTCTTACCCCCTATCTATGCAACTATTATCGCTAGACTACTGAAATTTGGTAAGAAGTTGTATAAAGTAAGTCCCTTTCCTATTACCTATCACTTTTTGAAATCGGAAAAGGGAGCGGTGCACCTCCCATACAAATGAGATTTTTCATCTATACATAATCTATACATATTATAAAAAGTAAACACTTTTTTTCGTGTCGCCACTTGACGCTCAAACGCGTGGACGGATTTTAACCAAACTTACACGCAGGTCAGGTACATAGCCCGGCATGGTTCTTATGTACTTTTTTTTGAAGTCGGAAAAGGGGGCTCCCATAAAAATGGGATCTTTCTTACCCCCTATCCATGCAACTATTATCGCTAGACTACTGAAATTTGGTAAGAAGTTGTATAAAGTAAGTCCCTTTCCTATAACCTATCACTTTTTGAAATCGGAAAAGGGGGCGTGGCACCTCCCATACAAATGGGAACTTTCATACTTAATATCGTTGGAGGTATTAATGCTAGACTACTGAAATTTGGTAAGACGTTGTATAAAGTAAGTCCCTTTCCTATTACCTATCACTTTTTGAAATCGGAAAAGGGGGCGTGGCACCTGCCATACAAATGGGAGTTTTCGTACTCAATATCTTTGGAAGTATTAATGCTAGACTAATAAATTTTGGTAAGGCGTTGTATGAAGTAAGTCCCTTTCCTATTACCTATCACTTTTTGAAATCGGAAAAGGAAGCGGTGCACCTCCCATACAAATTAGATTTTTCATACCGCCTATCTATGCAACTGTTATCGCTAGACTACTGAAATTTGGTAAGAAGCTGTATAAAGTAAGTCCCTTTCCTATGACCTATCACTTTTTGAAATCGGAAAAGGGAGCGGTGCAACTCCCATACAAATGAGATTTTTCGTACCCCCTATCTATGCAACTATTATCGCTAGACTACTGAAATTTGGTAAGACGTTGTATAAAGTAAGTCCCTTTCCTATTACCTATCCCTTTTTGAAATCGGAAAAGTAGGCGTGGCACCTCCCATACAAATGGGATCTTTCATGCCCCCTATCTATGCAACTATTATCGCTAGACTACTGAAATTTGGTAAGAAGCTGTATAAAGTAAGTCCCTTTCCTATTACCTATCACTTTTTGAAATCGGAAAAATGAGCGGTGCACCTCCCATACAAATGAGATTTTTCATACCCCCTATCTATGCAACTATTATCGCTAGACTACTGAAATTTGGTAAGACGTTGTATAAAGTAAGTCCCTTTCCTATTACCTATCACTTTTTTAAATCGGAAAAGGGAGCGGTGCACCTCCCATACAAATGAGATTTTTCATCTATACATAATCTATACATATTATAAAAAGTAAACACTTTTTTTCGTGTCGCCACTTGACGCTCAAACGCGTGGACGGATTTTAACCAAACTTACACGCATTTCAGGTACATAGCCCGGCATGGTTCTTATGTACTTTTTTTTGAAATCGGAAAAGGGGGCTTCCATACAAATGGGATCTTTCTTACCCCCTATCTATGCAACTATTATCGCTAGACTACTGAAATTTGGTAAGAAGTTGTATAAAGTAAGTCCCTTTCCTATTACCTATCACTTTTTGAAATCGGAAAAGGGAGCGGTGCACCTCCCATACAAATGAGATTTTTCATTTATACATAATCTATACATATTATAAAAAGTAAACACTTTTTTTCGTGTCGCCACTTGACGCTCAAACGCGTGGACGGATTTTAACCAAACTTACACGCAGGTCAGGTACATAGCCCGGCATGGTTCTTATGTACTTTTTTTTGAAGTCGGAAAAGAGGGCTCCCATAAAAATGGGATCTTTCTTACCCCCTATCCATGCAACTATTATCGCTAGACTACTGAAATTTGGTAAGAAGTTGTATAAAGTAAGTCCCTTTCCTATAACCTATCACTTTTTGAAATCGGAAAAGGGGGCGTGGCACCTCCCATACAAATGGGAACTTTCATACTTAATATCGTTGGAGGTATTAATGCTAGACTACTGAAATTTGGTAAGACGTTGTATAAAGTAAGTCCCTTTCCTATTACCTATCACTTTTTTAAATCGGAAAAGGGAGCGGTGCACCTCCCATACAAATGAGATTTTTCATCTATACATAATCTATACATATTATAAAAAGTAAACACTTTTTTTCGTGTCGCCACTTGACGCTCAAATGCGTGGACGGATTTTAACCAAACTTACACGCATTTCAGGTACATAGCCCGGCATGGTTCTTATGTACTTTTTTTTGAAATCGGAAAAGGGGGCTCCCATACAAATGGGATCTTTCTTACCCCCTATCTATGCAACTATTATCGCTAGACTACTGAAATTTGGTAAGAAGTTGTATAAAGTAAGTCCCTTTCCTATTACCTATCACTTTTTGAAATCGGAAAAGGGAGCGGTGCACCTCCCATACAAATGAGATTTTTCATCTATACATAATCTATACATATTATAAACAGTAAACACTTTTTTTCGTGACGCCACTTCACGCTCAAACGCGTGGACGGATTTTAACCAAACTTACACACAGGTCAGGTTCATAGCGCGGCATGGTTCTTACATACTTTTTTTTGAAATCGGAAATCGGTCCTTGGCACCTCCCATATAAATGGGAACTTTCATACTTAATATCTTTGGAGGTATTAATGCTAGACTACTGAAATTTGGTAAGACGTTGTATAAAGTAAGTCCCTTTCCTATTACCTATCACTTTTTGAAATCGGAAAGGGGAGCGGTGCACCTCCCATACAAATGAGATTTTTCATACCCCCTATCTATGCAACTGTTATCGCTAGACTACTGAAATTTGGTAAGAAGCTGTATAAAGTAAGTCCCTTTCCTATGACCTATCACTTTTTGAAATCGGAAAAGGGAGCGGTGCAACTCCCATACAAATGAGATTTTTCATACCCCCTATCTATGCAACTATTATCGCTAGACTACTGAAATTTGGTAAGACGTTGTATAAAGTAAGTCCCTTTCCTATTACCTATCCCTTTTTGAAATCGGAAAAGTAGGCGTGGCACCTCCCATACAAATGGGATCTTTCATGCCCCCTATCTATGCAACTATTATCGCTAGACTACTGAAATTTGGTAAGAAGCTGTATAAAGTAAGTCCCTTTCCTATTACCTATCACTTTTTGAAATCGGAAAAATGAGCGGTGCACCTCCCATACAAATGAGATTTTTCATACCCCCTATCTATGCAACTATTATCGCTAGACTACTGAAATTTGGTAAGACGTTGTATAAAGTAAGTCCCTTTCCTATTACCTATCACTGTTTTAAATCGGAAAAGGGAGCGGTGCACCTCCCATACAAATGAGATTTTTCATCTATACATAATCTATACATATTATAAAAAGTAAACACTTTTTTTCGTGTCGCCACTTGACGCTCAAACGCGTGGACGGATTTTAACCAAACTTACACGCATTTCAGGTACATAGCCCGGCATGGTTCTTATGTACTTTTTTTTGAAATCGGAAAAGGGGGCTCCCATACAAATGGGATCTTTCTTACCCCCTATCTATGCAACTATTATCGCTAGACTACTGAAATTTGGTAAGAAGTTGTATAAAGTAAGTCCCTTTCCTATTACCTATCACTTTTTGAAATCGGAAAAGGGAGCGGTGCACCTCCCATACAAATGAGATTTTTCATCTATACATAATCTATACATATTATAAAAAGTAAACACTTTTTTTCGTGTCGCCACTTGACGCTCAAACGCGTGGACGGATTTTAACCAAACTTACACGCAGGTCAGGTACATAGCCCGGCATGGTTCTTATGTACTTTTTTTTGAAGTCGGAAAAGGGGGCTCCCATAAAAATGGGATCTTTCTTACCCCCTATCCATGCAACTATTATCGCTAGACTACTGAAATTTGGTAAGAAGTTGTATAAAGTAAGTCCCTTTCCTATAACCTATCACTTTTTGAAATCGGAAAAGGGGGCGTGGCACCTCCCATACAAATGGGAACTTTCATACTTAATATCGTTGGAGGTATTAATGCTAGACTACTGAAATTTGGTAAGACGTTGTATAAAGTAAGTCCCTTTCCTATTACCTATCACTTTTTGAAATCGGAAAAGGGGGCGTGGCACCTCCCATACAAATGGGAACTTTCATACTCAATATCTTTGGAGGTATTAATGCTAGACTACTAAATTTTGGTAAGGCGTTGTATGAAGTAAGTCCCTTTCCTATTACCTATCACTTTTTGAAATCGGAAAAGGAAGCGGTGCACCTCCCATACAAATTAGATTTTTCATACCCCCTATCTATGCAACTGTTATCGCTAGACTACTGAAATTTGGTAAGAAGCTGTATAAAGTAATTCCCTTTCCTATGACCTATCACTTTTTGAAATCGGAAAAGGGAGCGGTGCAACTCCCATACAAATGAGATTTTTCATACCCCCTATCTATGCAACTATTATCGCTAGACTACTGAAATTTGGTAAGACGTTGTATAAAGTAAGTCCCTTTCCTATTACCTATCCCTTTTTGAAATCGGAAAAGGAAGCGGTGCACCTCCCATACAAATTAGATTTTTCATACCCCCTATCTATGCAACTGTTATCGCTAGACTACTGAAATTTGGTAAGAAGCTGTATAAAGTAAGTCCCTTTCCTATGACCTATCACTTTTTGAAATCGGAAAAGGGAGCGGTGCAACACCCATACAAATGAGATTTTTCATACCCCCTATCTATGCAACTATTATCGCTAGACTACTGAAATTTGGTAAGACGTTGTATAAAGTAAGTCCCTTTCCTATTACCTATCCCTTTTTGAAATCGGAAAAGTAGGCGTGGCACCTCCCATACAAATGGGATCTTTCATGCCCCCTATCTATGCAACTATTATCGCTAGACTACTGAAATTTGGTAAGAAGCTGTATAAAGTAAGTCCCTTTCCTATTACCTATCACTTTTTGAAATCGGAAAAATGAGCGGTGCACCTCCCATACAAATGAGATTTTTCATACCCCCTATCTATGCAACTATTATCGCTAGACTACTGAAATTTGGTAAGACGTTGTATAAAGTAAGTCCCTTTCCTATTACCTCTCACTTTTTTAAATCGGAAAAGGGAGCGGTGCACCTCCCATACAAATGAGATTTTTCATCTATACATAATCTATACATATTATAAAAAGTAAACACTTTTTTTCGTGTCGCCACTTGACGCTCAAACGCGTGGACGGATTTTAACCAAACTTACACGCATTTCAGGTACATAGCCCGGCATGGTTCTTATGTACTTTTTTTTGAAATCGGAAAAGGGGGCTCCCATACAAATGGGATCTTTCTTACCCCCTATCTATGCAACTATTATCGCTAGACTACTGAAATTTGGTAAGAAGTTGTATAAAGTAAGTCCCTTTCCTATTACCTATCACTTTTTGAAATCGGAAAAGGGAGCGGTGCACCTCCCATACAAATGAGATTTTTCATCTATACATAATCTATACATATTATAAACAGTAACCACTTTTTTTCGTGACGCCACTTCACGCTCAAACGCGTGGACGGATTTTAACCAAACTTACACACAGGTCAGGTTCATAGCGCGGCATGGTTCTTACATACTTTTTTTTGAAATCGGAAATCGGTCCTTGGCACCTCCCATATAAATGGGAACTTTCATACTTAATATCTTTGGAGGTATTAATGCTAGACTACTGAAATTTGGTAAGACGTTGTATAAAGTAAGTCCCTTTCCTATTACCTATCACTTTTTGAAATCGGAAAGGGGAGCGGTGCACCTCCCATACAAATGAGATTTTTCATCTATACATAATCTATACATATTATAAGAAGTAAACACTTTTTTTCGTGACCCTTGACTTACACACAGGTCAGGTACATAGCCCGGCATGGTTCTTACGTAATTTTTTTTTGAAATCGGAAATGGGGTCGTGGCACCTCCCATACAAATGGGAACATTCATACTCAATATCTTTGGAGGTATTAATGCTAGACTACTAAATTTTGGTAAGGCGTTGTATAAAGTAAGTCCCTTTCCTAATACCTATCCCTTTTTTAAATAGGAAAAGGGGGCGTGGCACCTCCCATACAAATGGGATCTTTCATGCCCCCTATCTATGCAACTATTATCGCTAGACTACTGAAACTTGGTAAGACATTGTATAAAGTAAGTCCCTTTCCTAATACCTATCCCTTTTTGAAATCGGAAAAGGGGGCGTGGCACCTCCCATACAAATGGGGTCTTTCATACCCCCTATCTATGCAACTATTATCGCTAGACTACTGAAACTTGGTAAGACATTGTATAAAGTAAGTCCCTTTCCTATGACCTATCACTTTTTGAAATCGGAAAAGGGAGCGGTGCACCTCCGATACAAATGAGATTTTTCATCTATACATAACCTATACATATTATAAAAAGAAAACACTTTTTTTCGTGTCGCCACTTGACGCTCAAACGCGTGGACGGATTTTAACCAAACTTACACAAAAGGTCAGGTACATAGCCCGGCATGGTTCTTACGTAATTTTTTTTTGAAATCGGAAATGGGGGCGTGGCACCTCCCATACAAATGGGAACATTCATACTCAATATCTTTGGAGGTATTAATGCTAGACTACTACATTTTGGTAAGGCGTTGTATAAAGTAAGTCCCTTTCCTAATACCTATCCCTTTTTGAAATCAGAAAAGGGGGCGTGGCACCTCCCATACAAATGGGATCTTTCATACCCCCTATCTATGCAACTATTATCGCTAGACTACTAAAATTTGGTAAGACGTTGTATAAAGTAAGTCCCTTTCCTAATACCTATCCCTTTTTGAAATCGGAAAAGGGAGCGGTGCACCTCCCATACAAATGAGATTTTTCATACCCCCTATCTATGCAACTGTTATCGCTAGACTACTGAAATTTGGTAAGAAGCTGTATAAAGTAAGTCCCTTTCCTATGACCTATCACTTTTTGAAATCGGAAAAGGGAGCGGTGCTACTCCCATACAAATGAGATTTTTTATACCCCCTATCTATGCAACTATTATCGCTAGACTACTGAAATTTGGTAAGACGTTGTATAAAGTAAGTCCCTTTCCTATTACCTATCCCTTTTTGAAATCGGAAAAGTAGGCGTGGCACCTCCCATACAAATGGGATCTTTCATGCCCCCTATCTATGCAACTATTATCGCTAGACTACTGAAATTTGGTAAGAAGCTGTATAAAGTAAGTCCCTTTCCTATTACCTATCACTTTTTGAAATCGGAAAAATGAGCGGTGCACCTCCCATACAAATGAGATTTTTCATACCCCCTACCTATGCAACTATTATCGCTAGACTACTGAAATTTGGTAAGACGTTGTATAAAGTAAGTCCCTTTCCTATTACCTATCACTGTTTAAAATCGGAAAAGGGAGCGGTGCACCTCCCATACAAATGAGATTTTTCATCTATACATAATCTATACATATTATAAAAAGTAAACACTTTTTTTCGTGTCGCCACTTGACGCTCAAACGCGTGGACGGATTTTAACCAAACTTACACGCATTTCAGGTACATAGCCCGGAATGGTTCTTATGTACTTTTTTTTGAAATCGGAAAAGGGGGCTCCCATACAAATGGGATCTTTCTTACCCCCTATCTATGCAACTATTATCGCTAGACTACTGAAATTTGGTAAGAAGTTGTATAAAGTAAGTCCCTTTCCTATTACCTATCACTTTTTGAAATCGGAAAAGGGAGCGGTGCACCTCCCATACAAATGAGATTTTTCATCTATACATAATCTATACATATTATAAAAAGTAAACACTTTTTTTCGTGTCGCCACTTGACGCTCAAACGCGTGGACGGATTTTAACCAAACTTACACGCAGGTCAGGTACATAGCCCGGCATGGTTCTTATGTACTTTTTTTTGAAGTCGGAAAAGGGGGCTCCCATAAAAATGGGATCTTTCTTACCCCCTATCCATGCAACTATTATCGCTAGACTACTGAAATTTGGTAAGAAGTTGTATAAAGTAAGTCCCTTTCCTATAACCTATCACTTTTTGAAATCGGAAAAGGGGGCGTGGCACCTCCCATACAAATGGGAACTTTCATACTTAATATCGTTGGAGGTATTAATGCTAGACTACTGAAATTTGGTAAGACGTTGTATAAAGTAAGTCCCTTTCCTATTACCTATCACTTTTTGAAATCGGAAAAGGGGGCGTGGCACCTCCCATACATATGGGAACTTTCATACTCAATATCTTTGGAGGTATTAATGCTAGACTACTAAATTTTGGTAAGGCGTTCTATAAAGTAAGTCCCTTTATTAATACCTATCCCTTTTCGAAATCGGAAAAGGGGACGTGGGACCTCCCATTCAAATTGGGTCTTTCATACCCCCTATCTATGCAACTATTACCGCTAGACTACTGAAATTTGGTAAGACGTTGTACAAAGTAAGTCCCTTTCCTATTACATATCATTTTTTGAAATCGGAAAAGGGAGCGGTGCACCTCCCATACAAATGAGATTTTTCATACCCCCTATCTATGCAACTATTATCGCTAGACTACTGAAAGTTGGTAAGACGTTGTATAAAGTAAGTCCCTTTCCTATTACCTATCACTTTTTGAAATCGGAAAAGGGGGCGTGGCACCTCCCATACAAATGAGATTTTTCATACCCCCTATCTATGCAACTATTATCGCTAGACTACTGAAATTTGGTAAGACGTTGTATAAAATAAGTCCCTTTCCTATTACCTATCACTTGTTGAAATCGGAAAAGGGTCGTGGCACCTCCCATACAAATGGGAACTTTCATACTCAATATCTTTGGAGGTATTAATGCTAGACTACTAAATTTTGGTAAGGCGTTCTATAAAGTAAGTCCCTTTCCTAATACCCATCCCTTTTTGAAATCGGAAAAGGGGGCGTGGCACCTGCCATACAAATGGGAGTTTTCGTACTCAATATCTTTGGAAGTATTAATGCTAGACTAATAAATTTTGGTAAGGCGTTGTATGAAGTAAGTCCCTTTCCTATTACCTATCACTTTTTGAAATCGGAAAAGGAAGCGGTGCACCTCCCATACAAATTAGATTTTTCATACCCCCTATCTATGCAACTGTTATCGCTAGACTACTGAAATTTGGTAAGACGTTGTATAAAGTAAGTCCCTTTCCTATTACCTATCCCTTTTTGAAATCGGAAAAGTAGGCGTGGCACCTCCCATACAAATGGGATCTTTCATGCCCCCTATCTATGCAACTATTATCGCTAGACTACTGAAATTTGGTAAGAAGCTGTATAAAGTAAGTCCCTTTCCTATTACCTATCACTTTTTGAAATCGGAAAAATGAGCGGTGCACCTCCCATACAAATGAGATTTTTCATACCCCCTATCTATGCAACTATTATAGCTAGACTACTGAAATTTGGTAAGACGTTGTATAAAGTATGTCCCTTTCCTATTACCTATCACTTTTTGAAATCGGAAAAGGGGGCGTGGCACCTCCCATACATATGGGAACTTTCATACTCAATATCTTTGGAGGTATTAATGCTAGACTACTAAATTTTGGTAAGGCGTTCTATAAAGTAAGTCCCTTTATTAATACCTATCCCTTTTCGAAATCGGAAAAGGGGACGTGGGACCTCCCATTCAAATTGGGTCTTTCATACCCCCTATCTATGCAACTATTATCGCTAGAATACTGAAATTTGGTAAGAAGCTGTATAAAGTAAGTCCCTTTCCTATTACCTATCACTTTTTGAAATCGGAAAAATGAGCGGTGCACCTCCCATACAAATGAGATTTTTCATACCCCCTATCTATGCAACTATTATAGCTAGACTACTGAAATTTGGTAAGACGTTGTATAAAGTAAGTCCCTTTCCTATTACCTATCACTTTTTTAAATCGGAAAAGGGAGCGGTGCACCTCCCATACAAATGAGATTTTTCATACCCCCTATCTATGCAACTATTATCGCTAGACTACTGAAATTTGGTAAGACGTTGTATAAAGTAAGTCCCTTTCCTATTACCTATCCCTTTTTGAAATCGGAAAAGTAGGCGTGGCACCTCCCATACAAATGGGATCTTTCATGCCCCCTATCTATGCAACTATTATCGCTAGAATACTGAAATTTGGTAAGAAGCTGTATAAAGTAAGTCCCTTTCCTATTACCTATCACTTTTTGAAATCGGAAAAATGAGCGGTGCACCTCCCATACAAATGAGATTTTTCATACCCCCTATCTATGCAACTATTATAGCTAGACTACTGAAATTTGGTAAGACGTTGTATAAAGTAAGTCCCTTTCCTATTACCTATCACTTTTTTAAATCGGAAAAGGGAGCGGTGCACCTCCCATACAAATGAGATTTTTCATCTATACATAATCTATACATATTATAAAAAGTAAACACTTTTTTTCGTGTCGCCACTTGACGCTCAAACGCGTGGACGGATTTTAACCAAACTTACACGCATTTCAGGTACATAGCCCGGCATGGTTCTTATGTACTTTTTTTTGAAATCGGGAAAGGGGGCTCCCATACAAATGGGATCTTTCTTACCCCCTATCTATGCAACTATTATCGCTAGACTACTGAAATTTGGTAAGAAGTTGTATAAAGTAAGTCCCTTTCCTATTACCTATCACTTTTTGAAATCGGAAAAGGGAGCGGTGCACCTCCCATACAAATGAGATTTTTCATCTATACATAATCTATACATATTATAAACAGTAACCACTTTTTTTCGTGACGCCACTTCACGCTCAAACGCGTGGACGGATTTTAACCAAACTTACACACAGGTCAGGTTCATAGCGCGGCATGGTTCTTACATACTTTTTTTTGAAATCGGAAATCGGTCCTTGGAACCTCCCATATAAATGGGAACTTTCATACTTAATATCTTTGGAGGTATTAATGCTAGACTACTGAAATTTGGTAAGACGTTGTATAAAGTAAGTCCCTTTCCTATTACCTATCACTTTTTGAAATCGGAAAGGGGAGCGGTGCACCTCCCATACAAATGAGATTTTTCATCTATACATAATCTATACATATTATAAAAAGTAAACACTTTTTTTCGTGACCCTTGACTTACACACAGGTCAGGTACATAGCCCGGCATGGTTCTTATGTACTTTGTTTTGAAATCGGAAAAGGGGGCGTGCCACCTCCCACACAAATGGGAACTTTCATACTCAATATCTTTGGAGGTATTAATGCTAGACTACTAAATTTTGGTAAGGCGTTGTATAAAGTAAGTCTCTTTCCTAATACCTATCCCTTTTTGAAATCGGAAAAGTGGGCGTGGCACCGCCCATACAAATGGGATCTTTCATACCCCCTATCTATGCAACTATTATCGCTAGAGTACTGAAATTTGGTAAGAAGTTGTATAAAGTAAGTCCCTTTCCTATTACCTATCCCTTTTTGAAATCGGAAAGGGGGGCGTGGCACCTCCCATACAAATGGGAACTTTCATACTCAATATCTTTGGACGTATTAACGCTAGACTACTAAATTTTGGTAAGGCGTTGTATAAAGTAAGTCTCTTTCCTAATACCTATCCCTTTTTAAAATCGGAAAAGTGGGCGTGGCACCTCCCATACAAATGGGATCTTTCATACCCCCTATCTATGCAACTATTATCGCTAGACTACTGAAATTTGGTAAGAAGTTGTATAAAGTAAGTCCCTTTCCTATTACCTATCCCTTTTTGAAATCGGAAAAGGGGGCGTGGCACCTTCCATACAAATGGGAACTTTCATACTCAATATCTTTGGACGTATTAACGCTAGACTACTAAATTTTGGTAAGGCGTTGTATAAAGTAAGTCCCTTTCCTAATACCTATCCCTTTTTGAAATCGGAAAAGGGGGCGTGGCACCTCCCATACAAATGGGATCTTTCATACCCCCTATCTATGCAACTATTATCGCTAGACTACTGAAATTTTGGTAAGGCGTTGTATAAAGTAAGTCCCTTTCCTAATACCTATCCCTTTTTGAAATCGGAAAAGGGGGCGTGGCACCTCCCATACAAATGGGAACTTTCATACTCAATATCTTTGGAGGTATTAACGCTAGACTACTAAATTTTGGTAAGGCGTTGTATAAAGTAAGTCCCTTTCCTAATACCTATCCCTTTTTGAAATCGGAAAAGGGGGGCGTGGCACCTCCCATACAAATGGGAGCTTTCATACTCAATATCTTTGGATGTATTAACGCTAGACTACTAAATTTTGGTAAGGCGTTGTATAAAACAAGTCCTTTTCTTATACATATCCCTTTTTGAAATCGGAAAATGGGGCGTTGCCCCTCCCATACAAATGGGGTCTTTCATGCCCCCTATCTATGCAATTTTTATCGCTAGACTACCGAAACTTGGTAAGACATTGTATAAAGTAAGTCCCTTTCCTAATACCTATCCCTTTTTGAAATCGGAAAAGGGGGCGTTGCCCCTCCCATACAAATGGGGTCTTTCATACGCCCTATCTATGCAACTATTATCGCTAGACTACTGAAATTTGGTAAGACGTTGTATAAAGTAAGTCCCTTTCCTAATACCTATCCCTTTTTGAAATCGGAAAGGGGAGCGGTGCACCTCCCATACAAATGGGAACTTTCATACTCAATATCTTTAGAGGTATTAACGCTAGACTACTAAATTTTGGTAAGGCGTTGTATAAAGTAAGTCCCTTTCCTAATACCTATCCCTTTTTGAAATCGGAAAAGGGGGCGTGGCACCTCCAATACAAATGGGAACTTTCATACTCAATATCTTTAGAGGTATTAACGCTAGACTGCTAAATTTTGGTAAGGCGCTGTATAAAGTAAGTCCCTTTCCTAATAGCTATCCCTTTTTGAAATCGGAAAAGGGAGCGGTGCACCTCCCATACAAATGAGATTTATCATCTATACATAATCTATACATATTATAAAAAGTAAACACTTTTTTTCGTGACGCCACTTGACGCTCAAACGCGTGGACGGATTTTAACCAAACTTACACACAGGTCAGGTACATAGCCCGGCATGGTTCTTACGTAATTTTTTTTTGAAATCGGAAATGGGGGCGTGGCACCTCCCATACAAATGGGAACATTCATACTCAATATCTTTGGAGGTATTAATGCTAGACTACTAAATTTTGGTAAGGCGTTGTATAAAGTAAGTCCCTTTCCTAATACCTATCCCTTTTTGAAATCGGAAAAGGGGGCGTTGCCCCTCCCATACAAATGGGGTCTTTCATACGCCCTATCTATGCAACTATTATCGCTAGACTACTGAAATTTGGTAAGACGTTGTATAAAGTAAGTCCCTTTCCTAATACCTATCCCTTTTTGAAATCGGAAAGGGGAGCGGTGCACCTCCCATACAAATGGGAACTTTCATACTCAATATCTTTAGAGGTATTAACGCTAGACTACTAAATTTTGGTAAGGCGTTGTATAAAGTAAGTCCCTTTCCTAATACCTATCCCTTTTTGAAATCGGAAAAGGGGGCGTGGCACCTCCAATACAAATGGGAACTTTCATACTCAATATCTTTAGAGGTATTAACGCTAGACTGCTAAATTTTGGTAAGGCGCTGTATAAAGTAAGTCCCTTTCCTAATACCTATCCCTTTTTGAAATCGGAAAAGGGGGCAGGGGGCGTGGCACCTCCCATACAAATGGGAACTTTCATACTCAATATCTTTGGAGGTATTAACGCTAGACTACTAAATTTTGGTAAGGCGTTGTATAAAGTAAGTCCCTTTCCTAATACCTATCCCTTTTTGAAATCGGAAAAGGGGGCGTGGCACCTCCCATACAAATGGGATCTTTCATACCCCCTATCTATGCAACTATTATCGCTAGACTACTGAAATTTTGGTAAGGCGTTGTATAAAGTAAGTCCCTTTCCTAATACCTATCCCTTTTTGAAATCGGAAAAGGGGGCAGGGGGCGTGGCACCTCCCATACAAATGGGAACATTCATACTCAATATCTTTGGAGGTATTAATGCTAGACTACTAAATTTTGGTAAGGCGTTGTATAAAGTAAGTCCCTTTCCTAATACCTATCCCTTTTTGAAATCGGAAAAGGGGGCGTTGCCCCTCCCATACAAATGGGGTCTTTCATACGCCCTATCTATGCAACTATTATCGCTAGACTACTGAAATTTGGTAAGAAGTTGTATAAAGTAAGTCCCTTTCCTATTACCTATCCCTTTTTGAAATCGGAAAAGGGGGCGTGGCACCTTCCATACAAATGGGAACTTTCATACTCAATATCTTTGGACGTATTAACGCTAGACTACTAAATTTTGGTAAGGCGTTGTATAAAGTAAGTCCCTTTCCTAATACCTATCCCTTTTTGAAATCGGAAAAGGGGGCGTGGCACCTCCCATACAAATGGGATCTTTCATACCCCCTATCTATGCAACTATTATCGCTAGACTACTGAAATTTTGGTAAGGCGTTGTATAAAGTAAGTCCCTTTCCTAATACCTATCCCTTTTTGAAATCGGAAAAGGGGGCAGGGGGCGTGGCACCTCCCATACAAATGGGAACTTTCATACTCAATATCTTTGGAGGTATTAACGCTAGACTACTAAATTTTGGTAAGGCGTTGTATAAAGTAAGTCCCTTTCCTAATACCTATCCCTTTTTGAAATCGGAAAAGGGGGCGTGGCACCTCCCATACAAATGGGAGCTTTCATACTCAATATCTTTGGATGTATTAACGCTAGACTACTAAATTTTGGTAAGGCGTTGTATAAAACAAGTCCTTTTCTTATACATATCCCTTTTTGAAATCGGAAAATGGGGCGTTGCCCCTCCCATACAAATGGGGTCTTTCATGCCCCCTATCTATGCAATTTTTATCGCTAGACTACCGAAACTTGGTAAGACATTGTATAAAGTAAGTCCCTTTCCTAATACCTATCCCTTTTTGAAATCGGAAAAGGGGGCGTTGCCCCTCCCATACAAATGGGGTCTTTCATACGCCCTATCTATGCAACTATTATCGCTAGACTACTGAAATTTGGTAAGACGTTGTATAAAGTAAGTCCCTTTCCTATTACCTATCCCTTTTTGAAATCGGAAAGGGGAGCGGTGCACCTCCCATACAAATGGGAACTTTCATACTCAATATCTTTAGAGGTATTAACGCTAGACTACTAAATTTTGGTAAGGCGTTGTATAAAGTAAGTCCCTTTCCTAATACCTATCCCTTTTTGAAATCGGAAAAGGGGGCGTGGCACCTCCAATACAAATGGGAACTTTCATACTCAATATCTTTAGAGGTATTAACGCTAGACTGCTAAATTTTGGTAAGGCGCTGTATAAAGTAAGTCCCTTTCCTAATAGCTATCCCTTTTTGAAATCGGAAAAGGGAGCGGTGCACCTCCCATACAAATGAGATTTATCATCTATACATAATCTATACATATTATAAAAAGTAAACACTTTTTTTCGTGACGCCACTTGACGCTCAAACGCGTGGACGGATTTTAACCAAACTTACACACAGGTCAGGTACATAGCCCGGCATGGTTCTTACGTAATTTTTTTTTGAAATCGGAAATGGGGGCGTGGCACCTCCCATACAAATGGGAACATTCATACTCAATATCTTTGGAGGTATTAATGCTAGACTACTAAATTTTGGTAAGGCGTTGTATAAAGTAAGTCCCTTTCCTAATACCTATCCCTTTTTGAAATCGGAAAAGGGGGCGTTGCCCCTCCCATACAAATGGGGTCTTTCATACGCCCTATCTATGCAACTATTATCGCTAGACTACTGAAATTTGGTAAGACGTTGTATAAAGTAAGTCCCTTTCCTAATACCTATCCCTTTTTGAAATCGGAAAAGGGAGCGGTGCACCTCCCATACAAATGGGAACTTTCATACTCAATATCTTTAGAGGTATTAACGCTAGACTACTAAATTTTGGTAAGGCGTTGTATAAAGTAAGTCCCTTTCCTAATACTTATCCCTTTTTGAAATCGGAAAAGGGGGCGTGGCACCTCCAATACAAATGGGAACTTTCATACTCAATATCTTTGGAGGTATTAACGCTAGACTGCTAAATTTTGGTAAGGCGCTGTATAAAGTAAGTCCCTTTCCTAATAGCTATCCCTTTTTGAAATCGGAAAAGGGAGCGGTGCACCTCCCATACAAATGAGATTTATCATCTATACATAATCTATACATATTATAAAAAGTAAACACTTTTTTTCGTGACGCCACTTGACGCTCAAACGCGTGGACGGATTTTAACCAAACTTACACACAGGTCAGGTACATAGCCCGGCATGGTTCTTACGTAATTTTTTTTTGAAATCGGAAATGGGGGCGTGGCACCTCCCATACAAATGGGAACATTCATACTCAATATCTTTGGAGGTATTAATGCTAGACTACTAAATTTTGGTAAGGCGTTGTATAAAGTAAGTCCCTTTCCTAATACCTATCCCTTTTTGAAATCGGAAAAGGGGACGTGGCACCTCCCATACAAATGGGAACTTTCATACTCAATATCTTTAGAGGTATTAACGCTAGACTACTAAATTTTGGTAAGGCGCTGTATAAAGTAAGTCCCTTTCCTAATACCTATCCCTTTTTGAAATCGGAAAAGGGGGCGTGGCACCTCCAATACAAATGGGATCTTTCATGCCCCCTATCTATGCAACTATTATCGCTAGACTACTGAAATTTGGTAAGAAGCTGTATAAAGTAAGTCCCTTTCCTATTACCTATCACTTTTTGAAATCGGAAAAATGAGCGGTGCACCTCCCATACAAATGAGATTTTTCATACCCCCTATCTATGCAACTATTATAGCTAGACTACTGAAATTTGGTAAGACGTTGTATAAAGTATGTCCCTTTCCTATTACCTATCACTTTTTGAAATCGGAAAAGGGGGCGTGGCACCTCCCATACATATGGGAACTTTCATACTCAATATCTTTGGAGGTATTAATGCTAGACTACTAAATTTTGGTAAGGCGTTCTATAAAGTAAGTCCCTTTATTAATACCTATCCCTTTTCGAAATCGGAAAAGGGGACGTGGGACCTCCCATTCAAATTGGGTCTTTCATACCCCCTATCTATGCAACTATTATCGCTAGAATACTGAAATTTGGTAAGAAGCTGTATAAAGTAAGTCCCTTTCCTATTACCTATCACTTTTTGAAATCGGAAAAATGAGCGGTGCACCTCCCATACAAATGAGATTTTTCATACCCCCTATCTATGCAACTATTATCGCTAGACTACTGAAATTTGGTAAGACGTTGTATAAAGTAAGTCCCTTTCCTATTACCTATCACTTTTTTAAATCGGAAAAGGGAGCGGTGCACCTCCCATACAAATGAGATTTTTCATACCCCCTATCTATGCAACTATTATCGCTAGACTACTGAAATTTGGTAAGACGTTGTATAAAGTAAGTCCCTTTCCTATTACCTATCCCTTTTTGAAATCGGAAAAGTAGGCGTGGCACCTCCCATACAAATGGGATCTTTCATGCCCCCTATCTATGCAACTATTATCGCTAGAATACTGAAATTTGGTAAGAAGCTGTATAAAGTAAGTCCCTTTCCTATTACCTATCACTTTTTGAAATCGGAAAAATGAGCGGTGCACCTCCCATACAAATGAGATTTTTCATACCCCCTATCTATGCAACTATTATAGCTAGACTACTGAAATTTGGTAAGACGTTGTATAAAGTAAGTCCCTTTCCTATTACCTATCACTTTTTTAAATCGGAAAAGGGAGCGGTGCACCTCCCATACAAATGAGATTTTTCATCTATACATAATCTATACATATTATAAAAAGTAAACACTTTTTTTCGTGTCGCCACTTGACGCTCAAACGCGTGGACGGATTTTAACCAAACTTACACGCATTTCAGGTACATAGCCCGGCATGGTTCTTATGTACTTTTTTTTGAAATCGGGAAAGGGGGCGTTGCCCCTCCCATACAAATGGGGTCTTTCATGCCCCCTATCTATGCAATTTTTATCGCTAGACTACCGAAACTTGGTAAGACATTGTATAAAGTAAGTCCCTTTCCTAATACCTATCCCTTTTTGAAATCGGAAAAGGGGGCGTTGCCCCTCCCATACAAATGGGGTCTTTCATACGCCCTATCTATGCAACTATTATCGCTAGACTACTGAAATTTGGTAAGACGTTGTATAAAGTAAGTCCCTTTCCTAATACCTATCCCTTTTTGAAATCGGAAAGGGGAGCGGTGCACCTCCCATACAAATGGGAACTTTCATACTCAATATCTTTAGACGTATTAACGCTAGACTACTAAATTTTGGTAAGGCGTTGTATAAAGTAAGTCTCTTTCCTAATACCTATCCCTTTTTAAAATCGGAAAAGTGGGCGTGGCACCTCCCATACAAATGGGATCTTTCATACCCCCTATCTATGCAACTATTATCGCTAGACTACTGAAATTTGGTAAGAAGTTGTATAAAGTAAGTCCCTTTCCTATTACCTATCCCTTTTTGAAATCGGAAAAGGGGGCGTGGCACCTTCCATACAAATGGGAACTTTCATACTCAATATCTTTGGACGTATTAACGCTAGACTACTAAATTTTGGTAAGGCGTTGTATAAAGTAAGTCCCTTTCCTAATACCTATCCCTTTTTGAAATCGGAAAAGGGGGCGTGGCACCTCCCATACAAATGGGATCTTTCATACCCCCTATCTATGCAACTATTATCGCTAGACTACTGAAATTTTGGTAAGGCGTTGTATAAAGTAAGTCCCTTTCCTAATACCTATCCCTTTTTGAAATCGGAAAAGGGGGCAGGGGGCGTGGCACCTCCCATACAAATGGGAACTTTCATACTCAATATCTTTGGAGGTATTAACGCTAGACTACTAAATTTTGGTAAGGCGTTGTATAAAGTAAGTCCCTTTCCTAATACCTATCCCTTTTTGAAATCGGAAAAGGGGGCGTGGCACCTCCCATACAAATGGGAACTTTCATACTCAATATCTTTGGACGTATTAACGCTAGACTACTGAAATTTGGTAAGACGTTGTATAAAGTAAGTCCCTTTCCTATTACCTATCCCTTTTTGAAATCGGAAAAGTAGGCGTGGCACCTCCCATACAAATGGGATCTTTCATGCCCCCTATCTATGCAACTATTATCGCTAGAATACTGAAATTTGGTAAGAAGCTGTATAAAGTAAGTCCCTTTCCTATTACCTATCACTTTTTGAAATCGGAAAAATGAGCGGTGCACCTCCCATACAAATGAGATTTTTCATACCCCCTATCTATGCAACTATTATAGCTAGACTACTGAAATTTGGTAAGACGTTGTATAAAGTAAGTCCCTTTCCTATTACCTATCACTTTTTTAAATCGGAAAAGGGAGCGGTGCACCTCCCATACAAATGAGATTTTTCATCTATACATAATCTATACATATTATAAAAAGTAAACACTTTTTTTCGTGTCGCCACTTGACGCTCAAACGCGTGGACGGATTTTAACCAAACTTACACGCATTTCAGGTACATAGCCCGGCATGGTTCTTATGTACTTTTTTTTGAAATCGGGAAAGGGGGCTCCCATACAAATGGGATCTTTCTTACCCCCTATCTATGCAACTATTATCGCTAGACTACTGAAATTTGGTAAGAAGTTGTATAAAGTAAGTCCCTTTCCTATTACCTATCACTTTTTGAAATCGGAAAAGGGAGCGGTGCACCTCCCATACAAATGAGATTTTTCATCTATACATAATCTATACATATTATAAACAGTAACCACTTTTTTTCGTGACGCCACTTCACGCTCAAACGCGTGGACGGATTTTAACCAAACTTACACACAGGTCAGGTTCATAGCGCGGCATGGTTCTTACATACTTTTTTTTGAAATCGGAAATCGGTCCTTGGAACCTCCCATATAAATGGGAACTTTCATACTTAATATCTTTGGAGGTATTAATGCTAGACTACTGAAATTTGGTAAGACGTTGTATAAAGTAAGTCCCTTTCCTATTACCTATCACTTTTTGAAATCGGAAAGGGGAGCGGTGCACCTCCCATACAAATGAGATTTTTCATCTATACATAATCTATACATATTATAAAAAGTAAACACTTTTTTTCGTGACCCTTGACTTACACACAGGTCAGGTACATAGCCCGGCATGGTTCTTATGTACTTTGTTTTGAAATCGGAAAAGGGGGCGTGCCACCTCCCACACAAATGGGAACTTTCATACTCAATATCTTTGGAGGTATTAATGCTAGACTACTAAATTTTGGTAAGGCGTTGTATAAAGTAAGTCTCTTTCCTAATACCTATCCCTTTTTGAAATCGGAAAAGTGGGCGTGGCACCGCCCATACAAATGGGATCTTTCATACCCCCTATCTATGCAACTATTATCGCTAGAGTACTGAAATTTGGTAAGAAGTTGTATAAAGTAAGTCCCTTTCCTATTACCTATCCCTTTTTGAAATCGGAAAGGGGGGCGTGGCACCTCCCATACAAATGGGAACTTTCATACTCAATATCTTTGGACGTATTAACGCTAGACTACTAAATTTTGGTAAGGTGTTGTATAAAGTAAGTCTCTTTCCTAATACCTATCCCTTTTTAAAATCGGAAAAGTGGGCGTGGCACCTCCCATACAAATGGGATCTTTCATACCCCCTATCTATGCAACTATTACCGCTAGACTACTGAAATTTGGTAAGAAGTTGTATAAAGTAAGTCCCTTTCCTAATACCTATCCCTTTTTGAAATCGGAAAAGGGGGCGTGGCACCTTCCATACAAATGGGAACTTTCATACTCAATATCTTTGGACGTATTAACGCTAGACTACTAAATTTTGGTAAGGCGTTGTATAAAGTAAGTCCCTTTCCTAATACCTATCCCTTTTTGAAATCGGAAAAGGGGGCAGGGGGCGTGGCACCTCCCATACAAATGGGAACTTTCATACTCAATATCTTTGGAGGTATTAATGCTAGACTACTAAATTTTGGTAAGGCGTTGTATGAAGTAAGTCCCTTTCCTAATACCTATCCCTTTTTGAAATCGGAAAAGGGGGCGTGGCACCTTCCATACAAATGGAAACTTTCATACTCAATATCTTTGGAGGTATTAATGCTAGACTACTAAATTTTGGTAAGGCGTTGTATAAAGTAAGCCCCTTTCCTAATACCTATCCCTTTTTGAAATCGGAAAAGGGGGCGTGGCACCTTCCATACAAATGGGAACTTTCATACTCAATATCTTTGGACGTATTAACGCTAGACTACTAAATTTTGGTAAGGCGTTGTATAAAGTAAGTCCCTTTCCTAATACCTATCCCTTTTTGAAATCGGAAAAGGGGGCAGGGGGCGTGGCACCTCCCATACAAATGGGAACTTTCATACTCAATATCTTTGGAGGTATTAACGCTAGACTACTAAATTTTGGTAAGGCGTTGTATAAAGTAAGTCCCTTTCCTAATACCTATCCCTTTTTGAAATCGGAAAAGGGGGCGTGGCACCTCCCATACAAATGGGAGCTTTCATACTCAATATCTTTGGATGTATTAACGCTAGACTACTAAATTTTGGTAAGGCGTTGTATAAAACAAGTCCTTTTCTTATACATATCCCTTTTTGAAATCGGAAAATGGGGCGTTGCCCCTCCCATACAAATGGGGTCTTTCATGCCCCCTATCTATGCAATTTTTATCGCTAGACTACCGAAACTTGGTAAGACATTGTATAAAGTAAGTCCCTTTCCTAATACCTATCCCTTTTTGAAATCGGAAAAGGGGGCGTTGCCCCTCCCATACAAATGGGGTCTTTCATACGCCCTATCTATGCAACTATTATCGCTAGACTACTGAAATTTGGTAAGACGTTGTATAAAGTAAGTCCCTTTCCTAATACCTATCCCTTTTTGAAATCGGAAAGGGGAGCGGTGCACCTCCCATACAAATGGGAACTTTCATACTCAATATCTTTAGAGGTATTAACGCTAGACTACTAAATTTTGGTAAGGCGTTGTATAAAGTAAGTCCCTTTCCTAATACCTATCCCTTTTTGAAATCGGAAAAGGGGGCGTGGCACCTCCAATACAAATGGGAACTTTCATACTCAATATCTTTAGAGGTATTAACGCTAGACTGCTAAATTTTGGTAAGGCGCTGTATAAAGTAAGTCCCTTTCCTAATACCTATCCCTTTTTGAAATCGGAAAAGGGAGCGGTGCACCTCCCATACAAATGAGATTTATCATCTATACATAATCTATACATATTATAAAAAGTAAACACTTTTTTTCGTGACGCCACTTGACGCTCAAACGCGTGGACGGATTTTAACCAAACTTACACACAGGTCAGGTACATAGCCCGGCATGGTTCTTACGTAATTTTTTTTTGAAATCGGAAATGGGGGCGTGGCACCTCCCATACAAATGGGAACATTCATACTCAATATCTTTGGAGGTATTAATGCTAGACTACTAAATTTTGGTAAGGCGTTGTATAAAGTAAGTCCCTTTCCTAATACCTATCCCTTTTTGAAATCGGAAAAGGGGACGTGGCACCTCCCATACAAATGGGAACTTTCATACTCAATATCTTTAGAGGTATTAACGCTAGACTACTAAATTTTGGTAAGGCGCTGTATAAAGTAAGTCCCTTTCCTAATACCTATCCCTTTTTGAAATCGGAAAAGGGGGCGTGGCACCTCCAATACAAATGGGATCTTTCATACCCCCTATCTATGCAACTATTATCGCTAGACTACTGAAATTTGCTAAGAAGTTGTATAAAGTAAGTCCCTTTCCTATTACCTATCACCTTTTGAAATCGGAAAAGGGAGCGGTGCACCTCCCATACAAATGAGATTTTTCATACCCCCTATCTATGCAACTATTATCGCTAGAGTACTGAAATTTGGTAAGACGTTATACAAAGTAAGTCCCTTTCCTATTACCTATCACTTTTTGAAATCGGAAAGGGGAGCGGTGCACCTCCCATACAAATGGGAACTTTCATCTATACATAATCTATACATCTTATAAAAAGTAAACACTTTTTTCCGTAACGCCGCTTGACGCTCAAACGCGTGGACTGATTTTAACCAAACTTACACACAGGTCAGGTACATAGCCCGGCATGGTTCTTACGTACTTTTTTTTTAAATCGGAAAAGGGGGCGTGCCACCTCCCATACAAATGGGAACTTTCATACTCAATATCTTTGGAAGTATTAACGCTAGACTACTAAATTTTGGTAAGGCGTTGTATAAAGTAAGTCCCTTTCCTAATACCTATCCCTTTTTGAAATCGGAAAAGGGGGCGTGGCACCTCCCATACAAATGGGAACTTTCATACTCAATATCTTTGGACGTATTAACGCTAGACTACTAAATTTTGGTAAGGCGCTGTATAAAGTAAGTCCCTTTATTAATAGCTATCCCTTTTTGAAATCGGAAAAGGGGACGTGGCACCTCCCATACAAATGGGAACTTTCATACTCAATATCTTTAGAGGTATTAACGCTAGACTACTAAATTTTGGTAAGGCGCTGTATAAAGTAAGTCCCTTTCCTAATACCTATCCCTTTTTGAAATCGGAAAAGGGGGCGTGGCACCTCCAATACAAATGGGATCTTTCATACCCCCTATCTATGCAACTATTATCGCTAGACTACTGAAATTTGGTAAGAAGTTGTATAAAGTAAGTCCCTTTCCTATTACCTATCACTTTTTGAAATCGGAAAAGGGAGCGGTGCACCTCCCATACAAATGGGATCTTTCATACCCCCGCTCTATGCAACTATTATCGCTAGACTAGTGAAATTTGGCAAGAAGTTGTATAAAGTAAGTCCCTTTCCTAATACCTATCCCTTTTTGAAATCGGAAAAGGGGGCGTGGCACCTCCCATACAAATGGGAACTTTCATACTCAATATCTTTGGATGTATTAACGCTAGACTACTAAATTTTGGTAAGGCGTTGTATAAAATAAGTCCTTTTCTTATACATATCCCTTTTTGAAATCGGAAAAGGGGGCGTTGCCCCTCCCATACAAATGGGGTCTTTCATGCCCCCTATCTATGCAACTCTTATCGCTAGACTACCGAGACTTGGTAAGACATTGTATAAAGTAAGTCCCTTTCCTAATACCTATCCCTTTTTGAAATCGGAAAAGGGGGCGTTGCCCCTCCCATACAAATGGGGTCTTTCATACACCTTATCTATGCAACTATTATCGCTAGACTACTGAAATTTGGTAAGACGATGTATAAAGTAACTCATTTTCCTAATACCTATCCCTTTTTGAAATCGGAAAAGGGGGCGTGGCACCTCCAATACAAATGGGATCTTTCATACCCGCTATCTATTCAACTATTATCGCTAGACTACTGAAATTTGGTAAGACGTTGTATAAAGTAAGTCCCTTTCCTAATACCTATCCCTTTTTGAAATCGGAAAAGGGGGCGTGGCACCTCCCATACAAATGGGAACTTTCATACTCAATATCTTTGGATGTATTAACGCTAGACTACTAAATTTTGGTAAGGCGTTGTATAAAGTAAGTCCTTTTCTTATACCTATCACTTTTTGAAATCCGAAAAGGGAGCGGTGCACCTCCCATACAAATGAGATCTTTCATACCCCCTATCTATGCGACTATTATCGCTAGACTACTGAAATTTGGTAAGAAGCTGTATAAAGCAAGTCCCTTTCCTATTACCTATCCCTTTTTGAAATCGGAAAAGGGGGCGTGGCACCTTCCATACAAATGGGAACTTTCATACTCAATATCTTTGGAGGTATTAATGCTAGACTACTAAATTTTGGTAAGGCGTTGTATAAAGTAAGTCTCTTTCCTAATACCTATCCCTTTTTGAAATCGGAAAAGGGGGCGTGGCACCTTCCATACAAATGGGAACTTTCATACTAAATATCTTTGGACGTATTAACGCTAGACTACTAAATTTTGGTAAGGCGTTGTATAAAGTAAGTCTCTTTCCTAATACCTATCCCTTTTTAAAATCGGAAAAGTGGGCGTGGCACCTCCCATACAAATGGGATCTTTCATACCCCCTATCTATGCAACTATTACCGCTAGACTACTGAAATTTGGTAAGAAGTTGTATAAAGTAAGTCCCTTTCCTAATACCTATCCCTTTTTGAAATCGGAAAAGGGGGCGTGGCACCTTCCATACAAATGGGAACTTTCATACTCAATATCTTTGGACGTATTAACGCTAGACTACTAAATTTTGGTAAGGCGTTGTATAAAGTAAGTCCCTTTCCTAATACCTATCCCTTTTTGAAATCGGAAAAGGGGGCAGGGGGCGTGGCACCTCCCATACAAATGGGAACTTTCATACTCAATATCTTTGGAGGTATTAATGCTAGACTACTAAATTTTGGTAAGGCGTTGTATAAAGTAAGTCCCTTTCCTAATACCTATCCCTTTTTGAAATCGGAAAAGGGGGCGTGGCACCTTCCATACAAATGGGAACTTTCATACTCAATATCTTTGGAGGTATTAATGCTAGACTACTAAATTTTGGTAAGGCGTTGTATAAAGTAAGTCTCTTTCCTAATACCTATCCCTTTTTGAAATCGGAAAAGGGGGCGTGGCACCTTCCATACAAATGGGAACTTTCATACTCAATATCTTTGGACGTATTAACGCTAGACTACTAAATTTTGGTAAGGCGTTGTATAAAGTAAGTCCCTTTCCTAATACCTATCCCTTTTTGAAATCGGAAAAGGGGGCAGGGGGCGTGGCACCTCCCATACAAATGGGAACTTTCATACTCAATATCTTTGGAGGTATTAACGCTAGACTACTAAATTTTGGTAAGGCGTTGTATAAAGTAAGTCCCTTTCCTAATACCTATCCCTTTTTGAAATCGGAAAAGGGGGCGTGGCACCTCCCATACAAATGGGAGCTTTCATACTCAATATCTTTGGATGTATTAACGCTAGACTACTAAATTTTGGTAAGGCGTTGTATAAAACAAGTCCTTTTCTTATACATATCCCTTTTTGAAATCGGAAAATGGGGCGTTGCCCCTCCCATACAAATGGGGTCTTTCATGCCCCCTATCTATGCAATTTTTATCGCTAGACTACCGAAACTTGGTAAGACATTGTATAAAGTAAGTCCCTTTCCTAATACCTATCCCTTTTTGAAATCGGAAAAGGGGGCGTTGCCCCTCCCATACAAATGGGGTCTTTCATACGCCCTATCTATGCAACTATTATCGCTAGACTACTGAAATTTGGTAAGACGTTGTATAAAGTAAGTCCCTTTCCTAATACCTATCCCTTTTTGAAATCGGAAAGGGGAGCGGTGCACCTCCCATACAAATGGGAACTTTCATACTCAATATCTTTAGAGGTATTAACGCTAGACTACTAAATTTTGGTAAGGCGTTGTATAAAGTAAGTCCCTTTCCTAATACCTATCCCTTTTTGAAATCGGAAAAGGGGGCGTGGCACCTCCAATACAAATGGGAACTTTCATACTCAATATCTTTAGAGGTATTAACGCTAGACTGCTAAATTTTGGTAAGGCGCTGTATAAAGTAAGTCCCTTTCCTAATACCTATCCCTTTTTGAAATCGGAAAAGGGAGCGGTGCACCTCCCATACAAATGAGATTTATCATCTATACATAATCTATACATATTATAAAAAGTAAACACTTTTTTTCGTGACGCCACTTGACGCTCAAACGCGTGGACGGATTTTAACCAAACTTACACACAGGTCAGGTACATAGCCCGGCATGGTTCTTACGTAATTTTTTTTTGAAATCGGAAATGGGGGCGTGGCACCTCCCATACAAATGGGAACATTCATACTCAATATCTTTGGAGGTATTAATGCTAGACTACTAAATTTTGGTAAGGCGTTGTATAAAGTAAGTCCCTTTCCTAATACCTATCCCTTTTTGAAATCGGAAAAGGGGACGTGGCACCTCCCATACAAATGGGAACTTTCATACTCAATATCTTTAGAGGTATTAACGCTAGACTACTAAATTTTGGTAAGGCGCTGTATAAAGTAAGTCCCTTTCCTAATACCTATCCCTTTTTGAAATCGGAAAAGGGGGCGTGGCACCTCCAATACAAATGGGATCTTTCATACCCCCTATCTATGCAACTATTATCGCTAGACTACTGAAATTTGCTAAGAAGTTGTATAAAGTAAGTCCCTTTCCTATTACCTATCACCTTTTGAAATCGGAAAAGGGAGCGGTGCACCTCCCATACAAATGAGATTTTTCATACCCCCTATCTATGCAACTATTATCGCTAGAGTACTGAAATTTGGTAAGACGTTATACAAAGTAAGTCCCTTTCCTATTACCTATCACTTTTTGAAATCGGAAAGGGGAGCGGTGCACCTCCCATACAAATGGGAACTTTCATCTATACATAATCTATACATCTTATAAAAAGTAAACACTTTTTTCCGTAACGCCGCTTGACGCTCAAACGCGTGGACTGATTTTAACCAAACTTACACACAGGTCAGGTACATAGCCCGGCATGGTTCTTACGTACTTTTTTTTTAAATCGGAAAAGGGGGCGTGCCACCTCCCATACAAATGGGAACTTTCATACTCAATATCTTTGGAAGTATTAACGCTAGACTACTAAATTTTGGTAAGGCGTTGTATAAAGTAAGTCCCTTTCCTAATACCTATCCCTTTTTGAAATCGGAAAAGGGGGCGTGGCACCTCCCATACAAATGGGAACTTTCATACTCAATATCTTTGGACGTATTAACGCTAGACTACTAAATTTTGGTAAGGCGCTGTATAAAGTAAGTCCCTTTATTAATAGCTATCCCTTTTTGAAATCGGAAAAGGGGACGTGGCACCTCCCATACAAATGGGAACTTTCATACTCAATATCTTTAGAGGTATTAACGCTAGACTACTAAATTTTGGTAAGGCGCTGTATAAAGTAAGTCCCTTTCCTAATACCTATCCCTTTTTGAAATCGGAAAAGGGGGCGTGGCACCTCCAATACAAATGGGATCTTTCATACCCCCTATCTATGCAACTATTATCGCTAGACTACTGAAATTTGGTAAGAAGTTGTATAAAGTAAGTCCCTTTCCTATTACCTATCACTTTTTGAAATCGGAAAAGGGAGCGGTGCACCTCCCATACAAATGGGATCTTTCATACCCCCGCTCTATGCAACTATTATCGCTAGACTAGTGAAATTTGGCAAGAAGTTGTATAAAGTAAGTCCCTTTCCTAATACCTATCCCTTTTTGAAATCGGAAAAGGGGGCGTGGCACCTCCCATACAAATGGGAACTTTCATACTCAATATCTTTGGATGTATTAACGCTAGACTACTAAATTTTGGTAAGGCGTTGTATAAAATAAGTCCTTTTCTTATACATATCCCTTTTTGAAATCGGAAAAGGGGGCGTTGCCCCTCCCATACAAATGGGGTCTTTCATGCCCCCTATCTATGCAACTCTTATCGCTAGACTACCGAGACTTGGTAAGACATTGTATAAAGTAAGTCCCTTTCCTAATACCTATCCCTTTTTGAAATCGGAAAAGGGGGCGTTGCCCCTCCCATACAAATGGGGTCTTTCATACACCTTATCTATGCAACTATTATCGCTAGACTACTGAAATTTGGTAAGACGATGTATAAAGTAACTCATTTTCCTAATACCTATCCCTTTTTGAAATCGGAAAAGGGGGCGTGGCACCTCCAATACAAATGGGATCTTTCATACCCGCTATCTATGCAACTATTATCGCTAGACTACTGAAATTTGGTAAGACGTTGTATAAAGTAAGTCCCTTTCCTAATACCTATCCCTTTTTGAAATCGGAAAAGGGGGCGTGGCACCTCCCATACAAATGGGAACTTTCATACTCAATATCTTTGGATGTATTAACGCTAGACTACTAAATTTTGGTAAGGCGTTGTATAAAGTAAGTCCTTTTCTTATACCTATCACTTTTTGAAATCCGAAAAGGGAGCGGTGCACCTCCCATACAAATGAGATCTTTCATACCCCCTATCTATGCGACTATTATCGCTAGACTACTGAAATTTGGTAAGAAGCTGTATAAAGCAAGTCCCTTTCCTATTACCTATCATTTTTTGAAATCGGAAAAGGGAGCGGTGCACCTCCCATACAAATGTGATTTTTCATCTATACATAATCTATACATATTATAAACAGTAAACGCTTTTTTTCGTGACGCCACTTCACGCTCAAACGCGTGGACGGATTTTAACCAAACTTACACACAGGTCAGGTACATAGCCCGGCATGGTTCTTACGTACTTTTTTTTTTTGAAATCGGAAATTGGGGCGTGGCACCTCCCATACAAATGGGAAGTTTCATACTTAATATCTTTGGAGGTATTAATGCTAGTCTACTAAATTTTGGTAAGGCGTTGTATAAAGTAAGTCCCTTTCCTAATACCTATCCCATTTTGAAATCGGAAAAGGGGGCGTGGCACCTCCCATACAAATGGGAACTTTCATACTCAATATCTTTGGATGTATCAACGCTAGACTACTAAATTTTGGTAAGGCGTTGTATAAAGTAAGTCCCTTTCCTAATACCTATCCCTTTTTGAAATCGGAAAAGGGGGCGGTGCACCTCCCATACAAATGAGATTTTTCATCTATACATAATCTATACATATTATAAAAAGTAAACACTTTTTTTCGTGTCGCCACTTGACGCTCAAACGCGTGGACGGATTTTAACCAAACTTACACGCAGGTCAGGTACATAGCCCGGCATGATTCTTATGTACTTTTTTTTGAAATCGGAAAAGGGGGCGTGGCACCTCCCATACAAATGGGATTTTTCATACCCCCTATCTATGCAACTATTATCGCTAGACTACTGAAATTAGGTAAGAAGTTGTATTAAGTAAGTCCCTTTCCTATTACCTATCACTTTTTGAAATCGGAAAAGGGAGCGGTGCACCTCCCATACAAATGAGATTTTTCATCTATACATAATCTATACATATTATAAACAGTAAACACTTTTTTTCGTGTCGCCACTTGACCCTCAAACGCGTGGACGGATTTTATCCAAACTTACACGCAGGTCAGGTACATAGCCCGGCATGGTTCTTATGTACTTTGTTTTGAAATCGGAAAAGGGGGCGTGCCACCTCCCACACAAATGGGAACTTTCATACTCAATATCTTTGGAGGTATTAATGCTAGACTACTAAATTTTGGTAAGGCGTTGTATAAAGTAAGTCTCTTTCCTAATACCTATCCCTTTTTGAAATCGGAAAAGTGGGCGTGGCACCGCCCATACAAATGGGATCTTTCATACCCCCTATCTATGCAACTATTATCGCTAGAGTACTGAAATTTGGTAAGAAGTTGTATAAAGTAAGTCCCTTTCCTATTACCTATCCCTTTTTGAAATCGGAAAGGGGGGCGTGGCACCTCCCATACAAATGGGAACTTTCATACTCAATATCTTTGGACGTATTAACGCTAGACTACTAAATTTTGGTAAGGCGTTGTATAAAGTAAGTCTCTTTCCTAATACCTATCCCTTTTTAAAATCGGAAAAGTGGGCGTGGCACCTCCCATACAAATGGGATCTTTCATACCCCCTATCTATGCAACTATTATCGCTAGACTACTGAAATTTGGTAAGAAGTTGTATAAAGTAAGTCCCTTTCCTATTACCTATCCCATTTTGAAATCGGAAAAGGGGGCGTGGCACCTTCCATACAAATGGGAACTTTCATACTCAATATCTTTGGACGTATTAACGCTAGACTACTAAATTTTGGTAAGGCGTTGTATAAAGTAAGTCCCTTTCCTAATACCTATCCCTTTTTGAAATCGGAAAAGGGGGCAGGGGGCGTGGCACCTCCCATACAAATGGGAACTTTCATACTCAATATCTTTGGAGGTATTAACGCTAGACTACTAAATTTTGGTAAGGCGTTGTATAAAGTAAGTCCCTTTCCTAATACCTATCCCTTTTTGAAATCGGAAAAGGGGGCGTGGCACCTCCCATACAAATGGGAGCTTTCATACTCAATATCTTTGGATGTATTAACGCTAGACTACTAAATTTTGGTAAGGCGTTGTATAAAACAAGTCCTTTTCTTATACATATCCCTTTTTGAAATCGGAAAATGGGGCGTTGCCCCTCCCATACAAATGGGGTCTTTCATGCCCCCTATCTATGCAATTTTTATCGCTAGACTACCGAAACTTGGTAAGACATTGTATAAAGTAAGTCCCTTTCCTAATACCTATCCCTTTTTGAAATCGGAAAAGGGGGCGTTGCCCCTCCCATACAAATGGGGTCTTTCATACGCCCTATCTATGCAACTATTATCGCTAGACTACTGAAATTTGGTAAGACGTTGTATAAAGTAAGTCCCTTTCCTAATACCTATCCCTTTTTGAAATCGGAAAGGGGAGCGGTGCACCTCCCATACAAATGAGATTTTTCGTCTATACATAATCTATACATATTATAAAAAGTAAACACTTTTTTTCGTGACGCCACTTGACGCTCAAACGCGTGGACGGATTTTAACCAAACTTACACACAGGTCAGGTACATAGCCCGGCATGGTTCTTACGTAATTTTTTTTTGAAATCGGAAATGGGGGCGTGGCACCTCCCATACAAATGGGAACATTCATACTTAATATCTTTGGAGGTATTAATGCTAGACTACTAAATTTTGGTAAGGCGTTGTATAAAGTAAGTCCCTTTCCTAATACCTATCCCTTTTTGAAATCGGAAAAGGGGGCGTGGCACCTACCATACAAATGGGAACATTCATACTCAATATCTTTAGAGGTATTTACGCTAGACTACTAAATTTTGGTAAGGCGCTGTATAAAGTAAGTCCCTTTCCTAATACCTATCCCTTTTTGAAATCGGAAAAGGGGGCGTGGCACCTCCAATACAAATGGGATCTTTCATACCCCCTATCTATGCAACTATTATCGCTAGACTACTGAAATTTGCTAAGAAGTTGTATAAAGTAAGTCCCTTTCCTATTACCTATCACCTTTTGAAATCGGAAAAGGGAGCGGTGCACCTCCCATACAAATGAGATTTTTCATACCCCCTATCTATGCAACTATTATCGCTAGAGTACTGAAATTTGGTAAGACGTTATACAAAGTAAGTCCCTTTCCTATTACCTATCACTTTTTGAAATCGGAAAGGGGAGCGGTGCACCTCCCATACAAATGGGAACTTTCATCTATACATAATCTATACATCTTATAAAAAGTAAACACTTTTTTCCGTAACGCCGCTTGACGCTCAAACGCGTGGACTGATTTTAACCAAACTTACACACAGGTCAGGTACATAGCCCGGCATGGTTCTTACGTACTTTTTTTTTAAATCGGAAAAGGGGGCGTGCCACCTCCCATACAAATGGGAACTTTCATACTCAATATCTTTGGAAGTATTAACGCTAGACTACTAAATTTTGGTAAGGCGTTGTATAAAGTAAGTCCCTTTCCTAATACCTATCCCTTTTTGAAATCGGAAAAGGGGGCGTGGCACCTCCCATACAAATGGGAACTTTCATACTCAATATCTTTGGACGTATTAACGCTAGACTACTAAATTTTGGTAAGGCGCTGTATAAAGTAAGTCCCTTTATTAATAGCTATCCCTTTTTGAAATCGGAAAAGGGGACGTGGCACCTCCCATACAAATGGGAACTTTCATACTCAATATCTTTAGAGGTATTAACGCTAGACTACTAAATTTTGGTAAGGCGCTGTATAAAGTAAGTCCCTTTCCTAATACCTATCCCTTTTTGAAATCGGAAAAGGGGGCGTGGCACCTCCAATACAAATGGGATCTTTCATACCCCCTATCTATGCAACTATTATCGCTAGACTACTGAAATTTGGTAAGAAGTTGTATAAAGTAAGTCCCTTTCCTATTACCTATCACTTTTTGAAATCGGAAAAGGGAGCGGTGCACCTCCCATACAAATGGGATCTTTCATACCCCCGCTCTATGCAACTATTATCGCTAGACTAGTGAAATTTGGCAAGAAGTTGTATAAAGTAAGTCCCTTTCCTAATACCTATCCCTTTTTGAAATCGGAAAAGGGGGCGTGGCACCTCCCATACAAATGGGAACTTTCATACTCAATATCTTTGGATGTATTAACGCTAGACTACTAAATTTTGGTAAGGCGTTGTATAAAGTAAGTCCCTTTCCTAATACCTATCCCTTTTTGAAATCGGAAAAGGGGGCGTGGCACCTCCAATACAAATGGGAACTTTCATACTCAATATCTTTAGAGGTATTAACGCTAGACTGCTAAATTTTGGTAAGGCGCTGTATAAAGTAAGTCCCTTTCCTAATACCTATCCCTTTTTGAAATCGGAAAAGGGAGCGGTGCACCTCCCATACAAATGAGATTTATCATCTATACATAATCTATACATATTATAAAAAGTAAACACTTTTTTTCGTGACGCCACTTGACGCTCAAACGCGTGGACGGATTTTAACCAAACTTACACACAGGTCAGGTACATAGCCCGGCATGGTTCTTACGTAATTTTTTTTTGAAATCGGAAATGGGGGCGTGGCACCTCCCATACAAATGGGAACATTCATACTCAATATCTTTGGAGGTATTAATGCTAGACTACTAAATTTTGGTAAGGCGTTGTATAAAGTAAGTCCCTTTCCTAATACCTATCCCTTTTTGAAATCGGAAAAGGGGACGTGGCACCTCCCATACAAATGGGAACTTTCATACTCAATATCTTTAGAGGTATTAACGCTAGACTACTAAATTTTGGTAAGGCGCTGTATAAAGTAAGTCCCTTTCCTAATACCTATCCCTTTTTGAAATCGGAAAAGGGGGCGTGGCACCTCCAATACAAATGGGATCTTTCATACCCCCTATCTATGCAACTATTATCGCTAGACTACTGAAATTTGCTAAGAAGTTGTATAAAGTAAGTCCCTTTCCTATTACCTATCACCTTTTGAAATCGGAAAAGGGAGCGGTGCACCTCCCATACAAATGAGATTTTTCATACCCCCTATCTATGCAACTATTATCGCTAGAGTACTGAAATTTGGTAAGACGTTATACAAAGTAAGTCCCTTTCCTATTACCTATCACTTTTTGAAATCGGAAAGGGGAGCGGTGCACCTCCCATACAAATGGGAACTTTCATCTATACATAATCTATACATCTTATAAAAAGTAAACACTTTTTTCCGTAACGCCGCTTGACGCTCAAACGCGTGGACTGATTTTAACCAAACTTACACACAGGTCAGGTACATAGCCCGGCATGGTTCTTACGTACTTTTTTTTTAAATCGGAAAAGGGGGCGTGCCACCTCCCATACAAATGGGAACTTTCATACTCAATATCTTTGGAAGTATTAACGCTAGACTACTAAATTTTGGTAAGGCGTTGTATAAAGTAAGTCCCTTTCCTAATACCTATCCCTTTTTGAAATCGGAAAAGGGGGCGTGGCACCTCCCATACAAATGGGAACTTTCATACTCAATATCTTTGGACGTATTAACGCTAGACTACTAAATTTTGGTAAGGCGCTGTATAAAGTAAGTCCCTTTATTAATAGCTATCCCTTTTTGAAATCGGAAAAGGGGACGTGGCACCTCCCATACAAATGGGAACTTTCATACTCAATATCTTTAGAGGTATTAACGCTAGACTACTAAATTTTGGTAAGGCGCTGTATAAAGTAAGTCCCTTTCCTAATACCTATCCCTTTTTGAAATCGGAAAAGGGGGCGTGGCACCTCCAATACAAATGGGATCTTTCATACCCCCTATCTATGCAACTATTATCGCTAGACTACTGAAATTTGGTAAGAAGTTGTATAAAGTAAGTCCCTTTCCTATTACCTATCACTTTTTGAAATCGGAAAAGGGAGCGGTGCACCTCCCATACAAATGGGATCTTTCATACCCCCGCTCTATGCAACTATTATCGCTAGACTAGTGAAATTTGGCAAGAAGTTGTATAAAGTAAGTCCCTTTCCTAATACCTATCCCTTTTTGAAATCGGAAAAGGGGGCGTGGCACCTCCCATACAAATGGGAACTTTCATACTCAATATCTTTGGATGTATTAACGCTAGACTACTAAATTTTGGTAAGGCGTTGTATAAAATAAGTCCTTTTCTTATACATATCCCTTTTTGAAATCGGAAAATGGGGCGTTGCCCCTCCCATACAAATGGGGTCTTTCATGCCCCCTATCTATGCAATTTTTATCGCTAGACTACCGAAACTTGGTAAGACATTGTATAAAGTAAGTCCCTTTCCTAATACCTATCCCTTTTTGAAATCGGAAAAGGGGGCGTTGCCCCTCCCATACAAATGGGGTCTTTCATACGCCCTATCTATGCAACTATTATCGCTAGACTACTGAAATTTGGTAAGACGTTGTATAAAGTAAGTCCCTTTCCTAATACCTATCCCTTTTTGAAATCGGAAAGGGGAGCGGTGCACCTCCCATACAAATGGGAACTTTCATACTCAATATCTTTAGAGGTATTAACGCTAGACTACTAAATTTTGGTAAGGCGTTGTATAAAGTAAGTCCCTTTCCTAATACCTATCCCTTTTTGAAATCGGAAAAGGGGGCGTGGCACCTCCAATACAAATGGAAACTTTCATACTCAATATCTTTAGAGGTATTAACGCTAGACTGCTAAATTTTGGTAAGGCGCTGTATAAAGTAAGTCCCTTTCCTAATACCTATCCCTTTTTGAAATCGGAAAAGGGAGCGGTGCACCTCCCATACAAATGAGATTTATCATCTATACATAATCTATACATATTATAAAAAGTAAACACTTTTTTTCGTGACGCCACTTGACGCTCAAACGCGTGGACGGATTTTAACCAAACTTACACACAGGTCAGGTACATAGCCCGGCATGGTTCTTACGTAATTTTTTTTTGAAATCGGAAATGGGGGCGTGGCACCTCCCATACAAATGGGAACATTCATACTCAATATCTTTGGAGGTATTAATGCTAGACTACTAAATTTTGGTAAGGCGTTGTATAAAGTAAGTCCCTTTCCTAATACCTATCCCTTTTTGAAATCGGAAAAGGGGACGTGGCACCTCCCATACAAATGGGAACTTTCATACTCAATATCTTTAGAGGTATTAACGCTAGACTACTAAATTTTGGTAAGGCGCTGTATAAAGTAAGTCCCTTTCCTAATACCTATCCCTTTTTGAAATCGGAAAAGGGGGCGTGGCACCTCCAATACAAATGGGATCTTTCATACCCCCTATCTATGCAACTATTATCGCTAGACTACTGAAATTTGCTAAGAAGTTGTATAAAGTAAGTCCCTTTCCTATTACCTATCACCTTTTGAAATCGGAAAAGGGAGCGGTGCACCTCCCATACAAATGAGATTTTTCATACACCCTATCAATGCAACTATTATCGCTAGAGTACTGAAATTTGGTAAGACGTTATACAAAGTAAGTCCCTTTCCTATTACCTATCACTTTTTGAAATCGGAAAGGGGAGCGGTGCACCTCCCATACAAATGGGAACTTTCATCTATACATAATCTATACATCTTATAAAAAGTAAACACTTTTTTCCGTAACGCCGCTTGACGCTCAAACGCGTGGACTGATTTTAACCAAACTTACACACAGGTCAGGTACATAGCCCGGCATGGTTCTTACGTACTTTTTTTTTTAAATCGGAAAAGGGGGCGTGCCACCTCCCATACAAATGGGAACTTTCATACTCAATATCTTTGGAAGTATTAACGCTAGACTACTAAATTTTGGTAAGGCGTTGTATAAAGTAAGTCCCTTTCCTAATACCTATCCCTTTTTGAAATCGGAAAAGGGGGCGTGGCACCTCCCATACAAATGGGAACTTTCATACTCAATATCTTTGGACGTATTAACGCTAGACTACTAAATTTTGGTAAGGCGCTGTATAAAGTAAGTCCCTTTATTAATAGCTATCCCTTTTTGAAATCGGAAAAGGGGACGTGGCACCTCCCATACAAATGGGAACTTTCATACTCAATATCTTTAGAGGTATTAACGCTAGACTACTAAATTTTGGTAAGGCGCTGTATAAAGTAAGTCCCTTTCCTAATACCTATCCCTTTTTGAAATCGGAAAAGGGGGCGTGGCACCTCCAATACAAATGGGATCTTTCATACCCCCTATCTATGCAACTATTATCGCTAGACTACTGAAATTTGGTAAGAAGTTGTATAAAGTAAGTCCCTTTCCTATTACCTATCACTTTTTGAAATCGGAAAAGGGAGCGGTGCACCTCCCATACAAATGGGATCTTTCATACCCCCGCTCTATGCAACTATTATCGCTAGACTAGTGAAATTTGGCAAGAAGTTGTATAAAGTAAGTCCCTTTCCTAATACCTATCCCTTTTTGAAATCGGAAAAGGGGGCGTGGCACCTCCCATACAAATGGGAACTTTCATACTCAATATCTTTGGATGTATTAACGCTAGACTACTAAATTTTGGTAAGGCGTTGTATAAAATAAGTCCTTTTCTTATACATATCCCTTTTTGAAATCGGAAAAGGGGGCGTTGCCCCTCCCATACAAATGGGGTCTTTCATGCCCCCTATCTATGCAACTCTTATCGCTAGACTACCGAGACTTGGTAAGACATTGTATAAAGTAAGTCCCTTTCCTAATACCTATCCCTTTTTGAAATCGGAAAAGGGGGCGTTGCCCCTCCCATACAAATGGGGTCTTTCATACACCTTATCTATGCAACTATTATCGCTAGACTACTGAAATTTGGTAAGACGATGTATAAAGTAACTCATTTTCCTAATACCTATCCCTTTTTGAAATCGGAAAAGGGGGCGTGGCACCTCCAATACAAATGGGATCTTTCATACCCGCTATCTATGCAACTATTATCGCTAGACTACTGAAATTTGGTAAGACGTTGTATAAAGTAAGTCCCTTTCCTAATACCTATCCCTTTTTGAAATCGGAAAAGGGGGCGTGGCACCTCCCATACAAATGGGAACTTTCATACTCAATATCTTTGGATGTATTAACGCTAGACTACTAAATTTTGGTAAGGCGTTGTATAAAGTAAGTCCTTTTCTTATACCTATCACTTTTTGAAATCCGAAAAGGGAGCGGTGCACCTCCCATACAAATGAGATCTTTCATACCCCCTATCTATGCGACTATTATCGCTAGACTACTGAAATTTGGTAAGAAGCTGTATAAAGCAAGTCCCTTTCCTATTACCTATCATTTTTTGAAATCGGAAAAGGGAGCGGTGCACCTCCCATACAAATGTGATTTTTCATCTATACATAATCTATACATATTATAAACAGTAAACGCTTTTTTTCGTGACGCCACTTCACGCTCAAACGCGTGGACGGATTTTAACCAAACTTACACACAGGTCAGGTACATAGCCCGGCATGGTTCTTACGTACTTTTTTTTTTTGAAATCGGAAATTGGGGCGTGGCACCTCCCATACAAATGGGAAGTTTCATACTTAATATCTTTGGAGGTATTAATGCTAGTCTACTAAATTTTGGTAAGGCGTTGTATAAAGTAAGTCCCTTTCCTAATACCTATCCCATTTTGAAATCGGAAAAGGGGGCGTGGCACCTCCCATACAAATGGGAACTTTCATACTCAATATCTTTGGATGTATCAACGCTAGACTACTAAATTTTGGTAAGGCGTTGTATAAAGTAAGTCCCTTTCCTAATACCTATCCCTTTTTGAAATCGGAAAAGGGGGCGGTGCACCTCCCATACAAATGAGATTTTTCATCTATACATAATCTATACATATTATAAAAAGTAAACACTTTTTTTCGTGTCGCCACTTGACGCTCAAACGCGTGGACGGATTTTAACCAAACTTACACGCAGGTCAGGTACATAGCCCGGCATGATTCTTATGTACTTTTTTTTGAAATCGGAAAAGGGGGCGTGGCACCTCCCATACAAATGGGATTTTTCATACCCCCTATCTATGCAACTATTATCGCTAGACTACTGAAATTAGGTAAGAAGTTGTATTAAGTAAGTCCCTTTCCTATTACCTATCACTTTTTGAAATCGGAAAAGGGAGCGGTGCACCTCCCATACAAATGAGATTTTTCATCTATACATAATCTATACATATTATAAACAGTAAACACTTTTTTTCGTGTCGCCACTTGACCCTCAAACGCGTGGACGGATTTTATCCAAACTTACACGCAGGTCAGGTACATAGCCCGGCATGGTTCTTATGTACTTTGTTTTGAAATCGGAAAAGGGGGCGTGCCACCTCCCACACAAATGGGAACTTTCATACTCAATATCTTTGGAGGTATTAATGCTAGACTACTAAATTTTGGTAAGGCGTTGTATAAAGTAAGTCTCTTTCCTAATACCTATCCCTTTTTGAAATCGGAAAAGTGGGCGTGGCACCGCCCATACAAATGGGATCTTTCATACCCCCTATCTATGCAACTATTATCGCTAGAGTACTGAAATTTGGTAAGAAGTTGTATAAAGTAAGTCCCTTTCCTATTACCTATCCCTTTTTGAAATCGGAAAGGGGGGGCGTGGCACCTCCCATACAAATGGGAACTTTCATACTCAATATCTTTGGACGTATTAACGCTAGACTACTAAATTTTGGTAAGGCGTTGTATAAAGTAAGTCTCTTTCCTAATACCTATCCCTTTTTAAAATCGGAAAAGTGGGCGTGGCACCTCCCATACAAATGGGATCTTTCATACCCCCTATCTATGCAACTATTATCGCTAGACTACTGAAATTTGGTAAGAAGTTGTATAAAGTAAGTCCCTTTCCTATTACCTATCCCATTTTGAAATCGGAAAAGGGGGCGTGGCACCTTCCATACAAATGGGAACTTTCATACTCAATATCTTTGGACGTATTAACGCTAGACTACTAAATTTTGGTAAGGCGTTGTATAAAGTAAGTCCCTTTCCTAATACCTATCCCTTTTTGAAATCGGAAAAGGGGGCAGGGGGCGTGGCACCTCCCATACAAATGGGAACTTTCATACTCAATATCTTTGGAGGTATTAACGCTAGACTACTAAATTTTGGTAAGGCGTTGTATAAAGTAAGTCCCTTTCCTAATACCTATCCCTTTTTGAAATCGGAAAAGGGGGCGTGGCACCTCCCATACAAATGGGAGCTTTCATACTCAATATCTTTGGATGTATTAACGCTAGACTACTAAATTTTGGTAAGGCGTTGTATAAAACAAGTCCTTTTCTTATACATATCCCTTTTTGAAATCGGAAAATGGGGCGTTGCCCCTCCCATACAAATGGGGTCTTTCATGCCCCCTATCTATGCAATTTTTATCGCTAGACTACCGAAACTTGGTAAGACATTGTATAAAGTAAGTCCCTTTCCTAATACCTATCCCTTTTTGAAATCGGAAAAGGGGGCGTTGCCCCTCCCATACAAATGGGGTCTTTCATACGCCCTATCTATGCAACTATTATCGCTAGACTACTGAAATTTGGTAAGACGTTGTATAAAGTAAGTCCCTTTCCTAATACCTATCCCTTTTTGAAATCGGAAAGGGGAGCGGTGCACCTCCCATACAAATGAGATTTTTCGTCTATACATAATCTATACATATTATAAAAAGTAAACACTTTTTTTCGTGACGCCACTTGACGCTCAAACGCGTGGACGGATTTTAACCAAACTTACACACAGGTCAGGTACATAGCCCGGCATGGTTCTTACGTAATTTTTTTTTGAAATCGGAAATGGGGGCGTGGCACCTCCCATACAAATGGGAACATTCATACTTAATATCTTTGGAGGTATTAATGCTAGACTACTAAATTTTGGTAAGGCGTTGTATAAAGTAAGTCCCTTTCCTAATACCTATCCCTTTTTGAAATCGGAAAAGGGGGCGTGGCACCTACCATACAAATGGGAACATTCATACTCAATATCTTTAGAGGTATTTACGCTAGACTACTAAATTTTGGTAAGGCGTTGTATAAAATAAGTCCCTTTCCTAATACCTATCCCTTTTTGAAATCGGAAAAGGGGACGTGGCACCTCCCATACAAATGGGAACTTTCATACTCAATATCTTTAAAGGTATTAACGCTAGACTACTAAATTTTGGTAAGGCGCTGTATAAAGTAAGTCCCTTTCCTAATACCTATCCCTTTTTGAAATCTGAAAAGGGGGCGTGGCACCTCCAATACAAATGGGAACTTTCATACTCAATATCTTTAGAGGTATTAACGCTAGACTACTAAATTTTGGTAAGGCGCTGTATAAAGTAAGTCCCTTTCCTAATACCTTTCCCTTTTTGAAATCGGAAAAGGGGGCGTGGCACCTCCAATACAAATGGGATCTTTCATACCCCCTATCTATGCAACTATTATCGCTAGACTACTGAAATTTAGTAAGAAGTTGTATAAAGTAAGTCCCTTTCCTATTACCTATCCCTTTTTGAAATCGGAAAAGGGGGCGTGGCACCTCCCATACAAATGGGAACTTTCATACTCAATATCTTTGGACGTATTAACGCTAGACTACTAAATTTTGGTAAGGCGTTGTATAAAGTAAGTCCCTTTCCTAATACCTATCCCTTTTTGAAATCGGAAAAGGGGGCAGGGGGCGTGGCACCTCCCATACAAATGGGAACTTTCATACTCAATATCTTTGGAGGTATTAACGCTAGACTACTAAATTTTGGTAAGGCGCTGTATAAAGTAAGTCCCTTTCCTAATACTTATCCCTTTTTGAAATCGGAAAAGGGGGCGTGGCACCTCCAATACAAATGGGATCTTTCATACCCGCTATCTATGCAACTATTATCGCTAGACTACTGAAATTTGGTAAGACGTTATATAAAGTAAGTCCCTTTCCTATTACCTATCACTTTTTGAAATCGGAAAGGGGAGCGGTGCACCTCCCATACAAATGGGAACTTTCATCTATACATAATCTATACATATTATAAAAAGTAAACACTTTTTTTCGTAACGCCACTTGACGCTCAAACGCGTGGACTGATTTTAACCAAACTTACACACAGGTCAGGTACATAGCCCGGCATGGTTCTTACGTACTTTTTTTTGAAATCGGAAAAGTGGGCGTGGCACCTCCCATACAAATGGGGTCTTTCATACACCCTATCTATGCAACTATTATCGCTAGACTACTGAAATTTGGTAAGACGTTGTATAAAGTAAGTCCCTTTCCTAGTACCTATCCCTTTTTGAAATCGGAAAAGGGGGCGTGGCACCTCCAATACAAATGGGATCTTTCATACCCGCTATCTATGCAACTATTATCGCTAGACTACTGAAATTTGGTAAGACGTTGTATAAAGTAAGTCCCTTTCCTAATACCTATCCCTTTTTGAAATCGGAAAAGGGGGCGTGGCACCTCCCATACAAATGGGAACTTTCATACTCAATATCTTTGGATGTATTAACGCTAGACTACTAAATTTTGGTAAGGCGTTGTATAAAGTAAGACCCTTTCCTAATACCTATCCCTTTTTGAAATCGGAAAAGGGAGCGGTGCACCTCCCATACAAATGAGATTTTTCATCTATACATAATCTATACATATTATAAACAGTAAACGCTTTTTTTCGTGACGCCACTTCACGCTCAAACGCGTGGACGGATTTTAACCAAACTTACACACAGGTCAGGTACATAGCCCGGCATGGTTCTTACGTACTTTTTTTTTTGAAATCGGAAAAGGGGGCGTGGCACCTCCCATACAAATGGGAACTTTCATACTCAATATCTTTGGATGTATTAACGCTAGACTACTAAATTTTGGTAAGGCGTTGTATAAAGTAAGTCCCTTTCCTAATACCTATCCCTTTTTGAAATCGGAAAAGGGAGCGGTGCACCTTCCATACAAATGAGATTTTTCATCTATACATAATCTATACATATTATAAACAGTAAACACTTTTTTTCGTGTCGCCACTTGACGCTCAAACGCGTGGACGGATTTTAACCAAACTTACACGCAGGTCAGGTACATAGCCCGGCACGGTTCTTATGTGCTTTGTTTTGAAATCGGAAAAGGGGGCGTGCCACCTCCCATACAAATGGGAACTTTCATACTCAATATCTTTGGATGTATTAACGCTAGACTACTAAATTTTGGTAAGGCGTTGTATAAAGTAAGTCCCTTTCCTAATACCTATCCCTTTTTGAAATCGGAAAAGGGAGCGGTGCACCTCCCATACAAATGAGATTTTTCATCTATACATAATCTATACATATTATAAACAGTAAACGCTTTTTTTCGTGACGCCACTTCACGCTCAAACGCGTGGACGGATTTTAACCAAACTTACACACAGGTCAGGTACATAGCCCGGCAATGTTCTTACGTACATTTTTTTTGAAATCGGAAAAGGGGGCGTGGCACCTCCCATACAAATGGGAACTTTCATACTCAATATCTTTGGAGGTATTAACGGTAGACTTCTAAATTTTGGTAAGGCGTTGTATAAAGTAAGTCCCTTTCCTAATACCTATCCCTTTTTAAAATCGGAAAAGGGGGCAGGGGGCGTGGCACCTCCCATACAAATGGGAACTTTCATACTCAATATCTTTGGAGGTATTAACGCTAGACTACTAAATTTTGGTAAGGCGTTGTATAAAGTAAGTCCCTTTCCTAATACCTATCCCTTTTTGAAATCGGAAAAGGGGGCGCGGCACCTCCCATACAAATGGGAACTTTCATACTCAATATCTTTGGATGTATTAACGCTAGACTACTAAATTTTGGTAAGGCGTTGTATAAAACAAGTCCTTTTCTTATACATATCCCTTTTTGAAATCGGAAAATGGGGCGTTGCCCCTCCCATACAAATAGGGTCTTTCATGCCCCCTATCTATGCAATTTTTATCGCTAGACTACCGAAACTTGGTAAGACATTGTATAAAGTAAGTCCCTTTCCTAATACCTATCCCTTTTTGAAATCGGAAAAGGGGGCGTTGCCCCTCCCATACAAATGGGGTCTTTCATACGCCCTATCTATGCAACTATTATCGCTAGACTACTGAAATTTGGTAAGACGTTGTATAAAGTAAGTCCCTTTCCTAATACCTATCCCTTTTTGAAATCGGAAAAGGGGGCGTGGCACCTCCCATACAAATGGGAACATTCATACTCAATATCTTTAGAGGTATTAACGCTAGACTACTAAATTTTGGTAAGGCGTTGTATAAAATAAGTCCCTTTCCTATTACCTATCCTTTTTTGAAATCGGAAAAGGGGACGTGGCACCTCCCATACAAATGGGAACTTTCATACTCAATATCTTTAGAGGTATTAACGCTAGACTACTAAATTTTGGCAAGGCGCTGTATAAAGTAAGTCCCTTTCCTAATACCTATCCCTTTTTGAAATCGGAAAAGGGGGCGTGGCACCTCCAATACAAATGGGAACTTTCATACTCAATATCTTTAGAGGTATTAACGCTAGACTGCTAAATTTTGGTAAGGCGCTGTATAAAGTAAGTCCCTTTCCTAATACCTATCACTTTTTGAAATCGGAAAAGGGAGCGGTGCACCTCCCATACAAATGAGATTTATCATCTATACATAATCTATACATATTATAAAAAGTAAACACTTTTTTTCGTGACGCCACTTGACGCTCAAACGCGTGGACGGATTTTAAGCAAACTTACACACAGGTCAGGTACATAGCCCGGCATGGTTCTTACGTAATTTTTTTTTGAAATCGGAAATGGGGGCGTGGCACCTCCCATACAAATGGGTACATTCATACTCAATATCTTTAGAGGTATTAATGCTAGACTACTAAATTTTGGTAAGGCGTTGTATAAAGTAAGTCCCTTTCCTAATACCTATCCCTTTTTGAAATCGGAAAAGGGGGGCGTGGCACCTCCCATACAAATGGGAACTTTCATACTCAATATCTTTGGACGTATTAACGCTAGACTACTAAATTTTGGTAAGGCGTTGTATAAAGTAAGTCCCTTTCCTAATACCTATCCCTTTTTGAAATCGGAAAAGGGGGCAGGGGGCGTGGCACCTCCCATACAAATGGGAACTTTCATACTCAATATCTTTGGAGGTATTAACGCCAGACTACTAAATTTTGGTAAGGCGTTGTATAAAGTAAGTCCCTTTCCTAATACCTATCCCTTTTTGAAATCGGAAAAGGGGGCGTGGCACCTCCCATACAAATGGGAGCTTTCATACTCAATATCTTTGGATGTATTAACGCTAGACTACTAAATTTTGGTAAGGCGTTGTATAAAACAAGTCCTTTTCTTATACATATCCCTTTTTGAAATCGGAAAATGGGGCGTTGCCCCTCCCATACAAATGGGGTCTTTCATGCCCCCTATCTATGCAATTTTTATCGCTAGACTACCGAAACTTGGTAAGACATTGTATAAAGTAAGTCCCTTTCCTAATACCTATCCCTTTTTGAAATCGGAAAAGGGGGCGTTGCCCCTCCCATACAAATGGGGTCTTTCATACGCCCTATCTATGCAACTATTATCGCTAGACTACTGAAATTTGGTAAGACGTTGTATAAAGTAAGTCCCTTTCCTAATACCTATCCCTTTTTGAAATCGGAAAGGGGAGCGGTGCACCTCCCATACAAATGAGATTTTTCGTCTATACATAATCTATACATATTATAAAAAGTAAACACTTTTTTTCGTGACGCCACTTGACGCTCAAACGCGTGGACGGATTTTAACCAAACTTACACACAGGTCAGGTACATAGCCCGGCATGGTTCTTACGTAATTTTTTTTTGAAATCGGAAATGGGGGCGTGGCACCTCCCATACAAATGGGAACATTCATACTTAATATCTTTGGAGGTATTAATGCTAGACTACTAAATTTTGGTAAGGCGTTGTATAAAGTAAGTCCCTTTCCTAATACCTATCCCTTTTTGAAATCGGAAAAGGGGGCGTGGCACCTACCATACAAATGGGAACATTCATACTCAATATCTTTAGAGGTATTAACGCTAGACTACTAAATTTTGGTAAGGCGTTGTATAAAATAAGTCCCTTTCCTAATACCTATCCCTTTTTGAAATCGGAAAAGGGGACGTGGCACCTCCCATACAAATGGGAACTTTCATACTCAATATCTTTAGAGGTATTAACGCTAGACTACTAAATTTTGGTAAGGCGCTGTATAAAGTAAGTCCCTTTCCTAATACCTATCCCTTTTTGAAATCTGAAAAGGGGGCGTGGCACCTCCAATACAAATGGGAACTTTCATACTCAATATCTTTAGAGGTATTAACGCTAGACTACTAAATTTTGGTAAGGCGCTGTATAAAGTAAGTCCCTTTCCTAATACCTATCCCTTTTTGAAATCGGAAAAGGGGGCGTGGCACCTCCAATACAAATGGGATCTTTCATACCCCCTATCTATGCAACTATTATCGCTAGACTACTGAAATTTAGTAAGAAGTTGTATAAAGTAAGTCCCTTTCCTATTACCTATCCCTTTTTGAAATCGGAAAAGGGGGCGTGGCACCTCCCATACAAATGGGAACTTTCATACTCAATATCTTTGGACGTATTAACGCTAGACTACTACATTTTGGTAAGGCGTTGTATAAAGTAAGTCCCTTTCCTAATACCTATCCCTTTTTGAAATCGGAAAAGGGGACGTGGCACCTCCCATACAAATGGGAACTTTCATACTCAATATCTTTGGAGGTATTAACGCTAGACTACTAAATTTTGGTAAGGCGCTGTATAAAGCAAGTCCCTTTCCTAATACTTATCCCTTTTTGAAATCGGAAAAGGGGGCGTGGCACCTCCAATACAAATGGGATCTTTCATACCCGCTATCTATGCAACTATTATCGCTAGACTACTGAAATTTGGTAAGACGTTATATAAAGTAAGTCCCTTTCCTATTACCTATCACTTTTTGAAATCGGAAAGGGGAGCGGTGCACCTCCCATACAAATGGGAACTTTCATCTATACATAATCTACACATATTATAAAAAGTAAACACTTTTTTTCGTAACGCCACTTGACGCTCAAACGCGTGGACTGATTTTAACCAAACTTACACACAGGTCAGGTACATAGCCCGGCATGGTTCTTACGTACTTTTTTTTGAAATCGGAAAAGTGGGCGTGGCACCTCCCATACAAATGGGGTCTTTCATACACCCTATCTATGCAACTATTATCGCTAGACTACTGAAATTTGGTAAGACGTTGTATAAAGTAAGTCATTTTCCTAATACCTATCCCTTTTTGAAATCGGAAAAGGGGGCGTGGCACCTCCAATACAAATGGGATCTTTCATACCCGCTATCTATGCAACTATTATCGCTAGACTACTGAAATTTGGTAAGACGTTGTATAAAGTAAGTCCCTTTCCTAATACCTATCCCTTTTTGAAATCGGAAAAGGGGGCGTGGCACCTCCCATACAAATGGGAACTTTCATACTCAATATCTTTGGATGTATTAACGCTAGACTACTAAATTTTGGTAAGGCGTTGTATAAAGTAAGTCCCTTTCCTAATACCTATCCCTTTTTGAAATCGGAAAAGGGAGCGGTGCACCTCCCATACAAATGAGATTTTTCATCTATACATAATCTATACATATTATAAACAGTAAACGCTTTTTTTCGTGACGCCACTTCACGCTCAAACGCGTGGACGGATTTTAACCAAACTTACACACAGGTCAGGTACATAGCCCGGCATGGTTCTTACGTACTTTTTTTTTTGAAATCGGAAAAGGGGGCGTGGCACCTCCCATACAAATGGGAACTTTCATACTCAATATCTTTGGATGTATTAACGCTAGACTACTAAATTTTGGTAAGGCGTTGTATAAAGTAAGTCCCTTTCCTAATACCTATCCCTTTTTGAAATCGGAAAAGGGAGCGGTGCACCTCCCATACAAATGAGATTTTTCATCTATACATAATCTATACATATTATAAACAGTAAACACTTTTTTTCGTGTCGCCACTTGACGCTCAAACGCGTGGACGGATTTTAACCAAACTTACACGCAGGTCAGGTACATATGTGTGTACTTATGTGCTTTGTTTTGAAATCGGAAAAGGGGGCGTGCCACCTCCCATACAAATGGGAACTTTCATACTCAATATCTTTGGATGTATTAACGCTAGACTACTAAATTTTGGTAAGGCGTTGTATAAAGTAAGTCCCTTTCCTAATACCTATCCCTTTTTGAAATCGGAAAAGGGAGCGGTGCACCTCCCATACAAATGAGATTTTTCATCTATACATAATCTATACATATTATAAACAGTAAACGCTTTTTTTCGTGACGCCACTTCACGCTCAAACGCGTGGACGGATTTTAACCAAACTTACACACAGGTCAGGTACATAGCCCGGCAATGTTCTTACGTACTTTTTTTTTTGAAATCGGAAAAGGGGGCGTGGCACCTCCCATACAAATGGGAACTTTCATACTCAATATCTTTGGAGGTATTAACGGTAGACTTCTAAATTTTGGTAAGGCGTTGTATAAAGTAAGTCCCTTTCCTAATACCTATCCCTTTTTTAAATCGGAAAAGGGGGCAGGGGGCGTGGCACCTCCCATACAAATGGGAACTTTCATACTCAATATCTTTGGAGGTATTAACGCTAGACTACTAAATTTTGGTAAGGCGTTGTATAAAGTAAGTCCCTTTCCTAATACCTATCCCTTTTTGAAATCGGAAAAGGGGGCGCGGCACCTCCCATACAAATGGGAACTTTCATACTCAATATCTTTGGATGTATTAACGCTAGACTACTAAATTTTGGTAAGGCGTTGTATAAAACAAGTCCTTTTCTTATACATATCCCTTTTTGAAATCGGAAAATGGGGCGTTGCCCCTCCCATACAAATAGGGTCTTTCATGCCCCCTATCTATGCAATTTTTATCGCTAGACTACCGAAACTTGGTAAGACATTGTATAAAGTAAGTCCCTTTCCTAATACCTATCCCTTTTTGAAATCGGAAAAGGGGGCGTTGCCCCTCCCATACAAATGGGGTCTTTCATACGCCCTATCTATGCAACTATTATCGCTAGACTACTGAAATTTGGTAAGACGTTGTATAAAGTAAGTCCCTTTCCTAATACCTATCCCTTTTTGAAATCGAAAAAGGGGGCGTGGCACCTCCCATACAAATGGGAACATTCATACTCAATATCTTTAGAGGTATTAACGCTAGACTACTAAATTTTGGTAAGGCGTTGTATAAAATAAGTCCCTTTCCTATTACCTATCCTTTTTTGAAATCGGAAAAGGGGACGTGGCACCTCCCATACAAATGGGAACTTTCATACTCAATATCTTTAGAGGTATTAACGCTAGACTACTAAATTTTGGCAAGGCGCTGTATAAAGTAAGTCCCTTTCCTAATACCTATCCCTTTTTGAAATCGGAAAAGGGGGCGTGGCACCTCCAATACAAATGGGAACTTTCATACTCAATATCTGTAGAGGTATTAACGCTAGACTGCTAAATTTTGGTAAGGCGCTGTATAAAGTAAGTCCCTTTCCTAATACCTATCACTTTTTGAAATCGGAAAAGGGAGCGGTGCACCTCCCATACAAATGAGATTTATCATCTATACATAATCTATACATATTATAAAAAGTAAACACTTTTTTTCGTGACGCCACTTGACGCTCAAACGCGTGGACGGATTTTAACCAAACTTACACACAGGTCAGGTACATAGCCCGGCATGGTTCTTACGTAATTTTTTTTTGAAATCGGAAATGGGGGCGTGGCACCTCCCATACAAATGGGAACATTCATACTCAATATCTTTGGAGGTATTAATGCTAGACTACTAAATTTTGGTAAGGCGTTGTATAAAGTAAGTCCCTTTCCTAATACCTATCCCTTTTTGAAATCGGAAAAGGGGACGTGGCACCTCCCATACAAATGGGAACTTTCATACTCAATATCTTTAGAGGTATTAAAGCTAGACTACTAAATTTTGGTAAGGCGCTGTATAAAGTAAGTCCCTTTCCTAATACCTATCCCTTTTTGAAATCGGAAAAGGGGCGTGGCACCTCCAATACAAATGGGATCTTTCATACCCCCTATCTATGCAACTATTATCGCTAGACTACTGAAATTTGGTAAGAAGTTGTATAAAGTAAGTCCCTTTCCTATTACCTATCACCTTTTGAAATCGGAAAAGGGAGCGGTGCACCTCCCATACAAATGAGATTTTTCATACCCCCTATCTATGCAACTATTATCGCTAGAGTACTGAAATTTGGTAAGACGTTATACAAAGTAAGTCCCTTTCCTATTACCTATCACTTTTTGAAATCGGAAAGGGGAGCGGTGCACCTCCCATACAAATGGGAACTTTCATCTATACATAATCTATACATATTATAAAAAGTAAACACTTTTTTTCGTAACGCCACTTGACGCTCAAACGCGTGGACTGATTTAAACCAAACTTACACACAGGTCAGGTACATAGCCCGGCATGGTTCTTACGTAATTTTTTTTTGAAATCGGAAATGGGGGCGTGGCACCTCCCATACAAATGGGAACATTCATACTCAATATCTTTGGAGGTATTAATGCTAGACTACTAAATTTTGGTAAGGCGTTGTATAAAGTAAGTCCCTTTCCTAATACCTATCCCTTTTTGAAATCGGAAAAGGGGGCGGTGCACCTCCCATACAAATGGGATCTTTCATACCCCCTATCTATGCAACTATTATCGCTAGACTAGTGAAATTTGGTAAGAAGTTGTATAAAGTAAGTCCCTTTGATATTACCTATCACTTTTTGAAATCGGAAAAGGGAGCGGTGCACCTCCCATACAAATGAGATTTATCATCTATACATAATCTATACATATTATAAAAAGTAAACACTTTTTTTCGTAACGCCACTTGACGCTCAAACGCGTGGACTGATTTTAACCAAACTTACACACAGGTCAGGTACATAGCCCGGCATGGTTCTTACGCACTTTTTTTTTAAATCGGCAAAGGGGGCGTACCACCTCCCATACAAATGGGAACTTTCATACTTAATATCTTTGGAGGTATTAACGCTAGACTACTAAATTTTCGTAAGGCGTTGTATAAAGTAAGTCCCTTTCCTAATACCTATCCCTTTTTGAAATCGGAAAAGGGGGCGTGGCACCTCCCATACAAATGGGAACATTCATACACAATATCTTTAGAGGTATTAACGCTAGACTACTAAATTTTGGTAAGGCGCTGTATAAAGTAAGTCCCTTTCCTAATACCTATCCCTTTTTGAAATCGGAAAAGGGGGCGTGGCACCTCCAATACAAATGGGAACTTTCATACTCAATATCTTTAGAGGTATTAACGCTAGACTGCTAAATTTTGGTAAGGCGCTGTATAAAGTAAGTCCCTTTCCTAATACCTATCCCATTTTGAAATCGGAAAAGGGAGCGGTGCACCTCCCATACAAATGAGATTTATCATCTATACATAATCTATACATATTATAAAAAGTAAACACTTTTTTTCGTAACGCCACTTGACGCTCAAACGCGTGGACTGATTTTAACCAAACTTACACACAGGTCAGGTACCTAGCCCGGCATGGTTCTTACGTAATTTTTTTTTGAAATCGGAAATGGGGGCGTGGCACCTCCCATACAAATGGGAACATTCATACTCAATATCTTTGGAGGTATTAATGCTAGACTACTAAATTTTGGTAAGGCGTTGTATAAAGTAAGTCCCTTTCCTAATACCTATCCCTTTTTGAAATCGGAAAAGGGGACGTGGCACCTCCCATACAAATGGGAACTTTCATACTCAATATCTTTAGAGGTATTAACGCTAGACTACTAAATTTTGGTAAGGCGCTGTATAAAGTAAGTCCCTTTCCTAATACCTATCCCTTTTCTAAATCGGAAAAGGGGGCAGGGGGCGTGGCACCTCCCATACAAATGGGAACTTTCATACTCAATATCTTTGGAGGTATTAACGGTAGACTTCTAAATTTTGGTAAGGCGTTGTATAAAGTAAGTCCCTTTCCTAATACCTATCCCTTTTTGAAATCGGAAAAGGGGACGTGGCACCTCCCATACAAATGGGAACTTTCATACTCAATATCTTTGGAGGTATTAACGGTAGACTTCTAAATTTTGGTAAGGCGTTGTATAAAGTAAGTCCCTTTCCTAATACCTATCCCTTTTTTAAATCGGAAAAGGGGGCAGGGGGCGTGGCACCTCCCATACAAATGGGAAATTTCATACTCAATATCTTTGGAGGTATTAACGCTAGACTACTAAATTTTGGTAAGGCGTTGTATAAAGTAAGTCCCTTTCCTAATACCTATCCCTTTTTGAAATCGGAAAAGGGGACGTGGCACCTCCCATACAAATGGGAACTTTCATACTCAATATCTTTGGAGGTATTAACGGTAGACTTCTAAATTTTGGTAAGGCGTTGTATAAAGTAAGTCCCTTTCCTAATACCTATCCCTTTTTTAAATCGGAAAAGGGCGCAGGGGGCGTGGCACCTCCCATACAAATGGGAACTTTCACACTCAATATCTTTGGAGGTATTAACGCTAGACTACTAAATTTTGGTAAGGCGTTGTATAAAGTAAGTCCCTTTCCTAATACCTATCCCTTTTTTGAATCGGGAAAGGGGGCAGGGGGCGTGGCACCTCCCATACAAATGGGAACTTTCATACTCAATATCTTTGGAGGTATTAACGCTAGACTACTAAATTTTGGTAAGGCGTTGTATAAAGTAAGTCCCTTTCCTAATACCTATCCCTTTTTGAAATCGGAAAAGGGGGCGCGGCACCTCCCATACAAATGGGAACTTTCATACTCAATATGTTTGGATGTATTAACGCTAGACTACTAAATTTTGGTAAGGCGTTGTATAAAACAAGTCCTTTTCTTATACATATCCCTTTTTGAAATCGGAAAATGGGGCGTTGCCCCTCCCATACAAATGGGAACTTTCATACTCAATATCTTTGGAGGTATTAACGGTAGACTTCTAAATTTTGGTAAGGCGTTGTATAAAGTAAGTCCCTTTCCTAATACCTATCCCTTTTTTAAATCGGAAAAGGGGGCAGGGGGCGTGGCACCTCCCATACAAATGGGAACTTTCATACTCAATATCTTTGGAGGTATTAACGCTAGACTACTAAATTTTGGTAAGGCGTTGTATAAAGTAAGTCCCTTTCCTAATACCTATCCCTTTTTGAAATCGGAAAAGGGGACGTGGCACCTTCCATACAAATGGGAACTTTCATACTCAATATCTTTGGAGGTATTAACGGTAGACTTCTAAATTTTGGTAAGGCGTTGTATAAAGTAAGTCCCTTTCCTAATACCTATCCCTTTTTTAAATCGGAAAAGGGCGCAGGGGGCGTGGCACCTCCCATACAAATGGGAACTTTCATACTCAATATCTTTGGAGGTATTAACGCTAGACTACTAAATTTTGGTAAGGCGTTGTATAAAGTAAGTCCCTTTCCTAATACCTATCCCTTTTTGAAATCGGAAAAGGGGGCGTTGCCCCTCCCATACAAATGGGAACTTTCATACTCAATATCTTTGGAGGTATTAACGGTAGACTTCTAAATTTTGGTAAGGCGTTGTATAAAGTAAGTCCCTTTCCTAATACCTATCCCTTTTTTAAATCGGAAAAGGGGGCAGGGGGCGTGGCACCTCCCATACAAATGGGAACTTTCATACTCAATATCTTTGGAGGTATTAACGCTAGACTACTAAATTTTGGTAAGGCGTTGTATAAAGTAAGTCCCTTTCCTAATACCTATCCCTTTTTGAAATCGGAAAAGGGGGGCGCGGCACCTCCCATACAAATGGGAACTTTCATACTCAATATCTTTGGATGTATTAACGCTAGACTACTAAATTTTGGTAAGGCGTTGTATAAAACAAGTCCTTTTCTTATACATATCCCTTTTTGAAATCGGAAAATGGGGCGTTGCCCCTCCCATACAAATAGGGTCTTTCATGCCCCCTATCTATGCAATTTTTATCGCTAGACTACCGAAACTTGGTAAGACATTGTATAAAGTAAGTCCCTTTCCTAATACCTATCCCTTTTTGAAATCGGAAAAGGGGGCGTTGCCCCTCCCATACAAATGGGGTCTTTCATACGCCCTATCTATGCAACTATTATCGCTAGACTACTGAAATTTGGTAAGACGTTGTATAAAGTAAGTCCCTTTCCTAATACCTATCCCTTTTTGAAATCGAAAAAGGGGGCGTGGCACCTCCCATACAAATGGGAACATTCATACTCAATATCTTTAGAGGTATTAACGCTAGACTACTAAATTTTGGTAAGGCGTTGTATAAAATAAGTCCCTTTCCTATTACCTATCCTTTTTTGAAATCGGAAAAGGGGACGTGGCACCTCCCATACAAATGGGAACTTTCATACTCAATATCTTTAGAGGTATTAACGCTAGACTACTAAATTTTGGCAAGGCGCTGTATAAAGTAAGTCCCTTTCCTAATACCTATCCCTTTTTGAAATCGGAAAAGGGGGCGTGGCACCTCCAATACAAATGGGAACTTTCATACTCAATATCTGTAGAGGTATTAACGCTAGACTGCTAAATTTTGGTAAGGCGCTGTATAAAGTAAGTCCCTTTCCTAATACCTATCACTTTTTGAAATCGGAAAAGGGAGCGGTGCACCTCCCATACAAATGAGATTTATCATCTATACATAATCTATACATATTATAAAAAGTAAACACTTTTTTTCGTGACGCCACTTGACGCTCAAACGCGTGGACGGATTTTAACCAAACTTACACACAGGTCAGGTACATAGCCCGGCATGGTTCTTACGTAATTTTTTTTTGAAATCGGAAATGGGGGCGTGGCACCTCCCATACAAATGGGAACATTCATACTCAATATCTTTGGAGGTATTAATGCTAGACTACTAAATTTTGGTAAGGCGTTGTATAAAGTAAGTCCCTTTCCTAATACCTATCCCTTTTTGAAATCGGAAAAGGGGACGTGGCACCTCCCATACAAATGGGAACTTTCATACTCAATATCTTTAGAGGTATTAAAGCTAGACTACTAAATTTTGGTAAGGCGCTGTATAAAGTAAGTCCCTTTCCTAATACCTATCCCTTTTTGAAATCGGAAAAGGGGCGTGGCACCTCCAATACAAATGGGATCTTTCATACCCCCTATCTATGCAACTATTATCGCTAGACTACTGAAATTTGGTAAGAAGTTGTATAAAGTAAGTCCCTTTCCTATTACCTATCACCTTTTGAAATCGGAAAAGGGAGCGGTGCACCTCCCATACAAATGAGATTTTTCATACCCCCTATCTATGCAACTATTATCGCTAGAGTACTGAAATTTGGTAAGACGTTATACAAAGTAAGTCCCTTTCCTATTACCTATCACTTTTTGAAATCGGAAAGGGGAGCGGTGCACCTCCCATACAAATGGGAACTTTCATCTATACATAATCTATACATATTATAAAAAGTAAACACTTTTTTTCGTAACGCCACTTGACGCTCAAACGCGTGGACTGATTTAAACCAAACTTACACACAGGTCAGGTACATAGCCCGGCATGGTTCTTACGTAATTTTTTTTTGAAATCGGAAATGGGGGCGTGGCACCTCCCATACAAATGGGAACATTCATACTCAATATCTTTGGAGGTATTAATGCTAGACTACTAAATTTTGGTAAGGCGTTGTATAAAGTAAGTCCCTTTCCTAATACCTATCCCTTTTTGAAATCGGAAAAGGGGGCGGTGCACCTCCCATACAAATGGGCTCTTTCATACCCCCTATCTATGCAACTATTATCGCTAGACTAGTGAAATTTGGTAAGAAGTTGTATAAAGTAAGTCCCTTTGATATTACCTATCACTTTTTGAAATCGGAAAAGGGAGCGGTGCACCTCCCATACAAATGAGATTTATCATCTATACATAATCTATACATATTATAAAAAGTAAACACTTTTTTTCGTAACGCCACTTGACGCTCAAACGCGTGGACTGATTTTAACCAAACTTACACACAGGTCAGGTACATAGCCCGGCATGGTTCTTACGCACTTTTTTTTTAAATCGGCAAAGGGGGCGTACCACCTCCCATACAAATGGGAACTTTCATACTTAATATCTTTGGAGGTATTAACGCTAGACTACTAAATTTTCGTAAGGCGTTGTATAAAGTAAGTCCCTTTCCTAATACCTATCCCTTTTTGAAATCGGAAAAGGGGGCGTGGCACCTCCCATACAAATGGGAACATTCATACACAATATCTTTAGAGGTATTAACGCTAGACTACTAAATTTTGGTAAGGCGCTGTATAAAGTAAGTCCCTTTCCTAATACCTATCCCTTTTTGAAATCGGAAAAGGGGGCGTGGCACCTCCAATACAAATGGGAACTTTCATACTCAATATCTTTAGAGGTATTAACGCTAGACTGCTAAATTTTGGTAAGGCGCTGTATAAAGTAAGTCCCTTTCCTAATACCTATCCCATTTTGAAATCGGAAAAGGGAGCGGTGCACCTCCCATACAAATGAGATTTATCATCTATACATAATCTATACATATTATAAAAAGTAAACACTTTTTTTCGTAACGCCACTTGACGCTCAAACGCGTGGACTGATTTTAACCAAACTTACACACAGGTCAGGTACCTAGCCCGGCATGGTTCTTACGTAATTTTTTTTTGAAATCGGAAATGGGGGCGTGGCACCTCCCATACAAATGGGAACATTCATACTCAATATCTTTGGAGGTATTAATGCTAGACTACTAAATTTTGGTAAGGCGTTGTATAAAGTAAGTCCCTTTCCTAATACCTATCCCTTTTTGAAATCGGAAAAGGGGACGTGGCACCTCCCATACAAATGGGAACTTTCATACTCAATATCTTTAGAGGTATTAACGCTAGACTACTAAATTTTGGTAAGGCGCTGTATAAAGTAAGTCCCTTTCCTAATACCTATCCCTTTTCTAAATCGGAAAAGGGGGCAGGGGGCGTGGCACCTCCCATACAAATGGGAACTTTCATACTCAATATCTTTGGAGGTATTAATAGTAGACTTCTAAATTTTGGTAAGGCGTTGTATGAAGTAAGTCCCTTTCCTAATACTTATCCCTTTTTGAAATCGGAAAAGGGGGCGTGGCACCTCCCATACAAATGGAAACTTTCATACTCAATATCTTTGGAGGTATTAACGGTAGACTTCTAAATTTTGGTAAGGCGTTGTATAAAGTAAGTCCCTTTCCTAATACCTATCCCTTTTTTAAATCGGAAAAGGGGGCAGGGGGCGTGGCACCTCCCATACAAATGGGAACTTTCATACTCAATATCTTTGGAGGTATTAACGCTAGACTACTAAATTTTGGTAAGGCGTTGTATAAAGTAAGTCCCTTTCCTAATACCTATCCCTTTTTGAAATCGGAAAAGGGGACGTGGCACCTCCCATACAAATGGGAACTTTCATACTCAATATCTTTGGAGGTATTAACGGTAGACTTCTAAATTTTGGTAAGGCGTTGTATAAAGTAAGTCCCTTTCCTAATACCTATCCCTTTTTTAAATCGGAAAAGGGCGCAGGGGGCGTGGCACCTCCCATACAAATGGGAACTTTCACACTCAATATCTTTGGAGGTATTAACGCTAGACTACTAAATTTTGGTAAGGCGTTGTATAAAGTAAGTCCCTTTCCTAATACCTATCCCTTTTTTAAATCGGGAAAGGGGGCAGGGGGCGTGGCACCTCCCATACAAATGGGAACTTTCATACTCAATATCTTTGGAGGTATTAACGCTAGACTACTAAATTTTGGTAAGGCGTTGTATAAAGTAAGTCCCTTTCCTAATACCTATCCCTTTTTGAAATCGGAAAAGGGGGCGCGGCACCTCCCATACAAATGGGAACTTTCATACTCAATATGTTTGGATGTATTAACGCTAGACTACTAAATTTTGGTAAGGCGTTGTATAAAACAAGTCCTTTTCTTATACATATCCCTTTTTGAAATCGGAAAATGGGGCGTTGCCCCTCCCATACAAATGGGAACTTTCATACTCAATATCTTTGGAGGTATTAACGGTAGACTTCTAAATTTTGGTAAGGCGTTGTATAAAGTAAGTCCCTTTCCTAATACCTATCCCTTTTTTAAATCGGAAAAGGGGGCAGGGGGCGTGGCACCTCCCATACAAATGGGAACTTTCATACTCAATATCTTTGGAGGTATTAACGCTAGACTACTAAATTTTGGTAAGGCGTTGTATAAAGTAAGTCCCTTTCCTAATACCTATCCCTTTTTGAAATCGGAAAAGGGGACGTGGCACCTTCCATACAAATGGGAACTTTCATACTCAATATCTTTGGAGGTATTAACGGTAGACTTCTAAATTTTGGTAAGGCGTTGTATAAAGTAAGTCCCTTTCCTAATACCTATCCCTTTTTTAAATCGGAAAAGGGCGCAGGGGGCGTGGCACCTCCCATACAAATGGGAACTTTCACACTCAATATCTTTGGAGGTATTAACGCTAGACTACTAAATTTTGGTAAGGCGTTGTATAAAGTAAGTCCCTTTCCTAATACCTATCCCTTTTTGAAATCGGAAAAGGGGACGGGGCACCTCCCATACAAATGGGAACTTTCATACTCAATATCTTTAGAGGTATTAAAGCTAGACTACTAAATTTTGGTAAGGCGCTGTATAAAGTAAGTCCCTTTCCTAATACCTATCCCTTTTTGAAATCGGAAAAGGGGCGTGGCACCTCCAATACAAATGGGATCTTTCATACCCCCTATCTATGCAACTATTATCGCTAGACTACTGAAATTTGGTAAGAAGTTGTATAAAGTAAGTCCCTTTCCTATTACCTATCACCTTTTGAAATCGGAAAAGGGAGCGGTGCACCTCCCATACAAATGAGATTTTTCATACCCCCTATCTATGCAACTATTATCGCTAGAGTACTGAAATTTGGTAAGACGTTATACAAAGTAAGTCCCTTTCCTATTACCTATCACTTTTTGAAATCGGAAAGGGGAGCGGTGCACCTCCCATACAAATGGGAACTTTCATCTATACATAATCTATACATATTATAAAAAGTAAACACTTTTTTTCGTAACGCCACTTGACGCTCAAACGCGTGGACTGATTTAAACCAAACTTACACACAGGTCAGGTACATAGCCCGGCATGGTTCTTACAAACTTTTTTTTTAAATCGGAAAAGGGGGCGTGCCACCTCCCATACAAATGGGAACTTTCATACTCAATATCTTTGGAGTCATTAACGCTAGACTACTAAATTTTGGTAAGGCGCTGTATAAAGTAAGTCCCTTTCCTAATACCTATCCCTTTTTGAAATCGGAAAAGGGGGCGGTGCACCTCCCATACAAATGGGATCTTTCATACCCCCTATCTATGCAACTATTATCGCTAGACTAGTGAAATTTGGTAAGAAGTTGTATAAAGTAAGTCCCTTTGATATTACCTATCACTTTTTGAAATCGGAAAAGGGAGCGGTGCACCTCCCATACAAATGAGATTTATCATCTATACATAATCTATACATATTATAAAAAGTAAACACTTTTTTTCGTAACGCCACTTGACGCTCAAACGCGTGGACTGATTTTAACCAAACTTACACACAGGTCAGGTACATAGCCCGGCATGGTTCTTACGCACTTTTTTTTTAAATCGGCAAAGGGGGCGTACCACCTCCCATACAAATGGGAACTTTCATACTTAATATCTTTGGAGGTATTAACGCTAGACTACTAAATTTTGGTAAGGCGTTGTATAAAGTAAGTCCCTTTCCTAATACCTATCCCTTTTTGAAATCGGAAAAGGGGGCGTGGCACCTCCCATACAAATGGGAACATTCATACACAATATCTTTAGAGGTATTAACGCTAGACTACTAAATTTTGGTAAGGCGCTGTATAAAGTAAGTCCCTTTCCTAATACCTATCCCTTTTTGAAATCGGAAAAGGGGGCGTGGCACCTCCAATACAAATGGGAACTTTCATACTCAATATCTTTAGAGGTATTAACGCTAGACTGCTAAATTTTGGTAAGGCGCTGTATAAAGTAAGTCCCTTTCCTAATACCTATCCCTTTTTGAAATCGGAAAAGGGAGCGGTGCACCTCCCATACAAATGAGATTTATCATCTATACATAATCTATACATATTATAAAAAGTAAACACTTTTTTTCGTAACGCCACTTGACGCTCAAACGCGTGGACTGATTTTAACCAAACTTACACACAGGTCAGGTACCTAGCCCGGCATGGTTCTTACGTAATTTTTTTTTGAAATCGGAAATGGGGGCGTGGCACCTCCCATACAAATGGGAACATTCATACTCAATATCTTTGGAGGTATTAATGCTAGACTACTAAATTTTGGTAAGGCGTTGTATAAAGTAAGTCCCTTTCCTAATACCTATCCCTTTTTGAAATCGGAAAAGGGGACGTGGCACCTCCCATACAAATGGGAACTTTCATACTCAATATCTTTAGAGGTATTAACGCTAGACTACTAAATTTTGGTAAGGCGCTGTATAAAGTAAGTCCCTTTCCTAATACCTATCCCTTTTCTAAATCGGAAAAGGGGGCAGGGGGCGTGGCACCTCCCATACAAATGGGAACTTTCATACTCAATATCTTTGGAGGTATTAACGGTAGACTTCTAAATTTTGGTAAGGCGTTGTATAAAGTAAGTCCCTTTCCTAATACCTATCCCTTTTTGAAATCGGAAAAGGGGACGTGGCACCTCCCATACAAATGGGAACTTTCATACTCAATATCTTTGGAGGTATTAACGGTAGACTTCTAAATTTTGGTAAGGCGTTGTATAAAGTAAGTCCCTTTCCTAATACCTATCCCTTTTTTAAATCGGAAAAGGGGGCAGGGGGCGTGGCACCTCCCATACAAATGGGAACTTTCATACTCAATATCTTTGGAGGTATTAACGCTAGACTACTAAATTTTGGTAAGGCGTTGTATAAAGTAAGTCCCTTTCCTAATACCTATCCCTTTTTGAAATCGGAAAAGGGGACGTGGCACCTCCCATACAAATGGGAACTTTCATACTCAATATCTTTGGAGGTATTAACGGTAGACTTCTAAATTTTGGTAAGGCGTTGTATAATACCTATCCCTTTTTTAAATCGGAAAAGGGCGCAGGGGGCGTGGCACCTCCCATACAAATGGGAACTTTCACACTCAATATCTTTGGAGGTATTAACGCTAGACTACTAAATTTTGGTAAGGCGTTGTATAAAGTAAGTCCCATTCCTAATACCTATCCCTTTTTTAAATCGGGAAAGGGGGCAGGGGGCGTGGCACCTCCCATACAAATGGGAACTTTCATACTCAATATCTTTGGAGGTATTAACGCTAGACTACTAAATTTTGGTAAGGCGTTGTATAAAGTAAGTCCCTTTCCTAATACCTATCCCTTTTTGAAATCGGAAAAGGGGGCGCGGCACCTCCCATACAAATGGGAACTTTCATACTCAATATCTTTGGATGTATTAACGCTAGACTACTAAATTTTGGTAAGGCGTTGTATAAAACAAGTCCTTTTCTTATACATATCCCTTTTTGAAATCGGAAAATGGGGCGTTGCCCCTCCCATACAAATAGGGTCTTTCATGCCCCCTATCTATGCAATTTTTATCGCTAGACTACCGAAACTTGGTAAGACATTGTATAAAGTAAGTCCCTTTCCTAATACCTATCCCTTTTTGAAATCGGAAAAGGGGGCGTTGCCCCTCCCATACAAATGGGGTCTTTCATACGCCCCATCTATGCAACTATTATCGCTAGACTACTGAAATTTGGTAAGACGTTGTATAAAGTAAGTCCCTTTCCTAATACCTATCCCTTTTTGAAATCGGAAAAGGGGGCGTGGCACCTCCCATACAAATGGGAACATTCATACTCAATATCTTTAGAGGTATTAACGCTAGACTACTAAATTTTGGTAAGGCGTTGTATAAAATAAGTCCCTTTCCTAATACCTATCCCTTTTTGAAATCGGAAAAGGGGACGTGGCACCTCCCATACAAATGGGAACTTTCATACTCAATATCTTTAGAGGTATTAACGCTAGACTACTAAATTTTGGTAAGGCGCTGTATAAAGTAAGTCCCTTTCCTAATACCTATCCCTTTTTGAAATCGGAAAAGGGGGCGTGGCACCTCCAATACAAATGGGAACTTTCATACTCAATATCTTTAGAGGTATTAACGCTAGACTGCTAAATTTTGGTAAGGCGCTGTATAAAGTAAGTCCCTTTCCTAATACCTATCACTTTTTGAAATCGGAAAAGGGAGCGGTGCACCTCCCATACAAATGAGATTTATCATCTATACATAATCTATACATATTATAAAAAGTAAACACTTTTTTTCGTGACGCCACTTGACGCTCAAACGCGTGGACGGATTTTAACCAAACTTACACACAGGTCAGGTACATAGCCCGGCATGGTTCTTACGTAATTTTTTTTTGAAATCGGAAATGGGGGCGTGGCACCTCCCATACAAATGGGAACATTCATACTCAATATCTTTGGAGGTATTAATGCTAGACTACTAAATTTTGGTAAGGCGTTGTATAAAGTAAGTCCCTTTCCTAATACCTATCCCTTTTTGAAATCGGAAAAGGGGACGTGGCACCTCCCATACAAATGGGAACTTTCATACTCAATATCTTTAGAGGTATTAACGCTAGACTACTAAATTTTGGTAAGGCGCTGTATAAAGTAAGTCCCTTTCCTAATACCTATCCCTTTTCTAAATCGGAAAAGGGGGCAGGGGGCGTGGCACCTCCCATACAAATGGGAACTTTCATACTCAATATCTTTGGAGGTATTAATGGTAGACTTCTAAATTTTGGTAAGGCGTTGTATAAAGTAAGTCCCTTTCCTAATACCTATCCCTTTTTGAAATCGGAAAAGGGGACGTGGCACCTCCCATACAAATGGGAACTTTCATACTCAATATCTTTGGAGGTATTAACGGTAGACTTCTAAATTTTGGTAAGGCGTTGTATAAAGTAAGTCCCTTTCCTAATACCTATCCCTTTTTTAAATCGGAAAAGGGGGCAGGGGGCGTGGCACCTCCCATACAAATGGGAACTTTCATACTCAATATCTTTGGAGGTATTAATGCTAGACTACTAAATTTTGGTAAGGCGTTGTATAAAGTAAGTCCCTTTCCTAATATCTATCCCTTTTTGAAATCGGAAAAGGGGACGTGGCACCTCCCATACAAATGGGAACTTTCATACTCAATATCTTTGGAGGTATTAACGGTAGACTTCTAAATTTTGGTAAGGCGTTGTATAAAGTAAGTCCCTTTCCTAATACCTATCCCTTTTTTAAATCGGAAAAGGGCGCAGGGGGCGTGGCACCTCCCATACAAATGGGAACTTTCACACTCAATATCTTTGGAGGTATTAACGCTAGACTACTAAATTTTGGTAAGGCGTTGTATAAAGTAAGTCCCTTTCCTAATACCTATCCCTTTTTTAAATCGGGAAAGGGGGCAGGGGGCGTGGCACCTCCCATACAAATGGGAACTTTCATACTCAATATCTTTGGAGGTATTAACGCTAGACTACTAAATTTTGGTAAGGCGTTGTATAAAGTAAGTCCCTTTCCTAATACCTATCCCTTTTTGAAATTGGAAAAGGGGGCGCGGCACCTCCCATACAAATGGGAACTTTCATACTCAATATCTTTGGATGTATTAACGCTAGACTACTAAATTTTGGTAAGGCGTTGTATAAAACAAGTCCTTTTCTTATACATATCCCTTTTTGAAATCGGAAAATGGGGCGTTGCCCCTCCCATACAAATAGGGTCTTTCATGCCCCCTATCTATGCAATTTTTATCGCTAGACTACCGAAACTTGGTAAGACATTGTATAAAGTAAGTCCCTTTCCTAATACCTATCCCTTTTTGAAATCGGAAAAGGGGGCGTTGCCCCTCCCATACAAATGGGGTCTTTCATACGCCCCATCTATGCAACTATTATCGCTAGACTACTGAAATTTGGTAAGACGTTGTATAAAGTAAGTCCCTTTCCTAATACCTATCCCTTTTTGAAATCGGAAAAGGGGGCGTGGCACCTCCCATACAAATGGGAACATTCATACTCAATATCTTTAGAGGTATTAACGCTAGACTACTAAATTTTGGTAAGGCGTTGTATAAAATAAGTCCCTTTCCTAATACCTATCCCTTTTTGAAATCGGAAAAGGGGACGTGGCACCTCCCATACAAATGGGAACTTTCATACTCAATATCTTTAGAGGTATTAACGCTAGACTACTAAATTTTGGTAAGGCGCTGTATAAAGTAAGTCCCTTTCCTAATACCTATCCCTTTTTGAAATCGGAAAAGGGGGCGTGGCACCTCCAATACAAATGGGATCTTTCATACCCCCTATCTATGCAACTATTATCGCTAGACTACTGAAATTTGGTAAGAAGTTGTATAAAGTAAGTCCCTTTCCTATTACCTATCACCTTTTGAAATCGGAAAAGGGAGCGGTGCACCTCCCATACAAATGAGATTTTTCATACCCCCTATCTATGCAACTATTATCGCTAGAGTACTGAAATTTGGTAAGACGTTATACAAAGTAAGTCCCTTTCCTATTACCTATCACTTTTTGAAATCGGAAAGGGGAGCGGTGCACCTCCCATACAAATGGGAACTTTCATCTATACATATTATAAAAAGTAAACACTTTTTTCGTAACGCAACTTGACGCTCAAACGCGTGGACTGATTTAAACCAAACTTACACACAGGTCAGGTACATAGCCCGGCATGGTTCTTACAAACTTTTTTTTTAAATCGGAAAAGGGGGCGTGCCACCTCCCATACAAATGGGAACTTTCATACTCAATATCTTTGGAGGTATTAACGCTAGACTACTAAATTTTGGTAAGGCGTTGTATAAAGTAAGTCCCTTTCCTAATACCTATCCCTTTTTGAAATCGGAAAAGGGGGCGCGGCACCTCCCATACAAATGGGAACTTTCATACTCAATATCTTTGGATGTATTAACGCTAGACTACTAAATTTTGGTAAGGCGTTGTATAAAACAAGTCCTTTTCTTATACATATCCCTTTTTGAAATCGGAAAATGGGGCGTTGCCCCTCCCATACAAATAGGGTCTTTCATGCCCCCTATCTATGCAATTTTTATCGCTAGACTACCGAAACTTGGTAAGACATTGTATAAAGTAAGTCCCTTTCCTAATACCTATCCCTTTTTGAAATCGGAAAAGGGGGCGTTGCCCCTCCCATACAAATGGGGTCTTTCATACGCCCCATCTATGCAACTATTATCGCTAGACTACTGAAATTTGGTAAGACGTTGTATAAAGTAAGTCCCTTTCCTAATACCTATCCCTTTTTGAAATCGGAAAAGGGGGCGTGGCACCTCCCATACAAATGGGAACATTCATACTCAATATCTTTAGAGGTATTAACGCTAGACTACTAAATTTTGGTAAGGCGTTGTATAAAATAAGTCCCTTTCCTAATACCTATCCCTTTTTGAAATCGGAAAAGGGGACGTGGCACCTCCCATACAAATGGGAACTTTCATACTCAATATCTTTAGAGGTATTAACGCTAGACTACTAAATTTTGGTAAGGCGCTGTATAAAGTAAGTCCCTTTCCTAATACCTATCCCTTTTTGAAATCGGAAAAGGGGGCGTGGCACCTCCAATACAAATGGGAACTTTCATACTCAATATCTTTAGAGGTATTAACGCTAGACTGCTAAATTTTGGTAAGGCGCTGTATAAAGTAAGTCCCTTTCCTAATACCTATCACTTTTTGAAATCGGAAAAGGGAGCGGTGCACCTCCCATACAAATGAGATTTATCATCTATACATAATCTATACATATTATAAAAAGTAAACACTTTTTTTCGTGACGCCACTTGACGCTCAAACGCGTGGACGGATTTTAACCAAACTTACACACAGGTCAGGTACATAGCCCGGCATGGTTCTTACGTAATTTTTTTTTGAAATCGGAAATGGGGGCGTGGCACCTCCCATACAAATGGGAACATTCATACTCAATATCTTTGGAGGTATTAATGCTAGACTACTAAATTTTGGTAAGGCGTTGTATAAAGTAAGTCCCTTTCCTAATACCTATCCCTTTTTGAAATCGGAAAAGGGGACGTGGCACCTCCCATACAAATGGGAACTTTCATACTCAATATCTTTAGAGGTATTAACGCTAGACTACTAAATTTTGGTAAGGCGCTGTATAAAGTAAGTCCCTTTCCTAATACCTATCCCTTTTCTAAATCGGAAAAGGGGGCAGGGGGCGTGGCACCTCCCATACAAATGGGAACTTTCATACTCAATATCTTTGGAGGTATTAACGGTAGACTTCTAAATTTTGGTAAGGCGTTGTATAAAGTAAGTCCCTTTCCTAATACCTATCCCTTTTTGAAATCGGAAAAGGGGACGTGGCACCTCCCATACAAATGGGAACTTTCATACTCAATATCTTTGGAGGTATTAACGGTAGACTTCTAAATTTTGGTAAGGCGTTGTATAAAGTAAGTCCCTTTCCTAATACCTATCCCTTTTTTAAATCGGAAAAGGGGGCAGGGGGCGTGGCACCTCCCATACAAATGGGAACTTTCATACTCAATATCTTTGGAGGTATTAACGCTAGACTACTAAATTTTGGTAAGGCGTTGTATAAAGTAAGTCCCTTTCCTAATATCTATCCCTTTTTGAAATCGGAAAAGGGGACGTGGCACCTCCCATACAAATGGGAACTTTCATACTCAATATCTTTGGAGGTATTAACGGTAGACTTCTAAATTTTGGTAAGGCGTTGTATAAAGTAAGTCCCTTTCCTAATACCTATCCCTTTTTTAAATCGGAAAAGGGCGCAGGGGGCGTGGCACCTCCCATACAAATGGGAACTTTCACACTCAATATCTTTGGAGGTATTAACGCTAGACTACTAAATTTTGGTAAGGCGTTGTATAAAGTAAGTCCCTTTCCTAATACCTATCCCTTTTTTAAATCGGGAAAGGGGGCAGGGGGCGTGGCACCTCCCATACAAATGGGAACTTTCATACTCAATATCTTTGGAGGTATTAACGCTAGACTACTAAATTTTGGTAAGGCGTTGTATAAAGTAAGTCCCTTTCCTAATACCTATCCCTTTTTGAAATTGGAAAAGGGGGCGCGGCACCTCCCATACAAATGGGAACTTTCATACTCAATATCTTTGGATGTATTAACGCTAGACTACTAAATTTTGGTAAGGCGTTGTATAAAACAAGTCCTTTTCTTATACATATCCCTTTTTGAAATCGGAAAATGGGGCGTTGCCCCTCCCATACAAATAGGGTCTTTCATGCCCCCTATCTATGCAATTTTTATCGCTAGACTACCGAAACTTGGTAAGACATTGTATAAAGTAAGTCCCTTTCCTAATACCTATCCCTTTTTGAAATCGGAAAAGGGGGCGTTGCCCCTCCCATACAAATGGGGTCTTTCATACGCCCCATCTATGCAACTATTATCGCTAGACTACTGAAATTTGGTAAGACGTTGTATAAAGTAAGTCCCTTTCCTAATATCTATCCCTTTTTGAAATCGGAAAAGGGGGCGTGGCACCTCCCATACAAATGGGAACATTCATACTCAATATCTTTAGAGGTATTAACGCTAGACTACTAAATTTTGGTAAGGCGTTGTATAAAATAAGTCCCTTTCCTAATACCTATCCCTTTTTGAAATCGGAAAAGGGGACGTGGCACCTCCCATACAAATGGGAACTTTCATACTCAATATCTTTAGAGGTATTAACGCTAGACTACTAAATTTTGGTAAGGCGCTGTATAAAGTAAGTCCCTTTCCTAATACCTATCCCTTTTTGAAATCGGAAAAGGGGGCGTGGCACCTCCAATACAAATGGGATCTTTCATACCCCCTATCTATGCAACTATTATCGCTAGACTACTGAAATTTGGTAAGAAGTTGTATAAAGTAAGTCCCTTTCCTATTACCTATCACCTTTTGAAATCGGAAAAGGGAGCGGTGCACCTCCCATACAAATGAGATTTTTCATACCCCCTATCTATGCAACTATTATCGCTAGAGTACTGAAATTTGGTAAGACGTTATACAAAGTAAGTCCCTTTCCTATTACCTATCACTTTTTGAAATCGGAAAGGGGAGCGGTGCACCTCCCATACAAATGGGAACTTTCATCTATACATATTATAAAAAGTAAACACTTTTTTCGTAACGCAACTTGACGCTCAAACGCGTGGACTGATTTAAACCAAACTTACACACAGGTCAGGTACATAGCCCGGCATGGTTCTTACAAACTTTTTTTTTAAATCGGAAAAGGGGGCGTGCCACCTCCCATACAAATGGGAACTTTCATACTCAATATCTTTGGAGGTATTAACGCTAGACTACTAAATTTTGGTAAGGCGCTGTATAAAGTAAGTCCCTTTCCTAATACCTATCCCTTTTTGAAATCGGAAAAGGGGGCGGTGCACCTCCCATACATAAGGGATCTTTCATACCCCCTATCTATGCAACTATTATCGCTAGACTAGTGAAATTTGGTAAGAAGTTGTATAAAGTAAGTCCCTTTCCTATTACCTATCACTTTTTGAAATCGGAAAAGTGAGCGGTGCACCTCCCATACAAATGAGATTTATCATCTATACATAATCTATACATATTATAAAAAGTAAACACTTTTTTTCGTAACGCCACTTGACGCTCAAACGCGTGGACTGATTTTAACCAAACTTACACACAGGTCAGGTACATAGCCCGGCATGGTTCTTACGCACTTTTTTTTTAAATCGGCAAAGGGGGCGTACCACCTCCCATACAAATGGGAACTTTCATACTTAATATCTTTGGAGGTATAAACGCTAGACTACTAAATTTTGGTAAGGCGTTATATAAAGTAAGTCCCTTTGCTAATACCTATCCCTTTTTGAAATCGGAAAAGGGGGCGTGGCACCTCCCATACAAATGGGAACATTCATACTCAATATCTTTAGAGGTATTAACGCTAGACTACTAAATTTTGGTAAGGCGCTGTATAAAGTAAGTCCCTTTCCTAATACCTATCCCTTTTTGAAATCGGAAAAGGGCGCGTGGCACCTCCAATACAAATGGGAACTTTCATACTCAATATCTTTAGAGGTATTAACGCTAGACTGCTAAATTTTGGTAAGGCGCTGTATAAAGTAAGTCCCTTTCCTAATACCTATCCCTTTTTGAAATCGGAAAAGGGAGCGGTGCACCTCCCATACAAATGAGATTTATCATCTATACATAATCTATACATATTATAAAAAGTAAACACTTTTTTTCGTGACGCCACTTGACGCTCAAACGCGTGGACGGATTTTAACCAAACTTACACACAGGTCAGGCACCTAGCCCGGCATGATTCTTACGTAATTTTTTTTTTAAATCGGAAATGGGGGCGTGGCACCTCCCATACAAATGGGAACATTCATACTCAATATCTTTGGAGGTATTAATGCTAGACTACTAAATTTTGGTAAGGCGTTGTATAAAGTAAGTCCCTTTCCTAATACCTATCCCTTTTTGAAATCGGAAAAGGGGACGTGGCACCTCCCATAAAAATGGGAACTTTCATACTCAATATCTTTAGAGGTATTAACGCTAGACTACTAACTTTTGGTAAGGCGCTGTATAAAGTAAGTCCCTTTCCTAATACCTATCCCTTTTTGAAATCGGAAAAGGGGGCGTGGCACCTCCAATACAAATGGGATATTTCATACCCCCTATCTATGCAACTATTATCGCTAGACTACTGAAATTTGGTAAGAAGTTGTATAAAGTAAGTCCCTTTCCTATTACCTATCACCTTTTGAAATCGGAAAAGGGAGCGGTGCCCCTCCCATACAAATGAGATTTTTCATACCCCCTATCTATGCAACTATTATCGCTAGAGTACTGAAATTTGGTAAGACGTTATACAAAGTAAGTCCCTTTCCTATTACCTATCACTTTTTGAAATCGGAAAGGGGAGCGGTGCACCTCCCATACAAATGGGAACTTTCATCTATACATAATCTATACATATTATAAAAAGTAAACACTTTTTTTCGTAACGCCACTTGACGCTCGAACGCGTGGACTGATTTTAACCAAACTTACACACAGGTCAGGTACATAGCCCGGCATGGTTCTTACGTACTTTTTTTTTAAATCGGCAAAGGGGGCGAGCCACCTCCCATACAAATGGGAACTTTCATACTTAATATCTTTGGAGGTATTAACGCTAGACTACTAAATTTTGGTAAGGCGTTGTATAAAGTAAGTCCCTTTCCTAATACCTATTCCTTTTTGAAATCGGAAAAGGGGGCGTGGCACCTCCCATACAAATGGGAACTTTCATACTCAATATCTTTGGAGGTATTAATGCTAGACTACTAAATTTTGGTAAGGCGTTGTATAAAGTAAGTCCCTTTCCTAATACCTATCCCTTTTTGAAATCGGAAAAGGGGACGTGGCAACTCCCATACAAATGGGAACTTTCATACTCAATATCTTTAGAGGTATTAACGCTAGACTACTAAATTTTGGTAAGGCGCTGTATAAAGTAAGTCCCTTTCCTAATACCTATCCCTTTTTGAAATCGGAAAAGGGGGTGTGGCACCTCCAATACAAATGGGATCTTTCATACCCCCTATCTATGCAACTATTATCGCTAGACTACTGAAATTTGGTAAGAAGTTGTATAAAGTAAGTCCCTTTCCTATTACCTATCACCTTTTGAAATCGGAAAAGGGAGCGGTGACCCTCCCATGCAAATGAGATTTTTCATACCCCCTATCTATGCAACTATTATCGCTAGAGTACTGAAATTTGGTAAGACGTTATACAAAGTAAGTCCCTTTCCTATTACCTATCACTTTTTGAAATCGGAAAGGGGAGCGGTGCACCTCCTATACAAATGGGAACTTTCATACTCAATATCTTTGGAGGTATTAACGCTAGACTACTAAATTTTGGTAAGGCGTTGTATAAAGTAAGTCCCTTTCCTAATACCTATCCCTTTTTGAAATCGGAAAAGGGGGCGTGGCACCTCCCATACAAATGGGAACTTTCATACTCAATATCTTTGAAGGTATTAACGCTAGACTACTAAATTTTGGTAAGGCGCTGTATAAAGTAAGTCCCTTTCCTAATACCTATCCCCTTTTGAAATCGGAAAAGGGGGCGTGGCACCTCCAATACAAATGGCATCTTTCATACCCCTCATCTATGCAACTATTATCGCTAGACTACTGAAATTTGGTAAGAAGTTGTATAAAGTAAGTCCCTTTCCTATCACCTATCACTTTTTGAAATCGGAAAAGGGAGCGGTGCACCTCCCATACAAATGGGATCTTTCATACCCCCTATCTATGCAACTATTATCGCTAGACTAGTGAAATTTGGTAAGAAGTTGTATAAAGTAAGTCCCTTTCCTATTACCTATCACTTTTTGAAATCGGAAAAGGGAGCGGTGCACCTCCCATACAAATGAGATTTATCATCTATACATAATCTATACATATTATAAAAAGTAAACACTTTTTTTCGAAACGCCACTTGACGCTCAAACGCGTGGACTGATTTTAACCAAACTTACACACAGGTCAGGTACATAGCCCGGCATGGTTCTTACGCACTTTTTTTTTAAATCGGCAAAGGGGGCGTACCACCTCCCATACAAATGGGAACTTTCATACTTAATATCTTTGGAGGTATAAACGCTAGACTACTAAATTTTGGTAAGGCGTTGTATAAAGTAAGTCCCTTTGCTAATACCTATCCCTTTTTGAAATCGGAAAAGGGGGCGTGGCACCTCCCATACAAATGGGAACATTCATACTCAATATCTTTAGAGGTATTAACGCTAGACTACTAAATTTTGGTAAGGCGCTGTATAAAGTAAGTCCCTTTCCTAATACCTATCCCTTTTTGAAATCGGAAAAGGGGGCGTGGCACCTCCAATACAAATGGGAACTTTCATACTCAATATCTTTAGAGGTATTAACGCTAGACTGCTAAATTTTGGTAAGGCGCTGTATAAAGTAAGTCCCTTTCCTAATACCTATCCCTTTTTGAAATCGGAAAAGGGAGCGGTGCACCTCCCATACAAATGAGATTTATCATCTATACATAATCTATACATATTATAAAAAGTAAACACTTTTTTTCGTGACGCCACTTGACGCTCAAACGCGTGGACGGATTTTAACCAAACTTACACACAGGTCAGGCACCTAGCCCGGCATGGTTCTTACGTAATTTTTTTTTAAATCGGAAATGGGGGCGTGGCACCTCCCATACAAATGGGAACATTCATACTCAATATCTTTGGAGGTATTAATGCTAGACTACTAAATTTTGGTAAGGCTTTGTATAAAGTAAGTCCCTTTCCTAATACCTATCCCTTTTTGAAATCGGAAAAGGGGACGTGGCACCTCCCATAAAAATGGGAACTTTCATACTCAATATCTTTAGAGGTATTAACGCTAGACTACTAAATTTTGGTAAGGCGCTGTATAAAGTAAGTCCCTTTCCTAATACCTATCAATTTTTGAAATCGGAAAAGGGGGCGTGGCACCTCCAATACAAATGGGATCTTTCATACCCCCTATCTATGCAACTATTATCGCTAGACTACTGAAATTTGGTAAGAAGTTGTATAAAGTAAGTCCCTTTCCTATTACCTATCACCTTTTGAAATCGGAAAAGGGAGCGGTGCCCCTCCCATACAAATGAGATTTTTCATACCCCCTATCTATGCAACTATTATCGCTAGAGTACTGAAATTTGGTAAGACGTTATACAAAGTAAGTCCCTTTCCTATTACCTATCACTTTTTGAAATCGGAAAGGGGAGCGGTGCACCTCCCATACAAATGGGAACTTTCATCTATACATAATCTATACATATTATAAAAAGTAAACACTTTTTTTCGTAACGCCACTTGACGCTCAAACGCGTGGACTGATTTTAACCAAACTTACACACAGGTCAGGTACATAGCCCGGCATGGTTCTTACGTACTTTTTTTTTAAATCGGCAAAGGGGGCGTGCCACCTCCCATACAAATGGGAACTTTCATACTTAATATCTTTGGAGGTATTAACGCTAGACTACTAAATTTTGGTAAGGCGTTGTATAAAGTAAGTCCCTTTCCTAATACCTATTCCTTTTTGAAATCGGAAAAGGGGGCGTGGCACCTCCCATACAAATGGGAACTTTCATACTCAATATCTTTGGAGGTATTAATGCTAGACTACTAAATTTTGGTAAGGCGTTGTATAAGGTAAGTCCCTTTCCTAATACCTATCCCTTTTTGAAATCGGAAAAGGGGACGTGGCAACTCCCATACAAATGGGAACTTTCATACTCAATATCTTTAGAGGTATTAACGCTAGACTACTAAATTTTGGTAAGGCGCTGTATAAAGTAAGTCCCTTTCCTAATACCTATCCCTTTTTGAAATCGTAAAAGGGGGTGTGGCACCTCCAATACAAATGGGATCTTTCATACCCCCTATCTATGCAACTATTATCACTAGACTACTGAAATTTGGTAAGAAGTTGTATAAAGTAAGTCCCTTTCCTATTACCTATCACCTTTTGAAATCGGAAAAGGGAGCGGTGACCCTCCCATGCAAATGAGATTTTTCATACCCCCTATCTATGCAACTATTATCGCTAGAGTACTGAAATTTGGTAAGACGTTATACAAAGTAAGTCCCTTTCCTATTACCTATCACTTTTTGAAATCGGAAAGGGGAGCGGTGCACCTCCCATACAAATGGGAACTTTCATACTCAATATCTTTGGAGGTATTAACGCTAGACTACTAAATTTTGGTAAGGCGTTGTATAAACTAAGTCCCTTTACTAATACCTATCCCTTTTTGAAATCGGAAAAGGGGGCGTGGCACCTCCCATACAAATGGGAACTTTCATACTCAATATCTTTGAAGGTATTAACGCTAGACTACTAAATTTTGGTAAGGCGCTGTATAAAGTAAGTCCCTTTCCTAATACCTATCCCCTTTTGAAATCGGAAAAGGGGGCGTGGCACCTCCAATACAAATGGGATCTTTCATACCCCCTATCTATGCAACTATTATCGCTAGACTACTGAAATTTGGTAAGAAGTTGTATAAAGTAAGTCCCTTTCCTATCACCTATCACTTTTTGAAATCGGAAAAGGGAGCGGTGCACCTCCCATACAAATGGGATCTTTCATACCCCCTATCTATGCAACTATTATCGCTAGACTACTGAAATTTGGTAAGAAGTTGTATAAAGTAAGTCCCTTTCCTATTACCTATCACTTTTTGAAATCGGAAAAGGGAGCGGTGCACCTCCCATACAAATGAGATTTATCATCTATACATAATCTATACATATTATAAAAAGTAAACACTTTTTTTCGTAACGCCACTTGACGCTCAAACGCGTGGACTGATTTTAACCAAACTTACACACAGGTCAGGTACATAGCCCGGCATGGTTCTTACGCACTTTTTTTTTAAATCGGCAAAGGGGGCGTACCACCTCCCATACAAATGGGAACTTTCATACTTAATATCTTTGGAGGTATAAACGCTAGACTACTAAATTTTGGTAAGGCGTTGTATAAAGTAAGTCCCTTTGCTAATACCTATCCCTTTTTGAAATCGGAAAAGGGGGCGTGGCACCTCCCATACAAATGGGAACATTCATACTCAATATCTTTAGAGGTATTAACGCTAGACTACTAAATTTTGGTAAGGCGCTGTATAAAGTAAGTCCCTTTCCTAATACCTATCCCTTTTTGAAATCGGAAAAGGGGGCGTGGCACCTCCAATACAAATGGGAACTTTCATACTCAATATCTTTAGAGGTATTAACGCTAGACTGCTAAATTTTGGTAAGGCGCTGTATAAAGTAAGTCCCTTTCCTAATACCTATCCCTTTTTGAAATCGGAAAAGCGAGCGGTGCACCTCCCATACAAATGAGATTTATCATCTATACATAATCTATACATATTATAAAAAGTAAACACTTTTTTTCGGGACGCCACTTGACGCTCAAACGCGTGGACGGATTTTAACCAAACTTACACACAGGTCAGGCACCTAGCCCGGCATGGTTCTTACGTAATTTTTTTTTTAAATCGGAAATGGGGGCGTGGCACCTCCCATACAAATGGGAACATTCATACTCAATATCTTTGGAGGTATTAATGCTAGACTACTAAATTTTGGTAAGGCGTTGTATAAAGTAAGTCCCTTTCCTAATACCTATCCCTTTTTGAAATCGGAAAAGGGGACGTGGCACCTCCCATAAAAATGGGAACTTTCATACTCAATATCTTTAGAGGTATTAACGCTAGACTACTAAATTTTGGTAAGGCGCTGTATAAAGTAAGTCCCTTTCCTAATACCTATCCCTTTTTGAAATCGGAAAAGGGGGCGTGGCACCTCCAATACAAATGGGATCTTTCATACCCCCTATCTATGCAACTATTATCGCTAGACTACTGAAATTTGGTAAGAAGTTGTATAAAGTAAGTCCCTTTCCTATTACCTATCACCTTTTGAAATCGAAAAAGGGAGCGGTGCCCCTCCCATACAAATGAGATTTTTCATACCCCCTATCTATGCAACTATTATCGCTAGAGTACTGAAATTTGGTAAGACGTTATACAAAGTAAGTCCCTTTCCTATTACCTATCACTTTTTGAAATCGGAAAGGGGAGCGGTGCACCTCCCATACAAATGGGAACTTTCATCTATACATAATCTATACATATTATAAAAAGTAAACACTTTTTTTCGTAACGCCACTTGACGCTCAAACGCGTGGACTGATTTTAACCAAACTTACACACAGGTCAGGTACATAGCCCGGCATGGTTCTTACGTACTTTTTTTTTAAATCGGCAAAGGGGGCGTGCCACCTCCCATACAAATGGGAACTTTCATACTTAATATCTTTGGAGGTATTAACGCTAGAGTACTAAATTTTGGTAAGGCGTTGTATAAAGTAAGTCCCTTTCCTAATACCTATTCCTTTTTGAAATCGGAAAAGGGGGCGTGGCACCTCCCATACAAATGGGAACTTTCATACTCAATATCTTTGGAGGTATTAATGCTAGACTACTAAATTTTGGTAAGGCGTTGTATAAAGTAAGTCCCTTTCCTAATACCTATCCCTTTTTGAAATCGGAAAAGGGGACGTGGCAACTCCCATACAAATGGGAACTTTCATACTCAATATCTTTAGAGGTATTAACGCTAGACTACTAAATTTTGGTAAGGCGCTGTATAAAGTAAGTCCCTTTCCTAATACCTATCCCTTTTTGAAATCGGAAAAGGGGGTGTGGCACCTCCAATACAAATGGGATCTTTCATACCCCCTATCTATGCAACTATTATCGCTAGACTACTGAAATTTGGTAAGACGTTGTATAAAGTAAGTCATTTTCCTAATACCTATCCCTTTTTGAAATCGGAAAGGGGAGCGGTGCACCTCCCATACAAATGGGAACTTTCATCTATACATAATCTATACATATTATAAAAAGTAAACACTTTTTTTCGTAACGCCACTTGACGCTCAAACGCGTGGACTGATTTTAACCAAACTTACACACAGGTCAGGTACATAGCCCGGCATGGTTCTTACGTACTTTTTTTTTAAATCGGCAAAGGGGGCGTGCCACCTCCCATACAAATGGGAACTTTCATACTTAATATCTTTGGAGGTATTAACGCTAGACTACTAAATTTTGGTAAGGCGTTGTATAAAGTAAGTCCCTTTCCTAATACCTATTCCTTTTTGAAATCGGAAAAGGGGGCGTGGCACCTCCCATAAAAATGGGAACTTTCATACTCAATATCTTTAGAGGTATTAACGCTAGACTACTAAATTTTGGTAAGGCGCTGTATAAAGTAAGTCCCTTTCCTAATACCTATCCCTTTTTGAAATCGTAAAAGGGGGCGTGGCACCTCCAATACAAATGGGATCTTTCATACCCCCTATCTATGCAACTATTATCGCTAGACTACTGAAATTTGGTAAGAAGTTGTATAAAGTAAGTCCCTTTCCTATTACCTATCACCTTTTGAAATCGGAAAAGGGAGCGGTGCCCCTCCCATACAAATGAGATTTTTCATACCCCCTATCTATGCAACTATTATCGCTAGAGTACTGAAATTTGGTAAGACGTTATACAAAGTAAGTCCCTTTCCTATTACCTATCACTTTTTGAAATCGGAAAGGGGAGCGGTGCACCTCCCATACAAATGGGAACTTTCATCTATACATAATCTATACATATTATAAAAAGTAAACACTTTTTTTCGTGACGCCACTTGACGCTCAAACGCGTGGACGGATTTTAACCAAACTTACACACAGGTCAGGTACACAGCCCGGCATGGTTCTTACGTAATTTTTTTTTGAAATCGGAAATGGGGGCGTGGCACCTCCCATACAAATGGGAACATTCATACTCAATATCTTTGGAGGTATTAATGCTAGACTACTAAATTTTGGTAAGGCGTTGTATAAAGTAAGTCCCTTTCCTAATACCTATCCCTTTTTGAAATCGGAAAAGGGGGCGTGGCACCTCCCATACAAATGGGAACTTTCATGCTCAATATCTTTGGAGGTATTAACGCTAGACTACTAAATTTTGGTAAGGCGTTGTATAAAGTAAGTCCCTTTCCTAATACCTATCCCTTTTTGAAATCGGAAAAGGGAGCGGTGCACCTCCCATACAAATGAGATTTTTCATCTATACATAATCTATACATATTATAAAAAGTAAACACTTTTTTTCGTGTCGCCACTTGACGCTGAAACGCGTGGACGGATTTTAACCAAACTTACACGCAGGTCAGGTACATAGCCCGGCATGGTTCTTATGTACTTTTTTTTTAAATCGGAAAAGGGGGCGTGGCACCTCCCATACAAATGGGATCTTCCTTACCCCCTATCTATGCAACTATTATCGCTAGACTACTGAAATTTGGTAAGAAGTTGTATAAAGTAAGTCCCTTTCCTATTATTTATCACTTTTTGAAATCGGAAAAGGGAGCGGTGCACCTCCCATACAAATGAGATTTTTCATCTATACATAATCTATACATATTATAAACAGTAAACACTTTTTTTCGTGACGCCACTTCACGCCCAAACGCGTGGACGGATGTTAACCAAACTTACACACAGGTCAGGTACATAGCCCGGCATGGTTCTTACGTACTTTTTTTTTGAAATCGGAAATCGGGGCGTGGCACCTCCCATACAAATAGGAACTTTCATACTTAATATCTTTGGACGTATTAATGCTAGACTACTAAATTTTGGTAAGGCGCTGTATAAAGTAAGTCCCTTTCCTAATACCTATCCCTTTTTGAAATCGGAAAAGGGGGTGTGGCACCTCCAATACAAATGGGATCTTTCATACCCCCTATCTATGCAACTATTATCGCTAGACTACTGAAATTTGGTAAGAAGTTGTATAAAGTAAGTCCCTTTCCTATTACCTATCACCTTTTGATATCGGAAAAGGGAGCGGTGACCCTCCCATACAAATGAGATTTTTCATACCCCCTATCTATGCAACTATTATCGCTAGAGTACTGAAATTTGGTAAGACGTTATACAAAGTAAGTCCCTTTCCTATTACCTATCACTTTTTGAAATCGGAAAGGGGAGCGGTGCACCTCCCATACAAATGGGAACTTTCATCTATACATAATCTATACATATTATAAAAAGTAAACACTTTTTTTCGTAACGCCACTTGACGCTCAAACGCGTGGACTGATTTAAACCAAACTTACACACAGGTCAGGTACATAGCCCGGCATGGTTCTTACAAACTTTTTTTTTAAATCGGAAAAGGGGGCGTTCCACCTCCCATACAAATGGGAACTTTCATACTCAATATCTTTGGAGGTATTAACGCTAGACTACTAAATTTTGGTAAGGCGTTGTATAAAGTAAGTCCCTTTCCTAATACCTATCCCTTTTTGAAATCGGAAAAGGGGGCGTGGCACCTCCCATAAAAATGGGAACTTTTATACTCAATATCTTTGAAGGTATTAACGCTAGACTACTAAATTTTGGTAAGGCGCTGTATAAAGTAAGTCCCTTTCCTAATACCTATCCCCTTTTGAAATCGGAAAAGGGGGCGTGGCACCTCCAATACAAATGGGATCTTTCATACCCCCTATCTATGCAACTATTATCGCTAGACTACTGAAATTTGGTAAGAAGTTGTATAAAGTAAGTCCCTTTCCTATCACCTATCACTTTTTGAAATCGGAAAAGGGAGCGGTGCACCTCCCATACAAATGAGATTTATCATCTATACATAATCTATACATATTATAAAAAGTAAACACTTTTTTCGTAACGCCACTTGACGCTCAAACGCGTGGACTGATTTTAACCAAACTTACACACAGGTCAGGTACATAGCCCGGCATGGTTCTTACGTACTTTTTTTTTAAATCGGCAAAGGGGGCGTGCCACCTCCCATACAAATGGGAACTTTCATACTTAATATCTTTGGAGGTATTAACGCTAGACTACTAAATTTTGGTAAGGCGTTGTATAAAGTAAGTCCCTTTCCTAATACCTATTCCTTTTTGAAATCGGAAAAGGGGGCGTGGCACCTCCGATACAAATGGGAACTTTCATACTCAATATATTTGGAGGTATTAACGCTAGACTACTAAATTTTGGTAAGGCGTTGTATAAAGTAAGTCCCTTTCCTAATACCTATCCCTTTTTGAAATCGGAAAAGGGGGCGTGGCACCTCCCATACAAATGGGAACTTTCATACTCAATATCTTTGGATTTATTAACGCTAGACTACTAAATTTTGGTAAGGCGTTGTATAAAATAAGTCCTTTTCTTATACATATCCCTTTTTGAAATCGGAAAAGGGGGCGTTGCCCCTCCCATACAAATGGGGTCTTTCATGCCCCCTATCTATGCAACTTTTATCGCTAGACTACCGAAACTTGGTAAGACATTGTATAAAGTAAGTCCCTTTCCTAACACCTATCCCTTTTTGAAATCGGAAAAGGGGGCGTTGCCCCTCCCATACAAATGGGGTCTTTCATACACCCTATCTATGCAACTATTATCGCTAGACTACCGAAACTTGGTAAGACATTGTATAAAGTAAGTCCCTTTCCTAATACCTATCCCTTTTTGAAATCGGAAAGGGGAGCGGTGCACCTCCCATACAAATGAGATTTTTCGTCTATACATAATCTATACATATTATAAAAAGTAAACACTTTTTTTCGTGACGCCACTTGACGCTCAAACGCGTGGACGGATTTTAACCAAACTTACACACAGCTCAGGTACATAGCCCGGCATGGTTCTTACGTAATTTTTTTTTGAAATCGGAAATGGGGGCGTGGCACCTCCCATACAAATGGGATCTTTCATACCCCCTATCTATGCAACTATTATCGCTAGACTAGTGAAATTTGGTAAGAAGTTGTATAAAGTAAGTCCCTTTCCTATTACCTATCACTTTTTGAAATCGGAAAAGGGGGCATGGCACCTCCCATACAAATGGGAACTTTCATGCTCAATATCTTTGGAGGTATTAACGCTAGACTACTAAATTTTGGTAAGGCGTTGTATAAAGTAAGTCCCTTTCCTAATACCTATCCCTTTTTGAAATCGGGAAAGGGAGCGGTGCACCTCCCATACAAATGAGATTTTTCATCTATACATAATCTATACATATTATAAAAAGTAAACACTTTTTTTCGTGTCGCCACTTGACGCTGAAACGCGTGGACGGATTTTAACCAAACTTACACACAGGTCAGGTACATAGCCCGGCATGGTTCTTATGTACTTTTTTTTTAAATCGGAAAAGGGGGCGTGGCACCTCCCATACAAATGGGATCTTTCTTACCCCCTATCTATGCAACTATTATCGCTAGACTACTGAAATTTGGTAAGAAGTTGTATAAAGTAAGTCCCTTTCCTATTATTTATCACTTTTTGAAATCGGAAAAGGGAGCGGTGCACCTCCCATACAAATGAGATTTTTCATCTATACATAATCTATACATATTATAAAAAGTAAACACTTTTTTTCGTGACGCCACTTGACGCTCAAACGCGTGGACGGATTTTAACCAAACTTACACACAGGTCAGGTACATAGCCCGGCATGGTTCTTACGTAATTTTTTTTTGAAATCGGAAATGGGGGCGTGGCACCTCCCATACAAATGGGAACATTCATACTCAATATCTTTGGAGGTATTAATGCTAGACTACTAAATTTTGGTAAGGCGTTGTATAAAGTAAGTCCCTTTCCTAATACCTATCCCTTTTTGAAATCGGAAAAGGGGGCATGGCACCTCCCATACAAATGGGAACTTTCATGCTCAATATCTTTGGAGGTATTAACGCTAGACTACTAAATTTTGGTAAGGCGTTGTATAAAGTAAGTCCCTTTCCTAATACCTATCCCTTTTTGAAATCGGAAAAGGGAGCGGTGCACCTCCCATACAAATGAGATTTTTCATCTATACATAATCTATACATATTATAAAAAGTAAACACTTTTTTTCGTGTCGCCACTTGACGCTGGAACGCGTGGACGGATTTTAACCAAACTTACACGCAGGTCAGGTACATAGCCCGGCATGGTTCTTATGTACTTTTTTTTTAAATCGGAAAAGGGGGCGTGGCACCTCCCATACAAATGGGATCTTTCTTACCCCCTATCTATGCAACTATTATCGCTAGACTACTGAAATTTGGTAAGAAGTTGTATAAAGTAAGTCCCTTTCCTATTATTTATCACTTTTTGAAATCGGAAAAGGGAGCGGTGCACCTCCCATACAAATGAGATTTTTCATCTATACATAATCTATACATATTATAAACAGTAAACACTTTTTTTCGTGACGCCACTTCACGCCCAAACGCGTGGACGGATGTTAACCAAACTTACACACAGGTCAGGTACATAGCCCGGCATGGTTCTTACGTACTTTTTTTTTGAAATCGGAAATCGGGGCGTGGCACCTCCCATACAAATAGGAACTTTCATACTTAATATCTTTGGACGTATTAATGCTAGACTACTAAATTTTGGTAAGGCGTTGTATAAAGTAAGTCCCTTTCCTAATACCCATCCCGTTTTGAAATCGGAAAAGGGGGCGTGGCACCTCCCATACAAATGGGAACTTTCATACTCAATATCTTTAGAAGTGTCACTGCTAGACTAATAAATTTTGGAAAGGCGTTGTATAAAGTAGGTCCCTTTAATAATACCTATCCCTTTTTGAAATCGGAAAAGGGGTCGTGGGACCTCCCATACAAATGGGATCTTTCATACCCCCTATCTATGCAACTATTATCGCTAGACTACTGAAATTGGGTAAGACGTTGTATAAAGTAAGTCCCTTTCCTATTACCTATCACTTTTTGAAATCGGAGAAGGGAGCGGTGCACCTCCCATACAAATGAGAGTTTTCATCTATACATAATCTATACATATTATAAACAGTAAACACTTTTTTTCGTGACGCCACTTCACGCTCAAACGCGTGGACGGAGTTTAACCAAACTTACACACAGGTCAGGTACATAGCCCGGCATGGTTCTTACGTACTTTTTTTTTGAAATCGGAAATCGGGGCGTGGCACCTCCCATAAAAATGGGAACTTTCATACTTAATATCTTTGGAGGTATTAATGCTAGACTACTAAATTTTGGTAAGACGTTGTATAAAGTAAGTCCCTTTCCTAATACCCATCCCGTTTTGAAATCGGAAAAGGCGGCGTGGCACCTCCCATACAAATGGGAACTTTCATACTCAATATGTTTAGAAGTGTTAATGCTAGACTAATAAATTTTGGTAAGGCGTTGTATAAAGTAAGTCCCTTTCCTAATACCTATCCCTTTTTGAAATCGGAAAAGGGGGCGTGGGACCTCCCATACAAATGGGGTCTTTCATACCCCCTATCTATGCAACTATTATCGCTAGACTACTGAAATTTGGTAAGACGTTGTATAAAGTAAGTCCCTTTCCTATTACCTATCTCTTTTTGAAATCGGAAAAGGGAGCGGTGCACCTCCCATACAAATGAGATTTTTCCTCTATACATAATCTATACATATTATAAACAGTAAACACTTTTTTTCGTGACGCCACTTCACGCTCAAACGCGTGGACGGATTTTAACCAAACTTACACACAGGTCAGGTACATAGCCCGGCATGGTTCTTACGTACTTTTTTTTTGAAATCGGAAATCGGGGCGTGGCACCTGCCATACAAATGGGAACTTTCATACTCAATATCTTTGGATTTATTAACGCTAGACTACTAAATTTTGGTAAGGCGTTGTATAAAATAAGTCCTTTTCTTATACATATCCCTTTTTGAAATCGGAAAAGGGGGCGTTGCCCCTCCCATACAAATGGGGTCTTTCATGCCCCCTATCTATGCAACTTTTATCGCTAGACTACCGAAACTTGGTAAGACATTGTATAAAGTAAGTCCCTTTCCTAACACCTATCCCTTTTTGAAATCGGAAAAGGGGGCGTTGCCCCTCCCATACAAATGGGGTCTTTCATACACCCTATCTATGCAACTATTATCGCTAGACTACCGAAACTTGGTAAGACATTGTATAAAGTAAGTCCCTTTCCTAATACCTATCCCTTTTTGAAATCGGAAAGGGGAGCGGTGCACCTCCCATACAAATGAGATTTTTCGTCTATACATAATCTATACATATTATAAAAAGTAAACACTTTTTTTCGTGACGCCACTTGACGCTCAAACGCGTGGACGGATTTTAACCAAACTTACACACAGGTCAGGTACATAGCCCGGCATGGTTCTTACGTAATTTTTTTTTGAAATCGGAAATGGGGGCGTGGCACCTCCCATACAAATGGGATCTTTCATACCCCCTATCTATGCAACTATTATCGCTAGACTAGTGAAATTTGGTAAGAAGTTGTATAAAGTAAGTCCCTTTCCTATTACCTATCACTTTTTGAAATCGGAAAAGGGGGCATGGCACCTCCCATACAAATGGGAACTTTCATGCTCAATATCTTTGGAGGTATTAACGCTAGACTACTAAATTTTGGTAAGGCGTTGTATAAAGTAAGTCCCTTTCCTAATACCTATCCCTTTTTGAAATCGGAAAAGGGAGCGGTGCACCTCCCATACAAATGAGATTTTTCATCTATACATAATCTATACATATTATAAAAAGTAAACACTTTTTTTCGTGTCGCCACTTGACGCTGGAACGCGTGGACGGATTTTAACCAAACTTACACACAGGTCAGGTACATAGCCCGGCATGGTTCTTATGAACTTTTTTTTTAAATCGGAAAAGGGGGCGTGGCACCTCCCATTCAAATGGGATCTTTCTTACCCCCTATCTATGCAACTATTATCGCTAGACTACTGAAATTTGGTAAGAAGTTGTATAAAGTAAGTCCCTTTCCTATTATTTATCACTTTTTGAAATCGGAAAAGGGAGCGGTGCACCTCCCATACAAATGAGATTTTTCATCTATACATAATCTATACATATTATAAACAGTAAACACTTTTTTTCGTGACGCCACTTCACGCCCAAACGCGTGGACGGATGTTAACCAAACTTACACACAGGTCAGGTACATAGCCCGGCATGGTTCTTACGTACTTTTTTTTTGAAATCGGAAATCGGGGCGTGGCACCTCCCATACAAATAGGAACTTTCATACTTAATATCTTTGGACGTATTAATGCTAGACTACTAAATTTTGGTAAGGCGTTGTATAAAGTAAGTCCCTTTCCTAATACCCATCCCGTTTTGAAATCGGAAAAGGGGGCGTGGCACCTCCCATACAAATGGGAACTTTCATACTCAATATCTTTAGAAGTGTCACTGCTAGACTAATAAATTTTGGAAAGGCGTTGTATAAAGTAGGTCCCTTTAATAATACCTATCCCTTTTTGAAATCGGAAAAGGGGGCGTGGGACCTCCCATACAAATGGGGTCTTTCATACCCCCTATCTATGCAACTATTATCGCTAGACTACTGAAATTGGGTAAGACGTTGTATAAAGTAAGTCCCTTTCCTATTACCTATCACTTTTTGAAATCGGAGAAGGGAGCGGTGCACCTCCCATACAAATGAGAGTTTTCATCTATACATAATCTATACATATTATAAACAGTAAACACTTTTTTTCGTGACGCCACTTCACGCTCAAACGCGTGGACGGAGTTTAACCAAACTTACACACAGGTCAGGTACATAGCCCGGCATGGTTCTTACGTACTTTTTTTTTGAAATCGGAAATCGGGGCGTGGCACCTCCCATAAAAATGGGAACTTTCATACTTAATATCTTTGGAGGTATTAATGCTAGACTACTAAATTTTGGTAAGACGTTGTATAAAGTAAGTCCCTTTCCTAATACCCATCCCGTTTTGAAATCGGAAAAGGCGGCGTGGCACCTCCCATACAAATGGGAACTTTCATACTCAATATGTTTAGAAGTGTTAATGCTAGACTAATAAATTTTGGTAAGGCGTTGTATAAAGTAAGTCCCTTTCCTAATACCTATCCCTTTTTGAAATCGGAAAAGGGGGCGTGGGACCTCCCATACAAATGGGGTCTTTCATACCCCCTATCTATGCAACTATTATCGCTAGACTACTGAAATTTGGTAAGACGTTGTATAAAGTAAGTCCCTTTCCTATTACCTATCTCTTTTTGAAATCGGAAAAGGGAGCGGTGCACCTCCCATACAAATGAGATTTTTCCTCTATACATAATCTATACATATTATAAACAGTAAACACTTTTTTTCGTGACGCCACTTCACGCTCAAACGCGTGGACGGATTTTAACCAAACTTACACACAGGTCAGGTACATAGCCCGGCATGGTTCTTACGTACTTTTTTTTTGAAATCGGAAATCGGGGCGTGGCACCTGCCATACAAATGGGAACTTTCATACTCAATATCTTTGGATTTATTAACGCTAGACTACTAAATTTTGGTAAGGCGTTGTATAAAATAAGTCCTTTTCTTATACATATCCCTTTTTGAAATCGGAAAAGGGGGCGTTGCCCCTCCCATACAAATGGGGTCTTTCATGCACCCTATCTATGCAACTTTTATCGCTAGACTACCGAAACTTGGTAAGACATTGTATAAAGTAAGTCCCTTTCCTAACACCTATCCCTTTTTGAAATCGGAAAAGGGGGCGTTGCCCCTCCCATACAAATGGGGTCTTTCATACACCCTATCTATGCAACTATTATCGCTAGACTACCGAAACTTGGTAAGACATTGTATAAAGTAAGTCCCTTTCCTAATACCTATCCCTTTTTGAAATCGGAAAGGGGAGCGGTGCACCTCCCATACAAATGAGATTTTTCGTCTATACATAATCTATACATATTATAAAAAGTAAACACTTTTTTTCGTGACGCCACTTGACGCTCAAACGCGTGGACGGATTTTAACCAAACTTACACACAGGTCAGGTACATAGCCCGGCATGGTTCTTACGTAATTTTTTTTTGAAATCGGAAATGGGGGCGTGGCACCTCCCATACAAATGGGATCTTTCATACCCCCTATCTATGCAACTATTATCGCTAGACTAGTGAAATTTGGTAAGAAGTTGTATAAAGTAAGTCCCTTTCCTATTACCTATCACTTTTTGAAATCGGAAAAGGGGGCATGGCACCTCCCATACAAATGGGAACTTTCATGCTCAATATCTTTGGAGGTATTAACGCTAGACTACTAAATTTTGGTAAGGCGTTGTATAAAGTAAGTCCCTTTCCTAATACCTATCCCTTTTTGAAATCGGAAAAGGGAGCGGTGCACCTCCCATACAAATGAGATTTTTCATCTATACATAATCTATACATATTATAAAAAGTAAACACTTTTTTTCGTGTCGCCACTTGACGCTGAAACGCGTGGACGGATTTTAACCAAACTTACACGCAGGTCAGGTACATAGCCCGGCATGGTTCTTATGTACTTTTTTTTTAAATCGGAAAAGGGGGCGTGGCACCTCCCATACAAATGGGATCTTTCTTACCCCCTATCTATGCAACTATTATCGCTAGACTACTGAAATTTGGTAAGAAGTTGTATAAAGTAAGTCCCTTTCCTATTATTTATCACTTTTTGAAATCGGAAAAGGGAGCGGTGCACCTCCCATACAAATGAGATTTTTCATCTATACATAATCTATACATATTATAAAAAGTAAACACTTTTTTTCGTGACGCCACTTGACGCTCAAACGCGTGGACGGATTTTAACCAAACTTACACACAGGTCAGGTACATAGCCCGGCATGGTTCTTACGTAATTTTTTTTTGAAATCGGAAATGGGGGCGTGGCACCTCCCATACAAATGGGAACTTTCATACTCAATATCTTTGGAGGTATTAATGCTAGACTACTAAATTTTGGTAAGGCGTTGTATAAAGTAAGTCCCTTTCCTAATACCTATCCCTTTTTGAAATCGGAAAAGGGGGCATGGCACCTCCCATACAAATGGGAACTTTCATGCTCAATATCTTTGGAGGTATTAATGCTAGACTACTAAATTTTGGTAAGGCGTTGTATAAAGTAAGTCCCTTTCCTAATACCTATCCCTTTTTGAAATCGGAAAAGGGAGCGGTGCACCTCCCATACAAATGAGATTTTTCATCTATACATAATCTATACATATTATAAAAAGGAAACACTTTTTTTCGTGTCGCCACTTGACGCTGGAACGCGTGGACGGATTTTAACCAAACTTACACACAGGTCAGGTACATAGCCCGGCATGGTTCTTATGTACTTTTTTTTTAAATCGGAAAAGGGGGCGTGGCACCTCCCATACAAATGGGATCTTTCTTACCCCCTATCTATGCAACTATTATCGCTAGACTACTGAAATTTGGTAAGAAGTTGTATAAAGTAAGTCCCTTTCCTATTATTTATCACTTTTTGAAATCGGAAAAGGGAGCGGTGCACCTCCCATACAAATGAGATTTTTCATCTATACATAATCTATACATATTATAAACAGTAAACACTTTTTTTCGTGACGCCACTTCACGCCCAAACGCGTGGACGGATGTTAACCAAACTTACACACAGGTCAGGTACATAGCCCGGCATGGTTCTTACGTACTTTTTTTTTGAAATCGGAAATCGGGGCGTGGCACCTCCCATACAAATAGGAACTTTCATACTTAATATCTTTGGACGTATTAATGCTAGACTACTAAATTTTGGTAAGGCGTTGTATAAAGTAAGTCCCTTTCCTAATACCCATCCCGTTTTGAAATCGGAAAAGGGGGCGTGGCACCTCCCATACAAATGGGAACTTTCATACTCAATATCTTTAGAAGTGTCACTGCTAGACTAATAAATTTTGGAAAGGCGTTGTATAAAGTAGGTCCCTTTAATAATACCTATCCCTTTTTGAAATCGGAAAAGGGGGCGTGGGACCTCCCATACAAATGGGGTCTTTCATACCCCCTATCTATGCAACTATTATCGCTAGACTACTGAAATTGGGTAAGACGTTGTATAAAGTAAGTCCCTTTCCTATTACCTATCACTTTTTGAAATCGGAGAAGGGAGCGGTGCACCTCCCATACAAATGAGAGTTTTCATCTATACATAATCTATACATATTATAAACAGTAAACACTTTTTTTCGTGACGCCACTTCACGCTCAAACGCGTGGACGGAGTTTAACCAAACTTACACACAGGTCAGGTACATAGCCCGGCATGGTTCTTACGTACTTTTTTTTTGAAATCGGAAATCGGGGCGTGGCACCTCCCATAAAAATGGGAACTTTCATACTTAATATCTTTGGAGGTATTAATGCTAGACTACTAAATTTTGGTAAGACGTTGTATAAAGTAAGTCCCTTTCCTAATACCCATCCCGTTTTGAAATCGGAAAAGGCGGCGTGGCACCTCCCATACAAATGGGAACTTTCATACTCAATATGTTTAGAAGTGTTAATGCTAGACTAATAAATTTTGGTAAGGCGTTGTATAAAGTAAGTCCCTTTCCTAATACCTATCCCTTTTTGAAATCGGAAAAGGGGGCGTGGGACCTCCCATACAAATGGGGTCTTTCATACCCCCTATCTATGCAACTATTATCGCTAGACTACTGAAATTTGGTAAGACGTTGTATAAAGTAAGTCCCTTTCCTATTACCTATCTCTTTTTGAAATCGGAAAAGGGAGCGGTGCACCTCCCATACAAATGAGATTTTTCCTCTATACATAATCTATACATATTATAAACAGTAAACACTTTTTTTCGTGACGCCACTTCACGCTCAAACGCGTGGACGGATTTTAACCAAACTTACACACAGGTCAGGTACATAGCCCGGCATGGTTCTTACGTACTTTTTTTTTGAAATCGGAAATCGGGGCGTGGCACCTGCCATACAAATGGGAACTTTCATACTCAATATCTTTAGAAGTATTACTGCTAGACTAATAAATTTTGGTAAGACGTTGTATAAAGTAAGTCCCTTTCCTAATACCCATCCCGTTTTGAAATCGTAAAAGGCGGCGTGGCACCTCCCATACAAATGGGAACTTTCATACTCAATATGTTTAGAAGTGTTAATGCTAGACTAATAAATTTTGGTAAGGCGTTGTATAAAGTAAGTCCCTTTCCTAATACCCATCCCTTTTTGAAATCGGAAATCGGGGCGTGGCACCTGCCATACAAATGGGAACTTTCATACTCAATATCCTTAGAAGTATTACTGCTAGACTAATAAATTTTGGTAAGACGTTGTATAAAGTAAGTCCCTTTCCTAATACCCATCCCGTTTTGAAATCGGAAAAGGCGGCGTGGCACCTCCCATACAAATGGGAACTTTCATACACAATATGTTTAGAAGTGTTAATGCTAGACTAATAAATTTTGGTAAGGCGTTGTATAAAGTAAGTCCCTTTCCTAATACCCATCCCTTTTTGAAATCGGAAAAGGGGGCGTGGCACCTCCCATACAAATGGGAACTTTCATAAACAATATCCTTAGAAGTATTAATGCTAGACTACTAAATTTTGGTAAGGCGTTGTATAAAGTAAGTCCCTTTCCTAATACCCATCCCTTTTTGAAATCGGAAAAGGGGGCGTGGTACCTCCCATACAAATGGGAATTTTCATACCCCCTATCTATGCAACTATTATCGCTAGACTACTGAAATTTGGTAAGACGTTGTATAAAGTAAGTCCCTTTCCTAATACCTATCCCTTTTTGAAATCGGAAAAGGGGGCGTGGCACCTCCCATACAAATGGTAACTTTCATACTCAATATCTTTAGAAGTATTAATGCTAGACTAATAAGTTTTGGTAAGACGTTGTATAAAGTAAGTCCCTTTCCTAATACCCATCCCGTTTTGAAATCGGAAAAGGGGGCGTGGCACCTCCCATACAAATGGGAACTTTCATACTCAATATCTTTAGAATTATTAATGCTAGACTAATAAGTTTTGGTAAGACGGTGTATAAAGTAAGTCCCTTTCCTAATACCTATCCCTTTTTGAAATCGGAAAAGGGGGCGTGGCACCTACCATACAAATGGGATCTTTCATGCCCCCTATCTATGCAACTATTATCGCTAGACTACTGAAATTTGGTAAGCCGTTGTATAAAGTAAGTCCCTTTCCTAATACCTATCCCTTTTTGAAATCGGAAAAGGGGCCGTGGCACCTCCCATACAAATGCGAACTTTCATACTCAATATCTTTAGAAGTATTAATGCTAGACTAATAAGGTTTGGTAAGGCGTTGTATAAAGTAAGTCCCTTTCCTAATACCTATCCCGTTTTGAAATCGGAAAAGGGGGCGTGGCACCTCCCATACAAATGGGATCTTTCATGCCCCCTATCTATGCAATTATTATCGCTAGACTACTGAAACTTGGTAAGACATTGTATAAAGTAAGTCCCTTTCCTAATACCCATCCGGTTTTGAAATCGGAAAAGGGGGCGTGGCACCTCCCATACAAATGGGAACTTTCATACTCAATATCTTTAGAAGTATTAATGCTAGACTACTAAATTTTGGTAAGGTGTTGTATAAAGTAAGTCCCTTTCCTAATACCCATCCCGTTTTGAAATCGGAAAAGGGGGCGTGGCACCTCCCATACAAATGGGAACTTTCATACTCAATATCTTTAGAAGTATTAATGCTAGACTAATAAGTTTTGGTAAGGCGTTGTATCAAGTAAGTCCCTTTCCTAATACCCATTCCGTTTTGAAATAGGAAAAGGGGGCGTGGCACCTCCCATACAAATGGGAACTTTCATACTCAATATCTTTAGAAGTATTAATGCTAGACTACTAAATTTTGGTAAGGCGTTGCATAAAGTAAGTCCCTTTCCTAATACTCATCCCGTTTTGAAATCGGAAAAGGGGGCGTGGCACCTGCCATACAAATGGGAACTTTCATACTCAATATCTTTAGAAGTATTAGTAGATTTAAATAAAAAGTGCTATAAAGCTTATATCTCTAAAACGAAAAGAGACATTATTCTCAATCCTAAGTCATTTTATGGTTTCGTAAATTCTAAACGTAAAGTATCAGGGTTTCCCTTAGCCATGAAATATCAAGACATTATATCTAGCGATAATCAATGTATCGCAAATTTTTTTGCTCAATTTTTCACTTCTAACTATTCTGCTGTCACCAATTCAAACTTTCAAAACTATCCCTATAAGCTACACGGGACAAATTCAATTAATTCACCAATTATATGCGCCAAAGATGTTCTAATTTACCTTAAAACCTGAAAAGAATCTTTTAAATATGGTCCTGGTAGGATTTCTACATGTTTCTTGAAAACGTTTGCGAACCATATTAACCAACCCCTTACCAATCTGTTCAATCTATCACTAAAGTGTGGTGTTTTTCCAACTGCGTGGAAAGATTCGTTTCTTCTACCGCTGCATAAAAGCGGGAGTAGGTCTTCTATAGAGAACTATCGTGGCATCGCAAAGCTTTCTGCCATCCCAAAATTGTTTGAAGCTATTGTTACACATCAACTTACGGGCCCGATCTCTACTTTGATAGCTGACTGCCAACACGGGTTCAGTAAGGGAAAGTCCACAGTTACTTGAGTTTACCAGTCATGTCTCAAATGGCTTTAGAAAAAATCTGCACACCGACGTTATTTATATATAAGTGTGTCACTCATTACTTATTCATAAACTCGATCAGTTGGGCTTCCAGCCGGGTCTCAATCGCTGGATCTCTTCTTACCTTAGTGACAGGACACAAAGAGTAATGTTTAAAAATTTAGTATCCGATGTCATTTATGTCTCTTCGGGGGTTCCTCAAGGAAGCCATCTTGGCCCGATTCTGTTCTTGTTGTTTATAAATGATATTTCTACAATAATAAAATTTTCAAAAATGTTAATGTATGCCGACGACGTAAAGCTTTTCATGTCATTCGCGTCATTTGAAGATAGAAATAAGCTACAATCAGATCTAGATGCACTAGTTACTTGGTGCGATTTAAATTATATGCCACTTAACCTTAAAAAATGTAAACACATGGGTTTTTCGCGTGGAATTTCTCAGCCGGCTTCCTATACAATTAAAAATTATAGTCTTGAGCAAGTGTATGATTTTGTTGACCTGGGGGTTACTATGGACTATAAACTCAGTTTCAACCGCCATATTAATACAACAGTCAATAAGGCTAGAGGTGTCCTAGCATTCGTTAAACGATGGTCTAAAGAATTTAGCGACCCTTATGTAACTAAAGCCCTCTTAACTACATTAGTCAGACCGATACTTGAATATGGTTCTATAATTTGGAACCCGCGTTACCAGGTTCATGTAGATCGCCTTGAATCAGTTCAAAAACAATTTTTACTATTTGCCTTAAGAGATTTTCATTGGGATCCCTCGTACAATCTGCCACCCTATACGAATCGTTTAAAACTCATTAATCTACACACACTTTCTAGTCGGAGGGAAATGCTTGGAATTATTTTTATGATTAAATTGCTAAATGGTTCACTATCCAGCCCATTTCTTCTAAGTGAAGTGAACTTCAATGTACCGTCTCGTCCTTCAAGGCATTTTAAACCTCTAGTCTTAAAACAGTGCCGAACCAATTTTCAGTTAAATGAGCCTTTTCGCTGTTTGTGTCAAGATTATAACTCTCTTTCTGGTAGATTTGATATTTCAGACTCGCTTTTCAGCATAAAAAAATCAATTCTTTCTGTCCTAAATTCATAGCTACTAATTGTTTTTTATTCTTTGACTTCTATTTTAACTTTTAACAATAATTTTATTCTGTTAACTAGTTATTTCTTAATGTATAATCTATCCTATATCTACTTTACTTAGCTGATGAGGTTTTCTCTGTAGCTGAGCAGTTTTAGATCTCGACGATTAACAAACCAAAGCCTTTCAACGACTCGGCACGAACGAATAATCCGCGCGTTATGCGGATGCGCCCCTCGCGCCGGTCGGGCGGGATATGGTGGGTAATCCGTTGGGAATTATTATTATTATTATTATTATTATTATTATTATATTACTGCTAGACTAATAAATTTTGGTAAGGCGTTGTATAAAGTAAGTCCCTTTGCTAATACCTATCCCTTTTTGAAATCGGAAAAGGGGGCGTGGGACCTCCCATACAAATGGGAGGCGTTGTATAAAGTAAGTCCCTTTCCTAATACCCATCCCTTTTTGAAATCGGAAAAGGGGGCGTGGCACCTCCCATACAAATGGGAACTTTCATACTCAATATCCTTAGAAGTATTAATGCTAGACTACTAAATTTTGGTAAGGCGTTGTATAAAGTAAGTCCCTTTCCTAATACCCATCCCTTTTTGAAATCGGAAAAGGGGGCGTGGTACCTCCCATACAAATGGGAATTTTCATACCCCCTATCTATGCAACTATTATCGCTAGACTACTGAAATTTGGTAAGACGTTGTATAAAGTAAGTCCCTTTCCTAATACCCATCCCGTTTTGAAATCGGAAAAGGGGGCGTGGCACCTCCCATACAAATGGGAACTTTCATACTCAATATCTTTAGAAGTATTAATGCTAGACTACTAAATTTTGGTAAGGCGTTGTATAAAGTAAGTCCCTTTCCTAATACCCATCCCGTTTTGAAATCGGAAAAGGGGGCGTGGCACCTCCCATACAAATGGGAACTTTCATACTCAATATCTTTAGAAGTATTAATGCTAGACTAATAAGTTTTGGTAAGGCGTTGTACAAAGTAAGTCCCTTTCCTAATACCTATCCCTTTTTGAAATCGGAAAAGGGGGCGTGGCACCTCCCATACAAATGGGGTCTTTCATGCCCCCTATCTATGCAACTATTATGGCTAGACTACTGAAATTTGGTAAGGCGTTGTATAAAGTAAGTCCCTTTCCTAATACCCATCCCGTTTTGAAATCGGAAAAGGGGGCGTGGCACCTCCCATACAAATGGGATCTTTCATACCCCCTATCTATGCAACTATTATCGCTAGACTACTGAAATTTGGTAAGGCGTTGTATAAAGTAAGTCCCTTTCCTAATACCCATCCCGTTTTGAAATCGGAAAAGGGGGCGTGGCACCTCCCATACAAATGGGAACTTTCATACTCAATATCTTTAGAAGTATTAATGCTAGACTAATAAGTTTTGGTAAGGCGTTGTATAAAGTACGTCCCTTTCCTAATACCTATCCCTTTTTGAAATCGGAAAAGGGGGCGTGGCACCTCCCATACAAATGGGGTCTTTCATGCCCCCTATCTATGCAACTATTATGGCTAGACTACTGAAATTTGGTAAGGTGTTGTATAAAGTAAGTCCCTTTCCTAATACCCATCCCGTTTTGAAATCGGAAAAGGGGGCGTGGCACCTCCCATACAAATGGGATCTTTCATGCCCCCTATCTATGCAACTATTATCGCTAGACTACTAAATTTTGGTAAGGCGTTGTATAAAGTAAGTCCCTTTCCTAATACCTATCTCTTTTTGAAATCGGAAAAGGGGGCGTGGCACCTCCCATACAAATGGGGTCTTTCATGCCCCCTATCTATGCAACTATTATGGCTAGACTACTGAAATTTGGTAAGGCGTTGTATAAAGTAAGTCCCTTTCCTAATACCCATCCCGTTTTGAAATCGGAAAAGGGGGCGTGGCACCTCCCATACAAATGGGATCTTTCATACCCCCTATCTATGCAACTATTATCGCTAGACTACTGAAATTTGGTAAGACGTTGTATAAAGTAAGTCCCTTTGCTAATACCTATCCCTTTTTGAAATCGGAAAAGGGGCCGTGGCACCTCCCATACAAATGGGATCTTTCATACCCCCTATCCATGCAACTATTATCGCTAGACTACTGAAATTTGGTAAGACGTTGTATAAAGTAAGTCCCTTTCCTAATACCTATCCCTTTTTGAAATCGGAAAAGGGGGCGTGGCACCTCCCATACAAATGGGGTCTTTCATACCCCCTATCTATGCAACTATTATGGCTAGACTACTGACATTTGGTAAGGCGTTGTATAAAGTAAGTCCCTTTCCTAATACCCATCCCGTTTTGAAATCGAAAAAGGGGGCGCGGCACCTCCCATACAAATGGGGTCTTTCATACCCCCTATCTATGCCACTATTATGGCTAGACTACTGACATTTGGTAAGACGTTGTATAAAGTAAGTCCCTTTATTAATACCTATCCCTTTTTGAAATCGGAAAAGGGGGCGTGGCACCTCCCATACAAATGGGGTCTTTCATACCCCCTATCTATGCAACTATTATCGCTAGACTACTAAATTTTGGTAAGGCGTTGTATAAAGTAAGTCCCTTTCCTAATACCTATCCCTTTTTGAAATCGGAAAAGGGGGCGTGGCACCTCCCATACAAATGGGATCTTTCATGCCCCCTATCTATGCAACTATTATCGCTAGACTACTGAAATTCGGTAAGGCGTTGTATAAAGTAAGTCCGTTTATTAATACCCATCCCGTTTTGAAATCGGAAAAGGGGGCGTGGCACCTCCCATACAAATGGGAACTTTCATACTCAATATCTTTAGAAGTATTAATGCTAGACTAATAAGTTTTGGTAAGGCGTTGTATAAAGTAAGTCCCTTTCCTAATACCCATCCCGTTTTGAAATCGAAAAAGGGGGCGTGGCACCTCCCATACAAATGGGGTCTTTCATACCCCCTATCTATGCCACTATTATGGCTAGACTACTGACATTTGGTAAGACGTTGTATAAAGTAAGTCCCTTTATTAATACCTATCCCTTTTTGAAATCGGAAAAGGGGGCGTGGCACCTCCCATACAAATGGGGTCTTTAATTACCCCCTATCTATGCAACTATTATCGCTAGACTACTAAATTTTGGTAAGGCGTTGTATAAAGTAAGTCCCTTTCCTAATACCTATCCCTTTTTGAAATCGGAAAAGGGGGCGTGGCACCTCCCATACAAATGGGGTCTTTCATACCCCCTATCTATGCAACTATTATCGCTAGACTACTAAATTTTGATAAGGCGTTGTATAAAGTAAGTCCCTTTCCTAATTAATACCTATCCCTTTTTGAAATCGGAAAAGGGGGCGTGGCACCTCCCATACAAATGGGATCTTTCATGCCCCCTATCTATGCAACTATTATCGCTAGACTACTGAAATTCGGTAAGGCGTTGTATAAAGTAAGTCCGTTTATTAATACCCATCCCGTTTTGAAATCGGAAAAGGGGGCGTGGCACCTCCCATACAAATGGGATCTTTCATGCCCCCTATCTATGCAACTATTATGGCTAGACTACTGACATTTGGTAAGACGTTGTATAAAGTAAATCCCTTTCCTAATACCTATCCCTTTTTGAAATCGGAAAACGGGGCGTGGGACCTCCCATACAAATGGGGTCTTTCATGCCCCCTATCTATGCAACTATTATGGCTAGACTACTGAAATTTGGTAAGGCGTTGTATAAAGTAAGTCCCTTTCCTAATACCCATCCCGTTTTGAAATCGAAAAAGGGGGCGTGGCACCTCCCATACAAATGGGATCTTTCATACCCCCTATCTATGCAACTATTATCGCTAGACTACTGAAATTTGGTAAGGCATTGTATAAAGTAAGTCCCTTTATTAATACCTATCCCTTTTTGAAATCGGAAAAGGGGGCGTGGCACCTCCCATACAAATGGGGTCTTTCATGCCCCCTATCTATGCAACTATTATGGCTAGACTACTGACATTTGGTAAGACGTTGTATAAAGTAAGTCCCTTTCCTATTACCTATCACTTTTTGAAATCGGAAAAGGAAGCGGTGCACCTCCCATACAAATGAGATTTTTCATACCCCCTATCTATGCAACTATTATCGCTAGACTACTGAAATTTGATAAGGCATTGTATAAAGTAAGCCCCTTTATTAATACCTATCCCTTTTTGAAATCGGAAAAGGGGGCGTGGCACCTCCCATACAAATGGGGTCTTTCATGCCCCCTATCTATGCAACTATTATGGCTAGACTACTGAAATTTGGTAAGGCGTTGTATAAAGTAAGTCCCTTTCCTAATACCCATCCCGTTTTGAAATCGGAAAAGGGGGCGTGGCACCTCCCATACAAATGGGATCTTTCATACCCCCTATCTATGCAACTATTATCGCTAGACTACTGAAATTTGGTAAGACGTTGTATAAAGTAAGTCCCTTTCCTAATACCCATCCCGTTTTGAAATCGGAAAAGGGGGCGTGGCACCTCCCATACAAATGGGATCTTTCATACCCCCTATCTATGCAACTATTATCGCTAGACTACTGAAATTTGGTAAGGCGTTGTATAAAGTAAGTCCCTTTCCTAATACCTATCCCTTTTTGAAATCGGAAAAGGGGGCGTGGCTCCTCCCATACAAATGGGATCTTTCATGCCCCCTATCTATGCAACTATTATCGCTAGATTACTGAAATTCGGTAAGGCGTTGTATAAAGTAAGTCCGTTTATTAATACCTATCCCTTTTTGAAATCGGAAAAGGTAGCGGTGCACCTCCCATACAAATGGGATCTTTCATACCCCCTATCTATGCAACTATTATCGCTAGACTACTGAAATTTGGTAAGGCATTGTATAAAGTAAGTCCCTTTATTAATACCTATCCCTTTTTGAAATCGGAAAAGGGGGCGTGGCACCTCCCATACAAATGGGGTCTTTCATGCCCCCTATCTATGCAACTATTATGGCTAGACTACTGACATTTGGTAAGACGTTGTATAAAGTAAGTCCCTTTCCTATTACCTATCACTTTTTGAAATCGGAAAAGGAAGCGGTGCACCTCCCATACAAATGAGATTTTTCATACCCCCTATCTATGCAACTATTATCGCTAGACTACTGAAATTTGATAAGGCATTGTATAAAGTAAGCCCCTTTATTAATACCTATCCCTTTTTGAAATCGGAAAAGGGGGCGTGGCACCTCCCATACAAATGGGGTCTTTCATGCCCCCTATCTATGCAACTATTATGGCTAGACTACTGAAATTTGGTAAGGCGTTGTATAAAGTAAGTCCCTTTCCTAATACCCATCCCGTTTTGAAATCGGAAAAGGGGGCGTGGCACCTCCCATACAAATGGGATCTTTCATACCCCCTATCTATGCAACTATTATCGCTAGACTACTGAAATTTGGTAAGACGTTGTATAAAGTAAGTCCCTTTCCTAATACCCATCCCGTTTTGAAATCGGAAAAGGGGGCGTGGCACCTCCCATACAAATGGGAACTTTCATACTCAATATCTTTAGAAGTATTAATGCTAGACTAATAAGTTTTGGTAAGGCGTTGTATAAAGTAAGTCCCTTTCCTAATACCTATCCCTTTTTGAAATCGGAAAAGGTAGCGGTGCACCTCCCATACAAATGGGATCTTTCATACCCCCTATCTATGCAACTATTATCGCTAGACTACTGAAATTTGGTAAGGCATTGTATAAAGTAAGTCCCTTTATTAATACCTATCCCTTTTTGAAATCGGAAAAGGGGGCGTGGCACCTCCCATACAAATGGGGTCTTTCATGCCCCCTATCTATGCAACTATTATGGCTAGACTACTGACATTTGGTAAGACGTTGTATAAAGTAAGTCCCTTTCCTATTACCTATCACTTTTTGAAATCGGAAAAGGAAGCGGTGCACCTCCCATACAAATGAGATTTTTCATACCCCCTATCTATGCAACTATTATCGCTAGACTACTGAAATTTGATAAGACGTTGTATAAAGTAAATCCCTTTCCTAATACCTATCCCTTTTTGAAATCGGAAAAGGGGGCGTGGGACCTCCCATACAAATGGGGTCTTTCATGCCCCCTATCTATGCAACTATTATGGCTAGACTACTGAAATTTGGTAAGGCGTTGTATAAAGTAAGTCCCTTTCCTAATACCCATCCCGTTTTGAAATCGAAAAAGGGGGCGTGGCACCTCCCATACAAATGGGATCTTTCATACCCCCTATCTATGCAACTATTATCGCTAGACTACTGAAATTTGGTAAGGCATTGTATAAAGTAAGTCCCTTTATTAATACCTATCCCTTTTTGAAATCGGAAAAGGGGGCGTGGCACCTCCCATACAAATGGGGTCTTTCATGCCCCCTATCTATGCAACTATTATGGCTAGACTACTGACATTTGGTAAGACGTTGTATAAAGTAAGTCCCTTTCCTATTACCTATCACTTTTTGAAATCGGAAAAGGAAGCGGTGCACCTCCCAAACAAATGAGATTTTTCATACCCCCTATCTATGCAACTATTATCGCTAGACTACTGAAATTTGATAAGGCATTGTATAAAGTAAGTCCCTTTATTAATACCTATCCCTTTTTGAAATCGGAAAAGGGGGCGTGGCACCTCCCATACAAATGGGGTCTTTCATGCCCCCTATCTATGCAACTATTATGGCTAGACTACTGAAATTTGGTAAGGCGTTGTATAAAGTAAGTCCCTTTCCTAATACCCATCCCGTTTTGAAATCGGAAAAGGGGGCGTGGCACCTCCCATACAAATGGGATCTTTCATACCCCCTATCTATGCAACTATTATCGCTAGACTACTGAAATTTGGTAAGACGTTGTATAAAGTAAGTCCCTTTCCTAATACCTATCCCTTTTTGAAATCGGAAAAGGGGCCGTGACACCTCCCATACAAATGGGATCTTTCATACCCCCTATCTATGCAACTATTATCGCTAGACTACTGAAATTTGGTAAGACGTTGTATAAAGTAAGTCCCTTTCCTAATATCTATCCCTTTTTGAAATCGGAAGAGGGGCCGTGGCACCTCCCATACAAATGGGATCTTTCATGCCCCCTATCTATGCAACTATTATCGCTAGACTACTGAAACTTGGTAAGGCATTGTATAAAGTAAGTCCCTTTATTAATAACTATCCCTTTTTGAAATCGGAAAAGGGGGCGTGGCACCTCCCATACAAATGGGATCTTTCATACCCCCTATCTATGCAACTATTATGGCTAGACTACTGACATTTGGTAAGACGTTGTATAAAGTAAGTCCCTTTCCTATTACCTATCACTTTTTGAAATCGGAAAAGGAAGCGGTGCACCTCCCATACAAATGAGATTTTTCATACCCCCTATCTATGCAACTATTATCGCTAGACTACTGAAATTTGATAAGACGTTGTATAAAGTAAATCCCTTTCCTAATACCTATCCCTTTTTGAAATCGGAAAACGGGGCGTGGGACCTCCCATACAAATGGGGTCTTTCATACCCCCTATCTATGCAACTATTATCGCTAGACTACTGAAATTTGGTAAGACGTTGTATAAAATAAGTTCCTTTCCTATTACCTTTCAGTTTTTCAAATCGAAAAGGGGAGCGGTGCACCTCCCATACAAATGAGATTTTTCATACCCCCTATCTATGCAACTATTATTGCTAGACTACTGAAATTTGGTAAGAAGTTGTACAAAGTAAGTCCCTTGCCTATTACCTATTACTTTTTGAAATCGGAAAAGGGAGCGGTGCACCTCCCATACAAATGAGATTTTTCATACCCCCTATCTATGCAACTATTATCGCTAGACTACTGAAATTTGATAAGACGTTGTATAAAGTAAGTCCTTTCCTATTACCTATCACTTTTTGAAATCGGAAAAGGTAGCGGTGCACCTCCCATACAAATGAGAACATTCATACTCAATATCTTTGGAGGTATTAATGCTAGACTACTAAATTTTGGTAAGGCGTTGTATAAAGTAAGTCCTTTTCTTATACCTATCCCTTTTTGAAATGGGAAAAGGTAGCGGTGCACCTCCCATACAAATGAGATTTTTCATACCCCCTATCTATGCAACTATTATTGCTAGACTACTGAAATTTGGTAAGGCGTTGTATAAAGTAAGTCCCTTTCCTAATACCTATCCCTTTTTGAACTCGGAAAAGGGGGCGTGGCACCTCCCATACAAATGGGATCTTTCATGCCCCCTATCTATGCAACTATTATCGCTAGACTACTGAAATTTGGTAAGGCATTGTATAAAGTAAGTCCCTTTATTAATACCTATCCCTTTTTGAAATCGGAAAAGGGGGCGTGGCACCTCCCATACAAATGGGGTCTTTCATGCCCCCTATCTATGCAACTATTATGGCTAGACTACTGACATTTGGTAAGACGTTGTATAAAGTAAGTCCCTTTCCTATTACCTATCACTTTTTGAAATCGGAAAAGGAAGCGGTGCACCTCCCATACAAATGAGATTTTTCATACCCGCTATCTATGCAACTATTATCGCTAGACTACTGAAATTTGATAAGACGTTGTATAAAGTAAATCCCTTTCCTAATACCTATCCCTTTTTGAAATCGGAAAAGGGGGCGTGGGACCTCCCATACAAATGGGGTCTTTCATGCCCCCTATCTATGCAACTATTATGGCTAGACTACTGAAATTTGGTAAGGCGTTGTATAAAGTAAGTCCCTTTCCTAATACCCATCCCGTTTTGAAATCGAAAAAGGGGGCGTGGCACCTCCCATACAAATGGGATCTTTCATACCCCCTATCTATGCAACTATTATCGCTAGACTACTGAAATTTGGTAAGGCATTGTATAAAGTAAGTCCCTTTATTAATACCTATCCCTTTTTGAAATCGGAAAAGGGGGCGTGGCACCTCCCATACAAATGGGGTCTTTCATGCCCCCTATCTATGCAACTATTATGGCTAGACTACTGACATTTGGTAAGACGTTGTATAAAGTAAGTCCCTTTCCTATTACCTATCACTTTTTGAAATCGGAAAAGGAAGCGGTGCACCTCCCATACAAATGAGATTTTTCATACCCCCTATCTATGCAACTATTATCGCTAGACTACTGAAATTTGATAAGACGTTGTATAAAGTAAATCCCTTTCCTAATACCTATCCCTTTTCGAAATCGGAAAAGGGGGCGTGGGACCTCCCATACAAATGGGGTCTTTCATGCCCCCTATCTATGCAACTATTATGGCTAGACTACTGAAATTTGATAAGACGTTGTATAAAGTAAATCCCTTTCCTAATACCTATCCCTTTTTGAAATCGGAAAAGGGGGCGTGGGACCTCCCATACAAATGGGGTCTTTCATGCCCCCTATCTATGCAACTATTATGGCTAGACTACTGAAATTTGGTAAGGCGTTGTATAAAGTAAGTCCCTTTCCTAATACCCATCCCGTTTTGAAATCGAAAAAGGGGGCGTGGCACCTCCCATACAAATGGGATCTTTCATGCCCCCTATCTATGCAACTATTATCGCTAGACTACTGAAACTTGGTAAGGCATTGTATAAAGTAAGTCCCTTTATTAATAACTATCCCTTTTTGAAATCGGAAAAGGGGGCGTGGCACCTCCCATACAAATGGGGTCTTTCATACCCCCTATCTATGCAACTATTATGGCTAGACTACTGACATTTGGTAAGACGTTGTATAAAGTAAGTCCCTTTCCTATTACCTATCACTTTTTGAAATCGGAAAAGGAAGCGGTGCACCTCCCATACAAATGAGATTTTTCATACCCCCTATCTATGCAACTATTATCGCTAGACTACTGAAATTTGATAAGACGTTGTATAAAGTAAATCCCTTTCCTAATACCTATCCCTTTTTGAAATCGGAAAACGGGGCGTGGGACCTCCCATACAAATGGGGTCTTTCATACCCCCTATCTATGCAACTATTATCGCTAGACTACTGAAATTTGGTAAGACGTTGTATAAAATAAGTTCCTTTCCTATTACCTTTCAGTTTTTCAAATCGGAAAGGGGAGCGGTGCACCTCCCATACAAATGAGATTTTTCATACCCCCTATCTATGCAACTATTATTGCTAGACTACTGAAATTTGGTAAGAAGTTGTACAAAGTAAGTCCCTTGCCTATTACCTATTACTTTTTGAAATCGGAAAAGGGAGCGGTGCACCTCCCATACAAATGAGATTTTTCATACCCCCTATCTATGCAACTATTATCGCTAGACTACTGAAATTTGATAAGACGTTGTATAAAGTAAGTCCTTTCCTATTACCTATCACTTTTTGAAATCGGAAAAGGTAGCGGTGCACCTCCCATACAAATGAGAACATTCATACTCAATATCTTTGGAGGTATTAATGCTAGACTACTAAATTTTGGTAAGGCGTTGTATAAAGTAAGTCCTTTTCTTATACCTATCCCTTTTTGAAATGGGAAAAGGTAGCGGTGCACCTCCCATACAAATGAGATTTTTCATACCCCCTATCTATGCAACTATTATTGCTAGACTACTGAAATTTGGTAAGGCGTTGTATAAAGTAAGTCCCTTTCCTAATACCTATCCCTTTTTGAACTCGGAAAAGGGGGCGTGGCACCTCCCATACAAATGGGATCTTTCATGCCCCCTATCTATGCAACTATTATCGCTAGACTACTGAAATTTGGTAAGGCATTGTATAAAGTAAGTCCCTTTATTAATACCTATCCCTTTTTGAAATCGGAAAAGGGGGCGTGGCACCTCCCATACAAATGGGGTCTTTCATGCCCCCTATCTATGCAACTATTATGGCTAGACTACTGAAATTTGATAAGACGTTGTATAAAGTAAATCCCTTTCCTAATACCTATCCCTTTTTGAAATCGGAAAAGGGGGCGTGGGACCTCCCATACAAATGAGATTTTTCATACCCCCTATCTATGCAACTATTATCGCTAGACTACTGAAATTTGATAAGACGTTGTATAAAGTAAATCCCTTTCCTAATACCTATCCCTTTTTGAAATCGGAAAAGGGGGCGTGGGACCTCCCATACAAATGGGGTCTTTCATACCCCCTATCTATGCAACTATTATCGCTAGACTACTGAAATTTGGTAAGGCATTGTATAAAGTAAGTCCCTTTATTAATACCTATCCCTTTTTGAAATCGGAAAAGGGGGCGTGGCACCTCCCATACAAATGGGGTCTTTCATGCCCCCTATCTATGCAACTATTATGGCTAGACTACTGAAATTTGGTAAGACGTTGTATAAAGTAAGTCCCTTTCCTATTACCTATCACTTTTTGAAATCGGAAAAGGAAGCGGTGCACCTCCCATACAAATGAGATTTTTCATACCCCCTATCTATGCAACTATTATCGCTAGACTACTGAAATTTGATAAGACGTTGTATAAAGTAAATCCCTTTCCTAATACCTATCCCTTTTTGAAATCGGAAAAGGGGGCGTGGGACCTCCCATACAAATGGGGTCTTTCATGCCCCCTATCTATGCAACTATTATGGCTAGACTACTGAAATTTGGTAAGGCGTTGTATAAAGTAAGTCCCTTTCCTAATACCCATCCCGTTTTGAAATCGAAAAAGGGGGCGTGGCACCTCCCATACAAATGGGATCTTTCATACCCCCTATCTATGCAACTATTATCGCTAGACTACTGAAATTTGGTAAGTCTTTGTATAAAGTAAGTCCCTTTATTAATACCTATCCCTTTTTGAAATCGGAAAAGGGGGCGTGGCACCTCCCATACAAATGGGGTCTTTCATGCCCCCTATCTATGCAACTATTATGGCTAGACTACTGACATTTGGTAAGACGTTGTATAAAGTAAGTCCCTTTCCTATTACCTATCACTTTTTGAAATCGGAAAAGGAAGCGGTGCACCTCCCATACAAATGAGATTTTTCATACCCCCTATCTATGCAACTATTATCGCTAGACTACTGAAATTTGATAAGGCATTGTATAAAGTAAGTCCCTTTATTAATACCTATCCCTTTTTGAAATCGGAAAAGGGGGCGTGGGACCTCCCATACAAATGGGGTCTTTCATGCCCCCTATCTATGCAACTATTATGGCTAGACTACTGACATTTGGTAAGACGTTGTATAAAGTAAGTCCCTTTCCTATTACCTATCACTTTTTGAAATCGGAAAAGGAAGCGGTGCACCTCCCATACAAATGAGATTTTTCATACCCCCTATCTATGCAACTATTATCGCTAGACTACTGAAATTTGATAAGGCATTGTATAAAGTAAGTCCCTTTCCTAATACCTATCCCTTTTTGAAATCGGAAAAGGGGGCGTGGGACCTCCCATACAAATGGGGTCTTTCATGCCCCCTATCTATGCAACTATTATGGCTAGACTACTGAAATTTGGTAAGGCGTTGTATAAAGTAAGTCCCTTTCCTAATACCCATCCCGTTTTGAAATCGAAAAAGGGGGCGGGGCACCTCCCATACAAATGGGATCTTTCATACCCCCTATCTATGCAACTATTATCGCTAGACTACTGAAATTTGGTAAGGCATTGTATAAAGTAAGTCCCTTTATTAATACCTATCCCTTTTTGAAATCGGAAAATTGGGCGTGGCACCTCCCATACAAATGGGATCTTTCATACCCCCTATCTATGCAACTATTATCGCTAGACTACTGAAATTTGGTAAGGCATTGTATAAAGTAAGTCCCTTTATTAATACCTATCCCTTTTTGAAATCGGAAAAGGGGGCGTGGGACCTCCCATACAAATGGGGTCTTTCATGCCCCCTATCTATGCAACTATTATCGCTAGACTACTGAAATTTGGTAAGACGTTGTATAAAGTAAGTCCCTTTCCTAATACCTATCCCTTTTTGAAATCGGAAAAGGGAGCGGTGCACCTCCCATACAAATGAGATTTTTCATACGCCGTATCTATGCAACTATTATCGCTAGACTACTGAAATTTGATAAGACGTTGTATAAAGTAACTCCCTTTCCTAATACCTATCCCTTTTTGAAATCGGAAAACGGGGCGTGGGACCTCCCATACAAATGGGGTCTTTCATGCCCCCTATCTATGCAACTATCATGGCTAGACTACTGAAATTTGGTAAGGCGTTGTATAAAGTAAGTCCCTTTCCTAATACCCATCCCGTTTTGAAATCGGAAAAGGGGGCGTGGCACCTCCCATACAAATGGGATCTTTCATACCCCCTATCTATGCAACTATTATCGCTAGACTACTGGAATTTGGTAAGACGTTGTATAAAGTAAGTCCCTTTAGTAATATCTATCCCTTTTTGAAATCGGAAAAGGGGCCGTGGCACCTGCCATACAAATGGGGTCTTTCATGCCCCCTATCTATGCAACTATTATGGCTAGACTACTGACATTTGGTAAGACGTTGTATAAAGTAAGTCCCTTTCCTATTACCTATCACTTTTTGAAATCGGAAAAGGAAGCGGTGCACCTCCCATACAAATGAGATTTTTCATACGCCGTATCTATGCAACTATTATCGCTAGACTACTGAAATTTGATAAGACGTTGTATAAAGTAAATCCCTTTCCTAATACCTATCCCTTTTTGAAATCGGAAAAGGGGGCGTGGGACCTCCCATACAAATGGGGTCTTTCATACCCCCTATCTATGCAACTATTATCGCTAGACTACTGAAATTTGGTAAGGCATTGTATAAAGTAAGTCCCTTTATTAATACCTATCCCTTTTTGAAATCGGAAAAGGGGGCGTGGCACCTCCCATACAAATGGGGTCTTTCATGCCCCCTATCTATGCAACTATTATGGCTAGACTACTGAAATTTGGTAAGACGTTGTATAAAGTAAGTCCCTTTCCTATTACCTATCACTTTTTGAAATCGGAAAAGGAAGCGGTGCACCTCCCATACAAATGAGATTTTTCATACCCCCTATCTATGCAACTATTATCGCTAGACTACTGAAATTTGATAAGACGTTGTATAAAGTAAATCCCTTTCCTAATACCTATCCCTTTTTGAAATCGGAAAAGGGGGCGTGGGACCTCCCATACAAATGGGGTCTTTCATGCCCCCTATCTATGCAACTATTATGGCTAGACTACTGAAATTTGGTAAGGCGTTGTATAAAGTAAGTCCCTTTCCTAATACCCATCCCGTTTTGAAATCGAAAAAGGGGGCGTGGCACCTCCCATACAAATGGGATCTTTCATACCCCCTATCTATGCAACTATTATCGCTAGACTACTGAAATTTGGTAAGGCATTGTATAAAGTAAGTCCCTTTATTAATACCTATCCCTTTTTGAAATCGGAAAAGGGGGCGTGGCACCTCCCATACAAATGGGGTCTTTCATGCCCCCTATCTATGCAACTATTATGGCTAGACTACTGACATTTGGTAAGACGTTGTATAAAGTAAGTCCCTTTCCTATTACCTATCACTTTTTGAAATCGGAAAAGGAAGCGGTGCACCTCCCATACAAATGAGATTTTTCATACCCCCTATCTATGCAACTATTATCGCTAGACTACTGAAATTTGATAAGGCATTGTATAAAGTAAGTCCCTTTATTAATACCTATCCCTTTTTGAAATCGGAAAAGGGGGCGTGGGACCTCCCATACAAATGGGGTCTTTCATGCCCCCTATCTATGCAACTATTATGGCTAGACTACTGACATTTGGTAAGACGTTGTATAAAGTAAGTCCCTTTCCTATTACCTATCACTTTTTGAAATCGGAAAAGGAAGCGGTGCACCTCCCATACAAATGAGATTTTTCATACCCCCTATCTATGCAACTATTATCGCTAGACTACTGAAATTTGATAAGGCATTGTATAAAGTAAGTCCCTTTCCTAATACCTATCCCTTTTTGAAATCGGAAAAGGGGGCGTGGGACCTCCCATACAAATGGGGTCTTTCATGCCCCCTATCTATGCAACTATTATGGCTAGACTACTGAAATTTGGTAAGGCGTTGTATAAAGTAAGTCCCTTTCCTAATACCCATCCCGTTTTGAAATCGAAAAAGGGGGCGGGGCACCTCCCATACAAATGGGATCTTTCATACCCCCTATCTATGCAACTATTATCGCTAGACTACTGAAATTTGGTAAGGCATTGTATAAAGTAAGTCCCTTTATTAATACCTATCCCTTTTTGAAATCGGAAAAGGGGGCGTGGCACCTCCCATACAAATGGGATCTTTCATACCCCCTATCTATGCAACTATTATCGCTAGACTACTGAAATTTGGTAAGGCATTGTATAAAGTAAGTCCCTTTATTAATACCTATCCCTTTTTGAAATCGGAAAAGGGGGCGTGGGACCTCCCATACAAATGGGGTCTTTCATGCCCCCTATCTATGCAACTATTATCGCTAGACTACTGAAATTTGGTAAGACGTTGTATAAAGTAAGTCCCTTTCCTAATACCTATCCCTTTTTGAAATCGGAAAAGGGAGCGGTGCACCTCCCATACAAATGAGATTTTTCATACGCCGTATCTATGCAACTATTATCGCTAGACTACTGAAATTTGATAAGACGTTGTATAAAGTAACTCCCTTTCCTAATACCTATCCCTTTTTGAAATCGGAAAACGGGGCGTGGGACCTCCCATACAAATGGGGTCTTTCATGCCCCCTATCTATGCAACTATCATGGCTAGACTACTGAAATTTGGTAAGGCGTTGTATAAAGTAAGTCCCTTTCCTAATACCCATCCCGTTTTGAAATCGGAAAAGGGGGCGTGGCACCTCCCATACAAATGGGATCTTTCATACCCCCTATCTATGCAACTATTATCGCTAGACTACTGGAATTTGGTAAGACGTTGTATAAAGTAAGTCCCTTTAGTAATATCTATCCCTTTTTGAAATCGGAAAAGGGGCCGTGGCACCTGCCATACAAATGGGGTCTTTCATGCCCCCTATCTATGCAACTATTATGGCTAGACTACTGACATTTGGTAAGACGTTGTATAAAGTAAGTCCCTTTCCTATTACCTATCACTTTTTGAAATCGGAAAAGGAAGCGGTGCACCTCCCATACAAATGAGATTTTTCATACCCCCTATCTATGCAACTATTATCGCTAGACTACTGAAATTTGATAAGACGTTGTATAAAGTAAGTCCTTTCCTATTACCTATCACTTTTTGAAATCGGAAAAGGTAGCGGTGCACCTCCCATACAAATGAGATTTTTCATACCCCCTATCTATGCAACTATTATCGCTAGACTACTGAAATTTGGTAAGGCGTTGTATAAAGTAAGTCCCTTTCCTAATACCCATCCCGTTTTGAAATCGGAAAAGGGGGCGTGGCACCTCCCATACAAATGGGATCTTTCATACCCCCTATATATGCAACTATTATCGGTAGACTACTAAATTTTGGTAAGGCGTTGTATAAAGTAAGTCCTTTTCTTATACCTATCCCTTTTTGAAATCGGAAAAATGAGATTTTTCATACCCCCTATCTATGCACCTATTATTGCTAGACTACTGAAATTTGGTAAGGCGTTGTATAAAGTAAGTCCCTTTCCTAATACCTATCCCTTTTTGAAATCGGAAAAGGTAGCGGTGCACCTCCCATACAAATGGGGTCTTTCATGCCTCCTATCTATGCAACTATTATGGCTAGACTACTGAAATTTGGTAAGGCGTTGTATAAAGTAAGTCCCTTTCCTAATACCCATCCCTTTTTGAAATCGGAAAAGGGGGCGTGGCACCTCCCATACAAATGGGGTCTTTCATACCACCTATCTATGCAACTATTATGGCTAGACTACTGAAATTTGGTAAGACGTTGTATAAAGTAAGTCCCTTTCCTATTACCTATCACTTTTTGAAATCGGAAAAGGGAGCGGTGCACCTCCCATACAAATGAGATTTTTCATACGCCCTATCTATGCAACTATTATCGCTAGACTACTGAAATTTGATAAGACGTTGTATAAAGTAAGTCCCTTTCCTAATACCTATCCCTTTTTTAAATCGGAAAACGGGGCGTGGGACCTCCCATACAAATGGGGTCTTTCATGCCCCCTATCTATGCAACTATTATCGCTAGACTACTGAAATTTGATAAGACGTTGTATAAAGTAAGTCCCTTTCCTAATACCCATCCCGTTTTGAAATCGGAAAAGGGGGCGTGGCACCTCCCATACAAATGGGATCTTTCATACCCCCTATCTATGCAACTATTATCGCTAGACTACTGAAATTTGGTAAGGCATTGTATAAAGTAAGTCCCTTTATTAATACCTATCCCTTTTTGAAATCGGAAAAGGGGGCGTGGCACCTCCCATACAAATGGGGTCTTTCATGCCCCCTATCTATGCAACTATTATGGCTAGACTACTGACATTTGGTAAGACGTTGTATAAAGTAAGTCCCTTTCCTATTACCTATCACTTTTTGAAATCGGAAAAGGAAGCGGTGCACCTCCCATACAAATGAGATTTTTCATACCCCCTATCTATGCAACTATTATCGCTAGACTACTGAAATTTGATAAGACGTTGTATAAAGTAAGTCCTTTCCTATTACCTATCACTTTTTGAAATCGGAAAAGGTAGCGGTGCACCTCCCATACAAATGAGATTTTTCATACCCCCTATCTATGCAACTATTATCGCTAGACTACTGAAATTTGGTAAGGCGTTGTATAAAGTAAGTCCCTTTCCTAATACCCATCCCGTTTTGAAATCGGAAAAGGGGGCGTGGCACCTCCCATACAAATGGGATCTTTCATACCCCCTATCTATGCAACTATTATCGGTAGACTACTAAATTTTGGTAAGGCGTTGTATAAAGTAAGTCCTTTTCTTATACCTATCCCTTTTTGAAATCGGAAAAATGAGATTTTTCATACCCCTTATCTATGCACCTATTATTGCTAGACTACTGAAATTTGGTAAGGCGTTGTATAAAGTAAGTCCCTTTCCTAATACCTATCCCTTTTTGAAATCGGAAAAGGGGGCGTGGCACCTCCCATACAAATGGGATCTTTCATGCCCCCTATCTATGCAACTATTATCGCTAGACTACTAAAATTTGTTAAGGCGTTGTATAAAGTAAGTCCGTTTATTAATACCCATCCCGTTTTGAAATCGGAAAAGGGGGCGTGGCACCTCCCATACAAATGGGAACTTTCATACTCAATATCTTTAGAAGTATTAATGCTAGACTAATAAGTTTTGGTAAGGCGTTGTATAAAGTAAGTCCCTTTCCTAATACCTATCCCTTTTTGAAATCGGAAAAGGTAGCGGTGCACCTCCCATACAAATGAGATTTTTCATACCCCCTATCTATGCAACTATTATCGCTAGACTACTGAAATTTGGTAAGGCGTTGTATAAAGTAAGTCCCTTTCCTAATACCCATCCCGTTTTGTAATCGGAAAAGGGGGCGTGGCACCTCCCATACAAATGGGATCTTTCATACCCCCTATCTATGCAACTATTATCGCTAGACTACTGAAATTTGGTAAGACGTTGTATAAAATAAGTCCCTTTCCTATTACCTTTCAGTTTTTCAAATCGGAAAGGGGAGCGGTGCACCTCCCATACAAATGAGATTTTTCACACCCCCTATCTATGCAACTATTATTGCTAGACTACTGAAATTTGGTAAGAAGTTGTACAAAGTAAGTCCCTTGCCTATTACCTATTACTTTTTGAAATCGGAAAAGGGAGCGGTGCACCTCCCATACAAATGAGATTTTTCATACCCCCTATCTATGCAACTATTATCGCTAGACTACTGAAATTTGATAAGACGTTGTATAAAGTAAGTCCTTTCCTATTACCTATCACTTTTTGAAATCGGAAAAGGTAGCGGTGCACCTCCCATACAAATGAGAACATTCATACTCAATATCTTTGGAGGTATTAATGCTAGACTACTAAATTTTGGTAAGGCGTTGTATAAAGTAAGTCCTTTTCTTATACCTATCCCTTTTTGAAATCGGAAAAGGGGCCGTGGCACCTCCCATACAAATGGGATCTTACATGCCCCCTATCTATGCAACTATTATCGCTAGACTACTGAAACTTGGTAAGACATTGTATAAAGTAAGTCCCTTTATTAATACCTATCCCTTTTTGAAATCGGAAAAGGGGGCGTGGCACCTCCCATACAAATGGGGTCTTTCATACGCCCTATCTATGCAACTATTATGGCTAGACTACTGAAATTTGGTAAGACGTTGTATAAAGTAAGTCCCTTTCCTATTACCTATCCCTTTTTGAAATCGGAAAAGGGGCCGTGGCACCTCCCATACAAATGGGATCTTTCATGCCCCCTATCTAGGCAACTATTATCGCTAGACTACTGAAATTTGGTAAGACGTTGTATAAAGTAAGTCCCTTTCCTAATACCTATCCCTTTTTGAAATCGGAAAAGGGGCCGTGGCACCTCCCATACAAATGGGATCTTTCATGCCCCCTATCTATGCAACTATTATCGCTAGACTACTGAAACTTGGTAAGACATTGTATAAAGTAAGTCCCTTTATTAATACCTATCCCTTTTTGAAATCGGAAAAGGAAGCGGTGCACCTCCCATACAAATGAGATTTTTCATACCCCATATCTATGCAACTATTATTGCTAGACTACTGAAATTTGGTAAGAAGTTGTACAAAGTAAGTCCCTTTCCTATTACCTATTACTTTTTGAAATCGGAAAAGGGAGCGGTGCACCTCCCATACAAATGAGATTTTTCATACCCCCTATCTATGCAACCATTATCGCTAGACTACTGAAATTTGGTAAGACGTTGTATAAAGTAAGTCCCTTTCCTAATACCTATCCCTTTTTGAAATCGGAAAAGGGGCCGTGGCACCTCCCATACAAATGGGATCTTACATGCCCCCTATCTATGCAACTATTATCGCTAGACTACTGAAACTTGGTAAGACATTGTATAAAGTAAGTCCCTTTATTAATACCTATCCCTTTTTGAAATCGGAAAAGGGGGCGTGGCACCTCCCATACAAATGGGGTCTTTCATACGCCCTATCTATGCAACTATTATGGCTAGACTACTGAAATTTGGTAAGACGTTGTATAAAGTAAGTCCCTTTCCTATTACCTATCCCTTTTTGAAATCGGAAAAGGGGCCGTGGCACCTCCCATACAAATGGGATCTTTCATGCCCCCTATCTATGCAACTATTATCGCTAGACTACTGAAATTTGGTAAGACGTTGTATAAAGTAAGTCCCTTTCCTAATACCTATCCCTTTTTGAAATCGGAAAAGGGGCCGTGGCACCTCCCATACAAATGGGATCTTTCATGCCCCCTATCTATGCAACTATTATCGCTAGACTACTGAAACTTGGTAAGACATTGTATAAAGTAAGTCCCTTTATTAATACCTATCCCTTTTTGAAATCGGAAAAGGAAGCGGTGCACCTCCCATACAAATGAGATTTTTCATACCCCCTATCTATGCAACTATTATCGCTAGACTACTGAAATTTGATAAGACGTTGTATAAAGTAAGTCCCTTTCCTAATACCTATCCCTTTTTGAAATCGGAAAAGGGGCCGTGGCACCTCCCATACAAATGGGATCTTTCATGCCCCCTATCTATGCAACTATTATCGCTAGACTACTGAATTTTGGTAAGGCGTTGTATAAAGTAAGTCCTTTTCTTATACCAATCCCTTTTTGAAATCGGAAAAGGGGCCGTGGCACCTCCCATACAAATGGGATCTTTCATGCCCCCTATCTATGCAACTATTATCGCTAGACTACTGAAACTTGGTAAGACATTGTATAAAGTAAGTCCCTTTATTAATACCTATCCCTTTTTGAAATCGGAAAAGGGGGCGTGGCACCTCCCATACAAATGGGGTCTTTCATACCCCCTATCTATGCAACTATTATGGCTAGACTACTGAAATTTGGTAAGACGTTGTATAAAGTAAGTCCTTTCCTATTACCTATCACTTTTTGAAATCGGAAAAGGTAGCGGTGCACCTCCCATACAAATGAGATTTTTCATACCCTCTATCTATGCAACTATTATTGCTAGACTACTGAAATTTGGTAAGGCGTTGTATAAAGTAAGTCCCTTTCCTAATACCTATCCCTTTTTGAAATCGGAAAAGGGGCCGTGGCACCTCCCATACAAATGGGATCTTTCATGCCCCCTATCTATGCAACTATTATCGCTAGACTACTGAATTTTGGTAAGGCGTTGTATAAAGTAAGTCCTTTTCTTATACCAATCCCTTTTTGAAATCGGAAAAGGGGCCGTGGCACCTCCCATACAAATGGGATCTTTCATGCCCCCTATCTATGCAACTGTTATCGCTAGACTACTGAAACTTGGTAAGACATTGTATAAAGTAAGTCCCTTTATTAATACCTATCCCTTTTTGAAATCGGAAAAGGGGGCGTGGCACCTCCCATACAAATGGGATCTTTCATGCCCCCTATCTATGCAACTATTATCGCTAGACTACTGAAACTTGGTAAGACATTGTATAAAGTAAGTCCCTTTATTAATACCTATCCCTTTTTGAAATCGGAAAAGGGGGCGTGGCACCTCCCATACAAATGGGGTCTTTCATACCCCCTATCTATGCAACTATTATGGCTAGACTACTGAAATTTGGTAAGAAGTTGTACAAAGTAAGTCCCTTTACTATTACCTATTACTTTTTGAAATCGGAAAAGGGAGCGGTGCACCTCCCATACAAATGAGATTTTTAATACCCCCTATCTATGCAACTATTATCGCTAGACTACTGAAATTTGATAAGACGTTGTATAAAGTAAGTCCCTTTCCTATTACCTATCACTTTTTGAAATCGGAAAAGGAAGCGGTGCACCTCCCATACAAATGAGATTTTTCATACCCCCTATCTATGCAACTATTATCGCTAGACTACTGAAATTTGATAAGACGTTGTATAAAGTAAGTCCCTTTCCTAATACCTATCCCTTTTTGAAATCGGAAAAGGGGGCGTGGGACCTCCCATACAAATGGGGTCTTTCATACCCCCTATCTATGCAACTATTATCGCTAGACTACTGAAATTTGGTAAGACGTTGTATAAAGTAAGTCCTTTTCCTATTACCTTTCAGTTTTTGAAATCGGAAAGGGGAGCGGTGCACCTCCCATACAAATGAGATTTTTCATACCCCCTATCTATGCAACTATTATTGCTAGACTACTGAAATTTGGTAAGAAGTTGTACAAAGTAAGTCCCTTTACTATTACCTATTACTTTTTGAAATCGGAAAAGGGAGCGGTGCACCTCCCATACAAATGAGATTTTTCATACCCCCTATCTATGCAACTATTATCGCTAGACTACTGAAATTTGATAAGACGTTGTATAAAGTAAGTCCTTTCCTATTACCTATCACTTTTTGAAATCGGAAAAGGTAGCGGTGCACCTCCCATACAAATGAGAACATTCATACTCAATATCTTTGGAGATATTAATGCTAGACTACTAAATTTTGGTGAGGCGTTGTATAAAGTAAGTCCTTTCTTATACCTATCCCTTTTTGAAATCGGAAAAGGGAGCGGTGCACCTCCCATACAAATGAGGTTTTTCATACCCCCTATCTATGCAACTATTATCGCTAGACTACTGAAATTTGATAAGACGTTGTATAAAGTAAGTCCTTTCCTATTACCTATCACTTTTTGAAATCGGAAAAGGTAGCGGTGCACCTCCCATACAAATGAGAACATTCATACTCAATATCTTTGGAGGTATTAATGCTAGACTACTAAATTTTGGTAAGGCGTTGTATAAAGTAAGTCCTTTTCTTATACCTATCCCTTTTTGAAATCGGAAAAGGGGGCGTGGCACCTCCCATACAAATGAGATTTTTCATACCCCATATCTATGCAACTATTATTGCTAGACTACTGAAATTTGGTAAGAAATTGTACAAAGTAAGTCCCTTTCCTATTACCTATTACTTTTTGAAATCGGAAAAGGGAGCGGTGCACCTCCCATACAAATGAGATTTTTCATACCCCCTATCTATGCAACTATTATCGCTAGACTACTGAAATTTGGTAAGACGTTGTATAAAGTAAGTCCCTTTCCTAATACCTATCCCTTTTTGAAATCGGAAAAGGGGCCGTGGCACCTCCCATACAAATGGGATCTTTCATGCCCCCTATCTATGCAACTATTATCGCTAGACTACTGAAACTTGGTAAGACATTGTATAAAGTAAGTCCCTTTATTAATACCTATCCCTTTTTGAAATCGGAAAAGGGGGCGTGGCACCTCCCATACAAATGGGGTCTTTCATACCCCCTATTTATGCAACTATTATGGCTAGACTACTGACATTTGGTAAGACGTTGTATAAAGTAAGTCCCTTTCCTATTACCTATCACTTTTTGAAATCGGAAAAGGAAGCGGTGCACCTCCCATACAAATGAGATTTTTCATACCCCCTATCTATGCAACTATTATCGCTAGACTACTGAAATTTGATAAGACGTTGTATAAAGTAAATCCCTTTCCTAATACCTATCCCTTTTTGAAATCGGAAAACGGGGCGTGGGACCTCGCATACAAATGGGGTCTTTCATACCCCCTATCTATGCAACTATTATCGCTAGACTACTGAAATTTGGTAAGACGTTGTATAAAATAAGTCCCTTTCCTATTACCTTTCAGTTTTTCAAATCGGAAAGGGGAGCGGTGCACCTCCCATACAAATGAGATTTTTCACACCCCCTATCTATGCAACTATTATTGCTAGACTACTGAAATTTGGTAAGAAGTTGTACAAAGTAAGTCCCTTGCCTATTACCTATTACTTTTTGAAATCGGAAAAGGGAGCGGTGCACCTCCCATACAAATGAGATTTTTCATACCCCCTATCTATGCAACTATTATCGCTAGACTACTGAAATTTGATAAGACGTTGTATAAATTAAGTCCTTTCCTATTACCTATCACTTTTTGAAATCGGAAAAGGTAGCGGTGCACCTCCCATACAAATGAGAACATTCATACTCAATATCTTTGGAGGTATTAATGCTAGACTACTAAATTTTGGTAAGGCGTTGTATAAAGTAAGTCCTTTTCTTATACCTATCCCTTTTTGAAATCGGAAAAGGGGGCGTGGCACCTCCCATACAAATGAGATTTTTCATACCCCATATCTATGCAACTATTATTGCTAGACTACTGAAATTTGGTAAGAAGTTGTACAAAGTAAGTCCCTTTCCTATTACCTATTACTTTTTGAAATCGGAAAAGGGAGCGGTGCACCTCCCATACAAATGAGATTTTTCATACCCCCTATCTATGCAACTATTATCGCTAGACTACTGAAATTTGGTAAGACGTTGTATAAAGTAAGTCCCTTTCCTAATACCTATCCCTTTTTGAAATCGGAAAAGGGGCCGTGGCACCTCCCATACAAATGGGATCTTTCATGCCCCCTATCTATGCAACTATTATCGCTAGACTACTGAAACTTGGTAAGACATTGTATAAAGTAAGTCCCTTTATTAATACCTATCCCTTTTTGAAATCGGAAAAGGGGGCGTGGCACCTCCCATACAAATGGGGTCTTTCATACCCCCTATCTATGCAACTATTATGGCTAGACTACTGAAATTTGGTAAGACGTTGTATAAAGTAAGTCCCTTTCCTATTACCTATCACTTTTTGAAATCGGAAAAGGAAGCGGTGCACCTCCCATACAAATGAGATTTTTCATACCCCCTATCTATGCAACTATTATCGCTAGACTACTGAAATTTGATAAGACGTTGTATAAAGTAAGTCCCTTTAATAATACCTATCACTTTTTGAAATCGGAAAAGGGGCCGTGGCACCTCCCATACAAATGGGATCTTTCATGCCCCCTATCTATGCAACTATTATCGCTAGACTACTGAATTTTGGTAAGGCGTTGTATAAAGTAAGTCCTTTCCTATTACCTATCACTTTTTGAAATCGGAAAAGGTAGCGGTGCACCTCCCATACAAATGAGATTTTTCATACCCTCTATCTATGCAACTATTATTGCTAGACTACTGAAATTTGGTAAGGCGTTGTATAAAGTAAGTCCCTTTCCTAATACCTATCCCTTTTTGAAATCGGAAAAGGGGCCGTGGCACCTCCCATACAAATGGGATCTTTCATGCCCCCTATCTATGCAACTATTATCGCTAGACTACTGAATTTTGGTAAGGCGTTGTATAAAGTAAGTCCTTTTCTTATACCAATCCCTTTTTGAAATCGGAAAAGGGGCCGTGGCACCTCCCATACAAATGGGATCTTTCATGCCCCCTATCTATGCAACTATTATCGCTAGACCACTGAAACTTGGTAAGACATTGTATAAAGTAAGTCCCTTTATTAATACCTATCCCTTTTTGAAATCGGAAAAGGGGCCGTGGCACCTCCCATACAAATGGGATCTTTCATGCCCCCTATCTATGCAACTATTATCGCTAGACTACTGAAATTTGATAAGACGTTGTATAAAGTAAGTCCCTTTCCTAATACCTATCCCTTTTTGAAATCGGAAAAGGGGGCGTGGGACCTCCCATACAAATGGGGTCTTTCATACCCCCTATCTATGCAACTATTATCGCTAGACTACTGAAATTTGGTAAGACGTTGTATAAAGTAAGTCCCTTTCCTAATACCTATCCCTTTTTGAAATCGGAAAAGGGGCCGTGGCACCTCCCATACAAATGGGATCTTTCATGCCCCCTATCTATGCAACTATTATCGCTAGACTACTGAATTTTGGTAAGGCGTTGTATAAAGTAAGTCCTTTTCTTATACCAATCCCTTTTTGAAATCGGAAAAGGGGCCGTGGCACCTCCCATACAAATGGGATCTTTCATGCCCCCTATCTATGCAACTATTATCGCTAGACCACTGAAACTTGGTAAGACATTGTATAAAGTAAGTCCCTTTATTAATACCTATCCCTTTTTGAAATCGGAAAAGGGGCCGTGGCACCTCCCATACAAATGGGATCTTTCATGCCCCCTATCTATGCAACTATTATCGCTAGACTACTGAAATTTGATAAGACGTTGTATAAAGTAAGTCCCTTTCCTAATACCTATCCCTTTTTGAAATCGGAAAAGGGGGCGTGGGACCTCCCATACAAATGGGGTCTTTCATACCCCCTATCTATGCAACTATTATCGCTAGACTACTGAAATTTGGTAAGGCGTTGTATAAAGTAAGTCCCTTTCCTAATACCTATCCCTTTTTGAAATCGGAAAAGGGGCCGTGGCACCTCCCATACAAATGGGATCTTTCATGCCCCCTATCTATGCAACTATTATCGCTAGACTACTGAATTTTGGTAAGGCGTTGTATAAAGTAAGTCCTTTTCTTATACCAATCCCTTTTTGAAATCGGAAAAGGGGCCGTGGCACCTCCCATACAAATGGGATCTTTCATGCCCCCTATCTATGCAACTATTATCGCTAGACCACTGAAACTTGGTAAGACATTGTATAAAGTAAGTCCCTTTATTAATACCTATCCCTTTTTGAAATCGGAAAAGGGGCCGTGGCACCTCCCATACAAATGGGATCTTTCATGCCCCCTATCTATGCAACTATTATCGCTAGACTACTGAAATTTGATAAGACGTTGTATAAAGTAAGTCCCTTTCCTATTACCTTTCAGTTTTTGAAATCGGAAAGGGGAGCGGTGCACCTCCCATACAAATGAGATTTTTCATACCCCCTATCTATGCAACTATTATTGCTAGACTACTGAAATTTGGTAAGAAGTTGTACAAAGTAAGTCCCTTTACTATTACCTATTACTTTTTGAAATCGGAAAAGGGAGCGGTGCACCTCCCATACAAATGAGATTTTTCATACCCCCTATCTATGCAACTATTATCGCTAGACTACTGAAATTTGATAAGACGTTGTATAAAGTAAGTCCTTTCCTATTACCTATCACTTTTTGAAATCGGAAAAGGTAGCGGTGCACCTCCCATACAAATGAGAACATTCATACTCAATATCTTTGGAGATATTAATGCTAGACTACTAAATTTTGGTGAGGCGTTGTATAAAGTAAGTCCTTTCTTATACCTATCCCTTTTTGAAATCGGAAAAGGGAGCGGTGCACCTCCCATACAAATGAGATTTTTCATACCCCCTATCTATGCAACTATTATTGCTAGACTACTGAAATTTGGTAAGAAGTTGTACAAAGTAAGTCCCTTTCCTATTACCTATTACTTTTTGAAATCGGAAAAGGGAGCGGTGCACCTCCCATACAAATGAGATTTTTCATACCCCCTATCTATGCAACTATTATCGCTAGACTACTGAAATTTGATAAGACGTTGTATAAAGTAAGTCCTTTCCTATTACCTATCACTTTTTGAAATCGGAAAAGGTAGCGGTGCACCTCCCATACAAATGAGATTTTTCATACCCCCTATCTATGCAACTATTATCGCTAGACTACTGAAATTTGGTAAGAAGTTGTACAAAGTAAGTCCCTTTCTATTACCTATTACTTTTTGAAATCGGAAAAGGGAGCGGTGCACCTCCCATACAAATGAGATTTTTCATACCCCCTATCTATGCAACTATTATCGCTAGACTACTGAAATTTGGTAAGAAGTTGTACAAAGTAAGTCCCTTTCTATTACCTATTACTTTTTGAAATCGGAAAAGGGGCCGTGGCACCTCCCATACAAATGGGATCTTTCATGCCCCCTATCTATGCAACTATTATCGCTAGACTACTGAAATTTGGTAAGAAGTTGTACAAAGTAAGTCCCTTTCCTATTACCTATTACTTTTTGAAATCGGAAAAGGGAGCGGTGCACCTCCCATACAAATGAGATTTTTCATACCCCCTATCTATGCAACTATTATCGCTAGACTACTGAAATTTGATAAGACGTTGTATAAAGTAAGTCCTTTCCTATTACCTATCACTTTTTGAAATCGGAAAAGGTAGCGGTGCACCTCCCATACAAATGAGATTTTTCATACCCCCTATCTATGCAACTATTATCGCTAGACTACTGAAATTTGGTAAGAAGTTGTACAAAGTAAGTCCCTTTCTATTACCTATTACTTTTTGAAATCGGAAAAGGGAGCGGTGCACCTCCCATACAAATGAGATTTTTCATACCCCCTATCTATGCAACTATTATCGCTAGACTACTGAAATTTGGTAAGAAGTTGTACAAAGTAAGTCCCTTTCTATTACCTATTACTTTTTGAAATCGGAAAAGGGGCCGTGGCACCTCCCATACAAATGGGATCTTTCATGCCCCCTATCTATGCAACTATTATCGCTAGACTACTGAAATTTGATAAGACGTTGTATAAAGTAAGTCCTTTCCTATTACCTATCACTTTTTGAAATCGGAAAAGGTAGCGGTGCACCTCCCATACAAATGAGATTTTTCATACCCCCTATCTATGCAACTATTATCGCTAGACTACTGAAATTTGGTAAGAAGTTGTACAAAGTAAGTCCCTTTCCTATTACCTATTACTTTTTGAAATCGGAAAAGGGAGCGGTGCACCTCCCATACAAATGAGATTTTTCATACCCCCTATCTATGCAACTATTATCGCTAGACTACTGAAATTTGATAAGACGTTGTATAAAGTAAGTCCTTTCCTATTACCTATCACTTTTTGAAATCGGAAAAGGTAGCGGTGCACCTCCCATACAAATGAGATTTTTCATACCCCCTATCTATGCAACTATTATCGCTAGACTACTGAAATTTGATAAGACGTTGTATAAAGTAAGTCCTTTCCTATTACCTATCACTTTTTGAAATCGGAAAAGGTAGCGGTGCACCTCCCATACAAATGAGATTTTTCATACCCCCTATCTATGCAACTATTATCGCTAGACTACTGAAATTTGGTAAGAAGTTGTATAAAGTAAGTCCCTTTTCTAATACCTATCCCTTTTTGAAATCGGAAAAGGGGGCGTGGCACCTCCCATACAAATGGGATCTTTCATACCCCCTATCTATGCAACTATTATCGCTAGACTACTAAATTTTGGTAAGGCGTTGTATAAAGTAAGTCTTTTTCTTATACCTATCCCTTTTTGAAATCGGAAAAGGGAGCGCTGCACCTCCCATACAAATGAGATTTTTCATACCCCCTATCTATGCAACTATTATTGCTAGACTACTGAAATTTGGTAAGAAGTTGTACAAAGTAAGTCCCTTTCCTATTACTTTTTGAAATCGGAAAAGGGAGCGGTGCACCTCCCATACAAATGAGATTTTTCATACCCCCTATCTATGCAACTATTATCGCTAGACTACTAAATTTTGGTAAGGCGTTGTATAAAGTAAGTCCTTTTCTTATACCTATCCCTTTTTGAAATCGGAAAAGGGAGCGGTGCACCTCCCATACAAATGAGATTTTTCATACCCCCTATCTATGCAACTATTATTGCTAGACTACTAAATTTTGGTAAGGCGTTGTATAAAGTAAGTCCTTTTCTTATACCTATCCCTTTTTGAAATCGGAAAAGGGAGCGGTGCACCTCCCATACAAATGAGATTTTTCATACCCCCTATCTATGCAACTATTATTGCTAGACTACTGAAATTTGGTAAGGCGTTGTATAAAGTAAGTCCTTTCCTATTACCCATCACTTTTTGAAACCGGAAAAGGTAGCGGTGCACCTCCCATACAAATGAGATTTTTCATACCCCCTATCTATGCAACTATTATTGCTAGACTACTGAAATTTGGTAAGAAGTTGTACAAAGTAAGTCCCTTTCCTATTACCTATTACTTTTTGAAATCGGAAAAGGGAGCGGTGCACCTCCCATACAAATGAGATTTTTCATACCCCCTATCTATGCAACTATTATCGCTAGACTACTGAAATTTGATAAGACGTTGTATAAGGTAAGACCTTTCCTATTACCTATCACTTTTTGAAATCGGAAAAGGTAGCGGTGCACCTCCCATACAAATGAGATTTTTCATACCCCCTATCTATGCAACTATTATCGCTAGACTACTGAAATTTGGTAAGAAGTTGTACAAAGTAAGTCCCTTTCCTATTACCTATTACTTTTTGAAATCGGAAAAGGGAGCGGTGCACCTCCCATACAAATGGGAAATTTCATACTCAATATCTTTAGAAGTATTAATGCTAGACTAATAAGTTTTGGTAATGCGTTGTATAAAGTAAGTCCCTTTCCTAATACCTATCCCTTTTTGAAATCGGAAAAGGGGGCGTGGCACCTCCCATACAAATGGGATCTTTCATACCCCCTATCTATGCAACTATTATCGCTAGACTACTAAATTTTGGTAAGGCGTTGTATAAAGTAAGTCTTTTTCTTATACCTATCCCTTTTTGAAATCGGAAAAGGGAGCGCTGCACCTCCCATACAAATGAGATTTTTCATACCCCCTATCTATGCAACTATTATTGCTAGACTACTGAAATTTCGTAAGAAGTTGTACAAAGTAAGTCCCTTACCTATTACTTTTTGAAATCGGAAAAGGGAGCGGTGCACCTCCCATACAAATGAGATTTTTCATACCCCCTATCTATGCAACTATTATCGCTAGACTACTAAATTTTGGTAAGGCGTTGTATAAAGTAAGTCCTTTTCTTATACCTATCCCTTTTAGAAATCGGAAAAGGGAGCGGTGCACCTCCCATACAAATGGGATCTTTCATACCCCCTATCTATGCAACTATTATCGCTAGACTACTGAAATTTGGTAAGACGTTGTATAAAGTAAGTCCCTTTCCTAATACCTATCCCTTTTTGAAATCGGAAAAGGGGCCGTGGCACCTCCCATACAAATGGGATCTTTCATGCCCCCTATCTATGCAACTATTATCGCTAGACTACTGAAACTTGGTAAGACATTGTATAAAGTAAGTCCCTTTATTAATACCTATCCCTTTTTGAAATCGGAAAAGGGGGCGTGGCACCTCCCATACAAATGGGGTCTTTCATGCCCCCTATCTATGCAACTATTATGGCTAGACTACTGAAATTTGGTAAGACGTTGTATAAAGTAAGTCCCTTTCCTATTACCTATCACTTTTTGAAATCGGAAAAGGAAGCGGTGCACCTCCCATACAAATGAGATTTTTCATACCCCCTATCTATGCAACTATTATCGCTAGACTACTGAAATTTGATAAGACGTTGTATAAAGTAAGTCCTTTCCTATTACCTATCCCTTTTTGAAATCGGAAAAGGGGCCGTGGCACCTCCCATACAAATGGGATCTTTCATGCCCCCTATCTATGCAACTATTATCGCTAGACTACTGAATTTTGGTAAGGCGTTGTATAAAGTAAGTCCTTTTCTTATACCAATCCCTTTTTGAAATCGGAAAAGGGGCCGTGGCACCTCCCATACAAATGGGATTTTTCATGCCCCCTATCTATGCAACTATTATCGCTAGACTACTGAAACTTGGTAAGACATTGTATAAAGTAAGTCCCTTTATTAATACCTATCCCTTTTTGAAATCGGAAAAGGGGGCGTGGCACCTCCCATACAAATGGGGTCTTTCATACCCCCTATCTATGCAACTATTATGGCTAGACTACTGAAATTTGGTAAGACGTTGTATAAAGTAAGTCCTTTCCTATTACCTATCACTTTTTGAAATCGGAAAAGGTAGCGGTGCACCTCCCATACAAATGAGATTTTTCATACCCCCTATCTATGCAACTATTATCGCTAGACTACTGAAATTTGATAAGACGTTGTATAAAGTAAGTCCCTTTCCTATTACCTATCACTTTTTGAAATCGGAAAAGGAAGCGGTGCACCTCCCATACAAATGAGATTTTTCATACCCCCTATCTATGCAACTATTATCGCTAGACTACTGAAATTTGATAAGACGTTGTATAAAGTAAGTCCCTTTCCTAATACCTATCCCTTTTTGAAATCGGAAAAGGGGCCGTGGCACCTCCCATACAAATGAGATTTTTCATACCCCCTATCTATGCAACTATTATCGCTAGACTACTGAAATTTGGTAAGGCGTTGTATAAAGTAAGTCCCTTTCCTAATACCTATCCCTTTTTGAAATCGGAAAAGGGGCCGTGGCACCTCCCATACAAATGGGATCTTTCATGCCCCCTATCTATGCAACTTTTATCGCTAGACTACTGAATTTTGGTAAGGCGTTGTATAAAGTAAGTCCTTTTCTTATACCAATCCCTTTTTGAAATCGGAAAAGGGGCCGTGGCACCTCCCATACAAATGGGATCTTTCATGCCCCCTATCTATGCAACTATTATCGCTAGACTACTGAAACTTGGTAAGACATTGTATAAAGTAAGTCCCTTTATTAATACCTATCCCTTTTTGAAATCGGAAAAGGGGGCGTGGCACCTCCCATACAAATGGGGTCTTTCATACCCCCTATCTATGCAACTATTATGGCTAGACTACTGAAATTTGGTAAGACGTTGTATAAAGTAAGTCCTTTCCTATTACCTATCACTTTTTGAAATCGGAAAAGGTAGCGGTGCACCTCCCATACAAATGAGATTTTTCATACCCCCTATCTATGCAACTATTATCGCTAGACTACTGAAATTTGATAAGACGTTGTATAAAGTAAGTCCCTTTCCTATTACCTATCACTTTTTGAAATCGGAAAAGGAAGCGGTGCACCTCCCATACAAATGAGATTTTTCATACCCCCTATCTATGCAACTATTATCGCTAGACTACTGAAATTTGATAAGACGTTGTATAAAGTAAGTCCCTTTCCTAATACCTATCCCTTTTTGAAATCGGAAAAGGGGCCGTGGCACCTCCCATACAAATGAGATTTTTCATACCCCCTATCTATGCAACTATTATCGCTAGACTACTGAAATTTGGTAAGGCGTTGTATAAAGTAAGTCCCTTTCCTAATACCTATCCCTTTTTGAAATCGGAAAAGGGGCCGTGGCACCTCCCATACAAATGGGATCTTTCATGCCCCCTATCTATGCAACTTTTATCGCTAGACTACTGAATTTTGGTAAGGCGTTGTATAAAGTAAGTCCTTTTCTTATACCAATCCCTTTTTGAAATCGGAAAAGGGGCCGTGGCACCTCCCATACAAATGGGATCTTTCATGCCCCCTATCTATGCAACTATTATCGCTAGACTACTGAAACTTGGTAAGACATTGTATAAAGTAAGTCCCTTTATTAATACCTATCCCTTTTTGAAATCGGAAAAGGGGGCGTGGCACCTCCCATACAAATGGAGTCTTTCATACCCCCTATCTATGCAACTATTATGGCTAGACTACTGAAATTTGGTAAGACGTTGTATAAAGTAAGTCCCTTTCCTATTACCTATCACTTTTTGAAATCGGAAAAGGAAGCGGTGCACCTCCCATACAAATGAGATTTTTCATACCCCCTATCTATGCAACTATTATCGCTATCCTACTGAAATTTGATAAGACGTTGTATAAAGTAAGTCCCTTTCCTAATACCTATCCCTTTTTGAAATCGGAAAAGGGGCCGTGGCACCTCCCATACAAATGGGATCTTTCATGCCCCCTATCTATGCAACTATTATCGCTAGACTACTGAATTTTGGTAAGGCGTTGTATAAAGTAAGTCCTTTTCTTATACCAATCCCTTTTTGAAATCGGAAAAGGGGGCGTGGGACCTCCCATACAAATGGGGTCTTTCATGCCCCCTATCTATGCAACTATTATCGCTAGACTACTGAAATTTGATAAGACGTTGTATAAAGTAAGTCCCTTTCCTAATACCTATCCCTTTTTGAAATCGGAAAAGGGGCCGTGGCACCTCCCATACAAATGAGATTTTTCATACCCCCTATCTATGCAACTATTATCGCTAGACTACTGAAATTTGGTAAGGCGTTGTATAAAGTAAGTCCCTTTCCTACTACCTATCCCTTTTTGAAATCGGAAAAGGGGCCGTGGCACCTCCCATACAAATGGGATCTTTCATGCCCCCTATCTATGCAACTTTTATCGCTAGACTACTGAATTTTGGTAAGGCGTTGTATAAAGTAAGTCCTTTTCTTATACCAATCCCTTTTTGAAATCGGAAAAGGGGCCGTGGCACCTCCCATACAAATGGGATCTTTCATGCCCCCTATCTATGCAACTATTATCGCTAGACTACTAAAACTTGGTAAGACATTGTGTAAAGTAAGTCCCTTTATTAATACCTATCCCTTTTTGAAATCGGAAAAGGGGGCGTGGGACCTCCCATACAAATGGGGTCTTTCATACCCCCTATCTATGCAACTATTATCGCTAGACTACTGAAATTTGGTAAGACGTTGTATAAAGTAAGTCCCTTTCCTATTACCTTTCAGTTTTTGAAATCGGAAAAGGAAGCGGTGCACCTCCCATACAAATGAGATTTTTCATACCCCCTATCTATGCAACTATTATCGCTATCCTACTGAAATTTGATAAGACGTTGTATAAAGTAAGTCCCTTTCCTAATACCTATCCCTTTTTGAAATCGGAAAAGGGGCCGTGGCACCTCCCATACAAATGGGATCTTTCATGCCCCCTATCTATGCAACTATTATCGCTAGACTACTGAATTTTGGTAAGGCGTTGTATAAAGTAAGTCCTTTTCTTATACCAATCCCTTTTTGAAATCGGAAAAGGGGGCGTGGGACCTCCCATACAAATGGGGTCTTTCATGCCCCCTATCTATGCAACTATTATCGCTAGACTACTGAAATTTGATAAGACGTTGTATAAAGTAAGTCCCTTTCCTAATACCTATCCCTTTTTGAAATCGGAAAAGGGGCCGTGGCACCTCCCATACAAATGAGATTTTTCATACCCCCTATCTATGCAACTATTATCGCTAGACTACTGAAATTTGGTAAGGCGTTGTATAAAGTAAGTCCCTTTCCTACTACCTATCCCTTTTTGAAATCGGAAAAGGGGCCGTGGCACCTCCCATACAAATGGGATCTTTCATGCCCCCTATCTATGCAACTTTTATCGCTAGACTACTGAATTTTGGTAAGGCGTTGTATAAAGTAAGTCCTTTTCTTATACCAATCCCTTTTTGAAATCGGAAAAGGGGCCGTGGCACCTCCCATACAAATGGGATCTTTCATGCCCCCTATCTATGCAACTATTATCGCTAGACTACTAAAACTTGGTAAGACATTGTGTAAAGTAAGTCCCTTTATTAATACCTATCCCTTTTTGAAATCGGAAAAGGGGGCGTGGGACCTCCCATACAAATGGGGTCTTTCATACCCCCTATCTATGCAACTATTATCGCTAGACTACTGAAATTTGGTAAGACGTTGTATAAAGTAAGTCCCTTTCCTATTACCTATCACTTTTTGAAATCGGAAAAGGAAGCGGTGCACCTCCCATACAAATGAGATTTTTCATACCCCCTATCTATGCAACTATTATCGCTATCCTACTGAAATTTGATAAGACGTTGTATAAAGTAAGTCCCTTTCCTAATACCTATCCCTTTTTGAAATCGGAAAAGGGGCCGTGGCACCTCCCATACAAATGGGATCTTTCATGCCCCCTATCTATGCAACTATTATCGCTAGACTACTGAATTTTGGTAAGGCGTTGTATAAAGTAAGTCGTTTTCTTATACCAATCCCTTTTTGAAATCGGAAAAGGGGCCGTGGCACCTCCCATACAAATGGGGTCTTTCATACCCCCTATCTATGCAACTATTATGGCTAGACTACTGAAATTTGGTAAGACGTTGTATAAAGTAAGTCCTTTCCTATTACCTATCACTTTTTGAAATCGGAAAAGGTAGCGGTGCACCTCCCATACAAATGAGATTTTTCATACCCCCTATCTATGCAACTATTATCGCTAGACTACTGAAATTTGATAAGACGTTGTATAAAGTAAGTCCCTTTCCTATTACCTATCACTTTTTGAAATCGGAAAAGGAAGCGGTGCACCTCCCATACAAATGAGATTTTTCATACCCCCTATCTATGCAACTATTATCGCTAGACTACTGAAATTTGATAAGACGTTGTATAAAGTAAGTCCCTTTCCTAATACCTATCCCTTTTTGAAATCGGAAAAGGGGCCGTGGCACCTCCCATACAAATGAGATTTTTCATACCCCCTATCTATGCAACTATTATCGCTAGACTACTGAAATTTGGTAAGGCGTTGTATAAAGTAAGTCCCTTTCCTAATACCTCTCCCTTTTTGAAATCGGAAAAGGGGCCGTGGCACCTCCCATACAAATGGGATCTTTCATGCCCCCTATCTATGCAACTTTTATCGCTAGACTACTGAATTTTGGTAAGGCGTTGTATAAAGTAAGTCCTTTTCTTATACCAATCCCTTTTTGAAATCGGAAAAGGGGCCGTGGCACCTCCCATACAAATGGGATCTTTCATGCTACCTATCTATGCAACTATTATCGCTAGACTACTGAAACTTGGTAAGACATTGTATAAAGTAAGTCCCTTTATTAATACCTATCCCTTTTTGAAATCGGAAAAGGGGGCGTGGCACCTCCCATACAAATGGGATCTTTCATGTCCCCCTATCTATGCAACTATTATCGCTAGACTACTGAAACTTGGTAAGACATTGTATAAAGTAAGTCCCTTTATTAATACCTATCCCTTTTTGAAATCGGAAAAGGGGGCGTGGCACCTCCCATACAAATGGGATCTTTCATGTCCCCCTATCTATGCAACTATTATCGCTAGACTACTGAAACTTGGTAAGACATTGTATAAAGTAAGTCCCTTTATTAATACCTATCCCTTTTTGAAATCGGAAAAGGGGGCGTGGGACCTCCCATACAAATGGGGTCTTTCATACCCCCTATCTATGCAACTATTATCGCTAGACTACTGAAATTTGGTAAGACGTTGTATAAAGTAAGTCCCTTTCCTATTACCTTTCAGTTTTTGAAATCGGAAAGGGGAGCGGTGCACCTCCCATACAAATGAGATTTTTCATACCCCCTATCTATGCAACTATTATTGCTAGACTACTGAAATTTGGTAAGAAGTTGTACAAAGTAAGTCCCTTTACTATTACCTATTACTTTTTGAAATCGGAAAAGGGAGCGGTGCACCTCCCATACAAATGAGATTTTTCATACCCCCTATCTATGCAACTATTATCGCTAGACTACTGAAATTTGAAAAGACGTTGTATAAAGTAAGTCCTTTCCTATTACCTATCACTTTTTGAAATCGGAAAAGGTAGCGGTGCACCTCCCATACAAATGAGAACATTCATACTCAATATCTTTGGAGATATTAATGCTAGACTACTAAATTTTGGTGAGGCGTTGTATAAAGTAAGTCCTTTCTTATACCTATCCCTTTTTGAAATCGGAAAAGGGAGCGGTGCACCTCCCATACAAATGAGATTTTTCATACCCCCTATCTATGCAACTATTATTGCTAGACTACTGAAATTTGGTAAGAAGTTGTACAAAGTAAGTCCCTTTCCTATTACCTATTACTTTTTGAAATCGGAAAAGGGAGCGGTGCACCTCCCATACAAATGAGATTTTTCATACCCCCTATCTATGCAACTATTATCGCTAGACTACTGAAATTTGATGAGACGTTGTATAAAGTAAGTCCTTTCCTATTACCTATCACTTTTTGAAATCGGAAAAGGTAGCGGTGCACCTCCCATACAAATGAGATTTTTCATACCCCCTATCTATGCAACTATTATCGCTAGACTACTGAAATTTGGTAAGAAGTTGTACAAAGTAAGTCCCTTTCCTATTACCTATTACTTTTTGAAATCGGAAAAGGGAGCGGTGCACCTCCCATACAAATGGGAAATTTCATACTCAATATCTTTAGAAGTATTAATGCTAGACTAATAAGTTTTGGTAATGCGTTGTATAAAGTAAGTCCCTTTCCTAATACCTATCCCTTTTTGAAATCGGAAAAGGGGGCGTGGCACCTCCCATACAAATGGGATCTTTCATACCCCCTATCTATGCAACTATTATCGCTAGACTACTAAATTTTGGTAAGGCGTTGTATAAAGTAAGTCTTTTTCTTATACCTATCCCTTTTTGAAATCGGAAAAGGGAGCGCTGCACCTCCCATACAAATGAGATTTTTCATACCCCCTATCTATGCAACTATTATTGCTAGACTACTGAAATTTGGTAAGAAGTTGTACAAAGTAAGTCCCTTTCCTATTACTTTTTGAAATCGGAAAAGGGAGCGGTGCACCTCCCATACAAATGAGATTTTTCATACCCCTATCTATGCAACTATTATCGCTAGACTACTAAATTTTGGTAAGGCGTTGTATAAAGTAAGTCCTTTTCTTATACCTATCCCTTTTAGAAATCGGAAAAGGGAGCGGTGCACCTCCCATACAAATGAGATTTTTCATACCCCCTATCTATGCAACTATTATCGGTAGACTACTGAAATTTGGTAAGGCGTTGTATAAAGTAAGTCCTTTTCTTATACCAATCCCTTTTTGAAATCGGAAAAGGGGCCGTGGCACCTCCCATACAAATGGGATCTTTCATGCCCCCTATCTATGCAACTTTTATCGCTAGACTACTGAATTTTGGTAAGGCGTTGTATAAAGTAAGTCCTTTTCTTATACCAATCCCTTTTTGAAATCGGAAAAGGGGCCGTGGCACCTCCCATACAAATGGGATCTTTCATGCTACCTATCTATGCAACTATTATCGCTAGACTACTGAAATTTGATAAGACGTTGTATAAAGTAAGTCCCTTTATTAATACCTATCCCTTTTTGAAATCGGAAAAGGGGGCGTGGCACCTCCCATACAAATGGGGTCTTTCATACCCCCTATCTATGCAACTATTATGGCTAGACTACTGAAATTTGGTAAGAAGTTGTACAAAGTAAGTCCCTTTACTATTACCTATTACTTTTTGAAATCGGAAAAGGGAGCGGTGCACCTCCCATACAAATGAGATTTTTCATACCCCCTATCTATGCAACTATTATCGCTAGACTACTGAAATTTGATAAGACGTTGTATAAAGTAAGTCCCTTTCCTAATACCTATCCCTTTTTGAAATCGGAAAAGGGGGCGTGGGACCTCCCATACAAATGGGATCTTTCATGCCCCCTATCTATGCAACTTTTATCGCTAGACTACTGAATTTTGGTAAGGCGTTGTATAAAGTAAGTCCTTTTCTTATACCAATCCCTTTTTGAAATCGGAAAAGGGGCCGTGGCACCTCCCATACAAATGGGATCTTTCATGCTACCTATCTATGCAACTATTATCGCTAGACTACTGAAACTTGGTAAGACATTGTATAAAGTAAGTCCCTTTATTAATACCTATCCCTTTTTGAAATCGGAAAAGGGGGCGTGGCACCTCCCATACAAATGGGATCTTTCATGTCCCCCTATCTATGCAACTATTATCGCTAGACTACTGAAACTTGGTAAGACATTGTATAGAGTAAGTCCCTTTATTAATACCTATCCCTTTTTGAAATCGGAAAAGGGGGCGTGGCACCTCCCATACAAATGGGGTCTTTCATACCCCCTATCTATGCAACTATTATGGCTAGACTACTGAAATTTGGTAAGAAGTTGTACAAAGTAAGTCCCTTTACTATTACCTATTACTTTTTGAAATCGGAAAAGGGAGCGGTGCACCTCCCATACAAATGAGATTTTTCATACCCCCTATCTATGCAACTATTATCGCTAGACTACTGAAATTTGATAAGACGTTGTATAAAGTAAGTCCCTTTCCTATTACCTATCACTTTTTGAAATCGGAAAAGGAAGCGGTGCACCTCCCATACAAATGAGATTTTTCATACCCCCTATCTATGCAACTATTATCGCTAGACTACTGAAATTTGATAAGACGTTGTATAAAGTAAGTCCCTTTCCTAATACCTATCCCTTTTTGAAATCGGAAAAGGGGGCGTGGGACCTCCCATACAAATGGGGTCTTTCATACCCCCTATCTATGCAACTATTATCGCTAGACTACTGAAATTTGGTAAGACGTTGTATAAAGTAAGTCCCTTTCCTATTACCTTTCAGTTTTTGAAATCGGAAAGGGGAGCGGTGCACCTCCCATACAAATGAGATTTTTCATACCCCCTATCTATGCAACTATTATTGCTAGACTACTGAAATTTGGTAAGAAGTTGTACAAAGTAAGTCCCTTTACTATTACCTATTACTTTTTGAAATCGGAAAAGGGAGCGGTGCACCTCCCATACAAATGAGATTTTTCATACCCCCTATCTATGCAACTATTATCGCTAGACTACTGAAATTTGATAAGACGTTGTATAAAGTAAGTCCTTTCCTATTACCTATCACTTTTTGAAATCGGAAAAGGTAGCGGTGCACCTCCCATACAAATGAGAACATTCATACTCAATATCTTTGGAGATATTAATGCTAGACTACTAAATTTTGGTGAGGCGTTGTATAAAGTAAGTCCTTTCTTATACCTATCCCTTTTTGAAATCGGAAAAGGGAGCGGTGCACCTCCCATACAAATGAGATTTTTCATACCCCCTATCTATGCAACTATTATTGCTAGACTACTGAAATTTGGTAAGAAGTTGTACAAAGTAAGTCCCTTTACTATTACCTATTACTTTTTGAAATCGGAAAAGGGAGCGGTGCACCTCCCATACAAATGAGATTTTTCATACCCCCTATCTATGCAACTATTATCGCTAGACTACTGAAATTTGATAAGACGTTGTATAAAGTAAGTCCTTTCCTATTACCAATCCCTTTTTGAAATCGGAAAAGGGGCCGTGGCACCTCCCATACAAATGGGATCTTTCATGCTACCTATCTATGCAACTATTATCGCTAGACTACTGAAATTTGATAAGACGTTGTATAAAGTAAGTCCCTTTATTAATACCTATCCCTTTTTGAAATCGGAAAAGGGGGCGTGGCACCTCCCATACAAATGGGGTCTTTCATACCCCCTATCTATGCAACTATTATGGCTAGACTACTGAAATTTGGTAAGAAGTTGTACAAAGTAAGTCCCTTTACTATTACCTATTACTTTTTGAAATCGGAAAAGGGAGCGGTGCACCTCCCATACAAATGAGATTTTTCATACCCCCTATCTATGCAACTATTATCGCTAGACTACTGAAATTTGATAAGACGTTGTATAAAGTAAGTCCCTTTCCTAATACCTATCCCTTTTTGAAATCGGAAAAGGGGGCGTGGGACCTCCCATACAAATGGGATCTTTCATGCCCCCTATCTATGCAACTTTTATCGCTAGACTACTGAATTTTGGTAAGGCGTTGTATAAAGTAAGTCCTTTTCTTATACCAATCCCTTTTTGAAATCGGAAAAGGGGCCGTGGCACCTCCCATACAAATGGGATCTTTCATGCTACCTATCTATGCAACTATTATCGCTAGACTACTGAAACTTGGTAAGACGTTGTATAAAGTAAGTCCCTTTATTAATACCTATCCCTTTTTGAAATCGGAAAAGGGGGCGTGGCACCTCCCATACAAATGGGATCTTTCATGTCCCCCTATCTATGCAACTATTATCGCTAGACTACTGAAACTTGGTAAGACATTGTATAGAGTAAGTCCCTTTATTAATACCTATCCCTTTTTGAAATCGGAAAAGGGGGCGTGGCACCTCCCATACAAATGGGGTCTTTCATACCCCCTATCTATGCAACTATTATGGCTAGACTACTGAAATTTGGTAAGAAGTTGTACAAAGTAAGTCCCTTTACTATTACCTATTACTTTTTGAAATCGGAAAAGGGAGCGGTGCACCTCCCATACAAATGAGATTTTTCATACCCCCTATCTATGCAACTATTATCGCTAGACTACTGAAATTTGATAAGACGTTGTATAAAGTAAGTCCCTTTCCTATTACCTATCACTTTTTGAAATCGGAAAAGGAAGCGGTGCACCTCCCATACAAATGAGATTTTTCATACCCCCTATCTATGCAACTATTATCGCTAGACTACTGAAATTTGATAAGACGTTGTATAAAGTAAGTCCCTTTCCTAATACCTATCCCTTTTTGAAATCGGAAAAGGGGGCGTGGGACCTCCCATACAAATGGGGTCTTTCATACCCCCTATCTATGCAACTATTATCGCTAGACTACTGAAATTTGGTAAGACGTTGTATAAAGTAAGTCCATTTCCTATTACCTTTCAGTTTTTGAAATCGGAAAGGGGAGCGGTGCACCTCCCATACAAATGAGATTTTTCATACCCCCTATCTATGCAACTATTATTGCTAGACTACTGAAATTTGGTAAGAAGTTGTACAAAGTAAGTCCCTTTACTATTACCTATTACTTTTTGAAATCGGAAAAGGGAGCGGTGCACCTCCCATACAAATGAGATTTTTCATACCCCCTATCTATGCAACTATTATCGCTAGACTACTGAAATTTGATAAGACGTTGTATAAAGTAAGTCCTTTCCTATTACCTATCACTTTTTGAAATCGGAAAAGGTAGCGGTGCACCTCCCATACAAATGAGAACATTCATACTCAATATCTTTGGAGATATTAATGCTAGACTACTAAATTTTGGTGAGGCGTTGTATAAAGTAAGTCCTTTCTTATACCTATCCCTTTTTGAAATCGGAAAAGGGAGCGGTGCACCTCCCATACAAATGAGATTTTTCATACCCCCTATCTATGCAACTATTATTGCTAGACTACTGAAATTTGGTAAGAAGTTGTACAAAGTAAGTCCCTTTCCTATTACCTATTACTTTTTGAAATCGGAAAAGGGAGCGGTGCACCTCCCATACAAATGAGATTTTTCATACCCCCTATCTATGCAACTATTATCGCTAGACTACTGAAATTTGATAAGACGTTGTATAAAGTAAGTCCTTTCCTATTACCTATCACTTTTTGAAATCGGAAAAGGTAGCGGTGCACCTCCCATACAAATGAGATTTTTCATACCCCCTATCTATGCAACTATTATCGCTAGACTACTGAAATTTGGTAAGACGTTGTATAAAGTAAGTCCCTTTCCTAATACCTATCCCTTTTTGAAATCGGAAAAGGGGGCGTGGCACCTCCCATACAAATGGGATCTTTCATACCCCCTATCTATGCAACTATTATCGCTAGACTACTAAATTTTGGTAAGGCGTTGTATAAAGTAAGTCTTTTTCTTATACCTATCCCTTTTTGAAATGGGAAAAGGGGCCGTGGCACCTCCCATACAAATGGGATCTTTCATGCTACCTATCTATGCAACTATTATCGCTAGACTACTGAAACTTGGTAAGACATTGTATAAAGTAAGTCCCTTTATTAATACCTATCCCTTTTTGAAATCGGAAAAGGGGGCGTGGCACCTCCCATACAAATGGGATCTTTCATGTCCCCCTATCTATGCAACTATTATCGCTAGACTACTGAAACTTGGTAAGACATTGTATAAAGTAAGTCCCTTTATTAATACCTATCCCTTTTTGAAATCGGAAAAGGGGGCGTGGCACCTCCCATACAAATGGGGTCTTTCATACCCCCTATCTATGCAACTATTATGGCTAGACTACTGAAATTTGGTAAGAAGTTGTACAAAGTAAGTCCCTTTACTATTACCTATTACTTTTTGAAATCGGAAAAGGGAGCGGTGCACCTCCCATACAAATGAGATTTTTCATACCCCCTATCTATGCAACTATTATCGCTAGACTACTGAAATTTGATAAGACGTTGTATAAAGTAAGTCCCTTTCCTATTACCTATCACTTTTTGAAATCGGAAAAGGAAGCGGTGCACCTCCCATACAAATGAGATTTTTCATACCCCCTATCTATGCAACTATTATCGCTAGACTACTGAAATTTGATAAGACGTTGTATAAAGTAAGTCCCTTTCCTAATAGATATCCCTTTTTGAAATCGGAAAAGGGGGCGTGGGACCTCCCATACAAATGGGGTCTTTCATACCCCCTATCTGTGCAACTATTATCGCTAGACTACTGAAATTTGGTAAGACGTTGTATAAAGTAAGTCCCTTTCCTATTACCTTTCAGTTTTTGAAATCGGAAAGGGGAGCGGTGCACCTCCCATACAAATGAGATTTTTCATACCCCCTATCTATGCAACTATTATTGCTAGACTACTGAAATTTGGTAAGAAGTTGTACAAAGTAAGTCCCTTTACTATTACCTATTACTTTTTGAAATCGGAAAAGGGAGCGGTGCACCTCCCATACAAATGAGATTTTTATACCCCCTATCTATGCAACTATTATCGCTAGACTACTGAAATTTGATAAGAAGTTGTATAAAGTAAGTCCTTTCCTATTACCTATCACTTTTTGAAATCGGAAAAGGTAGCGGTGCACCTCCCATACAAATGAGATTTTTCATACCCCCTATCTATGCAACTATTATCGCTAGACTACTGAAATTTGGTAAGAAGTTGTACAAAGTAAGTCCCTTTCCTATTACCTATTACTTTTTGAAATCGGAAAAGGGAGCGGTGCACCTCCCATACAAATGGGAAATTTCATACTCAATATCTTTAGAAGTATTAATGCTAGACTAATAAGTTTTGGTAATGCGTTGTATAAAGTAAGTCCCTTTCCTAATACCTATCCCTTTTTGAAATCGGAAAAGGGGGCGTGGCACCTCCCATACAAATGGGATCTTTCATACCCCCTATCTATGCAACTATTATCGCTAGACTACTAAATTTTGGTAAGGCGTTGTATAAAGTAAGTCTTTTTCTTATACCTATCCCTTTTTGAAATCGGAAAAGGGAGCGCTGCACCTCCCATACAAATGAGATTTTTCATACCCCCTATCTATGCAACTATTATTGCTAGACTACTGAAATTTGGTAAGAAGTTGTACAAAGTAAGTCCCTTTCCTATTACTTTTTGAAATCGGAAAAGGGAGCGGTGCACCTCCCATACAAATGAGATTTTTCATACCCCCTATCTATGCAACTATTATCGCTAGACTACTAAATTTTGGTAAGGCGTTGTATAAAGTAAGTCCTTTTCTTATACCTATCCCTTTTAGAAATCGGAAAAGGGAGCGGTGCACCTCCCATACAAATGAGATTTTTCATACCCCCTATCTATGCAACTATTATCGCTAGACTACTGAAATTTGGTAAGGCGTTGTATAAAGTAAGTCCTTTTCTTATACCAATCCCTTTTTGAAATCGGAAAAGGGGCCGTGGCACCTCCCATACAAATGGGATCTTTCATGCCCCCTATCTATGCAACTTTTATCGCTAGACTACTGAATTTTGGTAAGGCGTTGTATAAAGTAAGTCCTTTTCTTATACCAATCCCTTTTTGAAATCGGAAAAGGGGCCGTGGCACCTCCCATACAAATGGGATCTTTCATGCTACCTATCTATGCAACTATTATCGCTAGACTACTGAAACTTGGTAAGACATTGTATAAAGTAAGTCCCTTTATTAATACCTATCCCTTTTTGAAATCGGAAAAGGGGCCGTGGCACCTCCCATACAAATGGGATCTTTCATGCTACCTATCTATGCAACTATTATCGCTAGACTACTGAAACTTGGTAAGACATTGTATAAAGTAAGTCCCTTTATTAATACCTATCCCTTTTTGAAATCGGAAAAGGGGGCGTGGCACCTCCCATACAAATGGGGTCTTTCATACCCCCTATCTATGCAACTATTATGGCTAGACTACTGAAATTTGGTAAGAAGTTGTACAAAGTAAGTCCCTTTACTATTACCTATTACTTTTTGAAATCGGAAAAGGGAGCGGTGCACCTCCCATACAAATGAGATTTTTCATACCCCCTATCTATGCAACTATTATCGCTAGACTACTGAAATTTGATAAGACGTTGTATAAAGTAAGTCCCTTTCCTATTACCTATCACTTTTTGAAATCGGAAAAGGAAGCGGTGCACCTCCCATACAAATGAGATTTTTCATACCCCCTATCTATGCAACTATTATCGCTAGACTACTGAAATTTGATAAGACGTTGTATAAAGTAAGTCCCTTTCCTAATACCTATCCCTTTTTGAAATCGGAAAAGGGGGCGTGGGACCTCCCATACAAATGGGGTCTTTCATACCCCCTATCTGTGCAACTATTATCGCTAGACTACTGAAATTTGGTAAGACGTTGTATAAAGTAAGTCCCTTTCCTATTACCTTTCAGTTTTTGAAATCGGAAAGGGGAGCGGTGCACCTCCCATACAAATGAGATTTTTCATACCCCCTATCTATGCAACTATTATTGCTAGACTACTGAAATTTGGTAAGAAGTTGTACAAAGTAAGTCCCTTTACTATTACCTATTACTTTTTGAAATCGGAAAAGGGAGCGGTGCACCTCCCATACAAATGAGATTTTTCATACCCCCTATCTATGCAACTATTATCGCTAGACTACTGAAATTTGATAAGACGTTGTATAAAGTAAGTCCTTTCCTATTACCTATCACTTTTTGAAATCGGAAAAGGTAGCGGTGCACCTCCCATACAAATGAGAACATTCATACTCAATATCTTTGGAGATATTAATGCTAGACTACTAAATTTTGGTGAGGCGTTGTATAAAGTAAGTCCTTTCTTATACCTATCCCTTTTTGAAATCGGAAAAGGGAGCGGTGCACCTCCCATACAAATGAGATTTTTCATACCCCCTATCTATGCAACTATTATTGATAGACTACTGAAATTTGGTAAGAAGTTGTACAAAGTAACTCCCTTTCCTATTACCTATTACTTTTTGAAATCGGAAAAGGGAGCGGTGCACCTCCCATACAAATGAGATTTTTCATACCCCCTATCTATGCAACTATTATCGCTAGACTACTGAAATTTGATAAGACGTTGTATAAAGTAAGTCCTTTCCTATTACCTATCACTTTTTGAAATCGGAAAAGGTAGCGGTGCACCTCCCATACAAATGAGATTTTTCATACCCCCTATCTATGCAACTATTATCGCTAGACTACTGAAATTTGGTAAGAAGTTGTACAAAGTAAGTCCCTTTCCTATTACCTATTACTTTTTGAAATCGGAAAAGGGAGCGGTGCACCTCCCATACAAATGGGAAATTTCATACTCAATATCTTTAGAAGTATTAATGCTAGACTAATAAGTTTTGGTAATGCGTTGTATAAAGTAAGTCCCTTTCCTAATACCTATCCCTTTTTGAAATCGGAAAAGGGGGCGTGGCACCTCCCATACAAATGGGATCTTTCATACCCCCTATCTATGCAACTATTATCGCTAGACTACTAAATTTTGGTAAGGCGTTGTATAAAGTAAGTCTTTTTCTTATACCTATCCCTTTTTGAAATCGGAAAAGGGAGCGCTGCACCTCCCATACAAATGAGATTTTTCATACCCCCTATCTATGCAACTATTATTGCTAGACTACTGAAATTTGGTAAGAAGTTGTTACAAAGTAAGTCCCTTTCCTATTACTTTTTGAAATCGGAAAAGGGAGCGGTGCACCTCCCATACAAATGAGATTTTTCATACCCCCTATCTATGCAACTATTATCGCTAGACTACTAAATTTTGGTAAGGCGTTGTATAAAGTAAGTCCTTTTCTTATACCTATCCCTTTTAGAAATCGGAAAAGGGAGCGGTGCACCTCCCATACAAATGAGATTTTTCATACCCCCTATCTATGCAACTATTATCGCTAGACTACTGAAATTTGGTAAGGCGTTGTATAAAGTAAGTCCCTTTATTAATACCCATCCCGTTTTGAAATCGGAAAAGGGGGCGTGGCACCTCCCATACAAATGGGATCTTTCATGCCCCCTATCTATGCAACTATTATCGCTAGACTACTGAAATTTGGTAAGGCGTTGTATAAAGTAAGTCCCTTTATTAATACCCATCCCGTTTTGAAATCGGAAAAGGGGGCGTGGCACCTCCCATACAAATGGGATTTTTTATACCCCCTATCTATGTAAACTGTAGGTCCCACCAATTTGTAGGGAAAAATTCAAATCGGCACACCACAAATTGGAAGAGAAGCTTGGCGCAAAAATCTCTTAGGAGGTTTATGATGATATACCTGTTGTATATCGCGCCATAGATAGATAGATCTATGCAACTATTATCGCTAGACTACTGAAATTTGGTAAGGCGTTGTATAAAGTAAGTCCCTTTCCTAATACCCATCCCGTTTTGAAATCGGAAAAGGGGGCGTGGCACCTCCCATACAAATGAGATTTTTCATATCCCCTATCTATGCAACTATTATTGCTAGACTACTAAAATTTGGTAAGAAGTTGTACAAAGTAAGTCCCTTTCCTATTACCTATTACTTTTTGAAATCGGAAAAGGGAGCGGTGCACCTCCCATACAAATGAGATTTTTTATACCCCCTATCTATGCAACTATTATCGCTAGACTACTGAAATTTGATAAGACGTTGTATAAAGTAAGTCCTTTCCTATTACCTATCACTTTTTGAAACCGGAAAAGGTAGCGGTGCACCTCCCATACAAATGAGATTTTTCATACCCCCTATCTATGCAACTATTATTGCTAGACTACTGAAATTTGGTAAGAAGTTGTACAAAGTAAGTCCCTTTCCTATTACCTATTACTTTTTGAAATCGGAAAAGGGAGCGGTGCACCTCCCATACAAATGAGATTTTTCATACCCCCTATCTATGCAACTATTATCGCTAGACTACTGAAATTTGATAAGACGTTGTATAAAGTAAGTCCTTTCCTATTACCTATCACTTTTTGAAATCGGAAAAGGTAGCGGTGCACCTCCCATACAAATGAGATTTTTCATACCCCCTATCTATGCAACTATTATCGCTAGACTACTGAAATTTGGTAAGAAGTTGTACAAAGTAAGTCCCTTTCCTATTACCTATTACTTTTTGAAATCGGAAAAGGGAGCGGTGCACCTCCCATACAAATGGGAAATTTCATACTCAATATCTTTAGAAGTATTAATGCTAGACTAATAAGTTTTGGTAATGCGTTGTATAAAGTAAGTCCCTTTCATAATACCTATCCCTTTTTGAAATCGGAAAAGGGGGCGTGGCACCTCCCATACAAATGGGATCTTTCATACCCCCTATCTATGCAACTATTATCGCTAGACTACTAAATTTTGGTAAGGCGTTGTATAAAGTGAGTCTTTTTCTTATACCTATCCCTTTTTGAAATCGGAAAAGGGAGCGCTGCACCTCCCATACAAATGAGATTTTTCATACCCCCTATCTATGCAACTATTATTGCTAGACTACTGAAATTTGGTAAGAAGTTGTACAAAGTAAGTCCCTTTCCTATTACTTTTTGAAATCGGAAAAGGGAGCGGTGCACCTCCCATACAAATGAGATTTTTCATACCCCCTATCTATGCAACTATTATCGCTAGACTACTAAATTTTGGTAAGGCGTTGTATAAAGTAAGTCCTTTTCTTATACCTATCCCTTTTAGAAATCGGAAAAGGGAGCGGTGCACCTCCCATACAAATGAGATTTTTCATACCCCCTATCTATGCAACTATTATCGCTAGACTACTGAAATTTGGTAAGGCGTTGTATAAAGTAAGTCCTTTTCTTATACCAATCCCTTTTTGAAATCGGAAAAGGGGCCGTGGCACCTCCCATACAAATGGGATCTTTCATGCCCCCTATCTATGCAACTTTTATCGCTAGACTACTGAATTTTGGTAAGGCGTTGTATAAAGTAAGTCCTTTTCTTATACCAATCCCTTTTTGAAATCGGAAAAGGGGCCGTGGCACCTCCCATACAAATGGGATCTTTCATGCTACCTATCTATGCAACTATTATCGCTAGACTACTGAAACTTGGTAAGACATTGTATAAAGTAAGTCCCTTTATTAATACCTATCCCTTTTTGAAATCGGAAAAGGGGGCGTGGCACCTCCCATACAAATGGGATCTTTCATGTCCCCCTATCTATGCAACTATTATCGCTAGACTACTGAAACTTGGTAAGACATTGTATAAAGTAAGTCCCTTTATTAATACCTATCCCTTTTTGAAATCGGAAAAGGGGGCGGTGCACCTCCCATACAAATGGGAAATTTCATACTCAATATCTTTAGAAGTATTAATGCTAGACTAATAAGTTTTGGTAATGCGTTGTATAAAGTAAGTCCCTTTCCTAATACCTATCCCTTTTTGAAATCGGAAAAGGAAGCGTGGCACCTCCCATACAAATGGGATCTTTCATACCCCCTATCTATGCAACTATTATCGCTAGACTACTAAATTTTGGTAAGGCGTTGTATAAAGTAAGTCTTTTTCTTATACCTATCCCTTTTTGAAATTGGAAAAGGGAGCGCTGCACCTCCCATACAAATGAGATTTTTCATACCCCCTATCTATGCAACTATTATTGCTAGACTACTGAAATTTGGTAAGAAGTTGTACAAAGTAAGTCCCTTTCCTATTACTTTTTGAAATCGGAAAAGGGAGCGGTGCACCTCCCATACAAATGAGATTTTTCATACCCCCTATCTATGCAACTATTATCGCTAGACTACTAAATTTTGGTAAGGCGTTGTATAAAGTAAGTCCTTTTCTTATACCTATCCCTTTTAGAAATCGGAAAAGGGAGCGGTGCACCTCCCATACAAATGAGATTTTTCATACCCCCTATCTATGCAACTATTATCGCTAGACTACTGAAATTTGGTAAGGCGTTGTATAAAGTAAGTCCTTTTCATATACCAATCCCTTTTTGAAATCGGAAAAGGGGCCGTGGCACCTCCCATACAAATGGGATCTTTCATGCCCCCTATCTATGCAACTTTTATCGCTAGACTACTGAATTTTGGTAAGGCGTTGTATAAAGTAAGTCCTTTTCTTATACCAATCCCTTTTTGAAATCGGAAAAGGGGCCGTGGCACCTCCCATACAAATGGGGTCTTTCATACCCCCTATCTATGCAACTATTATGGCTAGACTACTGAAATTTGGTAAGAAGTTGTACAAAGTAAGTCCCTTTACTATTACCTATTACTTTTTGAAATCGGAAAAGGGAGCGGTGCACCTCCCATACAAATGAGATTTTTCATACCCCCTATCTATGCAACTATTATCGCTAGACTACTGAAATTTGATAAGACGTTGTATAAAGTAAGTCCCTTTCCTATTACCTATCACTTTTTGAAATCGGAAAAGGAAGCGGTGCACCTCCCATACAAATGAGATTTTTCATACCCCCTATCTATGCAACTATTATCGCTAGACTACTGAAATTTGATAAGACGTTGTATAAAGTAAGTCCCTTTCCTAATACCTATCCCTTTTTGAAATCGGAAAAGGGGGCGTGGGACCTCCCATACAAATGGGGTCTTTCATACCCCCTATCTATGCAACTATTATCGCTAGACTACTGAAATTTGGTAAGAGGTTGTATAAAGTAAGTCCCTTTCCTATTACCTTTCAGTTTTTGAAATCGGAAAGGGGAGCGGTGCACCTCCCATACAAATGAGATTTTTCATACCCCCTATCTATGCAACTATTATTGCTAGACTACTGAAATTTGGTAAGAAGTTGTACAAAGTAAGTCCCTTTCCTATTACCTATCACTTTTTGAAATCGGAAAAGGAAGCGGTGCACCTCCCATACAAATGAGATTTTTCATACCCCCTATCTATGCAACTATTATCGCTAGACTACTGAAATTTGATAAGACGTTGTATAAAGTAAGTCCTTTCCTATTACCTATCACTTTTTGAAATCGGAAAAGGTAGCGGTGCACCTCCCATACAAATGAGAACATTCATACTCAATATCTTTGGAGATATTAATGCTAGACTACTAAATTTTGGTGAGGCGTTGTATAAAGTAAGTCCTTTCTTATACCTATCCCTTTTTGAAATCGGAAAAGGGAGCGGTGCACCTCCCATACAAATGAGATTTTTCATACCCCCTATCTATGCAACTATTATTGCTAGACTACTGAAATTTGGTAAGAAGTTGTACAAAGTAAGTCCCTTTCCTATTACCTATTACTTTTTGAAATCGGAAAAGGGAGCGGTGCACCTCCCATACAAATGGGAAATTTCATACTCAATATCTTTAGAAGTATTAATGCTAGACTAATAAGTTTTGGTAATGCGTTGTATAAAGTAAGTCCCTTTCCTAATACCTATCCCCTTTTGAAATCGGAAAAGGGGGCGTGGCACCTCCCATACAAATGGGGTCTTTCATACCCCCTATCTATGCAACTATTATGGCTAGACTACGGAAATTTGGTAAGAAGTTGTACAAAGTAAGTCCCTTTACTATTACCTATTACTTTTTGAAATCGGAAAAGGGAGCGGTGCACCTCCCATACAAATGAGATTTTTCATACCCCCTATCTATGCAACTATTATTGCTAGACTACTGAAATTTGGTAAGAAGTTGTACAAAGTAAGTCCCTTTCCTATTACTTTTTGAAATCGGAAAAGGGAGCGGTGCACCTCCCATACAAATGAGATTTTTCATACCCCCTATCTATGCAACTATTATTGCTAGACTACTGAAATTTGGTAAGAAGTTGTACAAAGTAAGTCCCTTTCCTATTACCTATTACTTTTTGAAATCGGAAAAGGGAGCGGTGCACCTCCCATACAAATGGGAAATTTCATACTCAATATCTTTAGAAGTATTAATGCTAGACTAATAAGTTTTGGTAATGCGTTGTATAAAGTAAGTCCCTTTCCTAATACCTATCCCCTTTTGAAATCGGAAAAGGGGGCGTGGCACCTCCCATACAAATGGGGTCTTTCATACCCCCTATCTATGCAACTATTATGGCTAGACTACGGAAATTTGGTAAGAAGTTGTACAAAGTAAGTCCCTTTACTATTACCTATCACTTTTTGAAATCGGAAAAGGTAGCGGTGCACCTCCCATACAAATGAGAACATTCATACTCAATATCTTTGGAGATATTAATGCTAGACTACTAAATTTTGGTGAGGCGTTGTATAAAGTAAGTCCTTTCTTATACCTATCCCTTTTTGAAATCGGAAAAGGGAGCGGTGCACCTCCCATACAAATGAGATTTTTCATACCCCCTATCTATGCAACTATTATTGCTAGACTACTGAAATTTGGTAAGAAGTTGTACAAAGTAAGTCCCTTTCCTAATACCTATCCCTTTTTGAAATCGGAAAAGGAAGCGTGGCACCTCCCATACAAATGGGATCTTTCATACCCCCTATCTATGCAACTATTATCGCTAGACTACTAAATTTTGGTAAGGCGTTGTATAAAGTAAGTCTTTTTCTTATACCTATCCCTTTTTGAAATCGGAAAAGGGAGCGCTGCACCTCCCATACAAATGAGATTTTTCATACCCCCTATCTATGCAACTATTATTGCTAGACTACTGAAATTTGGTAAGAAGTTGTACAAAGTAAGTCCCTTTCCTATTACTTTTTGAAATCGGAAAAGGGAGCGGTGCACCTCCCATACAAATGAGATTTTTCATACCCCCTATCTATGCAACTATTATCGCTAGACTACTAAATTTTGGTAAGGCGTTGTATAAAGTAAGTCCTTTTCTTATACCTATCCCTTTTAGAAATCGGAAAAGGGAGCGGTGCACCTCCCATACAAATGAGATTTTTCATACCCCCTATCTATGCAACTATTATCGCTAGACTACTGAAATTTGGTAAGGCGTTGTATAAAGTAAGTCCTTTTCTTATACCAATCCCTTTTTGAAATCGGAAAAGGGGCCGTGGCACCTCCCATACAAATGGGATCTTTCATGCCCCCTATCTATGCAACTTTTATCGCTAGACTACTGAATTTTGGTAAGGCGTTGTATAAAGTAAGTCCTTTTCTTATACCAATCCCTTTTTGAAATCGGAAAAGGGGCCGTGGCACCTCCCATACAAATGGGGTCTTTCATACCCCCTATCTATGCAACTATTATGGCTAGACTACTGAAATTTGGTAAGAAGTTGTACAAAGTAAGTCCCTTTACTATTACCTATTACTTTTTGAAATCGGAAAAGGGAGCGGTGCACCTCCCATACAAATGAGATTTTTCATACCCCCTATCTATGCAACTATTATCGCTAGACTACTGAAATTTGATAAGACGTTGTATAAAGTAAGTCCCTTTCCTATTACCTATCACTTTTTGAAATCGGAAAAGGAAGCGGTGCACCTCCCATACAAATGAGATTTTTCATACCCCCTATCTATGCAACTATTATCGCTAGACTACTGAAATTTGATAAGACGTTGTATAAAGTAAGTCCCTTTCCTAATACCTATCCCTTTTTGAAATCGGAAAAGGGGGCGTGGGACCTCCCATACAAATGGGGTCTTTCATACCCCCTATCTATGCAACTATTATCGCTAGACTACTGAAATTTGGTAAGACGTTGTATAAAGTAAGTCCCTTTCCTATTACCTTTCAGTTTTTGAAATCGGAAAGGGGAGCGGTGCACCTCCCATACAAATGAGATTTTTCATACCCCCTATCTATGCAACTATTATTGCTAGACTACTGAAATTTGGTAAGAAGTTGTACAAAGTAAGTCCCTTTCCTATTACCTATCACTTTTTGAAAGCGGAAAAGGAAGCGGTGCACCTCCCATACAAATGAGATTTTTCATACCCCCTATCTATGCAACTATTATCGCTAGACTACTGAAATTTGATAAGACGTTGTATAAAGTAAGTCCTTTCCTATTACCTATCACTTTTTGAAATCGGAAAAGGTAGCGGTGCACCTCCCATACAAATGAGAACATTCATACTCAATATCTTTGGAGATATTAATGCTAGACTACTAAATTTTGGTGAGGCGTTGTATAAAGTAAGTCCTTTCTTATACCTATCCCTTTTTGAAATCGGAAAAGGGAGCGGTGCACCTCCCATACAAATGAGATTTTTCATACCCCCTATCTATGCAACTATTATTGCTAGACTACTGAAATTTGGTAAGAAGTTGTACAAAGTAAGTCCCTTTCCTATTACCTATTACTTTTTGAAATCGGAAAAGGGAGCGGTGCACCTCCCATACAAATGGGAAATTTCATACTCAATATCTTTAGAAGTATTAATGCTAGACTAATAAGTTTTGGTAATGCGTTGTATAAAGTAAGTCCCTTTCCTAATACCTATCCCCTTTTGAAATCGGAAAAGGGGGCGTGGCACCTCCCATACAAATGGGGTCTTTCATACCCCCTATCTATGCAACTATTATGGCTAGACTACGGAAATTTGGTAAGAAGTTGTACAAAGTAAGTCCCTTTACTATTACCTATTACTTTTTGAAATCGGAAAAGGGAGCGGTGCACCTCCCATACAAATGAGATTTTTCATACCCCCTATCTATGCAACTATTATCGCTAGACTACTGAAATTTGATAAGACGTTGTATAAAGTAAGTCCCTTTCCTATTACCTATCACTTTTTGAAATCGGAAAAGGAAGCGGTGCACCTCCCATACAAATGAGATTTTTCATACCCCCTATCTATGCAACTATTATCGCTAGACTACTGAAATTTGATAAGACGTTGTATAAAGTAAGTCCCTTTCCTAATACCTATCCCCTTTTGAAATCGGAAAAGGGGGCGTGGCACCTCCCATACAAATGGGGTCTTTCATACCCCCTATCTATGCAACTATTATCGCTAGACTACTAAATTTTGGTAAGGCGTTGTATAAAGTAAGTCTTTTTCTTATACCTATCCCTTTTTGAAATCGGAAAAGGGAGCGCTGCACCTCCCATACAAATGAGATTTTTCATACCCCCTATCTATGCAACTACTATTGCTAGACTACTGAAATTTGGTAAGAAGTTGTACAAAGTAAGTCCCTTTCCTATTACTTTTTGAAATCGGAAAAGGGAGCGGTGCACCTCCCATACAAATGAGATTTTTCATACCCCCTATCTATGCAACTATTATCGCTAGACTACTAAATTTTGGTAAGGCGTTGTATAAAGTAAGTCCTTTTCTTATACCTATCCCTTTTAGAAATCGGAAAAGGGAGCGGTGCACCTCCCATACAAATGAGATTTTTCATACCCCCTATCTATGCAACTATTATCGCTAGACTACTGAAATTTGGTAAGGCGTTGTATAAAGTAAGTCCTTTTCTTATACCAATCCCTTTTTGAAATCGGAAAAGGGGCCGTGGCACCTCCCATACAAATGGGATCTTTCATGCCCCCTATCTATGCAACTTTTATCGCTAGACTACTGAATTTTGGTAAGGCGTTGTATAAAGTAAGTCCTTTTCTTATACCAATCCCTTTTTGAAATCGGAAAAGGGGCCGTGGCACCTCCCATACAAATGGGGTCTTTCATACCCCCTATCTATGCAACTATTATGGCTAGACTACTGAAATTTGGTAAGAAGTTGTAGAAAGTAAGTCCCTTTACTATTACCTATTACTTTTTGAAATCGGAAAAGGGAGCGGTGCACCTCCCATACAAATGAGATTTTTCATACCCCCTATCTATGCAACTATTATCGCTAGACTACTGAAATTTGATAAGACGTTGTATAAAGTAAGTCCCTTTCCTATTACCTATCACTTTTTGAAATCGGAAAAGGGAGCGGTGCACCTCCCATACAAATGAGATTTTTCATACCCCCTATCTATGCAACTATTATCGCTAGACTACTGAAATTTGATAAGACGTTGTATAAAGTAAGTCCCTTTCCTAATACCTATCCCTTTTTGAAATCGGAAAAGGGGGCGTGGGACCTCCCATACAAATGGGGTCTTTCATACCCCCTATCTATGCAACTATTATCGCTAGACTACTGAAATTTGGTAAGACGTTGTATAAAGTAAGTCCCTTTCCTATTACCTTTCAGTTTTTGAAATCGGAAAGGGGAGCGGTGCACCTCCCATACAAATGAGATTTTTCATACCCCCTATCTATGCAACTATTATTGCTAGACTACTGAAATTTGGTAAGAAGTTGTACAAAGTAAGTCGCTTTCCTATTACCTATCACTTTTTGAAATCGGAAAAGGAAGCGGTGCACCTCCCATACAAATGAGATTTTTCATACCCCCTATCTATGCAACTATTATCGCTAGACTACTGAAATTTGATAAGACGTTGTATAAAGTAAGTCGTTTCCTATTACCTATCACTTTTTGATATCGGAAAAGGTAGCGGTGCACCTCCCATACAAATGAGAACATTCATACTCAATATCTTTGGAGATATTAATGCTAGACTACTAAATTTTGGTGAGGCGTTGTATAAAGTAAGTCCTTTCTTATACCTATCCCTTTTTGAAATCGGAAAAGGGAGCGGTGCACCTCCCATACAAATGAGATTTTTCATACCCCCTATCTATGCAACTATTATTGCTAGACTACTGAAATTTGGTAAGAAGTTGTACAAAGTAAGTCCCTTTCCTATTACCTATTACTTTTTGAAATCGGAAAAGGGAGCGGTGCACCTCCCATACAAATGGGAAATTTCATACTCAATATCTTTAGAAGTATTAATGCTAGACTAATAAGTTTTGGTAATGCGTTGTATAAAGTAAGTCCCTTTCCTAATACCTATCCCCTTTTGAAATCGGAAAAGGGGGCGTGGCACCTCCCATACAAATGGGGTCTTTCATACCCCCTATCTATGCAACTATTATGGCTAGACTACGGAAATTTGGTAAGAAGTTGTACAAAGTAAGTCCCTTTACTATTACCTATTACTTTTTGAAATCGGAAAAGGGAGCGGTGCACCTCCCATACAAATGAGATTTTTCATACCCCCTATCTATGCAACTATTATCGCTAGACTACTGAAATTTGATAAGACGTTGTATAAAGTAAGTCCCTTTCCTATTACCTATCACTTTTTGAAATCGGAAAAGGAAGCGGTGCACCTCCCATACAAATGAGATTTTTCATACCCCCTATCTATGCAACTATTATCGCTAGACTACTGAAATTTGATAAGACGTTGTATAAAGTAAGTCCCTTTCCTAATACCTATCCCCTTTTGAAATCGGAAAAGGGGGCGTGGCACCTCCCATACAAATGGGGTCTTTCATACCCCCTCTCTATGCAACTATTATCGCTAGACTACTAAATTTTGGTAAGGCGTTGTATAAAGTAAGTCTTTTTCTTATACCTATCCCTTTTTGAAATCGGAAAAGGGAGCGCTGCACCTCCCATACAAATGAGATGTTTCATACCCCCTATCTATGCAACTATTATTGCTAGACTACTGAAATTTGGTAAGAAGTTGTACAAAGTAAGTCCCTTTCCTATTACTTTTTGAAATCGGAAAAGGGAGCGGTGCACCTCCCATACAAATGAGATTTTTCATACCCCCTATCTATGCAACTATTATCGCTAGACTACTAAATTTTGGTAAGGCGTTGTATAAAGTAAGTCCTTTTCTTATACCTATCCCTTTTAGAAATCGGAAAAGGGAGCGGTGCACCTCCCATACAAATGAGATTTTTCATACCCCCTATCTATGCAACTATTATCGCTAGACTACTGAAATTTGGTAAGGCGTTGTATAAAGTAAGTCCTTTTCTTATACCAATCCCTTTTTGAAATCGGAAAAGGGGCCGTGGCACCTCCCATACAAATGGGATCTTTCATGCCCCCTATCTATGCAACTTTTATCGCTAGACTACTGAATTTTGGTAAGGCGTTGTATAAAGTAAGTCCTTTTCTTATACCAATCCCTTTTTGAAATCGGAAAAGGGGCCGTGGCACCTCCCATACAAATGGGGTCTTTCATACCCCCTATCTATGCAACTATTATGGCTAGACTACTGAAATTTGGTAAGAAGTTGTACAAAGTAAGTCCCTTTACTATTACCTATTACTTTTTGAAATCGGAAAAGGGAGCGGTGCACCTCCCATACAAATGAGATTTTTCATACCCCCTATCTATGCAACTATTATCGCTAGACTACTGAAATTTGATAAGACGTTGTATAAAGTAAGTCCCTTTCCTATTACCTATCACTTTTTGAAATCGGAAAAGGAAGCGGTGCACCTCCCATACAAATGAGATTTTTCATACCCCCTATCTATGCAACTATTATCGCTAGACTACTGAAATTTGATAAGACGTTGTATAAAGTAAGTCCCTTTCCTAATACCTATCCCTTTTTGAAATCGGAAAAGGGGGCGTGGGACCTCCCATACAAATGGGGTCTTTCATACCCCCTATCTATGCAACTATTATCGCTAGACTACTGAAATTTGGTAAGACGTTGTATAAAGTAAGTCCCTTTCCTATTACCTTTCAGTTTTTGAAATCGGAAAGGGGAACGGTGCACCTCCCATACAAATGAGATTTTTCATACCCCCTATCTATGCAACTATTATTGCTAGACTACTGAAATTTGGTAAGAAGTTGTACAAAGTAAGTCCCTTTCCTATTACCTATCACTTTTTGAAATCGGAAAAGGAAGCGGTGCACCTCCCATACAAATGAGATTTTTCATACCCCCTATCTATGCAACTATTATCGCTAGACTACTGAAATTTGATAAGACGTTGTATAAAGTAAGTCCTTTCCTATTACCTATCACTTTTTGAAATCGGAAAATGTAGCGGTGCACCTCCCATACAAATGAGAACATTCATACTCAATATCTTTGGAGATATTAATGCTAGACTACTAAATTTTGGTGAGGCGTTGTATAAAGTAAGTCCTTTCTTATACCTATCCCTTTTTGAAATCGGAAAAGGGAGCGGTGCACCTCCCATACAAATGAGATTTTTCATACCCCCTATCTATGCAACTATTATTGCTAGACTACTGAAATTTGGTAAGAAGTTGTACAAAGTAAGTCCCTTTCCTATTACTTTTTGAAATCGGAAAAGGGAGCGGTGCACCTCCCATACAAATGAGATTTTTCATACCCCCTATCTATGCAACTATTATCGCTAGACTACTAAATTTTGGTAAGGCGTTGTATAAAGTAAGTCCTTTTCTTATACCTATCCCTTTTTGAAATCGGAAAAGGGAGCGGTGCACCTCCCATACAAATGAGATTTTTCATACCCCCTATCTATGCAACTATTATCGCTAGACTACTGAAATTTGGTAAGGCGTTGTATAAAGTAAGTCCTTTTCTTATACCAATCCCTTTTTGAAATCGGAAAAGGGGCCGTGGCACCTCCCATACAAATGGGATCTTTCATGCCCCCTATCTATGCAACTTTTATCGCTAGACTACTGAATTTTGGTAAGGCGTTGTATAAAGTAAGTCCTTTTCTTATACCAATCCCTTTTTGAAATCGGAAAAGGGGCCGTGGCACCTCCCATACAAATGGGGTCTTTCATACCCCCTATCTATGCAACTATTATGGCTAGACTACTGAAATTTGGTAAGAAGTTGTAGAAAGTAAGTCCCTTTACTATTACCTATTACTTTTTGAAATCGGAAAAGGGAGCGGTGCACCTCCCATACAAATGAGATTTTTCATACCCCCTATCTATGCAACTATTATCGCTAGACTACTGAAATTTGATAAGACGTTGTATAAAGTAAGTCCCTTTCCTATTACCTATCACTTTTTGAAATCGGAAAAGGGAGCGGTGCACCTCCCATACAAATGAGATTTTTCATACCCCCTATCTATGCAACTATTATCGCTAGACTACTGAAATTTGATAAGACGTTGTATAAAGTAAGTCCCTTTCCTAATACCTATCCCTTTTTGAAATCGGAAAAGGGGGCGTGGGACCTCCCATACAAATGGGGTCTTTCATACCCCCTATCTATGCAACTATTATCGCTAGACTACTGAAATTTGGTAAGACGTTGTATAAAGTAAGTCCCTTTCCTATTACCTTTCAGTTTTTGAAATCGGAAAGGGGAGCGGTGCACCTCCCATACAAATGAGATTTTTCATACCCCCTATCTATGCAACTATTATTGCTAGACTACTGAAATTTGGTAAGAAGTTGTACAAAGTAAGTCGCTTTCCTATTACCTATCACTTTTTGAAATCGGAAAAGGAAGCGGTGCACCTCCCATACAAATGAGATTTTTCATACCCCCTATCTATGCAACTATTATCGCTAGACTACTGAAATTTGATAAGACGTTGTATAAAGTAAGTCGTTTCCTATTACCTATCACTTTTTGATATCGGAAAAGGTAGCGGTGCACCTCCCATACAAATGAGAACATTCATACTCAATATCTTTGGAGATATTAATGCTAGACTACTAAATTTTGGTGAGGCGTTGTATAAAGTAAGTCCTTTCTTATACCTATCCCTTTTTGAAATCGGAAAAGGGAGCGGTGCACCTCCCATACAAATGAGATTTTTCATACCCCCTATCTATGCAACTATTATTGCTAGACTACTGAAATTTGGTAAGAAGTTGTACAAAGTAAGTCCCTTTCCTATTACCTATTACTTTTTGAAATCGGAAAAGGGAGCGGTGCACCTCCCATACAAATGGGAAATTTCATACTCAATATCTTTAGAAGTATTAATGCTAGACTAATAAGTTTTGGTAATGCGTTGTATAAAGTAAGTCCCTTTCCTAATACCTATCCCCTTTTGAAATCGGAAAAGGGGGCGTGGCACCTCCCATACAAATGGGGTCTTTCATACCCCCTATCTATGCAACTATTATGGCTAGACTACGGAAATTTGGTAAGAAGTTGTACAAAGTAAGTCCCTTTACTATTACCTATTACTTTTTGAAATCGGAAAAGGGAGCGGTGCACCTCCCATACAAATGAGATTTTTCATACCCCCTATCTATGCAACTATTATCGCTAGACTACTGAAATTTGATAAGACGTTGTATAAAGTAAGTCCCTTTCCTATTACCTATCACTTTTTGAAATCGGAAAAGGAAGCGGTGCACCTCCCATACAAATGAGATTTTTCATACCCCCTATCTATGCAACTATTATCGCTAGACTACTGAAATTTGATAAGACGTTGTATAAAGTAAGTCCCTTTCCTAATACCTATCCCCTTTTGAAATCGGGCGTGGCACCTCCCATACAAATGGGGTCTTTCATACCCCCTCTCTATGCAACTATTATCGCTAGACTACTAAATTTTGGTAAGGCGTTGTATAAAGTAAGTCTTTTTCTTATACCTATCCCTTTTTGAAATCGGAAAAGGGAGCGCTGCACCTCCCATACAAATGAGATGTTTCATACCCCCTATCTATGCAACTATTATTGCTAGACTACTGAAATTTGGTAAGAAGTTGTACAAAGTAAGTCCCTTTCCTATTACTTTTTGAAATCGGAAAAGGGAGCGGTGCACCTCCCATACAAATGAGATTTTTCATACCCCCTATCTATGCAACTATTATCGCTAGACTACTAAATTTTGGTAAGGCGTTGTATAAAGTAAGTCCTTTTCTTATACCTATCCCTTTTAGAAATCGGAAAAGGGAGCGGTGCACCTCCCATACAAATGAGATTTTTCATACCCCCTATCTATGCAACTATTATCGCTAGACTACTGAAATTTGGTAAGGCGTTGTATAAAGTAAGTCCTTTTCTTATACCAATCCCTTTTTGAAATCGGAAAAGGGGCCGTGGCACCTCCCATCTTTCATGCCCCCTATCTATGCAACTTTTATCGCTAGACTACTGAATTTTGGTAAGGCGTTGTATAAAGTAAGTCCTTTTCTTATACCAATCCCTTTTTGAAATCGGAAAAGGGGCCGTGGCACCTCCCATACAAATGGGGTCTTTCATACCCCCTATCTATGCAACTATTATGGCTAGACTACTGAAATTTGGTAAGAAGTTGTACAAAGTAAGTCCCTTTACTATTACCTATTACTTTTTGAAATCGGAAAAGGGAGCGGTGCACCTCCCATACAAATGAGATTTTTCATACCCCCTATCTATGCAACTATTATCGCTAGACTACTGAAATTTGATAAGACGTTGTATAAAGTAAGTCCCTTTCCTATTACCTATCACTTTTTGAAATCGGAAAAGGAAGCGGTGCACCTCCCATACAAATGAGATTTTTCATACCCCCTATCTATGCAACTATTATCGCTAGACTACTGAAATTTGATAAGACGTTGTATAAAGTAAGTCCCTTTCCTAATACCTATCCCTTTTTGAAATCGGAAAAGGGGGCGTGGGACCTCCCATACAAATGGGGTCTTTCATACCCCCTATCTATGCAACTATTATCGCTAGACTACTGAAATTTGGTAAGACGTTGTATAAAGTAAGTCCCTTTCCTATTACCTTTCAGTTTTTGAAATCGGAAAGGGGAACGGTGCACCTCCCATACAAATGAGATTTTTCATACCCCCTATCTATGCAACTATTATTGCTAGACTACTGAAATTTGGTAAGAAGTTGTACAAAGTAAGTCCCTTTCCTATTACCTATCACTTTTTGAAATCGGAAAAGGAAGCGGTGCACCTCCCATACAAATGAGATTTTTCATACCCCCTATCTATGCAACTATTATCGCTAGACTACTGAAATTTGATAAGACGTTGTATAAAGTAAGTCCTTTCCTATTACCTATCACTTTTTGAAATCGGAAAATGTAGCGGTGCACCTCCCATACAAATGAGAACATTCATACTCAATATCTTTGGAGATATTAATGCTAGACTACTAAATTTTGGTGAGGCGTTGTATAAAGTAAGTCCTTTCTTATACCTATCCCTTTTTGAAATCGGAAAAGGGAGCGCTGCACCTCCCATACAAATGAGATTTTTCATACCCCCTATCTATGCAACTATTATTGCTAGACTACTGAAATTTGGTAAGAAGTTGTACAAAGTAAGTCCCTTTCCTATTACCTATTACTTTTTTAAATCGGAAAAGGGAGCGGTGCACCTCCCATACAAATGGGAAATTTCATACTCAATATCTTTAGAAGTATTAATGCTAGACTAATAATTTTTGGTAATGCGTTGTATAAAGTAAGTCCCTTTCCTAATACCTATCCCCTTTTGAAATCGGAAAAGGGGGCGTGGCACCTCCCATACAAATGGGGTCTTTCATACCCCCTATCTATGCAACTATTATGGCTAGACTACGGAAATTTGGTAAGAAGTTGTACAAAGTAAGTCCCTTTACTATTACCTATTACTTTTTGAAATCGGAAAAGGGAGCGGTGCACCTCCCATACAAATGAGATTTTTCATACCCCCTATCTATGCAACTATTATCGCTAGACTACTGAAATTTGATAAGACGTTGTATAAAGTAAGTCCCTTTCCTATTACCTATCACTTTTTGAAATCGGAAAAGGAAGCGGTGCACCTCCCATACAAATGAGATTTTTCATACCCCCTATCTATGCAACTATTATCGCTAGACTACTGAAATTTGATAAGACGTTGTATAAAGTAAGTCCCTTTCCTAATACCTATCCCTTTTTGAAATCGGAAAAGGGGGCGTGGGACCTCCCATACAAATGGGGTCTTTCATACCCCCTATCTATGCAACTATTATCGCTAGACTACTAAATTTTGGTAAGGCGTTGTATAAAGTAAGTCTTTTTCTTATACCTATCCCTTTTTGAAATCGGAAAAGGGAGCGCTGCACCTCCCATACAAATGAGATTTTTCATACCCCCTATCTATGCAACTATTATTGCTAGACTACTGAAATTTGGTAAGAAGTTGTACAAAGTAAGTCCCTTTCCTATTACTTTTTGAAATCGGAAAAGGGAGCGGTGCACCTCCCATACAAATGAGATTTTTCATACCCCCTATCTATGCAACTATTATCGCTAGACTACTAAATTTTGGTAAGGCGTTGTATAAAGTAAGTCCTTTTCTTATACCTATCCCTTTTAGAAATCGGAAAAGGGAGCGGTGCACCTCCCATACAAATGAGATTTTTCATACCCCCTATCTATGCAACTATTATCGCTAGACTACTGAAATTTGGTAAGGCGTTGTATAAAGTAAGTCCTTTTCTTATACCAATCCCTTTTTGAAATCGGAAAAGGGGCCGTGGCACCTCCCATACAAATGGGATCTTTCATGCCCCCTATCTATGCAACTTTTATCGCTAGACTACTGAATTTTGGTAAGGCGTTGTATAAAGTAAGTCCTTTTCTTATACCAATCCCTTTTTGAAATCGGAAAAGGGGCCGTGGCACCTCCCATACAAATGGGGTCTTTCATACCCCCTATCTATGCAACTATTATGGCTAGACTACTGAAATTTGGTAAGAAGTTGTACAAAGTAAGTCCCTTTACTATTACCTATTACTTTTTGAAATCGGAAAAGGGAGCGGTGCACCTCCCATACAAATGAGATTTTTCATACCCCCTATCTATGCAACTATTATCGCTAGACTACTGAAATTTGATAAGACGTTGTATAAAGTAAGTCCCTTTCCTATTACCTATCACTTTTTGAAATCGGAAAAGGAAGCGGTGCACCTCCCATACAAATGAGATTTTTCATACCCCCTATCTATGCAACTATTATCGCTAGACTACTGAAATTTGATAAGACGTTGTATAAAGTAAGTCCCTTTCCTAATACCTATCCCTTTTTGAAATCGGAAAAGGGGGCGTGGGACCTCCCATACAAATGGGGTCTTTCATACCCCCTATCTATGCAACTATTATCGCTAGACTACTGAAATTTGGTAAGACGTTGTATAAAGTAAGTCCCTTTCCTATTACCTTTCAGTTTTTGAAATCGGAAAGGGGAGCGGTGCACCTCCCATCCAAATGAGATTTTTCATACCCCCTATCTATGCAACTATTATTGCTAGACTACTGAAATTTGGTAAGAAGTTGTACAAAGTAAGTCCCTTTCCTATTACCTATCACTTTTTGAAATCGGAAAAGGAAGCGGTGCACCTCCCATACAAATGAGATTTTTCATACCCCCTATCTATGCAACTATTATCGCTAGACTACTGAAATTTGATAAGACGTTGTATAAAGTAAGTCCTTTCCTATTACCTATCACTTTTTGAAATCGGAAAAGGTAGCGGTGCACCTCCCATACAAATGAGAACATTCATACTCAATATCTTTGGAGATATTAATGCTAGACTACTAAATTTTGGTGAGGCGTTGTATAAAGTAAGTCCTTTCTTATACCTATCCCTTTTTGAAATCGGAAAAGGGAGCGGTGCACCTCCCATACAAATGAGATTTTTCATACCCCCTATCTATGCAACTATTATTGCTAGACTACTGAAATTTGGTAAGAAGTTGTACAAAGTAAGTCCCTTTCCTATTACCTATTACTTTTTGAAATCGGAAAAGGGAGCGGTGCACCTCCCATACAAATGGGAAATTTCATACTCAATATCTTTAGAAGTATTAATGCTAGACTAATAAGTTTTGGTAAAGCGTTGTATAAAGTAAGTCCCTTTCCTAATACCTATCCCCTTTTGAAATCGGAAAAGGGGGCGTGGCACCTCCCATACAAATGGGGTCTTTCATACCCCCTATCTATGCAACTATTATGGCTAGACTACTGAAATTTGGTAAGAAGTTGTACAAAGTAAGTCCCTTTACTATTACCTATTACTTTTTGAAATCGGAAAAGGGAGCGGTGCACCTCCCATACAAATGAGATTTTTCATACCCCCTATCTATGCAACTTTTATCGCTAGACTACTGAAATTTGATAAGACGTTGTATAAAGTAAGTCCCTTTCCTATTACCTATCACTTTTTGAAATCGGAAAAGGAAGCGGTGCACCTCCCATACAAATGAGATTTTTCATACCCCCTATCTATGCAACTATTATCGCTAGACTACTGAAATTTGATAAGACGTTGTATAAAGTAAGTCCCTTTCCTAATACCTATCCCTTTTTGAAATCGGAAAAGGGGGCGTGGGACCTCCCATACAAATGGGGTCTTTCATACCCCCTATCTATGCAACTATTATCGCTAGACTACTAAATTTTGGTAAGGCGTTGTATAAAGTAAGTCTTTTTCTTATACCTATCCCTTTTTGAAATCGGAAAAGGGAGCGCTGCACCTCCCATACAAATGAGATTTTTCATACCCCCTATCTATGCAACTATTATTGCTAGACTACTGAAATTTGGTAAGAAGTTGTACAAAGTAAGTCCCTTTCCTATTACTTTTTGAAATCGGAAAAGGGAGCGGTGCACCTCCCATACAAATGAGATTTTTCATACCCCCTATCTATGCAACTATTATCGCTAGACTACTAAATTTTGGTAAGGCGTTGTATAAAGTAAGTCCTTTTCTTATACCTATCCCTTTTAGAAATCGGAAAAGGGAGCGGTGCACCTCCCATACAAATGAGATTTTTCATACCCCCTATCTATGCAACTATTATCGCTAGACTACTGAAATTTGGTAAGGCGTTGTATAAAGTAAGTCCTTTTCTTATACCAATCCCTTTTTGAAATCGGAAAAGGGGCCGTGGCACCTCCCATACAAATGGGATCTTTCATGCCCCCTATCTATGCAACTTTTATCGCTAGACTACTGAATTTTGGTAAGGCGTTGTATAAAGTAAGTCCTTTTCTTATACCAATCCCTTTTTGAAATCGGAAAAGGGGCCGTGGCACCTCCCATACAAATGGGGTCTTTCATACCCCCTATCTATGCAACTATTATGGCTAGACTACTGAAATTTGGTAAGAAGTTGTACAAAGTAAGTCCCTTTACTATTACCTATTACTTTTTGAAATCGGAAAAGGGAGCGGTGCACCTCCCATACAAATGAGATTTTTCATATCCCCTATCTATGCAACTATTATCGCTAGACTACTGAAATTTGATAAGACGTTGTATAAAGTAAGTCCCTTTCCTATTACCTATCACTTTTTGAAATCGGAAAAGGAAGCGGTGCACCTCCCATACAAATGAGATTTTTCATACCCCCTATCTATGCAACTATTATCGCTAGACTACTGAAATTTGATAAGACGTTGTATAAAGTAAGTCCCTTTCCTAATACCTATCCCTTTTTGAAATCGGAAAAGGGGGCGTGGGACCTCCCATACAAATGGGGTCTTTCATACCCCCTATCTATGCAACTATTATCGCTAGACTACTGAAATTTGGTAAGACGTTGTATAAAGTAAGTCCCTTTCCTATTACCTTTCAGTTTTTGAAATCGGAAAGGGGAGCGGTGCACCTCCCATACAAATGAGATTTTTCATACCCCCTATCTATGCAACTATTATTGCTAGACTACTGAAATTTGGTAAGAAGTTGTACAAAGTAAGTCCCTTTACTATTACCTATTACTTTTTGAAATCGGAAAAGGGAGCGGTGCACCTCCCATACAAATGAGATTTTTCATACCCCCTATCTATGCAACTATTATCGCTAGACTACTGAAATTTGATAAGACGTTGTATAAAGTAAGTCCTTTCCTATTACCTATCACTTTTTGAAATCGGAAAAGGTAGCGGTGCACCTCCCATACAAATGAGAACATTCATACTCAATATCTTTGGAGATATTAATGCTAGACTACTAAATTTTGGTGAGGCGTTGTATAAAGTAAGTCCTTTCTTATACCTATCCCTTTTTGAAATCGGAAAAGGGAGCGGTGCACCTCCCATACAAATGAGATTTTTCATACCCCCTATCTATGCAACTATTATTGCTAGACTACTGAAATTTGGTAAGAAGTTGTACAAAGTAAGTCCCTTTCCTATTACCTATTACTTTTTGAAATCGGAAAAGGGAGCGGTGCACCTCCCATACAAATGGGAAATTTCATACTCAATATCTTTAGAAGTATTAATGCTAGACTAATAAGTTTTGGTAATGCGTTGTATAAAGTAAGTCCCTTTCCTAATACCTATCCCTTTTTGAAATCGGAAAAGGGGGCGTGGCACCTCTCATACAAATGGGGTCTTTCATACCCCCTATCTATGCAACTATTATGGCTAGACTACTGAAATTTGGTAAGAAGTTGTACAAAGTAAGTCCCTTTACTATTACCTATTACTTTTTGAAATCGGAAAAGGGAGCGGTGCACCTCCCATACAAATGAGATTTTTCATACCCCCTATCTATGCAACTATTATCGCTAGACTACTGAAATTTGATAAGACGTTGTATAAAGTAAGTCCCTTTCCTATTACCTATCACTTTTTGAAATCGGAAAAGGAAGCGGTGCACCTCCCATACAAATGAGATTTTTCATACCCCCTATCTATGCAACTATTATCGCTAGACTACTGAAATTTGATAAGACGTTGTATAAAGTAAGTCCCTTTCCTAATACCTATCCCTTTTTGAAATCGGAAAAGGGGGCGTGGGACCTCCCATACAAATGGGGTCTTTCATACCCCCTATCTATGCAACTATTATCGCTAGACTACTAAATTTTGGTAAGGCGTTGTATAAAGTAAGTCTTTTTCTTATACCTATCCCTTTTTGAAATCGGAAAAGGGAGCGCTGCACCTCCCATACAAATGAGATTTTTCATACCCCCTATCTATGCAACTATTATTGCTAGACTACTGAAATTTGGTAAGAAGTTGTACAAAGTAAGTCCCTTTCCTATTACTTTTTGAAATCGGAAAAGGGAGCGGTGCACCTCCCATACAAATGAGATTTTTCATACCCCCTATCTATGCAACTATTATCGCTAGACTACTAAATTTTGGTAAGGCGTTGTATAAAGTAAGTCCTTTTCTTATACCTATCCCTTTTAGAAATCGGAAAAGGGAGCGGTGCACCTCCCATACAAATGAGATTTTTCATACCCCCTATCTATGCAACTATTATCGCTAGACTACTGAAATTTGGTAAGGCGTTGTATAAAGTAAGTCCTTTTCTTATACCAATCCCTTTTTGAAATCGGAAAAGGGGCCGTGGCACCTCCCATACAAATGGGATCTTTCATGCCCCCTATCTATGCAACTTTTATCGCTAGACTACTGAATTTTGGTAAGGCGTTGTATAAAGTAAGTTCTTTTCTTATACCAATCCCTTTTTGAAATCGGAAAAGGGGCCGTGGCACCTCCCATACAAATGGGATCTTTCATGCTACCTATCTATGCAACTATTATCGCTAGACTACTGAAACTTGGTAAGACATTGTATAAAGTAAGTCCCTTTATTAATACCTATCCCTTTTTGAAATCGGAAAAGGGGGCGGTGCACCTCCCATACAAATGGGAAATTTCATACTCAATATCTTTAGAAGTATTAATGCTAGACTAATAAGTTTTGGTAATGCGTTGTATAAAGTAAGTCCCTTTCCTAATACCTATCCCTTTTTGAAATCGGAAAAGGGGGCGTGGCACCTCCCATACAAATGGGATCTTTCATACCCCCTATCTATGCAACTATTATCGCTAGACTACTAAATTTTGGTAAGGCGTTGTATAAAGTAAGTCTTTTTCTTATACCTATCCCTTTTTGAAATCGGAAAAGGGAGCGCTGCACCTCCCATACAAATGAGATTTTTCATACCCCCTATCTATGCAACTATTATTGCTAGACTACTGAAATTTGGTAAGAAGTTGTACAAAGTAAGTCCCTTTCCTATTACTTTTTGAAATCGGAAAAGGGAGCGGTGCACCTCCCATACAAATGAGATTTTTCATACCCCCTATCTATGCAACTATTATCGCTAGACTACTAAATTTTGGTAAGGCGTTGTATAAAGTAAGTCCTTTTCTTATACCTATCCCTTTTAGAAATCGGAAAAGGGAGCGGTGCACCTCCCATACAAATGAGATTTTTCATACCCCCTATCTATGCAACTATTATCGCTAGACTACTGAAATTTGGTAAGGCGTTGTATAAAGTAAGTCCTTTTCTTATACCAATCCCTTTTTGAAATCGGAAAAGGGGCCGTGGCACCTCCCATACAAATGGGATCTTTCATGCCCCCTATCTATGCAACTTTTATCGCTAGACTACTAAATTTTGGTAAGGCGTTGTATAAAGTAAGTCCTTTTCTTATACCAATCCCTTTTTGAAATCGGAAAAGGGGCCGTGGCACCTCCCATACAAATGGGGTCTTTCATACCCCCTATCTATGCAACTATTATGGCTAGACTACTGAAATTTGGTAAGAAGTTGTACAAAGTAAGTCCCTTTACTATTACCTATTACTTTTTGAAATCGGAAAAGGGAGCGGTGCACCTCCCATACAAATGAGATTTTTCATACCCCCTATCTATGCAACTATTATCGCTAGACTACTGAAATTTGATAAGACGTTGTATAAAATAAGTCCCTTTCCTATTACCTATCACTTTTTGAAATCGGAAAAGGAAGCGGTGCACCTCCCATACAAATGAGATTTTTCATACCCCCTATCTATGCAACTATTATCGCTAGACTACTGAAATTTGATAAGACGTTGTATAAAGTAAGTCCCTTTCCTAATACATATCCCTTTTTGAAATCGGAAAAGGGGGCGTGGGACCTCCCATACAAATGGGGTCTTTCATACCCCCTATCTATGCAACTATTATCGCTAGACTACTGAAATTTGGTAAGACGTTGTATAAAGTAAGTCCCTTTCCTATTACCTTTCAGTTTTTGAAATCGGAAAGGGGAGCGGTGCACCTCCCATACAAATGAGATTTTTCATACCCCCTATCTATGCAACTATTATTGCTAGACTACTGAAATTTGGTAAGAAGTTCTACAAAGTAAGTCCCTTTACTATTACCTATTACTTTTTGAAATCGGAAAAGGGAGCGGTGCACCTCCCATACAAATGAGATTTTTCATACCCCCTATCTATGCAACTATTATCGCTAGACTACTGAAATTTGATAAGACGTTGTATAAAGTAAGTCCTTTCCTATTACCTATCACTTTTTGAAATCGGAAAAGGTAGCGGTGCACCTCCCATACAAATGAGAACATTCATACTCAATATCTTTGGAGATATTAATGCTAGACTACTAAATTTTGGTGAGGCGTTGTATAAAGTAAGTCCTTTCTTATACCTATCCCTTTTTGAAATCGGAAAAGGGAGCGGTGCACCTCCCATACAAATGAGATTTTTCATACCCCCTATCTATGCAACTATTATTGCTAGACTACTGAAATTTGGTAAGAAGTTGTACAAAGTAAGTCCCTTTCCTATTACCTATTACTTTTTGAAATCGGAAAAGGGAGCGGTGCACCTCCCATACAAATGGGAAATTTCATACTCAATATCTTTAGAAGTATTAATGCTAGACTAATAAGTTTTGGTAATGCGTTGTATAAAGTAAGTCCCTTTCCTAATACCTATCCCCTTTTGAAATCGGAAAAGGGGGCGTGGCACCTCCCATACAAATGGGGTCTTTCATACCCCCTATCTATGCAACTATTATGGCTAGACTACTGAAATTTGGTAAGAAGTTGTACAAAGTAAGTCCCTTTACTATTACCTATTACTTTTTGAAATCGGAAAAGGGAGCGGTGCACCTCCCATACAAATGAGATTTTTCATACCCCCTATCTATGCAACTATTATCGCTAGACTACTGAAATTTGATAAGACGTTGTATAAAGTAAGTCCCTTTCCTATTACCTATCACTTTTTGAAATCGGAAAAGGAAGCGGTGCACCTCCCATACAAATGAGATTTTTCATACCCCCTATCTATTCAACTATTATCGCTAGACTACTGAAATTTGATAAGACGTTGTATAAAGTAAGTCCCTTTCCTAATACCTATCCCTTTTTGAAATCGGAAAAGGGGGCGTGGGACCTCCCATACAAATGGGGTCTTTCATACCCCCTATCTATGCAACTATTATCGCTAGACTACTGAAATTTGGTAAGACGTTGTATAAAGTAAGTCCCTTTCCTATTACCTTTCAGTTTTTGAAATCGGAAAGGGGAGCGGTGCACCTCCCATACAAATGAGATTTTTCATACCCCCTATCTATGCAACTATTATTGCTAGACTACTGAAATTTGGTAAGAAGTTGTACAAAGTAAGTCCCTTTACTATTACCTATTACTTTTTGAAATCGGAAAAGGGAGCGGTGCACCTCCCATACAAATGAGATTTTTCATACCCCCTATCTATGCAACTATTATCGCTAGACTACTGAAATTTGATAAGACGTTGTATAAAGTAAGTCCTTTCCTATTACCTATCACTTTTTGAAATCGGAAAAGGTAGCGGTGCACCTCCCATACAAATGAGAACATTCATACTCAATATCTTTGGAGATATTAATGCTAGACTACTAAATTTTGGTGAGGCGTTGTATAAAGTAAGTTCTTTCTTATACCTATCCCTTTTTGAAATCGGAAAAGGGAGCGGTGCACCTCCCATACAAATGAGAACATTCATACTCAATATCTTTGGAGATATTAATGCTAGACTACTAAATTTTGGTGAGGCGTTGTATAAAGTAAGTCCTTTCTTATACCTATCCCTTTTTGAAATCGGAAAAGGGAGCGCTGCACCTCCCATACAAATGAGATTTTTCATACCCCCTATCTATGCAACTATTATTGCTAGACTACTGAAATTTGGTAAGAAGTTGTACAAAGTAAGTCCCTTTCCTATTACTTTTTGAAATCGGAAAAGGGAGCGGTGCACCTCCCATACAAATGGGAAATTTCATACTCAATATCTTTAGAAGTATTAATGCTAGACTAATAAGTTTTGGTAATGCGTTGTATAAAGTAAGTCCCTTTCCTAATACCTATCCCTTTTTGAAATCGGAAAAGGGGGCGTGGCACCTCCCATACAAATGGGATCTTTCATACCCCCTATCTATGCAACTATTATCGCTAGACTACTAAATTTTGGTAAGGCGTTGTATAAAGTAAGTCTTTTTCTTATACCTATCCCTTTTTGAAATCGGAAAAGGGAGCGCTGCACCTCCCATACAAATGAGATTTTTCATACCCCCTATCTATGCAACTGTTATTGCTAGACTACTGAAATTTGGTAAGGCGTTGTATAAAGTAAGTCCCTTTCCTAATACCCATCCCGTTTTGAAATCGGAAAAGGGGGCGTGGCACCTCCCATACAAATGAGATTTTTCATATCCCCTATCTATGCAACTATTATTGCTAGACTACTGAAATTTGGTAAGAAGTTGTACAAAGTAAGTCCCTTTCCTATTACTTCTTGAAATCGGAAAAGGGAGCGGTGCACCTCCCATACAAATGAGATTTTTCATACCCCCTATCTATGCAACTATTATCGCTAGACTACTGAAATTTGGTAAGGCGTTGTATAAAGTAAGTCCCTTTCCTAATACCCATCCCGTTTTGAAATCGGAAAAGGGGGCGTGGCACCTCCCATACAAATGAGATTTTTCATATCCCCTATCTATGCAACTATTATTGCTAGACTACTGAAATTTGGTAAGAAGTTGTACAAAGTAAGTCCCTTTCCTATTACCTATTACTTTTTGAAATCGGAAAAGGGAGCGGTGCACCTCCCATACAAATGAGATTTTTTATACCCCCTATCTATGCAACTATTATCGCTAGACTACTGAAATTTGATAAGACGTTGTATAAAGTAAGTCCTTTCCTATTACCTATCACTTTTTGAAATCGGAAAAGGTAGCGGTGCACCTCCCATACAAATGAGATTTTTCATACCCCCTATCTATGCAACTATTATCGCTAGACTACTGAAATTTGGTAAGGCGTTGTATAAAGTAAGTCCCTTTCCTCATACCCATCCCGTTTTGAAATCGGAAAAGGGGGCGTGGCACCTCCCATACAAATGAGATTTTTCATACCCCCTATCTATGCAACTATTATTGCTAGACTACTGAAAGTTGGTAAGAAGTTGTACAAAGTAAGTCCCTTTCCTATTACCTATCACTTTTTGAAATCGGAAAAGGTAGCGGTGCACCTCCCATACAAATGAGATTTTTCATACCCCCTATCTATGCAACTATTATCGCTAGACTACTGAAATTTGGTAAGGCGTTGTATAAAGTAAGTCCCTTTCCTCATACCCATCCCGTTTTGAAATCGGAAAAGGGGGCGTGGCACCTCCCATACAAATGAGATTTTTCATACCCCCTATCTATGCAACTATTATCGCTAGACTACTGAAATTTGATAAGACGTTGTATAAAGTAAGTCTCTTTCCTATTACCTATCACTTTTTGAAATCGGAAAAGGAAGCGGTGCACCTCCCATACAAATGAGATTTTTCATACCCCCTATCTATGCAACTATTATCGCTAGACTACTGAAATTTGATAAGACGTTGTATAAAGTAAGTCCCTTTCCTATTACCTTTCAGTTTTTGCAATCGGAAAGGGGAGCGGTGCACCTCCCATACAAATGAGATTTTTCATACCCCCTATCTATGCAACTATTATTGCTAGACTACTGAAATTTGGTAAGAAGTTGTACAAAGTAAGTCCCTTTACTATTACCTATTACTTTTTGAAATCGGAAAAGGGAGCGGTGCACCTCCCATACAAATGAGATTTTTCATACCCCCTATCTATGCAACTATTATCGCTAGACTACTGAAATTTGATAAGACGTTGTATAAAGTAAGTCCTTTCCTATTACCTATCACTTTTTGAAATCGGAAAAGGTAGCGGTGCACCTCCCATACAAATGAGAACATTCATACTCAATATCTTTGGAGGTATTAATGCTAGACTACTAAATTTTGGTAAGGCGTTGTATAAAGTAAGTCCTTTCTTATACCTATCCCTTTTTGAAATCGGAAAAGGGAGCGGTGCACCTCCCATACAAATGAGATTTTTCATACCCCCTATCTATGCAACTATTATTTCTAGACTACTGAAATTTGGTAAGAAGTTGTACAAAGTAAGTCCCTTTCCTATTACCTATTACTTTTTGAAATCGGAAAAGGGAGCGGTGCACCTCCCATACAAATGAGATTTTTCATACCCCCTATCTATGCAACTATTATCGCTAGACTACTGAAATTTGATAAGACGTTGTATAAAGTAAGTCCTTTCCTATTACCTATCACTTTTTGAAATCGGAAAAGGTAGCGGTGCACCTCCCATACAAATGAGATTTTTCATACCCCCTATCTATGCAACTATTATCGCTAGACTACTGAAATTTGGTAAGGCGTTGTATAAAGTAAGTCCCTTTCCTAATACCCATCCCGTTTTGAAATCGGAAAAGGGGGCGTGGCACCTCCCATACAAATGGGATCTTTCATACCCCGTATCTATGCAACTATTATCGCTAGACTACTAAATTTTGGTAAGGCGTTGTATAAAGTAAGTCCTTTTCTTATACCTATCCCTTTTTGAAATCGGAAAAGGGAGCGGTGCACCTCCCATACAAATGAGATTTTTCATACCCCCTATCTATGCAACTATTATTGCTAGACTACTGAAATTTGGTAAGAAGTTGTACAAAGTAAGTCCCTTTCCTATTACCTATTACTTTTTGAAATCGGAAAAGGGAGCGGTGCACCTCCCATACAAATGAGATTTTTTATACCCCCTATCTATGCAACTATTATCGCTAGACTACTGAAATTTGATAAGACGTTGTATAAAGTAAGTCCTTTCCTATTACCTATCACTTTTTGAAATCGGAAAAGGTAGCGGTGCACCTCCCATACAAATGAGATTTTTCATACCCCCTATCTATGCAACTATTATCGCTAGACTACTGAAATTTGGTAAGAAGTTGTACAAAGTAAGTCCCTTTCCTATTACCTATTACTTTTTGAAATCGGAAAAGGGAGCGGTGCACCTCCCATACAAATGGGAAATTTCATACTCAATATCTTTAGAAGTATTAATGCTAGACTAATAAGTTTTGGTAATGCGTTGTATAAAGTAAGTCCCTTTCCTAATACCTATCCCTTTTTGAAATCGGAAAAGGGGGCGTGGCACCTCCCATACAAATGGGATCTTTCATACCCCCTATCTATGCAACTATTATCGCTAGACTACTAAATTTTGGTAAGGCGTTGTATAAAGTAAGTCTTTTTCTTATACCTATCCCTTTTTGAAATCGGAAAAGGGAGCGCTGCACCTCCCATACAAATGAGATTTTTCATACCCCCTATCTATGCAACTATTATTGCTAGACTACTGAAATTTGGTAAGAAGTTGTACAAAGTAAGTCCCTTTCCTATTACTTTTTGAAATCGGAAAAGGGAGCGGTGCACCTCCCATACAAATGAGATTTTTCATACCCCCTATCTATGCAACTATTATCGCTAGACTACTAAATTTTGGTAAGGCGTTGTATAAAGTAAGTCCTTTTCTTATACCTATCCCTTTTAGAAATCGGAAAAGGGAGCGGTGCACCTCCCATACAAATGAGATTTTTCATACCCCCTATCTATGCAACTATTATCGCTAGACTACTGAAATTTGGTAAGGCGTTGTATAAAGTAAGTCCCTTTCCTAATACCTATCCCTTTTTGAAATCGGAAAAGGGGGCGTGGCACCTCCCATACAAATGGGATCTTTCATACCCCCTATCTATGCAACTATTATTGCTAGACTACTGAAATTTGGTAAGAAGTTGTACAAAGTAAGTCCCTTTCCTATTACCTATCCCTTTTAGAAATCGGCAAAGGGAGCGGTGCACCTCCCATACAAATGAGATTTTTCATACCCCCTATCTATGCAACTATTATCGCTAGACTACTGAAATTTGTTAAGGCGTTGTATAAAGTAAGTCCCTTTCCTAATACCCATCCCGTTTTGAAATCGGAAAAGGGGGCGTGGCACCTCCCATACAAATGAGATTTTTCATATCCCCTATCTATGCAACTATTATTGCTAGACTACTGAAATTTGGTAAGAAGTTGTACAAAGTAAGTCCCTTTCCTATTACCTATTACTTTTTGAAATCGGAAAAGGGAGCGGTGCACCTCCCATACAAATGAGATTTTTTATACCCCCTATCTATGCAACTATTATCGCTAGACTACTGAAATTTGGTAAGAAGTTGTACAAAGTAAGTCCCTTTCCTATTACCTATTACTTTTTGAAATCGGAAAAGGGAGCGGTGCACCTCCCATACAAATGAGATTTTTCATACCCCCTATCTATGCAACTATTATTGCTAGACTACTGAAATTTGGTAAGAAGTTGTACAAAGTAAGTCCCTTTCCTATTACTTTTTGAAATCGGAAAAGGGAGCGGTGCACCTCCCATACAAATGAGATATTTCATACCCCCTATCTATGCAACTATTATCGCTAGACTACTGAAATTTGTTAAGGCGTTGTATAAAGTAAGTCCCTTTCCTAATACCCATCCCGTTTTGAAATCGGAAAAGGGGGCGTGGCACCTCCCATACAAATGAGATTTTTCATATCCCCTATCTATGCAACTATTATTTCTAGACTACTGAAATTTGATAAGACGTTGTATAAAGTAAGTCCTTTCCTATTACCTATCACTTTTTGAAATCGGAAAAGGTAGCGGTGCACCTCCCATACAAATGAGATTTTTCATACCCCCTATCTATGCAACTATTATTGCTAGACTACTGAAATTTGGTAAGAAGTTGTACAAAGTAAGTCCCTTTCCTATTACTTTTTGAAATCGGAAAAGGGAGCGGTGCACCTCCCATACAAATGAGATTTTTCATACCCCCTATCTATGCAACTATTATCGCTAGACTACTGAAATTTGATAAGACGTTGTATAAAGTAAGTCCTTTCCTATTACCTATCACTTTTTGAAATCGGAAAAGGTAGCGGTGCACCTCCCATACAAATGAGATTTTTCATACCCCCTATCTATGCAACTATTATCGCTAGACTACTGAAATTTGGTAAGGCGTTGTATAAAGTAAGTCCCTTTCCTAATACCCATCCCGTTTTGAAATCGGAAAAGGGGGCGTGGCACCTCCCATACAAATGGGATCTTTCATACCCCGTATCTATGCAACTATTATCGCTAGACTACTAAATTTTGGTAAGGCGTTGTATAAAGTAAGTCCTTTTCTTTTACCTATCCCTTTTTGAAATCGGAAAAGGGAGCGGTGCACCTCCCATACAAATGAGATTTTTCATACCCCCTATCTATGCAACTATTATTGCTAGACTACTGAAATTTGGTAAGAAGTTGTACAAAGTAAGTCCCTTTCCTATTACCTATTACTTTTTGAAATCGGAAAAGGGAGCGGTGCACCTCCCATACAAATGAGATTTTTTATACCCCCTATCTATGCAACTATTATCGCTAGACTACTGAAATTTGATAAGACGTTGTATAAAGTAAGTCCTTTCCTATTACCTATCACTTTTTGAAATCGGAAAAGGTAGCGGTGCACCTCCCATACAAATGAGATTTTTCATACCCCCTATCTATGCAACTATTATCGCTAGACTACTGAAATTTGGTAAGAAGTTGTACAAAGTAAGTCCCTTTCCTATTACCTATTACTTTTTGAAATCGGAAAAGGGAGCGGTGCACCTCCCATACAAATGGGAAATTTCATACTCAATATCTTTAGAAGTATTAATGCTAGACTAATAAGTTTTGGTAATGCGTTGTATAAAGTAAGTCCCTTTCCTAATACCTATCCCTTTTTGAAATCGGAAAAGGGGGCGTGGCACCTCCCATACAAATGGGATCTTTCATACCCCCTATCTATGCAACTATTATCGCTAGACTACTAAATTTTGGTAAGGCGTTGTATAAAGTAAGTCTTTTTCTTATACCTATCCCTTTTTGAAATCGGAAAAGGGAGCGCTGCACCTCCCATACAAATGAGATTTTTCATACCCCCTATCTATGCAACTATTATTGCTAGACTACTGAAATTTGGTAAGAAGTTGTACAAAGTAAGTCCCTTTCCTATTACTTTTTGAAATCGGAAAAGGGAGCGGTGCACCTCCCATACAAATGAGATTTTTCATACCCCCTATCTATGCAACTATTATCGCTAGACTACTCAATTTTGGTAAGGCGTTGTATAAAGTAAGTCCTTTTCTTATACCTATCCCTTTTAGAAATCGGAAAAGGGAGCGGTGCACCTCCCATACAAATGAGATTTTTCATACCCCCTATCTATGCAACTATTATCGCTAGACTACTGAAATTTGGTAAGGCGTTGTATAAAGTAAGTCCCTTTCCTAATACCTATCCCTTTTTGAAATCGGAAAAGGGGGCGTGGCACCTCCCATACAAATGGGATCTTTCATACCCCCTATCTATGCAACTATTATTGCTAGACTACTGAAATTTGGTAAGAAGTTGTACAAAGTAAGTCCCTTTCCTATTACCTATCCCTTTTAGAAATCGGAAAAGGGAGCGGTGCACCTCCCATACAAATGAGATTTTTCATACCCCCTATCTATGCAACTATTATCGCTAGACTACTGAAATTTGTTAAGGCGTTGTATAAAGTAAGTCCCTTTCCTAATACCCATCCCGTTTTGAAATCGGAAAAGGGGGCGTGGCACCTCCCATACAAATGAGATTTTTCATATCCCCTATCTATGCAACTATTATTGCTAGACTACTGAAATTTGGTAAGAAGTTGTACAAAGTAAGTCCCTTTCCTATTACCTATTACTTTTTGAAATCGGAAAAGGGAGCGGTGCACCTCCCATACAAATGAGATTTTTTATACCCCCTATCTATGCAACTATTATCGCTAGACTACTGAAATTTGGTAAGAAGTTGTACAAAGTAAGTCCCTTTCCTATTACTTTTTGAAATCGGAAAAGGGAGCGCTGCACCTCCCATACAAATGAGATTTTTCATACCCCCTATCTATGCAACTATTATTGCTAGACTACTGAAATGTGGTAAGAAGTTGTACAAAGTAAGTCCCTTTCCTATTACTTTTTGAAATCGGAAAAGGGAGCGGTGCACCTCCCATACAAATGAGATTTTTCATACCCCCTATCTATGCAACTATTATCGCTAGACTACTGAAATTTGTTAAGGCGTTGTATAAAGTAAGTCCCTTTCCTAATACCCATCCCGTTTTGAAATCGGAAAAGGGGGCGTGGCACCTCCCATACAAATGAGATTTTTCATATCCCCTATCTATGCAACTATTATTTCTAGACTACTGAAATTTGGTAAGAAGTTGTACAAAGTAAGTCCCTTTCCTATTACCTATTACTTTTTGAAATCGGAAAAGGGAGCGGTGCACCTCCCATACAAATGAGATTTTTCATACCCCCTATCTATGCAACTATTATCGCTAGACTACTGAAATCTGATAAGACGTTGTATAAAGTAAGTCCTTTCCTATTACCTATCACTTTTTGAAATCGGAAAAGGTAGCGGTGCACCTCCCATACAAATGAGATTTTTCATACCCCCTATCTATGCAACTATTATCGCTAGACTACTGAAATTTGGTAAGGCGTTGTATAAAGTAAGTCCCTTTCCTAATACCCATCCCGTTTTGAAATCGGAAAAGGGGGCGTGGCACCTCCCATACAAATGAGATTTTTCATATCCCCTATCTATGCAACTATTATTTCTAGACTACTGAAATTTGGTAAGAAGTTGTACAAAGTAAGTCCCTTTCCTATTACCTATTACTTTTTGAAATCGGAAAAGGGAGCGGTGCACCTCCCATACAAATGAGATTTTTCATACCCCCTATCTATGCAACTATTATCGCTAGACTACTGAAATCTGATAAGACGTTGTATAAAGTAAGTCCTTTCCTATTACCTATCACTTTTTGAAATCGGAAAAGGTAGCGGTGCACCTCCCATACAAATGAGATTTTTCATACCCCCTATCTATGCAACTATTATCGCTAGACTACTAAATTTTGGTAAGGCGTTGTATAAAGTAAGTCCTTTTCTTATACCTATCCCTTTTTGAAATCGGAAAAGGGAGCGGTGCACCTCCCATACAAATGAGATTTTTCATACCCCCTATCTATGCAACTATTATCGCTAGACTACTGAAATTTGGTAAGAAGTTGTACAAAGTAAGTCCCTTTCCTATTACCTATTACTTTTTGAAATCGGAAAAGGGAGCGGTGCACCTCCCATACAAATAGGAAATTTCATACTCAATATCTTTAGAAGTATTAATGCTAGACTAATAAGTTTTGGTAATGCGTTGTATAAAGTAAGTCCCTTTCCTAATACCTATCCCTTTTTGAAATCGGAAAAGGGGGCGTGGCACCTCCCATACAAATGGGATCTTTCATACCCCCTATCTATGCAACTATTATCGCTAGACTACTAAATTTTGGTAAGGCGTTGTATAAAGTAAGTCTTTTTCTTATACCTATCCCTTTTTGAAATCGGAAAAGGGAGCGGTGCACCTCCCATACAAATGAGATTTTTCATACCCCCTATCTATGCAACTATTATCGCTAGACTACTGAAATTTGGTAAGGCGTTGTATAAAGTAAGTCCCTTTCCTAATACCTATCCCTTTTTGAAATCGGAAAAGGGGGCGTGGCACCTCCCATACAAATGAGATTTTTCATACCCCCTATCTATGCAACTATTATTGCTAGACTACTGAAATTTGGTAAGAAGTTGTACAAAGTAAGTCCCTTTCCTATTACTTTTTGAAATCGGAAAAGGGAGCGGTGCACCTCCCATACAAATGAGATTTTTCATACCCCCTATCTATGCAACTATTATCGCTAGACTACTAAATTTTGGTAAGGCGTTGTATAAAGTAAGTCCTTTTCTTATACCTATCCCTTTTAGAAATCGGAAAAGGGAGCGGTGCACCTCCCATACAAATGAGATTTTTCATACCCCTTATCTATGCAACTATTATCGCTAGACTACTGAAATTTGGTAAGGCGTTGTATAAAGTAAGTCCCTTTCCTAATACCTATCCCTTTTTGAAATCGGAAAAGGGGGCGTGGCACCTCCCATACAAATGGGATCTTTCATACCCCCTATCTATGCAACTATTATTGCTAGACTACTGAAATTTGGTAAGAAGTTGTACAAAGTAAGTCCCTTTCCTATTACCTATCCCTTTTAGAAATCGGAAAAGGGAGCGGTGCACCTCCCATACAAATGAGATTTTTCATACCCCCTATCTATGCAACTATTATCGCTAGACTACTGAAATTTGTTAAGGCGTTGTATAAAGTAAGTCCCTTTCCTAATACCCATCCCGTTTTGAAATCGGAAGAGGGGGCGTGGCACCTCCCATACAAATGAGATTTTTCATATCCCCTATCTATGCAACTATTATTGCTAGACTACTGAAATTTGGTAAGAAGTTGTACAAAGTAAGTCCCTTTCCTATTACCTATTACTTTTTGAAATCGGAAAAGGGAGCGGTGCACCTCCCATACAAATGAGATTTTTTATACCCCCTATCTATGCAACTATTATCGCTAGACTACTGAAATTTGGTAAGAAGTTGTACAAAGTAAGTCCCTTTCCTATTACTTTTTGAAATCGGAAAAGGGAGCGCTGCACCTCCCATACAAATGAGATTTTTCATACCCCCTATCTATGCAACTATTATTGCTAGACTACTGAAATTTGGTAAGAAGTTGTACAAAGTAAGTCCCTTTCCTATTACTTTTTGAAATCGGAAAAGGGAGCGGTGCACCTCCCATACAAATGAGATTTTTCATACCCCCTATCTATGCAACTATTATCGCTAGACTACTGAAATTTGTTAAGGCGTTGTATAAAGTAAGTCCCTTTCCTAATACCCATCCCGTTTTGAAATCGGAAAAGGGGGCGTGGCACCTCCCATACAAATGAGATTTTTCATATCCCCTATCTATGCAACTATTATTTCTAGACTACTGAAATTTGGTAAGAAGTTGTACAAAGTAAGTCCCTTTCCTATTACCTATTACTTTTTGAAATCGGAAAAGGGAGCGGTGCACCTCCCATACAAATGAGATTTTTCATACCCCCTATCTATGCAACTATTATCGCTAGACTACTGAAATTTGGTAAGGCGTTGTATAAAGTAAGTCCCTTTCCTAATACCCATCCCGTTTTGAAATCGGAAAAGGGGGCGTGGCACCTCCCATACAAATGGGATCTTTCATACCCCGTATCTATGCAACTATTATCGCTAGACTACTAAATTTTGGTAAGGCGTTGTATAAAGTAAGTCCTTTTCTTATACCTATCCCTTTTTGAAATCGGAAAAGGGAGCGGTGCACCTCCCATACAAATGAGATTTTTCATACCCCCTATCTATGCAACTATTATTGCTAGACTACTGAAATTTGGTAAGAAGTTGTACAAAGTAAGTCCCTTTCCTATTACCTAATACTTTTTGAAATCGGAAAAGGGAGCGGTGCACCTCCCATACAAATGAGATTTTTTATACCCCCTATCTATGCAACTATTATCGCTAGACTACTGAAATTTGATAAGACGTTGTATAAAGTAAGTCCTTTCCTATTACCTATCACTTTTTGAAATCGGAAAAGGTAGCGGTGCACCTCCCATACAAATGAGATTTTTCATACCCCCTATCTATGCAACTATTATCGCTAGACTACTGAAATTTGGTAAGGCGTTGTATAAAGTAAGTCCCTTTCCTAATACCCATCCCGTTTTGAAATCGGAAAAGGGGGCGTGGCACCTCCCATACAAATGGGATCTTTCATACCCCGTATCTATGCAACTATTATCGCTAGACTACTAAATTTTGGTAAGGCGTTGTATAAAGTAAGTCCTTTTCTTATACCTATCCCTTTTTGAAATCGGAAAAGGGAGCGGTGCACCTCCCATACAAATGAGATTTTTCATACCCCCTATCTATGCAACTATTATTGCTAGACTACTGAAATTTGGTAAGAAGTTGTACAAAGTAAGTCCCTTTCCTATTACCTATTACTTTTTGAAATCGGAAAAGGGAGCGGTGCACCTCCCATACAAATGGGAAATTTCATACTCAATATCTTTAGAAGTATTAATGCTAGACTAATAAGTTTTGGTAATGCGTTGTATAAAGTAAGTCCCTTTCCTAATACCTATCCCTTTTTGAAATCGGAAAAGGGGGCGTGGCAGCTCCCATACAAATGAGATCTTTCATACCCCCTATCTATGCAACTATTATCGCTAGACTACTAAATTTTGGTAAGGCGTTGTATAAAGTAAGTCTTTTTCTTATACCTATCCCTTTTTGAAATCGGAAAAGGGAGCGCTGCACCTCCCATACAAATGAGATTTTTCATACCCCCTATCTATGCAACTATTATTGCTAGACTACTGAAATTTGGTAAGAAGTTGTACAAAGTAAGTCCCTTTCCTATTACTTTTTGAAATCGGAAAAGGGAGCGGTGCACCTCCCATACAAATGAGATTTTTCATACCCCCTATCTATGCAACTATTATCGCTAGACTACTAAATTTTGGTAAGGCGTTGTATAAAGTAAGTCCTTTTCTTATACCTATCCCTTTTAGAAATCGGAAAAGGGAGCGGTGCACCTCCCATACAAATGAGATTTTTCATACCCCCTATCTATGCAACTATTATCGCTAGACTACTGAAATTTGGTAAGGCGTTGTATAAAGTAAGTCCCTTTCCTAATACCTATCCCTTTTTGAAATCGGAAAAGGGGGCGTGGCACCTCCCATACAAATGGGATCTTTCATACCCCCTATCTATGAAACTATTATTGCTAGACTACTGAAATTTGGTAAGAAGTTGTACAAAGTAAGTCCCTTTATTATTACCTATCCCTTTTAGAAATCGGAAAAGGGAGCGGTGCACCTCCCATACAAATGAGATTTTTCATACCCCCTATCTATGCAACTATTATCGCTAGACTACTGAAATTTGTTAAGGCGTTGTATAAAGTAAGTCCCTTTCCTAATACCCATCCCGTTTTGAAATCGGAAAAGGGGGCGTGGCACCTCCCATACAAATGAGATTTTTCATATCCCCTATCTATGCAACTATTATTGCTAGACTACTGAAATTTGGTAAGAAGTTGTACAAAGTAAGTCCCTTTCCTATTACCTATTACTTTTTGAAATCGGAAAAGGGAGCGGTGCACCTCCCATACAAATGAGATTTTTTATACCCCCTATCTATGCAACTATTATCGCTAGACTACTGAAATTTGGTAAGAAGTTGTACAAAGTAAGTCCCTTTCCTATTACCTATTACTTTTTGAAATCGGAAAAGGGAGCGCTGCACCTCCCATACAAATGAGATTTTTCATACCCCCTATCTATGCAACTATTATTGCTAGACTACTGAAATTTGGTAAGAAGTTGTACAAAGTAAGTCCCTTTCCTATTACTTTTTGAAATCGGAAAAGGGAGCGGTGCACCTCCCATACAAATGAGATTTTTCATACCCCCTATCTATGCAACTATTATCGCTAGACTACTGAAATTTGTTAAGGCGTTGTATAAAGTAAGTCCCTTTCCTAATACCCATCCCGTTTTGAAATCGGAAAAGGGGGCGTGGCACCTCCCATACAAATGAGATTTTTCATATCCCCTATCTATGCAACTATTATTGCTAGACTACTGAAATTTGGTAAGAAGTTGTACAAAGTAAGTCCCTTTCCTATTACCTATTACTTTTTGAAATCGGAAAAGGGAGCGGTGCACCTCCCATACAAATGAGATTTTTCATACCCCCTATCTATGCAACTATTATCGCTAGACTACTGAAATTTGATAAGACGTTGTATAAAGTAAGTCCTTTCCTAATACCCATCCCGTTTTGAAATCGGAAAAGGGGGCGTGGCACCTCCCATACAAATGGGATCTTTCATACCCCGTATCTATGCAACTATTATCGCTAGACTACTGAAATTTGGTAAGAAGTTGTACAAAGTAAGTCCCTTTCCTATTACCTATTACTTTTTGAAATCGGAAAAGGGAGCGGTGCACCTCCCATACAAATGGGAAATTTCATACTCAATATCTTTAGAAGTATTAATGCTAGACTAATAAGTTTTGGTAATGCGTTGTATAAAGTAAGTCCCTTTCCTAATACCTATCCCTTTTTGAAATCGGAAAAGGGGGCGTGGCACCTCCCATACAAATGGGATCTTTCATACCCCCTATCTATGCAACTATTATCGCTAGACTACTAAATTTTGGTAAGGCGTTGTATAAAGTAAGTCCTTTTCTTATACCTATCCCTTTTTGAAATCGGAAAAGGGAGCGGTGCACCTCCCATACAAATGAGATTTTTCATACCCCCTATCTATGCAACTTTTATTGCTAGACTACTGAAATTTGGTAAGAAGTTGTACAAAGTAAGTCCCTTTCCTATTACCTATTACTTTTTGAAATCGGAAAAGGGAGCGGTGCACCTCCCATACAAATGAGATTTTTTATACCCCCTATCTATGCAACTATTATCGCTAGACTACTGAAATTTGATAAGACGTTGTATAAAGTAAGTCCTTTCCTATTACCTATCACTTTTTGAAATCGGAAAAGGTAGCGGTGCACCTCCCATACAAATGAGATTTTTCATACCCCCTATCTATGCAACTATTATCGCTAGACTACTGAAATTTGGTAAGAAGTTGTACAAAGTAAGTCCCTTTCCTATTACCTATTACTTTTTGAAATCGGAAAAGGGAGCGGTGCACCTCCCATACAAATGGGAAATTTCATACTCAATATCTTTAGAAGTATTAATGCTAGACTAATAAGTTTTGGTAATGCGTTGTATAAAGTAAGTCCCTTTCCTAATACCTATCCCTTTTTGAAATCGGAAAAGGGGGCGTGGCACCTCCCATACAAATGGGATCTTTCATACCCCCTATCTATGCAACTATTATCGCTAGACTACTAAATTTTGGTAAGGCGTTGTATAAAGTAAGTCTTTTTCTTATACCTATCCCTTTTTGAAATCGGAAAAGGGAGCGCTGCACCTCCCATACAAATGAGATTTTTCATACCCCCTATCTATGCAACTATTATTGCTAGACTACTGAAATTTGGTAAGAAGTTGTACAAAGTAAGTCCCTTTCCTATTACTTTTTGAAATCGGAAAAGGGAGCGGTGCACCTCCCATACAAATGAGATTTTTCATACCCCCTATCTATGCAACTATTATCGCTAGACTACTAAATTTTGGTAAGGCGTTGTATAAAGTAAGTCCTTTTCTTATACCTATCCCTTTTAGAAATCGGAAAAGGGAGCGGTGCACCTCCCATACAAATGAGATTTTTCATACCCCCTATCTATGCAACTATTATCGCTAGACTACTGAAATTTGGTAAGGCGTTGTATAAAGTAAGTCCCTTTCCTAATACCTATCCCTTTTTGAAATCGGAAAAGGGGGCGTGGCACCTCCCATACAAATGGGATCTTTCATACCCCCTATCTATGCAACTATTATTGCTAGACTACTGAAATTTGGTAAGAAGTTGTACAAAGTAAGTCCCTTTCCTATTACCTATCCCTTTTAGAAATCGGAAAAGGGAGCGGTGCACCTCCCATACAAATGAGATTTTTCATACCCCCTATCTATGCAACTATTATCGCTAGACTACTGAAATTTGTTAAGGCGTTGTATAAAGTAAGTCCCTTTCCTAATACCCATCCCGTTTTGAAATCGGAAAAGGGGGCGTGGCACCTCCCATACAAATGAGATTTTTCATATCCCCTATCTATGCAACTATTATTGCTAGACTACTGAAATTTGGTAAGAAGTTGTACAAAGTAAGTCCCTTTCCTATTACCTATTACTTTTTGAAATCGGAAAAGGGAGCGGTGCACCTCCCATACAAATGAGATTTTTTATACCCCCTATCTATGCAACTATTATCGCTAGACTACTGAAATTTGATAAGACGTTGTATAAAGTAAGTCCTTTCCTATTACCTATCACTTTTTGAAATCGGAAAAGGTAGCGGTGCACCTCCCATACAAATGAGATTTTTCATACCCCCTATCTATGCAACTATTATTGCTAGACTACTGAAAGTTGGTAAGAAGTTGTACAAAGTAAGTCCCTTTCCTATTACCTATTACTTTTTGAAATCGGAAAAGGGAGCGGTGCACCTCCCATACAAATGAGATTTTTTTATACCCCCTATCAATGCAACTATTATCGCTAGACTACTGAAATTTGATAAGACGTTGTATAAAGTAAGTCCTTTCCTATTACCTATCACTTTTTGAAATCGGAAAAGGTAGCGGTGCAGCTCCCATACAAATGAGATTTTTAATACCCCCTATCTATGCAACTATTATCGCTAGACTACTAAATTTTGGTAAGGCGTTGTATAAAGTAAGTATTTTTCTTATACCTATCCCTTTTTGAAATCGGAAAAGGGAGCGCTGCACCTCCCATACAAATGAGATTTTTCATACCCCCTATCTATGCAACTATTATTGCTAGACTACTGAAATTTGGTAAGAAGTTGTACAAAGTAAGTCCCTTTCCTATTACTTTTTGAAATCGGAAAAGGGAGCGGGGCACCTCCCATACAAATGAGATTTTTCATACCCCCTATCTATGCAACTATTATCGCTAGACTACTAAATTTTGGTAAGGCGTTGTATAAAGTAAGTCCTTTTCTTATACCTATCCCTTTTAGAAATCGGAAAAGGGAGCGGTGCACCTCCCATACAAATGAGATTTTTCATACCCCCTATCTATGCAACTATTATCGCTAGACTACTGAAATTTGGTAAGGCGTTGTATAAAGTAAGTCCCTTTCCTAATACCTATCCCTTTTTGAAATCGGAAAAGGGGGCGTGGCACCTCCCATACAAATGGGATCTTTCATACCCCCTATCTATGCAACTATTATTGCTAGACTACTGAAATTTGGTAAGAAGTTGTACAAAGTAAGTCCCTTTCCTATTACCTATCCCTTTTAGAAATCGGAAAAGGGAGCGGTGCACCTCCCATACAAATGAGATTTTTCATACCCCCTATCTATGCAACTATTATCGCTAGACTACTGAAATTTGTTAAGGCGTTGTATAAAGTAAGTCCCTTTCCTAATACCCATCCCGTTTTGAAATCGGAAAAGGGGGCGTGGCACCTCCCATACAAATGAGATTTTTCATATCCCCTATCTATGCAACTATTATTGCTAGACTACTGAAATTTGGTAAGAAGTTGTACAAAGTAAGTCCCTTTCCTATTACCTATTACTTTTTGAAATCGGAAAAGGGAGCGGTGCACCTCCCATACAAATGAGATTTTTTATACCCCCTATCTATGCAACTATTATTGCTAGACTACTGAAATTTGATAAGACGTTGTATAAAGTAAGTCCTTTCCTATTACCTATCACTTTTTGAAATCGGAAAAGGTAGCGGTGCACCTCCCATACAAATGAGATTTTTCATACCCCCTATCTATGCAACTATTATTGCTAGACTACTGAAAGTTGGTAAGAAGTTGTACAAAGTAAGTCCCTTTCCTATTACCTATTACTTTTTGAAATCGGAAAAGGGAGCGGTGCACCTCCCATACAAATGAGATTTTTTTATACCCCCTATCAATGCAACTATTATCGCTAGACTACTGAAATTTGATAAGACGTTGTATAAAGTAAGTCCTTTCCTATTACCTATCACTTTTTGAAATCGGAAAAGGTAGCGGTGCACCTCCCATACAAATGAGATTTTTCATACCCCCTATCTATGCAACTATTATCGCTAGACTACTGAAATTTGGTAAGGCGTTGTATAAAGTAAGTCCCTTTCCTAATACCCATCCCGTTTTGAAATCGGAAAAGGGGGCGTGGCACCTCCCATACAAATGAGATTTTTCATACCCCCTATCTATGCAACTATTATCGCTAGACTACTGAAATTTGATAAGACGTTGTATAAAGTAAGTCCCTTTCCTATTACCTATCACTTTTTGAAATCGGAAAAGGAAGCGGTGCACCTCCCATACAAATGAGATTTTTCATACCCCCTATCTATGCAACTATTATCGCTAGACTACTGAAATTTGATAAGACGTTGTATAAAGTAAGTCCCTTTCCTAATACCTATCCCTTTTTGAAATCGGAAAAGGGGGCGTGGGACCTCCCATACAAATGGGGTCTTTCATACCCCCATTCTATGCAACTATTATCGCTAGACTACTGAAATTTGGTAAGACGTTGTATAAAGTAAGTCCCTTTCCTATTACCTTTCAGTTTTTGCAATCGGAAAGGGGAGCGGTGCACCTCCCATACAAATGAGATTTTTCATACCCCCTATCTATGCAACTATTATTGCTAGACTACTGAAATTTGGTAAGAAGTTGTACAAAGTAAGTCCCTTTACTATTACCTATTACTTTTTGAAATCGGAAAAGGGAGCGGTGCACCTCCCATACAAATGAGATTTTTCATACCCCCTATCTATGCAACTATTATCGCTAGACTACTGAAATTTGATAAGACGTTGTATAAAGTAAGTCCTTTCCTATTACCTATCACTTTTTGAAATCGGAAAAGGTAGCGGTGCACCTCCCATACAAATGAGAACATTCATACTCAATATCTTTGGAGGTATTAATGCTAGACTACTAAATTTTGGTAAGGCGTTGTATAAAGTAAGTCCTTTCTTATACCTATCCCTTTTTGAAATCGGAAAAGGGAGCGGTGCACCTCCCATACAAATGAGATTTTTCATACCCCCTATCTATGCAACTATTATTGCTAGACTACTGAAATTTGGTAAGAAGTTGTACAAAGTAAGTCCCTTTCCTATTACCTATTACTTTTTGAAATCGGAAAAGGGAGCGGTGCACCTCCCATACAAATGAGATTTTTCATACCCCCTATCTATGCAACTATTATCGCTAGACTACTGAAATTTGATAAGACGTTGTATAAAGTAAGTCCTTTCCTATTACCTATCACTTTTTGAAATCGGAAAAGGTAGCGGTGCACCTCCCATACAAATGAGATTTTTCATACCCCCTATCTATGCAACTATTATCGCTAGACTACTGAAATTTGGTAAGGCGTTGTATAAAGTAAGTCCCTTTCCTAATACCCATCCCGTTTTGAAATCGGAAAAGGGGGCGTGGCACCTCCCATACAAATGGGATCTTTCATACCCCGTATCTATGCAACTATTATCGCTAGACTACTAAATTTTGGTAAGGCGTTGTATAAAGTAAGTCCTTTTCTTATACCTATCCCTTTTTGAAATCGGAAAAGGGAGCGGTGCACCTCCCATACAAATGAGATTTTTCATACCCCCTATCTATGCAACTATTATTGCTAGACTACTGAAATTTGGTAAGAAGTTGTACAAAGTAAGTCCCTTTCCTATTACCTATTACTTTTTGAAATCGGAAAAGGGAGCGGTGCACCTCCCATACAAATGAGATTTTTTATACCCCCTATCTATGCAACTATTATCGCTAGACTACTGAAATTTGATAAGACGTTGTATAAAGTAAGTCCTTTCCTATTACCTATCACTTTTTGAAATCGGAAAAGGTAGCGGTGCACCTCCCATACAAATGAGATTTTTCATACCCCCTATCTATGCAACTATTATCGCTAGACTACTAAAATTTGGTAAGAAGTTGTACAAAGTAAGTCCCTTTCCTATTACCTATTACTTTTTGAAATCGGAAAAGGGAGCGGTGCACCTCCCATACAAATGGGAAATTTCATACTCAATATCTTTAGAAGTATTAATGCTAGACTAATAAGTTTTGGTAATGCGTTGTATAAAGTAAGTCCCTTTCCTAATACCTATCCCTTTTTGAAATCGGAAAAGGGGGCGTGGCACCTCCCATACAAATGGGATCTTTCATACCCCCTATCTATGCAACTATTATCGCTAGACTACTAAATTTTGGTAAGGCGTTGTATAAAGTAAGTCCTTTTCTTATACCTATCCCTTTTTGAAATCGGAAAAGGGAGCGCTGCACCTCCCATACAAATGAGATTTTTCATACCCCCTATCTATGCAACTATTATTGCTAGACTACTGAAATTTGGTAAGAAGTTGTACAAAGTAAGTCCCTTTCCTATTACTTTTTGAGATCGGAAAAGGGAGCGGTGCACCTCCCATACAAATGAGATTTTTCATACCCCCTATCTATGCAACTATTATCGCTAGACTACTAAATTTTGGTAAGGCGTTGTATAAAGTAAGTCCTTTTCTTATACCTATCCCTTTTTGAAATCGGAAAAGGGAGCGGTGCACCTCCCATACAAATGAGATTTTTCATACCCCCTATCTATGCAACTATTATCGCTAGACTAGTGAAATTTGGTAAGGCGTTGTATAAAGTAAGTCCCTTTCCTAATACCTATCCCTTTTTGAAATCGGAAAAGGGGGCGTGGCACCTCCCATACAAATGGGATCTTTCATACCCCCTATCTATGCAACTATTATCGCTAGACTACTGAAATTTGGTAAGGCGTTGTATAAAGTAAGTACCTTTCCTAATACCTATCCCTTTTTGAAATCGGAAAAGGGGGCGTGGCACCTCCCATACAAATGGGATCTTTCATACCCCCTATCTATGCAACTATTATCGCTAGACTACTAAATTTTGGTAAGGCGTTGTATAAAGTAAGTCCTTTTCTTATACCTATCCCTTTTTGAAATCGGAAAAGGGAGCGGTGCACCTCCCATACAAATGAGATTTTTCATACCCCCTATCTATGCAACTATTATTGCTAGACTACTGAAATTTGGTAAGGCGTTGTATAAAGTAAGTCCCTTTCCTAATACCTATCCCTTTTTGAAATCGGAAAAGGGGGCGTGGCACCTCCCATACAAATGGGATCTTTCATGCCCCCTATCTATGCAACTATTATCGCTAGACTACTGAAATTTGGTAAGGCGTTGTATAAAGTAAGTCCCTTTATTAATACCTATCCCGTTTTGAAATGGGAAAAGGGGGCGTGGCACCTCCCATACAAATGGGATCTTTCATACCCCCTATCTATGCAACTATTATCGCTAGACTACTAAATTTTGGTAAGGCGTTGTATAAAGTAAGTCCTTTTCTTATACCTATCCCTTTTTGAAATCGGAAAAGGGAGCGGTGTACCTCCCATACAAATGAGATTTTTCATACCCCCTATCTATGCAACTATTATCGCTAGACTACTGAAATTTGGTAAGGCGTTGTATAAAGTAAGTCCCTTTCCTAATACCTATCCCTTTTTGAAATCGGAAAAAGGGGCGTGGCACCTCCCATACAAATGGGATCTTTCATACCCCCTATCTATGCAACTACTATCGCTAGACTACTGAAATTTGGTAAGGCGTTGTATAAAGTAAGTCCCTTTCCTAATACCTATCCCTTTTTGAAATCGGAAAAGGGGGCGTGGCACCTCCCATACAAATGGGATCTTTCCTACCCCCTATCTATGCAACTATTATCGCTAGACTACTAAATTTTGGTAAGGCGTTGTATAAAGTAAGTCCATTTCTTATACCTATCCCTTTTTGAAATCGGAAAAGGGAGCGGTGCACCTCCCATACAAATGAGATTTTTCATACCCCCTATCTATGCAACTATTATTGCTAGACTACTGAAATTTGGTAAGAAGTTGTACAAAGTAAGTCCCTTTCCTATTATCTATTACTTTTTGAAATCGGAAAAGGGAGCGGTGCACCTCCCATACAAATGAGATTTTTCATACCCCCTATCTATGCAACTATTATCGCTAGACTACTGAAATTTGATAAGACGTTGTATAAAGTAAGTCCTTTCCTATTACCTATCACTTTTTGAAATCGGAAAAGGTAGCGGTGCACCTCCCATACAAATGAGATTTTTCATACCCCCTATCTATGCAACTATTATCGCTAGACTTTTGAAATTTGGTAAGGCGTTGTATAAAGTAAGTCCCTTTCCTAATACCCATCCCGTTTTGAAATCGGAAAAGGGGGCGTGGCACCTCCCATACAAATGGGATCTTTCATACCCCCTATCTATGCAACTATTATCGCTAGACTACTAAATTTTGGTAAGGCGTTGTATAAAGTAAGTCCTTTTCTTATACCTATCCCTTTTTGAAATCGGAAAAGGGAGCGGTGCACCTCCCATACAAATGAGATTTTTCATACCCCCTATCTATGCAACTATTATTGCTAGACTACTGAAATTTGGTAAGAAGTTGTACAAAGTAAGTCCCTTTCCTATTACCTATTACTTTTTGAAATCGGAAAAGGGAGCGGTGCACCTCCCATACAAATGAAATTTTTTATACCCCCTATCTATGCAACTATTATCGCTAGACTACTGAAATTTGATAAGACGTTGTATAAAGTAAGTCCTTTCCTATTACCTATCACTTTTTGAAATCGGAAAAGGTAGCGGTGCACCTCCCATACAAATGAGATTTTTCATACCCCCTATCTATGCAACTATTATCGCTGGACTACTGAAATTTTTTAAGAAGTTGTACAAAGTAAGTCCCTTTCCTATTACCTATCCCTTTTTGAAATCGGAAAAGGGGGCGTGGCACCTCCCATACAAATGGGATTTTTCATACCCCCTATCTATGCAACTATTATCGCTAGACTACTGAAATTTGGTAAGGCCTTGTATAAAGTAAGTCCCTTTCCTAATACCCATCCCGTTTTGAAATCGGAAAAGGGGGCGTGGCACCTCCCATACAAATGGGATCTTTCATACCCCCTATCTATGCAACTATTATCGCTAGACTACTAAATTTTGGTAAGTCGTTGTATAAAGTAAGTCCCTTTCTTATACCTATCCCTTTTTGAAATCGGAAAAGGGAGCGGTGCACCTCCCATACAAATGAGATTTTTCATACCCCCTATCTATGCAACTATTTTTGCTAGACTACTGAAATTTGGTAAGAAGTTGTACAAAGTAAGTCCCTTTCCTAATACCCATCCCGTTTTGAAATCGGAAAAGGGGGCGTGGCACCTCCCATACAAATGGGATCTTTCATACCCCCTATCTATGCAACTATTATCGCTAGACTACTAAATTTTGGTAAGGCGTTGTATAAAGTAAGTCCCTTTCTTATACCTATCCCTTTTTGAAATCGGAAAAGGGAGCGGTGCACCTCCCATACAAATGAGATTTTTCATACCCCCTATCTATGCAACTATTATCGCTAGACTACTGAAATTTGATAAGACGTTGTATAAAGTAAGTCCTTTCCTATTACCTATCACTTTTTGAAATCGGAAAAGGTAGCGGTGCACCTCCCATACAAATGAGATTTTTCATACCCCCTATCTATGCAACTATTATCGCTAGACTACTGAAATTTGATAAGACGTTGTATAAAGTAAGTCCTTTCCTATTACCTATCACTTTTTGAAATCGGAAAAGGTAGCGGTGCACCTCCCATACAAATGAGATTTTTCATACCCCCTATCTATGCAACTATTATCGCTAGACTTTTGAAATTTGGTAAGGCGTTGTATAAAGTAAGTCCCTTTCCTAATACCCATCCCGTTTTGAAATCGGAAAAGGGGGCGTGGCACCTCCCATACAAATGGGATCTTTCATACCCCCTATCTATGCAACTATTATCGCTAGACTACTAAATTTTGGTAAGGCGTTGTATAAAGTAAGTCCCTTTCTTATACCTATCCCTTTTTGAAATCGGAAAAGGGAGCGGTGCACCTCCCATACAAATGAGATTTTTCATACCCCCTATCTATGCAACTATTTTTGCTAGACTACTGAAATTTGGTAAGAAGTTGTACAAAGTAAGTCCCTTTCCTATTACCTATTACTTTTTGAAGTCGGAAAAGGGAGCGGTGCACCTCCCATACAAATGAGATTTTTTATACCCCCTATCTATGCAACTATTATCGCTAGACTACTGAAATTTGATAAGACGTTGTATAAAGTAAGTCCTTTCCTATTACCTATCACTTTTTGAAATCGGAAAAGGTAGCGGTGCACCTCCCATACAAATGAGATTTTTCATACCCCCTATCTATGCAACTATTATCGCTAGACTACTGAAATTTGGTAAGAAGTTGTACAAAGTAAGTCCCTTTCCTATTACCTATCAGTTTTTGAAATCGGAAAAGGGGGCGTGGCACCTCCCATACAAATGGGATTTTTCATACCCCCTATCTATGCAACTATTATCGCTAGACTACTGAAATTTGGTAAGAAGTTGTCCAAAGTAAGTCCCTTTCCTATTACCTATCCCTTTTTGAAATCGGAAAAGGGGGCGTGGCACCTCCCATACAAATGGGATCTTTCATACCCCCTATCTATGCAACTATTATTGCTAGACTACTGAAAATTGGTAAGAAGTTGTACAAAGTAAGTCCCTTTCCTATTACTTTTTGAAATCGGAAAAGGGAGCGGTGCACCTCCCATACAAATGAGATTTTTCATACCCCCTATCTATGCAACTATTATCGCTAGACTACTAAATTTTGGTAAGGCGTTGTATAAAGTAAGTCCTTTTCTTATACCTATCCCTTTTTGAAATCGGAAAAGGGAGCGGTGCACCTCCCATACAAATGAGATTTTTCATACCCCCTATCTATGCAACTATTATCGCTAGACTACTGAAATTTGGTAAGGCGTTGTATAAAGTAAGTCCCTTTCCTAATACCTATCCCTTTTTGAAATCGGAAAAGGGGGCGTGACACCTCCCATACAAATGGGATTTTTCATACCCCCTATCTATGCAACTATTATCGCTAGACTACTGAAATTTGGTAAGGCGTTGTATAAAGTAAGTCCCTTTCTTATACCTATCCCTTTTTGAAATCGGAAAATGGAGCGGTGCACCTCCCATACAAATGAGATTTTTCATACCCCCTATCTATGCAACTATTATTGCTAGACTACTGAAATTTGGTAAGAAGTTGTACAAAGTAAGTCCCTTTCCTATTACCTATTACTTTTTGAAATCGGAAAAGGGAGCGGTGCACCTCCCATACAAATGAGATTTTTCATACCCCCTATCTATGCAACTATTATCGCTAGACTACTGAAATTTGATAAGACGTTGTATAAAGTAAGTCCTTTCCTATTACCTATCACTTTTTGAAATCGGAAAAGGTAGCGGTGCACCTCCCATACAAATGAGATTTTTCATACCCCCTATCTATGCAACTATTATCGCTAGACTTTTGAAATTTGGTAAGGCGTTGTATAAAGTAAGTCCCTTTCCTAATACCCATCCCGTTTTGAAATCGGAAAAGGGGGCGTGGCACCTCCCATACAAATGGGATCTTTCATACCCCCTATCTATGCAACTATTATCGCTAGACTACTAAATTTTGGTAAGGCGTTGTATAAAGTAAGTCCCTTTCTTATACCTATCCCTTTTTGAAATCGGAAAAGGGTGCGGTGCACCTCCCATACAAATGAGATTTTTCATACCCCCTATCTATGCAACTATTATTGCTAGACTACTGAAATTTGGTAAGAAGTTGTACAAAGTAAGTCCCTTTCCTATTACCTATTACTTTTTGAAATCGGAAAAGGGAGCGGTGCACCTCCCATACAAATGATATTTTTTATACCCCCTATCTATGCAACTATTATCGCTAGACTACTGAAATTTGATAAGACGTTGTATAAAGTAAGTCCTTTCCTATTACCTGTCACTTTTTGAAATCGGAAAAGGTAGCGGTGCACCTCCCATACAAATGAGATTTTTCATACCCCCTATCTATGCAACTATTATCGCTAGACTACTGAAATTTGGTAAGAAGTTGTACAAAGTAAGTCCCTTTCCTATTACCTATCCCTTTTTGAAATCGGAAAAGGGGGCGTGGCACCTCCCATACAAATGGGATTTTTCATACCCCCTATCTATGCAACTATTATCGCTAGACTACTGAAATTTGGTAAGAAGTTGTCCAAAGTAAGTCCCTTTCCTATTACCTATCCCTTTTTGAAATCGGAAAAGGGGGCGTGGCACCTCCCATACAAATGGGATCTTTCATACCCCCTATCTATGCAACTATTATTGCTAGACTACTGAAATTTGGTAAGAAGTTGTACAAAGTAAGTCCCTTTCCTATTACTTTTTGAAATCGGAAAAGGGAGCGGTGCACCTCCCATACAAATGAGATTTTTCATACCCCCTATCTATGCAACTATTATTGCTAGACTACTGAAATTTGGTAAGAAGTTGTACAAAGTAAGTCCCTTTCCTATTACCTATTACTTTTTGAATTCGGAAAAGCGAGCGGTGCACCTCCCATACAAATGAGATTTTTCATACCCCCTATCTATGCAACTATTATCGCTAGACTACTGAAATTTGATAAGACGTTGTATAAAGTAAGTCCTTTCCTATTACCTATCACTTTTTGAAATCGGAAAAGGTAGCGGTGCACCTCCCATACAAATGAGATTTTTCATACCCCCTATCTATGCAACTATTATCGCTAGACTACTGAAATTTGGTAAGGCGTTGTATAAAGTAAGTCCCTTTCCTAATACCCATCCCGTTTTGAAATCGGAAAAGGGGGCGTGGCACCTCCCATACAAATGGGATCTTTCATACCCCTATCTATGCAACTATTATCGCTAGACTACTAAATTTTGGTAAGGCGTTGTATAAAGTAAGTCCTTTTCTTATACCTATCCCTTTTTGAAATCGGAAAAGGGAGCGGTGCACCTCCCATACAAATGAGATTTTTCATACCCCCTATCTATGCAACTATTATTGCTAGACTACTGAAATTTGGTAAGAAGTTGTACAAAGTAAGTCCCTTTCCTATTACCTAATACTTTTTGAAATCGGAAAAGGGAGCGGTGCACCTCCCATACAAATGAGATTTTTTATACCCCCTATCTATGCAACTATTATCGCTAGACTACTGAAATTTGATAAGACGTTGTATAAAGTAAGTCCTTTCCTATTACCTATCACTTTTTGAAATCGGAAAAGGTAGCGGTGCACCTCCCATACAAATGAGATTTTTCATACCCCCTATCTATGCAACTATTATCGCTAGACTACTGAAATTTGGTAAGAAGTTGTACAAAGTAAATCCCTTTCCTATTACCTATTACTTTTTGAAATCGGAAAAGGGAGCGGTGCACCTCCCACACAAATGGGAAATTTCATACTCAATATCTTTAGAAGTATTAATGCTAGACTAATAAGTTTTGGTAATGCGTTGTATAAAGTAAGTCCCTTTCCTAATACCTATCCCTTTTTGAAATCGGAAAAGGGGGCGTGGCACCTCCCATACAAATGGGATCTTTCATACCCCCTATCTATGCAACTATTATCGCTAGACTACTAAATTTTGGTAAGGCGTTGTATAAAGTAAGTCCTTTTCTTATACCTATCCCTTTTTGAAATCGGAAAAGGGAGCGCTGCACCTCCCATACAAGTGAGATTTTTCATACCCCCTATCTATGCAACTATTATTGCTAGACTACTGAAATTTGGTAAGAAGTTGTACAAAGTAAGTCCCTTTCCTATTACTTTTTGAAATCGGAAAAGGGAGCGGTGCACCTCCCATACAAATGAGATTTTTCATACCCCCTATCTATGCAACTATTATCGCTAGACTACTAAATTTTGGTAAGGCGTTGTATAAAGTAAGTCCTTTTCTTATACCTATCCCTTTTTGAAATCGGAAAAGGGAGCGGTGCACCTCCCATACAAATGAGATTTTTCATACCCCCTATCTATGCAACTATTATCGCTAGACTACTGAAATTTGGTAAGGCGTTGTATAAAGTAAGTCCCTTTCCTAATACCTATCCCTTTTTGAAATCGGAAAAGGGGGTGTGGCACCTCCCATACAAATGGGATCTTTCATACCCCCTATCTATGCAACTATTATCGCTAGACTACTAAATTTTGGTAAGGCGTTGTATAAAGTAAGTCCTTTTCTTATACCTATCCCTTTTTGAAATCGGAAAAGGGAGCGGTGCACCTCCCATACAAATGAGATTTTTCATACCCCCTATCTATGCAACTATTATTGCTAGACTACTGAAATTTGGTAAGGCGTTGTATAAAGTAAGTCCCTTTCCTAATACCTATCCCTTTTTGAAATCGGAAAAGGGGGCGTGGCACCTCCCATACAAATGGGATCTTTCATGCCCCCTATCTATGCAACTATTATCGCTAGACTACTGAAATTTGGTAAGGCGTTGTATAAAGTAAGTCCCTTTCCTAATACCTATCCCTTTTTGAAATCGGAAAAGGGGGCGTGGCACCTCCCATACAAATGGGATCTTTCATACCCCCTATCTATGCAACTATTATTGCTAGACTACTGAAATTTGGTAAGAAGTTGTACAAAGTAAGTCCCTTTATTATTAATTATTACTTTTTGAAATCGGAAAAGGGAGCGGTGCACCTCCCATACAAATGAGATTTTTCATACCCCCTATCTATGCAACTATTATCGCTAGACTACTGAAATTTGATAAGACGTTGTATAAAGTAAGTCCTTTCCTATTACCTATCACTTTTTGAAATCGGAAAAGGTAGCGGTGCACCTCCCATACAAATGAGATTTTTCATACCCCCTATCTATGCAACTATTATCGATAGACTACTGAAATTTGGTAAGGCGTTGTATAAAGTAAGTCCCTTTCCTAATACCTATCCCTTTTTGAAATCGGAAAAGGGGGCGTGGCACCTCCCATACAAATGGGATCTTTCATACCCCCTATCTATGCAACTATTATTGCTAGACTACTGAAATTTGGTAAGAAGTTGTACAAAGTAAGTCCCTTTCCTATTACCTATTACTTTTTGAAATCGGAAAAGGGAGCGGTGTACCTCCCATACAAATGAGATTTTTCATACCCCCTATCTATGCAACTATTATCGCTAGACTACTGAAATTTGATAAGACGTTGTATAAAGTAAGTCCTTTCCTATTACCTATCACTTTTTGAAATCGGAAAAGGTAGCGGTGCACCTCCCATACAAATGAGATTTTTCATACCCCCTATCTATGCAACTATTATCGCTAGACTACTGAAATTTGGTAAGGCGTTGTATAAAGTAAGTCCCTTTCCTAATACCCATCCCGTTTTGAAATCGGAAAAGGGGGCGTGGCACCTCCCATACAAATGGGATCTTTCATACCCCCTATCTATGCAACTATTATCGCTAGACTACTAAATTTTGGTAAGGCGTTGTATAAAGAAAGTCCTTTTCTTATACCTATCCCTTTTTGAAATCGGAAAAGGGAGCGGTGCACCTCCCATACAAATGAGATTTTTCATACCCCCTATCTATGCAACTATTATTGCTAGACTACTGAAATTTGGTAAGGCGTTGTATAAAGTAAGTCCCTTTCCTAATACCTATCCCTTTTTGAAATCGGAAAAGGGGGCGTGGCACCTCCCATACAAATGGGATCTTTCATACCCCCTATCTATGCAACTATTATCGCTAGACTACTAAATTTTGGTAAGGCGTTGTATAAAGAAAGTCCTTTTCTTATACCTATCCCTTTTTGAAATCGGAAAAGGGAGCGCTGCACCTCCCATACAAATGAGATTTTTCATACCCCCTATCTATGCAACTATTATTTCTAGACTACTGAAATTTGGTAAGGCGTTGTATAAAGTAAGTCCCTTTCCTAATACCTATCCCTTTTTGAAATCGGAAAAGGGGGCGTGACACCTCCCATACAAATGGGATCTTTCATACCCCCTATCTATGCAACTATTATCGCTAGACTACTGAAATTTGGTAAGGCGTTGTATAAAGTAAGTCCCTTTCCTAATACCTATCCCTTTTTGAAATCGGAAAAGGGGGCGTGGCACCTCCCATACAAATGGGATCTTTCATACCCCCTATCTATGCAACTATTATCGCTAGACTACTAAATTTTGGTAAGGCGTTGTATAAAGTAAGTCCTTTTCTTATACCTATCCCTTTTTGAAATCGGAAAAGGGAGCGGTGCACCTCCCATACAAATGAGATTTTTCATACCCCCTATCTATGCAACTATTATTGCTAGACTACTGAAATTTGGTAAGGCGTTGTATAAAGTAAGTCCCTTTCTTATACCTATCCCTTTTTGAAATCGGAAAAGGAAGCGGTGCACCTCCCATACAAATGAGATTTTTCATACCCCCTATCTATGCAACTATTATCGCTAGACTACTGAAATTTGGTAAGAAGTTGTACAAAGTAAGTCCCTTTCCTATTACCTATTACTTTTTGAAATCGGAAAAGGGAGCGGTGCACCTCCCATACAAATGAGATTTTTTATACCCCCTATCTATGCAACTATTATCGCTAGACTACTGAAATTTGATAAGACGTTGTATAAAGTAAGTCCTTTCCTATTACCTATCCCTTTTTGAAATCGGAAAAGGGAGCGGTGCACCTCCCATACAAATGAGATTTTTCATACCCCCTATCTATGCAACTATTATCGCTAGACTACTGAAATTTGATAAGACGTTGTATAAAGTAAGTCCTTTCCTATTACCTATCACTTTTTGAAATCGGAAAAGGTAGCGGTGCACCTCCCATACAAATGAGAACATTCATACTCAATATCTTTGGAGGTATTAATGCTAGACTACTAAATTTTGGTAAGGCGTTGTATAAAGTAAGTCCTTTCTTATACCTATCCCTTTTTGAAATCGGAAAAGGGAGCGGTGCACCTCCCATACAAATGAGATTTTTCATACCCCCTATCTATGCAACTATTATTGCTAGACTACTGAAATTTGGTAAGAAGTTGTACAAAGTAAGTCCCTTTCCTATTACCTATTACTTTTTGAAATCGGAAAAGGGAGCGGTGCACCTCCCATACAAATGAGATTTTTCATACCCCCTATCTATGCAACTATTATCGCTAGACTACTGAAATTTGATAAGACGTTGTATAAAGTAAGTCCTTTCCTATTACCTATCACTTTTTGAAATCGGAAAAGGTAGCGGTGCACCTCCCATACAAATGAGAACATTCATACTCAATATCTTTGGAGGTATTAATGCTAGACTACTAAATTTTGGTAAGGCGTTGTATAAAGTAAGTCCTTTCTTATACCTATCCCTTTTTGAAATCGGAAAAGGGAGCGGTGCACCTCCCATACAAATGAGATTTTTCATACCCCCTATCTATGCAACTATTATTGCTAGACTACTGAAATTTGGTAAGAAGTTGTACAAAGTAAGTCCCTTTCCTATTACCTATTACTTTTTGAAATCGGAAAAGGGAGCGGTGCACCTCCCATACAAATGAGATTTTTCATACCCCCTATCTATGCAACTATTATCGCTAGACTACTGAAATTTGATAAGACGTTGTATAAAGTAAGTCCTTTCCTATTACCTATCACTTTTTGAAATCGGAAAAGGTAGCGGTGCACCTCCCATACAAATGAGATTTTTCATACCCCCTATCTATGCAACTATTATCGCTAGACTACTGAAATTTGGTAAGGCGTTGTATAAAGTAAGTCCCTTTCCTAATACCCATCCCGTTTTGAAATCGGAAAAGGGGGCGTGGCACCTCCCATACAAATGGGATCTTTCATACCCCCTATCTATGCAACTATTATCGCTAGACTACTAAATTTTGGTAAGGCGTTGTATAAAGTAAGTCCTTTTCTTATACCTATCCCTTTTTGAAATCGGAAAAGGGAGCGGTGCACCTCCCATACAAATGAGATTTTTCATACCCCCTATCTATGCAACTATTATTGCTAGACTACTGAAATTTGGTAAGATGTTGTACAAAGTAAGTCCCTTTCCTATTACCTATTACTTTTTGAAATCGGAAAAGGGAGCGGTGCACCTCCCATACAAATGAGATTTTTTATACCCCCTATCTATGCAACTATTATCGCTAGACTACTGAAATTTGATAAGACGTTGTATAAAGTAAGTCCTTTCCTATTACCTATCACTTTTTGAAATCGGAAAAGGTAGCGGTGCACCTCCCATACAAATGAGATTTTTCATACCCCCTATCTATGCAACTATTATCGCTAGACTACTGAAATTTGGTAAGAAGTTGTACAAAGTAAGTCCCTTTCCTATTACCTATTACTTTTTGAAATCGGAAAAGGGAGCGGTGCACCTCCCATACAAATGGGAAATTTCATACTCAATATCTTTAGAAGTATTAATGCTAGACTAATAAGTTTTGGTAATGCGTTGTATAAAGTAAGTCCCTTTCCTAATACCTATCCCTTTTTGAAATCGGAAAAGGGGGCGTGGCACCTCCCATACAAATAGGATCTTTCATACCCCCTATCTATGCAACTATTATCGCTAGACTACTAAATTTTGGTAAGGCGTTGTATAAAGTAAGTCCTTTTCTTATACCTATCCCTTTTTGAAATCGGAAAAGGGAGCGCTGCACCTCCCATACAAATGAGATTTTTCATACCCCCTATCTATGCAACTATTATTGCTAGACTACTGAAATTTGGTAAGAAGTTGTACAAAGTAAGTCCCTTTCCTAATACCTATCAATTTTTGAAATCGGAAAAGGGGGCGTGGCACCTCCCATACAAATGGGATCTTTCATACCCCCTATCTATGCAACTATTATCGCTAGACTACTGAAATTTGGTAAGACGTTGTATAAAGTAAGTCCCTTTCCTAATACCTATCCCTTTTTGAAATCGGGAAAGGGGCCGTGGCACCTCCCATACAAATGGGATCTTTCATGCCCCCTATCTATGCAACTATTATCGCTAGACTACTGAAACTTGGTAAGACATTGTATAAAGTAAGTCCCTTTATTAATACCTATCCCTTTTTGAAATCGGAAAAGGGGGCGTGGCACCTCCCATACAAATGGGGTCTTTCATACCCCCTATCTATGCAACTATTATTGCTAGACTACTGAAATTTGGTAAGAAGTTGTACAAAGTAAGTCCCTTTACTATTACCTATTACTTTTTGAAATCGGAAAAGGGAGCGGTGCACCTCCCATACAAATGAGATTTTTCATACCCCCTATCTATGCAACTATTATTGCTAGACTACTGAAATTTGGTAAGGCGTTGTATAAAGTAAGTCCCTTTCCTAATACCTATCCCTTTTTGAAATCGGAAAAGGGGGCGTGGCACCTCCCATACAAATGGGATCTTTCATACCCCCTATCTATGCAACTATTATCGCTAGACTACTGAAATTTGGTAAGACGTTGTATAAAGTAAGTCCCTTTCCTAATACCTATCCCTTTTTGAAATCGGAAAAGGGGCCGTGGCACCTCCCATACAAATGGGATCTTTCATGCCCCCTATCTATGCAACTATTATCGCTAGACTACTGAAACTTGGTAAGACATTGTATAAAGTAAGTCCCTTTATTAATACCTATCCCTTTTTGAAATCGGAAAAGGGGGCGTGGCACCTCCCATACAAATGGGGTCTTTCATACCCCCTATCTATGCAACTATTATGGCTAGACTACTGAAATTTGGTAAGAAGTTGTACAAAGTAAGTCCCTTTACTATTACCTATTACTTTTTGAAATCGGAAAAGGGAGCGGTGCACCTCCCATACAAATGAGATTTTTCATACCCCCTATCTATGCAACTATTATCGCTAGACTACTGAAATTTGATAAGACGTTGTATAAAGTAAGTCCCTTTCCTATTACCTATCACTTTTTGAAATCGGAAAAATAAGCGGTGCACCTCCCATACAAATGGGATTTTTCATGCCCCCTATCTATGCAACTATTATCGCTAGACTACTGAAATTTGATAAGACGTTGTATAAAGTAAGTCCCTTTCCTAATACCTATCCCTTTTTGAAATCGGAAAAGGGGGCGTGGGACCTCCCATACAAATGGGGTCTTTCATACCCCCTATCTATGCAACTATTATCGCTAGACTACTGAAATTTGGTAAGACGTTGTATAAAGTAAGTCCCTTTCCTATTACCTTTCAGTTTTTGAAATCGGAAAGGGGAGCGGTGCACCTCCCATACAAATGGGATTTTTCATGCCCCCTATCTATGCAACTATTATCGCTAGACTACTGAAATTTGGTAAGACGTTGTATAAAGTAAGTCCATTTCCTATTACCTTTCAGTTTTTGAAATCGGAAAGGGGAGCGGTGCACCTCCCATACAAATGAGATTTTTCATACCCCCTATCTATGCAACTATTATTGCTAGACTACTGAAATTTGGTAAGAAGTTGTACAAAGTAAGTCCCTTTACTATTACCTATTACTTTTTGAAATCGGAAAAGGGAGCGGTGCACCTCCCATACAAATGAGATTTTTCATACCCCCTATCTATGCAACTATTATCGCTAGACTACTGAAATTTGATAAGACGTTGTATAAAGTAAGTCCTTTCCTATTACCTATCACTTTTTGAAATCGGAAAAGGTAGCGGTGCACCTCCCATACAAATGAGAACATTCATATTCAATATCTTTGGAGGTATTAATGCTAGACTACTAAATTTTGGTAAGGCGTTGTATAAAGTAAGTCCTTTCTTATACCTATCCCTTTTTGAAATCGGAAAAGGGAGCGGTGCACCTCCCATACAAATGAGATTTTTCATACCCCCTATCTATGCAACTATTATTGCTAGACTACTGACATTTGGTAAGAAGTTGTACAAAGTAAGTCCCTTTCCTATTACCTATTACTTTTTGAAATCGGAAAAGGGAGCGGTGCACCTCCCATACAAATGAGATTTTTCATACCCCCTATCTATGCAACTATTATTGCTAGACTACTGAAATTTGGTAAGAAGTTGTACAAAGTAAGTCCCTTTCCTATTACCTATTACTTTTTGAAATCGGAAAAGGGAGCGGTGCACCTCCCATACAAATGGGAAATTTCATACTCAATATCTTTAGAAGTATTAATGCTAGACTAATAAGTTTTGGTAATGCGTTGTATAAAGTAAGTCCCTTTCCTAATACCTATCCCTTTTTGAAATCGGAAAAGGGGGCGTGGCACCTCCCATACAAATGGGATCTTTCATACCCCCTATCTATGCAACTATTATCGCTAGACTACTAAATTTTGGTAAGGCGTTGTATAAAGTAAGTCCTTTTCTTATACCTATCCCTTTTTGAAATCGGAAAAGGGAGCGCTGCACCTCCCATACAAATGAGATTTTTCATACCCCCTATCTATGCAACTATTATTGCTAGACTACTGAAATTTGGTAAGAAGTTGTACAAAGTAAGTCCCTTTCCTAATACCTATCAATTTTTGAAATCGGAAAAGGGGGCGTGGCACCTCCCATACAAATGGGATCTTTCATACCCCCTATCTATGCAACTATTATCGCTAGATTACTGAAATTTGGTAAGACGTTGTATAAAGTAAGTCCCTTTCCTAATACCTATCCCTTTTTGAAATCGGGAAAGGGGCCGTGGCACCTCCCATACAAATGGGATCTTTCATGCCCCCTATCTATGCAACTATTATCGCTAGACTACTGAAACTTGGTAAGACATTGTATAAAGTAAGTCCCTTTATTAGTACCTATCCCTTTTTGAAATCGGAAAAGGGGGCGTGGCACCTCCCATACAAATGGGGTCTTTCATACCCCCTATCTATGCAACTATTATGGCTAGACTACTGAAATTTGGTAAGAAGTTGTACAAAGTAAGTCCCTTTACTATTACCTATTACTTTTTGAAATCGGAAAAGGGAGCGGTGCACCTCCCATACAAATGAGATTTTTCATACCCCCTATCTATGCAACTATTATTGCTAGACTACTGAAATTTGGTAAGGCGTTGTATAAAGTAAGTCCCTTTCCTAATACCTATCCCTTTTTGAAATCGGAAAAGGGGGCGTGGCACCTCCCATACAAATGGGATCTTTCATACCCCCTATCTATGCAACTATTATCGCTAGACTACTGAAATTTGGTAAGACGTTGTATAAAGTAAGTCCCTTTCCTAATACCTATCCCTTTTTGAAATCGGAAAAGGGGCCGTGGCACCTCCCATACAAATGGGATCTTTCATACCCCCTATCTATGCAACTATTATCGCTAGACTACTGAAATTTGGTAAGACATTGTATAAAGTAAGTCCCTTTATTAATACCTATCCCTTTTTGAAATCGGAAAAGGGGGCGTGGCACCTCCCATACAAATGGGGTCTTTCATACCCCCTATCTATGCAACTATTATGGCTAGACTACTGAAATTTGGTAAGAAGTTGTACAAAGTAAGTCCCTTTACTATTACCTATTACTTTTTGAAATCGGAAAAGGGAGCGGTGCACCTCCCATACAAATGAGATTTTTCATACCCCCTATCTATGCAACTATTATCGCTAGACTACTGAAATTTGATAAGACGTTGTATAAAGTAAGTCCCTTTCCTGATACCTATCACTTTTTGAAATCGGAAAAATAAGCGGTGCACCTCCCATACAAATGAGATTTTTCATACCCCCTATCTATGCAACTATTATTGCTAGACTACTGAAATTTGGTAAGGCGTTGTATAAAGTAAGTCCCTTTCCTAATACCTATCCCTTTTTGAAATCGGAAAAGGGGGCGTGGCACCTCCCATACAAATGGGATCTTTCATACCCCCTATCTATGCAACTATTATCGCTAGACTACTGAAATTTGGTAAGACGTTGTATAAAGTAAGTCCCTTTCCTAATACCTATCCCTTTTTGAAATCGGAAAAGGGGCCGTGGCACCTCCCATACAAATGGGATCTTTCATGCCCCCTATCTATGCAACTATTATCGCTAGACTACTGAAACTTGGTAAGACATTGTATAAAGTAAGTCCCTTTATTAATACCTATCCCTTTTTGAAATCGGAAAAGGGGGCGTGGCACCTCCCATACAAATGGGGTCTTTCATACCCCCTATCTATGCAACTATTATGGCTAGACTACTGAAATTTGGTAAGAAGTTGTACAAAGTAAGTCCCTTTCCTATTACCTATTACTTTTTGAAATCGGAAAAGGGAGCGGTGCACCTCCCATACAAATGAGATTTTTCATACCCCCTATCTATGCAACTATTATCGCTAGACTACTGAAATTTGATAAGACGTTGTATAAAGTAAGTCCCTTTCCTATTACCTATCACTTTTTGAAATCGGAAAAATAAGCGGTGCACCTCCCATACAAATGAGATTTTTCATACCCCCTATCTATGCAACTATTATCGCTAGACTACTGAAATTTGATAAGACGTTGTATAAAGTAAGTCCCTTTCCTAATACCTATCCCTTTTTGAAATCGGAAAAGGGGGCGTGGGACCTCCCATACAAATGGGGTCTTTCATACCCCCTATCTATGCAACTATTATCGCTAGACTACTGAAATTTGGTAAGACGTTGTATAAAGTAAGTCCCTTTCCTATTACCTTTCAGTTTTTGAAATCGGAAAGGGGAGCGGTGCACCTCCCATACAAATGGGATTTTTCATGCCCCCTATCTATGCAACTATTATCGCTAGACTACTGAAATTTGGTAAGACGTTGTATAAAGTAAGTCCATTTCCTATTACCTTTCAGTTTTTGAAATCGGAAAGGGGAGCGGTGCACCTCCCATACAAATGAGATTTTTCATACCCCCTATCTATGCAACTATTATTGCTAGACTACTGAAATTTGGTAAGAAGTTGTACAAAGTAAGTCCCTTTACTATTACCTATTACTTTTTGAAATCGGAAAAGGGAGCGGTGCACCTCCCATACAAATGAGATTTTTCATACCCCCTATCTATGCAACTATTATCGCTAGACTACTGAAATTTGATAAGACGTTGTATAAAGTAAGTCCTTTCCTATTACCTATCACTTTTTGAAATCGGAAAAGGTAGCGGTGCACCTCCCATACAAATGAGAACATTCATATTCAATATCTTTGGAGGTATTAATGCTAGACTACTAAATTTTGGTAAGGCGTTGTATAAAGTAAGTCCTTTCTTATACCTATCCCTTTTTGAAATCGGAAAAGGGAGCGGTGCACCTCCCATACAAATGAGATTTTTCATACCCCCTATCTATGCAACTATTATTGCTAGACTACTGAAATTTGGTAAGAAGTTGTACAAAGTAAGTCCCTTTCCTATTACCTATTACTTTTTGAAATCGGAAAAGGGAGCGGTGCACCTCCCATACAAATGAGATTTTTCATACCCCCTATCTATGCAACTATTATTGCTAGACTACTGAAATTTGGTAAGAAGTTGTACAAAGTAAGTCCCTTTCCTATTACCTATTACTTTTTGAAATCGGAAAAGGGAGCGGTGCACCTCCCATACAAATGGGAAATTTCATACTCAATATCTTTAGAAGTATTAATGCTAGACTAATAACTTTTGGTAATGCGTTGTATAAAGTAAGTCCCTTTCCTAATACCTATCCCTTTTTGAAATCGGAAAAGGGGGCGTGGCACCTCCCATACAAATGGGATCTTTCATACCCCCTATCTATGCAACTATTATCGCTAGACTACTAAATTTTGGTAAGGCGTTGTATAAAGTAAGTCCTTTTCTTATACCTATCCCTTTTTGAAATCGGAAAAGGGAGCGCTGCACCTCCCATACAAATGAGATTTTTCATACCCCCTATCTATGCAACTATTATTGCTAGACTACTGAAATTTGGTAAGAAGTTGTACAAAGTAAGTCCCTTTCCTAATACCTATCAATTTTTGAAATCGGAAAAGGGGGCGTGGCACCTCCCATACAAATGGGATCTTTCATACCCCCTATCTATGCAACTATTATCGCTAGACTACTGAAATTTGGTAAGACGTTGTATAAAGTAAGTCCCTTTCCTAATACCTATCCCTTTTTGAAATCGGAAAAGGGGCCGTGGCACCTCCCATACAAATGGGATCTTTCATGCCCCCTATCTATGCAACTATTATCGCTAGACTACTGAAACTTGGTAAGACATTGTATAAAGTAAGTCCCTTTATTAATACCTATCCCTTTTTGAAATCGGAAAAGGGGGCGTGGCACCTCCCATACAAATGGGGTCTTTCATACCCCCTATCTATGCAACTATTATGGCTAGACTACTGAAATTTGGTAAGAAGTTGTACAAAGTAAGTCCCTTTACTATTACCTATTACTTTTTGAAATCGGAAAAGGGAGCGGTGCACCTCCCATACAAATGAGATTTTTCATACCCCCTATCTATGCAACTATTATCGCTAGACTACTGAAATTTGATAAGACGTTGTATAAAGTAAGTCCCTTTCCTGATACCTATCACTTTTTGAAATCGGAAAAATAAGCGGTGCACCTCCCATACAAATGAGATTTTTCATACCCCCTATCTATGCAACTATTATCGCTAGACTACTGAAATTTGATAAGACGTTGTATAAAGTAAGTCCCTTTCCTAATACCTATCCCTTTTTGAAATCGGAAAAGGGGGCGTGGGACCTCCCATACAAATGGGGTCTTTCATACCCCCTATCTATGCAACTTTTATCGCTAGACTACTGAAATTTGGTAAGACGTTGTATAAAGTAAGTCCCTTTCCTATTACCTTTCAGTTTTTGAAATCGGAAAGGGGAGCGGTGCACCTCCCATACAAATGGGATCTTTCATGCCCCCTATCTATGCAACTATTATCGCTAGACTACTGAAATTTGGTAAGACGTTGTATAAAGTAAGTCCCTTTCCTATTACCTTTCAGTTTTTGAAATCGGAAAGGGGAGCGGTGCACCTCCCATACAAATGAGATTTTTCATACCCCCTATCTATGCAACTATTATTGCTAGACTACTGAAATTTGGTAAGAAGTTGTACAAAGTAAGTCCCTTTACTATTACCTATTACTTTTTGAAATCGGAAAAGGGAGCGGTGCACCTCCCATACAAATGAGATTTTTCATACCCCCTATCTATGCAACTATTATCGCTAGACTACTGAAATTTGATAAGACGTTGTATAAAGTAAGTCCTTTCCTATTACCTATCACTTTTTGAAATCGGAAAAGGTAGCGGTGCACCTCCCATACAAATGAGAACATTCATACTCAATATCTTTGGAGGTATTAATGCTAGACTTCTAAATTTTGGTAAGGCGTTGTATAAAGTAAGTCCTTTCTTATACCTATCCCTTTTTGAAATCGGAAAAGGGAGCGGTGCACCTCCCATACAAATGAGATTTTTCATACCCCCTATCTATGCAACTATTATTGCTAGACTACTGAAATTTGGTAAGAAGTTGTACAAAGTAAGTCCCTTTCCTATTACCTATTACTTTTTGAAATCGGAAAAGGGAGCGGTGCACCTCCCATACAAATGAGATTTTTCATACCCCCTATCTATGCAACTATTATCGCTAGACTACTGAAATTTGATAAGACGTTGTATAAAGTAAGTCCTTTCCTATTACCTATCACTTTTTGAAATCGGAAAAGGTAGCGGTGCACCTCCCATACAAATGAGATTTTTCATACCCCCTATCTATGCAACTATTATCGCTAGACTACTGAAATTTGGTAAGGCGTTGTATAAAGTAAGTCCCTTTCCTAATACCCATCCCGTTTTGAAATCGGAAAAGGGGGCGTGGCACCTCTCATACAAATGGGATCTTTCATACCCCCTATCTATGCAACTATTATCGCTAGACTACTAAATTTTGGTAAGGCGTTGTATAAAGTAAGTCCTTTTCTTATACCTATCCCTTTTTGAAATAGGAAAAGGGAGCGGTGCACCTCCCATACAAATGAGATTTTTCATACCCCCTATCTATGCAACTATTATTGCTAGACTACTGAAATTTGGTAAGAAGTTGTACAAAGTAAGTCCCTTTCCTATTACCTATTACTTTTTGAAATCGGAAAAGGGAGCGGTGCACCTCCCATACAAATGAGATTTTTTATACCCCCTATCTATGCAACTATTATCGCTAGACTACTGAAATTTGATAAGACGTTGTATAAAGTAAGTCCTTTCCTATTACCTATCACTTTTTGAAATCGGAAAAGGTAGCGGTGCACCTCCCATACAAATGAGATTTTTCATACCCCCTATCTATGCAACTATTATCGCTAGACTACTGAAATTTGGTAAGAAGTTGTACAAAGTAAGTCCCTTTCCTATTACCTAGTATTACTTTTTGAAATCGGAAAAGGGAGCGGTGCACCTCCCATACAAATGGGAAATTTCATACTCAATATCTTTAGAAGTATTAATGCTAGACTAATAAGTTTTGGTATTGCGTTGTATAAAGTAAGTCCCTTTCCTAATACCTATCCCTTTTTGAAATCGGAAAAGGGGGCGTAGCACCTCCCATACAAATGGGATCTTTCATACCCCCTATCTATGCAACTATTATCGCTAGACTACTAAATTTTGGTAAGGCGTTGTATAAAGTAAGTCCTTTTCTTATACCTATCCCTTTTTGAAATCGGAAAAGGGAGCGCTGCACCTCCCATACAAATGAGATTTTTCATACCCCCTATCTATGCAACTATTATTGCTAGACTACTGAAATTTGGTAAGAAGTTGTACAAAGTAAGTCCCTTTCCTATTACCTATTACTTTTTGAAATCGGAAAAGGGAGCGGTGCACCTCCCATACAAATGAGATTTTTTATACCCCCTATCTATGCAACTATTATCGCTAGACTACTGAAATTTGATAAGACGTTGTATAAAGTAAGTCCTTTCCTATTACCTATCACTTTTTGAAATCGGAAAAGGTAGCGGTGCACCTCCCATACAAATGAGATTTTTCATACCCCCTATCTATGCAACTATTATCGCTAGACTACTGAAATTTGGTAAGGCGTTGTATAAAGTAAGTCCCTTTCCTAATACCCATCCCGTTTTGAAATCGGAAAAGGGGGCGTGGCACCTCCCATACAAATGGGATCTTTCATACCCCCTATCAATGCAACTATTATCGCTAGACTACTAAATTTTGGTAAGGCGTTGTATAAAGTAAGTCCTTTTCTTATACCTATCCCTTTTTGAAATCGGAAAAGGGAGCGGTGCACCTCCCATACAAATGAGATTTTTCATACCCCCTATCTATGCAACTATTATTGCTAGACTACTGAAATTTGGTAAGAAGTTGTACAAAGTAAGTCCCTTTCCTATTACCTATTACTTTTTGAAATCGGAAAAGAGAGCGGTGCACCTCCCATACAAATGAGATTTTTTATACCCCCTATCTATGCAACTATTATCGCTAGACTACTGAAATTTGATAAGACGTTGTATAAAGTAAGTCCTTTCCTATTACCTATCACTTTTTGAAATCGGAAAAGGTAGCGGTGCACCTCCCATACAAATGAGATTTTTCATACCCCCTATCTATGCAACTATTATCGCTAGACTACTGAAATTTGGTAAGAAGTTGTACAAAGTAAGTCCCTTTCCTATTACCTATTACTTTTTGAAATCGGAAAAGGGAGCGGTGCAGCTCCCATACAAATGGGAAATTTCATACTCAATATCTTTAGAAGTATTAATGCTAGACTAATAAGTTTTGGTAATGCGTTGTATAAAGTAAGTCCCTTTCCTAATACCTATCCCTTTTTGAAATCGGAAAAGGGGGCGTGGCACCTCCCATACAAATGGGATCTTTCATACCCCCTATCTATGCAACTATTTTTGCTAGACTACTGAAATTTGGTAAGAATTTGTACAAAGTAAGTCCCTTTCCTAATACCTATCAATTTTTGAAATCGGAAAAGGGGGCGTGGCACCTCCCATACAAATGGGATCTTTCATACCCCCTATCTATGCAACTATTATCGCTAGACTACTGAAATTTGGTAAGACGTTGTATAAAGTAAGTCCCTTTCCTAATACCTATCCCTTTTTGAAATCGGGAAAGGGGCCGTGGCACCTCCCATACAAATGGGATCTTTCATGCCCCCTATCTATGCAACTATTATCGCTAGACTACTGAAACTTGGTAAGACATTGTATAAAGTAAGTCCCTTTATTAATACCTATCCCTTTTTGAAATCGAAAAAGGGGGCGTGGCACCTCCCATACAAATGGGGTCTTTCATACCCCCTATCTATGCAACTATTATGGCTAGACTACTGAAATTTGGTAAGAAGTTGTACAAAGTAAGTCCCTTTACTATTACCTATTACTTTTTGAAATCGGAAAAGGGAGCGGTGCACCTCCCATACAAATGAGATTTTTCATACCCCCTATCTATGCAACTATTATTGCTAGACTACTGAAATTTGGTAAGGCGTTGTATAAAGTAAGTCCCTTTCCTAATACCTATCCCTTTTTGAAATCGGAAAAGGGGGCGTGGCACCTCCCATACAAATGGGATCTTTCATACCCCTATCTATGCAACTATTATCGCTAGACTACTGAAATTTGGTAAGACGTTGTATAAAGTAAGTCCCTTTCCTAATACCTATCCCTTTTTGAAATCGGAAAAGGGGCCGTGGCACCTCCCATACAAATGGGATCTTTCATGCCCCCTATCTATGCAACTATTATCGCTAGACTACTGAAATTTGGTAAGACATTGTATAAAGTAAGTCCCTTTATTAATACCTATCCCTTTTTGAAATCGGAAAAGGGGGCGTGGCACCTCCCATACAAATGGGGTCTTTCATACCCCCTATCTATGCAACTATTATGGCTAGACTACTGAAATTTGGTAAGAAGTTGTACAAAGTAAGTCCCTTTACTATTACCTATTACTTTTTGAAATCGGAAAAGGGAGCGGTGCACCTCCCATACAAATGAGATTTTTCATACCCCCTATCTATGCAACTATTATCGCTAGACTACTGAAATTTGATAAGACGTTGTATAAAGTAAGTCCCTTTCCTATTACCTATCACTTTTTGAAATCGGAAAAATAAGCGGTGCACCTCCCATACAAATGAGATTTTTCATACCCCCTATCTATGCAACTATTATCGCTAGACTACTGAAATTTGATAAGACGTTGTATAAAGTAAGTCCCTTTCCTAATACCTATCCCTTTTTGAAATCGGAAAAGGGGGCGTGGGACCTCCCATACAAATGGGGTCTTTCATACCCCCTATCTATGCAACTATTATCGCTAGACTACTGAAATTTTTTAAGACGTTGTATAAAGTAAGTCCCTTTCCTATTACCTTTCAGTTTTTGAAATCGGAAAGGGGAGCGGTGCACCTCCCATACAAATGGGATCTTTCATGCCCCCTATCTATGCAACTATTATCGCTAGACTACTGAAATTTGGTAAGACGTTGTATAAAGTAAGTCCCTTTCCTATTACCTTTCAGTTTTTGAAATCGGAAAGGGGAGCGGTGCACCTCCCATACAAATGAGATTTTTCATACCCCCTATCTATGCAACTATTATTGCTAGACTACTGAAATTTGGTAAGAAGTTGTACAAAGTAAGTCCCTTTATTATTACCTATTACTTTTTGAAATCGGAAAAGGGAGCGGTGCACCTCCCATACAAATGAGATTTTTCATACCCCCTATCTATGCAACTATTATCGCTAGACTACTGAAATTTGATAAGACGTTGTATAAAGTAAGTCCTTTCCTATTACCTATCACTTTTTGAAATCGGAAAAGGTAGCGGTGCACCTCCCATACAAATGAGAACATTCATACTCAATATCTTTGGAGGTATTAATGCTAGACTTCTAAATTTTGGTAAGGCGTTGTATAAAGTAAGTCCTTTCTTATACCTATCCCTTTTTGAAATCGGAAAAGGGAGCGGTGCACCTCCCATACAAATGAGATTTTTCATACCCCCTATCTATGCAACTATTATTGCTAGACTACTGAAATTTGGTAAGAAGTTGTACAAAGTAAGTCCCTTTCCTATTACCTATTACTTTTTGAAATCGGAAAAGGGAGCGGTGCACCTCCCATACAAATGAGATTTTTCATACCCCCTATCTATGCAACTATTATCGCTAGACTACTGAAATTTGATAAGACGTTGTATAAAGTAAGTCCTTTCCTATTACCTATCACTTTTTGAAATCGGAAAAGGTAGCGGTGCACCTCCCATACAAATGAGATTTTTCATACCCCCTATCTATGCAACTATTATCGCTAGACTACTGAAATTTGGTAAGGCGTTGTATAAAGTAAGTCCCTTTCCTAATACCCATCCCGTTTTGAAATCGGAAAAGGGGGCGTGGCACCTCTCATACAAATGGGATCTTTCATACCCCCTATCTATGCAACTATTATCGCTAGACTACTAAATTTTGGTAAGGCGTTGTATAAAGTAAGTCCTTTTCTTTTACCTATCCCTTTTTGAAGTCGGAAAAGGGAGCGGTGCACCTCCCATACAAATGAGATTTTTCATACCCCCTATCTATGCAACTATTACTGCTAGACTACTGAAATTTGGTAAGAAGTTGTACAAAGTAAGTCCCTTTCCTATTACCTATTACTTTTTGAAATCGGAAAAGGGAGCGGTGCACCTCCCATACAAATGAGATTTTTTATACCCCCTATCTATGCAACTATTATCGCTAGACTACTGAAATTTGATAAGACGTTGTATAAAGTAAGTCCTTTCCTATTACCTATCACTTTTTGAAATCGGAAAAGGTAGCGGTGCACCTCCCATACAAATGAGATTTTTCATACCCCCTATCTATGCAACTATTATCGCTAGACTACTGAAATTTGGTAAGAAGTTGTACAAAGTAAGTCCCTTTCCTATTACCTATTACTTTTTGAAATCGGAAAAGGGAGCGGTGCACCTCCCATACAAATGGGAAATTTCATACTCAATATCTTTAGAAGTATTAATGCTAGACTAATAAGTGTTGGTAATGCGTTGTATAAAGTAAGTCCCTTTCCTAATACCTATCCCTTTTTGAAATCGGAAAAGGGGGCGTAGCACCTCCCATACAAATGGGATCTTTCATACCCCCTATCTATGCAACTATTATCGCTAGACTACTAAATTTTGGTAAGGCGTTGTATAAAGTAAGTCCTTTTCTTATACCTATCCCTTTTTGAAATCGGAAAAGGGAGCGCTGCACCTCCCATACAAATGAGATTTTTCATACCCCCTATCTATGCAACTATTATTGCTAGACTACTGAAATTTGGTAAGAAGTTGTACAAAGTAAGTCCCTTTCCTATTACTTTTTGAAATCGGAAAAGGGAGCGGTGCACCTCCCATACAAATGAGATTTTTCATACCCCCTATCTATGCAACTATTATCGCTGGACTACTAAATTTTGGTAAGGCGTTGTATAAAGTAAGTCCTTTTCTTATACCTATCCCTTTTTGAAATCGGAAAAGGGAGCGGTGCACCTCCCATACAAATGAGATTTTTCATACCCCCTATCTATGCAACTATTATCGCTAGACTACTGAAATTTGGTAAGGCGTTGTATAAAGTAAGTCCCTTTCCTAATACCTATCCCTTTTTGAAATCGGAAAAGGGGGCGTGGCACCTCCCATACAAATGGGATCTTTCATACCCCCTATCTATGCAACTATTATCGCTAGACTACTAAATTTTGGTAAGGCGTTGTATAAAGTAAGTCCTTTTCTTATACCTATCCCTTTTTGAAATCGGAAAAGGGAGCGGTGCACCTCCCATACAAATGGGATTTTTCATACCCCCTATCTATGCAACTATTATCGCTAGACTACTGAAATTTGATAAGACGTTGTATAAAGTAAGTCCTTTCCTATTACCTATCACTTTTTGAAATCGGAAAAGGTAGCGGTGCACCTCCCATACAAATGAGATTTTTCATACCCCCTATCTATGCAACTATTATTGCTAGACTACTGAAATTTGGTAAGAAGTTGTACAAAGTAAGTCCCTTTCCTATTACCTATTACTTTTTGAAATCGGAAAAGGGAGCGGTGCACCTCCCATACAAATGAGATTTTTCATACCCCCTATCTATGCAACTATTATCGCTAGACTACTAAATTTTGGTAAGGCGTTGTATAAAGTAAGTCCTTTCCTATTACCTATCACTTTTTGAAATCGGAAAAGGTAGCGGTGCACCTCCCATACAAATGAGATCTTTCATACCCCCTATCTATGCAACTATTATCGCTAGACTACTGAAATTTGGTAAGGCGTTGTATAAAGTAAGTCCCTTTCCTAATACCCATCCCGTTTTGAAATCGGAAAAGGGGGCGTGGCACCTCCCATACAAATGGGATCTTTCATACCCCCTATCTATGCAACTATTATCGCTAGACTACTAAATTTTGGTAAGACGTTGTATAAAGTAAGTCCCTTTCCTATTACCTTTCAGTTTTTGAAATCGGAAAGGGGAGCGGTGCACCTCCCATACAAATGAGATTTTTCATACCCCCTATCTATGCAACTATTATTGCTAGACTACTGAAATTTGGTAAGAAGTTGTACAAAGTAAGTCCCTTTCCTATTACCTATTACTTTTTGAAATCGGAAAAGGGAGCGGTGCACCTCCCATACAAATGAGATTTTTCATACCCCCTATCTATGCAACTATTATCGCTAGACTACTAAATTTTGGTAAGGCGTTGTATAAAGTAAGTCCTTTTCTTATACCTATCCCTTTTTGAAATCGGAAAAGGGAGCGGTGCACCTCCCATACAAATGAGATTTTTCATACCCCCTATCTATGCAACTATTATCGCTAGACTACTGAAATTTGATAAGACGTTGTATAAAGTAAGTCCTTTCCTATTACCTATCACTTTTTGAAATCGGAAAAGGTAGCGGTGCACCTCCCATACAAATGAGAACATTCATACTCAATATCTTTGGAGGTATTAATGCTAGACTACTAAATTTTGGTAAGGCGTTGTATAAAGTAAGTCCTTTCTTATACCTATCCCTTTTTGAAATCGGAAAAGGGAGCGGTGCACCTCCCATACAAATGAGATTTTTCATACCCCCTATCTATGCAACTATTATTGCTAGACTACTGAAATTTGGTAAGAAGTTGTACAAAGTAAGTCCCTTTCCTATTACCTATTACTTTTTGAAATCGGAAAAGGGAGCGGTGCACCTCCCATACAAATGAGATATTTCATACCCCCTATCTATGCAACTATTATCGCTAGACTACTGAAATTTGATAAGACGTTGTATAAAGTAAGTCCTTTCCTATTACCTATCACTTTTTGAAATCGGAAAAGGTAGCGGTGCACCTCCCATACAAATGAGATCTTTCATACCCCCTATCTATGCAACTATTATCGCTAGACTACTGAAATTTGGTAAGGCGTTGTATAAAGTAAGTCCCTTTCCTAATACCCATCCCGTTTTGAAATCGGAAAAGGGGGCGTGGCACCTCCCATACAAATGGGATCTTTCATACCCCCTATCTATGCAACTATTATCGCTAGACTACTAAATTTTGGTAAGGCGTTGTATAAAGTAAGTCCCTTTCCTAATACCCATCCCGTTTTGAAATCGGAAAAGGGGGCGTGGCACCTCTCATACAAATGGGATCTTTCATACCCCCTATCTATGCAACTATTATCGCTAGACTACTAAATTTTAGTAAGACGTTGTATAAAGTAAGTCCCTTTCCTATTACCTTTCAGTTTTTGAAATCGGAAAGGGGAGCGGTGCACCTCCCATACAAATGGGATCTTTCATGCCCCCTATCTATGCAACTATTATCGCTAGACTACTGAAATTTGGTAAGACGTTGTATAAAGTAAGTCCCTTTCCTATTACCTTTCAGTTTTTGAAATCGGAAAGGGGAGCGGTGCACCTCCCATACAAATGAAATTTTTAATACCCCCTATCTATGCAACTATTATTGCTAGACTACTGAAAATTGGTAAGAAGTTGTACAAAGTAAGTCCCTTTACTATTACCTATTACTTTTTGAAATCGGAAAAGGGAGCGGTGCACCTCCCATACAAATGAGATTTTTCATACCCCCTATCTATGCAACTATTATCGCTAGACTACTGAAATTTGATAAGACGTTGTATAAAGTAAGTCCTTTCCTATTACCTATCACTTTTTGAAATCGGAAAAGGTAGCGGTGCACCTCCCATACAAATGAGAACATACATACTCAATATCTTTGGAGGTATTAATGCTAGACTTCTAAATTTTGGTAAGGCGTTGTATAAAGTAAGTCCTTTCTTATACCTATCCCTTTTTGAAATCGGAAAAGGGAGCGGTGCACCTCCCATACAAATGAGATTTTTCATACCCCCTATCTATGCAACTATTATTGCTAGACTACTGAAATTTGGTAAGAAGTTGTACAAAGTAAGTCCCATTCCTATTACCTATTACTTTTTGAAATCGGAAAAGGGAGCGGTGCACCTCCAATACAAATGAGATTTTTCATACCCCCTATCTATGCAACTATTATTGCTAGACTACTGAAATTTGGTAAGAAGTTGTACAAAGTAAGTCCCTTTCCTATTACCTATTACTTTTTGAAATCGGAAAAGGGAGCGGTGCACCTCCCATACAAATGAGATTTTTCATACCCCCTATCTATGCAACTATTATCGCTAGACTACTAAATTTTGGTAAGGCGTTGTATAAAGTAAGTCCTTTTCTTATACCTATCCCTTTTTGAAATCGGAAAAGGGAGCGGTGCACCTCCCATACAAATGAGATTTTTCATACCCCCTATCTATGCAACTATTATCGCTAGACTACTAAATTTTGGTAAGGCGTTGTATAAAGTAAGTCCTTTTCTTATACCTATCCCTTTTTGAAATCGGAAAAGGGAGCGGTGCACCTCCCATACAAATGAGATTTTTCATACCCCCTATCTATGCAACTATTATCGCTAGACTACTGAAATTTGATAAGACGTTGTATAAAGTAAGTCCTTTCCTATTACCTATCACTTTTTGAAATCGGAAAAGGTAGCGGTGCACCTCCCATACAAATGAGAACATTCATACTCAATATCTTTGGAGGTATTAATGCTAGACTACTAAATTTTGGTAAGGCGTTGTATAAGGTAAGTCCTTTCTTATACCTATCCCTTTTTGAAATCGGAAAAGGGAGCGGTGCACCTCCCATACAAATGAGATTTTTCATACCCCCTATCTATGCAACTATTATTGCTAGACTACTGAAATTTGGTAAGAAGTTGTACAAAGTAAGTCCCTTTCCTATTACCTATTACTTTTTGAAATCGGAAAAGGGAGCGGTGCACCTCCCATACAAATGAGATTTTTCATACCCCCTATCTATGCAACTATTATCGCTAGACTACTGAAATTTGATAAGACGTTGTATAAAGTAAGTCCTTTCCTATTACCTATCACTTTTTGAAATCGGAAAAGGTAGCGGTGCACCTCCCATACAAATGAGATCTTTCATACCCCCTATCTATGCAACTATTATCGCTAGACTACTGAAATTTGGTAAGGCGTTGTATAAAGTAAGTCCCTTTCCTAATACCCATCCCGTTTTGAAATCGGAAAAGGGGGCGTGGCACCTCCCATACAAATGGGATCTTTCATACCCCCTATCTATGCAACTATTATCGCTAGACTACTAAATTTTGGTAAGGCGTTGTATAAAGTAAGTCCCTTTCCTAATACCCATCCCGTTTTGAAATCGGAAAAGGGGGCGTGGCACCTCTCATACAAATGGGATCTTTCATACCCCCTATCTATGCAACTATTATCGCTAGACTACTAAATTTTGGTAAGACGTTGTACAAAGTAAGTCCCATTCCTATTACCTATTACTTTTTGAAATCGGAAAAGGGAGCGGTGCACCTCCCATACAAATGAGATTTTTCATACCCCCTATCTATGCAACTATTATCGCTAGACTACTGAAATTTGATAAGACGTTGTATAAAGTAAGTCCTTTCCTATTACCTATCACTTTTTGAAATCGGAAAAGGTAGCGGTGCACCTCCCATACAAATGAGAACATACATACTCAATATCTTTGGAGGTATTAATGCTAGACTTCTAAATTTTGGTAAGGCGTTGTATAAAGTAAGTCCTTTCTTATACCTATCCCTTTTTGAAATCGGAAAAGGGAGCGGTGCACCTCCCATACAAATGAGATTTTTCATACCCCCTATCTATGCAACTATTATTGCTAGACTACTGAAATTTGGTAAGAAGTTGTACAAAGTAAGTCCCATTCCTATTACCTATTACTTTTTGAAATCGGAAAAGGGAGCGGTGCACCTCCCATACAAATGAGATTTTTCATACCCCCTATCTATGCAACTATTATCGCTAGACTACTGAAATTTGATAAGACGTTGTATAAAGTAAGTCCTTTCCTATTACCTATCACTTTTTGAAATCGGAAAAGGTAGCGGTGCACCTCCCATACAAATGAGATTTTTCATACCCCCTATCTATGCAACTATTATCGCTAGACTACTGAAATTTGGTAAGGCGTTGTATAAAGTAAGTCCCTTTCCTAATACCCATCCCGTTTTGAAATCGGAAAAGGGGGCGTGGCACCTCTCATACAAATGGGATCTTTCATACCCCCTATCTATGCAACTATTATCGCTAGACTACTAAATTTTGGTAAGGCGTTGTATAAAGTAAGTCCTTTTCTTATACCTATCCCTTTTTGAAATCGGAAAAGGGAGCGGTGCACCTCCCATACAAATGGGATCTTTCATACCCCCTATCTATGCAACTATTATCGCTAGACTACTAAATTTTGGTAAGAAGTTGTACAAAGTAAGTCCCTTTCCTATTACCTATTACTTTTTGAAATCGGAAAAGGGAGCGGTGCACCTCCCATACAAATGAGATTTTTTATACCCCCTATCTATGCAACTATTATCGCTAGACTACTGAAATTTGATAAGACGTTGTACAAAGTAAGTCCCATTCCTATTACCTATTACTTTTTGAAATCGGAAAAGGGAGCGGTGCACCTCCCATACAAATGGGATTTTTCATACCCCCTATCTATGCAACTATTATTGCTAGACTACTGAAATTTGGTAAGAAGTTGTACAAAGTAAGTCCCTTTCCTATTACCTATTACTTTTTGAAATCGGAAAAGGGAGCGGTGCACCTCCCATACAAATGAGATTTTTTATACCCCCTATCTATGCAACTATTATCGCTAGACTACTGAAATTTGATAAGACGTTGTATAAAGTAAGTCCTTTCCTATTACCTATCACTTTTTGAAATCGGAAAAGGTAGCGGTGCACCTCCCATACAAATGAGATTTTTCATACCCCCTATCTATGCAACTATTATCGCTAGACTACTGAAATTTGGTAAGAAGTTGTACAAAGTAAGTCCCTTTCCTATTACCTATTACTTTTTGAAATCGGAAAAGGGAGCGGTGCACCTCCCATACAAATGGGAAATTTCATACTCAATATCTTTAGAAGTATTAATGCTAGACTAATAAGTTTTGGTAATGCGTTGTATAAAGTAAGTCCCTTTCCTAATACCTATCCCTTTTTGAAATCGGAAAAGGGGGCGTAGCACCTCCCATACAAATGGGATCTTTCATACCCCCTATCTATGCAACTATTATCGCTAGACTACTAAATTTTGGTAAGGCGTTGTATAAAGTAAGTCCTTTTCTTATACCTATCCCTTTTTGAAATCGGAAAAGGGAGCGCTGCACCTCCCATACAAATGAGATTTTTCATACCCCCTATCTATGCAACTATTATTGCTAGACTACTGAAATTTGGTAAGAAGTTGTACAAAGTAAGTCCCTTTCCTATTACTTTTTGAAATCGGAAAAGGGAGCGGTGCACCTCCCATACAAATGAGATTTTTCATACCCCCTATCTATGCAACTATTATCGCTGGACTACTAAATTTTGGTAAGGCGTTGTATAAAGTAAGTCCTTTTCTTATACCTATCCCTTTTTGAAATCGGAAAAGGGAGCGGTGCACCTCCCATACAAATGAGATTTTTCATACCCCCTATCTATGCAACTATTATCGCTAGACTACTGAAATTTGGTAAGGCGTTGTATAAAGTAAGTCCTTTTCTTATACCTATCCCTTTTTGAAATCGGAAAAGGGAGCGGTGCACCTCCCATACAAATGAGATTTTTCATACCCCCTATCTATGCAACTATTATCGCTAGACTACTAAATTTTGGTAAGGCGTTGTATAAAGTAAGTCCTTTTCTTATACCTATCCCTTTTTGAAATCGGAAAAGGGAGCGGTGCACCTCCCATACAAATGAGATTTTTCTTACCCCCTATCTATGCAACTATTATCGCTAGACTACTGAAATTTGGTAAGGCGTTGTATAAAGTAAGTCCCTTTCCTAATACCTATCCCTTTTTGAAATCGGAAAAGGGGGCGTGGCACCTCCCATACAAATGGGGTCTTTCATACCCCCTATCTATGCAACTATTATCGCTAGACTACTGAAATTTGGTAAGACGTTGTATAAAGTAAGTCCCTTTCCTATTACCTTTCAGTTTTTGAAATCGGAAAGGGGAGCGGTGCACCTCCCATACAAATGAGATTTTTCATACCCCCTATCTATGCAACTATTATCGCTAGACTACTGAAATTTGATAAGACGTTGTATAAAGTAAGTCCTTTCCTATTACCTATCACTTTTTGAAATCGGAAAAGGTAGCGGTGCACCTCCCATACAAATGAGAATATTCATACTCAATATCTTTGGAGGTATTAATGCTAGACTACTAAATTTTGGTAAGGCGTTGTATAAAGTAAGTCCTTTCTTATACCTATCCCTTTTTGAAATCGGAAAAGGGAGCGGTGCACCTCCCATACAAATGAGATTTTTCATACCCCCTATCTATGCAACTATTATCGCTGGACTACTAAATTTTGGTAAGGCGTTGTATAAAGTAAGTCCTTTTCTTATACCTATCCCTTTTTGAAATCGGAAAAGGGAGCGGTGCACCTCCCATACAAATGAGATTTTTCATACCCCCTATCTATGCAACTATTATCGCTAGACTACTGAAATTTGGTAAGGCGTTGTATAAAGTAAGTCCTTTTCTTATACCTATCCCTTTTTGAAATCGGAAAAGGGAGCGGTGCACCTCCCATACAAATGAGATTTTTCATACCCCCTATCTATGCAACTATTATCGCTAGACTACTAAATTTTGGTAAGGCGTTGTATAAAGTAAGTCCTTTTCTTATACCTATCCCTTTTTGAAATCGGAAAAGGGAGCGGTGCACCTCCCATACAAATGAGATTTTTCATACCCCCTATCTATGCAACTATTATCGCTAGACTACTGAAATTTGGTAAGGCGTTGTATAAAGTAAGTCCCTTTCCTAATACCTATCCCTTTTTGAAATCGGAAAAGGGGGCGTGGCACCTCCCATACAAATGGGGTCTTTCATACCCCCTATCTATGCAACTATTATCGCTAGACTACTGAAATTTGGTAAGACGTTGTATAAAGTAAGTCCCTTTCCTATTACCTTTCAGTTTTTGAAATCGGAAAGGGGAGCGGTGCACCTCCCATACAAATGAGATTTTTCATACCCCCTATCTATGCAACTATTATCGCTAGACTACTGAAATTTGATAAGACGTTGTATAAAGTAAGTCCTTTCCTATTACCTATCACTTTTTGAAATCGGAAAAGGTAGCGGTGCACCTCCCATACAAATGAGAATATTCATACTCAATATCTTTGGAGGTATTAATGCTAGACTACTAAATTTTGGTAAGGCGTTGTATAAAGTAAGTCCTTTCTTATACCTATCCCTTTTTGAAATCGGAAAAGGGAGCGGTGCACCTCCCATACAAATGAGATTTTTCATCCCCCCTATCTATGCAACTATTATTGCTAGACTACTGAAATTTGGTAAGAAGTTGTACAAAGTAAGTCCCTTTCCTATTACCTATTACTTTTTGAAATCGGAAAAGGGAGCGGTGCACCTCCCATACAAATGAGATTTTTCATACCCCCTATCTATGCAACTATTATCGCTAGACTACTGAAATTTGATAAGACGTTGTATAAAGTAAGTCCTTTCCTATTACCTATCACTTTTTGAAATCGGAAAAGGTAGCGGTGCACCTCCCATACAAATGAGATCTTTCATACCCCCTATCTATGCAACTATTATCGCTAGACTACTGAAATTTGGTAAGGCGTTGTATAAAGTAAGTCCCTTTCCTAATACCCATCCCGTTTTGAAATCGGAAAAGGGGGCGTGGCACCTCCCATACAAATGGGATCTTTCATACCCCCTATCTATGCAACTATTATCGCTAGACTACTAAATTTTGGTAAGGCGTTGTATAAAGTAAGTCCTTTTCTTATACCTATCCCTTTTTGAAATCGGAAAAGGGAGCGGTGCACCTCCCATACAAATGAGATTTTTCATACCCCCTATCTATGCAACTATTATTGCTAGACTACTGAAATTTGGTAAGAAGTTGTACAAAGTAAGTCCCTTTCCTATTACTTTTTGAAATCGGAAAAGGGAGCGGTGCACCTCCCATACAAATGAGATTTTTCATACCCCCTATCTATGCAACTATTATCGCTAGACTACTAAATTTTAGTAAGGCGTTGTATAAAGTAAGTCCTTTTCTTATACCTATCCCTTTTTGAAATCGGAAAAGGGAGCGGTGCACCTCCCATACAAATGAGATTTTTCATACCCCCTATCTATGCAACTATTATCGCTAGACTACTGAAATTTGGTAAGGCGTTGTATAAAGTAAGTCCCTTTCCTAATACCTATCCCTTTTTGAAATCGGAAAAGGGGGCGTGGCACCTCCCATACAAATGGGGTCTTTCATACCCCCTATCTATGCAACTATTATCGCTAGACTACTGAAATTTGGTAAGACGTTTTATAAAGTAAGTCCCTTTCCTATTACCTTTCAGTTTTTGAAATCGGAAAGGGGAGCGGTGCACCTCCCATACAAATGAGATTTTTCATACCCCCTATCTATGCAACTATTATCGCTAGACTACTGAAATTTGATAAGACGTTGTATAAAGTAAGTCCTTTCCTATTACCTATCACTTTTTGAAATCGGAAAAGGTAGCGGTGCACCTCCCATACAAATGAGAACATTCATACTCAATATCTTTGGAGGTATTAATGCTAGACTACTAAATTTTGGTAAGGCGTTGTATAAAGTAAGTCCTTTCTTATACCTATCCCTTTTTGAAATCGGAAAAGGGAGCGGTGCACCTCCCATACAAATGAGATTTTTCATACCCCCTATCTATGCAACTATTATTGCTAGACTACTGAAATTTGGTAAGAAGTTGTACAAAGTAAGTCCCTTTCCTATTACCTGTTACTTTTTGAAATCGGAAAAGGGAGCGGTGCACCTCCCATACAAATGAGATTTTTTATACCCCCTATCTATGCAACTATTATCGCTAGACTACTGAAATTTGATAAGACGTTGTATAAAGTAAGTCCTTTCCTATTACCTATCACTTTTTGAAATCGGAAAAGGTAGCGGTGCACCTCCCATACAAATGAGATCTTTCATACCCCCTATCTATGCAACTATTATCGCTAGACTACTGAAATTTGGTAAGGCGTTGTATAAAGTAAGTCCCTTTCCTAATACCCATCCCGTTTTGAAATCGGAAAAGGGAGCGGTGCATCTCCCATACAAATGAGATTTTTCATACCCCCTATCTATGCAACTATTATTGCTAGACTACTGAAATTTGGTAAGAAGTTGTACAAAGTAAGTCCCTTTCCTATTACCTATTACTTTTTGAAATCGGAAAAGGGAGCGGTGCACCTCCCATACAAATGAGATTTTTCATACCCCCTATCTATGCAACTATTATTGCTAGACTACTGAAATTTGGTAAGAAGTTGTACAAAGTAAGTCCCTTTCCTATTACCTATTACTTTTTGAAATCGGAAAAGGGAGCGGTGCACCTCCCATACAAATGAGATTTTTCATACCCCCTATCTATGCAACTATTATTGCTAGACTACTGAAATTTGGTAAGAAGTTGTACAAAGTAAGTCCCTTTCCTATTACCTATTACTTTTTGAAATCGGAAAAGGGAGCGGTGCACCTCCCATACAAATGAGATTTTTTATTACCCCCTATCTATGCAACTATTATCGCTAGACTACTGAAATTTGATAAGACGTTGTATAAAGTAAGTCCTTTCCTATTACCTATCACTTTTTGAAATCGGAAAAGGTAGCGGTGCACCTCCCATACAAATGGGATCTTTCATACCCCCTATCTATGCAACTATTATCGCTAGACTACTAAATTTTGGTAAGGCGTTGTATAAAGTAAGTCCTTTTCTTATACCTATCCCTTTTTGAAATCGGAAAAGGGAGCGGTGCACCTCCCATACAAATGAGATTTTTCATACCCCCTATCTATGCAACTATTATTGCTAGACTACTGAAATTTGGTAAGAAGTTGTACAAAGTAAGTCCCTTTCCTATTACTTTTTGAAATCGGAAAAGGGAGCGGTGCACCTCCCATACAAATGAGATTTTTCATACCCCCTATCTATGCAACTATTATCGCTAGACTACTAAATTTTGGTAAGGCGTTGTATAAAGTAAGTCCTTTTCTTATACCTATCCCTTTTTGAAATCGGAAAAGGGAGCGGTGCACCTCCCATACAAATGAGATTTTTCATACCCCCTATCTATGCAACTATTATCGCTAGACTACTGAAATTTGGTAAGGCGTTGTATAAAGTAAGTCCCTTTCCTAATACCTATCCCTTTTTGAAATCGGAAAAGGGGGCGTGGCACCTCCCATACAAATGGGATCTTTCATACCCCTATCTATGCAACTATTATCGCTAGACTACTGAAATTTGGTAAGGCGTTGTATAAAGTAAGTCCCTTTCATATTACCTATCCCTTTTTGAAATCGGAAAAGGGGGCGTGGCACCTCCCATACAAATGGGATCTTTCATACCCCCTATCTATGCAACTATTATCGCTAGACTACTAAATTTTGGTAAGGCGTTGTATAAAGTAAGTCCTTTTCTTATACCTATCCCTTTTTGAAATCGGAAAAGGGAGCGGTGCACCTCCCATACAAATGAGATTTTTCATACCCCCTATCTATGCAACTATTATCGCTAGACTACTGAAATTTGGTAAGGCGTTGTATAAAGTAAGTCCCTTTCCTAATACCTATCCCTTTTTGAAATCGGAAAAGGGGGCGTGGCACCTCCCATACAAATGGGATCTTTCATACCCCCTATCTATGCAGCTATTATGGCTAGACTACTGAAATTTGGTAAGACGTTGTATAAAGTAAGTCCCTTTCCTATTATCTATCACTTTTTGAAATCGGAAAAGGAAGCGGTGCACCTCCCATACAAATGAGATTTTTCATACCCCCTATCTATGCAACTATTATCGCTAGACTACTGAAATTTGATAAGACGTTGTATAAAGTAAGTCCCTTTCCTAATACCTATCCTTTTTTGAAATCGGAAAAGGGATCGTGGGACCTCCCATACAAATGGGGTCTTTCATACCCCCTAGCTATGCAACTATTATCGCTAGACTACTGAAATTTGATAAGACGTTGTATAAAGTAAGTCCCTTTCCTAATACCTATCCCTTTTTGAAATCGGAAAAGGGATCGTGGGACCTCCCATACAAATGGGGTCTTTCATACCCCCTATCTATGCAACTATTATTGCTAGACTACTGAAATTTGGTAAGAAGTTGTAGAAAGTAAGTCCCTTTCCTATTACCTATTACTTTTTGAAATCGGAAAAGGGAGCGGTGCACCTCCCATACAAATGAGATTTTTCATACCCCCTATCTATGCAACTATTATCGCTAGACTACTGAAATTTGATAAGACGTTGTATAAAGTAAGTCCTTTCCTATTACCTATCACTTTTTGAAATCGGAAAAGGTAGCGGTGCACCTCCCATACAAATGAGAACATTCATACTCAATATCTTTGGAGGTATTAATGCTAGACTACTAAATTTTGGTAAGGCGTTGTATAAAGTAAGTCCTTTTCTTATACCTATCCCTTTTTGAAATCGGAAAAGGTAGCGGTGCACCTCCCATACAAATGAGATTTTTCATACCCCCTATCTATGCAACTATTATCGCTAGACTACTGAAATTTGGTAAGAAGTTGTACAAAGTAAGTCCCTTTCCTATTACCTATTTTTTTTTGAAATCGGAAAAGGGAGCGGTGCACCTCCCATACAAATGGGAACTTTCATACTCAATATCTTTAGAAGTATTATCGCTAGACTACTGAAATTTGGTAAGGCGTTGTATAAAGTAAGTCCCTTTCCTAATACCTATCCCTTTTTGAAATCGGAAAAGGGGGCGTGGCACCTCCCATACAAATGGGATCTTTCATACCCCCTATCTATGCAACTATTATCGCTAGACTACTAAATTTTGGTAAGGCGTTGTATAAAGTAAGTCCTTTTCTTATACCTATCCCTTTTAGAAATCGGAAAAGGGAGCGGTGCACCTCCCATACAAATGAGATTTTCCATACCCCCTATCTATGCAACTATTATTGCTAGACTACTGAAATTTGGTAAGAAGTTGTACAAAGTAAGTCCCTTTCCTATTACCTATTACTTTTTGAAATCGGAAAAGGGAGCGGTGCACCTCCCATACAAATGAGATTTTTCATACCCCCTATCTATGCAACTATTATCGCTAGACTACTGAAATTTGATAAGACGTTGTATAAAGTAAGTCCTTTCCTATTACCTATCACTTTTTGAAATCGGAAAAGGTAGCGGTGCACCTCCCATACAAATGAGATTTTTCATACCCCCTATCTATGCAACTATTATCGCTAGACTACTGAAATTTGGTAAGAAGTTGTACAAAGTAAGTCCCTTTCCTAATACCCATCCAGTTTTGAAATCGGAAAAGGGGGCGTGGCACCTCCCATACAAATGGGATCTTTCATACCCCCTATCTATGCAACTATTATCGCTAGACCACTAAATTTTGGTAAGGCGTTGTATAAAGTAAGTCCTTTTCTTATACCTATCCCTTTTTGAAATCGGAAAAGGGAGCGGTGCACCTCCCATACAAATGGGAACTTTCATACTCAATATCTTTAGAAGTATTAATGCTAGACTAATAAGTTTTGGTAAGGCGTTGTATAAAGTAAGTCCCTTTCCTATTACCTATCCCTTTTTGAAATCGGAAAAGGGGGCGTGGCACCTCCCATACAAATGGGATCTTTCATACCCCCTGTCTATGCAACTATTATCGCTAGACTACTGAAATTTGATAAGACGTTGTATAAAGTAAGTCCTTTCCTATTACCTATCACTTTTTGAAATCGGAAAAGGTAGCGGTGCACCTCCCATACAAATGAGATTTTTCATACCCCCTATCTATGCAACTATTATCGCTAGACTACTGAAATTTTGTAAGAAGTTGTACAAAGTAAGTCCCTTTCCTATTACCTATTACTTTTTGAAATCGGAAAAGGGAGCGGTGCACCTCCCATACAAATGAGATTTTTCATACCCCCTATCTATGCAACTATTATCGCTAGACTGCTGAAATTTGGTAAGGCGTTGTATAAAGTAAGTCCCTTTCCTAATACCCATCCAGTTTTGAAATCGGAAAAGGGGGCGTGGCACCTCCCATACAAATGGGATCTTTCATACCCCCTATCTATGCAACTATTATCGCTAGACCACTAAATTTTGGTAAGGCGTTGTATAAAGTACGTCCTTTTCTTATACCTATCCCTTTTTGAAATCGGAAAAGGGAGCGGTGCACCTCCCATACAAATGAGATTTTTCATACCCCCTATCTATGCAACTATTATCGCTAGACTACTGAAATTTGGTAAGAAGTTGTACAAAGTAAGTCCCTTTCCTATTACCTATTACTTTTTGAAATCAGAAAAGGGAGCGGTGCACCTCCCATACAAATGAGATTTTTCATACCCCCTATCTATGCAACTATTATCGCTAGACTACTGAAATTTGGTAAGGCGTTGTATAAAGTAAGTCCCTTTCCTAATACCCATCCAGTTTTGAAATCGGAAAAGGGGGCGTGGCACCTCCCATACAAATGGGATCTTTCATACCCCCTATCTATGCAACTATTATTGCTAGACTACTGAAATTTGGTAAGAAGTTGTACAAAGTAAGTCCCTTTCCTATTACCTATTACTTTTTGAAATCGGAAAAGGGAGCGGTGCACCTCCCATACAAATGAGATTTTTCATACCCCCTATCTATGCAACTTTTATCGCTAGACTACTGAAATTTGATAAGACGTTGTATAAAGTAAGTCCTTTCCTATTACCTATGACTTTTTGAAATCGGAAAAGGTAGCGGTGCACCTCCCATACAAATGAGATTTTTCATACCCCTATCTATGCAACTATTATCGCTAGACTACTGAAATATGGTAAGAAGTTGTACAAAGTAAGTCCCTTTCCTATTACCTATTTTTTTTTGAAATCGGAAAAGGGAGCGGTGCACCTCCCATACAAATGGGAACTTTCATACTCAATATCTTTAGAAGTATTAATGCTAGACTAATAAGTTTTGGTAAGGCGTTGTATAAAGTAAGTCCCTTTCCTAATACCTATCCCTTTTTGAAATCGGAAAAGGGGGCGTGGCACCTCCCATACAAATGGGATCTTTCATACCCCCTATCTATGCAACTATTATCGCTAGACTACTAAATTTTGGTAAGGCGTTGTATAAAGTAAGTCCTTTTCTTATACCTATCCCTTTTTGAAATCGGAAAAGGGAGCGGTGCACCTCCCATACAAATGAGATTTTTCATACCCCCTATCTATGCAACTATTATTGCTAGACTACTGAAATTTGGTAAGAAGTTGTACAAAGTAAGTCCCTTTCCTATTACCTATTACTTTTTGAAATCGGAAAAGGGAGCGGTGCACCTCCCATACAAATGAGATTTTTCATACCCCCTATCTATGCAACTATTATCGCTAGACTACTGAAATTTGATAAGACGTTGTATAAAGTAAGTCCTTTAATATTACCTATCACTTTTTGAAATCGGAAAAGGTAGCGGTGCACCTCCCATACAAATGAGATTTTTCATACCCCCTATCTATGCAACTATTATCGCTAGACTACTGAAATTTGGTAAGAAGTTGTACAAAGTAAGTCCCTTTCCTATTACCTATTACTTTTTGAAATCGGAAAAGGGAGCGGTGCACCTCCCATACAAATGAGATTTTTCATACCCCCTATCTATGCAACTATTATCGCTAGACTACTGAAATTTGATAAGACGTTGTATAAAGTAAGTCCCTTTCCTATTACCTATCCCTTTTTGAAATCGGAAAAGGGGGCGTGGCACCTCCCATACAAATGGGATCTTTCATACCCCCTGTCTATGCAACTATTATCGCTAGACTACTGAAATTTGATAAGACGTTGTATAAAGTAAGTCCTTTCCTATTACGTATCACTTTTTGAAATCGGAAAAGGTAGCGGTGCAACTTTTATCGCTAGACTACTGAAATTTGATAAGACGTTGTATAAAGTAAGTCCTTTCCTATTACCTATGACTTTTTGAAATCGGAAAAGGTAGCGGTGCACCTCCCATACAAATGAGATTTTTCATACCCCCTATCTATGCAACTATTATCGCTATACTACTGAAATATGGTAAGAAGTTGTACAAAGTAAGTCCCTTTCCTATTACCTATTTTTTTTTGAAATCGGAAAAGGGAGCGGTGCACCTCCCATACAAATGGGAACTTTCATACTCAATATCTTTAGAAGTATTAATGCTAGACTAATAAGTTTTGGTAAGGCGTTGTATAAAGTAAGTCCCTTTCCTAATACCTATCCCTTTTTGAAATCGGAAAAGGGGGCGTGGCACCTCCCATACAAATGGGATCTTTCATACCCCCTATCTATGCAACTATTATCGCTAGACTACTAAATTTTGGTAAGGCGTTGTATAAAGTAAGTCCTTTTCTTATACCTATCCCTTTTTGAAATCGGAAAAGGGAGCGGTGCACCTCCCATACAAATGAGATTTTTCATACCCCCTATCTATGCAACTATTATTGCTAGACTACTGAAATTTGGTAAGAAGTTGTACAAAGTAAGTCCCTTTCCTATTACCTATTACTTTTTGAAATCGGAAAAGGGAGCGGTGCACCTCCCATACAAATGAGATTTTTCATACCCCGTATCTATGCAACTATTATCGCTAGACTACTAAAATTTGATAAGACGTTGTATAAAGTAAGTCCCTTTCCTATTACCTATCCCTTTTTGAAATCGGAAAAGGGGGCGTGGCACCTCCCATACAAATGGGATCTTTCATACCCCCTGTCTATGCAACTATTATCGCTAGACTACTGAAATTTGATAAGACGTTGTATAAAGTAACTCCTTTCCTATTACCTATCACTTTTTGAAATCGGAAAAGGTAGCGGTGCACCTCCCATACAAATGAGATTTTTCATACCCCCTATCTATGCAACTACTATTATCGCTAGACTACTGAAATTTGGTAAGAAGTTGTACAAAGTAAGTCCCTTTCCTATTACCTATTACTTTTTGAAATCGGAAAAGGGAGCGGTGCACCTCCCATACAAATGAGATTTTTCATACCCCCTATCTATGCAACTATTATCGCTAGACTACTAAATTTTGGTAAGGCGTTGTATAAAGTAAGTCCTTTTCTTATACCTATCCCTTTTTGAAATCGGAAAAGGGAGCGGTGCACCTCCCATACAAATGAGATTTTTCATACCCCCTATCTATGCAACTATTATTGCTAGACTACTGAAATTTGGTAAGAAGTTGTACAAAGTAAGTCCCTTTCCTATTACCTATTACTTTTTGAAATCGGAAAAGGGAGCGGTGCCCCTCCCATACAAATGAGATTTTTCATACCCCCTATCTATGCAACTATTATCGCTAGACTACTGAAATTTGATAAGACGTTGTATAAAGTAAGTCCTTTAATATTACCTATCACTTTTTGAAATCGGAAAAGGTAGCGGTGCACCTCCCATACAAATGAGATTTTTCATACCCTCTATCTATGCAACTATTATCGCTAGACTACTGAAATTTGGTAAGAAGTTGTACAAAGTAAGTCCCTTTCCTATTACCTATTACTTTTTGAAATCGGAAAAGGGAGCGGTGCACCTCCCATACAAATGAGATTTTTCATACCCCGTATCTATGCAACTATTATCGCTAGACTACTAAAATTTGATAAGACGTTGTATAAAGTAAGTCCCTTTCCTATTACCTATCCCTTTTTGAAATCGGAAAAGGGGGCGTGGCACCTCCCATACAAATGGGATCTTTCATACCCCCTGTCTATGCAACTATTATCGCTAGACTACTGAAATTTGATAAGACGTTGTATAAAGTAACTCCTTTCCTATTACCTATCACTTTTTGAAATCGGAAAAGGTAGCGGTGCACCTCCCATACAAATGAGATTTTTCATACCCCCTATCTATGCAACTACTATTATCGCTAGACTACTGAAATTTGGTAAGAAGTTGTACAAAGTAAGTCCCTTTCCTATTACCTATTACTTTTTGAAATCGGAAAAGGGAGCGGTGCACCTCCCATACAAATGAGATTTTTCATACCCCCTATCTATGCAACTATTATCGCTCGACTACTGAAATTTGATAAGACGTTGTATAAAGTAAGTCCCTTTCCTATTACCTATTACTTTTTGAAATCGGAAAAGGGAGCGGTGCACCTCCCATACAAATGAGATTTTTCATACCCCCTATCTATGCAACTATTATCGCTAGACTACTGAAATTTGATAAGACGTTGTATAAAGTAAGTCCCTTTCCTAATACCTATCCCTTTTTGAAATCGGAAAAGGGGGCGTGGCACCTCCCATACAAATGAGATTTTTCATACCCCCTATCTATGCAACTATTATTGCTAGACTACCGAAATTTGGTAAGAAGTTGTACAAAGTAAGTCCCTTTCCTATTACCTATTACTTTTTGAAATCGGAAAAGGGAGCGGTGCACCTCCCATACAAATGAGATTTTTCATACCCCCTATCTATGCAACGATTATCGCTAGACTACTGAAATTTGATAAGACGTTGTATAAAGTAAGTCCTTTCCTATTACCTATCACTTTTTGAAATCGGAAAAGGTAGCGGTGCACCTCCCATACAAATGAGATTTTTCATACCCCCTATCTATGCAACTATTATCGCTAGACTACTGAAATTTGGTAAGACGTTGTATAAATTAAGTCCCTTTCCTATTACGTATCACTTTTTGAAATCGGAAAAGGGAGCGGTGCACCTCCCATACAAATGAGATTTTTCATACTCAATATCTGTGGAGGTATTAATGCTAGACTACTAAATTTTGGTAAGGCGTTGTATAAGGTAAGTCCCTTTCCTAATACCTATCCCTTTTTGAAATCGGAAAAGGGGGCGTGGGACCTCCCATACAAATGGGATGTTTCATACCCCCTATCTATGCAACTATTATCGCTAGACTACTGAAATTTGGTAAGAAGTTGTATAAAGCAAGTCCCTTTCCTATTACCTATCACTTTTTGAAATCGGAAAAGGGAGCGGTGCACCTCCCATACAAATGAGATTTTTCATCTATACATAATCTATACATATTATAAACAGTAAACACTTTTTTTCGTGACGCCACTTCACGCTCAAACGCGTGGACGGATTTTAACCAAACTTACACACAGGTCAGGTACATAGCCCGGCATGGTTCTTATGTACTTTTTTTTGAAATCGGAAAAGGGGGCGTGGCACCTCCCATACAAATGGGATATTTCTTATCCCCTATCTATGCAACTATTATCGCTAGACTACTGAAATTTGGTAAGAAGTTGTATAAAGTAAGTCCCTTTCCTATTACCTATCACTTTTTGAAATCGGAAAAGGGAGCGGTGCACCTCCCATACAAATGAGATTTTTCATACCCCCTATCTATGCAACTATTATCGCTAGACTACTGAAATTTGGTAAGAAGCTGTATAAAGTAAGTCCCTTTCCTATTACCTACCACTTTTTGAAATCGGAAAAGGGAGCGGTGCACCTCCCATACAAATGAGATTTTTCATACCCCCTATCTATGCAACTATTATCGCTAGACTACTGAAATTTGGTAAGAAGCTGTATAAAGTAAGTCCCTTTCCTATTACCTACCACTTTTTGAAATCGGAAAAGGGAGCGGTGCACCTCCCATACAAATGAGATTTTTCATACCCCCTATCTATGCAACTATTATCGCTTGACTTCTGAAATTTGGTAAGACGTTGTATAAAGTAAGTCCCTTTCCTATTACCTATCACTTTTTTAAATCGGAAAAGGGGGCGTGGCACCTCCCATACAAATGGCAACTTTCATACTCAATATCTTTAGAAGTATTAGTGCTAGACTAATAATTTTTGGTAAGGCGTTGTATAAAGTAAGTCCCTTTCGTAATACCTATCCCTTTTTGAAATCGGGAAAGGGGGCGTGGCACCTCCCATACAAATGGGTGCTTTCATACTCAATATCTTTGGAGGTATTAATGCTAGACTACTAAATTTTGGTAAGGCGTTGTATAAGGTAAGTCCTTTCCTAATACCTATCCCTTTTTGAAATCGGAGGGGGGGGCGTGGCACCTCCCATACAAATGGGAACTTTCATACTCAATATCTTTTTAGGTATTAATGCTAGACTACTAAATTTTGGTAAGGCGTTGTATAAAGTAAGTCCCTTTGATAATACCCAACCCTTTTTGAAATCGGCCAAGGGGGCGTGGCACCTTCCATACAAATGGGAACTTTCATACTCAATATCTTTAGAAGTATTAATGCTAGACTAATAAGTTTTGGTAAGGCGTTGTATAAAGTAAGTCCCTTTCCTAATACCTATCCCTTTTTGAAATCGGAAAAGGGGGCGTGGCACCTCCCATACAAATGGGATCTTTCATACCCCCTATCTATGCAACTATTATGGCTAGACTACTGAAATTTGGTAAGACGTTGTATAAAGTAAGTCCCTTTCCTATTATCTATCACTTTTTGAAATCGGAAAAGGAAGCGGTGCACCTCCCATACAAATGAGATTTTTCATACCCCCTATCTATGCAACTATTATCGCTAGACTACTGAAATTTGATAAGACGTTGTATAAAGTAAGTCCCTTTCCTAATACCTATCCCTTTTTGAAATCGGAAAAGGGATCGTGGGACCTCCCATACAAATGGGGTCTTTCATACCCCCTATCTATGCAACTATTATCGCTAGACTACTGAAATTTGGTAAGACGTTGTATAAAGTAAGTCCCTTTAATATTACCTTTCAGTTTTTGAAATCGGAAAGGGGAGCGGTGCACCTCCCATACAAATGAGATTTTTCATACCCCCTATCTATGCAACTATTATTGCTAGACTACTGAAATTTGGTAAGAAGTTGTACAAAGTAAGTCCCTTTCCTATTACCTATTACTTTTTGAAATCGGAAAAGGGAGCGGTGCACCTCCCATACAAATGAGATTTTTCATACCCCCTATCTATGCAACTATTATCGCTAGACTACTGAAATTTGATAAGTCGTTGTATAAAGTAAGTCCTTTCCTATTACCTATCACTTTTTGAAATCGGAAAAGGTAGCGGTGCACCTCCCATACAAATGAAATTTTTCATACCCCCTATCTATGCAACTCTTATCGCTAGACTACTGAAATTTGGTAAGAAGTTATACAAAGTAAGTCCCTTTCCTATTACCTATTTTTTTTTGAAATCGGAAAAGGGAGCGGTGCACCTCCCATACAAATGGGAACTTTCATACTCAATATCTTTAGAAGTATTAATGCTAGACTAATAAGTTTTGGTAAGGCGTTGTATAAAGTAAGTCCCTTTCCTAATACCTATCCCTTTTTGAAATCGTAAAAGGGGGCGTGGCACCTCCCATACAAATAGGATCTTTCATACCCCCTATCTATGCAACTACTATCGCTAGACTACTAAATTTTGGTAAGGCGTTGTATAAACTAAGTCCTTTTCTTATACCTATCCCTTTTTGAAATCGGAAAAGGGAGCGGTGCACCTCCCATACAAATGAGATTTTTCATACCCCCTATCTATGCAACTATTATTGCTAGACTACTGAAATTTGGTAAGAAGTTGTACAAAGTAAGTCCGTTTCCTATTACCTATTACTTTTTTAAATCGGAAAAGGGAGCGGTGCACCTCCCATACAAATGAGATTTTTCATACCCCCTATCTATGCAACTATTATCGCTAGACTACTGAAATTTGGTAAGGCGTTGTATAAAGTAAGTCCCTTTCCTAATACCCATCCAGTTTTGAAATCGGAAAAGGGGGCGTGGCACCTCCCATACAAATGGGATCTTTCATACCCCCTATCTATGCAACTATTATCGCTAGACTACTGAAATTTGATAAGACGTTGTATAAAGTAAGTCCTTTCCTATTACCTATCACTTTTTGAAATCGGAAAGGGTAGCGGTGCACCTCCCATACAAATGAGATTTTTCATACCCCCTATCTATGCAACTATTATCGCTAGACTACTGAAATTTGGTAAGAAGTTGTACAAAGTAAGTCCCTTTCCTATTACCTATTTTTTTTTGAAATCGGAAAAGGGAGCGGTGCACCTCCCATACAAATGAGATTTTTCATACCCCCTATCTATGCAACTATTATCGCTAGACTACTGAAATTTGATAAGACGTTGTATAAAGTAAGTCCTTTCCTATTACCTATCACTTTTTGAAATCGGAAAGGGTAGCGGTGCACCTCCCATACAAATGAGATTTTTCATACCCCCTATCTATGCAACTATTATCGCTAGACTACTGAAATTTGGTAAGAAGTTGTACAAAGTAAGTCCCTTTCCTATTACCTATTACTTTTTGAAATCGGAAAAGGGAGCGGTGCACCTCCCATACAAATGAGATTTTTCATACCCCCTATCTATGCAACTATTATCGCTAGACTACTGAAATTTGATAAGTCGTTGTATAAAGTAAGTCCTTTCCTATTACCTATCACTTTTTGAAATCGGAAAGGGTAGCGGTGCACCTCCCATACAAATGAGATTTTTCATACCCCCTATCTATGCAACTATTATCGCTAGACTACTGAAATTTGGTAAGAAGTTGTACAAAGTAAGTCCCTTTCCTATTACCTATTACTTTTTGAAATCGGAAAAGGGAGCGGTGCACCTCCCATACAAATGAGATTTTTCATACCCCCTATCTATGCAACTACTATCGCTAGACCACTAAATTTTGGTAAGGCGTTGTATAAAGTAAGTCCTTTTCTTATACCTATCCCTTTTTGAAATCGGAAAAGGGAGCGGTGCACCTCCCATACAAATGAGATTTTTCATACCCCCTATCTATGCAACTATTATTGCTAGACTACTGAAATTTGGTAAGAAGTTGTACAAAGTAAGTCCCTTTCCTATTACCTATTACTTTTTGAAATCGGAAAAGGGAGCGGTGCACCTCCCATACAAATGAGATTTTTCATACCCCCTATCTATGCAACTATTATCGCTAGACTACTGAAATTTGATAAGACGTTGTATAAAGTAAGTCCTTTCCTATTACCTATCACTTTTTGAAATCGGAAAGGGTAGCGGTGCACCTCCCATACAAATGAGATTTTTCATACCCCCTATCTATGCAACTATTATCGCTAGACTACTGAAATTTGGTAAGAAGTTGTACAAAGTAAGTCCCTTTCCTATTACCTATTTTTTTTTGAAATCGGAAAAGGGAGCGGTGCACCTCCCATACAAATGGGAACTTTCATACTCAATATCTTTAGAAGTATTAATGCTAGACTAATAAGTTTTGGTAAGGCGTTGTATAAAGTAAGTCCCTTTCCTAATTAATACCTATCCCTTTTTGAAATCGTAAAAGGGGGCGTGGCACCTCCCATACAAATGGGATCTTTCATACCCCCTATCCATGCAACTATTATCGCTAGACTACTAAATTTTGGTAAGGCGTTGTATAAAGTATGTCCTTTTCTTATACCTATCCCTTTTTGAAATCGGAAAAGGGAGCGGTGCACCTCCCATACAAATGAGATTTTTCATACCCCCTATCTATGCAACTATTATTGCTAGACTACTGAAATTTGGTAAGAAGTTGTACAAAGTAAGTCCGTTTCCTATTACCTATTACTTTTTGAAATCGGAAAAGGGAGCGGTGCACCTCCCATACAAATGAGATTTTTCATACCCCCTATCTATGCAACTATTATCGCTAGACTACTGAAATTTGATAAGACGTTGTATAAGGTAAGTCCTTTCCTATTACCTATCACTTTTTGAAATCGGAAAAGGGTGCGTGGCACCTCCCATACAAATGGGATCTTTCATACCCCCTGTCTATGCAACTATTATCGCTAGACTACTGAAATTTGATAAGACGTTGTATAAAGTAAGTCCTTTCCTATTACCTATCACTTTTTGAAATCGAAAAAGGTAGCGGTGCACCTCCCATACAAATGAGATTTTTCATAACCCCTATCTATGCAACTATTATCGCTAGACTACTGAAATTTGGTAAGAAGTTGTACAAAGTAAGTCCCTTTCCTATTACCTATTACTTTTTGAAATCGGAAAAGGGAGCGGTGCACCTCCCATACAAATGAGATTTTTCATACCCCCTATCTATGCAACTATTATCGCTAGACTACTGAAATTTGATAAGACGTTGTATAAAGTAAGTCCCTTTCCTATTACCTATCCCTTTTTGAAATCGGAAAAGGGTGCGTGGCACCTCCCATACAAATGGGATCTTTCATACCCCCTGTCTATGCAACTATTATCGCTAGACTACTGAAATTTGATAAGACGTTGTATAAAGTAAGTCCTTTCCTATTACCTATCACTTTTTGAAATCGGAAAAGGTAGCGGTGCACCTCCCATACAAATGAGATTTTTCATACCCCCTATCTATGCAACTATTATCGCTAGACTTCTGAAATTTGGTAAGAAGTTGTACAAAGTAAGTCCCTTTCCTATTACCTATTACTTTTTGAAATCGGAAAAGGGAGCGGTGCACCTCCCATACAAATGAGATTTTTCATACCCCCTATCTATGCAACTATTATCGCTAGACTACTGAAATTTGGTAAGGCGTTGTATAAAGTAAGTCCCTTTCCTAATACCCATCCAGTTTTGAAATCGGAAAAGGGGGCGTGGCACCTCCCATACAAATGGGATCTTTCATACCCCCTATCTATGCAACTATTATCGCTAGACCACTACATTTTGGTAAGGCGTTGTATAAAGTAAGTCCTTTTCTTATACCTATCCCTTTTTGAAATCGGAAAAGGGAGCGGTGCACCTCCCATACAAATGAGATTTTTCATACCCCCTATCTATGCAACTATTATCGCTAGACTACTGAAATTTGATAAGACGTTGTATAAAGTAAGTCCTTTCCTATTACCTATCACTTTTTGAAATCGGAAAAGGTAGCGGTGCACCTCCCATACAAATGAGATTTTCATACCCCCTATCTATGCAACTATTATCGCTAGACTACTGAAATTTGGTAAGACGTTGTATAAAGTAAGTCCCTTTCCTATTACCTATCACTTTTTGAAATCGGAAAGGGGAGCGGTGCACCTCCCATACAAATGGGAACTTTCATCTATACATAATCTATACATATTATAAAAAGTAAACACTTTTTTTCGTAACGCCACTTGACGCTCAAACGCGTGGACGGACTTTAACCAAACTTACACACAGGTCAGGTACATAGCCCGGCATGGTTCTTACATACTTTTTTTTAAATCGGAAAAGGGGGCGTGGCACCTCCCATACAAACGGGAGCTTTCATACTCAATATCTTTGGAGGTATTAATGCTATACTACTAAATTTTGGTAAGGCGTTGTATAAAGTAAGTCCCTTTCCTAATACCTATCCCTTTTTGAAATCGGATGGGGGGGCGTGGCACCTCCCATACAAATGGGAACATTCATACTCAATATCTTTGGAGGTATTAATGCTAGACTACTAAATTTTGGTAAGGCGTTGTATAAAGTAAGTCCCTTTTCTAATACCTATCCCTTTTTGAAATCGGAAAAGGGGGCGTGGCACCTCCCATACAAATGGCAACTTTCATACTCAATATCTTTAGAAGTATTAGTGCTAGACTAATAAGTTTTGGTAAGGCGTTGTAAAAAGTAAGTCCCTTTCCTAGTACCTATCCCTTTTTGAAATCGGAAAAGGGGGCGTGGCACCTCCCATACAAATGGGAACATTCATACTCAATATCTTTGGAGGTATTAATGCTAGACTACTAAATTTTGGTAAGGCGTTGTATAAAGTAAGTCCCTTTTCTAATACCTATCCCTTTTTGAAATCGGAAAAGGGGGCGTGGCACCTCCCATACAAATGGGAGCTTTCATACTCAATATCTTTGGAGGTATTAATGCTAGACTACTAAATTTTGGTAAGGCGTTGTATAAAGTAAGTTCCTTTGATAATACCCAACCCTTTTTGAAATCGGCAAAGGGGGCGTGGCACCTCCCATACAAATGTGAAATTTCATACTCAATATCTTTAGAAGTATTAACGCTAGACTAATAAGTTTTGGTAAGGCGTTGTATAAAGTAAGTCCCTTTCCTAATACCTATCCCTTTTTGAAATCGGAAAAGGGGGCGTGGCACCTCCCATAGAAATGGGATCTTTCATACCCCCTATCTATGCAACTATTATCGCTAGACTACTGAAATTTGGTAAGACGTTGTATAAAGTAAGTCCCTTTCCTAATACCTATCCCTTTTTGAAATCGGAAAAGGGGGCGTGGCACCTCCCATACAAATGGGAAATTTCATACTCAATATCTTTAGAAGTATTAACGCTAGACTAATAAGTTTTGGTAAGGCGTTGTATAAAGTAAGTCCCTTTCCTAATACCTATCCCTTTTTGAAATCGGAAAAGGGGGCGTGGCACCTCCCATAGAAATGGGATCTTTCATACCCCCTATCTATGCAACTATTATCGCTAGACTACTGAAATTTGGTAAGACGTTGTATAAAGTAAGTCCCTTTCCTAATACCTATCCCTTTTTGAAATCGGAAAAGGGGGCGTGGCACTTCCCATACAAATGGGATTTTTCATGCCCCCTATCTATGCAACTATTACCGCTAGACTACTGAAACTTGGTAAGACGTTGTATAAAGTAAGTCCCTTTAATATTACCTTTCAGTTTTTGAAATCGGAAAGGGGAGCGGTGCACCTCCCATACAAATGAGATTTTTCATACCCCCTATCTATGCAACTATTATCGCTAGACTACTGAAATTTGGTAAGGCGTTGTATAAAGTAAGTCCCTTTCCTAATACCCATCCAGTTTTGAAATCGGAAAAGGGGGCGTGGCACCTCCCATAGAAATGGGATCTTTCATACCCTCTATCTATGCAACTATTATCGCTAGACTACTGAAATTTGATACGACGTTGTATAAAGTAAGTCCCTTTCCTAATACCTATCCCTTTTTGAAATCGGAAAAGGGATCGTGGGACCTCCCATACAAATGGGGTCTTTCATACCCCCTATCTATGCAACTATTATCGCTAGACTACTGAAATTTGGTTAGACGTTGTATAAAGTAAGTCCCTTTAATATTACCTTTCAGTTTTTGAAATCGGAAAGGGGAGCGGTGCACCTCCCATACAAATGAGATTTTTCATACCCCCTATCTATGCAACTATTATCGCTAGACTACTGAAATTTGGTAAGGCGTTGTATAAAGTAAGTCCCTTTCCTAATACCCATCCAGTTTTGAAATCGGAAAAGGGGGCGTGGCACCTCCCATACAAATGGGATCTTTCATACCCCCTATCTATGCAACTATTATCGCTAGACCACTACATTTTGGTAAGGCGTTGTATAAAGTAAGTCCTTTTCTTATACCTATCCCTTTTTGAAATCGGAAAAGGGAGCGGTGCACCTCCCATACAAATGAGATTTTTCATACCCCCTATCTATGCAACTATTATCGCTAGACTACTGAAATTTGATAAGACGTTGTATAAAGTAAGTCCTTTCCTATTACCTATCACTTTTTTAAATCGGAAAAGGTAGCGGTGCACCTCCCATACAAATGAGATTTTCATACCCCCTATCTATGCAACTATTATCGCTAGACTACTGAAATTTGGTAAGACGTTGTATAAAGTAAGTCCCTTTCCTATTACCTATCACTTTTTGAAATCGGAAAGGGGAGCGGTGCACCTCCCATACAAATGGGAACTTTCATCTATACATAATCTATACATATTATAAAAAGTAAACACTTTTTTTCGTAACGCCACTTGACGCTCAAACGCGTGGACGGACTTTAACCAAACTTACACACAGGTCAGGTACATAGCCCGGCATGGTTCTTACATACTTTTTTTTAAATCGGAAAAGGGGGCGTGGCACCTCCCATACAAACGGGAGCTTTCATACTCAATATCTTTGGAGGTATTAATGCTATACTACTAAATTTTGGTAAGGCGTTGTATAAAGTAAGTCCCTTTCCTAATACCTATCCCTTTTTGAAATCGGATGGGGGGGCGTGGCACCTCCCATACAAATGGGAACATTCATACTCAATATCTTTGGAGGTATTAATGCTAGACTACTAAATTTTGGTAAGGCGTTGTATAAAGTAAGTCCCTTTTCTAATACCTATCCCTTTTTGAAATCGGAAAAGGGGGCGTGGCACCTCCCATACAAATGGCAACTTTCATACTCAATATCTTTAGAAGTATTAGCTCTAGACTAATAAGTTTTGGTAAGGCGTTGTATAAAGTAAGTCCCTTTCCTAATACCTATCCCTTTTTGAAATCGGAAAAGGGGGCGTGGCACCTCCCATACAAATGGGAACATTCATACTCAATATCTTTGGAGGTATTAATGCTAGACTACTAAATTTTGGTAAGGCGTTGTATAAAGTAAGTCCCTTTTCTAATACCTATCCCTTTTTGAAATCGGAAAAGGGGGCGTGGCACCTCCCATACAAATGGGAGCTTTCATACTCAATATCTTTGGAGGTATTAATGCTAGACTACTAAATTTTGGTAAGGCGTTGTATAAAGTAAGTTCCTTTGATAATACCCAACCCTTTTTGAAATCGGCAAAGGGGGCGTGGCACCTCCCATACAAATGGGAAATTTCATACTCAATATCTTTAGAAGTATTAACGCTAGACTAATAAGTTTTGGTAAGGCGTTGTATAAAGTAAGTCCCTTTCCTAATACCTATCCCTTTTTGAAATCGGAAAAGGGGGCGTGGCACCTCCCATAGAAATGGGATCTTTCATACCCCCTATCTATGCAACTATTATCGCTAGACTACTGAAATTTGGTAAGACGTTGTATAAAGTAAGTCCCTTTCCTAATACCTATCCCTTTTTGAAATCGGAAAAGGGGGCGTGGCACCTCCCATACAAATGGGAAATTTCATACTCAATATCTTTAGAAGTATTAACGCTAGACTAATAAGTTTTGGTAAGGCGTTGTATAAAGTAAGTCCCTTTCCTAATACCTATCCCTTTTTGAAATCGGAAAAGGGGGCGTGGCACCTCCCATAGAAATGGGATCTTTCATACCCCATATCTATGCAACTATTATCGCTAGACTACTGAAATTTGGTAAGACGTTGTATAAAGTAAGTCCCTTTCCTAATACCTATCCCTTTTTGAAATCGGAAAAGGGGGCGTTGCACTTCCCATACAAATGGGATTTTTCATGCCCCCTATCTATGCAACTATTACCGCTAGACTACTGAAACTTGGTAAGACATTGTATAAAGTAAGTCCCTTTCCTAATACCTATCCCTTATTGAAATCGGAAAAGGGGGCGTGGCACCTCCCATAGAAATGGGATCTTTCATACCCTCTATCTATGCAACTATTATCGCTAGACTACTGAAATTTGATACGACGTTGTATAAAGTAAGTCCCTTTAATATTACCTTTCAGTTTTTGAAATCGGAAAGGGGAGCGGTGCACCTCCCATACAAATGAGATTTTTCATACCCCCTATCTATGCAACTATTATTGCCAGACTACTGAAATTTGGTAAGAAGTTGTACAAAGTAAGTCCCTTTCCTATTACCTATTACTTTTTGAAATCGGAAAAGGGAGCGGTGCACCTCCCATACAAATGAGATTTTTCATACCCCCTATCTATGCAACTATTATCGCTAGACTACTGAAATTTGATAAGACGTTGTATAAAGTAAGTCCTTTCCTATTACCTATCACTTTTTGAAATCGGAAAAGGTAGCGGTGCACCTCCCATACATTTGAGAACATTCATACTCAATATCTTTGGAGGTATTAATGCTAGACTACTAAATTTTGGTAAGGCGTTGCATAAAGTAAGTCCTTTTCTTATACCTATCCCTTTTTGAAATCGGAAAAGGGAGCGGTGCACCTCCCATACAAATGAGATTTTTCATACCCCCTATCTATGCAACTATTATTGCTAGACTACTGAAATTTGGTAAGAAGTTGTACAAAGTAAGTCCCTTTCCTATTACCTATTACTTTTTGAAATCGGAAAAGGGAGCGGTGCACCTCCCATACAAATGAGATTTTTCATACCCCCTATCTATGCAACTCTTATCGCTAGACTACTGAAGTTTGATAAGACGTTGTATAAAGTAAGTCCTTTCCTATTACCTATCACTTTTTGAAATCGGAAAAGGTAGCGGTGCACCTCCAATACAAATGAGATTTTTCATACCCCCTATCTATGCAACTATTATCGCTAGACTACTGAAATTTGGTAAGGCGTTGTATAAAGTAAGTCCCTTTCCTAATACCCATCCAGTTTTGAAATCGGAAAAGGGGGCGTGGCACCTCCCATACAAATGGGATCTTTCATACCCCCTATCTATGCAACTATTATCGCTAGACCACTAAATTTTGGTAAGGCGTTGTATAAAGTAAGTCCTTTTCTTATACCTATCCCTTTTTGAAATCGGAAAAGGGAGCGGTGCACCTCCCATACAAATGAGATTTTTCATACCCGCTATCTATGCAACTATTATTGCTAGACTACTGAAATTTGGTAAGAAGTTGTACAAAGTAAGTCCCTTTCCTATTACTTTTTGAAATCGGAAAAGGGAGCGGTGCACCTCCCATACAAATGAGATTTTTCATACCCCCTATCTATGCAACTATTATCGCTAGACTACTGAAATTTGATAAGACGTTGTATAAAGTAAGTCCTTTCCTATTACCTATCACTTTTTGAAATCGGAAAAGGTAGCGGTGCACCTCCCATACAAATGAGATTTTTCATACCCCCTATCTATGCAACTATTATCGCTAGACTACTGAAATTTGGTAAGAAGTTGTACAAAGTAAGTCCCTTTCCTATTACCTATTTTTTTTTGAAATCGGAAAAGGGAGCGGTGCACCTCCCATACAAATGGGAACTTTCATACTCAATATCTTTAGAAGTATTAATGCTAGACTAATAAGTTTTGGTAAGGCGTTGTATGAAGTAAGTCCCTTTCCTAATACCTATCCCTTTTTGAAATCGGAAAAGGGGGCGTGGCACCTCCCATACAAATGGGATCTTTCATACCCCCTATCTATGCAGCTATTATCACTAGACTACTAAATTTTGTCAAGGCGTTGTATAAAGTAAGTCTCTCTTCAAATACTTATCCCTTTTTGAAATCGGAAAAGGGAGCGGTGCACCTCCCATACAAATGAGATTTTTCATACCCCCTATCTATGCAACTATTATTGCTAGACTACTGAAATTTGGTAAGAAGTTGTACAAAGTAAGTCCCTTTCTTATTACCTATTACTTTTTGAAATCGGAAAAGGGAGCGGTGCACCTCCCATACAAATGAGATTTTTCATACCCCCTATCTATGCAACTATTATCGCTAGACTACTGAAATTTGATAAGACGTTGTATAAGGTAAGTCCTTTCCTATTACCTATCACTTTTTCAAATCGGAAAAGGTAGCGGTGCACCTCCCATACAAATGAGATTTTTCATACCCCCTATCTATGCAACTATTATTGCTAGACTACTGAAATTTGGTAAGAAGTTGTACAAAGTAAGTCCCTTTCCTATTACCTATTACTTTTTGAAATCGGAAAAGGGAGCGGTGCACCTCCCATACAAATGAGATTTTTCATACCCCCTATCTATGCAACTATTATCGCTAGACTACTGAAATTTGGTAAGGCGTTGTATAAAGTAAGTCCTTTTCCTAATACCCATCCAGTTTTGAAATCGGAAAAGGGGGCGTGGCACCTCCCATACAAATGGGGTCTTTCATACCCCCTATCTATGCAACTATTATCGCTAGACTACTGAAATTTGGTAAGACGTTGTATAAAGTAAGTCCCTTTAATATTACCTTTCAGTTTTTGAAATCGCTAGACTACTGAAATTTGGTAAGAAGTTGTACAAAGTAAGTCCCTTTCCTATTACCTATTTTTTTTTGAAATCGGAAAAGGGAGCGGTGCACCTCCCATACAAATGGGAACTTTCATACTCAATATCTTTAGAAGTATTAATGCTAGACTAATAAGTTTTGGTAAGGCGTTGTATGAAGTAAGTCCCTTTCCTAATACCTATCCCTTTTTGAAATCGGAAAAGGGGGCGTGGCACCTCCCATACAAATGGGATCTTTCATACCCCCTATCTATGCAGCTATTATCGCTAGACTACTAAATTTTGGTAAGGCGTTGTATAAAGTAAGTCCTTTTCTTATACCTATCCCTTTTTGAAATCGGAAAAGGGAGCGGTGCACCTCCCATACAAATGAGATTTTTCATACCCCCTATCTATGCAACTATTATTGCTAGACTACTGAAATTTGGTAAGAAGTTGTACAAAGTAAGTCCCTTTCTTATTACCTATTACTTTTTGAAATCGGAAAAGGGAGCGGTGCACCTCCCATACAAATGAGATTTTTCATACCCCCTATCTATGCAACTATTATCGCTAGACTACTGAAATTTGATAAGACGTTGTATAAGGTAAGTCCTTTCCTATTACCTATCACTTTTTCAAATCGGAAAAGGTAGCGGTGCACCTCCCATACAAATGAGATTTTTCATACCCCCTATCTATGCAACTATTATTGCTAGACTACTGAAATTTGGTAAGAAGTTGTACAAAGTAAGTCCCTTTCCTATTACCTATTACTTTTTGAAATCGGAAAAGGGAGCGGTGCACCTCCCATACAAATGAGATTTTTCATACCCCCTATCTATGCAACTATTATCGCTAGACTACTGAAATTTGGTAAGGCGTTGTATAAAGTAAGTCCTTTTCCTAATACCCATCCAGTTTTGAAATCGGAAAAGGGGGCGTGGCACCTCCCATACAAATGGGGTCTTTCATACCCCCTATCTATGCAACTATTATCGCTAGACTACTGAAATTTGGTAAGACGTTGTATAAAGTAAGTCCCTTTAATATTACCTTTCAGTTTTTGAAATCGGAAAGGGGAGCGGTGCACCTCCCATACAAATGAGATTTTTCATACCCCCTATCTATGCAACTATTATTGCCAGACTACTGAAATTTGGTAAGAAGTTGTACAAAGTAAGTCCCTTTCCTATTACCTATTACTTTTTGAAATCGGAAAAGGGAGCGGTGCACCTCCCATACAAATGAGATTTTTCATACCCCCTATCTATGCAACTATTATCGCTAGACTACTGAAATTTGATAAGACGTTGTATAAAGTAAGTCCTTTCCTATTACCTATCACTTTTTGAAATCGGAAAAGGTAGCGGTGCACCTCCCATACAAATGAGAACATTCATACTCAATATCTTTGGAGGTATTAATGCTAGACTACTAAATTTTGGTAAGGCGTTGCATAAAGTAAGTCCTTTTCTTATACCTATCCCTTTTTGAAATCGGAAAAGGGAGCGGTGCACCTCCCATACAAATGAGATTTTTCATACCCCCTATCTATGCAACTATTATTGCTAGACTACTGAAATTTGGTAAGAAGTTGTACAAAGTAAGTCCCTTTCCTATTACCTATTACTTTTTGAAATCGGAAAAGGGAGCGGTGCACCTCCCATACAAATGAGATTTTTCATACCCCCTATCTATGCAACTATTATCGCTAGACTACTGAAGTTTGATAAGACGTTGTATAAAGTAAGTCCTTTCCTATTACCTATCACTTTTTGAAATCGGAAAAGGTAGCGGTGCACCTCCAATACAAATGAGATTTTTCATACCCCCTATCTATGCAACTATTATCGCTAGACTACTGAAATTTGGTAAGGCGTTGTATAAAGTAAGTCCCTTTCCTAATACCCATCCAGTTTTGAAATCGGAAAAGGGGGCGTGGCACCTCCCATACAAATGGGATCTTTCATACCCCCTATCTATGCAACTATTATCGCTAGACCACTAAATTTTGGTAAGGCGTTGTATAAAGTAAGTCCTTTTCTTATACCTATCCCTTTTTGAAATCGGAAAAGGGAGCGGTGCACCTCCCATACAAATGAGATTTTTCATACCCGCTATCTATGCAACTATTATTGCTAGACTACTGAAATTTGGTAAGAAGTTGTACAAAGTAAGTCCCTTTCCTATTACTTTTTGAAATCGGAAAAGGGAGCGGTGCACCTCCCATACAAATGAGATTTTTCATACCCCCTATCTATGCAACTATTATCGCTAGACTACTGAAATTTGATAAGACGTTGTATAAAGTAAGTCCTTTCCTATTACCTATCACTTTTTGAAATCGGAAAAGGTAGCGGTGCACCTCCCATACAAATGAGATTTTTCATACCCCCTATCTATGCAACTATTATCGCTAGACTACTGAAATTTGGTAAGAAGTTGTACAAAGTAAGTCCCTTTCCTATTACCTATTTTTTTTTGAAATCGGAAAAGGGAGCGGTGCACCTCCCATACAAATGGGAACTTTCATACTCAATATCTTTAGAAGTATTAATGCTAGACTAATAAGTTTTGGTAAGGCGTTGTATGAAGTAAGTCCCTTTCCTAATACCTATCCCTTTTTGAAATCGGAAAAGGGGGCGTGGCACCTCCCATACAAATGGGATCTTTCATACCCCCTATCTATGCAGCTATTATCGCTAGACTACTAAATTTTGGTAAGGCGTTGTATAAAGTAAGTCCTTTTCTTATACCTATCCCTTTTTGAAATCGGAAAAGGGAGCGGTGCACCTCCCATACAAATGAGATTTTTCATACCCCCTATCTATGCAACTATTATTGCTAGACTACTGAAATTTGGTAAGAAGTTGTACAAAGTAAGTCCCTTTCTTATTACCTATTACTTTTTGAAATCGGAAAAGGGAGCGGTGCACCTCCCATACAAATGAGATTTTTCATACCCCCTATCTATGCAACTATTATCGCTAGACTACTGAAATTTGATAAGACGTTGTATAAAGTAAGTCCTTTCCTATTACCTATCACTTTTTGAAATCGGAAAAGGTAGCGGTGCACCTCCCATACAAATGAGAACATTCATACTCAATATCTTTGGAGGTATTAATGCTAGACTACTAAATTTTGGTAAGGCGTTGCATAAAGTAAGTCCTTTTCTTATACCTATCCCTTTTTGAAATCGGAAAAGGGAGCGGTGCACCTCCCATACAAATGAGATTTTTCATACCCCCTATCTATGCAACTATTATCGCTAGACTACTGAAATTTGATAAGACGTTGTATAAAGTAAGTCCTTTCCTATTACCTATCACTTTTTGAAATCGGAAAAGGTAGCGGTGCACCTCCCATACAAATGAGAACATTCATACTCAATATCTTTGGAGGTATTAATGCTAGACTACTAAATTTTGGTAAGGCGTTGCATAAAGTAAGTCCTTTTCTTATACCTATCCCTTTTTGAAATCGGAAAAGGGAGCGGTGCACCTCCCATACAAATGAGATTTTTCATACCCCCTATCTATGCAACTATTATTGCTAGACTACTGAAATTTGGTAAGAAGTTGTACAAAGTAAGTCCCTTTCCTATTACCTATCACTTTTTGAAATCGGAAAAGGGAGCGGTGCACCTCCCATACAAATGAGATTTTTCATACCCCCTATCTATGCAACTATTATCGCTAGACTACTGAAGTTTGATAAGACGTTGTATAAAGTAAGTCCTTTCCTATTACCTATCACTTTTTGAAATCGGAAAAGGTAGCGGTGCACCTCCAATACAAATGAGATTTTTCATACCCCCTATCTATGCAACTATTATCGCTAGACTACTGAAATTTGGTAAGGCGTTGTATAAAGTAAGTCCCTTTCCTAATACCCATCCAGTTTTGAAATCGGAAAAGGGGGCGTGGCACCTCCCATACAAATGGGATCTTTCATACCCCCTATCTATGCAACTATTATCGCTAGACCACTAAATTTTGGTAAGGCGTTGTATAAAGTAAGTCCTTTTCTTATACCTATCCCTTTTTGAAATCGGAAAAGGGAGCGGTGCACCTCCCATACAAATGAGATTTTTCATACCCGCTATCTATGCAACTATTATTGCTAGACTACTGAAATTTGGTAAGAAGTTGTACAAAGTAAGTCCCTTTCCTATTACTTTTTGAAATCGGAAAAGGGAGCGGTGCACCTCCCATACAAATGAGATTTTTCATACCCCCTATCTATGCAACTATTATCGCTAGACTACTGAAATTTGATAAGACGTTGTATAAAGTAAGTCCTTTCCTATTACCTATCACTTTTTGAAATCGGAAAAGGTAGCGGTGCACCTCCCATACAAATGAGATTTTTCATACCCCCTATCTATGCAACTATTATCGCTAGACTACTGAAATTTGGTAAGAAGTTGTACAAAGTAAGTCCCTTTCCTATTACCTATTTTTTTTTGAAATCGGAAAAGGGAGCGGTGCACCTCCCATACAAATGGGAACTTTCATACTCAATATCTTTAGAAGTATTAATGCTAGACTAATAAGTTTTGGTAAGGCGTTGTATGAAGTAAGTCCCTTTCCTAATACCTATCCCTTTTTGAAATCGGAAAAGGGGGCGTGGCACCTCCCATACAAATGGGATCTTTCATACCCCCTATCTATGCAGCTATTATCGCTAGACTACTAAATTTTGGTAAGGCGTTGTATAAAGTAAGTCCTTTTCTTATACCTATCCCTTTTTGAAATCGGAAAAGGGAGCGGTGCACCTCCCATACAAATGAGATTTTTCATACCCCCTATCTATGCAACTATTATTGCTAGACTACTGAAATTTGGTAAGAAGTTGTACAAAGTAAGTCCCTTTCTTATTACCTATTACTTTTTGAAATCGGAAAAGGGAGCGGTGCACCTCCCATACAAATGAGATTTTTCATACCCCCTATCTATGCAACTATTATCGCTAGACTACTGAAATTTGATAAGACGTTGTATAAGGTAAGTCCTTTCCTATTACCTATCACTTTTTCAAATCGGAAAAGGTAGCGGTGCACCTCCCATACAAATGAGATTTTTCATACCCCCTATCTATGCAACTATTATCGCTAGACTACTGAAATTTGGTAAGAAGTTGTACAAAGTAAGTCCCTTTCCTATTACCTATTACTTTTTGAAATCGGAAAAGGGAGCGGTGCACCTCCCATACAAATGAGATTTTTCATACCCCCTATCTATGCAACTATTATCGCTAGACTACTGAAATTTGATAAGACGTTGTATAAAGTAAGTCCCTTTCCTATTACCTATCCCTTTTTGAAATCGGAAAAGGGGGCGTGGCACCTCCCATACAAATGGGATCTTTCATACCCCCTGTCTATGCAACTATTATCGCTAGACTACTGAAATTTGATAAGACGTTGTATAAAGTAAGTCCTTTCCTATTACCTATCACTTTTTGAAATCGGAAAAGGTAGCGGTGCACCTCCCATACAAATGAGATTTTTCATACCCCCTATCTATGCAACTATTATCGCTAGACTACTGAAATTTGGTAAGAAGTTGTACAAAGTAAGTCCCTTTCCTATTACCTATTACTTTTTGAAATCGGAAAAGGGAGCGGTGCACCTACCATACAAATGAGATTTTTCATACCCCCTATCTATGCAACTATTATCGCTAGACTACTGAAATTTGGTAAGGCGTTGTATAAAGTAAGTCCTTTTCCTAATACCCATCCAGTTTTGAAATCGGAAAAGGGGGCGTGGCACCTCCCATACAAATGGGATCTTTCATACCCCCTATCTATGCAACTATTATCGCTAGACCACTAAATTTTGGTAAGGCGTTGTATAAAGTAAGTCCTTTTCTTATACCTATCCCTTTTTGAAATCGGAAAAGGGAGCGGTGCACCTCCCATACAAATGAGATTTTTCATACCCCCTATCTATGCAACTATTATTGCTAGACTACTGAAATTTGGTAAGAAGTTGTACAAAGTAAGTCCCTTTCCTATTACCTATTACTTTTTGAAATCGGAAAAGGGAGCGGTGCACCTCCCATACAAATGAGATTTTTCATACCCCCTATCTATGCAACTATTATCGCTAGACTACTGAAATTTGATAAGACGTTGTATAAAGTAAGTCCTTTCCTATTACCTATCACTTTTTGAAATCGGAAAAGGTAGCGGTGCACCTCCCATACAAATGAGATTTTTCATACCCCCTATCTATGCAACTATTGTCGCTAGACTACTGAAATTTGGTAAGACGTTGTATAAAGTAAGTCCCTTTCCTATTACCTATCCCTTTTTGAAATCGGAAAGGGGAGCGGTGCACCTCCCATACAAATGGGAACTTTCATCTATACATATTATAAAAAGTAAACACTTTTTTTCGTAACGCCACTTGACGCTCAAACGCGTGGACGGACTTTAACCAAACTTACACACAGGTCAAGTACATAGCCCGGCATGGTTCTTACATACTTTTTTTTTAAATCGGAAAAGGGGGCGTGGCACCTCCCATACAAATGGGAGCTTTCATACTCAATATCTTTGGAGGTATTAATGCTAGACTACTAAATTTTGGTAAGGCGTTGTATAAAGTAAGTCCCTTTCCTAATACCTATCCCTTTTTGAAATCGGATGGGGGGGCGTGGCACCTCCCATACAAATGGGAACATTCATACTCAATATCTTTGGAGGTATTAATGCTAGACTACTAAATTTTGGTAAGGCGTTGTATAAAGTAAGTCCTTTTCTTATACCTATCACTTTTTGATCGGAAAAGGTAGCGGTGCACCTCCCATACAAATGAGATTTTTCATACCCCCTATCTATGCAACTATTATCGCTAGACTACTGAAATTTGGTAAGAAGTTGTACAAAGTAAGTCCCTTTCCCATTACCTATTACTTTTTGAAATCGGAAAAGGGAGCGGTGCACCTCCCATACAAATGAGATTTTTCATACCCCCTATCTATGCAACTATTATCGCTAGACTACTGAAATTTGATAAGACGTTGTATAAAGTAAGTCCCTTTCCTATTACCTATCCCTTTTTGAAATCGGAAAAGGGGGCGTGGCACCTCCCATACAAATGGGATCTTTCATACCCCCTATCTATGCAACTATTATCGCTAGACCACTAAATTTTGGTAAGGCGTTGTATAAAGTAAGTCCTTTTCTTATACCTATCACTTTTTGAAATCGGAAAAGGTAGCGGTGCACCTCCCATACAAATGAGATTTTTCATACCCCCTATCTATGCAACTATTATCGCTAGACTACTGAAATTTGGTAAGAAGTTGTACAAAGTAAGTCCCTTTCCTATTACCTATTACTTTTTGAAATCGGAAAAGGGAGCGGTGCACCTACCATACAAATGAGATTTTTCATACCCCCTATCTATGCAACTATTATCGCTAGACTACTGAAATTTGGTAAGGCGTTGTATAAAGTAAGTCCTTTTCCTAATACCCATCCAGTTTTGAAATCGGAAAAGGGGGCGTGGCACCTCCCATACAAATGGGATCTTTCATACCCCCTATCTATGCAACTATTATCGCTAGACCACTAAATTTTGGTAAGGCGTTGTATAAAGTAAGTCCTTTTCTTATACCTATCCCTTTTTGAAATCGGAAAAGGGAGCGGTGCACCTCCCATACAAATGAGATTTTTCATACCCCCTATCTATGCAACTATTATTGCTAGACTACTGAAATTTGGTAAGAAGTTGTACAAAGTAAGTCCCTTTCCTATTACCTATTACTTTTTGAAATCGGAAAAGGGAGCGGTGCACCTCCCATACAAATGAGATTTTTCATACCCCCTATCTATGCAACTATTATCGCTAGACTACTGAAATTTGATAAGACGTTGTATAAAGTAAGTCCTTTCCTATTACCTATCACTTTTTGAAATCGGAAAAGGTAGCGGTGCACCTCCCATACAAATGAGATTTTTCATACCCCCTATCTATGCAACTATTGTCGCTAGACTACTGAAATTTGGTAAGACGTTGTATAAAGTAAGTCCCTTTCCTATTACCTATCCCTTTTTGAAATCGGAAAGGGGAGCGGTGCACCTCCCATACAAATGGGAACTTTCATCTATACATATTATAAAAAGTAAACACTTTTTTTCGTAACGCCACTTGACGCTCAAACGCGTGGACGGACTTTAACCAAACTTACACACAGGTCAAGTACATAGCCCGGCATGGTTCTTACATACTTTTTTTTTAAATCGGAAAAGGGGGCGTGGCACCTCCCATACAAATGGCAACTTTCATACTCAATATCTTTAGAAGTATTAGTGCTAGACTAATAAGTTTTGGTAAGGCGTTGTATAAAGTAAGTCCCTTTTCTAATACCTATCCCTTTTTGAAATCGGAAAAGGGGGCGTGGCACCTCCCATACAAATGGGAACATTCATACTCAATATCTTTGGAGGTATTAATGCTAGACTACTAAATTTTGGTAAGGCGTTGTATAAAGTAAGTCCCTTTTCTAATACCTATCCCTTTTTGAAATCGGAAAAGGGGGCGTGGCACCTCCCATACAAATGGGGTCTTTCATACCCCCTATCTATGCAACTATTGTCGCTAGACTACTGAAATTTGGTAAGACGTTGTATAAAGTAAGTCCCTTTCCTAATACCTATCCCTTTTTGAAATCGGATGGGGGGGCGTGGCACCTCCCATACAAATGGGAACATTCATACTCAATATCTTTGGAGGTATTAATGCTAGACTACTAAATTTTGGTAAGGCGTTGTATAAAGTAAGTCCCTTTTCTAATACCTATCCCTTTTTTAAATCGGAAAAGGGGGCGTGGCACCTCCCATACAAATGGCAACTTTCATACTCAATATCTTTAGAAGTATTAGTGCTAGACTAATAAGTTTTGGTAAGGCGTTGTATAAAGTAAGTCCCTTTTCTAATACCTATCCCTTTTTGAAATCGGAAAAGGGGGCGTGGCACCTCCCATACAAATGGGAACATTCATACTCAATATCTTTGGAGGTATTAATGCTAGACTACTAAATTTTGGTAAGGCGTTGTATAAAGTAAGTCCCTTTTCTAATATATATCCCTTTTTGAAATCGGAAAAGGGGGCGTGGCACCTCCCATACAAATGGGGTCTTTCATACCCCCTATCTATGCAACTATTATCGCTAGACTACTGAAATTTGGTAAGACGTTGTATAAAGTAAGTCCCTTTCCTATTACCTTTCACTTTTTGAAATCGAAAAGGGGAGCGGTGCACCTCCCATACAAATGAGATTTTTCATCTATACATAATCTATACATGTTATAAAAAGTAAACACTTTTTTTCGTGACGCCACTTGACGCTCAAACGCGTGGACGGATTTTAACCAAACTTACACACAGGTCAGGTACATAGCCCGGCATGGTTCTTACGTACTTTTTTTGGAAATCGGAAATGGGGGCGTGGCACCTCTCATACAAATGGGAACATTCATACTCAATATCTTTGGAGGTATTAATGCTAGACTACTAAATTTTGGTAAGGCGTTGTATAAAGTAAGTCCCTTTCCTAATACCTATCCCTTTTTGAAATCGGAAAAGGGGGCGTGACACCTCCCATACAAATGGAAACTTTCATACTCAATATCTTTGGATGTATTAACGCTAGACTACTAAATTTTGGTAAGGCGTTATATAAAGTAAGTCCTTTTCTTATACCTATCCCTTTTTGAAATCGGAAAAGGGAGCGGTGCACCTCCCATACAAATGAGATTTTTCATCTATACATAATCTATACATATTATAAACAGTAAACACTTTTTTCGTGACGCCACTTCACGCTCAAACGCGTGGACGGATTTTAACCAAACTTACACGCAGGTCAGGTACATAGCCCGGCATGGTTCTTATTTACTTTTTTTTTTAAATCGGAAAAGGGGGCGTGGCACCTCCCATACAAATGTGAACTTTCATACTCAATATCTGTGGAGGTATTAATGCTAGACTACTAAACTTTGGTAAGGCGTTGTATAAAGTAAGTCCCTTTCCTAATACCTATCCCTTTTTGAAATCGGAAAAGGGGCGTGGGACCTCCCATACAAATGGAAACTTTCATACTCAATATCTTTGGATGTATTAACGCTAGACTACTAAATTTTGGTAAGGCGTTATATAAAGTAAGTCCTTTTCTTATACCTATCACTTTTTGAAATCGGAAAAGGGAGCGGTGCACCTCCCATACAAATGAGATTTTTCACACCCCCTATCTATGCAACTATTATCGCTAAACTACTGAAATTTGGTAAGACGTTGTATAAAGTAAGTCCGTTTCCCATTACCTATCACTTTTTGAAATCGGAAAAGGTAGCGGTGCACCTCCCATACAAATGAGATTTTTCATACCCCCTATCTTTGCAACTATTATCGCTAGACTACTGAAATTTGGTAAGACGTTGTATAAATTAAGTTCATTTGCTATTACGTATCACTTTTTGAAATCGGAACTGGGAACTTTCATACTCATTATCTGTGGAGGTATTAATGCTAGACTACTAAATTTTGGTAAGGCGTTGTATAAAGTAAGTCCCTTTCCTAATACCTATCCCTTTTTGAAATCGGAAAAGGGGGCGTGGGACCTCGTATACAAATGGGAACTTTCATACTCAATATCTGTGGAGGTATTAATGCTAGAATACTAAATTTTCGTAAGGCGTTGTATAAAGTAAGTCCCTTTCCTAATACCTATCCCTTTTTGAAATCGGAAATGGGGGCGTGGCACCTCCCATACAAATGGGAACTTTCATACCCAATATCTTTCGAGGTATTAATGCTAGACTACTAAATTTTGTTAAGTGGTTGTATAAAGTAAGTCCCTTTCCTAATACCTATCCCTTTTTGAAATCGGAAAAAGGGGCGTGGCACCTCCCATACAAATGGGATCTTTCATACCCCCTATCTCTGCAACTCTTATCGCTAGACTACTGAAATTTGGTAAGACGTTGTATAAAGTGAGTCCCTTTCCCTATCCCTTTTTGAAATCGGAAAAGGGGGCGTGGCACCTCCCATACAAATGGGATCTTTCATACCCCTATCTATGCAACTATTATCGCTAGACTACTGAAATTTGGTCAGACGTTGTATAAAGTAAGTCCCTTTCCTATTACCTATCCCTTTTTGAAATCGGAAAAGGGGGCGTGGCACCTCCCATACAAATGGGATCTTTCATACCCCTATCTATGCAACTATTACCGCTAGACTACTGAAATTTGGTAAGACGTTGTATAAAGTAAGTCCCTTTCCTATTACCTATCCCTTTTTGAAATCGGAAAAGGGGGCGTGGCACCTCCCATACAAATGGGATCTTTCATACCCCTATCTATGCAACTATTATCGCTAGACTACTGAAATTTGGTAAGACGTTGTACAAAGTAAGTCCCTTTTCCTATTACCTATTACTTTTTGAAATCGGAAAAGGGAGCGGTGCACCTCCCATACAAATGAGATTTTTCATACCCCCTATCTATGCAACTATTATCGCTAGACTACTGAAATTTGGTAAGACGTTGTATAAAGTAAGTCCCTTTCCTATTACCTATCCCTTTTTGAAATCGGAAAAGGGGGCGTGGCACCTCCCATACAAATGGGATCTTTCATACCCCTATAAAGTGAGTCCCTTTCCCTATCCCTTTTTGAAATCGGAAAAGGGGGCGTGGCACCTCCCATACAAATGGGATCTTTCATACCCCCTATCTCTGCAACTCTTATCGCTAGACTACTGAAATTTGGTAAGACGTTGTATAAAGTGAGTCCCTTTCCCTATCCCTTTTTGAAATCGGAAAAGGGGGCGTGGCACCTCCCATACAAATGGGATCTTTCATACCCCTATCTATGCAACTATTATCGCTAGACTACTGAAATTTGGTCAGACGTTGTATAAAGTAAGTCCCTTTCCTATTACCTATCCCTTTTTGAAATCGGAAAAGGGGGCGTAGCACCTCCCATACAAATGGGATCTTTCATACCCCTATCTATGCAACTATTATCGCTAGACTACTGAAATTTGGTAAGACGTTGTACAAAGTAAGTCCCTTTCCTATTACCTATCACTTTTTGAAATCGGAAAAGGGAGCGGTGCACCTTCCATACAAATGAGATTTTTCATACCCCCTATCTATGCAACTATTATCGCTAGACTACTGAAATTTGGTAAGACGTTGTATAAAGTAAGTCCCTTTCCTATTACCTATCCCTTTTTGAAATCGGAAAAGGGGGCGTGGCACCTCCCATACAAATGGGATCTTTCATACCCCCTATCTATGCAACTATTATCGCTAGACTACTGAAATTTGGTAAGACGTTGTATAAATTAAGTCCCTTTGCTATTACGTATCACTTTTTGAAATCGGAAAAGGGAGCGGTGCACCTCCCATACAAATGAGATTTTTCATCTATACATAACCTATACATATTATAAACAGTAAACACTTTTTTCGTGACGCCACTTCACGCTCAAACGCGTGGACGGATTTTAACCAAACTTACACGCAGGTCAGGTACATAGCCCGGCATGGTTCTTATGTACTTTTTTTTTTAAATCGGAAAAGGGGGCGTGGCACCTCCCATACAAATGGGAACTTTCATACTCAATATCTGTGGAGGTATTAATGCTAGACTACTAAATTTTGGTAAGGCGTTGTATAAAGTAAGTCCCTTTCCTAATACCTATCCCTTTTTGAAATCGGAAAAGGGGGCGTGGGACCTCCCATACAAATGGGATCTTTCATACCTCCTATATATGCAACTATTATCGCTAGACTACTGAAATTTGGTAAGAAGTTGTATAAAGTAAATGCCTTTCCTATTACCTATCACTTTTTGAAATCGGAAAAGGGAGCGGTGCACCTCCCATACAAATGGATTTTTTCATACCCCCTATCTATGCAACTATTATCGCTAGACTACTGAAATTTGGTAAGACGTTGTATAAAGTAAGTCCCTTTCCTATTACCTTTCACTTTTTGAAATCGGAAAGGGGAGCGGTGCACCTCCCATACAAATGGATTCTTTCATACCCCCTATCTATGCAACTATTATCGCTAGACTACTGAAATTTGGTAAGACGTTGTATAAATTAAGTCCCTTTGCTATTACGTATCACTTTTTGAAATCGGAAAAGGGAGCGGTGCACCTCCCATACAAATGAGATTTTTCATCTATACATAACCTATACATATTATAAACAGTAAACACTTTTTTCGTGACGCCACTTCACGCTCAAACGCGTGGACGGATTTTAACCAAACTTACACGCAGGTCAGGTACATAGCCCGGCATGGTTCTTATGTACTTTTTTTTTTAAATCGGAAAAGGGGGCGTGGCACCTCCCATACAAATGGGAACTTTCATACTCAATATCTGTGGAGGTATTAATGCTAGACTACTAAATTTTGGTAAGGCGTTGTATAAAGTAAGTCCCTTTCCTAATACCTATCCCTTTTTGAAATCGGAAAAGGGGGCGTGGGACCTCCCATACAAATGGGATCTTTCATACCCCCTATATATGCAACTATTATCGCTAGACTACTGAAATTTGGTAAGAAGTTGTATAAAGTAAATGCCTTTCCTATTACCTATCACTTTTTGAAATCGGAAAAGGGAGCGGTGCACCTCCCATACAAATGGATTTTTTCATACCCCCTATCTATGCAACTATTATCGCTAGACTACTGAAATTTGGTAAGACGTTGTATAAAGTAAGTCCCTTTCCTATTACCTTTCACTTTTTGAAATCGGAAAGGGGAGCGGTGCACCTCCCATACAAATGGATTCTTTCATACCCCCTATCTATGCAACTATTATCGCTAGACTACTGAAATTTGGTAAGACGTTGTATAAAGTAAGTGCCTTTCCTATTACCTATCACTTTTTGAAATCGGAAAAGGGAGCGGTGCACCTCCCATACAAATGAGATTCTTCATCTATACATAATCTATACATACTCGTATTATAAACAGTAAACACTTTTTTCCGTGACGCCACTTCACGCTCAAACGCGTGGAGGGATTTTAACCAAACTTACACACAGGTCAGGTACATAGCCCGGCATGGTTCTTTCGTACTTTTTTTTTTGAAATCGGAAATCGGGGCGTGGCACCTCCCATACAAATGGGAAATTTCATACTTAATATCTTTCGAGGTATTAATGCTAGACTACTAAATTTTGGTAAGGCGTTGTATAAAGTAAGTCCCTTTCCTAATACCTATCCCTTTTTGAAATCGGAAAAGGGGGCGTGGCACCTCCCATACAAATGGGAACTTTCATACTCAATATCTTTGGCTGTATCAACGCTAGACTACTAAATTTTAGTAAGGCGTTGTATGAAGTAAGTCCCTTTCCTAATACCTATCCCTTTTTGAAATCGGAAAAGGGGGCGTGGGACCTCCCATACAAATGGGGTCTTTCGTACCCCCTATCTATGCAACTATTATCGCTAGACTACTGAAATTTGGTAAGACGTTGTATAAAGTAAGTCCCTTTCCTATTACCTTTCACTTTTTGAAATCGGAAAGGGGAGCGGTGCACCTCCTATACAAATGAGATTTTTCATCTATACATAATCTATACATATTATAAAAAGTAAACACTTTTTTTCGTGACGCCACTTGACGATCAAACGCGTGGACGGATTTTAACCAAACTTACACACAGGTCAGGTACATAGCCCGGCATGGTTCTTACGTACTTTTTTTTTGAAATCGGAAATGGGGGCGTGGCACCTCTCATACAAATGGGAACATTCATACTCAATATCTTTGGAGGTATTAATGCTAGACTACTAAATTTTGGTAAGGCGTTGTATAAAGTAAGTCCATTTCCTAATACCTATTCCTTTTTGAAATCGGAAAAGGGGGCGTGGCACCTCCCATACAAATGGAAACTTTCATACTCAATATCTTTGGATGTATTAACGCTAGACTACTAAATTTTGGTAAGGCGTGGTATAAAGTAAGTCCTTTTCTTATACCTATCCCTTTTTGAAATCGGAAAAGGGAGCGGTGCACCTCCCATACAAATGAGATTTTTCATACCCCCTATCTATGCAACTATTATTGCTAGACTACTGAAATTCGGTAAGAAGTTGTACAAAGTAAGTCCCTTTCCTATTACCTATCACTTTTTGAAATCGGAAAAGGGAGCGGTGCACCTCCCATACAAATGGGAAGTTTCATACTCAATATCTTTGGAGCTATTAATGCTAGACTACTATGTTTTGGTAAGGGGTTGTATAAAGTAGGTCCCTTTCCTAATATATATCCCTTTTTGGAATCGGAAAAGGGGGCGTGGCACCTCCCATACAAATGGGATCTTTCATACCCCCTATCTATGCAAGACTACTGAAATTTGGTAAGACGTTGTATAAAGTAAGTCCCTTTCCTATTACCTATCACTTTTTGAAATCGGAAAAGGGAGCGGTGCACCTCCCATACAAATGAGATTTTTCATACCCCCTATCTATGCAACTATTATCGCTAGACTACTGAAATTTGGTAAGAAGCTGTATAAAGTAAGTCCCTTTCCTATTACCTATCACGTTTTGAAATCGGAAAAGGGAGCGGTGCACCTCCCATACAAATGAGATTTTTCATACCCCCTATCTATGCAACTATTATCGCTAGACTACTGAAATTTGGTAAGAAGTTGTATAAAGTAAGTCCCTTTCGTAATACCTATCCCTTTTTGAAATCGGAAAAGGGGGCGTGGCACTATCCCTTTTTGAAATCGGAAAAGGGGGCGTGGCACCTCCCATACAAATGGGATCTTTCATACCCCTATCTATGCAACTATTATCGCTAGACTACTGAAATTTGGTCAGACGTTGTATAAAGTAAGTCCCTTTCCTATTACCTATCCCTTTTTGAAATCGGAAAAGGGGGCGTGGCACCTCCCATACAAATGGGATCTTTCATACCCCTATCTATGCAACTATTACCGCTAGACTACTGAAATTTGGTAAGACGTTGTACAAAGTAAGTCCCTTTTCCTATTACCTATTACTTTTTGAAATCGGAAAAGGGAGCGGTGCACCTCCCATACAAATGAGATTTTTCATACCCCCTATCTATGCAACTATTATCGCTAGACTACTGAAATTTGGTAAGACGTTGTATAAAGTAAGTCCCTTTCCTATTACCTATCCCTTTTTGAAATCGGAAAAGGGGGCGTGGCACCTCCCATACAAATGGGATCTTTCATACCCCTATAAAGTGAGTCCCTTTCCCTATCCCTTTTTGAAATCGGAAAAGGGGGCGTGGCACCTCCCATACAAATGGGATCTTTCATACCCCCTATCTCTGCAACTCTTATCGCTAGACTACTGAAATTTGGTAAGACGTTGTATAAAGTGAGTCCCTTTCCCTATCCCTTTTTGAAATCGGAAAAGGGGGCGTGGCACCTCCCATACAAATGGGATCTTTCATACCCCTATCTATGCAACTATTATCGCTAGACTACTGAAATTTGGTCAGACGTTGTATAAAGTAAGTCCCTTTCCTATTACCTATCCCTTTTTGAAATCGGAAAAGGGGGCGTAGCACCTCCCATACAAATGGGATCTTTCATACCCCTATCTATGCAACTATTATCGCTAGACTACTGAAATTTGGTAAGACGTTGTACAAAGTAAGTCCCTTTCCTATTACCTATCACTTTTTGAAATCGGAAAAGGGAGCGGTGCACCTTCCATACAAATGAGATTTTTCATACCCCCTATCTATGCAACTATTATCGCTAGACTACTGAAATTTGGTAAGACGTTGTATAAAGTAAGTCCCTTTCCTATTACCTATCCCTTTTTGAAATCGGAAAAGGGGGCGTGGCACCTCCCATACAAATGGGATCTTTCATACCCCTATCTATGCAACTATTATCGCTAGACTACTGAAATTTGGTAAGAAGTTGTACAAAGTAAGTCCCTTTCCTATTACCTATCACTTTTTGAAATCGGAAAAGGTAGCGGTGCACCTCCCATACAACTGAGATTTTTCATACCCCCTATCTATGCAACTATTATCGCTAGACTACTGAAATTTGGTAAGACGTTGTATAAATTAAGTCCCTTTGCTATTACGTATCACTTTTTGAAATCGGAAAAGGGAGCGGTGCACCTCCCATACAAATGAGATTTTTCATCTATACATAACCTATACATATTATAAACAGTAAACACTTTTTTCGTGACGCCACTTCACGCTCAAACGCGTGGACGGATTTTAACCAAACTTACACGCAGGTCAGGTACATAGCCCGGCATGGTTCTTATGTGCTTTTTTTTTTAAATCGGAAAAGGGGGCGTGGCACCTCCCATACAAATGGGAACTTTCATACTCAATATCTGTGGAGGTATTAATGCTAGACTACTAAATTTTGGTAAGGCGTTGTATAAAGTAAGTCCCTTTCCTAATACCTATCCCTTTTTGAAATCGGAAAAGGGGGCGTGGGACCTCCCATACAAATGGGATCTTTCATACCCCCTATATATGCAACTATTATCGCTAGACTACTGAAATTTGGTAAGAAGTTGTATAAAGTAAATGCCTTTCCTATTACCTATCACTTTTTGAAATCGGAAAAGGGAGCGGTGCACCTCCCATACAAATGGATTTTTTCATACCCCCTATCTATGCAACTATTATCGCTAGACTACTGAAATTTGGTAAGACGTTGTATAAAGTAAGTCCCTTTCCTATTACCTTTCACTTTTTGAAATCGGAAAGGGGAGCGGTGCACCTCCCATACAAATGGATTCTTTCATACCCCCTATCTATGCAACTATTATCGCTAGACTACTGAAATTTGGTAAGACGTTGTATAAAGTAAGTGCCTTTCCTATTACCTATCACTTTTTGAAATCGGAAAAGGGAGCGGTGCACCTCCCATACAAATGAGATTCTTCATCTATACATAATCTATACATACTCGTATTATAAACAGTAAACACTTTTTTCCGTGACGCCACTTCACGCTCAAACGCGTGGAGGGATTTTAACCAAACTTACACACAGGTCAGGTACATAGCCCGGCATGGTTCTTTCGTACTTTTTTTTTTGAAATCGGAAATCGGGGCGTATCACCTCCCATACAAATGGGAAATTTCATACTTAATATCTTTCGAGGTATTAATGCTAGACTACTAAATTTTGGTAAGGCGTTGTATAAAGTAAGTCCCTTTCCTAATACCTATCCCTTTTTGAAATCGGAAAAGGGGGCGTGGCACCTCCCATACAAATGGGAACTTTCATACTCAATATCTTTGGCTGTATCAACGCTAGACTACTAAATTTTAGTAAGGCGTTGTATGAAGTAAGTCCCTTTCCTAATACCTATCCCTTTTTGAAATCGGAAAAGGGGGCGTGGGACCTCCCATACAAATGGGGTCTTTCGTACCCCCTATCTATGCAACTATTATCGCTAGACTACTGAAATTTGGTAAGACGTTGTATAAAGTAAGTCCCTTTCCTATTACCTTTCACTTTTTGAAATCGGAAAGGGGAGCGGTGCACCTCCTATACAAATGAGATTTTTCATCTATACATAATCTATACATATTATAAAAAGTAAACACTTTTTTTCGTGACGCCACTTGACGATCAAACGCGTGGACGGATTTTAACCAAACTTACACACAGGTCAGGTACATAGCCCGGCATGGTTCTTACGTACTTTTTTTTTGAAATCGGAAATGGGGGCGTGGCACCTCTCATACAAATGGGAACATTCATACTCAATATCTTTGGAGGTATTAATGCTAGACTACTAAATTTTGGTAAAGCGTTGTATAAAGTAAGTCCATTTCCTAATACCTATCCCTTTTTGAAATCGGAAAAGGGGGCGTGGCACCTCCCATACAAATGGAAACTTTCATACTCAATATCTTTGGATGTATTAACGCTAGACTACTAAATTTTGGTAAGGCGTGGTATAAAGTAAGTCCTTTTCTTATACCTATCCCTTTTTGAAATCGGAAAAGGGAGCGGTGCACCTCCCATACAAATGAGATTTTTCATACCCCCTATCTATGCAACTATTATTGCTAGACTACTGAAATTCGGTAAGAAGTTGTACAAAGTAAGTCCCTTTCCTATTACCTATCACTTTTTGAAATCGGAAAAGGGAGCGGTGCACCTCCCATACAAATGGGAAGTTTCATACTCAATATCTTTGGAGCTATTAATGCTAGACTACTATGTTTTGGTAAGGGGTTGTATAAAGTAGGTCCCTTTCCTAATATATATCCCTTTTTGGAATCGGAAAAGGGGGCGTGGCACCTCCCATACAAATGGGATCTTTCATACCCCCTATCTATGCAAGACTACTGAAATTTGGTAAGACGTTGTATAAAGTAAGTCCCTTTCCTATTACCTATCACTTTTTGAAATCGGAAAAGGGAGCGGTGCACCTCCCATACAAATGAGATTTTTCATACCCCCTATCTATGCAACTATTATCGCTAGACTACTGAAATTTGGTAAGAAGCTGTATAAAGTAAGTCCCTTTCCTATTACCTATCACGTTTTGAAATCGGAAAAGGGAGCGGTGCACCTCCCATACAAATGAGATTTTTCATACCCCCTATCTATGCAACTATTATCGCTAGACTACTGAAATTTGGTAAGAAGTTGTATAAAGTAAGTCCCTTTCGTAATACCTATCCCTTTTTGAAATCGGAAAAGGGGGCGTGGCACTATCCCTTTTTGAAATCGGAAAAGGGGGCGTGGCACCTCCCATACAAATGGGATCTTTCATACCCCTATCTATGCAACTATTATCGCTAGACTACTGAAATTTGGTCAGACGTTGTATAAAGTAAGTCCCTTTCCTATTACCTATCCCTTTTTGAAATCGGAAAAGGGGGCGTGGCACCTCCCATACAAATGGGATCTTTCATACCCCTATCTATGCAACTATTACCGCTAGACTACTGAAATTTGGTAAGACGTTGTACAAAGTAAGTCCCTTTTCCTATTACCTATTACTTTTTGAAATCGGAAAAGGGAGCGGTGCACCTCCCATACAAATGAGATTTTTCATACCCCCTATCTATGCAACTATTATCGCTAGACTACTGAAATTTGGTAAGACGTTGTATAAAGTAAGTCCCTTTCCTATTACCTATCCCTTTTTGAAATCGGAAAAGGGGGCGTGGCACCTCCCATACAAATGGGATCTTTCATACCCCTATAAAGTGAGTCCCTTTCCCTATCCCTTTTTGAAATCGGAAAAGGGGGCGTGGCACCTCCCATACAAATGGGATCTTTCATACCCCCTATCTCTGCAACTCTTATCGCTAGACTACTGAAATTTGGTAAGACGTTGTATAAAGTGAGTCCCTTTCCCTATCCCTTTTTGAAATCGGAAAAGGGGGCGTGGCACCTCCCATACAAATGGGATCTTTCATACCCCTATCTATGCAACTATTATCGCTAGACTACTGAAATTTGGTCAGACGTTGTATAAAGTAAGTCCCTTTCCTATTACCTATCCCTTTTTGAAATCGGAAAAGGGGGCGTAGCACCTCCCATACAAATGGGATCTTTCATACCCCTATCTATGCAACTATTATCGCTAGACTACTGAAATTTGGTAAGACGTTGTACAAAGTAAGTCCCTTTCCTATTACCTATCACTTTTTGAAATCGGAAAAGGGAGCGGTGCACCTCCCATACAAATGAGATTTTTCATACCCCCTATCTATGCAACTATTATCGCTAGACTACTGAAATTTGGTAAGACGTTGTATAAAGTAAGTCCCTTTCCTATTACCTATCCCTTTTTGAAATCGGAAAAGGGGGCGTGGCACCTCCCATACAAATGGGATCTTTCATACCCCTATCTATGCAACTATTATCGCTAGACTACTGAAATTTGGTAAGAAGTTGTACAAAGTAAGTCCCTTTCCTATTACCTATCACTTTTTGAAATCGGAAAAGGTAGCGGTGCACCTCCCATACAACTGAGATTTTTCATACCCCCTATCTATGCAACTATTATCGCTAGACTACTGAAATTTGGTAAGACGTTGTATAAATTAAGTCCCTTTGCTATTACGTATCACTTTTTGAAATCGGAAAAGGGAGCGGTGCACCTCCCATACAAATGAGATTTTTCATCTATACATAACCTATACATATTATAAACAGTAAACACTTTTTTCGTGACGCCACTTCACGCTCAAACGCGTGGACGGATTTTAACCAAACTTACACGCAGGTCAGGTACATAGCCCGGCATGGTTCTTATGTACTTTTTTTTTTAAATCGGAAAAGGGGGCGTGGCACCTCCCATACAAATGGGAACTTTCATACTCAATATCTGTGGAGGTATTAATGCTAGACTACTAAATTTTGGTAAGGCGTTGTATAAAGTAAGTCCCTTTCCTAATACCTATCCCTTTTTTAAATCGGAAAAGGGGGCGTGGGACCTCCCATACAAATGGGATCTTTCATACCCCCTATATATGCAACTATTATCGCTAGACTACTGAAATTTGGTAAGAAGTTGTATAAAGTAAATGCCTTTCCTATTACCTATCACTTTTTGAAATCGGAAAAGGGAGCGGTGCACCTCCCATACAAATGGATTTTTTCATACCCCCTATCTATGCAACTATTATCGCTAGACTACTGAAATTTGGTAAGACGTTGTATAAAGTAAGTCCCTTTCCTATTACCTTTCACTTTTTGAAATCGGAAAGGGGAGCGGTGCACCTCCCATACAAATGGATTCTTTCATACCCCCTATCTATGCAACTATTATCGCTAGACTACTGAAATTTGGTAAGACGTTGTATAAAGTAAGTGCCTTTCCTATTACCTATCACTTTTTGAAATCGGAAAAGGGAGCGGTGCACCTCCCATACAAATGAGATTCTTCATCTATACATAATCTATACATACTCGTATTATAAACAGTAAACACTTTTTTCCGTGACGCCACTTCACGCTCAAACGCGTGGAGGGATTTTAACCAAACTTACACACAGGTCAGGTACATAGCCCGGCATGGTTCTTTCGTACTTTTTTTTTTGAAATCGGAAATCGGGGCGTGGCACCTCCCATACAAATGGGAAATTTCATACTTAATATCTTTCGAGGTATTAATGCTAGACTACTAAATTTTGGTAAGGCGTTGTATAAAGTAAGTCCCTTTCCTAATACCTATCCCTTTTTGAAATCGGAAAAGGGGGCGTGGCACCTCCCATACAAATGGGAACTTTCATACTCAATATCTTTGGCTGTATCAACGCTAGACTACTAAATTTTAGTAAGGCGTTGTATGAAGTAAGTCCCTTTCCTAATACCTATCCCTTTTTGAAATCGGAAAAGGGGGCGTGGGACCTCCCATACAAATGGGGTCTTTCGTACCCCCTATCTATGCAACTATTATCGCTAGACTACTGAAATTTGGTAAGACGTTGTATAAAGTAAGTCCCTTTCCTATTACCTTTCACTTTTTGAAATCGGAAAGGGGAGCGGTGCACCTCCTATACAAATGAGATTTTTCATCTATACATAATCTATACATATTATAAAAAGTAAATACTTTTTTTCGTGACGCCACTTGACGCTCAAACGCGTGGACGGATTTTAACCAAACTTACACACAGGTCAGGTACATAGCCCGGCATGGTTCTTACGTACTTTTTTTTTGAAATCGGAAATGGGGGCGTGGCACCTCTCATACAAATGGGAACATTCATACTCAATATCTTTGGAGGTATTAATGCTAGACTACTAAATTTTGGTAAGGCGTTGTATAAAGTAAGTCCATTTCCTAATACCTATCCCTTTTTGAAATCGGAAAAGGGGGCGTGGCACCTCCCATACAAATGGAAACTTTCATACTCAATATCTTTGGATGTATTAACGCTAGACTACTAAATTTTGGTAAGGCGTGGTATAAAGTAAGTCCTTTTCTTATACCTATCCCTTTTTGAAATCGGAAAAGGGAGCGGTGCACCTCCCATACAAATGAGATTTTTCATACCCCCTATCTATGCAACTATTATTGCTAGACTACTGAAATTCGGTAAGAAGTTGTACAAAGTAAGTCCCTTTCCTATTACCTATCACTTTTTGAAATCGGAAAAGGGAGCGGTGCACCTCCCATACAAATGGGAAGTTTCATACTCAATATCTTTGGAGCTATTAATGCTAGACTACTATGTTTTGGTAAGGGGTTGTATAAAGTAGGTCCCTTTCCTAATATATATCCCTTTTTGGAATCGGAAAAGGGGGCGTGGCACCTCCCATACAAATGGGATCTTTCATACCCCCTATCTATGCAAGACTACGGAAATTTGGTAAGACGTTGTATAAAGTAAGTCCCTTTCCTATTACCTATCACTTTTTGAAATCGGAAAAGGGAGCGGTGCACCTCCCATACAAATGAGATTTTTCATACCCCCTATCTATGCAACTATTATCGCTAGACTACTGAAATTTGGTAAGAAGCTGTATAAAGTAAGTCCCTTTCCTATTACCTATCACGTTTTGAAATCGGAAAAGGGAGCGGTGCACCTCCCATACAAATGAGATTTTTCATACCCCCTATCTATGCAACTATTATCGCTAGACTACTGAAATTTGGTAAGAAGTTGTATAAAGTAAGTCCCTTTCGTAATACCTATCCCTTTTTGAAATCGGAAAAGGGGGCGTGGCACCTCCCATACAAATGGGATCTTTCATACCCCCTATCTATTCAACTATTATCACTAGACTACTGAAATTTAGTAAGACGTTGTATAAAGTAAGTCACTTTCCTAATACCTATCCCTTTTTGAAATCGGAAAAGGGGGCGTGGCACCTCCCATACAAATGGGATCTTTCATACCCCCTATCTATTCAACTATTATCACTAGACTACTGAAATTTAGTAAGACGTTGTATAAAGTAAGTCCCTTTCCTATTACCTATCCCTTTTTGAAATCGGAAAAGGGAGCGGTGGACCTCCCATACAAATGAGATTTATCATCCATACATAATCTATACATATTATAAAAAGTAAACACTTTTTTCGTGTCGCCACTTGACGCTCAAACGCGTGGACGGATTTTAACCAAACTTACACGCAGGTCAGGTACATAGCCCGGCATGGTTCTTACATCCTTTTTTTCAAATGGGAAATGGGGGCGTGGCACCTCCCATGCAAATGGGAACTTTCATACCCAATATCTTTCGAGGTATTAATGCTAGACTACTAAATTTTGTTAAGTGGTTGTATAAAGTAAGTCCCTTTCCTAATACCTATCCCTTTTTGAAATCGGAAAAGGGGGCGTGGCACCTCCCATACAAATGGGATCTTTCATACCCCCTATCTCTGCAACTCTTATCGCTAGACTACTGAAATTTGGTAAGACGTTGTATAAAGTAAGTCACTTTCCTACTACCTATCACTTTTTGAAATCGGAAAAGGGGCGTGGCACCTCGCATACAAATGGGATCTTTCATACTCAATATCTTTGGAGGTATTAATGCTAGACTACTAAGTTTTGGTAAGGCGTTGTATAAAGTAAGTCCCTTTCCTAATACCTATCCCTTTTTTAAATCGGAAAAGGGGGCGTGGCACCTCCCATACAAATGGGATCTTTCATACTCAATATCTTTGGAGGTATTAATGCTAGACTACTAAGTTTTGGTAAGGGGTTGTATAAAGTAAGTCCCTTTCCTATAACCCATCCCTTTTTAAAATCGGAAAAGGGGGCGTGGCACCTCCCATACAAATGGGAACTTTCATACTCAATATCTTTGGAGGTATTAACGCTAGACTACTAGATTTTGCTAAGACGTTGTATAAAGTAAGTCCCTTTAATAATACCTATCCTTTTTTGAAATCGGAAAAGGGGCGTGACACCTCCCATACAAATGGGAACTTTCATACTCAATGTCTTTCGAGGTATTAACGCTAGACTACTAGATTTTGCTAAGGCGTTGTATAAAGTAAGTCCCTTTCCTAATACCTATCCCTTTTTGAAATAGGAAAAGGGGGCGTGGCACCTCCCATACAAATGGGATCTTTCATACCCCCTATCTATGCAACTATTATCGCTAGACTACTGAAATTTGGTCAGACGTTGTATAAATTAAGTCCCTTTCCTAATACCTATCCCTTTTTGAAATCGGAAAAGGGGGCGTGGCACCTCCCATACAAATGGGATCTTTCATACCCCCTATCTATTCAACTATTATCACTAGACTACTGAAATTTAGTAAGACGTTGTATAAAGTAAGTCCCTTTCCTAATACCTATCCCTTTTTGAAATCGGAAAAGGGGGCGTGGCACCTCCCATACAAATGGAAACTTTCATACTCAATATCTTTGGATGTATTAACGCTAGACTACTAAATTTTGGTAAGGCGTGGTATAAAGTAAGTCTCTTTCCTATACCTATCCCTTTTTGAAATCGGAAAAGGGGGCGTGGAACCACCCATACAAATGGGAACTTTCATACTCAATATCTTTGGAGGTATTAATGCTAGACTACTAAGTTTTGGTAAGGGGTTGTATAAAGTAAGTCCCTTTCCTATAACCCATCCCTTTTTAAAATCGGAAAAGGGGGCGTGGCACCTCCCATACAAATGGGAACTTTCATACTCAATATCTTTGGAGGTATTAACGCTAGACTACTAGATTTTGCTAAGACGTTGTATAAAGTAAGTCCCTTTAATAATACCTATCCTTTTTTGAAATCGGAAAAGGGGCGTGACACCTCCCATACAAATGGGAACTTTCATACTCAATGTCTTTCGAGGTATTAACGCTAGACTACTAGATTTTGCTAAGGCGTTGTATAAAGTAAGTCCCTTTCCTAATACCTATCCCTTTTTGAAATAGGAAAAGGGGGCGTGGCACCTCCCATACAAATGGGATCTTTCATACCCCCTATCTATGCAACTATTATCGCTAGACTACTGAAATTTGGTCAGACGTTGTATAAAGTAAGTCCCTTTCCTAATACCTATCCCTTTTTGAAATCGGAAAAGGGGGCGTGGCACCTCCCATACAAATGGGATCTTTCATACCCCCTATCTATTCAACTATTATCACTAGACTACTGAAATTTAGTAAGACGTTGTATAAAGTAAGTCCCTTTCCTATTACCTATCCCTTTTTGAAATCGGAAAAGGGAGCGGTGGACCTCCCATACAAATGAGATTTATCATCCATACATAACCTATACATATTATAAAAAGTAAACACTTTTTTCGTGTCGCCACTTGACGCTCAAACGCGTGGACGGATTTTAACCAAACTTACACGCAGGTCAGGTACATAGCCCGGCATGGTTCTTACATCCTTTTTTTTCAAATGGGAAATGGGGGCGTGGCACCTCCCATGCAAATGGGAACTTTCATACCCAATATCTTTCGAGGTATTAATGCTAGACTACTAAATTTTGTTAAGTGGTTGTATAAAGTAAGTCCCTTTCCTAATACCTATCCCTTTTTGAAATCGGAAAAGGGGGAGTGGCACCTCCCATACAAATGGGATCTTTCATACCCCCTATCTCTGCAACTCTTATCGCTAGACTACTGAAATTTGGTAAGACGTTGTATAAAGTAAGTCACTTTCCTACTACCTATCACTTTTTGAAATCGGAAAAGGGGCGTGGCACCTCGCATACAAATGGGATCTTTCATACTCAATATCTTTGGAGGTATTAATGCTAGACTACTAAGTTTTGGTAAGGCGTTGTATAAAGTAAGTCCCTTTCCTAATACCTATCCCTTTTTTAAATCGGAAAAGGGGGCGTGGCACCTCCCATACAAATGGGATCTTTCATACCCCCTATCTATGCAACTATTATCGCTAGACTACTGAAATTTGGTAAGACGTTGTATAAAGTAAGTGTCCCTTTCCTATTACCTATCACTTCTTGAAAACGGAAAAGGGAGCGGTGCACCTCCCCTACAAATGGGAACTTTCATACTCAATATCTTTGGAGGTGTTAATGCTAGACTACTAAGTTTTGGTAAGGGGTTGTATAAAGTAAGTCCCTTTCCTATAACCTATCCCTTTTTGAAATCGGAAAAGGGGGCGTGGCACCACCCATACAAATGGGAAGTTTCATACTCAATATCTTTGGAGCTATTAATGCTAGACTACTATGTTTTGGTAAGGGGTTGTATAAAGTAGGTCCCTTTCCTATAACCCATCCCTTTTTGAAATCGGAAAAGGGGGCGTGGTACTTCCCATACAAATGGGAAGTTTCATACTCAATATCTTTGGAGGTATTAATGCTAGACTACTAAGTTTTGTTAAGCGGTTGTATAGAGTAAGTCCCTTTCCTATTACCTATCACTTCTTGAGAACGGAAAAGGGAGCGGTGCACCTCCCATACAAATGAGATTTATCATCTATACATAATCTATACATATTATTAAAAGTAAACACTTTTTTTCGTGTCGCCACTTGACGCTAAAACTTACACACAAGTCAGGTACACAGCCCGGCATGGTTCTTACATACTTTTTTTTTTAAATCGGAAAAGGGGGCGTGGAACCACCCATACAAATGGGAACTTTCATACTCAATATTATGGAGGTATTAATGCTAGACTACTAAGTTTTGGTAATGGGTTGTATAAAGTAAGTCCCTTTCCTATAACCCATCCCTTTTTGAAATCGGAAAAGGGGGCGTGGCACCACCCATGCAAATGGGAAGTTTCATACTCAATATCTTTGGAGCTATTAATGCTAGACTACTATGTTTTGCTAAGGGGTTGTATAAAGTAGGTCCCTTTCCTACTACCTATCCCTTTTTGAAATCGGAAAAGGGGGCGTGGCACCTCCCATACAAATGAGATTTATCATCTATACATAATCTATACATATTATTAAAAGTAAACACTTTTTTTCGTGTCGCCACTTGACGCTAAAACTTACACACAAGTCAGGTACACAGCCCGGCATGGTTCTTACATACTTTTTTTTTTAAATCGGAAAAGGGGGCGTGGAACCACCCATACAAATGGGAACTTTCATACTCAATATTATGGAGGTATTAATGCTAGACTACTAAGTTTTGGTAATGGGTTGTATAAAGTAAGTCCCTTTCCTATAACCCATCCCTTTTTAAAATCGGAAAAGGGGGCGTGGCACCTCCCATACAAATGGGAACTTTCATACTCAATATCTTTGGAGGTATTAACGCTAGACTACTAGATTTTGCTAAGACGTTGTATAAAGTAAGTCCCTTTAATAATACCTATCCTTTTTTGAAATCGGAAAAGGGGCGTGACACCTCCCATACAAATGGGAACTTTCATACTCAATGTCTTTCGAGGTATTAACGCTAGACTACTAGATTTTGCTAAGGCGTTGTATAAAGTAAGTCCCTTTCCTAATACCTATCCCTTTTTGAAATAGGAAAAGGGGGCGTGGCACCTCCCATACAAATGGGATCTTTCATACCCCCTATCTATGCAACTATTATCGCTAGACTACTGAAATTTGGTCAGACGTTGTATAAAGTAAGTCCCTTTCCTAATACCTATCCCTTTTTGAAATCGGAAAAGGGGGCGTGGCACCTCCCATACAAATGGGATCTTTCATACCCCCTATCTATTCAACTATTATCACTAGACTACTGAAATTTAGTAAGACGTTGTATAAAGTAAGTCCCTTTCCTATTACCTATCCCTTTTTGAAATCGGAAAAGGGAGCGGTGGACCTCCCATACAAATGAGATTTATCATCCATACATAACCTATACATATTATAAAAAGTAAACACTTTTTTCGTGTCGCCACTTGACGCTCAAACGCGTGGACGGATTTTAACCAAACTTACACGCAGGTCAGGTACATAGCCCGGCATGGTTCTTACATCCTTTTTTTTCAAATGGGAAATGGGGGCGTGGCACCTCCCATGCAAATGGGAACTTTCATACCCAATATCTTTCGAGGTATTAATGCTAGACTACTAAATTTTGTTAAGTGGTTGTATAAAGTAAGTCCCTTTCCTAATACCTATCCCTTTTTGAAATCGGAAAAGGGGGCGTGGCACCTCCCATACAAATGGGATCTTTCATACCCCCTATCTCTGCAACTCTTATCGCTAGACTACTGAAATTTGGTAAGACGTTGTATAAAGTAAGTCACTTTCCTACTACCTATCACTTTTTGAAATCGGAAAAGGGGCGTGGCACCTCGCATACAAATGGGATCTTTCATACTCAATATCTTTGGAGGTATTAATGCTAGACTACTAAGTGTTGGTAAGGCGTTGTATAAAGTAAGTCCCTTTCCTAATACCTATCCCTTTTTTAAATCGGAAAAGGGGGCGTGGCACCTCCCATACAAATGGGATCTTTCATACCCCCTATCTATGCAACTATTATCGCTAGACTACTGAAATTTGGTAAGACGTTGTAAAAAGTAAGTGTCCCTTTCCTATTACCTATCACTTCTTGAAAACGGAAAAGGGAGCGGTGCACCTCCCCTACAAATGGGAACTTTCATACTCAATATCTTTGGAGGTGTTAATGCTAGACTACTAAGTTTTGGTAAGGGGTTGTATAAAGTAAGTCCCTTTCCTATAACCTATCCCTTTTTGAAATCGGAAAAGGGGGCGTGGCACCACCCATACAAATGGGAAGTTTCATACTCAATATCTTTGGAGCTATTAATGCTAGACTACTATGTTTTGGTAAGGGGTTGTATAAAGTAGGTCCCTTTCCTATAACCCATCCCTTTTTGAAATCGGAAAAGGGGGCGTGGTACTTCCCATACAAATGGGAACTTTCATACTCAATATCTTTGGAGGTATTAATGCTAGACTACTAAGTTTTGTTAAGCGGTTGTATAGAGTAAGTCCCTTTCCTATTACCTATCACTTCTTGAGAACGGAAAAGGGAGCGGTGCACCTCCCATACAAATGAGATTTATCATCTATACATAATCTATACATATTATTAAAAGTAAACACTTTTTTTCGTGTCGCCACTTGACGCTAAAACTTACACACAAGTCAGGTACACAGCCCGGCATGGTTCTTACATACTTTTTTTTTTAAATCGGAAAAGGGGGCGTGGAACCACCCATACAAATGGGAACTTTCATACTCAATATTATGGAGGTATTAATGCTAGACTACTAAGTTTTGGTAATGGGTTGTATAAAGTAAGTCCCTTTCCTATAACCCATCCCTTTTTGAAATCGGAAAAGGGGGCGTGGCACCACCCATGCAAATGGGAAGTTTCATACTCAATATCTTTGGAGCTATTAATGCTAGACTACTATGTTTTGCTAAGGGGTTGTATAAAGTAGGTCCCTTTCCTACTACCTATCCCTTTTTGAAATCGGAAAAGGGGGCGTGGCACCTCCCATACAAATGGGATCTTTCATACCCCCTATCTATGCAACTATTATCGCTAGACTACTGAAATTTGGTAAGACGTTGTATAAAGTAAGTGTCCCTTTCCTATTACCTATCACTTTTTGAAATCGGAAAAGGGAGCGGTGCACCTCCCATACAAATGAGATTTATCATCTATACATAATCTATACATATTTATTATAAAAAGTAAACACTTTTTTTCGTGTCGCCACTTGACGCTAAAACTTACACACAAGTCAGCTACATAGCCCGGTATGGTTCTTACATACTTTTTTTTTGAAATCGGAAAGGGGGCGTGGCACCTCCCATACAAATGGGAGCTTTCATACTCAATATCTTTGGAGGTATTAATGCTAGACTACTAAATTTTTGTAAGGCGTTGTATAAAGTAAGTCCCTTTCGTAATACCTATCCCTTTTTGAAATCGAGGGGGGGGCGTGGCACCTCCCATACAAATGGGAACTTTCATACTCAATATCTTTGGAGGTATTAATGCTAGACTACTAAATTTTGGTAAGGTGTTGTATAAAGTAAGTCCCTTTCCTAATATATATCCCTTTTTGGAATCGGAAAAGGGGGCGTGTCACCTCCCATACAAATGGGATCTTTCATACCCCCTATCTATGCAACTATTATCGCTAGACTACTGAAATTTGGTAAGAAGCTGTATAAAGTAAGTCCCTTTCCTATTACCTATCACCTTTTGAAATCGGAAAAGGGAGCGGTGCACCTCCCATACAAATGAGATTTTTCATACCCCCTATCTATGCAACTATTATCGCTAGACTACTGAAATTTGGCAAGAAGCTGTATAAAGTAAGTCCCTTTCCTATTACCTATCACTTTTTGAAATCGGAAAAGGGAGCGGTGCACCTCCCATACAAATGAGATTTTTCATACCCCCTATCTATGCAACTATTATCGCTAGACTACTGAAATTTGGTAAGACGTTGTATAAAGTAAGTCCCTTTCCTATTACCTATCACTTTTTTAAATCGGAAAAGGGAGCGGTGCACCTCCCATACAAATGAGATTTTTCATCTATACATAATCTATACATATTATAAAAAGTAAACACTTTTTTTCGTGTCGCCACTTGACGCTCAAACGCGTGGACGAATTTTAACCAAACTTACACGCAGGTCAGGTACATAGCCCGGCATGGTTCTTATGTACTTTTTTTTGAAATCGGAAAAGGGGGCGTGGCACCTCCCATACAAATGGGATCTTTCTTACCCCCTCTCTATGCAACTATTATCGCTAGACTACTGAAATTTGGTAAGAAGTTGTATAAAGTAAGTCCCTGTCCTATTACCTATCACTTTTTGAAATCGGAAAAGGGAGCGGTGCACCTCCCATACAAATGGGATTTATCATCTATACATAATCTATACATATTTATTATAAAAAGTAAACACTTTTTTTCGTGTCGCCACTTGACGCTAAAACTTACACACAAGTCAGGTACATAGCCCGGCATGGTTCTTACATACTTTTTTTTTGAAATCGGAAAGGGGGCGTGGCACCTCCCATACAAATGGGAGCTTTCATACTCAATATCTTTGGAGGTATTAATGCTAGACTACTAAATTTTTGTAAGGCGTTGTATAAAGTAAGTCCCTTTCGTAATACCTATCCCTTTTTGAAATCGGAGGGGGGGGCGTGGCACCTCCCATACAAATGGGAACTTTCATACTCAATATCTTTGGAGGTATTAATGCTAGACTACTAAATTTTGGTAAGGTGTTGTATAAAGTAAGTCCCTTTCCTAATATATATCCCTTTTTGGAATCGGAAAAGGGGGCGTGTCACCTCCCATACAAATGGGATCTTTCATACCCCCTATCTATGCAACTATTATCGCTAGACTACTGAAATTTGGTAAGAAGCTGTATAAAGTAAGTCCCTTTCCTATTACCTATCACTTTTTGAAATCGGAAAAGGGAGCGGTGCACCTCCCATACAAATGAGATTTTTCATACCCCCTATCTATGCAACTATTATCGCTAGACTACTGAAATTTGGTAAGACGTTGTATAAAGTAAGTCCCTTTCCTATTACCTATAACTTTTTTAAATCGGAAAAGGGAGCGGTGCACCTCCCATACAAATGAGATTTTTCATCTATACATAATCTATACATATTATAAAAAGTAAACACTTTTTTTCGTGTCGCCACTTGACGCTCAAACGCGTGGACGAATTTTAACCAAACTTACACGCAGGTCAGGTACATAGCCCGGCATGGTTCTTATGTACTTTTTTTTGAAATCGGAAAAGGGGGCGTGGCACCTCCCATACAAATGGGATCTTTCTTACCCCCTCTCTATGCAACTATTATCGCTAGACTACTGAAATTTGGTAAGAAGTTGTATAAAGTAAGTCCCTGTCCTATTACCTATCACTTTTTGAAATCGGAAAAGGGAGCGGTGCACCTCCCATACAAATGAGATTTTTCATCTATACATAATCTATACATATTATAAAAAGTAAACACTTTTCTTCGTGTCGTCGCTTGATGCTCAAACGCGTGGACGGATTTTATCCAAACTTACACACGGGTCAGGTACATAGCCCGGGATGGTTCTTACGTACTTTTTTTTTAAATCGGAAAAGGGGCGTGGCACCTCCCATACAAATGGGAACTTTCATACTCAATATCTTTGGAGGTATTAACGCTAGACTACTAGATTTTGCTAAGACGTTGTATAAAGTAAGTCCCTTTAATAATACCTATCCCTTTTTGAAATCGGAAAAGGGGCGTGACACCTCCCATACAAATGGGAACTTTCATACTCAATATCTTTGGAGGTATTAACGCTAGACTACTAGATTTTGCTAAGGCGTTGTATAAAGTAAGTCCCTTTCCTAATACCTATCCCTTTTTGAAATCGGAAAAGGGGGCGTGGCACCTCCCATACAAATGGGATCTTTCATACCCCCTATCTATGCAACTATTATCGCTAGACTACTGAAATTTGGTCAGACGTTGTATAAAGTAAGTCCCATTCCTACTACCTATCACTTTTTGAAATCGGAAAAGGGACGTGGCACCTCCCATACAAATGGGATCTTTCATACCCCCTATCTATGCAACTATTATCGCTAGACTACTGAAATTTGGTCAGACGTTGTATAAAGTAAGTCCCTTTCCTACTACCTATCACTTTCTGAAATCGGAAAAGGGGCGTGGCACCTCCCATACAAATGGGATCTTTCATACCCCCTATCTATGCAACTATTATCGCTAGAATACTGAAATTTGTAAGACGTTGTATAAAGTAAGTCCCTTTCCTATTACCTATCACTTTTTGAAATCGGAAAAGGGAGCGGTGCACCTCCCATACAAATGAGATTTTTCATCTATACATAATCTATCCATATATTTTTTTCGTGTCGCCACTTGACGCTCAAACGCGTCGACGGATTTTAACCAAACTTACACACAGGTCAGGTACATAGCCCGGCATGGTTCTTGCATACTTTTTTTTGAAATCGGAAAAGGGGGCGTGGCACCTCCCATACAAATGGGGTTTCATACCCCTATCTATGCAACTATTATCGCTAGACTACTGAAATTTGGTAAGACGTTGTATAAAGTAAGTCCCTTTCCTAATACCTATCCCTTTTTTAAATTGGAAAAGGGGGCATGGCACCTCCCATACAAATGGGATCTTTCATACCCCCTATCTCTGCAACTCTTATCGCTAGACTACTGAAATTTGGTAAGACGTTGTATAAAGTGAGTACCTTTCCCTATCCCTTTTTGAAATCGGAAAAGGGGGCGTGGCACCTCCCATACAAATGGGATCTTTCATACCCCTATCTATGCAACTATTATCGCTAGACTACTGAAATTTGGTCAGACGTTGTATAAAGTAAGTCCGTTTCCTACTACCTATCCCTTTTTGAAATCGGAAAAGGGGGCGTGGCACCTCCCATACAAATGGGATCTTTCATACCCCCTATCTCTGCAACTCTTATCGCTAGACTACTGAAATTTGGTAAGACGTTGTATAAAGTAAGTCCCTTTCCTACTACCTATCACTTTTTGAAGTCGGAAAAGGGGCGTGGCACCTCCCATACAAATGGGATCTTTCATACCCCCTATCTCTGCAACTCTTATCGCTAGACTACTGAAATTTGGTAAGACGTTGTATAAAGTGAGTCCCTTTCCCTATCCCTTTTTGAAATCGGAAAAGGGGGCGTAGCACCTCCCATACAAATGGGATCTTTCATACCCCTATCTATGCAACTCTTATCCCTAGACTACTGAAATTTGGTAAGACGTTGTATAAAGTAAGTCCCTTTCCTACTACCTATCACTTTTTGAAATCGGAAAAGGGGCGTGGCACCTCCCATACAAATGGGATCTTTCATACCCCCTATCTCTGCAACTCTTATCGCTAGACTACTGAAATTTGGTAAGACGTTGTATAAAGTGAGTCCCTTTCCCTATCCCTTTTTGAAATCGGAAAAGGGGGCGTAGCACCTCCCATACAAATGGGATCTTTCATACCCCTATCTATGCAACTATTATCGCTAGACTACTGAAATTTGGTAAGACGTTGTATAAAGTAAGTCCCTTTCCTAATACCTATCCCTTTTTTAAATTGGAAAAGGGGGCTTGGCACCTCCCATACAAATGGGATCTTTCATACCCCCTATCTCTGCAACTCTTATCGCTAGACTACTGAAATTTGGTAAGACGTTGTATAAAGTAAGTCCCTTTCCTACTACCTATCACTTTTTGAAATCGGAAAAGGGGCGTGGCACCTCCCATACAAATGGGATCTTTCATACCCCCTATCTCTGCAACTCTTATCGCTAGACTACTGAAATTTTGTAAGACGTTGTATAAAGTAAGTCCCTTTCCTACTACCTATCACTTTTTGAAATCGGAAAAGGGGCGTGGCACCTCGCATACAAATGGGGTCTTTCATACTCAATATCTCTGCAACTCTTATCGCTAGACTACTGAAATTTGGTAAGACGTTGTATAAAGTGAGTCCCTTTCCCTATCCCTTTTTGAAATCGGAAAAGGGGGCGTGGCACCTCCCATACAAATGGGATCTTTCATAGCCCCTATCTCTGCAACTCTTATCGCTAGACTACTGAAATTTGGTAAGACGTTGTATAAAGTAAGTCCCTTTCCTACTACCTATCATTTTTTGAAATCGGAAAAGGGGCGTGGCACCTCCCATACAAATGGGATCTTTCATACCCCCTATCTCTGCAACTCTTATCGCTAGACTACTGAAATTTGGTAAGACGTTGTATAAAGTAAGTCCCTTTCCTACTACCTATCACTTTTTGAAATCGGAAAAGGGGCGTTGCACCTCCCATACAAATGAGATCTTTCATACCCCCTATCTATGCAACTATTATCGCTAGACTACTGAAATTTCGTCAGACGTTGTATAAAGTAAGTCCCATTCCTACTACCTATCACTTTTTGAAATCGGAAAAGGGACGTGGCACCTCCCATACAAATGGGATCTTTCATACCCCCTATCTATGCAACTATTATCGCTAGACTACTGAAATTTGGTAAGACGTTGTATAAAGTAAGTCCGTTTCCTACTACCTATCCCTTTTTGAAATCGGAAAAGGGGGCGTGGCACCTCCCATACAAATGGGGTTTCATACCCCTATCTATGCAACTATTATCGCTAGACTACTGAAATTTGGTAAGACGTTGTATAAGGTAAGTCCCTTTCCTAATACCTATCCCTTTTTTAAATTGGAAAAGGGGGCATGGCACCTCCCATACAAATGGGATCTTTCATACCCCCTATCTCTGCAACTCTTATCGCTAGACTACTGAAATTTGGTAAGACGTTGTATAAAGTAAGTCCGTTTCCTACTACCTATCCCTTTTTGAAATCGGAAAAGGGGGCGTGGCACCTCCCATACAAATGGGATCTTTCATACCCCTATCTATGCAACTATTAGCGGTAGACTACTGAAATTTGGTCAGACGTTGTATAAAGTAAGTCCGTTTCCTACTACCTATCCCTTTTTGAAATCGGAAAAGGGGGCGTGGCACCTCGCATACAAATGGAATTTTTCGTACCCCCTATTTCTGCAACTCTTATCGCTAGACTACTGAAATTTGGTAAGACGTTGTATAAAGTAAGTACCTTTCCTACTACCTATCACTTTTTGAAATCGGAAAAGGGGCGTGGCACCTCGCATACAAATGGGATCTTTCATACTCAATATCTCTGCAACTCTTATCGCTAGACTACTGAAATTTGGTAAGTCGTTGTATAAAGTGAGTCCCTTTCCCTATCCCTTTTTGAAATCGGAAAAGGGGGCGTGGCACCTCCCAAACAAATAGGATCTTTCATACCCCCTATCTCTGCAACTCTTATCGCTAGACTACTGAAATTTGGTAAGACGTTGTATAAAGTAAGTCCCTTTCCTACTAAATATCACTTTTTGAAATCGGAAAAGGGGCGTGGCACCTCCCATACAAATGGGATCTTTCATACCCCCTATCTCTGCAACTCTTATCGCTAGACTACTGAAATTTGGTAAGACGTTGTATAAAGTGAGTCACTTTCCCTATCCCTTTTTGAAATCGGAAAAGGGGGCGTGGCACCTCCCATACAAATGGGATCTTTCATACCCCTATCTATGCAACTATTATCGCTAGACTACTGAAATTTGGTAAGACGTTGTATAGAGTAAGTCCCTTTCCTAATACCTATCCCTTTTTTAAATTGGAAAAGGGGGCCTGGCACCTCCCATACAAATGGGATCTTTCATACCCCCTATCTCTGCAACTCTTATCGCTAGACTACTGAAATTTGGTAAGACGTTGTATAAAGTAAGTCCCTTTCCTACTACCTATCACTTTTTGAAATCGGAAAAGAGGCGTGGCACCTCCCATACAAATGGGATCTTTCATACCCCCTATCTCTGCAACTCTTATCGCTAGACTACTGAAATTTGGTAAGACGTTGTAGACAGTAAGTCCCTTTCCTACTACCTATCACTTTTTGAAATCGGAAAGGGGGCGTGGCACCTCGCATACAAATGGGATCTTTCATACTCAATATCTCTGCAACTCTTATCGCTAGACTACTGAAATTTGGTAAGACGTTGTATAAAGTGAGTCCCTTTCCCCATCCCTTTTTGAAATCGGAAAAGGGGGCGTGGCACCTCCCATACAAATGGGATCTTTCATACCCCCTATCTCTGCAACTCTTATCGGTAGACTACTGAAATTTGGTAAGACGTTGTATAAAGTAAGTCCCTTTCCTATACTACCTATCACTTTTTGAAATCGGAAAAGGGGCGTGGCACCTCCCATACAAATGGAATCTTTCATACCCCCTATCTCTGCAACTCTTATCGCTAGACTATTGAAATTTGGTAAGACGTTGTATAAAGTAAGTCCCTTTCCTACTACCTATCACTTTTTGAAATCGGAAAAGGGGCGTGGCACCTCCCATACAAATGGGATCTTTCATACCCCCTATCTATGCAACTATTATCGCTAGACTACTGAAATTTGGTCAGACGTTGTATAAAGTAAGTCCCTTTCCTACTACCTATCACTTTTTGAAATCGGAAAAGGGGCGTGGCACCTCCCATACAAATGGGATCTTTCATACCCCCTATCTATGCAACTATTATCGCTAGACTACTGAAATTTGTAAGACGTTGTATAAAGTAAGTCCCTTTCCTATTACCTATCACTTTTTGAAATCGGAAAAGGGAGCGGTGCACCTCCCATACAAATGAGATTTTTCATCTATACATAATCTATCCATATATTTTTTTCGTGTCGCCACTTGACGCTCAAACGCGTGGACGGATTTTAACCAAACTTACACACAGGTCAGGTACATAGCCCGGCATGGTTCTTACATACTTTTTTTTGAAATCGGAAAAGGGGGCGTGGCACCACCCATACAAATGGGAACTTTCATACTCAATATCTTTGGAGGTATTAATGCTAGACTACTAAGTTTTGGTAAGACATTGTATAAAGTAAGTCCCTTTCCTAATACCCATCCCTTTTTGAAATCGGAAAAGGGGGCGTGGCACCACCCATACAAATGGGAAGTTTCATACTCAATATCTTTGGAGCTATTAATGCTAGACTACTATGTTTTGGTAAGGGGTTGTATATCCCTTTTTGAAATCAGAAAAGGGGGCGTGGCACCTCCCATACAAATGGGATCTTTCATACCCCCTATCTATGCAACTATTATCGCTAGACTACTGAAATTTTATAAGACGTTGTATAAAGTAAGTGTCCCTTTCCTATTACCTATCACTTTTTGAAATCGGAAAAGGGAGCGGTGCACCTCCCATACAAATGAGATATATCATCTATGCATAATCTATACATATTATAAAAAGTAAACACTTTTTTTCGTGTCGCCACTTAACGCTAAAACTTACACACAAGTCAGGTACAGAGCCCGGCATGGTTCTTACATACGTTTTTTTTGAAATCGGAAAAGGGGGCGTGTCACCTCCCATACAAATGGGAAATTTCATACTCAATATCTATGCAACTATTATCGCTAGACTACTGAAATTTGGTCAGACGTTGTATAAAGTAAGTCCCTTTCCTACTACCTATCACTTTTTGAAATCGGAAAAGGGGCGTGGCACCTCGCATACAAATGGGATCTTTCATACTCAATATCTTTGGAGGTATTAATGCTAGACTACTAAGTTTTGGTAAGGCGTTGTATAAAGTAAGTCACTTTCCTAATACCTATCGCTTTTTTAAATCGGAAAAGGGGGCGTGGCACCTCCCATACAAATGGGATCTTTCATACCCCCTATCTATGCAACGATTATCGCTAGACTACTGAAATTTGGTAAACCGTTGTATAAAGTAAGTCCCCTTCCTACTACCTATCCCTTTTTGAAATCGGAAAAGGGGGCGTGGCACCTCCCATACAAATGGGATCTTTCATACCCCCTATCTCTGCAACTCTTATCGCTAGACTACTGAAATTTGGTAAGACGTTGTATAAAGTAAGTCCCTTTCCTACTACCTATCACTTTTTGAAATCGGAAAAGGGGCGTGGCACCTCGCATACAAATGGGATCTTTCATACTCAATATCTTTGGAGGTATTAATGCTAGACTACTAAGTTTTGGTAAGGCGTTGTATAAAGTAAGTCCCTTTCCTAATACCTATCGCTTTTTTAAATCGGAAAAGGGGGCGTGGCACCTCCCATACAAATGGGATCTTTCATACCCCCTATCTCTGCAACTCTTATCGCTAGACTACTGAAATTTGGTAAGACGTTGTATAAAGTAAGTCCCTTTCCTACTACCTATCACTTTTTGAAATCGGAAAAGAGGCGTGGCACCTCCCATACAAATGGGATCTTTCATACCCCCTATCTATGCAACTATTATCGCTAGACTACTGAAATTTGGTAAGACGTTGTATAAAGTGAGTCACTTTCCCTATCCCTTTTTGAAATCGGAAAAGGGGGCGTGGCACCTCCCATACAAATGGGATCTTTCATACCCCCTATCTATGCAACTATTATCGCTAGACTACTGAAATTTGGTAAGACGTTGTATAAAGTGAGTCACTTTCCCTATCCCTTTTTGAAATCGGAAAAGGGGGCGTGGCACCTCCCATACAAATGGGATCTTTCATACCCCTATCTATGCAACTATTATCGCTAGACTACTGAAATTTGGTAAGACGTTGTATAAAGTAAGTCCCTTTCCTAATACCTATCCCTTTTTTAAATTGGAAAAGGGGGCCTGGCACCTCCCATACAAATGGGATCTTTCATACCCCCTATCTCTGCAACTCTTATCGCTAGACTACTGAAATTTGGTAAGACGTTGTATAAAGTAAGTCCCTTTCCTACTACCTATCACTTTTTGAAATCGGAAAAGAGGCGTGGCACCTCCCATACAAATGGGATCTTTCATACCCCCTATCTCTGCAACTCTTATCGCTAGACTACTGAAATTTGGTAAGACGTTGTATACAGTAAGTCCCTTTCCTACTACCTATCACTTTTTGAAATCGGAAAGGGGGCGTGGCACCTCGCATACAAATGGGATCTTTCATACTCAATATCTCTGCAACTCTTATCGCTAGACTACTGAAATTTGGTAAGACGTTGTATAAAGTGAGTCCCTTTCCCCATCCCTTTTTGAAATCGGAAAAGGGGGCGTGGCACCTCCCATACAAATGGGATCTTTCATACCCCCTATCTCTGCAACTCTTATCGCTAGACTACTGAAATTTGGTAAGACGTTGTATAAAGTAAGTCCCTTTCCTACTACCTATCACTTTTTGAAATCGGAAAAGGGGCGTGGCACCTCCCATACAAATGGAATCTTTCATACCCCCTATCTCTGCAACTCTTATCGCTAGACTATTGAAATTTGGTAAGACGTTGTATAAAGTAAGTCCCTTTCCTACTACCTATCACTTTTTGAAATCGGAAAAGGGGCGTGGCACCTCCCATACAAATGGGATCTTTCATACCCCCTATCTATGCAACTATTATCGCTAGACTACTGAAATTTGGTCAGACGTTGTATAAAGTAAGTCCCTTTCCTACTACCTATCACTTTTTGAAATCGGAAAAGGGGCGTGGCACCTCCCATACAAATGGGATCTTTCATACCCCCTATCTATGCAACTATTATCGCTAGACTACTGAAATTTGTAAGACGTTGTATAAAGTAAGTCCCTTTCCTATTACCTATCACTTTTTGAAATCGGAAAAGGGAGCGGTGCACCTCCCATACAAATGAGATTTTTCATCTATACATAATCTATCCATATATTTTTTTCGTGTCGCCACTTGACGCTCAAACGCGTGGACGGATTTTAACCAAACTTACACACAGGTCAGGTACATAGCCCGGCATGGTTCTTACATACTTTTTTTTGAAATCGGAAAAGGGGGCGTGGCACCACCCATACAAATGGGAACTTTCATACTCAATATCTTTGGAGGTATTAATGCTAGACTACTAAGTTTTGGTAAGACATTGTATAAAGTAAGTCCCTTTCCTAATACCCATCCCTTTTTGAAATCGGAAAAGGGGGCGTGGCACCACCCATACAAATGGGAAGTTTCATACTCAATATCTTTGGAGCTATTAATGCTAGACTACTATGTTTTGGTAAGGGGTTGTATATCCCTTTTTGAAATCAGAAAAGGGGGCGTGGCACCTCCCATACAAATGGGATCTTTCATACCCCCTATCTATGCAACTATTATCGCTAGACTACTGAAATTTTATAAGACGTTGTATAAAGTAAGTGTCCCTTTCCTATTACCTATCACTTTTTGAAATCGGAAAAGGGAGCGGTGCACCTCCCATACAAATGAGATATATCATCTATGCATAATCTATACATATTATAAAAAGTAAACACTTTTTTTCGTGTCGCCACTTAACGCTAAAACTTACACACAAGTCAGGTACAGAGCCCGGCATGGTTCTTACATACGTTTTTTTTGAAATCGGAAAAGGGGGCGTGTCACCTCCCATACAAATGGGAAATTTCATACTCAATATCTATGCAACTATTATCGCTAGACTACTGAAATTTGGTCGGACGTTGTATAAAGTAAGTCCCTTTCCTACTACCTATCACTTTTTGAAATCGGAAAAGGGGCGTGGCACCTCGCATACAAATGGGATCTTTCATACTCAATATCTTTGGAGGTATTAATGCTAGACTACTAAGTTTTGGTAAGGCGTTGTATAAAGTAAGTCCCTTTCCTAATACCTATCCCTTTTTTAAATCGGAAAAGGGGGCGTGGCACCTCCCATACAAATGGGATCTTTCATACCCCCTATCTATGCAACGATTATCGCTAGACTACTGAAATTTGGTAAACCGTTGTATAAAGTAAGTCCCCTTCCTACTACCTATCCCTTTTTGAAATCGGAAAAGGGGGCGTGGCACCTCCCATACAAATGGGATCTTTCATACCCCCTATCTATGCAACTCTTATCGCTAGACTACTGAAATTTGGTAAGACGTTGTATAAAGTAAGTCCCTTTCCTACTACCTATCACTTTTTGAAATCGGAAAAGGGGCGTGGCACCTCGCACACAAATGGGATCTTTCATACTCAATATCTTTGGAGGTATTAATGCTAGACTACTAAGTTTTGGTAAGGCGTTGTATAAAGTAAGTCCCTTTCCTATTACCTATCCCTTTTTTAAATCGGAAAAGGGGGCGTGGCACCTCCCATACAAATGGGATCTTTCATACCCCCTATCTATGCAACTCTTATCGCTAGACTACTGAAATTTGGTAAGACGTTGTATAAAGTGAGTCACTTTCCCTATCCCTTTTTGAAATCGGAAAAGGGGGCGTGGCACCTCCCATACAAATGGGATCTTTCATACCCCTATCTATGCAACTATTATCGCTAGACTACTGAAATTTGGTAAGACGTTGTATAAAGTAAGTCCCTTTCCTAATACCTATCCCTTTTTTAAATTGGAAAAGGGGGCCTGGCACCTCCCATACAAATGGGATCTTTCATACCCCCTATCTCTGCAACTCTTATCGCTAGACTACTGAAATTTGGTAAGACGTTGTATAAAGTAAGTCCCTTTCCTACTACCTATCACTTTTTGAAATCGGAAAAGAGGCGTGGCACCTCCCATACAAATGGGATCTTTCATACCCCCTATCTCTGCAACTCTTATCGCTAGACTACTGAAATTTGGTAAGACGTTGTATACAGTAAGTCCCTTTCCTACTACCTATCACTTTTTGAAATCGGAAAGGGGGCGTGGCACCTCGCATACAAATGGGATCTTTCATACTCAATATCTCTGCAACTCTTATCGCTAGACTACTGAAATTTGGTAAGACGTTGTATAAAGTGAGTCCCTTTCCCCATCCCTTTTTGAAATCGGAAAAGGGGGCGTGGCACCTCCCATACAAATGGGATCTTTCATACCCCCTATCTCTGCAACTCTTATCGCTAGACTACTGAAATTTGGTAAGACGTTGTATAAAGTAAGTCCCTTTCCTACTACCTATCACTTTTTGAAATCGGAAAAGGGGCGTGGCACCTCCCATACAAATGGAATCTTTCATACCCCCTATCTCTGCAACTCTTATCGCTAGACTATTGAAATTTGGTAAGACGTTGTATAAAGTAAGTCCCTTTCCTACTACCTATCACTTTTTGAAATCGGAAAAGGGGCGTGGCACCTCCCATACAAATGGGATCTTTCATACCCCCTATCTATGCAACTATTATCGCTAGACTACTGAAATTTGGTCAGACGTTGTATAAAGTAAGTCCCTTTCCTACTACCTATCACTTTTTGAAATCGGAAAAGGGGCGTGGCACCTCCCATACAAATGGGATCTTTCATACCCCCTATCTATGCAACTATTATCGCTAGACTACTGAAATTTGTAAGACGTTGTATAAAGTAAGTCCCTTTCCTATTACCTATCACTTTTTGAAATCGGAAAAGGGAGCGGTGCACCTCCCATACAAATGAGATTTTTCATCTATACATAATCTATCCATATATTTTTTTCGTGTCGCCACTTGACGCTCAAACGCGTGGACGGATTTTAACCAAACTTACACACAGGTCAGGTACATAGCCCGGCATGGTTCTTACATACTTTTTTTTGAAATCGGAAAAGGGGGCGTGGCACCACCCATACAAATGGGAACTTTCATACTCAATATCTTTGGAGGTATTAATGCTAGACTACTAAGTTTTGGTAAGACATTGTATAAAGTAAGTCCCTTTCCTAATACCTATCCCTTTTTGAAATCGGAAAAGGGGGCGTGGCACCACCCATACAAATGGGAAGTTTCATACTCAATATCTTTGGAGCTATTAATGCTAGACTACTATGTTTTGGTAAGGGGTTGTATATCCCTTTTTGAAATCAGAAAAGGGGGCGTGGCACCTCCCATACAAATGGGATCTTTCATACCCCCTATCTATGCAACTATTATCGCTAGACTACTGAAATTTTATAAGACGTTGTATAAAGTAAGTGTCCCTTTCCTATTACCTATCACTTTTTGAAATCGGAAAAGGGAGCGGTGCACCTCCCATACAAATGAGATATATCATCTATGCATAATCTATACATATTATAAAAAGTAAACACTTTTTTTCGTGTCGCCACTTAACGCTAAAACTTACACACAAGTCAGGTACAGAGCCCGGCATGGTTCTTACATACGTTTTTTTTGAAATCGGAAAAGGGGGCGTGTCACCTCCCATACAAATGGGAAATTTCATACTCAATATCTATGCAACTATTATCGCTAGACTACTGAAATTTGGTCGGACGTTGTATAAAGTAAGTCCCTTTCCTACTACCTATCACTTTTTGAAATCGGAAAAGGGGCGTGGCACCTCGCATACAAATGGGATCTTTCATACTCAATATCTTTGGAGGTATTAATGCTAGACTACTAAGTTTTGGTAAGGCGTTGTATAAAGTAAGTCCCTTTCCTAATACCTATCCCTTTTTTAAATCGGAAAAGGGGGCGTGGCACCTCCCATACAAATGGGATCTTTCATACCCCCTATCTATGCAACGATTATCGCTAGACTACTGAAATTTGGTAAACCGTTGTATAAAGTAAGTCCCCTTCCTACTACCTATCCCTTTTTGAAATCGGAAAAGGGGGCGTGGCACCTCCCATACAAATGGGATCTTTCATACCCCCTATCTCTGCAACTCTTATCGCTAGACTACTGAAATTTGGTAAGACGTTGTATAAAGTAAGTCCCTTTCCTACTACCTATCACTTTTTGAAATCGGAAAAGGGGCGTGGCACCTCGCACACAAATGGGATCTTTCATACTCAATATCTTTGGAGGTATTAATGCTAGACTACTAAGTTTTGGTAAGGCGTTGTATAAAGTAAGTCCCTTTCCTATTACCTATCCCTTTTTTAAATCGGAAAAGGGGGCGTGGCACCTCCCATACAAATGGGATCTTTCATACCCCCTATCTATGCAACTCTTATCGCTAGACTACTGAAATTTGGTAAGACGTTGTATAAAGTAAGTCCCCTTCCTACTACCTATCCCTTTTTGAAATCGGAAAAGGGGGCGTGGCACCTCCCATACAAATGGGATCTTTCATACCCCCTATCTCTGCAACTCTTATCGCTAGACTACTGAAATTTGGTAAGACGTTGTATAAAGTGAGTCCCTTTCCCTATCCCTTTTTGAAATCGGAAAAGGGGGCGTGGCACCTCCCATACAAATGGGATCTTTCATACCCCTATCTATGCAACTATTATCGCTAGACTACTGAGATTTGGTAAGACGTTGTATAAAGTAAGTCCCTTTCCTAATACCTATCCCTTTTTTAAATTGGAAAAGGGGGCATGGCACCTCCCATACAAATGGGATCTTTCATACCCCCTATCTCTGCAACTCTTATCGCTAGACTACTGAAATTTGGTAAGACGTTGTATAAAGTAAGTCCCCTTCCGACTACCTATCCCTTTTTGAAATCGGAAAAGGGGGCGTGGCACCTCCCATACAAATGGGATCTTTCATACCCCCTATCTCTGCAACTCTTATCGCTAGACTACTAAAATTTGGTAAGACGTTGTATAAAGTAAGTCCCTTTCCTACTTCCTATCACTTTTTGAAATCGGAAAAGGGGCGTGGCACCTCGCATACAAATGGGATCTTTCATACTCAATATCTTTGGAGGTATTAATGCTAGACTACTAAGTTTTGGTAAGGCGTTGTATAAAGTAAGTCCCTTTCCTAATACCTATCCCTTTTTTAAATCGGAAAAGGGGGCGTGGCACCTCCCATACAAATGGGATCTTTCATACCCCCTATCTATGCAACTATTATCGCTAGACTACTGAAATTTGGTAAGACGTTGTATAAAGTAAGTCCCTTTCCTATTACCTATCACTTTTTGAAATCGGAAAAGGGAGCGGTGCACCTCCCATACAAATGAGATTTTTCATCTATACATAATCTATCCATATATTTTTTTCGTGTCGCCACTTGACGCTCAAACGCGTGGACGGATTTTAACCAAACTTACACACAGGTCAGGTACATAGCCCGGCATGGTTCTTGCATACTTTTTTTTGAAATCGGAAAAGAAGGAATCCCATACAAATGGGGTTTCATACCCCTATCTATGCAACTATTATCGCTAGACTACTGAAATTTGGTAAGACGTTGTATAAAGTAAGTCGCTTTCCTAATACCTATCCCTTTTTTAAATTGGAAAAGGGGGCATGGCACCTCCCATACAAATGGGATCTTTCATACCCCCTATCTCTGCAACTCTTATCGCTAGACTACTGAAATTTGGTAAGACGTTGTATAAAGTGAGTCCCTTTCCCTATCCCTTTTTGAAATCGGAAAAGGGGGCGTGGCACCTCCCATACAAATGGGATCTTTCATACCCCTATCTATGCAACTATTATCGCTAGACTACTGAAATTTGGTAAGACGTTGTATAAAGTAAGTCCCTTTCCTAATACCTATCCCTTTTTTAAATTGGAAAAGGGGGCATGGCACCTCCCATACAAATGGGATCTTTCATACCCCCTATCTCTGCAACTCTTATCGCTAGACTACTGAAATTTGGTAAGACGTTGTATAAAGTGAGTCCCTTTCCCTATCCCTTTTTGAAATCGGAAAAGGGGGCGTGGCACCTCCCATACAAATGGGATCTTTCATACCCCTATCTATGCAACTATTATCGCTAGACTACTGAAATTTGGTCAGACGTTGTATAAAGTAAGTCCCCTTCCTACTACCTATCCCTTTTTGAAATCGGAAAAGGGGGCGTGGCACCTCCCATACAAATGGGATCTTTCATACCCCCTATCTCTGCAACTCTTATCGCTAGACTACTGAAATTTGGTAAGACGTTGTATAAAGTAAGTCCCTTTCCTACTACCTATCACTTTTTGAAATCGGAAAAGGGGCGTGGCACCTCGCATACAAATGGGATCTTTCATACTCAATATCTTTGGAGGTATTAATGCTAGACTACTAAGTTTTGGTAAGGCGTTGTATAAAGTAAGTCCCTTTCCTAATACCTATCCCTTTTTTAAATCGGAAAAGGGGGCGTGGCACCTCCCATACAAATGGGATCTTTCATACCCCCTATCTATGCAACTATTATCGCTAGACTACTGAAATTTGGTAAGACGTTGTATAAAGTAAGTCCCTTTCCTATTACCTATCACTTCTTGAAAACGGAAAAGGGAGCGGTGCACCTCCCATACAAATGAGATTTATCATCTATACATAATCTATACATATTATAAAAAGTAAACACTTTTTTTCGTGTCGCCACTTGACGCTAAAACTTACACACAAGTCAGGTACATAGCCCGGCATGGTTCTTACATACTTTTTTTTGAAATCGGAAAAGGGGGCGTGGCACCACCCATACAAATGGGAACTTTCATACTCAATATCTTTGGAGGTATTAATGCTAGACTACTAAGTTTTGGTAAGGGGTTGTATAAAGTAAGTCCCTTTCCTATAACCCATCCCTTTTTGAAATCGGAAAAGGGGCGTGACACCTCCCATACAAATGGGAACTTTCATACTCAATATCTTTGGAGGTATTAACGCTAGACTACTAGATTTTGCTAAGGCGTTGTATAAAGTAAGTCCCTTTCCTAATACCTATCCCTTTTTGAAATCGGAAAAGGGGGCGTGGCACCTCCCATACAAATGGGATCTTTCATACCCCCTATCTATGCAACTCTTATCGCTAGACTACTGAAATTTGGTCAGACGTTGTATAAAGTAAGTCCCATTCCTACTACCTATCACTTTTTGAAATCGGAAAAGGGACGTGGCACCTCCCATACAAATGGGATCTTTCATACCCCCTATCTATGCAACTATTATCGCTAGACTACTGAAATTTGGTCAGACGTTGTATAAAGTAGGTCCCTTTCCTACTACCTATCACTTTTTGAAATCGGAAAAGGGGCGTGGCACCTCCCATACAAATGGGATCTTTCATACCCCCTATCTATGCAACTATTATCGCTAGAATACTGAAATTTGTAAGACGTTGTATAAAGTAAGTCCCTTTCATATTACCTATCACTTTTTGAAATCGGAAAAGGGAGCGATGCACCTCCCATACAAATGAGATTTTTCATCTATACATAATCTATCCATATATTTTTTTCGTGTCGCCACTTGACGCTCAAACGCGTGGACGGATTTTAACCAAACTTACACGCAGGTCAGGTACATAGCCCGGCATGGTTCTTACATACTTTTTTTTGAAATCGGAAAAGGGGGCGTGGCACCTCCCATACAAATGGGGTTTCATACCCCTATCTATGCAACTATTATCGCTAGACTACTGAAATTTGGTAAGACGTTGTATAAAGTAAGTCCCTTTCCTAATACCTATCCCTTTTTTAAATTGGAAAAGGGGGCATGGCACCTCCCATACAAATGGGATCTTTCATACCCCCTATCTCTGCAACTCTTATCGCTAGACTACTGAAATTTGGTAAGACGTTGTATAAAGTGAGTCCCTTTCCCTATCCCTTTTGAAATCGGAAAAGGGGGCGTGGCACCTCCCATACAAATGGGATCTTTCATACCCCCTATCTCTGCAACTCTTATCGCTAGACTACTGAAATTTGGTAAGACGTTGTATAAAGTAAGTCCCCTTCCTACTACCTATCCCTTTTTGAAATCGGAAAAGGGGGCGTGGCACCTCCCATACAAATGGGATCTTTCATACCCCCTATCTCTGCAACTCTTATCGCTAGACTACTGAAATTTGGTAAGACGTTGTATAAAGTAAGTCCCTTTCCTACTACCTATCACTTTTTGAAATCGGAAAAGGGGCGTGGCACCTCGCATACAAATGGGATCTTTCATACTCAATATCTTTGGAGGTATTAATGCTAGACTACTAAGTTTTGGTAAGGCGTTGTATAAAGTACGTCCCTTTCCTAATACCTATCCCTTTTTTAAATCGGAAAAGGGGGCGCGGCACCTCCCATACAAATGGGATCTTTCATACCCCCTATCTATGCAACTATTATCGCTAGACTACTGAAATTTGGTAAGACGTTGTATAAAGTAAGTCCCTTTCCTATTACCTATCACTTCTTGAAAACGGAAAAGGGAGCGGTGCACCTCCCATACAAATGAGATTTATCATCTATACATAATCTATACATATTATAAAAAGTAAACACTTTTTTTCGTGTCGCCACTTGACGCTAAAACTTACACACAAGTCAGGTACATAGCCAGGCATGGTCCTTACATACTTTTTTTTGAAATCGGAAAAGGGGGCGTGGCACCACCCATACAAATGGGAATTTTCATACTCAATATCTTTGGAGGTATTAATGCTAGACTACTAAGTTTTGGTAAGGGGTTGTATAAAGTAAGTCCCTTTCCTATAACCCATCTCTTTTTAAAAGCGGAAAAGGGGGCGTGGCACCTCCCATACAAATGGGAACTTTCATACTCAATATCTTTGGAGGTGTTAATGCTAGACTACTAAGTTTTGGTAAGGGGTTGTATAAAGTAAGTCCCTTTCCTATAACCCATCCCTTTTTGAAATCGGAAAAGGGGGCGTGGCACCACCCATACAAATGGGAAGTTTCATACTCAATATCTTTGGAGCTATTAATGCTAGACTACTATGTTTTGGTAAGGGGTTGTATAAAGTAGGTCCCTTTCCTATAACCCATCCCTTTTTGAAATCGGAAAAGGGGGCGTGGCACTTCCCATACAAATGGAATCTTTCTTACCCCCTCTCTATGCAACTATTATCGCTAGACTACTGAAATTTGGTAAGAAGTTGTATAAAGTAAGTCCCTGTCCTATTACCTATCACTTTTTGAAATCGGAAAAGGGAGCGGTGCACCTCCCATACAAATGAGATTTTTCATCTATACATAATCTATACATATTATAAAAAGTAAACACTTTTTTTCGTGTCGCCACTTGACGCTCAAACGCGTGGACGAATTTTAACCAAACTTACACGCAGGTCAGGTACATAGCCCGGCATGGTTCTTATGTACTTTTTTTTTGAAATCGGAAAAGGGGGCGTGGCACCTCCCATACAAATGGGATCTTTCTTACCCCCTCTCTATGCAACTATTATCGCTAGACTACTGAAATTTGGTAAGAAGTTGTATAAAGTAAGTCCCTGTCCTATTACCTATCACTTTTTGAAATCGGAAAAGGGAGCGGTGCACCTCCCATACAAATGAGATTTTTCATCTATACATAATCTATACATATTATAAAAAGTAAACACTTTTTTTCGTGTCGCCACTTGACGCTCAAACGCGTGCACGAATTTTAACCAAACTTACACGCAGGTCAGGTACATAGCCCGGCATGGTTCTTATGTACTTTTTTTTGAAATCGGAAAAGGGGGCGTGGCACCTCCCATACAAATGGGATCTTTCTTACCCCCTCTCTATGCAACTATTATCGCTAGACTACTGAAATTTGGTAAGAAGTTGTATAAAGTAAGTCCCTGTCCTATTACCTATCACTTTTTGAAATCGGAAAAGGGAGCGGTGCACCTCCCATACAAATGAGATTTTTCATCTATACATAATCTATACATATTATAAAAAGTAAACAATTTTCTTCGTGTCGTCGCTTGACGCTCAAACGCGTGGACGGATTTTATCCAAACTTACACACGGGTCAGGTACATAGGCCGGGATGGTTCTTACGTACTTTTTTTTTAAATCGGAGAAGGGGCGTGGCACTTCCCATACAAATGGGAACTTTCATACTCAATATCTTTGGAGGTATTAACGCTAGACTACTAGATTTTGCTAAGACGTTGTATAAAGTAAGTCCCTTTAATAATACCTATCCATTTTTGAAATCGGAAAAGGGGCGTGACACCTCCCATACAAATGGGAACTTTCATACTCAATATCTTTGGAGGTATTAACGCTAGACTACTAGATTTTGCTAAGACGTTGTATAAAGTAAGTCCCTTTAATAATACCTATCCATTTTTGAAATCGGAAAAGGGGGCGTGGCACCTCCCATACAAATGGGATCTTTCATACCCCCTATCTATGCAACTATTATCGCTAGACTACTGAAATTTGGTCAGACGTTGTATAAAGTAAGTCCCATTCCTACTACCTATCACTTTTTGAAATCGGAAAAGGGACGTGGCACCTCCCATACAAATGGGATCTTTCATACCCCCTATCTATGCAACTATTATCGCTAGACTACTGAAATTTGGTCAGACGTTGTATAAAGTAAGTCCCTTTCCTACTACCTATCACTTTTTGAAATCGGAAAAGGGGCGTGGCACCTCCCATACAAATGGGATCTTTCATACCCCCTATCTATGCAACTATTATCGCTAGACTACTAAAATTTGTAAGACGTTGTATAAAGTAAGTCCCTTTCCTATTACCTATCACTTTTTGAAATCGGAAAAGGGAGCGGTGCACCTCCCATACAAATGAGATTTTTCATCTATAGATAATCTATCCATATATTTTTTTCGTGTCGCCACTTGACGCTCAAACGCGTGGACGGATTTTAACCAAACTTACACACAGGTCAGGTACATAGCCCGGCATGGTTCTTACATACTTTTTTTTGAAATCGGAAAAGGGGGCGTGGCGCCTCCCATACAAATGGGGTTTCATACCCCTATCTATGCAACTATTATCACTAGACTACTGAAATTTGGTAAGACGTTGTATAAAGTAAGTCCCTTTCCTAATACCTGTCCCTTTTGTAAATTGGAAAAGGGGGCATGGCACCTCCCATACAAATGGGATCTTTCATACCCCCTATCTCTGCAACTCTTATCGCTAGACTACTGAAATTTGGTAAGACGTTGTATAAAGTGAGTCCCTTTCCCTATCCCTTTTTGAAATCGGAAAAGGGGGCGTGGCACCTCCCATACAAATGGGATCTTTCATACCCCCTATCTCTGCAACTCTTATCGCTAGACTACTGAAATTTGGTAAGACGTTGTATAAAGTAAGTCCCCTTCCTACTACCTATCCCTTTTTGAAATCGGAAAAGGGGGCGTGGCACCTCCCATACAAATGGGATCTTTCATACCCCCTATCTCTGCAACTCTTATCGCTAGACTACTGAAATTTGGTAAGACGTTGTATAAAGTAAGTCCCTTTCCTACTACCTATTACTTTTTGAGATCGGAAAAGGGGCGTGGCACCTCGCATACAAATGGGATCTTTCATACTCAATATCTTCGGAAACTGTCAGTATTTCGGAAACTGTCTTCGTGTTAACAACGCTACAGAAACATTTCAAAATACCCAAAGTGCAAAGCAAAAAAAAAACATTAAATAAAAACAAAAAAAACTGCGAAATCTAAACGAATACAAAACTGTTTATTTACTTATATATGAAAAGTGCCAACAATAAATAACCAAGGGTGTATTGGCTTTTGCCACTCATCTTCAAATTTAATTCAGTTTCGTGTGCGATTTTTTATTATAATTACGGCGACCATATTCGTTTATTTTATAAAAAAATTGAAGCTCATGTCCGACAAGGTGATTGAAAGAGGCGGACAGTGTTGAGTAAAACAAAATATAAACAAATAAAAAAAAAAAAAGCAATACAAAATATTCTCGAGTTGTGTTTGCTGGTGCTTTGACCTCTAGTAATATAGCAAATCGTTAATTGCTGCTGCTGATCATTGTTTCAAGTACTTTTCCATGGATTCCGCTGGTTAGCGTAAACTTCAAACAGCTAACAAAGATTCTCCAGCATCAAAAACTCTGTGGCTGGAGAGTAACGAAACCCTCTCTGATTCGATACTCGCTGCTTTACAATCAACAGAAGATAAAATTCTGTCGATGGAAGAGAGGATCGGGGAGAGAATAAGCGGTATCTACTCTCAATTATCCGAAGAGATTGCTTCAATGGAGCGGAAATTTACAGCTAAGCTGCAGGAGAACATTGATGCTTTTGCTCAGCGTATTGAAAAAGTAGAACGCAGGCTTGAAGAGGAATCGGCAACGGTGCGCACCTTGACAGTGGAGCTAAAGGCAGTTAAAGAGGAATTGGAAAACCTAAAAGCTGAGAGGGGAAACAACAACAATTCGGCCGACGCTGTCATTTTTGGTTTACCTTACGCGTTTGCAAGTCTATTGGCTTCTCCCCTCCTCCTCTTCGCGACATTTTTCGCACCAAACAGCGCTGTGATAGTTAAATTCGTATCACCATATGATCGCACTCGCACTCTTTCAGCGTTTGCCAATTATCGAAAACACAACAACTCGGCTGTTTCTCTTAAATTGGCCGGTTTCGATAGTGACAACAATTTCAGCATATTTGAGAGCCTTTCTGCCGCCAATAGAAAAATCTTGCAGGCTGCTCTTAAGTACAAGAAGGCAAGTAAACTAAGCAGTGTGTTCTCCCGAAGGGGAGTAATCTTCGTTCGTGTCTCAAGCAGCAATCAACCTGTCAGTGTAACAAGCGGTGACGACTTATGCAGCATTGTTGGCGCCTAATTGTTTATATTTTTATATATTTTATTTTATCATTTCTATTTACGTATTTACCTACACACACGCTGTGACATATTTACGTTTATGCTCTGTTTTGACGAACTAGCTATTTTTTAATTTTTCTTTGTTTGCCGATCGTAGTCTGGTCACATACATATGTACATAAGTAAGTAAGTAAGTTCAATATATAAACTATTGCTTGTTTAGTAATTATGAAATTTGATCATTCTATTATGGTTAATGTGCTGTGCAAACATGCAGATGGTTTCAAAGCTGTGCATTTTAATGCTCGTAGTTTGAACAGTGAAAAGTTAGACTATATTAGGAGCATCTTTGAACTATCTACTGTTGATGTCATCTGCGTGTCGGAGACATGGTTTCACCCCGATATTCCAGATCAGTTTTACTCTATTAAAAATTACAAGCTGTTCAGGAATGATCGGTCGGGTAAAAAAGGAGGTGGTGTGGCTATTTATTGTAGAGATTACTTAGTTGTTAACGTTATCAGTCGGTCGTCTTTATCTGAAATTGAGTTTCTCTCCGTAGTTCTATCCGATTCTATCTCAAAAGTGCTTGTGTCTTGTGTCTACAACCCGAATAAAAACTCTTCTTTTCGTTCATTCTTTGACGATATTTCTTCCAAATTAACCGATTTGATCATTTAGTTGTTTGCGGGGATTTTAATATCAATTTATTAACTCCTGACTCCACTTCGGTCAATTTCGTAGACACTATCGCATCTACTGGCATGTCCGTTGTTAATAGCCAAATGCCTACTAGGTTTTCGTGCAATACGCGTCCGAGTTTATTGGACATCTTTATTGTCCCAACTTCCACCGGTGTAGTACTATTTGATCAATTGTCCTTTGTGTCTGATCACGACTTAATCTTTTGTACTTTAAATTTTAAATTACAATATAGTGATGTTTCAACAACAGGTTTTTACTACCGTGATTACAATGCCATTAATTTAAACAGTTTGTTCTTTGATTTAAACAACTTCTCCTGGGAATGTTGCTGGCAATTAGTCACGGTTGATGACAAACTTAATTTCCTAACGCAATCTCTAACTTACTTCCTAAACAAGCATGTACCACTTCGTAAGCTTGCGTGCTCCCCGCGTTCTGGCCCTTGGATTACACGTGAGGTCAAAGTGGCCATAAAAAACCGCAACCTCGCATATAACGCTTGGAAAAGAAAACCTACTAGTGAAGACTGGATCGCCTATAAGCAGTCTCGTAACAAAGCTTCTACCTCTGTTCTACTGGCTAAAAAGAAATTTTACCTTGGCAAACTTAATACCGATTTGCCCCCTAAACAGCTATGGTCTAATTTAAAGCGGTTAGGCGTACGGCCATGCTCTGAAGCCGCTTGTTCTCTAGACCCTAACCTACTCAATTCATTTTTTGTTTCATCTAGCTCCTCTGCATCCCATAGTCCTCTCCCTTTAAATTCCTTCTCCGCTGTATCACCCTTGCCTGAGTTCCAGTTCGTGCCGGTTGGGGAACTTGAAGTGGCTAAGTGTGTTTATAGTATTAAATCAAATGCAATCGGGTCTGATGGCATTCCACTTAAATTCATCAAGTTAATTTTGCCTAACATTTTGAGCTGTTTTACTCACCTGATAAACCACTGTTTCACTACTTCGACTTTCCCTGCCGCATGGAAAGAAGCAATTGTTACCCCCCTCCCTAAGAAACCTGGGGCTACTGAGCCCTCCGATTTCAGACCCATAAGCATACTAACTGGCCTGTCTAAGGTATATGAGATACTTATGGCGAATCAAATTACCGCGTTTATTGAAAAAAATAATCTCCTTAGTCCATTCCAATCGGGTTTTAGAGAAGCTCATTCTTGCTCGACTGCTGTCACGAAAATACTCGATGACATCCGCCAGGAGTTTGACAAGGGTCACCTGACTCTTTTGTGTCTTTTGGATTTCTCCAAGGCATTTGACTCTGTCAACCATAGTCTTCTCTGTGATAAGCTATACAAATGTTTCGGTTTTGATAATAATGCAGTTAAACTTGTTAAGAGCTATCTAAGCGATAGAACTCAAAAGGTTAAAATTGACAACAATTTCTCTGAAGTGGGGTACACTAAGTCTGGAGTACCTCAGGGCTCGGTCTTGGGTCCCCTTCTCTTCAGTATTTTTATTAATGACATTTTTAATGTCTGTTCTTTTGTTCGACGGCACGCTTACGCTGATGATGTGCAATTATACATCTCAAGCCATGTTAGTATGGTTCAGGATTTAACTGATAAGTTGAATGACGACTTACGATCGATTATGGAGTGGTCCAGGTCAAATCTTCTATGCCTTAACGCTCAAAAATCATATGTACTCCCAATATTCAAAGATAAAATACAGTTTTCCAATATTCCACACCTTTATATTGGCTCTGCCAGACTTCAGTTGGTCGAAAAAGTAAGAAATCTGGGCTTTGTAATCAACTCCAAGTTGTCCTGTGTGGACCACGTCAATCAAGTTGTGGAAAAAATTTATTACACATTGCGTTGCCTTAGATTGTCATCAGTATTCGTACCTTCTGAGACGAAGAAGAAGCTTATTTTGAGTCTTATTGTTCCCTATATTACCTACTTTGAGATTGTTTATAGCAATTTAGATGCTGGTTCCCTTCATAAACGCAGTGTTGCTTTTAACCATGCCACTAGATATGTGCACGGTCTGAAGAAATTCGATCACTTATCTACGCTGAGAAACTCAATACTTGGATGTGACCTAATAAACTTTATCAAAGCGCGTAATTGCATTTTTATGTTTAAATTACTAGTTTACAAAAAGCCCGATTATTTGTACGATAAGCTTACGTTCTCCAAAAGCACACGCTCCTCTAATCTTATTCTGCCAAAGTTCAATTACTTAACCTCTTCCAGGCTTTTCTTTATTAACGGTGTCAGGCTCTGGAACTCCATTCCTCAGTCTTTAAGAAACTCAATGCGAGAAAATAATTTTAAAAATGTAATCTTTGACTATTTTAGTAATAGAATCGCATAAATTGATGTTCTTAAATCTGGTGTTTTTTTATTTACCAACCTAAATAGTTTATAGTTGTTATAATTGTAACATAGTCCTGATGTCATTGGCCCATAGTCATGGTCAAAATTAAGCATGATCTCAAGGTAGTTTAAGCATTTTTGACAGTTAGCACATGTAAAGTTGTGTCAAAAGCTTTGACTGCCTTGGAATCTTGTTTAAGTTTGACTATGACTACGGGCCATTATGTTTATGTTTATGTTTATTATATTTATTTTTATTTATATATTGTTATGCTGAGCTTGTTTTAAATTCTACTATTTATTCATACATCTTCATATTTTTCATACTTTATAATTGTTTATATTTATAAGTTTTCTGTTTGTATTGCGCAATAAAAGATTTAATCTTAATGTGCTAATGTACTTAAATTTATAATAAATTGAAATTGAATTGAAATTGAAATTGAAATTGAATCTTTGGAGGTATTAATGCTAGACTACTAAGTTTTGGTAAGGCGTTGTATAAAGTAAGTCCCTTTCCTAATACCTATGCCTTTTTTAAATCGGAAAAGGGGGCGTGGCACCTCCCATACAAATGGGATCTTTCATACCCCCTATCTATGCAACTATTATCGCTAGACTACTGAAATTTGGTAAGACGTTGTATAAAGTAAGTCCCTTTCCTATTACCTATCACTTCTTGAAAACGGAAAAGGGAGCGGTGCACCTCCCATACAAATGAGATTTATCATCTATACATAATCTATACATATTATAAAAAGTAAACACTTTTTTTCGTGTCGCCACTTGACGCTAAAACTTACACACAAGTCAGGTACATAGCCCGGCATGGTTCTTACATACTTTTTTTTGAAATCGGAAAAGGGGGCGTGGCACCACCCATACAAATGGGAACTTTCATACTCAATATCTTTGGAGGTATTAATGCTAGACTACTAAGTTTTGGTAAGGGGTTGTATAAAGTAAGTCCCTTTCCTATAACCCATCCCTTTTTAAAATCGGAAAAGGGGGCGTGGCACCTCCCATACAAATGGGAACTTTCATACTCAATATCTTTGGAGGTGTTAATGCTAGACTACTAAGTTTTGGTAAGGGGTTGTATAAAGTAAGTCCCTTTCCTATAACCCATCCCTTTTTGAAATCGGAAAAGGGGGCGTGGCACCACCCATACAAATGGGAAGTTTCATACTCAATATCTTTGGAGCTATTAATGCTAGACTACTATGTTTTGGTAAGGGGTTGTATAAAGTAGGTCCCTTTCCTATAACCCATCCCTTTTTGAAATCGGAAAAGGGGGCGTGGCACTTCCCATACAAATGGGAACTTTCATACTCAATATCTTTGGAGGTATTAATGCAAGACTACTAAGTTTTGTTAAGCGGTTGTATAGAGTAAGTCCCTTTCCTATTATTTATCACTTCTTGAGAACGGAAAAGGGAGCGGTGCACCTCCCATACAAATGAGATTTATCATCTATACATAATCTATACATATTATAAAAAGTAAACACTTTTTTTCGCGTCGCCACTTGACGCTAAAACTTACACACAAGTCAGGTACATAGCCCGACATGGTTCTTACATACTTTTTTTTTGAAATCGGAAAAGGGGGCGTGGAACCACCCATACAAATGGGAACTTTCATACTCAATATCTTTGGAGGTATTAATGCTAGACTACTAAGTTTTGGTAAGGGGTTGTATAAAGTAAGTCCCTTTCCTATAACCCATCCCTTTTTGAAATCGGAAAAGGGGGCGTGGCACCACCCATACAAATGGGAAGTTTCATACTCAATATCTTTGGAGCTATTAATGCTAGACTACTATGTTTTGGTAAGGGGTTGTATAAAGTAGGTCCCTTTCCTACTACCTATCCTTTTTTGAAATCGGAAAAGGGGGCGTGGTACCTCTCATACAAATGGGATCTTTCATACCCCCTATCTATGCAACTATTATCGCTAGACTACTGAAATTTGGTCAGACGTTGTATAAAGTAAGTCCCTTTCCTACTACCTATCACTTTTTGAAATCGGAAAAGGGGCGTGGCACCTCCCATACAAATGGGATCTTTCATACCCCCTATCTATGCAACTATTATCGCTAGACTACTGAAATTTGGTAAGACGTTGTATAAAGTAAGTGTCCCTTTCCTATTACCTATCACTTTTTGAAATCGGAAAAGGGAGCGGTGCACCTCCCATACAAATGAGATTTATCATCTATACATAATCTATACATATTATAAAAAGTAAACACTTTTTTTCGTGTCGCCACTTAACGCTAAAACTTACACACAAGTCAGGTACATAGCCCGGCATGGTTCTTACATCCTTTTTTTTTGAAATCGGAAAAGGGGGCGTGGCACCTCCCATACAAATGGGAGCTTTCATACTCAATATCTTTGGAGGTATTAATGCTAGACTACTAAATTTTGGTAAGGCGTTGTATAAAGTAGGTCCCTTTCCTAATATATATCCCTTTTTGGAATCGGAAAAGAGGGCGTGGCACCTCCCATACAAATGGGATCTTTCATACTCAATATCTTTGGAGGTATTAACGCTAGACTACTAAATTTTGGTAAGGTGTTGTATAAAGTAAGTGTCCCTTTCCTATTACCTATCACTTTTTGAAATCGGAAAAGGGAGCGGTGCACCTCCCATACAAATGAGATTTATCATCTATACATAATCTATAGATATTATAAAAAGTAAACACTTTTTTTCGTGTCGCCACTTGACGCTAAAACTTACACACAAGTCAGGTACATAGCCCGACATGGTTCTTACATACTTTTTTTTTGAAATCGGAAAAGGGGGCGTGGAACCACCCATACAAATGGGAACTTTCATACTCAATATCTTTGGAGGTATTAATGCTAGACTACTAAGTTTTGGTAAGGGGTTGTATAAAGTAAGTCCCTTTCGTAATACCTATCAATTTTTGAAATCGGAGGGGGGGGCGTGGCACCTCCCATACAATAGCTTTGGAGGTATTAACGCTAGACTACTGAAATTTGGTCAGACGTTGTATAAAGTAAGTCCCTTTCCTACTACCTATCACTTTTTGAAATCGGAAAAGGGGCGTGGCACCTCCCATACAAATGGGATCTTTCATACCCCCTATCTATGCAACTATTATCGCTAGACTACTGAAATTTGTAAGACGTTGTATAAAGTAAGTCCCTTTCCTATTACCTATCACTTTTTGAAATCGGAAAAGGGGCGTGGCACCTCCCATACAAATGGGATCTTTCATACCCCCTATCTATGCAACTATTATCGCTAGACTACTGAAATTTGGTCACACGTTGTATAAAGTAAGTCCCTTTCCTACTAACTATCACTTTTTGAAATCGGAAAAGGGGCGTGGCACCTCCCATACAAATGGGATCTTTCATACCCCCTATCTATGCAACTATTATCGCTAGACTACTGAAATTTGGTCAGACGTTGTATAAAGTAAGTCCCTTTCCTACTACCTATCACTTTTTGAAATCGGAAAAGGGGCGTGGCACCTCCCATATAAATGGGATCTTTCATACCCCCTATCTATGCAACTATTATCGCTAGACTACTGAAATTTGTAAGACGTTGTATAAAGTAAGTCCCTTTCCTATTACCTATCACTTTTTGAAATCGGAAAAGGGGCGTGGCACCTCCCATACAAATGGGATCTTTCATACCCCCTATCTATGCAATAATTATCGCTAGACTACTGAAATTTGGTCAGACGTTGTATAAAGTAAGTCCCTTTCCTACTACCTATCACTTTTTGAAATCTGAAAAGGGGCGTGGCACCTCCCATACAAATGACATCTTTCATACCCCCTATCTATGCAACTATTATCGCTAGACTACTGAAATTTGGTAAGGCGCTGTATAATGTAAGTCCCTTTCCTACTACCTATCACTTTTTGAAATCGGAAAAGGGGCGTGGCACCTCCCATACAAATGGGATCTTTCATACCCCCTATCTATGCAACTATTATCGCTAGACTACTGAAATTTGTAAGACGTTGTATAAAGTAAGTCCCTTTCCTATTACCTATCACTTTTTGAAATCGGAAAAGGGAGCGGTGCACCTCCCATACAAATGAGTTTTTTCATCTATACATAATCTATACATATTATAAAAAGTAAACACTTTTTTTCGTGTCGCCACTTGACGCTCAAACGCGTGGACGAATTTTAACCAAACTTACACGCAGGTCAGGTACATAGCCCGGCATGGTTCTTATGTACTTTTTTTTGAAATCGGAAAAGGGGGCGTGGCACCTCCCATACAAATGGGATCTTTCTTACCCCCTCTCTATGCAACTATTATCGCTAGACTACTGAAATTTGGTAAGAAGTTGTATAAAGTAAGTCCCTTTCCTATTACCTATCACTTTTTGAAATCGGAAAAGGGAGCGGTGCACCTCCCATACAAATGAGATTTTTCATCTATACATAATCTATACATATTATAAAAAGTAAACAATTTTCTTCGTGTCGTCGCTTGACGCTCAAACGCGTGGACGGTTTTTATCCAAACTTACACACGGGTCAGGTACATAGCCCGGGATGGTTCTAACGTACTTTTTTTTTAAATCGGAAAAGGGGCGTGGCACCTCCCATACAAATGGGAACTTTCATACTCAATATCTTTGGAGGTATTAACGCTAGATTACTAGATTTTGCTAAGACGTTGTATAAAGTAAGTCCCTTTAATAATACCTATCCCTTTTTGAAATCGGAAAAGGGGCGTGACACCTCCCATACAAATGGGAACTTTCATACTCAATATCTTTGGAGGTATTAACGCTAGACTACTAAATTTTGGTAAGGCGTTGTATAAAGTAAGTCCCTTTAATAATACCTATCCCTTTTTGAAATCGGAAGAGGGGCGTGGCACCTCCCATACAAATGGGATCTTTCATACCCCCTATCTATGCAACATTATCGCTAGACTACTGAAATTTGGTAGGAAGCTGTATAAAGTAAGTCCCTTTCCTATTACCTATCACTTTTTGAAATCGGAAAAGGGAGCGGTGCACCTCCCATACAAATGAGATTTTTCATACCCCCTATCTATGCAACTATTATCGCTAGACTACTGAAATTTGGTAAGACGTTGTATAAAGTAAGTCCCTTTCCTTTACCTATCACTTTTTTAAATCGGAAAAGGGAGCGGTGCACCTCCCATACAAATGAGATTTTTCATCTATACATAATCTATACATATTATAAAAAGTAAACACTTTTTTTCGTGTCGCCACTTGACGCTCAAACGCGTGGACGAATTTTAACCAAACTTACACGCAGGTCAGGTACATAGCCCGGCATGGTTCTTATGTACTTTTTTTTTAAATCGGAAAAGGGGGCGTGGCACCTCCCATACAAATGGGATCTTTCTTACCCCCTCTCTATGCAACTATTATCGCTAGACTACTGAAATTTGGTAAGAAGTTGTATAAAGTAAGTCCCTGTCCTATTACCTATCACTTTTTGAAATCGGAAAATGGAGCGGTGCACCTCCCATACAAATGAGATTTTTCATCTATACATAATCTATACATATTATAAAAAGTAAACACTTTTCTTCGTGTCGTCGCTAGACGCTCAAACGCGGGGACGGATTTTATCCAAACTTACACACGGGTCAGGTACATAGCCCGGTATGGTTCTAACGTACTTTTTTTTTAAATCGGAAAAGGGGCGTGGCACCTCCCATACAAATGGGAAATTTCATACTCAATATCTTTGGAGGTATTAACGCTAGACTACTAGATTTTGCTAAGACGTTGTATAAAGGAAGTCCCTTTAATAATACCTATCCCTTTTTGAAATCGGAAAAGGGGCGTGACACCTCCCATACAAATGGGAACTTTCATACTCAATATCTTTGGAGGTATTAACGCTAGACTACTAGATTTTGCTAAGGCGTTGTATAAAGTAAGTCCCTTTCCTAATACCTATCCCTTTTTGAAATCGGAAAAGGGGCGTGGCACCTCCCATACAAATGGGATCTTTCATACCCCCTATCTATGCAACTATTATCGCTAGACTACTGAAATTTGGTCAGACGTTGTATAAAGTAAGTCCCTTTCCTACTACCTATCACTTTTTGAAATCGGAAAAGGGGCGTGGCACCTCCCATACAAATGGGATCTTTCATACCCCCTATCTATGCAACTATTATCGCTAGACTACTGAAATTTGTAAGACGTTGTATAAAGTAAGTCCCTTTCCTATTACCTATCACTTTTTGAAATCGGAAAAGGGGCGTGGCACCTCCCATACAAATGGGATCTTTCATACCCCCTATCTATGCAACTATTATCGCTAGACTGCTGAAATTTGGTCAGACGTTGTATAAAGTAAGTCCCTTTCCTACTACCTATCACTTTTTGAAATCGGAAAAGGGGCGTGGCACCTCCCATACAAATGGGATCTTTCATACCCCCTATCTATGCAACTATTATCGCTAGACTACTGAAATTTGGTCAGACGTTGTATAAAGTAAGTCCCTTTCCTACTACCTATCACTTTTTGAAATCGGAAAAGGGGAGTGGCACCTCCCATACAAATGGGATCTTTCATACCCCCTATCTATGCAACTATTATCGCTAGACTACTGAAATTTGTAAGACGTTGTATAAAGTAAGTCCCTTTCCTATTACCTATCACTTTTTGAAATCGGAAAAGGAGCGTGGCACCTCCCATACAAAAGGGATCTTTCATACCCCCTATCTATGCAACTATTATCGCTAGACTACTGAAATTTGGTCCGACGTTGTATAAAGTAAGTCCCTTTCCTACTACCTATCACTTTTTGAAATCGGAAAAGGGGCGTGGCACCTCTTATACAAATGGGATCTTCCATACCCCCTATCTATGCAACTATTATCGCTAGACTACTGAAATTTGGTCAGACGTTGTATAATGTAAGTCCCTTTCCTACTACCTATCACTTTTTGAAATCGGAGAAGGGGCGTGGCACCTCCCATACAAATGGGATCTTTCATGCCCCCTATCTATGCAACTATTATCGCTAGACTACTGAAATTTGTAAGACGTTGTATAAAGTAAGTCCCTTTCCTATTACCTATCACTTTTTGAAATCGGAAAAGGGAGCGGTGCACCTCCCATACAAATGAGTTTTTTCATCTATACATAATCTATACATATTATAAAAAGTAAACACTTTTTTTCGTGTCGCCACTTGACGCTCAAGCGCGTGGACGAATTTTAACCAAACTTACACGCAGGTCAGGTACATAGCCCGGCATGGTTCTTATGTACTTTTTTTTGAAATCGGAAAAGGGGGCGTGGCACCTCCCATACAAATGGGATCTTTCTTACCCCCTCTCTATGCAACTATTATCGCTAGACTACTGAAATTTGGTAAGAAGTTGTATAAAGTAAGGCCCTGTCCTATTACCTATCACTTTTTGAAATCGGAAAAGGGAGCGGTGCACCTCCCATACAAATGAGATTTTTCATCTATACATAATCTATACATATTATAAAAAGTAAACACTTTTCTTCGTGTCGTCGCTAGACGCTCAAACGCGTGGACGGATTTTATCCAAACTTACACACGGGTCAGGTACATAGCCCGGGATGGTTCTAACGTACTTTTTTTTTAAATCGGAAAAGGGGCGTGGCACCTCCCATACAAATGGGAACTTTCATACTCAATATCTTTGGAGGTATTAACGCTAGACTACTAGATTTTGCTAAGACGTTGTATAAAGTAGGTCCCTTTAATAATACCTATCCCTTTTTGAAATCGGAAAAGGGGCGTGACACCTCCCATACAAATGGGAACTTTCATACTCAATATCTTTGGAGGTATTAACGCTAGACTACTAAATTTTGGTAAGGCGTTGTATAAAGTAAGTCCCTTTAATAATACCTATCCCTTTTTTAAATCGGAAAAGGGGCGTGGCACCTCCCATACAAATGGGATCTTTCATACCCCCTATCTATGCAACTATTATCGCTAGACTACTGAAATTTGGTAAGAAGCTGTATAAAGTAAAACCCCTTTCCTATTACCTATCACTTTTTGAAATCGGAAAAGGGAGCGGTGCACCTCCCATACAAATGAGATTTTTCATACCCCCTATCTATGCAACTATTATCGCTAGACTACTGAAATTTGGTAAGACGTTGTATAAAGTAAGTCCCTTTCCTATTACCTATCACTTTTTTAAATCGGAAAAGGGAGCGGTGCACCTCCCAAACAAATGAGATTTTTCATCTATAGATAATCTATACATATTATAAAAAGTAAACACTTTTTTTCGTGTCGCCACTTGACGCTCAAACGCGTGGACGAATTTTAACCAAACTTACACGCAGGTCAGGTACATAGCCCGGCATGGTTCTTATGTACTTTTTTTTGAAATCGGAAAAGGGGGCGTGGCACCTCCCATACAAATGGGATCTTTCTTACCCCCTCTCTATGCAACTATTATCGCTAGACTACTGAAATTTGGTAAGAAGTTGTATAAAGTAAGTCCCTGTCCTATTACCTATCACTTTTTGAAATCGGAAAAGGGAGCGGTGCACCTCCCATACAAATGAGATTTTTCATCTATACATAATCTATACATATTATAAAAAGTAAACACTTTTCTTCGTGTCGTCGCTAGACGCTCAAACGCGTGGACGGATTTTATCCAAACTTACACACGGGTCAGGTACATAGCCCGGGATGGTTCTAACGTACTTTTTTTTTAAATCGGAAAAGGGGCGTGGCACCTCCCATACAAATGGGAACTTTCATACTCAATATCTTTGGAGGTATTAACGCTAGACTACTAGATTTTGCTAAGACGTTGTATAAAGTAAGTCCCTTTAATAATACCTATCACTTTTTGAAATCGGAAAAGGGGCGTGGCACCTCCCATACAAATGGGGTCTTTCATACCCCCTATCTATGCAACTATTATCGCTAGACTACTGAAATTTGTAAGACGGTGTATAAAGTAAGTCCCTTTCCTATTACCTATCACTTTTTGAAATCGGAAAAGGGGCGTGGCACCTCCCATACAAATGGGATCTTTCATACCCCCTATCTATGCAACTATTATCGCTAGACTACTGAAATTTGGTCAGACGTTGTATAAAGTAAGTCCCTTTCCTACTACCTATCACTTTTTGAAATCGGAAAAGGGGAGTGGCACCTCCCATACAAATGGGATCTTTCATACCCCCTATCTATGCAACTATTATCGCTAGACTACTGAAATTTGTAAGACGTTGTATAAAGTAAGTCCCTTTCCTATTACCTATCACTTTTTGAAATCGGAAAAGGAGCGTGGCACCTCCCATACAAAAGGGATCTTTCATACCCCCTATCTATGCAACTATTATCGCTAGACTACTGAAATTTGGTCCGACGTTGTATAAAGTAAGTCCCTTTCCTACTACCTATCACTTTTTGAAATCGGAAAAGGGGCGTGGCACCTCTTATACAAATGGGATCTTCCATACCCCCTATCTATGCAACTATTATCGCTAGACTACTGAAATTTGGTCAGACGTTGTATAATGTAAGTCCCTTTCCTACTACCTATCACTTTTTGAAATCGGAGAAGGGGCGTGGCACCTCCCATACAAATGGGATCTTTCATGCCCCCTATCTATGCAACTATTATCGCTAGACTACTGAAATTTGTAAGACGTTGTATAAAGTAAGTCCCTTTCCTATTACCTATCACTTTTTGAAATCGGAAAAGGGAGCGGTGCACCTCCCATACAAATGAGTTTTTTCATCTATACATAATCTATACATATTATAAAAAGTAAACACTTTTTTTCGTGTCGCCACTTGACGCTCAAACGCGTGGACGAATTTTAACCAAACTTACACGCAGGTCAGGTACATAGCCCGGCATGGTTCTTATGTACTTTTTTTTGAAATCGGAAAAGGGGGCGTGGCACCTCCCATACAAATGGGATCTTTCTTACCCCCTCTCTATGCAACTATTATCGCTAGACTACTGAAATTTGGTAAGAAGTTGTATAAAGTAAGTCCCTGTCCTATTACCTATCACTTTTTGAAATCGGAAAAGGGAGCGGTGCACCTCCCATACAAATGAGATTTTTCATCTATACATAATCTATACATATTATAAAAAGTAAACACTTTTCTTCGTGTCGTCGCTAGACGCTCAAACGCGTGGACGGATTTTATCCAAACTTACACACGGGTCAGGTACATAGCCCGGGATGGTTCTAACGTACTTTTTTTTTAAATCGGAAAAGGGGCGTGGCACCTCCCATACAAATGGGAACTTTCATACTCAATATCTTTGGAGGTATTAACGCTAGACTACTAGATTTTGCTAAGACGTTGTATAAAGTAGGTCCCTTTAATAATACCTATCCCTTTTTGAAATCGGAAAAGGGGCGTGACACCTCCCATACAAATGGGAACTTTCATACTCAATATCTTTGGAGGTATTAACGCTAGACTACTAAATTTTGGTAAGGCGTTGTATAAAGTAAGTCCCTTTAATAATACCTATCCCTTTTTTAAATCGGAAAAGGGGCGTGGCACCTCCCATACAAATGGGATCTTTCATACCCCCTATCTATGCAACTATTATCGCTAGACTACTGAAATTTGGTAAGAAGCTGTATAAAGTAAAACCCCTTTCCTATTACCTATCACTTTTTGAAATCGGAAAAGGGAGCGGTGCACCTCCCATACAAATGAGATTTTTCATACCCCCTATCTATGCAACTATTATCGGTAGACTACTGAAATTTGGTAAGACGTTGTATAAAGTAAGTCCCTTTCCTATTACCTATCACTTTTTTAAATCGGAAAAGGGAGCGGTGCACCTCCCAAACAAATGAGATTTTTCATCTATAGATAATCTATACATATTATAAAAAGTAAACACTTTTTTTCGTGTCGCCACTTGACGCTCAAACGCGTGGACGAATTTTAACCAAACTTACACGCAGGTCAGGTACATAGCCCGGCATGGTTCTTATGTACTTTTTTTTGAAATCGGAAAAGGGGGCGTGGCACCTCCCATACAAATGGGATCTTTCTTACCCCCTCTCTATGCAACTATTATCGCTAGACTACTGAAATTTGGTAAGAAGTTGTATAAAGTAAGTCCCTGTCCTATTACCTATCACTTTTTGAAATCGGAAAAGGGAGCGGTGCACCTCCCATACAAATGAGATTTTTCATCTATACATAATCTATACATATTATAAAAAGTAAACACTTTTCTTCGTGTCGTCGCTAGACGCTCAAACGCGTGGACGGATTTTATCCAAACTTACACACGGGTCAGGTACATAGCCCGGGATGGTTCTAACGTACTTTTTTTTTAAATCGGAAAAGGGGCGTGGCACCTCCCATACAAATGGGAACTTTCATACTCAATATCTTTGGAGGTATTAACGCTAGACTACTAGATTTTGCTAAGACGTTGTATAAAGTAAGTCCCTTTAATAATACCTATCCCTTTTTGAAATCGGAAAAGGGGCGTGACACCTCCCATACAAATGGGAACTTTCATACTCAATATCTTTGGAGGTATTAACGCTAGACTACTAGATTTTGCTAAGGTGTTGTATAAATTAAGTCCCTTTCCTAATACCTATCCCTTTTTGAAATCGGAAAAGGGGCGTGGCACCTCCCATACAAATGGGATCTTTCATACCCCCTATCTATGCAACTATTATCGCTAGACTACTGAAATTTGGTCAGACGTTGTATAAAGTAAGTCCCTTTCCTACTACCTATCACTTTTTGAAATCGGAAAAGGGGCGTGGCACCTCCCATACAAATGGGGTCTTTCATACCCCCTATCTATGCAACTATTATCGCTAGACTACTGAAATTTGTAAGACGGTGTATAAAGTAAGTCCCTTTCCTATTACCTATCACTTTTTGAAATCGGAAAAGGGCGTGGCACCTCCCATACAAATGGGATCTTTCATACCCCCTATCTATGCAACTATTATCGCTAGACTACTGAAATTTGTAAGACGTTGTATAAAGTAAGTCCCTGTCCTATTACCTATCACTTTTTGAAATCGGAAAAGGGAGCGGTGCACCTCCCATACAAATGAGATTTTTCATCTATACATAATCTATACATATTATAAAAGTAAACACTTTTCTTCGTGTCGTCGCTAGACGCTCAAACGCGTGGACGGATTTTATCCAAACTTACACACGGGTCAGGTACATAGCCCGGGATGGTTCTAACGTACTTTTTTTTTAAATCGGAAAAGGGGCGTGGCACCTCCCATACAAATGGGAACTTTCATACTCAATATCTTTGGAGGTATTAACGCTAGACTACTAAATTTTGGTAAGGCGTTGTATAAAGTAAGTCCCTTTAATAATACCTATCCCTTTTTTAAATCGGAAAAGGGGCGTGACACCTCCCATACAAATGGGAACTTTCATACTCAATATCTTTGGAGGTATTAACGCTAGACTACTAAAGTTTGGTAAGGCGTTGTATAAAGTAAGTCCCTTTAATAATACCTATCCCTTTTTTAAATCGGAAAAGGGGCGTGGCACCTCCCATACAAATGGGATCTTTCTTACCCCCTCTCTATGCAACTATTATCGCTAGACTACTGAAATTTGGTAAGAAGTTGTATAAAGTAAGTCCCTGTCCTATTACCTATCACTTTTTGAAATCGGAAAAGGGAGCGGTGCACCTCCCATACAAATGAGATTTTTCATCTATACATAATCTATACATATTATAAAAAGTAAACACTTTTCTTCGTGTCGTCGCTAGACGCTCAAACGCGTGGACGGATTTTATCCAAACTTACACACGGGTCAGGTACATAGCCCGGGATGGTTCTAACGTACTTTTTTTTTAAATCGGAAAAGGGGCGTGGCACCTCCCATACAAATGGGAACTTTCATACTCAATATCTTTGGAGGTATTAACGCTAGACTACTAAATTTTGGTAAGGCGTTGTATAAAGTAAGTCCCTTTAATAATACCTAATTCTTTTTTAAATCGGAAAAGGGGCGTGACACCTCCCATACAAATGGGAACTTTCATACTCAATATCTTTGGAGGTATTAACGCTAGACTACTAAATTTTGGTAAGGCGTTGTATAAAGTAAGTCCCTTTAATAATACCTATCCCTTTTTTAAATTGGAAAAGGGGCGTGGCACCTCCCATACAAATGGGATCTTTCATACCCCCTATCTATGCAACTATTATCGCTAGACTACTGAAATTTGGTAAGAAGCTGTATAAAGTAAGTCCCTTTCCTATTACCTATCACTTTTTGAAATCGGAAAAGGGAGCGGTGCACCTCCCATACAAATGAGATTTTTCATACCCCCTATCTATGCAACTATTATCGCTAGACTACTGAAATTTGGTAAGACGTTGTATAAAGTAAGTCCCTTTCCTATTACCTATCACTTTTTTAAATCGGAAAAGGGAGCGGTGCACCTCCCATACAAATGAGATTTTTCATCTATACATAATCTATACATATTATAAAAAGTAAACACTTTTTTTCGTGTCGCCACTTGACGCTCAAACGCGTGGACGAATTTTAACCAAACTTACACGCAGGTCAGGTACATAGCCCGGCATGGTTCTTATGTACTTTTTTTTGAAATCGGAAAAGGGGGCGTGGCACCTCCCATACAAATGGGATCTTTCTTACCCCCTCTCTATGCAACTATTATCGCTAGACTACTGAAATTTGGTAAGAAGTTGTATAAAGTAAGTCCCTGTCCTATTACCTATCACTTTTTGAAATCGGAAAAGGGAGCGGTGCACCTCCCATACAAATGAGATTTTTCATCTATACATAATCTATACATATTATAAAAAGTAAACAGTTTTCTTCGTGTCGTCGCTAGACGCTCAAACGCGTGGACGGATTTTATCCAAACTTACACACGGGTCAGGTACATAGCCCGGGATGGTTCTAACGTACTTTTTTTTTAAATCGGAAAAGGGGCGTGGCACCTCCCATACAAATGGGAACTTTCATACTCAATATCTTTGGAGGTATTAACGCTAGACTACTAGATTTTGCTAAGACGTTGTATAAAGTAAGTCCCTTTAATAATACCTATCCCTTTTTGAAATCGGAAAAGGGGCGTGACACCTCCCATACAAATGGGAACTTTCATACTCAATATCTTTGGAGGTATTAACGCTAGACTACTAGATTTTGCTAAGGCGTTGTATAAAGTAAGTCCCTTTCCTAATACCTATCCCTTTTGGAAATCGGAAAAGGGGCGTGGCACCTCCCATACAAATGGGATCTTTCACACCCCCTATCTATGCAACTATTATCGCTAGACTACTGAAATTTGGTCAGACGTTGTATAAAGTAAGTCCCTTTCCTACTACCTATCACTTTTTGAAATCGGAAAAGGGGCGTGGCACCTCCCATACAAATGGGATATTTCATACCCCCTATCTATGCAACTATATTCGCCAGACTACTGAAATTTGTAAGACCTTGTATAAAGTAAGTCCCTTTCCTATTACCTATCACTTTTTGAAATCGGAAAAGGGGCGTGGCACCTCCCATACAAATGGGATCTTTCATACCCCCTATCTATGCAACTATTATCGCTAGACTACTGAAATTTGGTCAGACGTTGTATAAAGTAAGTCCCTTTCCTACTACCTATCACTTTTTGAAATCGGAAAAGGGGCGTGGCACCTCCCATACAAATGGGATCTTTCATACCCCCTATCTATGCAACTATTATCGCTAGACTACTGAAATTTGGTCAGACGTTGTATAAAGTAAGTCCCTTTCCTACTACCTATCACTTTTTGAAATCGGAAAAGGGGCGTGGCACCTCCCATACAAATGGGATCTTTCATATCCCCTATCTATGCAACTATTATCGCTAGACTACTGAAATTTGGTCAGACGTTGTATAATGTAAGTCCCTTTCCTACTACCTATCACTTTTTGAAATCGGAAAAGGGGCGCGGCACCTCCCATACAAATGGGATCTTTCATACCCCCTATCTATGCAACTATTATCGCTAGACTACTGAAATTTGTAAGACGTTGTATAAAGTAAGTCCCTTTCCTATTACCTATCACTTTTTGAAATCGGAAAAGGGAGCGGTGCACCTCCCATACAAATGAGTTTTTTCATCTATACATAATCTATCGATATATTTTTTTCGTGTCGCCACTTGACGCTCAAACGCGTGCACGGATTTTAACCAAACTTACACACAGGTCAGGTACATAGCCCGGCATGGTTCTTACATACTTTTTTTTGAAATCGGAAAAGGGGGCATGGCACCTCCCATACAAATGGGGTTTCATACCCCTATCTATGCAACTATTATCGCTAGACTACTGCAATTTGGTAAGACGTTGTATAAAGTAAGTCCCTTTCGTAATACCTATCCCTTTTTTAAATCGGAAAAGGGGGCGTGGCACCTCCCATACAAATGGGGTTTTCATACCCCCTATCTATGCAACTATTATCGCTAGACTACTGAAATTTGGTAAGAAGACGTTGTATAAAGTAAGTCCCTTTCCTAATACCTAGCCCTTTTTGAAATCGGAAAAGGGGGCGTGGCACCTCCCATACAAATGGGGTTTTCATACCCCCTATCTATGCAACTATTATCGCTAGACTACTGAAATTTGGTAAGAAGTTGTATAAAGTAAGTCCCTTTCCTAATGCCTCTCCCATTTTGAAATCGGAAGAGGGGGCGTGGCAAATGGGATCTTTCATACCCCCTATCTCTGCAACTCTTATCGCTAGACTACTGAAATTTGGTAAGACGTTGTATAAAGTAAGTCCCTTTCCTACTACCTATCACTTTTTGAAATCGGAAGAGGGGCGTGGCACCTCCCATACAAATGGGATCTTTCATACCCCCTATCTATGCAACTATTATCGCTAGACTACTGAAATTTGTAAGACGTTGTATAAAGTAAGTCCCTTTCCTATTACCTATCACTTTTTGAAATCGGAAAAGGGAGCGGTGCACCTCCCATACAAATGAGATTTTTCATCTATACATAATCTATACATATTATAAAAAGTAAACACTTTTTTTCGTGTCGCCACTTGACGCTCAAACGCGTGTACCGATTTTAACCAAACTTACACACAGGTCAGGTACATAGCCCGGCATGGTTCTTACATACTTTTTTTGAAATCGGAAAAGGGGGCGTGGCACCTCCAATACAAATGGGGTTTTCATACCCCCTATCTATGCAACTATTATCGCTAGACTACTGAAATTTGGTAAGACGTTGTATAAAGTAAGTCCCTTTCCTAATACCTATCCCTTTTTTGAATCGGAAAAGGGGCGTGGCACCTCCCATACAAATGGGATCTTTCATACCCCCTATCTATGCAACTATTATCGCTAGACTACTGAAATTTGTAAGACGTTGTATAAAGTAAGTCCCTTTCCTATTACCTATCACTTTTTGAAATCGGAAAAGGGAGCGGTGCACCTCCCATACAAATGAGATTTTTCATCTATACATAATCTATACATATTATAAAAAGTAAACACTTTTTTTCGTGTCGCCACTTGACGCTCAAACGCGTGTACCGATTTTAACCAAACTTACACACAGGTCAGGTACATAGCCCGGCATGGTTCTTACATACTTTTTTTGAAATCGGAAAAGGGGGCGTGGCACCTCCAATACAAATGGGGTTTTCATACCCCCTATCTATGCAACTATTATCGCTAGACTACTGAAATTTGGTCAGACGTTGTATAAAGTAAGTCCCTTTCCTACTACCTATCACTTTTTGAAATCGGAAAAGGGGCGTGGCACCTCCCATACAAATGGGATCTTTCATACCCCCTATCTATGCAACTATTATCGCTAGACTACTGAAATTTGGTCAGACGTTGTATAAAGTAAGTCCCTTTCCTACTACCTATCACTTTTTGAAATCGGAAAAGGGGCGTGGCACCTCCCATACAAATGGGATCTTTCATACCCCCTATCTATGCAACTATTATCGCTAGACTACTGAAATTTGGTCAGACGTTGTATAATGTAAGTCCCTTTCCTACTACCTATCACTTTTTGAAATCGGAAAAGGGGCGTGGCACCTCCCATACAAATGGGATCTTTCATACCCCCTCTCTATGCAACTATTATCGCTAGACTACTGAAATTTGGTAAGAAGTTGTATAAAGTAAGTCCCTGTCCTATTACCTATCACTTTTTGAAATCGGAAAAGGGAGCGGTGCACCTCCCATACAAATGAGATTTTTCATCTATACATAATCTATACATATTAAAAAAAGTAAACACTTTTCTTCGTGTCGTCGCTAGACGCTCAAACGCGTGGACGGGTTTTATCCAAACTTACACACGGGTCAGGTACATAGCCCGGGATGGTTCTAACGTACTTTTTTTTTAAATCGGAAAAGGGGCGTGGCACCTCCCATACAAATGGGAACTTTCATACTCAATATCTTTGGAGGTATTAACGCTAGACTACTAGATTTTGCTAAGGCGTTGTATAAAGTAAGTCCCTTTCCTAATACCTATCCCTTTTTGAAATCGGAAAAGGGGCGTGGCACCTCCCATACAAATGGGATCTTTCACACCCCCTATCAATGCAACTATTATCGCTAGACTACTGAAATTTGGTCAGACGTTGTATAAAGTAAGTCCCTTTCCTACTACCTATCACTTTTTGAAATCGGAAAAGGGGCGTGGCACCTCCCATACAAATGGGATCTTTCATACCCCCTATCTATGCAACTATTATCGCTAGACTACTGAAATTTGTAAGACGTTGTATAAAGTAAGTCCCTTTCCTATTACCTATCACTTTTTGAAATCGGAAAAGGGGCGTGGCACCTCCCATACAAATGGGATCTTTCATACCCCCTATCTATGCAACTATTATCGCTAGACTACTGAAATTTGGTCAGACGTTGTATAAAGTAAGTCCCTTTCCTACTACCTATCACTTTTTGAAATCGGAAAAGGGGCGTGGCACCTCCCATACAAACGGGATCTTTCATACCCCCTATCTATGCAACTATTATCGCTAGACTACTGAAATTTGGTCAGACGTTGTATAAAGTAAGTCCCTTTCCTACTACCTATCACTTTTTGAAATCGGAAAAGGGGCGTGGCACCTCCCATACAAATGGGATCTTTCATACCCCCTATCTATGCAACTATTATCGCTAGACTACTGAAATTTGGTCAGACGTTGTATAATGTAAGTCCCTTTCCTACTACCTATCACTTTTTGAAATCGGAAAAGGGGCGTGGCACCTCCCATACAAATGGGATCTTTCATACCCCCTATCTATGCAACTATTATCGCTAGACTACTGAAATTTGTAAGACGTTGTATAAAGTAAGTCCCTTTCCTATTACCTATCACTTTTTGAAATCGGAAAAAGGAGCGGTGCACCTCCCATACAAATGAGTTTTTTCATCTATACATAGGGCCGGTTTCACCAGCGCGACTAAGACTAAAACTAAGTCGTGACTTAAGTTAGCACAGATTCGAGACTAACTTAATTTTGGGTTTCACCAACTGAGCGACTTAAATAATTTTGAACACAACAACCCGATCAGCTGTTTTATGCATAGTAGTATTTTTTCATACCAGACAACTTTGCGCATCCCAATACCCCAGTGCGAAATGGGCATGTATGGCCAGACACGAAGGAATGTATTGATCTTACACCCATTTCTCTTTAGTTGGAAGGTACTTAAATTAGCTTTCAATTGAAAACTATAGTTTCGTAATGGTTGCATGCTTGAAAACAAGCGTTTACATGCATCTACGCTTACCCCGTTAAAGTCAAGCAAGATGAAGTTTCCGACTGGGACGTTGCACAAAACAAATTAGCAACATTACTGACATTATGGTTTCGAACCACAGCAACACTGCTTAGTCGAGAATAAGTCAGCTGGCAAGTTGACTAAGTTGTGACTTAGCTAAGTTAGGTGGTGAAACTGAAAAAGTGAAAATCGCGACTTAACTAAGTTAAGTCGAGTTGGTGAAACCGGGCCATAATCTATCCATATATTTTTTTCGTGTCGCCACTTGACGCTCAAACGCGTGGACGGATTTTAACCAAACTTACACACAGGTCAGGTACATAGCCCGGCATGGTTCTTACATACTTTTTTTTTAAATCGGAAAAGGGGGCGTGGCACCTCCCATACAAATGGGGTTTTCATACCCCCTATCTATGCAACTATTATCGCTAGACTACTGAAATTTGGTAAGACGTTGTATAATGTAAGTCCCTTTCCTACTACCTATCACTTTTTGAAATCGGAAAAGGGGCGTGGCACCTCCCATACAAATGGGATCTTTCATACCCCCTATCTATGCAACTATTATCGCTATACTACTGAAATTTGTAAGACGTTGTATAAAGTGAGTCCCTTTCCTAATACCTATCCCTTTTTTAAATCGGAAAATGGGGCGTGGCACCTCCCATACAAATGGGGTTTTCATACCCCCTATCTATGCAACTATTATTGCTAGACTACTGAAATTTGGTAAGACGTTGTGTAAAGTAAGTCCCTTTCCTAATACCTATCCCTTTTTGAAATCGTAAAAGGGGGCGTGGCACCTCCCATACAAATGGGATCTTTCATACCCCCTATCTATGCAACTATTATCGCTAGACTACTGAAATTTGGTCAGACGTTGTATAAAATAAGTCCCTTTCCTACTACCTATCACTTTTTGAAATCGGAAAAGGGGCGCGGCACCTCCCATACAAATGGGATCTTTCATACCCCCTATCTATGCAACTATTATCGCTAGACTACTGAAATTTGTAAGACGTTGTATAAAGTAAGTCCCTTTCCTATTACAAATGGGATCTTTCATACCCCCTATCTATGCATCTATTATCGCTAGACTACTGAAATTTGTAAGACGTTGTATAAAGTAAGTCCCTTTTCTATTACCTATCACTTTTTTAAATCGGAAAAGGGAGCGGTGCACCTCCCATACAAATGAGATTTTTCATCTATACATAATCTATACATATGTTTTTTTCGTGTCGCCACTTGACGGTCAAACGCGTGAACGGATTTTAACCAAACTTACACACAGGCCAGGTACATAGCCCGGCATGGTTCTTACATACTTTTTTTTGAAATCGGAAAAGGGGCCGTGGCACCTCGCATACAAATGGGGTTTTCATACCCCCTATCTATGCACCTATTATCGCTAGACTACTGAAATTTGGTAAGACGTTGTATAAAGTAAGTCTCTTTCCTAATACCTATCCCTTTTTTAAATCGGAAAAGGGGGCGTGGCACCTGCCATACAAATGGGGTTTTCATACCCCCTATCTATGCAACTATTATCGCTAGACTACTGAAATTTGGTAAGACGTTGTATAAAGTAAGTCCCTCTCCTAATACCTATCCCTTTTTGAAATCGGAAAAGGGGGCGTGGCACCTCCCATACAAATGGGGTTTTCATACCCCCTATCTATGCAACTATTATCGCTAGACTACTGAAATTTGGTAAGACGTTGTATAAACTAAGTCCCTTTCCTAATGCCTATCCCTTTTTGAAATCGGAAGAGGGGGCGTGGCACCTCCCATACAAATGGGATCCTTCATACCCCATATCTCTGCAACTCTTATCGCTAGACTACTGAAATTTGGTAAGACGTTGTATAAAGTAAGTCCCTTTCCTACTACCTATCACTTTTTGAAATCGGAAAAGGGGCGTGGCACCTCCCATACAAATGGGATCTTTCATACCCCCTATCTATGCAACTATTATCGCTAGACTACTGAAATTTGTAAGACGTTGTATAAAGTAAGTCCCTTTCCTAATGCCTATCCCTTTTTGAAATCGGAAGAGGGGGCGTGGCACCTCCCATACAAATGGGGTTTTCATACCCCCTATCTATGCAACTATTATCGCTAGACTACTGAAATTTGGTAAGACGTTGTATAAAGTAAGTCCCTTTCCTAATGCCTATCCCTTTTTGAAATCGGAAGAGGGGGCGTGGCACCTCCCATACAAATGGGATCCTTCATAACCCATATCTCTGCAACTCTTATCGCTAGACTACTGAAATTTGGTAAGACGTTGTATAAAGTAAGTCCCTTTCCTATTACCTATCACTTTTTGAAATCGGAAAAGGGAGCGGTGCACCTCCCATACAAATGAGATTTTCCTTACCCCCTATCTATGCAACTATTATCGCTAGACTACTGAAATTTGGTAAGAAGCTGTATAAAGTAAGTCCCTTTCCTATTACCTATCACTTTTTGAAATCGGAAAAGGGAGCGGTGCACCTCCCATACAAATGAGATTTTTCATACCCCCTATCTATGCAACTATTATCGCTAGACTACTGAAATCTGGTAAGACGTTGTATAAAGTAAGTCCCTTTCCTATTACCTATCACTTTTTTAAATCGGAAAAGGGAGCGGTGCACCTCCCATACAAATGAGATTTTTCATCTATACATAATCTATACATATTATAAAAAGTAAACACTTTTTTTCGTGTCGCCACTTGACGCTCAAACGCGTGGACGAATTTTAACCAAACTTACACGCAGGTCAGGTACATAGCCCGGCATGGTTCTTATGTACTTTTTTTTGAAATCGGAAAAGGGGGCGTGGCACCTCCCATACAAATGGGATCTTTCATACCCCCTATCTCTGCAACTCTTATTGCTAGACTACTGAAATTTGGTAAGACGTTGTATAAAGTAAGTCCCTTTCCTAATTCCTATCCCTTTTTTAAATCGGAAAAGGGAGCGGTGCACCTCCCATACAAATGAGATTTTTCATCTATACATAATCTATACATACTCGTATTATAAAAAGTAAACACTTTTTTTCGTGTCGCCACTTGACGCTCAAACGCGTGGACGGATTTTAACCAAACTTACACACAGGTCAGGTACATAGCCCGGCATGGTTCTTACGTACTTTTTTTTTTAAATCGGAAATGGGGGCGTGGCACCTCTCATACAAATGAAGTTTTCATACCCCCTATCTATGCAACTATTATCGCTAGACTACTGAAATTTGGTAAGACGTTGTATAAAGTAAGTCCCTTTCCTAATGCCTATCCCTTTTTGAAATCGGAAGAGGGGGCGTGGCACCACCCATACAAATGGGATCCTTCATACCCCATATCTCTGCAACTCTTATCGCTAGACTACTGAAATTTGGTAAGACGTTGTATAAAGTAAGTCCCTTTCCTACTACCTATCACTTTTTGAAATCGGAAAAGGGGCGTGGCACCTCCCATACAAATGGGATCTTTCATACCCCCTATCTATGCAACTATTATCGCTAGACTACTGAAATTTGTAAGACGTTGTATAAAGTAAGTCCCTTTCCTATTACCTATCACTTTTTGAAATCGGAAAAGGGAGTGGTGCACCTCCCATACAAATGAGATTTTTCATCTATACATAATCTATACATATTATAAAAAGTAAACACTTTTTTTCGTGTCGCCACTTGACGCTCAAACGCGTGGACGAATTTTAACCAAACTTACACGCAGGTCAGGTACATAGCCCGGCATGGTTCTTATGTACTTTTTTTTGAAATCGGAAAAGGGGGCGTGGCACCTCCCATACAAATGGGATCTTTCATACCCCCTATCTCTGCAACTCTTATTGCTAGACTACTGAAATTTGGTAAGACGTTGTATAAAGTAAGTCCCTTTCCTAATACCTATCCCTTTTTTAAATCGGAAAAGGGAGCGGTACACCTCCCATACAAATGAGATTTTTCATCTATACATAATCTATACATACTCGTATTATAAAAAGTAAACACTTTTTTTCGTGTCGCCACTTGACGCTCAAACGCGTGGACGGATTTTAACCAAACTTACACACAGGTCAGGTACATAGCCCGGCATGGTTCTTACGTACTTTTGTTTTGAAATCGGAAATGGGGGCGTGGCACCTCTCATACAAATGGGAACATTCATACTCAATATTTTTGGAGGTATTAATGCTAGACTACTAAATTTTGGTAAGGCGTTGTATAAAGTAAGTCCCTTTCCTAATAGCTATCCCTTTTTGAAATCGGAAGAGGGGGCGTGGCACCTTCCATACAAATAGGAACTTTCATACTCAATATCTTTGGATGTATTAATGCTAGACTACTAAATCTTGGTAAGGCGTTGTATAAAGTAAGTCCCTTTGTAGACCTATGCGGTCGAATGCTTTAGTAAAGTCAAGAGATATAATGGTCATACGCCGTTTGGTTACTAGTATTCTATATAACATTTTAATGAAAAGAATATAATTGTTGATTGTATGCAGTGATAAGTTCCCAATGAAAAATGTATACGCTTAGTTGTATCTATATATTTAGTTAAACAAATATTTTTACATAAAACTTGTTTTCAATAAAGAACTGATAGAATTACATATGTTTTCAATATAAAATAAATAATACTGTATAAACCATTAGGTGAACTTTCTTCTGATTAGTTAAATATAAAGATATGAGTATTAAAAACCTATAAGAACCTTAGCAAAAGAGTAAAAAAAGGAGAAAAATGTGCCTAAAAAGGCTCAAAAAAAAGCTTCAGAAAAGCATCAATAAAAGGCTCCGAAAAGAGTCCAAAAAGACTCCGAAGTTCATTTAAAAAGAGTTATAAAACGCTCCAAATTCATTGGATTCGGACTCATTTTGAACTCTTTTTTATGACTTCTTTTAGGGTGCCCTCGCAGAACGATTTTTCGCTCCATTTGGGCTTCAAAATGAGCTAATTTCGGAGGGTAAAGCTCCGATAAATGTGCGTTTTATGGCTCCGAAAGGAGTCTTTTTTCCTACTTTTCATTTGGAACTTATCACTTCATACAATCAAAAACTATATTCGATTCATTAAAATGCTATATAGAATATACATACAAAATTGGAAATAGTTCTACTCGTAAAATATATTTATTTGTGCTTTTAATAATTTTCAATTAAAATAAAGCAAGATCTTGTATAGAAACCACATAAATAAAATTTTCAAAGTTGGCAAAAAGTTCAGGAAAGTTTATCAAAGTTTAAAAAATTTCCTTCAAAACATTTTGTTAACTTTCAAAGTTTTACTATGTGGTTTCTATAATAGACTTTGTTTTATTTTAAATGCACCTTAGTTGGCTTTCAACTATTGACTATTGATAAACATTCAGGGGAAAAAGACACTTTACGTTCCATTAGGTAAAGTAAAAAAACCTGAGAAAATTGCACGTTGCTGCTTATCCGCTCTCCAACGTTCATTTTCTCACAATTCTCTTTACGCGTACAACAAAAAGGTTCAGAAAATGCTCTAAAATGTTCATAAAACTGAGCCTTGCCGTTTATTCGCTCTACAATATTCATTTCTTTTCCCAAGGCTCCGTGAATTTTCATAAAAAAGTGGGTTTTTTGATGTTTACTAAATAACACTCCAAAAAAGTTGAACTTACGGACTCTTTTTGGATCATTATTTCGTAGCGCTCCGACTTTGGTAAGCTGGGAATGTTTGGCATTTGTGTTGGTGTATTTTTTAAACTGCATTTTTTTTTAAGTTTTTTTGATTGGCGGTACTGCAGTTTGGCCATACCTAATCATACATATGTAATTGTTAAAACGTTAAATGTATAGTTTGGGCATAAAGTGAGGCAATTTCCCTCAACTTGCGCATTTATACCATAGATTCATCCCATTTTGTAACCTGATAACAACCATATAATTTTATTGTCAAGTCAAAGTGTAATGTTTGGTTGTAATTTTAAATTTTTTTTTTGTGATCTCGTGGTTGGGGTTCATGGAGTAGAGAGGTCGGTATTTGCCTTTCGCGAAATCGAAGCAGAATGGTAAGGCCGTCAACTGGAAACCCTTACAAAAACGGAGTGATCAGGTGGGTAGCTGTCAAGCGGGTACGGCGGAAGGAGTTCGGCACAGCACCGTCATCGATCGAGGTCCATCGACTTTTAACGAACCGTCACAAATAATAGGTTGGGAATCACCTGGAATATCTTTACAGCCTAATGGCAATCGGAAAGTCAATAAACTTGGAGGATTTCAGTTTGGTAGACTATTTTATAGAGCGTATTCCGGACTCGAAGTCAAATAAGGTCAACCTATATCAGGCAAAACCGATTAGCGAGCTTAAAGAGCAGGTCAGGATATAGGAAAAAATCCGAATGAATAGACCGAACTTCCAAAACCGGACGCAAACAAGACCATCTAGTCAGGTGGCGGTTATGAGGCAAGGGCAAGAGGCGAAGGATTGCTACGAGTGCGGTGATTCAGGGCATTTTGCTAGGAACGCTCCAAAGCGGTCGAAATGTTCAAGTTGTGGTCAGTTAGGTCATAAGGCAGCAGAATGCAAAAGCAAACCCAGCAACGTAAAGCCAGAAACAGGCAACGCAAATGCAATGCGAAACGAATACATCGTTATAAAAAGGGTGGTTTAATTTTTAAAGATTCTGCGTTGAATGGTTCCAAGGTTTCAGCGTTAGTAGACACCGGCTCCAGCTAAAGTTTGATGCAGTATGATACAAGAATAGGTTGTTCGGTATAGGAACCAGTTAGCTGACCACTATCTGTAGTTTTACTACGGAATTAACGCTAGATGGCGTGAAACTTACTTTAACATTTTACGTTACTAGGAAACGCGTTCTACAATATTTTATTTTATTTTATTTTATTTAATAATATTTAATTAAATAAGGTAAATAATATTTAATTAAATAAGGTAATATTTAATTAAATAAGGTAAACAAGGTAAGTTTAAAAGAATAAAAGTTAACATTAAAATCGATAACATCGGCGTATTTATTGCAAAGAGGAACGCATCTAGTGATAGGCTCATTCAGCGAATAGTTATTTCTACTAATTGGCTCAACGAATAAACGATTGTATCTCAAGTTTCTTGGGGGTAAATATATATTAAATAAAAAGTTGATATGATCACAGACAATTTTGTTATTGACCACATTGTATACAAATATTAATGAATTATAAAATCTGCGATCATGCAAGGACTGCAAACTCAAAAGTTTACGTTATTGTATGATGGGGGACCAGCATCCCAGGTCATGTTGTATAGGGCAAATTTCGTAAGGACTTTCTGAACCCTTTCAATTTTATCAGAGTATACATCGTAGGCGGCCGCCGTGGTGTGAAGGTAGTGTTGCGGGCCTACCACACCGAAGGTCCATGGTTCGAGCCCTGGTACAGGTAACATCAAAAGTGATTTGAAAAAAAGTTTTTCAAAACGGGGTCGCCCCGCGGCAGTGGTTTGGCAAACTCTCCGAGTGTATTTCTGCCATGACAGGCTTCTCAGCAAAAATTCGTCTCCTTTGTAGATGCCGTTCGGAGTCGGCAAAAAACTGTAGGTCCCACCAATTTGTAGGGAAATTCAAATCGGCACACCACAAATTGGAAGAGCAGCTTGGCGCAAAAATCTCTTAGGAGGTTTATCATGATATACCTGTTGTATATCGCGCCATAGAGAGAGATAGAGAGATACATCGTAGTAGGGGTTCCAAATCAAGGAGCAATACTCCAGTCGACTACGAACAAGGGAAACAAATAATGATTTCAGCGTGTTAGCGTCCTTAAAATCACGAGTATTTCTTCGAATGAAGCCAGAAAGCGCATACGACTTAGAGACAATGAAGTCAATGTGCTTACTGAATGTGAGCTTTGTATCAAAAATCACCCCTAGATACTTCATATCGGAGCAACGATTAAGCACATCGTTGCACAAGATGTATTCAAAACCAAACGCTTCTAATTTTCTGGTATCCGTTACTATAGCACATTTCTTAGTATTCAAGTACAAGTTATTTGATCTACACAAAGTTTCTTAAGTAAGTAAATCCGCTTGCAAATTCCTGCAGTCGGAAAGGCTATCAACTTGCAGCATAAGTTTAACATCATCGGCAAACATCAGACATTTCGCAAATTTAAAGTGAAAGGGTAAATCATTGATGAAAAGTAAAAATAGTAGCGGACCATAATGAGTGCCTTGCGGAATACCTGACCAAGCAGTAACACTGGTGTTTGATGAGACTGAACCCATTTTCACAAATAGTTTCCTTCCGCTAAGAAAACTAGCGAAGAATTTCAGAAGCTCTCCAGTAATACCATAGAGTTTTAATTTATGCAGTCGCACGACGTAATCCACTTTCTCAAAGGCTTTGGAGAAATCGGTATATATCACATCAAGTTGTGATTGGCAATTAAATGCCTTCACGATGTCATTGGAGACTAAGAGTAAATTTGAACATGCGGATCTCCCAGGCATGAACCTATGCTGACAATTGCTTTATATGTTCATACGTGAAGGTAAAATTTAGAATGAATGATGTTATCGAACAGTTTGGCCAACGTACTCTGCTTCTCTATAGGCCTGTAGTTACGTATATCGTTACGGTCGCCTGACTTAAAAATTGGAGTTATAGAACAGACATTCCATGCGTCAATAAAAACACCACTAGAAAGGCACCTATTGAAGATTTGAGTGATAGGGCTCACAAGGGAGTCCACACATAGTTTAAAGAATACCGAGCAAAAACCATCGATGTCAGATTTACCGTCATACTTTAGCTCAGATATTGCAAGTGTAACGTCAGATTGCTCAACTACAAACGTAGATATTTCAGACAGAGATGGTAAAGAAACCGTAGGAAGACATTGGTTGTCATATTTTTATACCTAGTAGTGCTACGCACACAAGGTATATTAACTTTAGTCGCCTAACGGCAGCACGTAACGGCATAAACGGATCAAGATAGATATTGACTTATCTATATCAAAATGTTCAGGACGAAAGGAGAAATTGATCAAGCCATGTCCGTCCGTCCCACCGTCCATGCGTCCGTCCGTCTGTGCACACGATAACTTGAGTAAATTTTGAGATATCTTAATGAAATTTGGTAAGCAGGTTCCTTGGCACTTATCTCCGGGCGCTATTTAAAATGGGCGAAATCGGACAATAGCCACGCCCACTTTTTATATATAGAATATTTTCGAAAACACAAAAAAAGTGATTACTCAGTACATAACACACCTATAAGGATAAAATTTGGTGAATACATTGAGATTCAGGCATAAAATAAATTTTTCAAAAAATTATTGAAAATGGGCGTGGCACCGCCCACATTTGATTAAGTCAAATTTATTTCTAAATATTAATATTAATCATAAATCAAAAACCGTTCAAGATATCAAAACGAAATTCAGCACATAGGTTTTCAGGGATCGGTTAAGGTCTGCACCCACTTTTATATGAAAGATTTTGAAGAGGATCGTAGATATATTAAATAGGCAATAACTTTGCGTAAAATAGCTTTACATCATTTATATTTCACTTCCAAAGTTTCCGTAAACAAAGAAATCCAAAAACTTTAAATTTTGGAAAATGGGCCCGGCCCCGCCCATTTTATAGTGGACTATTCCACAAAACTTTTTATGCCATAACTCCGCCAAAAATTGACTTGTCGAAACGAAATTTGGTGAGAATGTTCAATATATAAAGGTAAGCTGATTTTTGTTGGAACGATTTTCCGTCATCCCTTGTCAAGTTTGGTTTTGTGACAAACCGGTTTCGGCGTTCTGCCATTTTCAATGCCTAGTTTCGTTCTGGTCTGTGTCTATCCGCTGCGTTGTTTTTATAGTCCGTGGGTGCTGTGGCAGGTAATGTCAATCTATGTGTTCGTGGTAGGTAACGTTAATATGCGTGTGTGTGTGCGCGGTATTGATACGTCCGAATTGTTATCTGTCCCAAGGGTTGTTTTTGTAGGTATGTAGACATACCGCTTGTTAGCTAAGCGGTAGGTTGAGGTAGGTAGAAATCGGTGATTTTTGCAGTTTGGTTCATATTTCGTTTTTGCTTGTTCATTGTTACGTGTTTGGTTGCTGTACCTGCTGGCTTGTGCTGTTTTTTGTAAACTAGTTTTAAGGGTTCAAATATTTCGTCAGAGATAGTGTTGGTTTGTTCGTTTATGATCCTGCCGTCAAATGTTTTTAACTTGTATATCTCCATGTTCTCAAGTACATTAAGCCGCCGGCCTTTTCCTTGTACGTGAAGTATTCGAGCCGTTGTTTTTATGTTAGCTGGGGTGCAGTTGTTCTCGAACATGTGGTTCGCGAAATTAGATTCTGGTATTATGGTGGGTTTTCGTGTTTTTTTGTTGTAGTCCCTGATATGCTCTCGGAATCGTGTGCTTATTTTTCTTCCTGTTTGTCCTATGTAGCTGTATTGACATTCACAAGTAAGCCTATACACTCCGTGTCTGTTGAATGGGTCATCAGAATTAGTGTCGGATTCTTGCCCACGACTGCATTGATGGACTGCTTCGACCACATAGAGACGGGAATCAAACGCGAACTGCAACGCAAATATGAAAAACTGAACCGAAAATTGGACCAGTTAACGGGCCGACGCGATCACAGTAACAGTCAACAAACACACGAATTTAACAAAAGGTTCGTAAACCTAACAACAGTGGCCATTAGCAACGAAGAAGCGCAACTTCTGGGGAAGGGCCTGAAGCACAACATCGCGGATAGCAATGAAGCAAAAAGAACTGAGCAAGCGATAGTAGACGCAGAGGTTGCAATATCGCTTCTTCCATATGAGGAACAGGAGCACGCAAGGCACATGTGCAGAGAAATCATAAGCAAGGAAGTAAGAGCCCAGGAAGCACAAAAAGGAAATAAGGAGCTGAAAATATTGAAAAGGCTACAACGAAAGCTAAAAAATAACAACATCGTCACAACGAAGGCAGACAAAGGAAACACAACGGTGCTAATCAGTAAGGATGAATATATAGCAAAGACAGAGAAGCTCATCGAGGAAATGAAATGCCGCATTATTAGGGATAACCCCACGGATAAATACCAGACCGAAGTTAAAGAGGTTATAAAAAATGCTACCAAAATAATAGACGAGAGGATGGCATATACCCTAACACAAATGAATCCATCTGCTCCTCCACTCATTGCGTTACCTAAAATCCACAAGAAGGATACGCCGATGAGACCTATAATTAATTTTAAGTCCGCGCCGGGTTATAAACTGTCGAAACATCTAAAAACGATTTTAAAGGACACTCTGAAACTAGGGCACGAATACACAATAAGCAATACGATAGAACTACTACAAAGACTTGAGACCGTTAAACTCACAAGGAGCAGTAAACTCGTATCCTTTGACATAAAGGACTTATACCCGTCAATACCACTAACAGATACATTGGATATAGTCAACAAAACACTACTGGACAAAACTGAAGATAAGGTAAAAACTGACCAAATTACCAACGCGCTAAGAACAACGCTGCGGCAAAACTATTTCCGGTTCAACAACAAAATATATAGACAGACAAACGGACTAGGAATGGGTAACCCAACATCGGCCATTCTCATGGAAACATTCATGCAAAACTTGGAAGGAAAATATATACAGGAGTTAAAAACCAAGTTAGGCGTGGCATTCTACGCTAGATACGTGGATGACATCATCTGCATCCTAAATGACGATAACGAAGAGCAAATACTAGAGTTCCTCAACAGGCAACATAGCAACATAGAGTTCACAATGGAAGTAGAAAAAGATGGAATAATGAACTACCTGGACCTAACTATAGGGATTGACAAAATAACAAATAGGTTCAACTACGGCATTTATAGAAAACCGACTGCCACGGACACCATAATACACTCTACATCAAACCATCCGCAACAGCACAAAAATGCAGCATTGAGGCACTTAGTGGATAGGCTTCAGAGAACGCCGCTCACACAGGAAGCATACTGGAGAGAGCTTAATACAATATATAACATAGCGGCAAATAATGGATACAAGAAAGCACTTGTGGATAAACTCAGAAGTAGCCATGGAACACAAAAAAGGGTAAACGTAGAGGAAAATCCAATGGTTTGGACGGCAATGACATACACTGGAAAAACGACGTACAAATTAGCAAACTTCTTTAAAAGATATAACATCAACACAGCATTCAGAACATCTAACAACGTCGGACAAAAACTAAGAACCGACACTAATTCTGATGACCCATTCAACAGACACGGAGTGTATAGGCTTACTTGTGAATGTCAATACAGCTACATAGGACAAACAGGAAGAAAAATAAGCACACGATTCCGAGAGCATATCAGGGACTACAACAAAAAAACACGAAAACCCACCATAATACCAGAATCTAATTTCGCGAACCACATGTTCGAGAACAACTGCACCCCAGCTAACATAAAAACAACGGCTCGAATACTTCACGTACAAGGAAAAGGCCGGCGGCTTAATGTACTTGAGAACATGGAGATATACAAGTTAAAAACATTTGACGGCAGGATCATAAACGAACAAACCAACACTATCTCTGACGAAATATTTGAACCCTTAAAACTAGTTTACAAAAAACAGCACAAGCCAGCAGGTACAGCAACCAAACACGTAACAATGAACAAGCAAAAACGAAATATGAACCAAACTGCAAAAATCACCGATTTCTACCTACCTCAACCTACCGCTTAGCTAACAAGCGGTATGTCTACATACCTACAAAAACAACCCTTGGGACAGATAACAATTCGGACGTATCAATACCGCGCACACACACACGCATATTAACGTTACCTACCACGAACACATAGATTGACATTACCTGCCACAGCACCCACGGACTATAAAAACAACGCAGCGGATAGACACAGACCAGAACGAAACTAGGCATTGAAAATGGCAGAACGCCGAAACCGGTTTGTCACAAAACCAAACTTGACAAGGGATGACGGAAAATCGTTCCAACAAAAATCAGCTTACTACCCTGTCGGAAGATCAACACAACAAAATAAATCATATAAAGGTAACTTTTTGTTGTAAAATTGGGCAAAATCGGGTAATGTCCACGCCCAGTTTTTTAACATAGTTCTGAAAATTTTGTTTGTAAAATGTAAAAGGCGATATTTCTACAACTACGCAAGTTATATCAATCAGATTTTGCACATATAATAAGCTTTTCAAGAAAAACTTGGCCGCAAAAAAAATTTTGTCATTTTTGAAGAAGCGTGGCGCCGCCCACTTTTCAGCATAAAATTTCTGCTGTTTTCAAAGGCAATCGCTTATAATTCAATCTTGATATTTCAATGAAAATCGGTCAGCTGCTTCTTAGTAGTATGTATTATACTCCTGCCAAAAATTAGCCAAATCGGGAAACACGCAAGCAAAATATTCGGCCACGTAGTTAATAGTCCACTGCAATAGCGAAGTTATATATCTTTTTTGATTTTCATACTTTCATTAACATTAAATGTATGTAAGTATGAGAACAAGAAGAGAAAAGTTCACTAAAATGATCAGTACGATGAGTGGAGTCGATTTAGTCATGCCCGTCTCTCCGTCCGTCTGTCTGTCTGTCCGTCTGTCTATTTGAACGCAAACTTGTCTTTCAGTTTTACAAAAGAATGCTGAAATTCGTTGTTTGCTTTCTCCATTTTATAATATACTAGCAAACCCGGTATACGTTGTTTTGACGTTTTAATGCATTGAACACATTTATATATAAAATGTCATAAACTTGAACCAAATATACTCCTAACTATACCGAACTGCAGCTTTATATAACCTGGGGGGTTTTCCAAAAGTTATATGCAGACTGTGTCGTGCCCAGCGAACTCCTGAACATATCGTGAAATTTCAAGAGCAAAACAAAACACAAAATATGTGGGCGTGGCACCGCCCACTTTTGCAAAATTATGTAGATGTTGACTAAGTGACAAATATCTCCTATTTCATTAATTTAGACCAAAAAAGTTCGGAGTTATGACGAATTGAAACTTTATATAGCCTGGGGGCGTGACTCCGCCTACTTTTCCAAAACTATATATTGTCTATGCTGTACCCAGTGAACCCAAGTACATATTGTGAAAATTTCATAAAGATCGGTTGAGTTCTTTGGCGCCTATGAAAGACACCCTTTTTTATATCTATTTTTGTTACGCACACAAGGCAAATTACTTCAGTCGGCATAAACGAATCGAGATATATATTTATTAATGTATATCAAAACGTTCCGGATGAAAAGTAAAATATCCGGGCAAGTAGTTAATACCCCACTGCAAAAGCGAAGTTGTATATCTTTTTTGATTTTCATACCTTTCATGAACATGAAATGTTTGTACGTATGAGAAGAAAGAGAGATAGTCCCATCAAAAAGTATACTGAAATGATCAGGAGTATGAGCTGAGTCGATGTCGGCATGTCCGTCTCTCGATAGGTCTATCTGTCTGTCGGTCTGTCTATTTGAGCGGAAAAACGAACTGAAAGTATTAAAATAGATCTGCGTAAATTGGGATGACATAATAGATCACTACTAGGTATATAATGTTCGGTTCCACCCGAACTTAGACTTCCTTACTTGTTCATATACACCTTGAATCAGCAAATAAGTCGCATGAGTTTTGTACGTTCTCAGAAACAACTCCATTATAAGTAAGTGTAGTTGAAAACCCATTAGTTTTTCGTTTTGAGTTAATGTACTGCCAGAAATACGACAGATTACATTTAAGACCTGATTCAGCATTAAATATATACTGCTTGTAGAAAAAGTTGTGAAGACAATCAAATTCCTTGCGAAGGCGCTCACCCACACTTTGACTTTTCCTAAAACAATTGAAAGCTTTATTCTTTCTATTTTTAAGGTTGCATAGGCGTTTATTAAACCAAGGGGGCTTTTATTAATATGCACCCTTTTAATGGGAATAAATTTTGAAATGGCTGATGTGAGTAACGAATGAAACTTTTCGTAACCGACTAACGGACAATTGGAAGGATTCAGAAAGTCCCAATCAATTGACTTGATAAAATCGTTTATGGCCAAGTAATTAGCTTTTTTATTCATATTGTTGCGAAGAATTAACTGATACGGAATCGAAGCGATAGAATTCAAAATCAACGTCGAGTGCTTTATGGTGAAAGGTATTAGCAGAAAAGGCGAATGGTATTCGTTGCAATAAGCTTTAAGGTCATAAGATATAAACACAAGATCAAGAATTCGACCACCGTTATTTAGTACAGCATTACATTGCTTAAATCCATTTGATTGTAATGAGCTCGTCACTAACAAATCTACATCAGTTACAAGGTTTGTAGGCATTATGTTGTTATTATTATTATCAAGCCATGTAATGTTGCATAAATTTAAGTCGCCAACGTAAATAAGTTCCGCGCTATCCTTGGCGATTTCGTTAATATAAACCACGTTTTCTAGATGCTTATTATAAACTTCTACGTTACTATTTGGAGGAATATAGGAAACGACTAGATATAAAAATTTGTTATTTAAACCCTTAATACAAATACATATCTGCTCACAGAAGCCATCATCATGAGGCAATTTCACCATACTGCTACACAGATCTGACCTTATGGCTAATAAAACACCGCCACCTTTGTTTAAGCCCGTAGCAATAGCGCAGCGATCCTTACGATAGACGTGGTAATAACTGTCAAAATACTCGGAGGACAGTATATTTTCAGTCAGCCAAGTCTCAGTTATAGCTATAATATCAAGGACATGCATTGAAGTACATTGGTAAAACTGAAGAGCTTTAGTTTCGACTCTGCATTGATTCGTAGCTCGGGAGGACGTCACCTCCCCTATTTACTGAAAATTTAGAAATGGTCCCACCTTGATACCCGCTGGCCAAAGTGAGTGATCAAGCAATTTGTTGTAATAAGTCGACGACACTCCGAGCTTATAACTAAGACGCTTAGGCGGTTCGACATTCACGCCTTTTTTCACAAGAGCGAAGCAAAACAGAAATTTCGGGTCAATAGATGCATGCTTGACTACATAGGCGATGATATTGTCGGCAGTTCCTGAGGTGCTGAAAGACGACAAATGGAAATAGGTGTGAGCAACCTCCAGTTCATTCGATGTATTACTTCCAATTACTAAAGGTTCACCAGTAAGATGTTTCCTACTGGGTGCATTATTAACATCTACTTCATTATTAACATCTACTGCATTTTAAGAGTCGCTTGGAGCAGCGGCAGCGACGTTAACGTGGTGTAGGTGGTGTTGACTTAGTAGCAGCACTGTAAGCAGCAGGCAAAACATTATTTCTATTAATAGTGCTAACAACACCTTTTCCAGCAAGATCATTATCAGCTGTCACAGCTGTATTCTTATCATTGTTATTGTTATTGCTAGGCTCTATAATAGGATTTTTTAGGTTACTAGTCTGTTTGCCATCATTTCGCTTGATGTTTTTAGCTTTACCTATCTTTCCTACATTCGTGCTAGCACTACAACGCAGTTCATTGAGCTCTGATGTGAGCGAGGTAAGTGCACCAGTAACCCCTTCATCATATCTCTCTCTCAATGGCGCGATATACAACAGGTATATCATCATAAACCTCCTAAGAGATTTTTGCGCCAAGCTTCTCTTCCAATTTGTGGTGTGCCGATTTGAATTTTCCCTACAAATTGGTGGGACCTACAGTTTTTTGCCGACTCCGAACGGCATCTACAAAGGAGACGAATTTTTGCTGAGAAGCCTGTCATGGCAGAAATACACTCGGAGAGTTTGCCAAACCACTGCCGAGGGCGACCCCGTTTTGAAAAACTTTTTTCAAATCACTTTTGATGTTACCTGTACCAGGGCTCGAACCATGGACCTTCGGTGTGGTAGGCCGGCAACACTACCTTCACACCACGGCGGCCCTTCATCATATAGCTTATGTAAATGAATAAGCTCAGAGCGCGCAAGTTCCAATTCGCCTAATAACCTGTTTTTATCAGCGGTGTTAGGCAATGATATATTAGTCATCACAAAATATCAAGCGCAATTCGGAGTGATTCCAGAGAGGCGGAAGAAGGTAAACAAGGCGGTAGGTCGGATCAAACTGAACGATGCCGTGTGTTCAAATAGTGTTAAGTACAGGGGTGACACGAGAAAGAGCGTGAGCTGAAAGGCGTTACAGAAAGCGGCTAGCAACGTTGGTTATATAGTGGAGGCTAGAAAAGCCCGTAATCCGTCGAGGTGTGCACAAGGTGGTGTAACAGAGAGCACTGGAGTACGTTAAAGTGTTACTAAGTGGCAAGGCCGTAGATGGCGAATTCATTAGGATGTGCATGATTTCGAATGTCACGGAAGACGACTGGACCTACCTCAGTTCAGACGTGTGGATGCAGAAAGAATACAGATTCAAATCACCTCATACGAGGCTAAGAGAAATACCAAATCACCAGTATAAATGATGATTCTACTAACTGACGATATTCCAGTGTACCAGTAGCCATCCTATGCCGATAGATGCACGGTGGACGAAGAAATAGGTAAGGTCAGTGGCTTACGGAGGGCATCATCCAGTCTAGTTGCTCTGAGTATGCAGCACCCATCGTGTTGGTAGCAAAGAAGAGCGACGAGATGAGGGTGTGCTATCGGCGTTTGAACGAGTAGAAATGAACATACACCTGAAAGTCCAACCATCATAACGCAAAGTCGACCAGGGCTACCTGAGCTTAAGTTGCTCACATTCAGTGGGGTCTACACAGAATATACCCACCTCATTTCAATGTTTGCAACAACTATCGATAAAGATCCTGATCTCAAAGATCTCGAGAAGATGAAGAATTTGCGAACGTCGTTTAAAGGTGCAGCTTTGTATACCATCCGTTCGTTGGAGATCAGTGGTTTAAACTATAATATTGCATTTGGAGTTACTTCAGAAACGTTTTAAAAATAAGCGTCTTATTTTTCAGGCGTACATTACTGAGATGAGAATTATCTTCAGCAGTAAAATTACGTGAGCTGTCAAATAAAATTAACGCTAACTTACGGGCATTGCTGGAGACTCTGAGCAAATAGCGTCCTGCATAATCATACATATTCTACTTCAAAGAGTGGACGGTAGACTAAGCAGGAAGAAACTGCGCCCTTGAACGTCATACCGTCATGTGAATAATTTACTACGTTTCTGGAGAAACGATGTCAACAGTTGGAAAACGTCGAGCACTCAGTTGCAGCAAGCACTCGTATATCTCAGATGGGCAAGAACAGGCAAGAGCAGGAGAAATGCTAACTCCAGTAGAAAAACTTTTATATCTACTAACACATCAAATGGCTGTGTTCTCTGCGACATCACATACCATTCCTTATATATCACAACTACGTCTTAAGAAGCCAATCGGCTGTCGTTATGCATTAGTTGTCTTTGAAGAGGTCACCAGCTCAGAGCGTGCAACGCCGGTTCATGTCGTTCATGCGGCGCTAAGCATCATAATTTACTTCATTTGGACCATTCTAACAGCCAGCGTATAATACATGAGTAACAAAGCCCTCCATTGTCATCGCAATTTACGCCGCAATATCCACAACACTCTCACTCTGGATTCTAATTCTCACTTCATTCCTCGGGTACCCTGAATTTTAGTTGTGATGTTGTGCTCCTCGCTACTGCGGCTGTTGATTTCAGGAATAGTGCTGGTACATGGATGCCCTGCCGTTCGGTCAGCAATGTCATCTGCGCAAAACTGAATAGTTTGCATCTGTATCTGGCCTTAGCGATTCCGAGTTAAAGTCTGATGGTTCTACTGTAAACATAAATCTTAGTTCTCAAATTTCTGAATACGCAACTTTCATTACCGCGTTAGTAGCCCCCAGCATAAAGGACAATCAACCCAACTTCAGTCTAATTATACATACATATACATTTTCCAGCAGATAGAGACTTTCACAAATCCCAACGCATTGATTTGCTTAATGGAGCAGGACTCTTTTATGATCTTTTGTGTGTCGGCCAGATCAAGTTGGCTTCTGGTCTGCATTTACTTCGCAAAACCAGGTTATGATGGGTCAGAGGTAGTGACTATAAGCCCAGGATAGCGAAGGTTTTAGATGCGAAATCCTCAACCAAACCTTACACTCAGCTTGAACAGTTGGTGCGTCGCTTCTGGAGCAGAAAGCTGCTGCCTCTCTGCAGCCGAATATACCAAAGAAAGCATTGATTGTGAAACCGACTTTAAGACTAACTTTACTAGATTACCGGCTGGGGACTATTTCGTTCGATTACCTATTAAATCCAATATAAGCATGCTGGGTGAGTCATATCCACCATCTTGAACATAGAGCATGCGCTGCGTTCATGCAAGAATAGTTATTCGGTTGCCTACTAAATCCAATAAAAGCATGCTGGGTGACTCACAAACATTGCGTGAATTCTTAAACCTAGAGCATGAATTAGATCGCCAACCTAAAAGGACCAAAAAGTGACCCCTATACCAGGAAAGCCTTGTACATATCTTTGGCGTGTTCAAAACTAGAATATGCCTCCATTATCTGGAACCCTATCTACACCAGCCATTCGGCAAGAATTGAAAGGGTTCAAAGAAAATGTATACGCTTTGCCCTAAGCTCGCTAAATTTCGATGAGCCGATCCCTTCATATTCCTCCCCATTATTGCATATTTATCTGCAATCCCTTGACTGTAGAAGAAGAATACACTTGCTTATGTTTGTCTAGGACATCATTGTTGGGTTCTTAGATTGTCCAGGCCTCCTTGAGAAGGTGACATTTAATGTTCCTAACAGGTGTCTTCGGTCGTTCTTACCTTTTTATTTGATTGCTCCCAGAGCGAATTAATACCATTTTAATCCAATCCTTCGTGCCCTTACTGAATTTAATTAGCCCTCGAAGAGTCTAACTATTGACTTTTCCTAGCCACGAGTAACCTTTAAGTCTGTACATTTTGTATATTTATTTTTAATATTTTTAACATTTTTAATATTTTTATACTTTTAAATTTTTAATTTTAACTTTTTTTTGTATATAGTCTGTAAGATGAATAATCATAGACTGAATGAATAAATAAATAAATAAATATGCTGCGTTTATGCAAGAATACTTAGACTTGGGGCATATGTCTTTAGTTAGTAAAGAATCACTGATGTGCTTATGACCGGTCCTACTGTTGCGTTTTAGAACATTTTCTGTTGCCTTAACTGGTGATATTTGCAAGGTTTATAGATGTGTACGAGTCTCGGAGTATGACTCCTACTTGAAATTCGTATTATGGCACGAGTTTTTAAACTTGATACAGTAACTTTTGCTACTCGACCGGCCGCATTTTTATCAGTGCGATCAATGCATCATTTGACGAGCAGAAGTTGTTTTCTGTCGGAGCTGAATTATTGCAACGAGACTTTTATGTTGACGATCTTATTTCAGGCAGTGATTCCTCCCAAGAAGTCCGAGAAATCATGAAAGAAACTACCAATATGTTAGCCAATGGTTGGTTTAAATTGCGAAAATGGTGCACTAATAATTTGGATCTTCTTCAAGGTATAACAGCCGAAGACAATTAAACTCTCTTAAACTTCGATGATGGTAGTAACATCCAGAAGACATAGAGTTTTACGCCGATCGCTGAAAAAAATTTTAACTGCTTTTCATAAAAAAGTTGTTTTATTGAAACTACAAAACGGAAAAGCAAAAAAGTCCTTGACTGTATAACTGAAACTATACGAGTATATGAATAATATCACATATGAAGTAATTTTTAGCTTACTAACGTTTAAGCTTTATAGTCCAGCTATTGTATTTATCTACATATATGTAACTTAAAATATAAATGAATAGTATGATTTTATCAATTTAGTCTTTGCATATATTGAAATAAATAATAATTATTGAATTAATCGTTGATTCTTTCATAAAAAAGACTTTACATTTCGTATGTTATAAATACACATACATTAAGGATACATAAAAATTTTAGTTATTCAAGATCATTTGCAAAAGTATCGTAGTTGTTATGGAATTATTTTATTTACGGCAGAAATACTTTGAACTGAATAAAAATGTTACACTGCTTATATCTGTAAAATTACACAGAATCTTATATGTAACCCAAAGTCATTTTATGGTTTCGTAAACTCTTAACGTAATATAAGAGGGTTTCCTTCTGTAGACTGTATATCCAGCGATAATTAAGATATTGCAAATTTCTTTGTCCAATTTTTTAAATCTAATTATTTTACTGCTACCTTTTTTCAATTAAACAAATATCCATATCAGTTAAATGCAAAGCTTTCCGCTTTTCCCAAATTATTTGAAGCCATTGTTACAAATCAGCTTACAACTTCTATATCCACATTGATTGCAGATTGCCAGCACGGCTTTTGTAAAGGTAAATCAACAAGTACAAACCTACAAGAATTCACAACCCATGTTTCAAACGCGTTTAGAGAAAAAATGCACGCAGATGTTGTATATACAGATTTTAGTAAAGCGTTTGACAAAGTTTGCCATTCGTTACTTATGCATAAACTTTTTCTATTGGTCTTTCAACCCAGTCTCACCCGCTGGATATCTTCTTATCTTCTTTTCCGAACACAAAGAGTAGTTTTTAAGAATGCGCTATCTAATGTCATCGATGTATCTTCTGGAGCTCCTCAAGGTAGCCATCTTGGCCCGATTCTGTTTTTGCTGCTCATTAATGATATACCCAGTACTATCAAGTTTTTAAAAATTTTGATGTACGCTGACGACGTAAAGATTTTTATGGCTTACTCGGTGAGCGAAAATAGAGCTTTACTTCAATCAGACATTGATAGACTGGGTGCTTGGTGCGATCTAAACTACATGCCACTCAATCTTAAAAAATGTAAATAAGTGTGTTTTTCGCGCAGAAATACACAACCAGCTTCCTACATAATCAACAATCATAGTCTTGAACAAGTGCATGATTTTATGGACTTGGGAATTACGATGGATTGTAAACTTAGCTTCAATCTCCATATTAATGCAATTGTCAATAAATCTAGGGGTGTTTTATCATTCGTTAAGCGATGGTCGAAAGAATTTAGTGATCCGTAAGTAACTAAAGCCCTTTTTACAACATTAGTAAGACCATATTAGAATATGGGTCAATTATTTGGAATCTGAGCTACAATTTTTACTTTTCGCTTTAAGAGATCTTTCATGGGATTCCCTGTATAATTTGCCTCCCTATACTAATCGCTTGAAACTTATTAACCTTCCACCCTTGCTAGTAGTAGAGAAATGATCGGAACAATATTTATGATTAAAGTATTAAACGGGTTGGTCTCTAGTCCATTTTTGTTGGGAGAAGTAAACTTTAACATTCCTCTTCGGCCATCAAGACATTTTAAACCAATTTTTTTGAAACAGTGTAGGACTAATTTTGAATTAAATGAGCCTTTCCGATCTGTGTGTGACAATTATAATACTCACTCCAGTACATTTGATATTTCTGACTCGGTTTTTAGCATTAAAAAATCGATACTATCCTCGCTTAACCCATAGCGACTTTATGAATTTACTCTTTACAATCTAACTGATTATTTCTTCTCTTAATACATTATTTATAGATTTTAATTTCTTGTGTTACTTAGCTGATGAGTTTCCCTCTGTAGCTGAGCAGTAGTTTTGCACTTAATAATTAAATTGTCCACCACCGAGTGCTAAAACACGTCCAAAAATGTCGGGAGAGGTATTTATATGCAGAGCACCTTTTTGAATTTGTGCGCTTCAAAAAGCACACCCTTCACCGATACAACACCGGCTACGCGAGCCTCAGGATTTCTATTTAGAACACTTCTGCGATTTTCGGAACACCCATTACACAGGCCAACAAAAAAAAATTATTTTCCGTACATGGGTTTTGCCCTATATATTCGGATTCTATGTTCAATTCTATAAAAAAAATGCAATTACAAATCAAAAATATTTGGTTTTGTAGAAGTTATAGCGATTTGAAAATTTTGCATTTTTGCACCAGGCTAATGTAGGTCCTTTCGCGCTATTTCGGTCGATAGAGGGCGGCGGGTAGCTACCTGATGTAGCGATGCATCGAAAAAAGATCTACTCAAAGCACAACATACTCATCTTAAAATAAAAAAACAAAAAAATGTGGCTGAGAAACAGTAAAGAGGATATAAAAGGTTCAAGATACACATGATTTTAGGTAGATTTGGCAATTCTATAAGTACATGTTAAGAAACTCATCGAAACTTTTACTGACGGATTGGCAGGCCTAGCAATAGAGCATGCCAGCTACCTGAATTCGTTTTTGTAAGTAAAATTTTTTTTAAGAACTTGTAGTTTCTTGGGTCACTCTTTGTGGGCGACACTATGTTTTTGCATATCACAGAGGAATGATGTCTTCGAGAAGTTGTAAACGAGCGGCTAATTCGTTTTGCTTTATATGTGGCGAATGTATTAAAAGAAGACAAAAAAAGTTTGATTTAAATAAAAACACAAGGATTTGCGAGACCTACCTAGCCTACTTCGGTCTACTTGTTAAAAACCAGGACAAAAAATGGGCTCCACATGTTTCATGTAACTCTTGCAGAAGCATTCTGGAGCGTAAGTTTATTTTCTCTTTTTTATTGTACTAACTGTTTCATATATATTGCATAATAACTGAAATTGTTATGAAATGCTTTACGTTTTATTATAGTTTGGTACCAGGGTGAGAAAAGAGCCATGAAGTTCGCAGTGCCGAGGATTTGGAGGGAACCGAGTAATCATGACACTGATTGCTATTTTTGTGTAGTGAAACCACTGAAAGGGAAACGTTTAAGGAAAACAATATCCGGAACTACCATCGACATCCGCTCCAGTACCACATTCGGAACAAAATCCTGTCCACCTGTGTTGGAAAAACAACTATTCCCTCAAGGCAGCTTTCAAACACCGAGTTCATCTGCATCCGTACATTCCGAATTTGTTCCTCAATTTGAAGCAGGAACACCACATCTCATCCACTCTGAAGATCTCAATGACTTAATAAGAGACTTAAATCTATCAAAAGACAAAGCAGAGTTATTAGCATCGCGGCTTAAACAACGAAATTTACTTACTTCTTATGTTCGAATATCTCGGCAAAGAAAGCGTCATGAAGAATTTTCTAGTTTCTACGGTAAGGAAGATGGATTCTGTTTTTGCTATGACGTGAAAGATTTATGGTACAGGTAACATCAAAAGTGATTTGAAAAAAGTTTTTCAAAACGGGGTCGCCCCTCGGCAGTGGTTTGGCAAACTCTCCGAGTGTATTTCTGCCATGACAGGCTTCTCAGCAAAAATTCGTCTCCTTTGTAGATGCCGTTCGGAGTCGGCAAAAAACTGTAGGTGCCACCAATTTGTAGGGAAAATTCAAATCGGCACACCACAAATTGGAAGAGAAGCTTGGCGCAAAAATCTCTTAGGAGGTTTATGATGATATACCTGTTGTATATCGCGCCATAGAGATAGAGAAAGGTTTATTTGAAGCAATTGGTATTCCTTGTAATACAAATAAATGGCGCCTCTTTATCGACAGCTCAACAAAAAGTCTAAAAGCAGTTCTACTACACAATAGGAACAAATTTCCATCTATTCCACTGGCACATTCCATACATCGCAAAGAAAATTATGACAGTATTAAAATGCTATTAATTGCAATCAAATATACGGAATACAAGTGGGAATTTATTGGAGACTTCAAGATGGTTTGTTTTTTTACTGGAATGCAAGGTGGATATACCAAACACTTCTGTTATCTTTGCCTATGGGATAGCAGAAATGATGCCACCCACTATCGCCAAAAACATTGGCCTGAACGTATTGAGTATGGAGTGGGAAGATTTAATATTAAACATGAAGCAATTGTCGATCCTAAAAACATATAGATGCCGCCATTGCTATTAAATTGGGCCTTATTAAACAATTTGTGAAGGCTCTTAATATTGAGTCTAAAGCTTTCAGACTTTTTTTCCAAAGCTGTCAGAGGCGAACATTAAAGCTGGAGTCTTTGTTGGCCCTCAAATAAAAAAAATTATGAACTTAGCAATGAGGAGAAACTAGCGTGGAACAGTTTTAAGGCAGTAGTTTATGGCTTTTTTGGAAATCATAGGGATGAAAATTATGAAGAGCTGATAGCTGGCATGATTACGAATTTTTCCACCATCGGATGTAGAATGTCGCTAAAGATGCACATGTTACATTCACATCTAGATAAATTCAAAGATAATATGGGAGCTTATTCAGAAGAACACGGGGGGCAATTCCATCGAGATATAATGGAGTTTGAGAAACGCTACCAAGGCCAGTATACGGAAAGCATGATGGGGGATTATATTTGGACGTTAATAAGAGAAAATGTTACCGAATATGGCAGGAAAAGCAGGAAAAAGCATTTTTAAACATTTAAACTGTATTCTAAAACTTAATTTATAAGAATAAATCTTAAATTGATTTTTACTATACTAGAATAAATCAAATCTATATCAAATTTTGATGAATTTTCATGTTTTTCGTTTTTGTCATTTTTTTCGAAGAAAACCTAATCAAACACTTTTTTATGTTCATATTCTTATTTCTGGGTGCAAAATCAATAAAAACAAGTAAGGAAGTATAAGTTCGGGTGGAACCGATCATTATATACCTAGTAGTGATCTATTATGTCATCCCAATTTACCCAGGTCTATTTTAATACTTTCAGCTCGTATTTGCATTCAAATAGATAGACGGACAGACAGATAGGCGTATCGAGAGACGGACATGCCTACATCGACTCAGCTCATCCTCCTGATCATTTCAGTATACTTTTTGATGGGACTATCTCTTTTTCTTCTCATACGTACAAACATTTCATGTTCATGAAAGGTATGAAAATCAAAAAATATATACAACTTCGCTTTTGCAGTGGGGTATTAACTACTTGCCCGGATATTTTACTTTTCATCCGGAACGTTTTGATGTACATTAATAAATATATATCTCGATTCGTTTATGCCGAATAAAGTAATTTACCTTGTGTGCGTAACAAAAATAGATATAAAAAAGGGTGTCTCTCATAGGCGCCAAAGAACTCAACCGATCTTTATGAAATTTTGACAATATGTACTTGGGTTCACTGGGTAGAGCATAGACAGTATATAGTTTTGGAAAAAAAGGCGGAGCCACGCCCCCAGGCTATATAAAGTTTCAATTCGTCATAACTCCGAACTTTTTTGGTCTAAATTAATGAAATTGGAGATATTTGTCACTTAGTCAACATCTACATAATTTTGCAAAAGTGGGCGGTGCCACGCCCACATATTTTGTGTTTCGTTTTGCTCTTGAAATTTCACGATATGTTCAGGAGTTCGCTGGGCACGACACAGTCTGCATATAGCTTTTGGAAAAGACCCCAGGTTATATAAAGCTGCAGTTCGGTATAGTTAGGAGTTTATTGTGTTCCAGTTAATGACATTTTATATATAGATGTGGTCTATGTATCAAAACGTCAAAACAACGTATACCGGGTTTGCTAGTATATTATACAATGGAGAAAGCAAACAACGAATTTCAGCATTCTTTTGTAAAACTGAAAGACAAGTTTGCGTTCAAATAGACAGACGGACAGACAGACAGACGGACGGAGAGACGGGCATGGCTAAATCGACTCCACTCATCGTACTGATCATTTTAGTGAACTTTTCTCTTCTTGTTATCATACTTACATAAATTTAATGTTTATGAAAGGTATGAAAATAAAAAAAGATATATAACTTCGCTATTGCAGTGCGCTATTAACTACGTACCCGAATATTTTGCTCGTTTGTTTCCCGATTTGCCTAATTTTTGGCAGGAGTATAATACAATTTTCATTGAAATATCAAGATTGAATTATAAGCGATTGCCTTTGAAAATAGCAGAAATTTTATGCTGAAAAGTGGGCGGCGCCATGCCTACTTCTTCAAAAATGACAAAATTTTTTTGCGGCCGAGTTTTTCTTGAAAAGCTTATTATGTGTGCAAAATCTCATTGATATAAGTTGCTTAGTTGTAGAAATATCGCTTTTTAAATTTTACAAGCAAATTTTTCAGAACTATGTTCAAAAACTGGGCGTGGACTTTCACCCATTTCGCCCATTTTTACAGCAAACAGTAACATTTATATATAGAACATTATCACCAAATTTCGTTTCGACAAATCAATTTTTGGCGGAGTTATGGCATAAACAGTTTTGTGGAATAGTCCACTATAAAAGGGGCGGGGCCACGCCCATTTTCGAAAATTTCAAGTTTTTGTAGTTCTTTGTTTACGGAAACTTTAGAAGTGAAATATAAATGATGTAAAGCTATTTTAGGCAAACTTATTGCCTATTTAATATATCTACGATCCTCTTCAAAATCTTTCATATAAAAGTGGGCGTGCACCTTAACCGATCCCGCTCATTTTTTCCTGGAACATTTCTTCCATACCTGAAAACCTGCGTGTTGAATTTCGATTTAATATCTTGAACGGTTTTTGATTTATGATTAATATTATTTCTAAATTTGACTTAATCAAAAATAAAATTTATTTTTTGCCTCTATCTCAATGCAGCCACCAAATTTTATCCTTATAGGTGTATTATGTACTGAGTAATCACTTTTTTTGCTTTCGAAAATATTCTATATATAAAAAGTCCGATTTCGCCCATTTTAAATAGCGCTCGGAGATGAGTGCCAAGGAACCTGCATACCAAATTTCATTAAGTTATCTTAAAATTTACTGAAGTTATCGTGTCACAGACGGACAGACGGACGGACGGGCATGGCTTAATCAATTTCTCTTTTCGTGCTGAACATTTTGATATACATAAGTCAATATCTATCTCGATCCGTTTATGCCGTTACGTACTGCCGTTAGGCGACTAAAGTTAATATACCTTGTGTGCGAAGCACTACTAGGTATAAAAATATACGCACGACCCATGTACAAAAATGTTGTTGACCAGTGTTATTTGTGATTACAACAACCACATAAAAATTACAGAAAATTTTAGAACTCTGATTACAAATATGTTTGGACAGAAATATGAAATCTCATCCCCATTTTCGGAGTATTGATACCCAGGTCAAAACGCGTCTTTTGATACATTTGCCGATATTTTTGGACGTGCTTTAGCACTTACGTGCGGTCGTACAGAATTACCAAATTCTTAGTAGCATGGAATATGAGACGTTTACCCTAATCTCACGACCAAAACACATTTTTTGATCCCTACTCGTGTATATGTATATAGGAAAATGTACAACACTACACTCAATTTATAATTTTATTTTATCTCGCGCCAATTTCGTCAAATATTATATATGTGCCATTACTAGAGATGGCGATGATAGCAGGCAAGCAGTTTTTAGCTCAAGAAAACAAACTTCGTACAAGAATGGGCAGTTGAACACGAAAGCACAGTTTTTAGTTTTAACACGTTTTTAATTCTTTTATACTCTCATTACACTTTATATTGCCATTGTTAAAAACATCGGTAATTTTTTGCATTAGGCGTCAATGTCGAAAAATGTCGGGAGAGGTATAAAAACACGCGTTTTGACCTAGGTATCAATACTCAATAATTCGAAAGCGAAGATTTTATATTTCTGCCAGACGGTATTTGTTTCCTTTAGGAGGCAACTGCTAAAAGACGACCAAAAATGTCGGGGAAGATATCAAAGGACGCGTTTTGATCTCAGTAACAATAATCGGAAATCGAATTTATTTTTGGTTTTAGTGAAGCACTGGGGATCGTGTAGCCGCTGTTGGACCGGCTGAGGGTTATTTTTTTGAAGCGCGGCCGAAAGCCGCATATTTATAAAGATGTTTTGCACATAAATAACGTGGGTCACACCCCCCATTTGGGATTTGACCTGGGTCAATTTCAGTTTTTTGCCAATAACTTTTTACTGAACAAAAAAAAATAAATTTCGCGTTCGGGTTATTTATACCGAGGCCAAGACACGTATTTTAGTACCTTTCCCGATAATGTTGGACGTGTTTTATCAGTTGCCTCCTAAAGGAAACACCGTTCAAAATGTTAGCGACGGTGGCGGCGGCGTATACCTCTAATAAGACACTTGGTCTTACTTGGGACTCAACTTCTGACCGCCTACTGTTCGTATTTCTTCACGCGGTTACAGCAAAGAGGAACTGCAAACGATCGGTCTTGTCAAAAATTGCTGGTTTTTAAGACCAGTTGTGGCTTCTTGGTCCAATCATTTCGAAGGCAAAGATTTTTCTTCAGCATCTTTGGAGGGAGCTACTCGACTGGGATGATAGCTTGCCCTCATCGTTGGATTCATCGTGGAAGAGTTTATACTCATATCTTGTTTGCATACCGAAACGTAGTTTTCCTCGGCTGTCACTCTTGCTTTCTATGATGGCTACAGCGACGCTAGCGTTGAGGCGTATGGAACCTGTGTATACGTAGTATCCGACAGCGTGTATCACCCCTCAAAACTCTTACAATACCGAAGCTAGAGTTTTGAACAGTTTTAATTGTCCGTTTTATTGTTGGTTGGATTTCCCAATGCGCTATCATGGATCCACGACGAGCCATCTCGGTTTCAGGTCTTCACATCGAACCACGTAGCAGCAATACAAGAGCTGATGACAGACATGGAGTAGAACTACGTGCCAACCAAGCTAAATCCATCCGAAATTCTCTCTAGGGGCGCATCTCCCCACGAGCTCTTCGAATAATCAATTTGGATTCGCGTCCTGAGTTTCTAACTGAAGGTCGAATCGAATGGCCATTGACTTGTAGCGTAGTGAAAGAGCTCCGTGAGCTTCGCCTATATTTTCAAATTCGTTCATCGGATCCTACATCGCGGATTAACACTCAATCATATTCGTCAAGAAACATTACTGCTTTGACGCACAATTCAAATGGGGATCTTTGTGATGACTACAATAAAAAATAGTGAACGGGTAGAGCCAAACTGCTGCATTTCGTCCCTTTCTTCATTTATCGACGACCAAGCCTTTCGTCGTGTGGGTGGACGACTCAAAAACTTAGCTTGGATTTCAATGGTCATAATCCAATTATATTACCTAAACGCCATCCGGTGACTCATGCAATCATTATGTACTTCGATAGGCGTAATTTACATGCTGGTCCACGTGCATTGTTGGTTAACAATCACCAGCAATACTGGCCAATCGGAGGCCGGAAAACTGTCTAAAGTACAGTGAGTAAATGCACAGTCTATTTCCGAGCTAAGCCGTTTATCATTGTAGACCTTCCTCCTAATCGAGTCAACATTTTTATTTTCATATGCTTCGCTACCAAGGCGGTTCATATGGAGCTAGTTATGGATCTCTCTACGAATGCCTTTCTGAATGCTCTCAACAGCTCCATTTTCACTCGATATTTCCCTGCTATATTATGGTTAGACAACACCAATAATTTTGTTGATGCTAGAAATGAGATTGCGGAATACCGCGTCTTTTTTTTCTGATAGTCACATAAAGGCTGTGCACGAATTTTGTTTACACAACGCCATCGATTGGAAGTACATTCCAACATTTTTACCGAGCAGCTGCAAATTTTTTTCTTGAGCTTTGATGAGCTCTGCACGCTCATTTACCACATTGTGGCAATTATTAACTCTAGTTCTTTATTTTCACCTTCAGAGCAACCCGACGATCTGGACGTTTTGACACCGGCCCTTTCCATAGGGACGGCCCCTCCGGCATTGTTTGATGAGCCCAATGTTACATCTCTTAACTTTAATCGGTTAGATCAATGGCAGCGCCGTGTCATATTACCTGCAAACCCGATGGCGCAGAGTAATTAACTCTGCTACAACAGCGTTCTAAGGGGCGCCATCACAAACCTGGCTCACCTATTAATGATATCGTTCTGGTAAAGGATGAAAATTTGCCACCCCTTAATTGGCCACTCGCGGGAGTCCTAAAATTGTTGAGCGGAGCAGATGGAGTATCCCGAGTTGCAGAACTTCAAACGGCAACTGGAATCATGCTGTGGCCACTTCCGAAGCAAGAGGAGGTTGAAAGCCTTAGAGTGAAACCACGTCAACTTTGTCAACGAAAAACGCTTTGAACCTTTTTTCGAAAACCCGCATCGTTTACATTATTTTCAATATGAAAGAGTTTTGAAACATTTCTAAGAAAAATTTATAACTCACTGATATATACTGACGAAATTTATTTTGAAAGCAGCGCGGTCAGGTTAAACTCTACCCTACTAGACAGGTACCAGTTAAATGGTTGGTCGATAACCTCTCGGCCTGTTAGTTTCTGAATAGCAGTGTGCCAAATCTAACCATGTGTTTGCTGTCCGTGTGCACACGGACAGTATACGGCATCCCTTTCTTGTGCATGTAAAACCACATCTGTCTGCACTCTTCACTCTCATTATCCATAATGAAAAGTTGGGTTAGCGCTAACAGTCAGGTATACTCGTATTGCAAACGCACACCACCGCTAATGCTTATGAGTACGGCAAACATGCGCCAGGCTTAATGGTATGAATGGCAGAAACTTCATATTTAGATAACATTGAAAAGACAATTGTTTGTAATATTAGATTTGGTTTTTAATGTTTAATATAATTTAAAATTACACAATTTTCACGTAAACAATAGTCAATAAGATCTATAAATACATACATATTCTTATCACTAAACATTTACAAAATATAATTTCACTCCATTTGCCGCAAGTTGAAAATTTCTTTGCTCGTCCACCTGAAAATATGAAATTTTTGGTGCATAAATATATAAATAGGACTTGGCTTGTTTAATAATAATAATTAGCACTATATACTTGCCTTATCTAGGCGTATTGGTTGCAATTTCTCTGCAAAGCTCGTTATTTGATATTTTATAAATTTTTCACCGACGCACTAACATTTCGTTCACAATACCAAAAAAGGAGATACACAAAGAAAAAGAAAAACTTGGCAGAAGGGTTTGTGTGTGTTAGTAATTTACAATTTTCGCTTGCATGTATTAGTGAGTGTGGTTAGGTCCGTCTAGTAGGGTATGATGCTATCATCTCTGCCGTACAATTCAGAAATCAAGTAACTCGAAAAAAGCTGATGTTGGGAATTTGCTTCTTAAGTTTTTTTGCGATTTCCAGCTGATATCTCCCTTATTTTGGTTATTTAAGTCTTGAAAATTTTACAACTGATCTGTTTTTAGGTGTCCTTTACTTAGGTATGCATTTTGATTGCAAATTCAATCAGTAAACGATAATAACGCTATTTTTTCACTTACTTGATTAAGCTTTTGATCGAATTTACAATTTAGATACCAAGTAAGTCGAGCTACTGTTGATGCGCCTTTCAAATAAACTGAGAAGAATAAGTAAGTAGACAAACTTTACAGGCTCAATCAAATATTACCACGCAATAATAAAGTAAATCGATTTATTATTTTTTTTAATAACTTACCGTTAAGTTATTTGAACTAAATATAAGATTATTCTTTACAAATAAAAAACTAAAGCAAAAATTCTTATTCTACTAACTCGGTACAGGAAACTAGAAGAAAAAGTCCAAAATAATCATATTTCTGGAATCTCTTCCGTCATATCTTTAACGCTTTCTACTGCTGGTAATTCTTTCCAGAACATTTGTTTGCGTGGATCCATATGGCATGCAAGTTCTTTAATTATTTTCCCCTTCTTTTGCAAATTAATACCTCTGCAATAAATAATGTTAGTTTCAGTTATGCATTAAATAAATTCTTTGTAATTAAAAAACAATATTTGGAAAAACATGTCCACCTATACAGACATACCTACAGGATGTCACCGAATCTGGCATACCAATCTTAAACTTTGGTTTCAATATAAAAACTTCACTGTAATCCTCTTCTTCTAATTCGCGTTTAAAATACAACTTTCTAGATCCTTTTCTGAATTGCACTTGTTTTATTTCTTGAAGTTTCGGAGTGGAGCTGTCCTTTTTGCGTAATAGGCAACCATTTTCAAATTTTCTAAAATCATCTGGGCGTAGACTAACAATGTGATTTTTTCTTTGTTTGAAGATCTAATTAGACTTTCTAAGTCTTCAAAATCTAGAACTTCAGTTGCTTGCTTCCACTTTTTACCTATTTGACCATGTATGGAGTCAGCTTTCATGAAACTATGGCCTGGTTCAAAGTATTTAAATGTTATGGTTTCTGGACCTCATTTTTCATTCACAAAAGTGATGCAGGCAGTGAACAAAACCCAGTTCTTGTTCTGAGAGGTGCAGTTGTCTGCCCAAAAAATTACATGTTTTGTAGTAGCCTGCAGTCTTTTTATCATATTGTAATAAGCTGATGTTACGTCTGGGCTATTGCGACCCATTATAGCCTCATGCCATATAACACACATATTTTCTCCACCTTTCTTCATATTCGCAAAAGTTTCGTGGAAAGCTACCAGTCGGCTCACAAAAAACGAGTTTTTAATTGTCATTTTAGGAATTATAATAACTTTTTGCATGTCTACAGCATATACGAGTATATCTGTGTTTTCGGGCAATTTCTGATCAGTATTTTTAGTGTACTCTTCTCTAGCGATTCGATACCTTTCACGGTGTTTTTTGTATTGTATACAGACTTCACAACCAGTGACTGAGGATGTTTGAGTTTCAGTATTTTCTATATCTTCTGTGGGATTATTTTGACCGTTTGTATTATCAGGATCCTTGGGGTTAGTACAAACGTGATTCTTGAAAGAAGAGCAATTTCCACAGTCATCTTGCGAAGGGGCGGAAAATCCAATGTTCTCCTTTTCAAAAACTCGACGATATGTTTCGTATGCCACTTTAGCATGCTTTGAGTTAAAATCTGAATGCATAGACCTAATTGTAATATCGCCGGTTAGATATCTTCTATGTGGGGAGTGGGAGAGGTTATAATGGGATTGTTGCGGATGGTATGAGTTAATATGTTCTTTTATAACTTCATAATTTTTAAATGCTATTTCTTTCAAACGTAATTTGGTGTTTTGTCCCCTTCTGTCATCTAACGATTGAAAATCTTCTGAATTTTTTAAAAACTCTGTTATTATAGAGTCTGATTTAAGTCCAATGGTATGGAGGAACATTGTCTTACAAACTGGAACATAAAGATCCATGTTAGCCAAATTAGTGGCATCTATGTGTGACTTTATAGATGGTAGGTTGTAGGTTAATGAGAATTTTTTATTTGTCTCTGCATCAGCTTTTATACTTTATGGGTTTTTTGATGACATACTTTGACAAAAATAGTCTTTTTTCCCCAAAATTCAATTTGTTAAAGTATACGAAAATTGTTCTTCGCATAACTTCATTGACGCGCTCAAAACACTTCTGTCTGCAAGTCGCTTTACAAACGGGTAGTAAGCTAGCTGTTACCTTTTTTTTCGTTTGGAAACCTTTTTTACTCTTTTTATTCCATCACATTCGGCATCGTCTACTTGTTCTGTATTTTCTGCTACTTTCTCTGTAGAACCATTTTTGGTTTGAATGGTTTCATCAGCTTCTAAGCCATCAACTTCTTTATGTTGGTCTTTACATAACGAGTAATCATTTTTTTCAATAGCGTTTAATGAAGAAATATCTGCTGATGGTGATTCCAAGTAGGGTTGAATTGCAAAATTTGAGATTTCTCCAATATCGTTATATGTATCTTTGTTGTCGTTAGATTTTGGTTTGAGTTCATACGGCGATAGATTTATATTTTGAAGGTTAAAATAAACTTTCGAGTTATCTTCAATTGTAAGATCATTTTTGTTACTATTTGGTACAAGGACGATTTCCTGATATCTTTTACTTGAACCGGCAGTTTCCCAAGACTCCAAGTTTGGAAAAATGTCGGTATGATTGCAGTATTGAAAATGTTTTTTTCTTTTAGCATTTAATTCCATATGTGGGTCGTAGTTAGGGCCTGAATCGCTCTCATCAAATGGTAAAGGTATATTCAATGAGACACTAGGAAGGAAAAAATAATGGTGCACGATGAAAATGACACGACACAAAAATGCAAATTATGTTAATCTTTAGCCGTTCAAAACATGTTCTAAATATAACTATTACTTTATTGAATCAATATAAATAAAAATTCTAAAACATCGTGCATGAATGATATAAAACCTTAAAATCCATATGGAAAGGTTTGATCCTTCTTAAATGATAAGGTGTTGTTTTTTGTACGTAAATTATACGTCATTTATTGAACAATTAAATGGTTAACAGTAAAAAATATATTTGTGTGTGTAGGCGAAGTACAACAAAACAATAATCAGCTTAGCTTATTATTAGTTGGAACTGTCCGAAGCAATATCGGACGAGAACCGCACTCGTCAGTGGCCAGTGGCTGATTGAAAAAATTAAGCTAAGCGAAAGTATGATACAAGCGCACACAAGTGCTGGTCAGTGTTGCGTTATACATAAAAACATAAAATGTATGCATGGTTGCATTCTTACAGTACTAACACAGAGTTGTATGTAACAGTGTTGTGCAATTGAGTACAAGAACGTAACGTAACGAATATACGTAATACAGGTCTGCTACAGTCTCCCCCTAGGATGCTGAAATCGCCTCGATGATGTATCCTACTAAGTAACTTTTCGGGGACGTCCTCGTCGACGTATCATATTTACTGGCTTACCAGGAACATCGTTTGTACATTGATACGGCGTTAATGATGATGCGTGGTATGTGCCCAGAGGAAGTTGTGGATTATCCTCATGTGCGATAGTGTAGGTAGAAGAGCCTTTTTTAGCTATAATTATATAAGGCCCATCTCGTCGTGGTGCAAATTTTGACGTCACACCTTTAGCGGCATTACTGAGAATATGAGTGTTGACTAAAACCTTGGAGCCAACTTCTAACCCTTCTTGCTCACGTCTTCGAGGATTAGTTGCGTCTTTATTTAAATCTTGCTGCTTTTGCTCACATTCACGAGCATTTTGGAATACCTTGGTGAGAGTAGCGAGATACGGAGTGATTTCCGCGATAAAATTCTCGGACTGAATGATAGCCCTAAGATCATGTTGAACATCGTCGATTGTTCTTAATTCGCGCCCAAATGTTAGATAGGCGGCAGAATATCCAGTACTTTGGCAGCGTGTTGTGTTCATGGCAAAACGAATAGCTGGAAGCTTCTCTGCCCAAGTGCGGTGTTGATTGCCAACCAGTATAGCCAGTTGCGTCTTCATATCGCGATTCTTCCTTTCAACGGGATTTGCTTGAGGATGATACAGAGGTGTAAACACTTGGCTTATTTCGAGGCAAAAGGTGACCTTTTGCATGACCGCAGATACGAATTGCACCCCATTATCGCTGATGATTCGCCTTGGAACTCCATACCGCAGGAACACCTCGTCTATCAGCGTTCTTGCACAATTTTCTGCAGAAGCTTCTTTTAGTGCAAATAGCTCCACCCAACGACTTGCTACATCCTCGACAATGTATATCCACTGCATTCCATTGTGATCTGGTGGCAACGGCCCAAACAAATCTATAGCTATGGTTTCAAAGCGTTGTTTACTTGACGTTGTTTGATATAAGCCCATTGGCTTCAGATTGGATATTTTGTATCTTTGGCAATCTGTACAATTCTTCATGTGGTTCTCTATATCTTTGCGAATTCCAGGCCAGTAGTAGCGAGACGTTATCTTATTTATTGTTCGATCGATTCCATAGTGACCCGCTGTATTTTTATTATGATAGTGGTCCAATATTCTTGGACGCTCGGATGTAGGAATGACCAATTGTGCCTCCTCACTAGCTTCATCATGGTAGCAATATAATACACCATCATTCATGATGTATCCTCTTTTGGACCAATGAATCGCATCGTCGGTTTTATTTTCAAAACATTCAATAATCTCTTTAAGCTCTGGATCGCCCAATTGTCCTTCTCGAATCTGCTTCGCGCCTCGTCGTGGAAGATCAACTTCAAAGGAGCATATGTCGCAGGATTCGGGTGGATCATGCTCTGCATTACATGCTGGCCGTGATAACATATCAGCTACAACATTGGTTCTCCCAGGCTTATAGTCAATTTGGATATTGTAGCGCTGTATAAGCAATGCCCATCGTGCGAGCCTTCCTGTTGGAGATTTCAATGTCATCAACCACTTTAAGGGTCGGTGGTCCGTGATAAGCTTCACATCGGAGCCTTCAATGTATCCGCGGAATTTCTGTACAGCCCACACAATGGCTAAGGCTTCCCGCTCTATAGTGGAATAATTTTGCTCGGCTTTTGACAGCAATCTACTAGCGTACTCTATGGGATGCTCATCTGGCCCCTCCCCCTGGATTAGAACTGCTCCTAGTGCATATCCACTAGCGTCTGTTTTGAGGATGAAAGGTAGATTCTCGTCTGCTTGCTTTAGTATGGGCGTCGTTGTCAAAAGCTTTTTTAATTCGTCGAACGCTTTCTGTTGCTGATCAGACCAAACCCACATAGCATTTTTCTTCGTCAATTGCGAAAGCGGTTTTGAGACATCTGCGAAGCCAGGTACGAAGCGTCTGTACCATGAGCACGTTTGTAAAAACGATAAAATTTCCTTAAAATTTCTCGGAGGCTTACGGAGTGTTATTGCTGTAATCTTGTCAGGATCGACCTTGATACCATCTGGCGTTAATATATGTCCCAGATACTTCACATATTGACAAGCAAATCGACATTTCTCTCTATTAATCTTGAGACCAAAGCGTTTGAGTTGTTCAAAAAGTGCACTTAGTTCATCCAAGTGTTCTTCAAAATTCTTGGAGCATAAAATAATATCATCCAAGTACGCGACCAGGACAATCTCACTCAGCGATATTTTGAGGCGATCTATCAAGCGCTGGAAGGTTGCTGGCGCATTGCGTAGGCCGAAGGGCATTCGAGTAAATTTGTACATCCCAAATGGCGTAACAAAAGCAGTTTTGTCTTGGTCCTCCTTCTCCATACCGACTTGCCAATATCCTGATTGTAGATCCAACGTTGACATATATTTGGTAACTTTAGCTTCATGCAACAGATCATCAATTCGAGGCAACGGGTACCTGTCTGGTTTAGTGATAGCGTTTAACTCCCTATAGTCAATGCACACACGTATACCGCCTGATTTCTTTGGAACAATTACGACTGGGGCTGCCCATGGTGATTCGCAATTAACTATTACGCCAGTATTGATCATTTTGTCCAGTTCCACTTTTAATTGCTCTTTCCGCTGTGATGATAGACGGTACGGTGGCAAAGCAATTGGGGGATGTTGACCCGTGTCGATCCTATGCGTTGCGAATGGTGTTGCAGACGTCGGTATTTCGAAGATTTGGGAGTGCTTTGACAATAATGCATCCAGACTGGCCTTCTCTATTGCGGTCAACTCATGGACAGTTGGCAATTCCACGTCCAAGGAGTTGATTGGGAAAAAATTATCGTCGCAAAACTTGGTGAAATCAGTTATCTGCGTTTTAACTTTGATTGGAGGTGCGAATAGACGCGAAGAGTTCTCAGGTGTAGTTTCGCCTTCTGGTAGACAGTTCCTGAATATATTTTGAACGGAGTGTGGTGAATAATCGTTTGAGTGCGTGCGTTTATTTTTTACCGCTGGACCATAGTTACTCTCTGTACAAATCTCTGGGGAGTCAGGCGCAACGTCGGTGGTGCTATATTTCTCAACGTAGCTTATGAAGTTCGACAACTCGTTTGTAGCTTTTGTACGCGGTGACTGCAAATAGCTTGTTACGACGTGCGCACCAGCAATATCGATAGCTAACGGTAACTTACTCGAGTTGGGTTTCGCAAAATCGTACTTCACTTTAGGTTCACCTTCGAAGTACCAAAAACGTTGTGCCAAATTCAGCACGATACCAGCTTGCTCCAAAAAGTCTGCCCCTATGAGTGTACGATTTTTCTTTGCGTTAGGCAGCGATATCATTCGTATCTTCCGTAGGCGGTTGCCGATCGTAATGTCACATATCGTGGACAGTACCTTTTGTGTGGTGGTGGTACCATCTGCCAACGTGACATCTGCCACCACATCCTGAAATACACACCCCTTGCTCGTCAATATTTTCTTTAAATGAGCGCTAGGTACACTGGTTTTTGCTCCAGAATCAAATAACGCTTCACCTTGCATTCCAAACATCTCAATCTGGACCGATGGAATTGCTCTTCCAACAATGGTAGTGGATACGCTGTTGAAGGAAAGATATTGTGGGCTCTCATTGCTATGCCCACTACATTTTGGACAGTTTGCACGGTAAAATCCAGGTGCACCACAGCCGTAGCATGAAAACGAAGCACCGCGTTTGACTTGCGGCGCAGCTGTACTAGTACTTGCTGTAGCCTGTTGTTGTTGTTGTGCCTGTTGCGACTGTTGCTCCTTTTTCTTTTTGAAGCAAACATCTGCATTATGGCCTCGTAGTCTACAAAATGAACACCGTTTCGGTACTTCCGCGTGTTCGGCTTTTTCTTTAACCAGTGGCGTGACCTGCTTTGCTTCTGCTAAAAATAATTCTGCGTCTCGACAACGTGCAATTAACTCATCGAATGATAAAAATGCTTCACGATGAACGCGCTCTCTTATTTTTACCGATAAGAGGCCGTATACCATGTTTAGTTGCACAGTTTCACTAACGGGATGAGTCAACTGTGAAAAAAACAGTCGCTTTTTGCAGATAAAGCTATCACTGGGTTCACGCACTTGTTGTTTTTGCTCAAACATATTTAGAAAAATTTTCCAATCAGGAGTTGGAGGCGAAAATGTTGAGCGTAGCAGCTCTGTTGCAGCGGCAAAAGTATTCACCGTTTCCTTCACACCAATCCACCACGTTGCAGCGTAGTCCTCGAGCAGTAGTGGCATACCACGCAAAGCATCTTTGTCAGGAATCTTTTCGATGTCTTTATACACCGTTATGGCGGTAATAAATTCTTCGACTGCTGCGGGATCGCGTTGACCTCGAAAACGTGATGTACATTGCGTGAAAGAACCGCTAATTTTGTTGCTTGAAATTGCAGCTAAAATTTGGTTAAACTGTTCTGGTGAAAAAGTAGCCATGCTTGCTGTTGTTGGTGAGTCACGATTGGAGTGGTTCGTAGCCACTAAGTTGGGCGCCAGTGGAAAGGTTTGATCCTTCTTAAATGATAAGGTGTTGTTTTTTGTACGTAAATTATACGTCATTTATTGAATAATTAAATGGTTAACAGTAAAAAATATATTTGTGTGTGTAGGCGAAGTACAACAAAACAATAATCAGCTTAGCTTTTTATTAGTTGGAACTGTCCGAAGCAATATCGGACGAGAAGCGCACTCGTCAGTGGCCAGTGGCTGATTGAAAAAATTAAGCTAAGCGAAAGTATAATACAAGCGCACACAAGTGCTGGTCAGTGTTGCGTTATACATAAAAACATAAAATGTATGCATGGTTGCATTCTTACAGTACTAACACAGAGTTGTATGTAACAGTGTTGTGCAATTGAGTACAATAACGTAACGTAACGAATATACGTAATACAGGTCTGCTACACATATCAATTATTACCTGGTATTTTTATTAGTATTTATTTTCTTCAACAAATCTGAAATTCTACGTCCCCGTCTAAAAGACATTATTTTGGCAATAAATCTGTTGAATATATAGTAAGATTGTTTTCCACTGAATGTACCAATACGACTAAAAAAAATTAATTCAGTATGACAACATGAAAATCGTTTAGACAAAGAACATAAGATCGTTTTCATTATTGCAGCAACAAGTTATTTTTTAGTAAGTATATAAAAATTACTCCAACCAAATCCTAGCGTCGTCTTGCGATTATCAAAAATATCTTATTGCTAATACATTCTAAGTTTCTTAAAACTAAGTTAACATTAATTACAGGTCTTTTGTTGTGAGCAAGTCTATTTACTTAATGGCCTCTTCGTAGAAACTCTTGAGTATGTATACATACTTTGTTCATCATTTGAAAAAACGATGCTCATTTTTTAGTAAGTCAATTTACTTTATTTTTCGGGTGTAAATTTTGGCATATGAAGTAAGCAAGTAAACTTGTACAATTTTTGAAAGGTAGAATAAATAAAAACAATTTGAAATTACAAATTTGACCAAGTAAGTCAATTTGCTATATATGTTAACATCAGCAAATATACTTACTGAAATTTGAATGGATATATCCTTATAAATAAAGGATCAGAAAGAGGATCTGAAAGTACCTATATGTAGAGTAGATCAAGGAGAATCAAGAAATGCATAAAGATCAAAAACCAAGTAAGTCGAGTTACTTGATTTCTGAATTGTAAGGCAGAATCTCCTCTGAATTCATGGATACTAACATATGTACACATATGCATTGTAAATTGTTATGCGAAGCATGGAAAATCAAAATTCATTTAGTTAGTTTTAAACATACATACACGCACATTCACACAAGTTGATGTCATTTATTGCAATTGCCTTTTGCATAAGGCTCTCATTAACTTCATCTATCACTCTTGTATTCATTCGTTGTCAAATCGCTAATCGTGAAGCGCGGGCTAATTCGAACCTGCCTGCTTCTGCATATAAAATAAATAAATTGTATTTTTTGGACGTCGTGTTATTATCATCTTTATTGAGTCGAAATAAGCCAATAAAAAAGCTCGAAGGCTACACAATTATAGTGTTTCAAAATTTCCAAGATTTGGAAGTTCAATAAAAAAATAAATATAGGTTCGTTCACTTAATCTCTTTAAACATTGCCATTTTTCTACTGATTATAATCTGGAGTGTGTCAAAGTGTTTACTAAGATATGGTCTATTGAGTCACAGTGTGAAGTGGTATTTCATCCACAGATAAAGGCGTGCCGCTATATAGCGACCGTAACATACCGGTGGAGAAGGTTATCAAAAATATTACAATGTAAAAGTAATTACGTGTAAATCAAGAAGACGGTGAAGTTCACTGTAACTTTATATAGCGGCAAGCATATTATATAATATATATAACGGCCGTCGTTCTTCAACGCCTTTTCTCGCCGTCCTTGTCATAAGGCTGAGAATTCAATCAAAAACTTCAATCTTTTTCGCAAAAAAAGAAAACAACAGAGACATTCTTGTTTTTTATTCAAAATAGATTTTATAAAGACATAACAAAAATTAAAACGCAGTTAAAATCGTGCAAACAGCTTAGGCCAAGTCGACCTCATACAATTGGCTGAGTTTACAACAAAGCCGTGCCGCTAATGTCGGTAAGCATAGCGGTGGTTATTTAGCGGCCGTTATATAGTGGCAGCGCTTTTCGAGCAAACCGAAGCTTAAGGAATCCTCCTTTTTTTAGCTCAAAAACTCAAATTTTAAAATATCTCGAAAACTGTTCCACTTTTAAATTATCGAATTACTATTTGAAATCAGCAGACAATTGCCGAGGATATGGACATTTTTTAAAAGATTTCGGATAGTTAATAAAGCATATGAACAAAAACAACGCTGGGTAGCGAAATGCCAACAACCTATCGCTACGAATTCTTAATGCAAAAACGGGCTTTTCTGAAATGGTATCATGTAATAAAATAACTACCTAAAAGTTTCGCCCCCATTCATCACATTTCGGACCATAAAAAAGGAAACGAAATGTGAACATTCATTAAAACGATTGTGTGAATAATGGACAAATATCCAAAAACTTTCTCAGCCTCTGAGCTCTAGACTCTATTTAACAGATAATGATATTAGTCCAAGTAACAAACTCGCTCAAGTGGGGCATAAATGGCATTGTAGGGTTATATACTTGCGTTATATATTACTTTATTAATTTTTAAAATTGTTTTTGGTTCACTGTGCTTTAATGTTAATTATCAAAATGAAAATTATTATTCAATTTTTGTTCTTTCAAAAATAAAATATTCTCTATATAAAAAATAAAATATTTATATATATATATCCAAACGATATAGGCATTAAACAATTATTTATCATTCTCTTATACTTATGCATGCGTAATTTCTTTTTTAATAAATGAAAAGCTAATTTTAATTTATTCCCCCAATATACTTTGGGGTTTAGACAACAGTACATGGAAGTAAAAATCAGTTCCAAAATTTTACTATCGAACGAATTCAGTAAAACTTATTTCTTGACGTAACCAAAAGAATAAACATACATAGCACACAAATAAAAATGGTTTGCATGAAAGCTTGACAACCCTTGCAGGCGTAGGCATATAAAGTTTGATCCTCCTTTAAGTTAAATATGTTTGCAATTAAAACCAATAAAAGGAATAGTGGTCTAGTGGTGGAACGCTTGTTAACGGTGATTTTTATACCAGCAATATAAATTTTGTGTACCTGCAAATTTATTTAGTGAAAGCGCGGTAATACAAATGTGCACCTGATAGTATTATTTGCAAATACAAAAACAATAATCTTAATACATTTTGAATATCAAGACTGACCTTTAGTTCAGGCCATTTTACCATCACCATTGCCGTAAGCTTTTACCCGGTTAGCGTCATTGTTTACCTATACTAGTTTGGCATCTAATTTTTAGCCATTTTGCGAATTTGAGTGGGAGGCGATGGATAATGGTACTCGGCTGCGTGGAATGAAAGATCAGTGTCGGGGACTTTCGACAAAATTCGCACAAAACCCTAAAATTCAAAAATGGAGTTAAACTTAGTACGAAGTTTGCGAATAGTAACTATATGTTGCCCGAATTTTAACTGAGCATACAACTTTTATATATGTAAAATTGGCCAGCTAGTTTTTGATTTATTACTTATTTTGCTTAGGTTAAGTAAAAATTATCGTATATTTAATTGTTGTGGTATATGGTTCATACGAAAATACATGAACAACATAAAAAATTACATTTGGTAATTCTTTCTATTTAACGTCAACTGGTAGGTATCAAAAAACATGCTTTGACATCGATATCAACAATCCGAAAACGGAAATTCAATTTTATATTTCTGTCAAGAGATATTTGCAATCAAAGTTGAAAATTTTCTGTCATTTTCATGTGGTTGTTGTAATCACACATAATGGGTGTTACAAAATCTGCAAAAGTGTGTTGCGCGAGAAATACTGTTGTAGCGACCGAAACCGCACATTTTAAGTTTCATGACAGATGGCAACATAAATAATTAGAATCAAGTTGGTATTACTGTTCTCTTATATTTCAATTCTAATGAAATAACGTAAAGTACGAATTTGTCTTTGGTTAATAAAGTAGTGTGTAATTAAAGCTTCCATTATAGTTACGTAGCATAGACTTGACTTAACTTGACTTGACTTGGCAACTTGCACTTTGATTATACTCCACTTAGCGCATACAATGTGGCATCATAATCAGCTGTTTTTTAGCTGTAAATTTATTGTTGTGCAATATTTGTAAAAATAAGTGGTGGTTTTTTAAATAAAAGAATTTTAACGCAATTAATAAATTTCAGTGCGTAAACTTTGTTTTTAATAAGCAATATACATATAAAATCTATGCTAATTGTGGTAAAGTGAAGAAGTATAGTTCCGTTGTGGCATATCATTGCTGGAGGCGTTTGGCCAGTGCCACCCATTGCTAAATTCCAACAAACCTGCCGATAGGGGTACCTAAGGACGCGCATCGGTTCTAGGAAGCAGAATCCGCAGAAGTTATTTATGCGAAGAAATACCGGGGATCGCATAGCCGGTGTTACATCCATGCCAACTCAGCAAAGTGATCTGCACCAGGGCCATTTTTTGATTTTATCAATAAGTTTTCATTGAAACAAACCATTTGATTTCCAATTTACGATTGTCCGACATTTTTGGACTGCTTTGCTTGCACGTGTTTTGGATCGTCTTCGATTTTTACGCGAAATTCGTACCAAAATTGCTCAATTGTGACCAAAAACAGCATCGCATGAACATTGCTAATGAGATGTTAAACTCTGTCCGCGACGACCCAAATTTGCTCCAGAGGGTCATAACTGGTGACGAATCGTGGGTTTATGGTTATGACGTGGAAACCAAAGCTCAATCATCTCAATGGAAGCTGCCGCACGAACCAAGACCGAAAAAAGCGCGCCAAGTTCGGTCGAATGTGAAAGTTTTGCTGACAGTTTTCTTCGATTGCAGGGGCGTGGTGCATCACGAGTTCTTGCCACAGGGAAGAACGGTCAATAAGGAATATTATCTGCAAGTTATGCGCAATTTGGCTTTTGCACCACGATAACGCCCCTGCTCACGCATCGTTGCTTGTGCGCGACTTTTTGGCCAAAAACAACACACTAATGATGCCGCAGTCATTCCCCAGATCTGGCCCCCTGTGACTTTTTCTTGTTCCCTAAACTGAAGAGGCCCATGAAAGGACGACGTTACGCTTCTCTTGACGAGATAAAGACGGCATCGAAGGAGGAGCTGAACAAGATACAAAAAAATGATCTTTTGAAGTGCTTCGAAGATTGGAGAAACCGTTGGCACAAGTGTATAATATCTCATGGGGATTACTTTGAAGGGGACAAAATAGATATTCATGAATAAATAAATAATTTTTGAAAAAAACACAAAATTCGCGATACTTTTTGAACACACCTCGTATATACATCTATATCTCTATGGCGCGATATACAACAGGTATATCATCATAAACCTCCTGAGAGATTTTTGCGCCAAGCTTCTCTTCCAATTTGTGGTGTGCCGATTTGAATTTTCCCTACAAATTGGTGGGACCTACAGTTTTTTGCCGGCTCCGAACGGCATCTACAAAGGAGACGAATTTTTGCTGAGAAGCCTGTCATGGCAGAAATACACTCGGAGAGTTTGCCAAACCACTGCCGAGGGGCGACCCCGTTTTGAAAAACTTACGGCAAAATATAATCGAAACTCGTACCTCAGATATGGAAGGGAGAATACTACCAGCTCTAAAACGTCTACTGCAACGAAATACTTGATGTACAATAGAAACACAACACTTATGCATTACACGCTATAAAGCTTCAATTCAATTTACTTTTTTAATACAGATGTACATATATATATTGACTTAGATCACATCAACTTATAACTTATATAGCTTTAATTCAATTCACTTTAAAAAAAAAAAAAACATGTATGTACTCGTATATATCGAGCCCTAACCGCAATTTTGGTGTAACTAACCAAATTATGAAAATCCGTTTTTGACAGATACCGTAATAAGTTTCATTACAAAGATAAACCAAAAGCAATTTTGATGTAAGTAACATTTTGCATGAAATTTTTTAACAAATTTACCCCCTTATTCATAAAAAATACAAAAAGGTTTATAAAGCTTTTTAAAATGATATTTCCATACAAATTTCCAATTATAAGAGCTTAATAAACCTATATTATTTTTTATGAATAAGGGGGTTAATTTTAAAAACCTCCTGTAAAATTGTATGGTAATTGTTTCCTTTAGGAGACAACTGCTAAAACACGTCCGAAATTATCGGAAAGGGTATCAATAGACGCGTTTTGACCTCGATTTTCGAGTTTTTGTTTCAGTGAAGAGATATTTATAATCAAAGTTGAAAATTTTCTGTCATTTTCATGTGGTTTTTGAAATCACAGATATCGGGTGTACGAAAAGTTTAGTAGTGTGTTCTGTGCAGAAATACTGCGGACCGCGTAGCCAGTGTTGGACCGGCTAAGGGTTATTTCTTTGAAGCGCGGCCGAGTCATTTTTGGGGTTTTTGCGAATAACTTTTCACTGAAACAAAAAATTGAAAATCCGCTTCCGGATTGTTGATACCGAAGTCAAAACGCGTTGTTTGATACCTCTCCCGATATTTTTGGACGTGTTTAAGCAGTTGTCTCCTAAATAAACAATTGCCAATTTTTTTTTCTGTTGGTTGCACCAAAATTGTTGTTACGGCTCGATATATTGACTTAGATATCATCAACTCGAAAAGCTATTTTCAAGTTTTTTCTCAGAATTTTTAGAATTTTTTGGAGTACGCAGTTTTCTAGCCCACAGTGTTTCTAAAATTCTGAAAACTTTTAAAAATAGTTTGCCCATTACTGAAATGTAATGATTCTTGTTGCACATTATTGTACTAAAATTTAATGAGCTAAAAAAAGTTTCAAATATTGTATAAATATAATCTTTAAAAAATACATAAAGTTCAGGACAATGGATTAGAGTTGTATCCAATGTCCTGAAGTCTCTGTGAGTTTTAAAGATTATATTTGTGCAATAGATTGTGCTATATTTTAAATAAAAATCATGAAAACAACATAAGTGAATATATGTGTGTTATGAATAAAATCATTTTAAATTTTGTACCTATTAATATAAGCAAATGTGTAGTGATGGAAAAAAGTGCTCACTGGTGTAGGCCTTCACTCCTCTGACTCTAGCTGTATATTCATTACCTCTGTCGTAATGACTTTAATTGCTTTCGCCTGTTTACGATCGCTCATCTCAGCTAAAGATGCAACAATCATGTCACCAAAGGACCTCAGCCTTCTGTTTTCGCCCAAACGCTCCTTTTGTACTTCTTTAAAAATCTGACACACTTCACGAAAGTCGTCATCGGTCTTCTCCAGTTGTCTTTTTCTTTTTGATGTAGATGGTGTAAAGGGCACAGGATCATCCAATACCTGTTGTTGCTGCATTTCATTTGAATCGGCGGACGAGAAGAGAAGCGGTGATGACGGAGGCGGCGGCCATAGTTGCGATGGATTTTCGCTTGTAGATGTCGATGCAGATGATGCAGAGTACCCCTTCAATATGTTGCTGGAGCATCGAGTACTGTAAAAAAACCAAATATTTGCAATATTGTTCGAAACATAGGCAGCATTCTTCAAGGAAACCCTTAAACAGTATTTATTTATTAATTTATATTATATTATTATTATTTTTTGGTATGTAATAATTATAGCTTTCATGAACATGAAATGGTATATTACCTTTGGTCCGATGTTTTTAAAGTTGAGAAATATAATAGATAGACCCACCATTAAGTATACCGAATTGGTCAGGATGATGAGTTAAGTTGATATAGCCATGTCCGTCTGTTTGAACGCAAACTAGTACCCCAATGGTTTGTGGAAACTTACAATACATTCAACGCATGAGCACAACATCTTCTAAAATAAACTTACGGCCTTGGAGTCACATAAGGCTTGATGAATTCCATGCTTTGCATCAGATACCAAGGCCTGTTTGACGCTGCACCACTTCCTGAAGGGTTATCGAGGGCACGTTGCCCCTTTGAAAATCGCTCGCGAAGCGAAGTCCAGCGCTTGCTGCACTCTTCTCCTAAATTGATGAACTAATATTTATAAACAGCAGGAACAGCAGTTTTTTCATTATATTTACCTGTAACACCAAACTCTTTTGCTATAGTTGCCCAGGCTGCCAGTTTTTGGTCGTGTAGCTTGTAGCCTGCACAAAACTTGTTGTAGAGGATTTCGTGGCCTCGCACCAAATCTATTAATCGTTCGTCATTAATCATGCTTAAAGAGAAGAAAATGTTGTGAAATAAATGATATTAATCCTTAATTTAACAAATATAACTTACTTTTTCTCGGAAACAAAATAAAGCGCCTGGTAAATGATTGATTTTAAATAAATGTCAACATGTAAGAAGAAATGTCAAAATGGAGAAATGACATGCCAATATATAAACGTCACTTAGAACTTACATAGAAAATCAAAATTCAACACACTTCTAAGTCAAGTTAAGTACATCTAAGTGTTGGGTAATCGGTTACATGCAAAACTCATTTAACAGAATGCTATGTGACAGTTCTCAAGTGAAGTCAAGTCTATGCTACGTAAGCATAACTGAAGCTTAAATCGTGTTATTTATTTACATTGGCACACGTAGACCCTACACTGTGGATCGCGTAGCCAGTGTTGGATCGACTAAGGGTTATTTTTTTTCAGCGTGGCCGAAGGCCGCCTACGCAAAAAGGTGTTTTGCACGTAAATACCTGGGTAATTTTTTGGTTTTTTGCCAATAACTTTTAAATTACTGAAAATATTGGGTTGTCCCTACCGGATTAGGGTTCCTGGGACCGAAACACGTCTCTGGGTATCAATATCGAAATCTGTAGTGCAATTTTTCCTGTTGACCTTGAAAGTAAAGTGTGACGTAACCATGGCCATGAATTGTTGCTTATTTTTTGCGGGCTAGAGAAGTAATTATTTTATGGAGTTTTGTGATTTCTTAACGACAATTTTCGCATCTATGTCGTATATTTTCATCATAAATATTATTTTTTTTACCATGTCTCAGCACACTCCTCTTTCATTCTTTAAAAAAATGTAAGTTCAAAAAAATGCAAACCTGTCTTGTAGACTTGACAGCTCACCGACGGACAAATTCAAGGTATTTAACCAACTGCCTGTAAGTATGATTAAATAAGAATTTTTTATTATATTTTTCATATTTAAAGTGAATATTATTTATCTTGATATTTCAGATTTACTGGAGGTAATCAGGACACATTTCTACAAATTTATATTCAACTTTTAATCGAGTTTTCTTTTCATTTCAGATTTTTCACGGGGAATTGCTGCACAAGCCCTAATTTTTATTTGTACAATTATTTAAATAAACTTTTCTCTTTTTTCCAGGTTTTACTTAAAGTGGCAAACAATAGCAAGGAGCGAAGGAAACTTTAATTAAGATTTGTAAGTATATATTGAATTTAAAATCTTCAAATTACTTATTAATGGTTTAATTTCAGCAATATGCCCAACAGAAAATGTATCCGAGGGTGCCCGTTGAGAGTCCCCCTTCACAATTTTCCCCCGAAAGGAGAAATGTCCAGGTGAGAACTACTTTTATGTAGATGTACATATTGTGTGCGGTAATTGTATCTTTTAGGAGACAACTGCTAAAACACGCCCGAAATTATCGGCGAAGGTATCAAGAGACGCGTTTTGACCTCGGTAACAAGAATCTGCAAGCGGATTTTCGAGTTTTTGTGTCAGTGAAGAGATATTTGCAATTAAAGTTGACAATTTTCTGTCATTTTCTTCTGGTCAAAACGCGTTGTTTGATACCACTCCTAAAGGAAACAATTACCTTGTGTGCTTGTGCGAAGCTTTTCCACACACCCAAAAATGGTAATTATTTAAGACCGTCACCGAGTGCTAAAACACGTACAAAATTTTCGGGAGAGGTATCAGGAGACGTGTATGGATTTCAGAAATCATAATCCGAATCCGGGGAACAATCATTTTTCGTAGTTTGCAAGAAAGTTAACACTTCTTATACCTCTTCCAACATTCTTGGTAATAATTTACATCTAACGTCAGCTCTAAAAACTGCACTAGAAATATCGATATTGGTACCCAGAGACGCGTTACGGTCCCAGGAACCATAATCCGGTGGGGGAAACCCAAGATTTTTAGTAGGTTGCAAGATATTTGCAAGCAAACTTAACAATTTTCTGTAATTTTCATGTGGTTGTTGTAGACAAAGATATAGGGTGTACCGTAAAGTAGAGAAGTGTGCGTTTGTGACGAAATACTCTGGATCGCGTAGTCGGTGTTGGCCCAGCTAAGGGTTATGTTTTTGAAGCGCGGCCGAAGGCCGCCTGCGCAGAAAGTTGTTCTACACATAAATACCTTGGATCAAGCCCCCTATTTGGAATCGGACCTGGGTCATTTTTTGTTTTTTTGTCAATAACTTTTAAAACACTACAAATAATGAATTTCCTTATTATGGTTTCCAGGATTATGGTTCCTGGGACCGTAACGCGTCGCTGGGTACCAATATCGGCAATTCTAGTGCAGTTTTTGCAGTTGACGTTGGATGTAAAGTATTACCCATTCTTTAACGTGTTTTAGCACTCGGTGGCAATTATCAACAAGTAAGGAAGCCTAAGTTCGGGTGGAACCGAACATTAAATACCCAGCTGTGTATAAGTGGTCATGGTAAATTGCTAAATTGTTGTGGAGTTATGACCTATAGAGGTTTCAAACTTTTTCTACTACCATGTGCGCAATCTGATAAATAGAAATGGATATGTGTCTGTGTGTGTTTCGTCCAAAATACTTAACCGATCTTTATGAAACTTTCCAGTAGATTCTTGGGTTCACTGGTTACTGTACAGGCTAAATATAGTTTTGAAAAAAAAAGGCGGTGCCACGCCCCCATGCTATTTACTCTTGTATAGGCGTCCAAGGTACTTAACCGATCTTTAGGAAATTTTCACAGTAGATTCCTGGTTCTAGCATAGGTTATTTATAATTTTGAAAATCGTAGATAGTATACCTCGTTTCATGTTTCGTAATCATATTTAACGCGGTTCTGAAGCTAATAATAGGTGAAAATTGACATTTGGTTCATTTATATGTGGGCGGTGCCACGTTGGGTATAAAAATAGTATGTATATGTGTGGTATTTGCATTTTAGTATTTGTTTCCTTGTGTGGAAAAGCAATATTAACAATAAACCTTATTTATTTTTCCAAAACAGGGAGACAGGACTTCACCCACCGGTCTGGAAGAATACGCCATCGTTGAGCGGCACTTAGATATCGAATCAGATCTGGAGAAAATATCCATCATATTTAGTATTTTAGTTAGTAATAAAGTCGTAAACAGGTTTCTATTAAATATGTATATTTACGCAAAAGTTTTAATATAACTTAATTGTAAAAATTGTATGTAATTCATATAAAACGAAATATTAAATTAAAAATATATATATAAACAAGAGTGTACTGTAGTCGAATTTAATATCGCCGCAAATATGCCTCTGCATATAGCACACTCATTTAGTTAAGCATTCTCCACCTCCTCCGCATTGTCAGCTTCTTCAGCTTTCGCGAACGCCCTTTGTGCCTCTTCTCGACGTTCTGCACATATAAAAAGATTTGTTAAGTTTACCTTGGCAAACACAAAAATTTTCGGTAATTGTTTTCTTTAGGAGACAACTACTAAAACACATCCAAAATGTATCAAACAACGCGTTTTGACTTCGGTATCAACAATCCGAAAGCGGATTTTCAATTTTTTGTTTCAGTGAAAAGTTATTAGCAAAACACCCAAAAATGACCCAGGTCCGATCCCAAATAGGGGGGTGATCCAAGGCATTTTTGTGCAGAACACCTTCCTGCGGCCGCGCATCCCCAGTATTCCTGCGCGGAACAAAATTTTGCACATTTTGTAACACCTAATATGTGTGATTACAACCGAATGAAAATTGCAGAAAAATGTCAACTTTAATTGCAAATAACTCTTGACAGAAATATAAAATCGAGTTTCCGCTTTCAGATTATTGATACCGAGTTAAAAACGCATCGTTTGATACCCCTCCCGACATTTTTGGACGTGTTTTACCAGTTGCCTCCTAAAGGAAATAATTACCGAATTTTCTACTCACCAAAGCAATTTTTCACTTCATTTTCCTTGATGGCAGATGGTGCAATATCTGCTATTAAAAGGTTGAAGATGAATTTGTTGTATTTTGTGCTGACTCGAGTTACTTTTGCTATATTTACACGCAATTAAAAAAATCTCTGCTTGCCACAACTTTGTTTACGTATTAGGAAGCAATGACATAGCAAATACGAATATCAACAAAACGCAATGCCAAAAGGCATATGCACATGGCTGTATTTTAATACACTAAAATGCTTTAAAAAAGGACTTAACCTTTAATTTAAAGTTAAAAAAACAACAAAAAACTTGATTGAAATATAAAAATATCTTCTTTTAACAACAAATAGGATATTATAAAGGCTATATTTTCAAAAATATGCTAGGTTTATGGCTTTTTAATATTTTGCTTTAAAAATCTTAAAGTTTTCTTCAAATAATGTGTCGAGAACTGTGCGTGTGTTTAAATGCGTTTTTAGCGATCAGCTGTTAGTTGCGCTACTAGTAGAGATATACTATGGTTAGCGTCTTGGCTACACCAACACACATACCTGGCGAATGGCGATAGTATTGCCATTTAAAAAACATTTCCGACTATTTATTTTAAAGCTTGTAACGCTAATCATCAACATATAACATGGCAGCTGAAAAGCGTACTCGCGGCCCAGTCGGAAACGGTCTTAAATCGACGAAAGCTCCGCGCATTTCATAGTCTTCTCCTAGCTTGTAGCGTAATATGGATCAACCTCTGTCGAAGCTGATTGAAATCCTTGAGAACCAGATACGGTGCAAGGGTTAAAAATCGATCCGAAGTCTTTCACACAGGCGGACAGACGGACACTACGAGCTTTATACTTTATACATAAAAAAAAAAATTCTGACGAGTACATGAAAATCGCCGAAACACTTGTATTTTTATTTTTTCTCCCCTTTCCGAAAAAGTATATTTGGTTAATAGGACAGAATGTGTGTAACGCGGTGTAAGTAAAGCAGTATGCATGCATTTATTTATTTATTTTTATTTATTTATGTGAAAACTATAAGCTATATGTCTGCTAGCCATGTTTAAATAATTAATACTTTGCCAAACCTTTTACTATATTTATACATTATTCAATCCCTTAAACGGTTTTATAACAACCATGCAACTTTTGTAAAAAGTGGAGTATGCCCCTTGAATATCCCTTTACTACTTTTGCTACTACAATTTTATAATTGTGTGTTTGCATATATTCACATATCCTAACATAAAAAATACCGAGCTTGCGCAGAAATTAATTTGCACTCATAATATTTATTTATTTATTTATTTATTTATGTGAGTCTACAGTACAGAATACCTTACATACTAGAACAATTTTACATAGGACCCCCAAGGAGTTAGTATAAATAAAACGTGATAGATAAACATAAATTTCTTACTTACAAATAGAATTAAGAATTTTCACAAAATTCGATTTAGATAACGCAAAATCAAGCTGATTTGAAGATAAAAACAAAGCATTAAATTCTCGCAGTGCACGAGCAATAGGTGCATTAATAGCATAATTTGTTCGGAAGTTGTCTCCATAAAAAGGGTAATAACTCCGGATGTTTCTTTGCGGAATATTAAAACTAATCCGCTATAGTAAGATTAGGCAGTCAATGTTGCCATTTATAATATTGAATACAAAGGAAAGGGAAAGAACTTTTCTGCGTTTATCCAATGAATCCAAATGAATTAGCAAACGGCGAGATTCATAGGACGGAGCCGGATCTTCAAACGGTAGTGAACGTAGCGCATGTTTTAGAAAAACTTTCTGACCTCGTTCAATCCTACTAATCGAGAATTCATCGTACGGCCTCCAGATGAAAACAGCGTACTCCAAGTGCGATCGTACATGAGAGCTAAAAAGCTGTTTGAAAGTATACGGGTCAGAAAACTCAAAGGAGTTTCGGCGAATAAAGCCAAGAACTGAATATGCTTTTGAGAGTATGAAGTTTATGTGACGATTGAACGTAAACTTAACGTCAAACACTACTCCCAGGTCCTTAAACTCTGATACAAATTGAAGTACGTCATTAGCAATCTTAAACGATGTATTGAGAATGGTTGGACGCCTTGAAAATGGTAGATGAAAACACTTCTTAATATTTAGAGAGAGTCGTGACTTCTCACACCACCGAAAAAGATTATCTAAGTCTGTTTGAAGACGAATCGGAGATCTTACATCGCAAACATTTGAAAAAATTTGTAAATCGTCCACATAGAGCAAAAACTTTGAGTGCGTGAAGCACCCGCTATTGTCATTGATGAAAAGTATAAAAAGGAGCGGGCCTAATATGCTGCCTTGGGGAACGCCTGAGGTGGCAACAAAATGGTACGAGAGCACACCATCGATGGTAACTGCACATAACCTACCCGTTAAATAAGATTTAAGCCACAATAAAAAAGAAAAGTGGAAACCAAAGCACGATAACTTATGTAGTAGTATCGTGTGTGAGACTTTATCGAACACATTGCGCAGATAGGATAGTAGCAATATTGAAGTATTACATATACGGTGTGCCCTTAGTCATGAGCCAAAAGAATTAGTGCAAATGTGTAATTACTCAAGTGCAGAAAAAAACTATGAATGACTAACACACAAAGAGAGAAAACATCCCTTCAAAAAAGAAGATTAGTACAGGATGCATCCGGGATGAGTCGCAAAGGAGAATACGACTAATTACGGTTCTGAACACTTTATATGGGTTGAACGGTTCAACTTCGCTCTCTTTAGAGATTACTCACACCATTTTTCGAGGGATTGAAGTGATCGTATACATACATGTGTCAAACATTTATAACTGTGTTGAGCTTAAACTACCCTGTAAAAAACGACAGAGTATCAGAGTACTCCAAGTGCATACTCGTTTGGTAAAATTGCTTATTTGGTATCGTTTTACACGTGCACATACTCAAATAGTTGTCATAGTAAAAAAAATTGTTTTCGAGAACAAAATTGCTTTCGAAAATAAATTAAAATAATACTTTTGGAGCAAAAACAAACTGAGACTGCAGATAGGTCCTGTAAGAATACTTGTTAAAATTCTTACGCGAGTTGTGTCGTGACCCCCGAAGAGCAACTTTGCCTGTCTTAAACCTGGCGTATTGTAGCAGTGTATATCTATTTCAGACATTCTCTCATTAGTTGTGGACCAATTGATAGCAGCGGCTCGGGGCCAATTGGTGTTGCTGTCGCCGTGTTTCTCGCTAAGTTATCCGCCTGCTCATTTTTATCAACCCTCTGTGACCAGAAACCCAGGCCAGCTGTAAAGTGCTGCGGGCTCCGAAGTGTTTCAGGTGATGGCACTATAAAGCTGTTCTCTGATTATGTTTATGTATGGAAGAAATTTCTTTATGTATCGAAGAAGTTTCTTTATGTATGGAAATTTAACAGTATAGGGGATAGACAATTCTCTCTCTCTCTCTATGGCGCGATATACAACAGGTATATCATCATAAACCTCCTAAGAGATTTTTGCGCCAAGCTTCTCTTCCAATTTGTGGTATGTCGATTTGAATTTTCCCTACAAATTGGTGGGACCTACAGTTTTTTGCCGACTCCGAACGGCATCTACAAAGGAGATGAATTTTTTCTGAGAAGCCTGTCATGGCAGAAATACACTCGGAGAGTTTGCCAAACCACTGCCGAGGGGCGACCCCGTTTTGAAAAACTTTTTTCAAATCACTTTTGATGTTACCTGTACCAGGGCTCGAACCATGGACCTTCGGTGTGGTAGGCCGGCAACACTACCTTCACACCACGGATAGACAATTAGGTTTAAGTATAACACTTGGACCGCAGGCATATAGTACTCTCTTCTCTTCCCTACACTTCATCCAGGCACAAATCCTTTAGAAAGTCAAGAAGTTTCTTCGGGATAAGAGATCGTATTTGGTCATGCTTTGGCCAGGGTAGCCCAAGATGCTTCCCTCTTTTCCGGTAGATAGCATCGCGCTCGAAAATAATCGTCTCAGAGATCTCATTCGCCATGTGACCAAACCAGCAGAGGCTGCCTTTTTTCGGCAGGGACCCTACTTTCTCGTGGAAACAGGAGTCTTCAGTCCCTGATGAAGTGCCGACCTCATTTGCTTCCTCTACTTTCCCTTCAGGTGCTGCTTCAGGGGCCTTGATGCCTTCTGTTGGCAGGGCCTCTTAAAAACGAAAATAAACCTATAATTTAGCCTAAAACTAGCCTCCGTATCCCCTTGTATGGGTCTTTGTTCATATCCAAGTTTAGCTGAAGACCAGTATCTTCAACCCTTCTATTGATCATACGCCACACCTACGTGCTCAGACCCTCGTTTTTCGCTCGTAGTACCCCTATCGAGAACTCGTACGATCTTCTCTTGTTTGGGCGGTACATCGTCCACTTTTCTTATGCAAGTTAAGGCTACCCGCACAAATTCGCTAACTTCGTAAACTTAGCTGATGCTACATTTTTGTTTAAGCTCAGCTCACGCTACACAACACTACTTTTGCCTACGTGACCAAGATCGAGCGACTTTACGATGGGGCATGCGCATTAACATCATTGCTCTCACACTTAATTTAAAACCCGTTTTGAGAAAGAACTAATGAGTTATGAGTTGCATGGCCTAGCGAAAATCGTTGGTGAAATTGCCTCGAGCTTGGGTTTGATTGAGGAAAGCACTTTTATTAAAAATCAGAATAAAAATTGATATTGAAACCAAAGGTTTTTCTAAACTTATTAAGTGGCGCCCAACGTGGGCGTGTCCAATAAATATTACGCAACTTGTTTCAAATGGTCAACCGCACTGACCAATTTTACAAGAATAATTCCTATAAGAAGAAAAGAACCAGGGTCACAATCCATCAGCATGAGATATTTGGAGCAGTGAATCATAAATTTTTCGCCTACACTTACTTGGACAATTGGGATATTGTAGAATTCCATATAAGCAGCCTTTATTTTAACCCCAAATTTATTGAACCAGTTTTCGTAATTAAATATGTAAGTAATAATTAAAACTGATAACAATTTCATGTGAGGAATAAAATATAAATTTTGATATAAAAAATCGGGAGACTTAAGTGTTAATAGTCCCTTTTCGTGTCGTATTGATATTTGTTCTCCATCCTTAAAAACCGCAAACTTAGAAAATTAAAAATCGTTATATCAGGCGATAAAAAAATTTCACTGCATTTGTGCAAAATTAGTGACACGTAGTTCCCAACTTACGTAACATACACGTTCTAAAGTAAGATCGGCTAAATATTTTCTTGCTGGGAATTTTCGCATAGAATTTTTCGTTCCAATTTAAAAAAAAAACTGCAAAGTTTTTCAGATCAAATAAGCGCTGTATCAGGCGAAAAGAAACATAGACTTCCGTGAATTATTTTGAAACGTAGTAACATAATTTGTCAGATTGCATAACATATCCCCGTTTAAAACAGGGTATACGAATTTTTAATAACGAAATAGTACACCCAGTCTTTTACGGCTGTAAAAATACACATTCTACATAATGCGAAAAACGAACCATAGATTGTTCAGTTTACATATAGTTGTTAAAGTGCTTACAGCCATCAGGAAATCGTCAAATAGTGGTTTCGGTAGTTTCTGCAGAATGGAAATCACAAGAGAGCAAGTTTTAGAAATCGTAAGAGCCTCACGGCCCAAATTTACGAACTTACTCTAGCCCTAAATCGCCTTAAACCACCATGTGTTGAACCCTACCAACCCGTCGCAATTAACCCTTTAATAGAGTCAGGAAATGCTAGTTTAGACTTAGTCAAGTCTTTACCCGAAATTAGTGGCGATGCCTCGTGTTACCCAGCTTGGCGCTCCGCTGCCGCCTTTGCCATTAATTACTACCCTGAGGGTTCCGAAAAAATTGTATGTGGCAATGGGTATTTTCCGAAATAAAATTACGGGTGCTGCGAATTCAAAACTGTCGCGTTTCAATACTGTGACGAATAGTGGCAACGACGAAGTTATAAAGGCTCTATATGATCGTGCAAGAGCAAACGCTCTACGAGTATTCATTCCAGGTCTTCGACGTCCGCTATGTGACATCTTATTTTCCTCGTCCCCAAAGGATCTGCCCACTGCCTTGGCCGTAGCACAGGAGCTTGAGATGAATCACAAGCGCTATGATTTCGCCCAAACCTTTGCAATGGGTAGTTCAGTCAAACCAAACAAAGTAAGAGCAACAATGCCTCACTATAATTTTAATCCACAAAATGAACCAAAGCGGTTATGAAATCATAACAATAAACCGAGTCCAATGAATGTTGACCATGGCACATCTTTGTTACAATCAAGTCAACTTGATAGGTGTACAACATGGTACCTCGAAAGTACTAAAGAAAGTACGGGGTCTGCGGATGGCAGAGTTGAGCCCTGAGCATCCAGATTTAAGTAGCCATCTCTTACACTTGGCGCATTGAACCGAATGCGACCGTTTAATATAAATTTTCTTCCAGCAAACGCAGCAGATCCAATCTCTTGGTCCAGGGTTGGGTTCGACCCCAGCCCGTAACAAGAGACAGTGGAGCAACCCAGCTGCAAGGGTTTGTCCCGAGGATGACAATTTAAGGGTGGGGCGGGACGGATTGGACAGGGTACACTGAAATAACAGCCTCTCGCCGGGTAAAAAACCCGGATCATTCCGGTACGATAGAACCTGCTGTTGTGGGAATATTACCTCTCCGGCGGAGTCGGGAAATTATGGTCGACTGTCAAGGCCCTATCCAAACCCACCAAATACAATGACAAAATCAGACGCCAGGAAATGCGCGAGCTTCTTTTGCCGGTTGTTTATAATACGCCCACCTGCAGATAGGACTAAGAGAAGAGTCATCCAAAGTGCGCACAAATACTCCACTGCGCCTATTGCCGTCTCAGTAGCAGAGGTCAAGGCCATAATGAAGGCCAAACCCTCAAAATCCATCGGACCCGACGGAATCGCCCTGAAGATGATTAAACACCTAGGCCACTAGGGACAGAGTTATTAAGCGGCTCTTTTCAACCTCTCTCTAACTACTTTCATACCTGAGAGATGGAAGCAGGCGATTGTAGTTCCTCTACTGAAACCAGAGAAGCCGGTGAGCCAAGGATATTCTTATCGTCCGATATCCCTCGTTTCAACGGTCGCGAAGTTACTAGAGACCATTCTACTCCAAAACTTTACTGCAAATCTGCAATTGGCCGATCACCAGCATGGTTCCACAAATCTCACAGCCCTACATCCGCTTTGAATGCCATTACAACGCAAATAAATCATGGTTTGAATCAACATCCTCCAAACCATAGGACGGTTGTCGTTGCACTTGACCTATCTAAAGCATTCGATACCGTCAACCATGCCAAACTCCTCCGAGACCTAGAACAGGCACCGCTCCCTGCCCACCTTAAAAGGTGGACCCTCATTACCTCAATGGTCGACAGGCATCAGTCAAATACAGGAACGAGAAATCTAGGCCACGAAGAATAAAACAAGGGGTGCCGCAAGGTAGTGTTCTCTCTCCCCTTTTGTTTAATTTCTATATTTCGATACTTCCCCCACCCCACAAGAGAGAGTCTCCATTGTTTCCTACGCTGACGACTGCACGATAATTACCTCGGGCAAGGATCCCTTCATTAACGAACTCTGTACTAGAATCAACAGTTACCTCCGTGACCTTTCCAGCGTCTTCACCGAGCGAAATCTGACCCCATCTCCGACTAAATCGACGGCGACCCTGTTTACGACATGGAATGCGAAGATGGGGCAAGACTTAAATGTCCACGTAGACGGAGTACCTCTACCTACTGAAACCAATTGAAGGAAATTGCAAGTCTGCCAAAACACCGCCGTCAGAACTGCTACGGGATGTCTGCTTATGTCATCTGGGTCCCACGTCCATCAAGAGGCAAAATTGCTCAATTTTCAAGAGCACGCGGAACTCTTGAGTAGACAGTTCCTTCTGAGCTGTCATAAACCCAGTCATCCAAATCGACATCTATTGGATGAAGCCCCGCCCCCCAGAGACATAAGGAGACATCTTCGTAAGCACTACGATGAAATCCAGCACCACATCTCTTTGCCACTTGATCGGCGGAACCATAGGCGGGATCTAAATGACCTCCACACTGCGTCGGTAGATAGATCTTTCAGATCTCGGCCTGTGAATCCCGTTATCCGTACTCAGCCACCTGAATTGGCTGAAGAGGAGCGTGTACTTCCGAGGGAGACTAGAGTCATGCTAGCACAACTTCGTTCTGTATATTTTAATAGATTAGGTTAAACTATTACTTATCCAGACTGAACCCCACCCTACCAAACACTTGCCCTGCATGTGATATGTCCCCTCATGATACCAAACATCTCTTCTCCTGTTCAGTCGAACCTACTCTTTCCACACCTGCATCAGTCTTGTCCAATCCTTTGGAAACTGCGCGTTTCCTCGGACTTCCGTTAGAAGAGCCTGATGGCATTTTAGAGTGATCGAGCCCATTGGGCAGGACGAAGCACTGTTAACAACAACAACAACTTTCGTCCATTAATTAATAAAAACACTAATACGTTTGCTCACCCAAATTGCACCCTACCTTACAATACCAATGTCGAGGCTACAATTCGTACCACTACAGACAACCCAATGTTTAGCAAAAGTTACCCGTACCCAATTTCAGCAGCAGAGCTCATAAATTCTGAAATAAAATCTTTCCTAGAAGAGGGCATAATTCGCAAGTCGTCTTCACCCTATAATTCGCCCGTCCACGTAGTAACAAGAAAGGGTCTTGACGAAAATGGCAAACAAAAACTACGTATGGTGATAGAAAATTAACGAAAACACCATCTCTGATCGATATCCCATACCAGACACTTCTGTCATCCTGTCCAATTTAGGAAAATCAAAGTTTTTCTCCACGCTAGATTTGAAGTCAGGATTTCACCAAATTAACTTGCCGAGAAAGATAGACCAAAAACAGCATTCAGTGTAAATAATGGCAAGTACAAATTTTGCCGCTTGCCATTTGGTTTGAAAAGTTTTCCAAAAAGAAGTGGAGCTTTTAGGATTTGTAGTGTCGCAGAACCGATTAAGAACTTGTCCAAACAAAATCAACGACATTTTAAACTACAAAGGTACAGAAACTTTACGCTCTCTGCGATCCTTTCTTGGTCTCGCGGGATATTACCGCAGATTCGTTAAAGATTATGCAGCCATCGTCAAACCGCTGACGAATTATTTGCGAGGAGAGAAATAACAAACCAAAAAAAATCCAAATAAAATTGGACTCCGAAGCCATGTCAGCCTTTAATAGAGTTAAGAAAATGCTTGCTTCTGAAGATGTTTTGCTCTAACACCCGGATTTAAGCTGGCCTTTCGATCTTACTACAGATGCGTCTTCAAATGCTTTAGGCACCGTGTTGTCCCAGAAAAATAGGCCGATAACCATGATTTCCCGAACGCTTTCTCGAACAGAACAAAATTATGCCACCAATGGGCGTGAGCTACTAGCTATAGTTTGGGCATTGAAGACCCTTCGGCACTATCTATATGGCGTCAAAAACATTCATATTTTCACAGACCACCAGTCGCTTATCTTTTCAACTTCGGATAAAAATCCTAACACTTAAATGAAAAGGTGGCGTGCTTTCGTCTAAGAGTTTGCTCCAATGTTTCATTATAAGCCAGAAAGTGAAAACAAGGTGGCAGATGCGCCCCCCAGACAGTTCATCAATAACATCAGTGAGTCAACGGACACGGCTCATAGTGAGGAATCATTGAGTAATGTTGAAAAAACGGTCAAATGCTCTATAAATCAAATTAAAAACCAACTAATACTCAGAAGCGTTATACCTAAATAAAGTGACAAAAATTGTTTATTTTTCAAAACCATGTCGATTCGCTGGAAAACTTGTTTTAATGTCTTAAAACCGCCATAAATCTAAATAATACCAACGCGATTCATTGTGACCTTCCAAAACTTTCCGAAATACAAACAGACACAGAAATTTTTGTGATAGATTTGACAAATAAAACGGATCAATTAGAAACAGTCGTTGCAGAGCATAACCGCGCACACCGCTGTCTGCAAGAGAATTTTAAACAAATTTCTCGAGAATATTATTTCCCAAATATCGAAAAAATGTTAAAGGCTATCATTACAAACTGTAGGATATGTCTAAAAAATAAATATCAGCGTATACCGGTAAATATCGAAATATTCAAACACCGTTTCCAAAGATGCCTGGCGAGATCCTACACATGGACATTTTTTTCCAGACAAACAACATTTCCTAACCTGTATGGATAAGTTTTCGGAATACGCTGTAGTCAAACCTATTCAATCGCGCTCTACATTAGATATCAAGGAAGCTTTGCTAGAAACACTTCTAATATTTAAAAACACCAAAACTATTGTTTCGGACAATGAGAAAGCCTTTCATTCGATGACAATTAAAACTCTTCTTAGGGACAACTTTTCGACCGAACAATTTTTCATTCCGACGTTACATAGCCAAAGTAAGGGGCAGGTTGAAAGATTCCATTTAACCTTGATGGAAATAGCCCGATGCATAAGAGAACAACAACAGCTGAGCGAGACTATTGATCTGGTGCTGCTGGCTACTCATAAGTACAACAACACCATTCATTCTATAACAAACGCTAAACCTATCGACATTAGTCATAATTGTTCGAATGAGGATTTGGAAACGATACGCGAAAGATTGTGTCAAGAGCAGGAGAAAGTTTTAGGTAGACGGAATAAAAATAATAAAATGAAAACCTATGAACCTGGCGAGAAAGTATTTTTGAGGAGAAATAGACGTCTAGGAAACAAATTTAACAAGATATTTGTTGAAAAAGTTGTGGAAAATGATCTAGGCAGCACGGTCTTGATCGATGGAGAAATCAGCCTTTTGATTTTTCATGATAGTTTAATTCGTGGAAGTTAAATTGCTACAATGACGCGAAAAATCCGTAATCGTTCAAAAAAATTAATCAGAAAATGAAATATATTATCAGTTCTGATTATTTACAACTTCCTGATAAAATCAGAATTGTAAATATACTCTTTAAACTGAGTTTAATTTTCACCATTCTTTGAATTGTTGCATTAATTTTAATTTTAAGAAACGGTTACTTGTAATTATAGTATATATAAGGATCGAAGAAATTTTTTGTTAAAAAATATGGAATTCACGCTCAATCAAGCTTATCACCTTCAACATTAATAACGCCTTTAACCACCCATTTGCTACCTTAACGTGCTGTGAATAACGATCCGGTCTACATAAGCCAACAAGTCATATTTTGAACCTAACTAATCGGACCTCTGAGCCACAGCTTTTTAGTAGCTGAAACGGGGATGTTTCGAACTCGACAAGGAGAGTAGTTAAGGCTACCCGCACAAATTCGCTAACTTCGTACACTTAGATGATGCTACATTTTTGTTTAAGCTCAGCTTACGCTACACAACACTACTTTTGCCTACGTGACCAAGATCAAGCGACTTAATGATGGGGCATGGGCAGTAACATCATTGCTCTCACACTTAATTTAAAACCCGTTTTGAGAAAGAACTAATGAATTATGAGTTGCATGGCCTAGCGAAAATCGTTGGTGAAATTGCACCGAGCTTGGGTCTGATTGAGGAAAGCACTTTTGTTAAAAATCAGAATAAAAATTGATATTGAAACCGAAGGTTTAACCCGAGTTTTTCTAAACTTGTTAAGTGGCGCCCAACGTGGGGCCTGTCCAATAAATATTACGCAACTTGTTTCAAATGGTCAACCGCACTGACGAATTTTTCAAGAATTATTCCTATAAGGAAGGGAAGGACGAACAAAGCGACAGGTCACAAAAGAACCAGGATCATAATCCAACAGCTTGAGATATTTAGAACAGTGAATCATCAATTTTTCGCCTACACTTACTTGCACAGTTGGGATATTGTAGAATTCCTTATAAGAAGCCTTTATCTTAACTTAAAATTTATTGAACCAGGTTTCGTAATTACATATGTAAGTAATAATTAAAACTGATAATCAGTGATAGGGTGACCCCCTATCGTGCGATTTCTTTAATTTAATGCTGGAGAAAATAATACAAGCTGCAGAACTTAACCGCGCTGGAACAATATTTTATAAAAGCGTGCAACTGTTGGCATATGCTGACGATATTGATGTCATTGGCCTTAACAACCGCTCCGTAACTTCTGCTAACTCCAAATTAGAAAAAGAAGCGGAGAAAATGGGATTGGTGGTGAACGAGGGCAAAACGAAGTACCTTCGAAGAATTACTCTAGCAAACAAATGCTACTTCGGACTGAGTAGGCAATTGAAAAGTAAAGTCCTCTCTCCACGAACGAAAATAACACGCTACAAGTCACTCATCGCACCCGTCCTGCTATATCGTGCAGAAGCGTGGACACAAACAACATCTGATGAGGCGGCTCTGGGAGTATTCGAGAGAAAGGTTCTTCGAAAGATTTGTGGACCTCTACGCGTTGGCGACGGCGTGTACCGAAGAAGATTTAATGGTGAGATGTATGAACTCTACGCAGACGCCGACATAGTTCAGCGAATTAAAACACAGCGGCTTCGCTGGCTAGGCAACGTAGTGCGAATGAGCGAAGATGCTCCAGCCCAGAAGGTATTCTTATCGGCACCCGCCGGTGGAAGCAGAGGAAGAGGGAGACCACCACTCCGATGGAAGGACCAAGTGGAGACCGATTCGCGATCCCGCGGTGTTTCCAATTGGCGCCGGAAACGACTGGCGAGCTATGTCTGACGGTCAAAATCGCCCAGGCGGTTAGATGACCATTTAAAGAAGAAGAAGATAATCATTTCATGTGAGAAATAAAATTCCCAATTCCGTAACATACACGTGTTCAAAACTACTTTCTCAAAACTAAAAAAGGTTCGATATATATGTGTAAAAGCAACAAAAAGTTATTTTTTCATCAATTTGTTTTTCCATCTTTTTAAACCGCAAACTTAGAAAATTAAAAATCGCTATATCAGGCGATAAAAAGATTTCACTGCATTTGTGCGAAGTTATTGAAACTTAGTTCCCAACTTACGTAACATACGAGTACACGTGTTCTAAAGTAAAATCGGCGAAATATTTTCTTGCTGGAAATTTTCGCATAGAATTTTTCATTCCAATTTAAAAAAAAAACTGCAAAGTTTTTCAAATCAAATAATCGCTGTATCAGGCGAAAAGAAACATAGATTTCCGTGAATTATTTTGAAACGTAGTAACATACTTTGTCAGATTACATAATATATCCCCGTTTAAAACAGTTAGGGTATAAGAATTTTGGATAACGAAATAGTACACCCAATCTTTTAACTTTTACGGCTGTAAAAATACACATTTTACGTAGTGCGAAAAACGAACCATAGATTGTTCAGTTTACATATAGTTGTTATGGCTTACAGCCATCAGGAAATCGTCGAATAGTGGTTTCTGTAGTTTCTGCAGAGTGGAAATCACAAGAGAGCAAGTTTTAGAAATCGTAAGAGCCTCACGGCCCAAATTTACGAACTTACTCTAGCCTTAAATCGCCTTAAACCACCATGTGTTGAACCCTACCAACCCGTCGCAATTAACCCTTTAATAGAGTCAGGAAATGCTAGTTTAGACTTACTCAAGTCTTTACCCGAATTTAGTGGCGATGCCTCTGCGTTACCCAGCTTGGCGCTCCGCTGCCGCCTTTGCCATTAATTACTACCCTGAAGGTTCCGAAAAATATTATATGGCAATGGGTATTTTCCGAAATTAAATTACGGGTGCCGCGAATTCAACCCTGTCGTCTTTTAATACTGTGCTCAGTTTTAAGGCAATAATCGCTAGGTTAGACCAAACCTATGCAGATAAAAGACCAGTTCATGTTCTGAAAACTGAACTAAGTATTCTAAGGCAAGGTCATTTGTCAATTGCAGACTACTATGACTCGGAGGACAAACATTTGAGTCTTATCATAAATAAGCAAATAATGACGAATAGTTGCACCGACGAAGTTATAAGGGCTCTAAATGATTGTGGAAGAGCAAACGCTCTACGAGTATTCATTTCAGGTCTTCGACGTCCGCTATATGACATCTTATTTTCCTCGTCCCCAAAGGATCTGCCCACTGCCTTGGCCGTAGCACAGGAGCTTGAGATGAATCACAAGCGCTATGATTTCGCCCAAACCTTTGCAATGAGTAGTTCAGTCAAACCAAGCAACGTAAGAGCAACAATGCCTCACTATAATTTTAATCCACAAAATGAACCAAAGCAGTTATGAAATCATAACAATAAACCGAGTCCAATGGATGTTGACCATGGCGCATCTTTGTTACAATCAAGTCAACTTGATAGGTGTACAGCATGGTACCTCGAAAGTACTAAAGAAAGTACGGGGTCTGTGGATGGCAGAGTTGAGCCCTGAGCATCCAGATTTATGTAGCCATCTCTTACACTTGGCGCATTGAACCGAATGCGACCGTTTAATATAAATTTTCTTCCAGCAAACGCAGCAGATCCAATCTCTTGGTCCAGGGTTGGGTTCGACCCCAGCCCGTAACAAGAGACAGTGGAGCAACCCAGCTGCCAGGGTTTGCTCCGAGGATGACAATTTAAGGGTGGGACGAGACAGATTGCACAGGGTTACACTGAAATAACAGCCCTTGGCCGGGTAAAAAAACCCGGGTCATTCCGCTACTATAGAACCGGCTGTTGTGGGAATGTTACCTCTCCGGCGGAGTCGGCAAATTATGGTCGACTGTCAAGGCCCTATCCAATCCGACCAAATACAATGACAAGGTCGCCATTGCAACAGCGTCAAATCGGACGCCAGGAAATGCGCGAGCTTCTTTTGCCGGTTGTTTATAATACATCCACCTGCGGATAGGACTAAGAGAAGAGTCATCCAACGTGCGCACAAATACTCCACTGCGCCCATTGTCGTCTCAGTACCAGAGGTCAAGGCCATAATGAAGGGCAAACCCTCAAAATCCATCGGACCCGACGGAATCGCCCTGAAGATGATTAAACACCTAGGCCACGAGGGACAGAGTTATTTAGTGGCTCTTTTCAACCTCTCTCTAACTACTTTCGTCATACCTGAGATATGGAAACAGGCGATTGTAGTTCCCCTACTAAAACCAGGGAAGCCGTCGAACCAAGGAGATTCTTATCCTCCGATATCTCTCCTTTCGCCGGTTGCTAAATTACTAGAGACTATTCTGCTCCCTTACTTTATTGCAAATCTGAAATTGGCCGACCACCAGCATGGTTTCCACAAATCTCACAGCACGACATCCGCTTTGAATGCCATTACAATCAGATAAATCATGGTTTGAATCAACAGCCACCAAACGATAGGACGGTCTCGTGGCACTTGACCTATCAAAGTCATTTGATGCGTTCAACCACGCCACACTCCTTCGAGACCTGGAAGGGACACCGCTCCCTTCCGGCCTTAAAAGGTGGACCGCTATTTACCTCAATGGTCGACAGTCATCAGTTAAATTCAGGAACACGGAATCTAGCCCACGAAGAATAAAACAAGGGGTGCCGCTAGGTGGTGTTCTCTCTCCCCTTTTGCTTAATTTCTAAATTTCGAGACTCCCCCCCCCCCTCCAGAGGGAGTCTCCATTGTTTCCTACACTGACGACTGCACGATAATAGCCTCGGGCAAGGGTCCCTCCATTGGCGAACTCTGTACTAGAATAAACCGTTACCTTCGAGACCTTTCCAGCTTCTTCATCGAGCGAAATCTGCTACGGGATGTCTGCTCTTGTCATCTGAGTTTCACCTCCATCCAGAGGCTAAATTATCAATGTTCAAGAGCACGCGGAACTCTTGAGTAGACAGTTCCTTCTGAACTGTCACAAACCCAGCCATCCAAACCGACATCTATTGAATGTAGCCCCGCCCCCAGAGACATAAGGAGACATCTTCGTAAGCACTACGATGAGATCCGGCACCACATCTCTTTGCCGTTTGATCTGCGGAACCATAGGCGGGCTCTAAATGGCCTCCACACTGAGTCGGTAGATAGATCTCTCAGATCTCGGCCTCCCGTTATCAGTACTCAGCCACCTGAATTGGCTGAAGAGGAGCGTGTACTTCCGAGGGAGACTAGAGTCATGCTAGCACAACTTCGCTCTGGATATTGTAATAGGATAAACTCTTACTTATCCAGACTGAACCAAACACATGCCCTGCATGTGGTATGTCCCCTCATGATACCACACATCTCTTCTCCTGTTCAGTCGAACCTACTCTTCTAACACCAACTTCACTCTGGTCTAACCTTGTTGAAACTGCGCGTTTCCTCGGACTTCCGTTAGAAGAGCCTGATGACAATTTAGAGTGATCGAGCCCATTGGGCAGGGCGAAGCACTGTTAACAACAACAACAACTTTCGTCAATTAATTAATAATAACACTAATACGTTTGCTCACCCAAATTGTGTCCCACCCCACAATACCAATGTCGAGGCCACAATTCGTACCGCTACAGACAACCCAATGTTTAGCAAAAGTTACCCGTACCCAATTCCAGCAGCAGAGTTCATACATTCTAAATTAAAATCTTTCCTAGGAGACGGCATAATTCGCAAGTCGTGTTAACCCTATAATTCGCCCGTCCACGTAGTAACAAAAAACGGTCTTGACGAAAATGGCAAACAAAAACTACGTATGGTGATAGAAAATTAACGAAAACACCATCTCTGATCGATATCCCATACCAGACACTTCTGTCATCCTGTCCAATTTAGGAAAATCAAGGTTTTTCTCCACGCTAGATTTGAAGTCAGGATTTCACCAAATTAACTTGCGCGAGAAAGATAAACCAAAAACAGCGTTCAGTGTAAATAATGGCCAGTGCTCCAAGCATTTTTCAGCGAGCCATAGATGATATTCTGCGCGATGAAATCGGTAAGACCTGCCATATTTATATCGATGATATTATTATCTTTTCACCCAACGAGCATTTACATCTGAATGACATTAATAGAATTTTAAACAAATTGGAAACTGCCGGTATGAGAGTTTCGCCCGAAAAGTCCAAAGTTTTCCAAAAAGAAGTGGAGTTTTTAGGATTTGTAGTGTCGCAGAACGGATTAAGAACTTGTCCAAACAAAATCAATGATATTTTAAACTGCAAAGTTCCAGAAATTTAACGCTCCCTGCGATCCTTTCTTGGTCTCGCGGGATATTACCGCAGATTCGTAAGCCATCGTCAAACCGCTGATGAAATATTTGCGAGGAGAGAATGGGCACGTAGAAGCTAACAAATCAAAAAAAGTCCAAATAAAATTGGACCCCGAAGCCATGTCCGCCTTTAATAGAATTAAGAAAATTCTTGCTTCTGAAGATGTTTTGCTCTAATACCCGGATTTAAGCTGCCCTTTCGATCTGAGCACAGATGCGTCTTCAAATGCTTTAGGCACCGTGTTGTCCCAGAAAAATAGGCCGATAACCATGATTTCCCGAACGCTTTTTCGAACAGAACAAAATTATGCCACCAATGAGCGTGAGCTACCAGCTATAGTTTGGGCATTGAAGACCCTTCGACACTATCTATATGGCGTCAAAAACATTCATATTTTCACAGACCACCATCCGTTTATCTTTTCAATTTCGGATAAAAATCCTTACACTAAAATGAAAAGGTGGCGTGCTTTCGTCTAAGAGTTTGCTCCAATGTTTCATTATAAGCCAGGAAGTGAAAACAAGCAGGCAGATGCGCTCCCCAGACAGTTCATCAATAACATCAGTGAGTCAATGGACACGGCTCATAGTGAGGAATCATTGAATATTGTTGTAAAAACGGTCAAATGCCCTTTAAATCAAATTAAAAACCAACTAATACTCACAAAAGCGTTATACCTAAATAAAGTGACAAAATTTATTTTTCAAAAACATGTCCGGCATACGATTTCCTTCGATTCGCTCGAAAACTTGTTTAAATGTCTTAAAACCGTAATAAATCTAAATAATACCAACGCGATTCAGTGTGACCTTCCAAACCTTTCCGAAATACAAAACGATTTAGTTTCTCTTTTTCTGGAAGTGAAATTTCTCCACACAGAAATTTTCGTGATAGATTTGACAAATAAAACAGATTAATTAGAAACAGTCGTTGCAGAGCATAGCCGCGCACACCGCTGTCTGCAAGAGAATTTTAAACAAATTTTTCGAGAATATTATTTCCCAAGTATCAAAAAATGTTAAATGTTTGTGTAGAAAATAAATATAAGCGTAAACCGGTAAATCTCGAAATAGGCAAAACACCTATTCCAAAGATGCCTGACGATATCCTACACATGGACATTTTTTTACAGACAAACTAAATTTCCTAACCTGTATGGATAAGTTTTCGAAATACGCTGTAGTCAAACCTATTCAATCGCGCTCTACATTAGATATCAAGGAAGCTTTGCTAGAAACACTTCTAATATTTAAAAACACCAAAACTATTGTTTCGGACAATGAGAAATCCTTTCATTCGATGACAATTAAAACTCTTCTTAGGGACAACTTTTCGATCGAACAATTTTTCATTCCGACGTTACATAGCCAAAGTAATAGTCCAATTACCCACCGACGCACGTACGTAGTACGTGTCAGCTGACACGACCTGTCTTATGAGAGTGCCATGTAAACGAACACTCACCGACGTTCAATTTTTCCGTATACGTAGAACGTTCCGTAAAAATCAAAGAAATTTTGATTTTTTCCGTAAGAACGTGTCAGCTGATTGCTCTCTCATATGACAGTGTTGCCTATTCATACGTGTGTATGCTGGTTGGTGGTCGTTTGCAGTTGCTTTACAAAAATACCTCAAAATACCTTATAAATTTTCGTAATAATGTTGAAATAACCTGAAATTACGATATTAAGTTGTTGCTTTTAAATAAATTGATTGGCTATAATTATTTATTATGAATTTCGGACACTCATAAAATGAAAAATAATTGTTTCAAAAGTACACGGCAAAGTACATGGCAACATTGTATTGAATGTAAACAACTGAAAATGGCTGATTTCTTCGTTGGTGCCACGGGCATAAGATTCCCTCAAACGTACGTACGTACGGGATACGTAAACGTACGTTACACACGTCGGTGGGTAATTGGACTATTGTGGGAGTGCCATGTAAACGAACACTCACTGACGTTCAATTTTTCCGTATACGTAGAACGTTTCGTAGAAATCAAAGAAATTTTGATTTTTTCCGTAAGAACGTGTCAGCTGATTGCTCTCTCATATGACAGTGTTGCCTATTCATACGTGTGAATGCTGGTTATGGATCGTTTGCAGTTGATTTACAAAAATACCTCAAAATACCTTTTAAATTTTCGTAATAATGTTGAAATAACCTGAAATTACAATATTAAGTTGTTGCTTTTAAATAAATTGACTGGCTATAATTATTTAATATTAATTTCGGACACTCATAAAATGAAAAATAATTGTTTCAAAAGTACACGTTTGAGTAAGCATGCATGAAAACTGATCAATGGCAACATTGTATTGAATGTAAACAACAGAAAATGACTGATTTCTCCGTTGGCGCCACGGGCATAAGATTCCCTCAAACGTACGTACGTACGTTACACACGTCGGTGGGTAATTGGACTATAATGGGCAGGTTGAAAGATTCCATTTAACCTTGCTGGAAATAGCCCGATGCATAAGAGAACAACAACAGTTGAGCGAGACTATTGATCTGGTGCTGCTGGCTACTCATAAGTACAACAACACCATTCATTCTATATCAAACGCTAAACCTAACGACATTAGTCATAATTGTTCGAATGAGGATTTGGAAACGATACGCGAAAGATTGTGTCAAGAGCAGGAGAAAGTTTTAGGTAGACGGAATAAAAATAATAAAATGAAAACCTATGAACCTGGCGAGAAAGTATTTTTGAGGAGAAATAGACGTCTAGGAAACAAATTTAACAAGATATTTGTTGAAAAAGTTATGGAAAATGATCTAGGCAGCACGGTCTTGATCGATGGAGAAATCATTCATAAAAGCAACTTACGATGAGTCTTGTTGAGCCTTTTGATTTTTCATGATAGTTTAATTTGTGGAAGTTAAATTGCTACAATGACGCGAAAAATCCGTAAGCGTTCAAAAAAATTTATCAGAAAATGAAATATATTATCAGTTCTGATTATTTACAACTTCCTGATAAAATCAGAATTGTAAATAGACTCTTTAAACTAAGTTTAATTTTCACCATTCTTTGAATTGTTGCATTTATTTAAATTTTAAGAAACGGTTACTTGTAATTATAGTATAAGGATCGAAAAAATTTATTGTTAAAAAATATGGAATTAACGCTCAATCAAGCTTATCACCTTCAACATTAATAACGCCTTTAACCACCCATTTACTACCTTAACGTGCTGTGAATAACGAGCCGGTCTACATAAGCCAACAAGTCGTATTTTGAACCTAACTATTCGGACCTCTGAGCCACAGCTTTGTAGTAGCTGAAACGGGGACGTTTCGAACTCGACAAGGAGAGTAGTTACGGCTACCCGCACAAATTCGCTAACTTCGTACACTTAGCTGGTGCTACATTTTTGTTTAAGCTCAGCTTACGCTACACAATGTACCGCCGTACAAAGCTGCAAGTTTTTTTTGTTTATTCCTGGTGCTGCAGGCGTTTTTTTTTGTTGAGCTCGATATCTTTTTTTGGCCATCACTGTACAAACCTCAACTACTCATTAAACAAAGCTATGTCAAAAGCAGGTGATTTTGAACTGTATTATCGACATATGAGTCTGACACTAGGGTATTATGCCACTTCCTCGGCAATCTATCTTTCTTTTCCTGTGGAGTTTCGGAGTGTCAACACCTTTAATAGTGTGAGGTTAATTTGAACCAAGGTATTTTAACCCCAAGCTATATACGCCTATATAGCTGTCGTCTAAGTTCTTTTTTTATATAAAAATATAAAAAAATATATAAGGCCATCGGCAATTAATGCTGCACCCACAAGCATCCATTTCACGGCTATTGAAATTAAAATTTATGATTTTTGCAAATTACCATCACAGATAGTGATTACCTTATGCATGTGGGTTGTTTGTGCATACCACAAGCAACCCTTTCTTACGTTTCCCTGTCTAACACAAACACGTGAGAACGTTCCACAATGCTTCATGGGTCGCTATAAGGCAACCGAAAACTCCCTCATCACCCAACAATCCGGATAGCTACGCTTCCTGAAGATTTCCCGCATCGAGTTCTACAAAAATTACAAATTTTAAAATCCATTTTTTCATACATAACCTAAAAAAATATATATTTATACACATGTAATGTAGTAGTTTTTTTGATATACCTAGTTGCTAATCGAACTTGAAGAAGAAGAAGTAGGTTAAAATTTTCGATAAAACAAAAGAAAAAGAAAAGGAAGGAAAAGAAAACAATGTAAATAAATGAATTTTTAGTTTCAAATAAGTTAGTACATACATAATTGTAATGAATAATTTTTAACTAAAGTAAATACAGTGGTACCCTCTATTTCCGTACCCACTGTATTTAGCTATACTATTTACAAAATATTCTTATTAGAATTTACAATTTTCTACAACTTATCCTGTTAGTTATACAACGTAACTAACCTACCTCAACAGCCGTTGATATTGTTATTGTTATACATCGGTCTCCCAAACTCGCTCCAGTATAATATGTGTGTACTTCTGTTCTCATTAATATCCAATTTGGATATATTTTTGGGTTATTTTTACAATTTTCTGCTCTTGCATTTGCTCCTTTTGCATATAGCCGCGGGCCTACATATTTACATACATATGTACATGCTTATATTTGTTTTGCACTAAATGCTGTGGTTATTAAAACCAATCAGCTGATAAGTTAGAGATTTAAGGGAGGAATTATTACTGTTCGATAATTTTACTTTGAAGCTCAAGTAAATGTAATTTTTTTCTATATACTTAAGAAGTCAAATAGACTAACTAAACAATAAATATTTGTAATGGATTGAATTTCTTTTGTGAATAATAACTAATATCATGGTTAATTAGTTTTCTTTTTTTTGGTTTGACCATGGGAAGTTAGTGGTAAAATATTTGGGGCCTTGACAACTTCAAAAAGGCCAATGGTAGGGCGGGTATAGAGGCGGCCAAGGCATACAGAAGGGTAAGTTGCAAATTATCATAGTGGTGAAGTGTGGCAAGTAAGTGTGGTGATGTTTACGATGGTCCTTTTTGTTTAATTTTTTTATTATTCTGCTGAAGTTCCAGTGTGCAAAATATAAATTTATCGTGTGTGACCATTGACTGAGGAGGGTAGTGCCGTGCGATGAGCACGTTTACGAATACCACGAAGCTGAAGCTCCGGGCCTAACCGCCAGTGCACACACCGTGATCATTGCACATTGCCACAAGCTCTGCTCCTCTGTCGTCCGTGACTGTGACTTATCACACTCAGTCAAGGGATATCATAACAGATAAAAAATGGCGCCCAACGTGGGGCCGAAAGAAAGGAAAGATATTTTTCCTTGAACTCGTGGTTTCACATCTATGATTCCCTCTTGGAATCGAATGTCTGTCCGTTTGAATATTTTTCTTTGGAATTTTCAATAATTAGCAAATTAAATTTTCTTTGAGTATAGTTTTGTTTAAATAATTTTTGAGTGGATGCGAACGATTTACGGTGGAACTGACGATCCTACATGCTAGATGCGTTAAGATGCGTACCGCGTTGAAACTTCGTATTCCATTAAATTTTTTTAAGCATAACGTTCTTTTGCACTTATGCAAATTTTCGTAATTTCGCTTTTGGAAGTTTTTCATTAAGGCTTGATGCCAGGTGAATTACCAGTGGTTTACGTTAGCTATAATGCAAAAGAAAAACATATAACCATTTCCAAGTAAATTAGTACATCTCAAACTCAAATTCGAGATGCCACCATTGTTTGATATTTTTTTTCACTTTTCGTTTTACAATTGAGAAAGATTTGGCGTTTTTTTTTTGGAAATTGTGGTTTAAATAAAACATATCACAACCGAGCATTCTTTTTCAATATGCTGCATGCCACAGCACACGATGACTCGTTTGCCAACCGAAACAGTATGCCACATTAGCACTACAGAGACTCCCATGGTCTCAAACCAAATAATTTTTATGATTCTTGATTTTTTTTTTAATTTTATTATGTTTTTTTGCGCTAGTGAATTTGGTTCAAAGCGTTAAATGATAAACGTTTTTTTGTAATTTTTTTTTGGAAACCAATTTATTGATTTTATTTGCGTAAAGAATTTACTTCAATGCATTAAAAATTTAGATTTTACATATTGTAGGACAACAATTGGACTAGTGTTTAAAATTTTTTTTCTATGCCGATTCGTTTTTTTGAATGCGAGTATTAATATATTTTTTTTTATTAATTGCCACTAAATATGCCATAACGTCATAGTGACGAACACTTAAACTTACAGATTGGTTGTGCCGTTTGCAGAAAAGCTATTACCAGTAGGTTTAACGTACTAGTTACAGCTTGTGACCATCGATTCCACAGGAACTGCTTATTATCGTGGTTAAGAAAAAATTCATTCTGCCCCCAGTGTAGAGCCGTGTGTAGCAGTAGGGATTTTAATCAATACGAAGGTGTTAACACAAGATCTAGGACAACAATGTTTCCAGGAAACTTGGGGAACTTGGGAAATACTAGCCAGAACGGTAACCCACTAAGAACCAGTGGTGAGTCACAGCGGGAGCTTCAACAAAGACTAGATAATGCCAGTAGTCTGGCAACTGAAGGAGGTGGCATACCACCTGAACCAAGTAATGATGAGGCTCGTATTAGGAACCTGGTTTCCGCCATTGTATCCGCCAGTTCTGAAACTGTCCTAGAGGGACAGAGAATAGAAAGCTCTCTGTCAAGTTTTTTGGAGCGCTTGAATCTTAACCCTGTCCAACCAGCCCCTGTAGGTAATGATGTTAGCCAAACAGAAAATGTGTCGGCAGCTCAGCATCCTCCAAATAGGTCCACACCAGTTTGGCCAAGAGATGCACCTCCATTACCAACCCATAATAGTTCCAACTTTAATAATCGTATTGACCAATTGGGATTGAGTTCAATGTCAACTATTCCTTATACGGGTAGAATCGCGCAACTGATTTCAAGTTGGGATGTAAAGTTTGATGGCACTTCGCGTTTATCTGTAGATAGTTTTTTGTCCAGGATAGAACTACTAGTGATCGATACCCTCAATGGCAATTTTAACATTTTATGCGAACACATACAAAGCTTGTTCGTGAATGAGGCCAAAGAACGCGTTACCTGGCCAGCTTTGTGCCAAGCATTAAAGACAAGTTTTCAGCAACATAAGAGTGATTTCGAGATAAAGGAATCTATTCGCGCTCGAAAACAGGGATTGAATGAATGTTTTGACGAATTCCGTAACGCCATTTTAAAAATTGCGGAACCTCTTGAGATTCCCTTATCCGAAATGGAACTTCTCGAAATAATGAAACATAATTTGCGACCACGCATTAGGCAACAACTTCTTTTTGTACCCATTCATTCTGTGGCAGAACTACGCAGACTTTGCTTAAAAGGTGAAAGTCTGGCCAATGAAATTGCTAAAGCTACGCCATTCTCGCAAGGCAACAACTCCCGACAATTACCGAGGCGACAGGTTAACGAAGCATACCTTGACTTAGATCTCCAAGATGAATCAATTACTCAAAACGAGTTTGCTGAAGTAGATGCTGTTTCTCATCCATCTACCAAACCAAAACCGGGTTGCTGGAATTGTAACAAAGAGGGGCATAGGTATTTTGACTGCCTCGAGGAGCGTACAGTATTTTGCTACGGTTGTGGCGCTCCAAATACCTACCGCCCTAAATGCCCAAAATGTAGTCCGGGAAACTTCAAACCGAGCGAGGAATCGCGGCCGATCCCTCGCAACGACAGCAAACACTAGACTGTAGTAACGTACACGTACACACGCCACCCCGAACAGACGGTGTAGCATCGAGTATACGCACTGGCGACTCTCATATTTCCAATACTCCTTTAAGAAAAGAAATTATACCATATGATGAACGTTTAAAAAGGTATAATGAAGTTAGAAGTAGAATATTTAGTTCAGCTAATGACACCTTTGTAAGCCCGAAGCGTTCGGCGATACGTATGAACGACTTTTGGGCAAAAGTAAAAGCAAACAGACGAAACTTGAAGAAAGTCATTTGCTCATTGCAGAAAAAAGAAACCGATTTGAGACCATACGCGAAGGTTCAACTTTTAGATAGCGATCACCTAGGCCTACTCGATAGTGGAGCTCAAGTGTCCTGCTTAGGAGGCTTGTTGGCTAAGGATGTGGCTAAACATCAATTGCGAAAACACCACATTCCAATTTGTACCGCTGATGGCAAAACGCAAGTCGTTTTCGGTATCATAGACCTTAGCGTTCAATATAAAGATAGATCAGAGGTGATAACGTTTTTCGTTGTCCCCAGTATGTCCCAAGATTTGATACTAGGAGTCGACTTTTGGATTAAATTCCAGATCGCACCTAATATCATATCGGAAATTTCATTTGAACCGGGTTGCGCGCTTGACGAAAACTCGCTTTCGTTGAATGTTGAGCAACAACAGCAATTAAATTTCATTAAAAATAGATTCCCAAGTTTTGAAAAAGAAGGCTTGGGAAAAACGTCTTTATTGGAGTACGAGATTCAACTGGAACCCAATGTCCGTCCTATAAAGCAGCGATATTTTCCAATTTCACCAGCTGTCGAGAAACTCGTGCATGCCGAAATTGATGAAATGATTAAGTTAGGTGTAATCGAGGAAGCTCCAAACAGTCCATGGTCTAGTCCGGTGGTGTTAGTGAAAAAGCCAGGTAAAGTCCGCCTGTGTCTGGATTCACGAAAAGTAAACAGCGTTACCGTTAAGGACGCTTATCCCCTTCCTCATATTGATGGGATTCTGAGCAGAATACCCTAAGCTAAATTTATTAGCTCTCTTGATTTACGACGTACCTTTTGGCAAATTCCCCTCGTTGAACAGTCCCGAGATTACACTTGTTTCACCGTCCCTAATCGTCCGCTTTACCGATACCGTGTAATGCCTTTCGGTCTTTGTAATGCCCCGCAGGCACTTTGTCGCTTGATGGATCGCGTAATACCCCCCAATCTACGAAACCAAGTATTCGTCTATCTTGACGATCTATTAATTGTGTCAGAAGATTTTGAGACACATATGTCCGTCCTAACTGATGTTGCTTTGCATTTACGGAAAGCAGGGTTGACCATAAACGTCAACAAAAGCAAGTTTTGCATCAAAGAGGTTAAATATCTGGGATATATTGTTGGCAACGGAACAATACGTACCGATCCCGAAAAGATTTCTGCGGTAACTCAATACCCCGTTCCATCGAACGTCAAGCAGGTAAGACCGTTCTTGGGAGCGGCGGGTTGGTATCGCAGGTTTGTAGACAATTTTGCTGCTTTGACAAGCCCACTGACCAATTTGCTAAGAAAGAGTACAAGTTTTGACTGGAACGACGACGCCCAACAAGCATTCAACACCCTGAAGGAAAAACTTAGCACAGCACCCGTTCTGCCTAGTCCAGATTATAACAAACCTTTTAGTATACAGTGCGATGCGAGTAAGTTAGGAGTTGGTGCAGTGTTGGTCCAAAAGAATTCTGATGACGTAGAGGTACCTATTGCATACTTTTCGCAAAAGTTGAACAAAGCGCAAAGTAACTATAGTGTAACAGAGATCGAATGTCTAGCAGCCTTGCTTAGTTTAAAGAAATTTAGAGCCTACGTAGAGGGACAAGAGTTCACGATAGTTACTGACCACGCCAGCTTGCAATGGCTTATGCGGCAAACTGACTTATCCAGCCGACTAGCACGTTGGTCCTTAAAATTGCAAGGATTTAAGTTTAACATAGAGCATAGGAAAGGTTCACTCAATGTAGTGCCTGATTGTCTGTCCCGTCAAAATTTCGAGGAAGTAGGTGAAGTCCGTGAGATTGAGGTCCGTCCGTTAGTTGATTTACAGTCGTCCGAGTTTTTGTCCGAAGATTATCAAAAATTGATAAGTCATGTCCGCGAAAATGATAGCAGATTGCCTGATCTACAGGTAATCGACAACCTCCTTTATAAAAGGACCGAACATCCCGACGGAAATCCGGAAAGGGAATCATTCAATTGGAAGCTTTGGATTCCCACATCTCTGGTCCCGGTTGTCCTTGAAAATGCACATTGTCCGCCAAATGAATGTCATGGTGGGATTGCAAAAACGTTGGAGAGATTACGAAATAATTTATATTGGCCAAATATGACAGTTGATGTCAAAAATTATGTCAGTCGATGTGAAATATACAAACAAGCTAAATCGCCCAATGTAACGTTGAGACCACCAATGTCCGCACAATACACGGTACAAAGACCGTTTCAGAAATTGTATGTAGACTTTCTTGGACCTTATCCTAGATCCAAGCAAGGAAACATAGGAATATTTATAGTACTAGACCATTTAACAAAGTTTCCATTATTAAAAACCGTAAAAAAGTTTAATACTTCCGTCATATGTGACTTCTTACGAGATAATGCCTTCAATATTTTCGGAACTCCCGAAATTGTTATGAGTGATAATGGAAAACAATTTAGGTCCTCACAACTTAACAGTTTGTTGTCGGCCCGGGGTATAAGACATGTCTATACAGCTTTATATAGTCCGCAAGCCAATGCAAGCGAACGTGTCAACCGGTCCATAATCGCTGGTATAAGAGCTTATCTCAAGAAAGACCAATCACACTGGGATAGAAACCTATCTGAAATTGCTGAAGCGCTGAGAAACTCGATTCACCAAACAATCGCAGTATCTCCTTACTTCGCATTGTTTGGCCAGCAAATGATTTCCCATGCAGGTGATTACGAATTACTTAAGAAGTCAAATAGACTAACTAAACAATAAATATTTGTAATGGATTGAATTTTTTTTGTGAATAATAATTAATATCATGGTTAATTAGTTTTCTTTTTTTTGGTTTGACCATGGGAAGTTAGTGGTAAAATATTTGGGGCCTTGCCAACTTCAAAAAGGCCAATGGTAGGGCGGGTATAGAGGCGGCCATCGAACCTCATGAAATGAGCTGCCAAGGCAAGTAAGTGTGGTGATGTTTACGATGGTCCTTTTTGTTTAATTTTTTTATTATTCTGCTGAAGTTCCAGTGTGCAAAATATAAATTTATCGTGTGTGACCATTGACTGAGGAGGGTAGTGCCGTGCGATGAGCACGTTTACGAATACCACGAAGCTGAAGCTCCGGGCCTAACCGCCAGTGCACACACCGTGATCATTGCACATTGCCACAAGCTCTGCTCCTCTGTCGTCCGTGACTGTGACTTATCACACTCAGTCAAGGGATATCATAACAACAACACTACTTTTGCCTACGTGACCATGATCGAGCGACTTTACGATGGGGCATGCGCATTAACATCATTGCTCTCACACTTAATTTAAAACCCGCTTTGAGAAAGAGCTAATGAGTTATGAGTTGCATGGCCTAGCGGAAATCGTTGGTGAAATTGCATCGAGCTTGGGTTTGATTGAGCGAAGCACTTTTGTTAAAATTCAGAATAAGGATTGATACTGAATCCGAAGGTTTAACCCGAGTTTTTCTAAACTTATTAAGTTGCACAACATTGTGCCAACTTAACCACTCAGGCTCGGCACCACACTCGCCAATCAGTCCGTGGTACTCTCGTTACCACAGTCGGCTAGTACGCCTTTCCTTAAAAGCCCGCATCGGAACCCTCATCCATAATGGGTTCCTCAAGCGAAGTTGGGCCCTTTTGTCTGAGGAAGTCCGCGGGATGCTTCTCCGGCCACACAGCTATTTTATAATCCGTTTAACTATACCCCACCGTTCGCTATCTTTTTTAGCTAGGCATTGTCTTGTGTGTAAACTGACCGCACCTAAGCATTCCAGCAGGTGCAGGTGTTTCCTCATTGCACGGTTGTTGAGTCGGTTACTACCGCTCTTCCGCCTGCAGGTGGATGCGGTCCTTGTCTCCATAGGTGCAATGGGCCGGCCTGCTTCCAAGGCGGTTGTAAGTTGATTGAAAGCTGCGCGATTTCTCCGATGTCTTGCTCTTCTGTAGATAGCGAAAGTAGCACTTTGAAGCAGCGGACTTGACATTTCTCTTAAGGGGATGTTGGGCAGGATTCGTCATTGTCGCTACCTTACCCGGAGCGGGTGAGCGCCCGGTCGCAGTCATCTCTTTTTGGTCTCATTTTCTCTCATCCGGCCGTGTATAGCATGTATTAGTCCGAGTTTCGATAGCATGTATTAGTCCGAGTTTCTATCATAGAGCGTAGCTTCCTTTTCTGTATAGGCAATTAAGAAGTTAAGTCGTCTGTCGAAGAACAAAAATTACACTCTATAAGTCACCTCTACCCGTACCAGTTCTGCTATATGGTGCAGAAGCGTGGATACTAACAACATCTTATGAGGCGGCTCTGGGAGTATTCGAGAAAAAGGTTCTAAGCAAGATTTGTGGCCCTCTACGCGTTAGCGACGGCGAGTACCGAACAAGATTTAGAGATTAGCTATATGAGCTTTACGCAAACGGCGACATAGTTCAGCAAATTAAAACCAAGCGGCTTCGCTGGCTAGGTCACGTTTTGCGAATGAACGAAGATGTTCCTGCCAAGAAGGTATTCTTATCGGCACCCGCCGGTGAAAGAAGAGGCGCCAGTTGGCGTAACGAATAAACGACTAGCCAGCATTCTTGGACGGTCAAAATCGCCCAGGCGGTTAGGTGACCATATAAAGAAGAAGAGGAAATGAAGGGTTCAAGGACCTACAAAATAGAAAAGTGAAATAATGGCCATCAAAATTTATTTCTTACTTAAAACGTTTGAACGGCACATAAAAATTATAATTAATATTTTAAATATTTTGTCGCGATACCAACAACGGCCCTTATACGATAAGTAACATGAAAATTTTTGATACAATTTCCTAATCGATCACGGAATACACAATTCGACCACCGAATTTTTTTTGAAGGCAAAATTTTAAAACCACGTTTTCCACATATTTTCTAAGTTTAAGTTGATAAATTCTTGCATAAATTTAAAAGAAAGACACTACAATGACTATATTCATTCCATTTAACTAATAGTTTTTGGCTATAATACAGTTCACTTACATGCTCAATAAGACATTTGTGCACTTACTGCTTCGTATCGTGTATTAGTGGATATAAGAACATTCCCCTGTGCGGAAAATCTCTAGTTCTGAACTGGTGGACTTCAATCTCTTTTACATGTAATCAACTTGCGAATTGAACATGGTGATGTCCTACGCGGTAGAAATTGTCCCCGCTGCATTATCTTTTCGACAGTTCCGAACTAGTTAAATATTCGACAGTTTGGATGTAGTTCGCTTATTGCTACTATTGCTCTAGTTCTCAGCCACTTCCGAATTCTGCAGTTTGGATGTAGTTAGTTTAAAATTAAAAAAAAAAAATTTCAGAAGGCGAATTTCATGGTACAAATACACTGGGAGAGTTTGCCAAATGACTGCCAGCAGGCGACCCCATTTTTAAAAACATTTTCAACCCACTTTCAATGCTAAATTTCCTAGGACTCGAAACTTGGGCCTTCGGTGTGGTAGTCCCAACACTACCGCCACACCATGGCGGTTAGTTTATGCACGGCTAATAATTTGAGGCACAATAATGTATAAAAACTTATTATTTTCTCAGATTATTGATGCGTGCGCCGTAGCTCAGTGGCTAGAGCACTCGACTGTTATGCGAGATGCGTCGGTTCGAATCCTAACAACTTTCAATTTTTTTTTTGCCTTATTAGCCACTTTCTCTCTAGTTCTAAACCAGAAACTGTTCTCATTAGTTACTGACTTTCCCACAGGGCTGCGTTCGTGTAATGCATACACACTAACAATATTTTTCCCGTTAGTCAACTAAGTACTTTAAAATGTGAATAATTGCCGGTCATTGTTCCACAGACAGTGTGTTTATAATGTTAAGAGTGCTAAGAAAAAAAAATCTGTCACAGTAATGCACAAAGTTTACTAAACAAGATTTAGAGCTTAGATACTTGTTTGAAGATTCTAATGTGGAAATTTTATGAGTTTCTGAGATTTGGTTCTCAGATTGGCACAGTGATGGACCAGTCAAAGTTAACGGCTATCATTTGTGTCATTCTGATAAGAATATCGCGGTGGTGGTGTAGCTATGTACATATGTTAAAAATGGGCTGTCTAGTAATTTTAAATTTGTTTCAGATATTGGTGATAATGAAGAATACGTGTTTATTGAAGTGTTTCCTCGTAAGGCAAATTCTTGTTGAATTTGCTTATCGCCCAAATCGTAATGTTGATTTTTCACAGTTCGTCGACTTCCTTCAACCAATACTTTTAGACTATAGTGATATTGTTGTAGCAGGAGACTTCAATATTAACCTGCTCACCGATAAGAACTTTCTATTAAGTATGGAATCGATGTTCACGGGTGTGGTCGCCGCCCCGCGGCTCCAACAGGTTGTCCTGCAAGAAATAAATTCAACAAAATTAATAGAGTAAAAATAAACGTACCATTTATTGCGTCGTTCCAAACAAAAGTGATTTTACTCAACTAAAGCTTAAACCAATTTACTTCTAGTTCTTACTTAATATCTGCTGACACTGCGCTTCCCATGAATTGCATTTTTCATTTCTCCAGTAAGGTATTGGTGTACATAATACGAGTATTTTATTGCAGGTCAATTGCCTGCTAGCATATTCACACGGTTACGTGTGTTGGCCCCAGTGATAACTTATATAAAAACGAATTTGTGTGCGTGAATACGTTCAAAACTCAAAAACGGCTTTACCGATTTTAATAATTTTTGCTTTAGTGTATTTGATCTAATTCAGGGCTCATTTATAACAAATTGTTTTTTTTTTTAAAACCTGAACTGAATAATATTTTAGTTAATACTCAATAACCGCTTGACCGATCTCAATAATTTTTCTTTTCTTTGTTCGATCGGACTTAGTGTTCATATATAACTAAACAAGAATTTTAAAAGCCCTCAATTTAATAATATTCTACCTAATAGAACTTGATTGTTTTCAATTAAAACACTTCTGTTATGAGTTTTGAGGGGTAAATTAATTTTAAAAAAATATAAATGCATGGTGCGATATATAACAGGTATATAATCAGAAACCTCCTAAGAGATTTTTGCTCCAAGCTTCTCTTTTAATTTGTGGCGTGCCGTTTTGAATTTTTTTGCTACAAATTGCCGGGACCTACAGATTTTTTCCGACTTCGAGCGGCATCTACAATGGAGATGCATTTTGCTGAGAAGCCTTCCATGGCGGAAAGATACTCAGAGAGTTTGCCAAACCACTGCCGAGGGGCGACCCCGTTTTGAAAAGCTTTTTCAAACCTCTTTTGATGTTACCTGTCCCAGGACTCGAACCTTGGACCGTGGTAGGCTGGCAACACTATCGCCACACCACGGCGGCCGCCATTAATATATTTGTATATAAATAGCTTCCCTACCAACAACTGCTAACCACATTTTTTCAAAATACCAATGCATGCACATTTTATGTTTGAAAAATTGGCGTTCAAATAGACAGACGGACATACAGACAGACGGACGGATATACAGACATTGCTAACTAGACTCAGCTCATCGTCCTTATTATTTCAGTTTACTTATTATTGAGCCCGTCTCTTCTTCTTCTCATAATAATAATAATTCCCAAACGGATTACCCACCATATCCCGCCCGACTGGAGTGAGTGGCGCATCCGCATAACGCGCGGATTGTTCGTTCGTGCCGAGTCGGTGAAAGGCTTTGGTTTGTTAATCGTTGAGATCTTAAACTGCTCAGCTACAGAGAAACCCTCATCCGCTAAGTAAGGTAGATATAGGATAGATTACACTTTAATAAGTAATTAGTTAACAGAAGAAAGTTATTGTAAATTAATATGAAAATCAAAGAATAAGAAAACAATTAGTTACTATGTATTTAGAATGGAAAGAATTGATTTTTTTATGCTGAAAAGCGAGTCCGAAATATCAAGTTTACCAGAATGAGAATTATAATCTTGACACAAACAGCGGAAAGGCTCATTTAACTCAAAATTTGTTCGGCACTGTTTCAAGACAAGTGGTTTAAAATGCCTTGATGGACGAGAGGGTATATTGAAGTTCACTTCGCTTAGAAGAAACGGGCTTGAGGGTGAACCATTTATTAATTTAATCATAAAAACAATTCCAAGCATTTCCTTCCGACAAGAAAGAGAGTGGAGATTAATGAGTTTTAAGCGACTCGTATAGGTGCCATATTATACAAGGGGTCCCAATGAAAATATCTTAAGGCAAATTGTTAATTGTTGTTAGAGCAGTGCTCGAATTTTTATGTTCTGTTTGTTGATTGATATTAGAGAAAAATTACAACGATATGCACACAACATGTTGACATGCAAAAATTCCTTCTGTATCTAAACTGTTCTACATATAAACACGCCTAAAAGTATTCCACTTTCCTTAAGTTGACATGTAAAATATATGTACGAAAGAATGTATAAAAGGAATAAAGTAAAAATTGCACATTAGAGGAAAAATGCATCGTGACGCTACAGGGCATCGTAGCTTACTTGTTAGTGTACTCTACGGCTTTGGTAGAGACACTTTATAAGACGGTTGATTCTTATCGGATATCAAAACTCAGGCACGATGTGTGCATCCGGGTATAACTGTAAACTTATGCTTTAAACCAATTTTCCAAATACTGTTAGTTAAACACAACAGAGATAAAGATGGCTACGCTTATGCATGCAAGCATGTACCAAGCAAGAGGAAGAGAGATCGCGCGAGTAAATAACACCGATCCTTCAAGAACGCGAAGAGCGAATAACCAAGAAAGTTCTCGGTGCGTAGGCAAGCACCCTGTCGGACTATATAAGGCAGTAACCAACCAAGGCAGGTTGATGAGTTTATTTTCAAGCGTTGAACAGTGAACTACTGCGAAGTTACCAAACTCTTAAATTTGTATTGCGTTTATTACTAGTAAATAAAACTAGCTATTACTTACAATATCTGTGCGTGTGTTTATTTGACTTTATAGTGATCGAACCCAGGATTGATAATCAAGGAAACATCGAATTCGTCACAATTGGTGTCAGAAGCGGTATTGTTAAATAAATACCAGTGCTTTCCAGGATAACAAGGACAAGGCAAAGCTGAATGAATTAAAGATTCAGCAACTCAAAAATGAGTTGGAACAACACTACAGGCAATAAATCAGAGTTACAGTCACGATTGCGAGAGGCTATGGAAGCAGAAGAAATCAAAGTTGATGATCATGTTTTTCATCTTGTGGAGGAGGCGCCGACAAAAATGGAAGAAAAAAAGGAGTTTTCGAATACAGCAGCAACCGTGGACACAAACATGATATTGGCAGTATTAACTCAGATGTCGACTAAAATGGAAGAACAAGAGACGCGTATTACATCTCAAATGGCATATCAGTTGGAAGTACAGAAAACTTGCATGGCATCTCAGTTTGAAGAACAGAAAACTTCTATGGCATTTTAGTTGGAAGAACAGAAAGCATGTATGGCATCTCAGTTGGAACAGGCATCATCACAGATCTCCGCGCAAATGGATGAACAGAAGGCATATATCTCTTCGCAGTTGGAAGCACAGGAGGCGAGGTTGTCATCAAAACTAGAAGTGCAAGATGCAAAAATTGCACAATTTCAAGGTAAAATAGAGGCTGAGGTGAAAGCTTTGAAAGGCCCTATCCAGAAGCTGCAACTTAATCGTCCAACAGCCTCCACAACAACTCCAAAGGTAAAAACTCCTTCCTTTGATGGTTCTGTTCCTTTTCGGGTATTTAAGCTACAGTTTGAGAAGACTGCAGCTGTGAATAATTGGGGCACTGAAGACAAAGTTGCTGTACTATTCGTGGTATTGAAGGGACCTGCAGGTGAAATTTTGCAGACTATTTCTGACGGAGAACGGAAGAATTATGAAGCATTGATGGGTGCAGTTGAGAGACGCTATGGTAGCGAACATCGAAAACAAATATACTATACAGAGCTACAGAATCGCTTTCAGAAGGCTAATGAGACATTGCAGGAATTTGCATCGGACATCGAGAGGTTGGCCCATCTAGCAAATGCAGACGCACCCGTGGAGTACACTGAGAGGGTAAAAATCCAAAGTTTTATAAATGGAATACCGGATGTAGATGCGAAGCGGGCCGCATATGCAACCCCCAAACGGGCATTCTCTGAAACGGTGTCGCATGCTCTGAGTAAACCTTTGAGTAAACCTGCATGCAAGGCTCATCGCGTAGAAGTGAAAACTCCGGCTTGGGTAGACAAAATTTTGGAAGTGTTGAACGGAGTAAAGAAAAAAATGGTGCCATTAAATACTTTAAGTGCGGAAAACCAGGTCACATAGCACGTTATTGCGGCACTGGCTCCAGTAACCCCAGCAATTCAGGTGGACGAAAACGCAAAGCTGAAGAAGATGAGCAAACCTCCGAACCAAATCAGTCGTTAAACTATATCGAGCCAGCCGAAAGGGGCGTGGACTGGCTCCCGCAACTGAATGCCACATAATCTCTGTCTCACAGATCGGAAGGAAAGCTAGTAATGTTACTATTTTTGCATATGTGGTTGGAAAAGAGCACTTACTAACTGTGGCGCATCGCATTCCATAATTCGATCTGATTTAGTCAACAAGGAGGTGAGACGATTGCATAGATCAAAGTTACGTAGGGCCACTGGTGAGGACATCCATGTCCTAGGAGAAGTAACATGTGGAATCGCAATTGGGAACGTGGCCGTTCTACACAGTTTAATAGAAGCAGATATTGTTGACGAAATCATAGTTAGTTTGGACTCCTTAAGCGAGCAAGGCATCAAGATCGACATGCAAAACAGGATTATGAATTACCAGAACATGAATGTGCGCATGCGTCAGCTTCTATGCATAATATGGTTGGATGAATGCATGCTTGAAGATTGGAATCTAAGTGTTCTCTGCCCAATTCACAAGAAGAGCGATCCTGCAATCTGCGCCAATTATCGCGGAATCAGCTTCTTGAATATCACATATAAGGTCCTATCAAGCGTGAACAGACTGATTGGACCTTATCAGTGTGGCTTTAGACCTGGTAAATCTACCATCCACCAGATTTTTACAATACGCCAAATCTTGGAAAACCCCGTGAGAAAAGAATCGACACACATCATCTCTTAGTTGATTTTAAAGCCACTTTCGATAGCACGAAAATGAGCTGCCTATATGCCGCTATGTCTGAATTTGGTTTCCCCGCAAAACTTATACGGCTATGCAAAATGACCTTGAGCAACACCGCCAGCTCGGTCAGAATTGGGAAGCACCTCTCCGAGTCGTTCGAAACTAAACGAGGTTTCAGACAGGGTGACCCCCTACCGTGCGATTTCTTTAATTTAATGCTGGAGAAAATAATACAAGCTGCAGAACTTAACCGCGCTGGAACAATATTTTATAAAAGCGTGAAACTGTTGGCATATGCTGACGATATTGATATCATTGGCCTTAACAACCGCGCCGTAACTTCTGCTTACTCCAAATTAGAAAAAGAAGCGGAAAAAATGGGATTGGTTGGTGAACGAGGGCAAAACGAAGTCCCTTCTGTCATCATGCAAAGAGTCAGCGCATTCGCGCTTTGGCAACCAAGCCACTGTTGGCAGCAATAATTTCGAAATAGTAAAGGACTTCGTTTACCTGGGAATCAGCATAAACACCAACAATAATGTTAGCCTAGAAATCCGACGAAGAATTACTCTTGCAAACAAATGCTACTTCGGACTGAGTAGGCAATGAAAAGTAAAGTCCTCTCTCGACGAACGAAAATAACAATCTACAAGTCACTCATCGCACCCGTCCTGCTATATGGTGCAGAAGTGTGGACACTAACAACATCCGATGAAGGGCTCTGGGAGTATTCGAGAGAAAGGCACTTCAAAGGATTTGTGGATCTCTACGCGTTGGCGACGGCGAGTCTCGAAGAAGATTTAATGATGAGATGTATGAACTTTACGCAGACACCGACATAGTTCAGCGAATTAAAACACCGCGGCTTCGCAGGCTAGGCCACGTTGTGCGAATGAGCGAAGATGTTCCCGTCAAAAAGGTATTCTTATCGGCACCCGCCAGTGGAAGCATAGGAAGAGGGAGACCACCACTCCGATGGAAGGACCAAGTGTTTCCAATTGGCGCCAGTTGGCGCAACGAAGAAGTTACTGGTTAGCTATGTTGGACGGTCAAAATCGCCCAGGCGGTTAGATGACCATTTAAAGAAGAAGAAGAATGTGCCATTAAATTTTGGCTACGAAAACAAATACGTTAGTAAGTGAGTGCTTGTGGAGGAGAGCCAACAAATTCCACCGAAGTCGGAAGCAATCATATGGGCAAAGATTGATGGACATTATGGGGCAAACAAATTGTGGGTTGTCGAGGCAGCAAACAAATCAAGGACGAACATATTAGTAGGAAACCCCCTATTCATGACAAAACAAGATGGACGTGTACCGGTAAGAGTGCTTAATGAGTTCAAATCGCCGATTAAACTTTCTAAAGGAGCAATATTGGGACAATGCCAAGAGGTCGAGGTAGTTATCAATTGCGAACAGCTTCAGGAAAATGATTCTACCATCAAGAATAATCTTTCAGATGATATCACGTCGTGGATGGCAGGCCTCGAAAAAGATCATCAGAAAAAGGCAAAGGAACTTCTATCAAAGTACTCGAGCACATTTGACAAGGATGTTTCTAAACCAGGTCGGACCAAAGTTGTGCAGCATCAAATTGATACTGGTGATGCAAGGCCTATCCGCCAAGCTCCTCGTAGTATTCCATTGGCCAAACGCCAAGTAAAAATGAGTGACAGCGGCGTGATCGAACCATCAGCTAGTCCATGGAGTTCACCGGTAGTACTAGTGAAAAAGAAGGATGGAAAAATGAGGTTCTGTGTGGATTACCGAAAATTGAACGACGTAACGAAGAAGGATAGTTATCCATTGGCAAGAATCGACGATACTCTGGACTCGTTATCTGGCACGAAATGGTTTTCCACACTGGACTTGAAAAGCGGCTACTGGCAAGTGGAGGTAAAGGATGGAGATAAAGAGAAGACGGCCTTCAGCGTTGGAGAAGGGTTTTGGCAATTTACGGTAATGCCCTTCGGGCTATGCAATGCTCCAGCTACTTTTGAGAGACTCATGGACCAGATACTAAAAGGATTGCACTGGCAAACATGTTTGGTGTACCTCGACGACATCATCACTTTGAGGAACGCCTAAAGAACTTGGAGGAAGTTTTCCAAAGAAAAGCTGGTGCTGGTCTGAAACTAAGTCCCAAGAAGTGTTCCTTCTTTAAAAAGAAAGTAAGTTATTTGGGGCCCAAGGTAACTACGGAGGTAATCTGCACTGCTAAGGAAAAGAGCGAATGTAACTGGGAAGGCCCATACAAAGTCATAAAACGGATCAACGATGTGGTATATCGCATACAAACTATGGGAAGATCAAGGAATAAGATGAAGGTGGTCCATTTAGAAAGGCTAGCTGCGTTTGGTTCCGACTTAGGTGGAGGGCAGTGTGGTGATTATTCTCAAGCATGTACCATCCCTAACTCAATAACACTCCCACCACTAGTTAAACACAACAGATATGATGGCTACGCTTATGCATGCAAGCATGTACAAAGCAAAAGGAAGAGAGATCGCTCGAGTAAATAACACCGATCCTTCGAGAACACGAAGAGCGAATAACCAAGAAAGTTCTCGGTGCGTAGCACCAAGCAAGGCAGGTTGATCAGTTTATTTTCAACCGTTGAACAGTGAAAACTACTGCGAAGTTACCAAACTCTTAAATTTGTATTGCGTTTATTACTAGTAAATAAAACTAGCTATTACTTACAATATCTGTGCGTGTGTTTATTTAACTTTATAGTGATCGAACCCAGGATTGATAATCAAGGAAACATCGAATTCGGCACAATATATTTAATTTAAAATAGAAACACAAATACCGTCATGATAACTATGAACGGTCTCATTTGTAGTTCCGGTAACATTGGCGGAGTCCACATTGGAAAATGCCCAATAAATTTGTGTGCCTACTGGTGTAGTGGAACAATCTGAACCTAGCAGAGAACTTAAACCTTTTTCCCTAAGAAGATTTTCTATACAGCTCCTAGTAGTTCTTAAACATAAATTGAAATCTCCTAAAATCAGTACCGTTTCATTGCATTTAAAACTTCTCAAAGTTCTGAATCTAATTCTCTCAAGATAATTGAGGTATTTCTATGTAGCATCAAAATATAGAGGTAATTGGTCTTAAAGAGAAGGACTTCCATAACTTTGCGACCAGAGTGAATTTTCTTTATCTTACATAATTGAATCATGGAAGCAATGCTTGTTTTTGCATATTATTATATTATTATATATTCTTAGTTCGTTTAGTGCCCTAAACCCAGGAATTTCGAAGTTTTCGGAGGGGTAACTCCAAGTTTCAGCAAAACATAGAATATCCGAAGATAGCAATAGGGGATCGTTTCTCACATCCTTTATATGAGCATGAAGACTTTGGATATTATGAAATAATATCTGCATATTACAGAATTAAAATTTGGAATCAATGATTTTGTCGTATTCAACGCAATAAGTTCTCTAAAAACTGGATCCGAATCATATAATGGATTTGGTGGCAGAAAATTTCCCAATATAAAGAGACCCTCAGCACTAGTTGCTCGATTGCAAGCCACGTACAAAGATTGTCTAGGCATTCTAAGCCGGATATGAACAGCAATTTGGCTGTATGTTGCACCTTGGCTTTTATGAATTGTTATCTCCTCTGCAGGAAGCTGGTTCCCTCTATTGGAAGCTGGTTTCTCTCAATTGTTACCTGTTCATTTCATTTATATTGAAAAGTTTTGACGGTTGCTTAAATTCTTTTCTTGATCTAGCTAATATACCAACTGAGGGATCTGAGAACTTCAACCACAAAGTTGAAAGAATAGAGGATACTAACCCAACCTCCATTAGCTGCCCACTCGCGCCATTTACCAAACCATCTCCTGTGTTGATATTTACAGTAATCATGTCTTTTGTAGTAGTTTTTAAAGTTAGGCTATAGGGGAGGCCCTGAGTTTCTAAAATGTTGTCTCCTTGCCCACCTACTGCAATTCCTCTAACCACATCTTTAGCAAGTGCCAAAAAAGATGCGGTATAAGAGTATCTTCGTTTGACCCAAACAGATGAATTGCTTCATCAGGTACTTGGTCTGAGTTACATCCTCTGCTTTGAATTAAAGATATATCATCCCTAGTCATTAAGCCTTACGCCATATTATTTAAGGCAACGGCAAAAGTTTGATCATTCCTCTATCTCATTATCTCCATTAGCTCAATATATTTAAACAGCTCCCACAATGATGAGCCAATTAAAGCACTGTAGGGGTCACTAGGATTCGGAGAAAAAGTTCACCTATCTCCGACTGGCGATAGTTGCTTTAGATCCGAGAGATATACCGCCAAAGGGTAAAGTACTCTTGAAAATTTGCTTTAGTCTAGCGTCAACAAATCCAAAAACACGAGCTCCAACCAAAGAGATTTCATCGAATATTATTATCTTCAAATCACTTAATTTGGTATTTATTGAGTTAAGAACATCGTTACTTAGTGGGCGTAATTCTCGATTGGACTGATTTACTGGATGTGAAAATATAGAATGCAATGTTACGCCACCTATGGCAAAAGCTACTTTCCCGGTTGGAGCGCATAGCAGCACTTTTAGGGAGCTTGGGTTTGATCCAGGTACTGAATTCATGCGATGATTGAGGGACTGATATATTGAAGATATTAATCGGCTATTTCCCATGCCAGCGCCACCGCCTACAAATTCATTGAATGCCTTATTTTTTTTCAAAGTCTGTAGCATATGTATTAAATACATTCTCTGTTTTATATTTAACTTTTGAACTGAGGAAAGAAGTTCTTCGACTGGAACTAAGGGAGGAAGCTTAATAACCCTAAAGCTACACTCTGAGTCACCATTAGGAGCTGAGTCCTCTCCGTGTAAGTCTAACAAACTTTGAATTGATCTGGAAGTGCTAGTCCCCTAAACTCATTATCAACAATAGGTTGGACATTTAACGCAGGTTCTGCAGCCTCTTCAGCATGCACTTCATTCCTCAGTCTACATAAAACATTTTCAAGCTCCGTCTGCTCAAATACATCATATTTTTTCCTATTTTCCTCTATGGAAACCCGATTTTCTAAACAGACTTGCTCACTGACAATATTGATAATTTCTCTCTGTTCATTTCGCCACGGAAAATAAAGCATAATCATTTCCCTGAAGTACTCACTTCTTGCCGTATCAGGACTTAATCTTCTCGAACGAATTATTCACGGCTTGGTTCGTTTCTTTATGAAACCACTTCTATCTCTCAATGGAATTGCAACTCCGTGAAAATGAGACCTATCGCCTTCGATATCTTCTTCATTAGCGGCGTTGTCTTCTGCTTCTCTAACTGATTTTTGGAAAGAGTATGAAGCAGCAAAATCAGCTAGACACCAGTTTTCTAGTTGACTAGGTCTTTCGGTATAATGTTCTAAAAGGCCTGCAACAAATATATCAGTCGATTCTGCTGAAATGTTTTGTAGTTGGGTTTTAAGTTTTACCATACGCACTCATCCCTCAGGCCGAGAACAATAAACTGCCTCCTGAAGGGAAATTTCAGTACCAGAAATAAACGTATGCGCTATATGCTGAAGCTTTCGCTTTATGGTGGAGCTTCCAGCATTCATCTCTGATATGGCTTCATTCAAGAGCCTAGATATGCCTCTACTATATTTATTTATATAATTAATCATATCTGAACACCAAGCATATGCATCTAATATGAACTGAAGATCCATGTTGGCCCTATGTAACTCTAGAATAAGAGGATTGTATGCATTGATGGAACGGTCCTGCAATTTACGTTTTAAAAATATTTTAGGTTTACATAAATCTGATCTGAGAGCCAGACAATAGTCGTCAAATGATAAATTTATTCTTGAATCGCTAAGAAAAGATTCGAAATCATTTAGGGTAGTAATATCTGAAGAAGATAGATTCGAGTTGAGTAGACTTTGAATTTTTGTAAAGTATGCCCTATGAGTTGCTATATTTTCAGTTTCTTCAGAAAATAGAAGTAATATATGAGTGGAAGGCATGTGCGGGTATGGGATACCAAAACGACAAACTTGCTGGCCTCTTATTTTTCTTTTGCAAGATCGGCTATGGTTGTGCTTTTGGTATTCTAAATAATTTTCTAAGTAACCTACGGAGCCATTAGTAGAAATATGTTGGTCAATAAAATGAATAACTCTTGGAAATGTTTGAGGATACTGAAGATCAATCTTAGGGGCATTTTTAAGCCAATACATGCCATGAACATATGGAGATCCCCTTTGTTGAAACTCAACTCTCCAATAAAAATGATGAACAAAATTTTCATTGAAAATGCTTCCATTTTCTTTATAAAGTTGTAACATTTGTCGGTATCGATGGTCGAGGTACCTAGCACATGTAACTGCATCTGAACGTATTAAACGATATCGTTCTTGTGTATTCAAATTTCTAGCATCATCCTCGGAAATATCTTTTGAATCTACAGATTTGCTCAACACCACTAGAAGTTCTAATCATTGAGACTCAGCAGCTGACAATGCAATGAAAAAAGTGGGAAGCCCAAATTGACGAATCATGGCAACTGCCTTTTTCTTCTCCGCTTCCCAGTGCGCTGGAGAAGATCTAACCCTTTTTAGGATCCTATAACCATCATCGTGCTGTATCAAACTTTGAACGAAATTTTCATTTAAAATATTTTGAGCTGTCACTCGATTGCTTCCCGAAAATTTTCGAAGGCAGATGGACGTACTATACTTAACCTGCAGTAATTCTAACTTCTTGTAATCATAGAACAGTTTAGGAATCGTGCAATCTCTGCTGTCAAAACAACGAATTTCCGATCGTATAATTTTGCTGTATGTTTCTGAACACGACCGTTTTTGTCCAGCATAAGTTGTAGCGAAAGATAATTCCTCTGCATTGGTATCTTTAATTATGTCAAGGGGCCTTTGTTCCTCGCCTGACGCAATTACTAGCCGATTATTGTCCAAATTTTCTACTGGTATATTATCGAGAAGAGTTGCCTGACGGCCTGGATTTTATTCTTCAATAGTGGATTCCTGGTCGTTGAATTCGGAAATCTAGTTTTCATTTACTTGGATATTATGTTCCCGATAAAGTGGGGTATTAACCAAATACCAAAGTGCTCCATAATTTTCAAAGGACGTATGCTATCAGTAATATAGTCATGACTGTGTTCCATACGCCGTCTGACGTGAATTTGGATAACATGGGTTTGGTCAAATGACCTTGAAGGTTGGTAACTATAGCACTTACTGAAATTGGAAAAGGGCGAATTGTCAAGACAAATTTTTAGAAGAAGGTTTTTAGAAACTGCTTTTCTGTAGGTTGTGCAAAAGAAATAGTTTCCATCCTCTGATGGAAACTTTTCTTTTAAATAAAAGGCGCATTCAACATTTGGATGGATTTGGGAAGCAACATCGAAGTTTAAGGCTCTTGCTTGGTGAGAAAACCCTAGCCCGCCACAACAAATGCAAACTACTGTTCCCCCGTTTTTAATACATTCGAAATAAGCACTTCTAAAGTCCATCAAAACTTTCCTATTTTCCGGGATTTCCGAATCTAAGCTGGTATTTGCCCTCGTTATACGAATTCTTTCTGCCTGTCTTTCATTTTCGGACTGCCTGCTGCTTAAACCCGTTCTATGGCGGCTAACTCTTTGATGGACTTGACGCCTAAAGTCATAGTTCTCTTCCCTTCTCCTTCTACGCAGCTCCCTTTGGGCTATTGTGTTGGTATTTTGTTCACTACAATGAACATCTGGGGCTTGGCGCCTAGTTTTGCGTTGAGAAGTGTTAATATTTTGTTCAACGAAGTGAACTTGAGGGTTTTCATGTCGTAATCTATGGTCGCGAGTGTTTCGATGTTGCTCAGTGGTTCTGAGCTCTGGGGTTTCGCGGCGAGTCCTATGCTGCGAAGTATTAATTATTTGTTCGGCGGAACGAACTTGAGTATTTTCACGTCGTAATCTATGGTCGCGAGTGTTTCGATGTTGCTCAGTGGTTCTGAGCTCTGGGGTTTCGCGGCGAGTCCTATGTTAAGAAGTATTAATAATTTGTTCAGCGTAACGAACTTGAGGGCTTTCACATCGTAATCTATGTTTCGATGTTGCTCAGTATATCTAAGCTCTGGGGTTTCGCGGCGAGTCCTATGTTGCGAAGTATTAATAATTTGTTCAGCGGAACGAACTTGAGTATTTTCACGTCGTAATCTATGGTCGCGAGTGTTTCGATGTTGCTCAGTGGTTCTGAGTTCTGGGGCTTCGCGGCGAGTCCTATGCTGCGAAGTATTAATTATTTGTTCGGCGGAACGAACTTGAGTATTTTCACGTCGTAATCTATGGTCGCGAGTGTTTCGATGTTGCTCAGTGGTTCTGAGCTCTGGGGTTTCGCGGCGAGTCCTATGTTAAGAAGTATTAATAATTTGTTCAGCGTAACGAACTTGAGGGCTTTCACATCGTAATCTATGTTTCGATGTTGCTCAGTATATCTAAGCTCTGGGGTTTCGCGGCGAGTCCTATGTTGCGAAGTATTAATAATTTGTTCAGCGGAACGAACTTGAGTATTTTCACGTCGTAATCTATGGTCGCGAGTGTTTCGATGTTGCTCAGTGGTTCTGAGTTCTGGGGCTTCGCGGCGAGTCCTATGCAGCGAAGTATTAATTATTTGTTCAGCGGAACGTACTTGAGTATTTTCACGTCGTAATCTATGGTCGCGAGTGTTTCGATGTTGCTCAGTGGTTCTGAGCTCTGTGGCTTCGCGGCGAGTCCTATGCAGCGAAGTATTAATAATTTGTTCATTGGAACGAACTTGAGTATTTTCACCTCGTAATCTATGGTCGCGAGTGTTTCGATGTTGCTCAGTGGTTCTGAGCTCTGGGGCTTCGCGGCGAGTCCTATGCAGCGAAGTATTAATTATTTGTTCAGCGGAACGTACTTGAGTATTTTCACGTCGTAATCTATGGTCGCGAGTGTTTCGATGTTGCTCAGTGGTTCTGAGCTCTGGGGCTTCGCGGCGAGTCCTATGCAGCGAAGTATTAATAATTTGTTCATTGGAACGAACTTGAGTATTTTCACCTCGTAATCTATGGTCGAGAGTGTTTCGATGTTGCTCAGTGGTTCTGAGCTCTGGGGCTTCGCGGCGAGTCCTATGCAGCGAAGTATTAATTATTTGTTCAGCGGCACGTACTTGAGTATTTTCACGTCGTAATCTATGGTCGCGAGTGTTTCGATGTTTGCTCAGTGGTTCTGAGCTCTGGGGCTTCGCGGCTAGTCCTATGCAGCGAAGTATTAATTATTTGTTCAGCGGAACGAACTTGAGTATTTTCACGTCGTAATCTATGGTCGCGAGTGTTTCGATGTTGCTCAGTGGTTCTGAGCTCTGGGGCTTCGCGGCGAGTCCTATGCAGCGAAGTATTAATTATTTGTTCAGCGGAACGTACTTGAGTATTTTCACGTCGTAATCTATGGTCGCGAGTGTTTCGATGTTGCTCAGTGGTTCTGAGTTCTGGGGCTTCGCGGCGAGTCCTATGCAGCGAAGTATTAATAATTTGTTCATTGGAACGAACTTGAGTATTTTCACCTCGTAATCTATGGTCGCGAGTGTTTCGATGTTGCTCAGTGGTTCTGAGCTCTGGGGCTTCGCGGCGAGTCCTATGCAGCGAAGTATTAATTATTTGTTCAGCGGAACGTACTTGAGTATTTTCACGTCGTAATCTATGGTCGCGAGTGTTTCGATGTTGCTCAGTGGTTCTGAGCTCTGGGTCTTCGCGGCGAGTCCTATGCAGCGAAGTATTAATTATTTGTTCAGCGGAACGAACTTGAGTATTTTCACGTCGTAATCTATGGTCGCGAGTGTTTCGATGTTGCTCAGTGGTTCTGAGTTCTGGGGCTTCGCGGCGAGTCCTATGCAGCGAAGTATTAATAATTTGTTCATTGGAACGAACTTGAGTATTTTCACCTCGTAATCTATGGTCGCGAGTGTTTCGATGTTGCTCAGTGGTTCTGAGCTCTGGGGCTTCGCGGCGAGTCCTATGCAGCGAAGTATTAATTATTTGTTCAGCGGAACGAACTTGAGTATTTTCACGTCGTAATCTATGGTCGCGAGTGTTTCGATGTTGCTCAGTGGTTCTGAGCTCTGGGGCTTCGCGGCGAGTCCTATGCAGCGAAGTATTAATTATTTGTTCAGCGGAACGAACTTGAGTATTTTCACGTCGTAATCTATGGTCGCGAGTGTTTCGATGTTGCTCAGTGGTTCTGAGTTCTGGGGCTTCGCGGCGAGTCCTATGCAGCGAAGTATTAATTATTTGTTCAGCGGAACGTACTTGAGTATTTTCACGTCGTAATCTATGGTCGCGAGTGTTTCGATGTTGCTCAGTGGTTCTGAGCTCTGGGGCTTCGCGGCGAGTCCTATGCAGCGAAGTATTAATTATTTGTTCAGCGGAACGTACTTGAGTATTTTCACGTCGTTATCTATGGTCGCGAGTGTTTCGATGTTGCTCAGTGGTTCTGAGCTCTGGGGCTTCGCGGCTAGTCCTATGCAGCGAAGTATTAATTATTTGTTCAGCGGAACGAACTTGAGTATTTTCACGTCGTAATCTATGGTCGCGAGTGTTTCGATGTTGCTCAGTGGTTCTGAGCTCTGGGGTTTCGCGGCGAGTCCTATATTAAGAAGTATTAATAATTTGTTCATTGGAACGAACTTGAGTATTTTCACCTCGTAATCTATGGTCGCGAGTGTTTCGATGTTGCTCAGTGGTTCTGAGCTCTGGGGCTTCGCGGCGAGTCCTATGCAGCGAAGTATTAATTATTTGTTCAGCGGAACGTACTTGAGTATTTTCACGTCGTAATCTATGGTCGCGAGTGTTTCGATGTTGCTCAGTGGTTCTGAGCTCTGGGGCTTCGCGGCGAGTCCTATGCAGCGAAGTATTAATAATTTGTTCATTGGAACGAACTTGAGTATTTTCACGTCGTAATCTATGGTCGCGAGTGTTTCGATGTTGCTCAGTGGTTCTGAGCTCTGGGGCTTCGCGGCGAGTCCTATGCAGCGAAGTATTAATTATTTGTTCAGCGGAACGTACTTGAGTATTTTCACCTCGTAATCTATGGTCGAGAGTGTTTCGATGTTGCTCAGTGGTTCTGAGCTCTGGGTCTTCGCGGCGAGTCCTATGCAGCGAAGTATTAATTATTTGTTCAGCGGAACGTACTTGAGTATTTTCACGTCGTAATCTATGGTCGCGAGTGTTTCGATGTTGCTCAGTGGTTCTGAGCTCTGTGGCTTCGCGGCGAGTCCTATGCAGCGAAGTATTAATAATTTGTTCATTGGAACGAACTTGAGTATTTTCACCTCGTAATCTATGGTCGCGAGTGTTTCGATGTTGCTCAGTGGTTCTGAGCTCTGGGGCTTCGCGGCGAGTCCTATGCAGCGAAGTATTAATTATTTGTTCAGCGGAACGTACTTGAGTATTTTCACGTCGTAATCTATGGTCGCGAGTGTTTCGATGTTGCTCAGTGGTTCTGAGCTCTGGGGCTTCGCGGCGAGTCCTATGCAGCGAAGTATTAATAATTTGTTCATTGGAACGAACTTGAGTATTTTCACCTCGTAATCTATGGTTGCGAGTGTTTCGATGTTGCTCAGTGGATCTAAGGTTTGGGTTTTCGCGGCGAATCCTATGTTGAGAGGTATTAAGATTTTGCTCAGCGGATCGAACATGAGCGCTTTCACGCCGTAAGCTATGGTCGAGAGTATTTCGATTGTGCACTACGGAGTGAACTTCGAGGTTTTCACGGTAAGCCTATAGTCAGTACTACGAACAACGCGCATTAGTGTCCTATTTTCAACACGCCTTAAAGTATTAGTCTTTCTACTTAATCTAGGCATGATTTGAAAAAAATTCTAGTAAGGTACAAATAAAAAATTACTTGAACAGGTGGGTAAATTAAACAAATAATAATAAAGAAAATAAGTAAATTTAGCACAGCTTGGTATAATAAGTAATGTCCTGAATTATTATTCACTGCTTTGCTGCCTTATTTTTTGTTTTATCACCAGCGATTTGTTTTTTCCTCTGCTTTCCAAAAACTAATCAACACCTTCAACAATTTACTTTTTTAATTTTCTAAGATTTTTTCTTCACAGCACTTTAAAACTTTTGAGTGTCTTCATAACTTATGTTTTGAAAAAAACTTATGTTTTTAAATAAACGCGGTTTTACGAATTGTAACTTATGTTTTGAAAAAAACACTTAAGATTTAATAAACGCGGCTTGTAGAAAACAACCACAAACTTAAAATATCAAAAAACGACTGAAAGCATTTTCCATTCAATCCTGTAACTACAGGGTATCGCAAAAGTAATCCTCCTATCAGAAAATGCTATAAATTTTGCGATTGGCCCCTAAAGTCAGTTCTGTTGTGACATTTGTGTATTAAACACATGCGAAATACACGTTAATAAACAATGTTACGCTACACTGCTCCAGAACGCGGAATATTGCTGACTATTTATTTGACCAATAATCGGTCGGGGCCAAACGGTTACTGTGAATGGTGAGGGGTACAGAGCAATGATCAACGAGTTCTTTTTGCCGCAACTTGATGAATTGGGATTGGAAAACATGTGGTTCCAACAAGACGGTGCAACAGCACACACTTCAAGTGCCACAACCGATATGCTGAACATCTGAAGCTTACTTTTGCGCCACCTTGTACTAATATATCGTGTATCTTATATGTATATACAAAAAATATACCTTTCCCTAAATATGTGTGTATATATGTATTTAGGTAAATGTATGAGTGCAAAACGACCGCTTTCATAAACAAAGGACACGTCCTGTTATTAAGTTCATTTGGAAAAAATTACAATGCATCGGCTTCCTACAACATTTTGCAACTTTCGCTTAAAATCTCCTAGGCGGTACGTTCTAAGTAATGATGATGATATACAATTTCGTTTAACCTTCACCGCTGCAGTATTTACTTATGAAACGATTTCAATTTCTCAAATTTTTGTAACTTCCATAGCTTAAGTCCGATTTTAAATCCGTTTGGACTCCTTTACCCAAAATGAATACAACATACGAGGTGTGTTCAAAAAGTATCGCGAATTTTGTGTTTTTTCAAAAATTATTTATTTATTCATGAATATCTATTTTGTCCCCTTCAAAGTAATCCCCATGAGATATTATACACTTGTGCCAACGGTTTTTCCAATCTTCGAAGCACTTCAAAAAATCATTTTTTTGTATCTTGTTCAGCTCCTCCTTCGATGCCGTCTTTATCTCGTCAAGAGAAGCGTAACGTCGTTCTTTCATGGGCCTCTTCAGTTTAGGGAACAAGAAAAAGTCACAGGGGGCCAGATCTGGGGAATACGGTGGCTGCGGCATCATTAGTGTGTTGTTTTTGGCCAAAAAGTCGCGCACAAGCAACGATGCGTGAGCAGGGGCGTTATCGTGGTGCAAAAGCCAATTTGTGTTCTTCCACAACTCCGGGCGTTTCTGGCGGATTGCTTCGCGCAAATTGCGCATAACTTGCAGGTAATATTCCTTATTGACCGTTCTTCCCTGTGGCAAGAACTCATGATGCACCACGCCCCTGCAATCGAAGAAAACTGTCAGCAAAACTTTCACATTCGACCGAACTTGGCGCGCTTTTTTCGGTCTTGGTTCGTGCGGCAGCTTCCATTGAGATGATTGAGCTTTGGTTTCCACGTCATAACCATAAACCCACGATTCGTCACCAGTTATGACCCTCTGGAGCAAATTTGGGTCGTCGCGGACAGAGTTTAACATCTCATTAGCAATGTTCATGCGATGCTGTTTTTGGTCACAATTGAGCAATTTTGGTACGAAAAATCGAAGACGATCCAAAACACGTGCAAGCAAAGCAGCTGTCAACAATTAACTGAACATTCAAAATGGCCGAGCTTGTCGGCATAAGTGAGAGACATGAGTACCAACATAACGCCACAAAAAATTCGAAATTCGAATATACGTAACCAGCGAAAAGTCAAAATTCGCGATACTTTTTCAACACACCTCGTATGTTTCATTATATTTAGACTACGCGGCAGCATTTACAAATGCAAATGTTGGCTATTATAAGTAAATGGTGAAGAAAGGCTACCTTGTTTAAAATAGCACTGAATCAAAGAGCATTATCTGCTATTAAAAAAATCTGTACTTTTTGAATTGTTTAGACATATTTTCATGAACATTCTTATATATTTTAAGTGTTTTACTACGTATGACATAAATAGCCTCCTTGTCTAGTTGTATTATGAAATTTTCGCAGTAGATTCTCATTTTCTACATGTCATTTTGAAAAAGTGGGCGCTGCCACGCTCCCATCCTAGATATAATTACAATCTTATGAATAATAATAACAATCTTATGAATAATAATACCCTGTGTTCTAGTAAGTACATGCTGGGTATAAAAATGAATCTGTCTTTTATAGGCGCCCAAAGTAATCAACCGATATCGATGAACTCTTCACAGTAGATTTTCGGGCTTACTGGTTACATTATAAGGTATATATAAATTTCGAAAAGTGGGCGGTTCCACGCTAAAATGCTGTATAAAATTTCAATCTTATGAAAAAAAATGAATTGGTCTTATATAGGCGCCCAAAGTAATCAACCTAATTCGACGAAATTTTCACAGTAGATTTCCGGGTTTACTGGTTACATTATAGGAAATATATAATTTTGGAAAAGTGGGCGGTGCCACGCCCCCATGCATATACAATTTTAATCTTTTACAGGCATCAAAAGTACTCAATCGACCTTTATGATATTTTCACAGTATACTCTCGGGTTCACGGGTTACAGCATGGGCTAAACATAATTTTGGGCAATGTTATAAACAAAAAAGAATGTGTGTCTGTGGCGTCCAATGTACTTAACCGATCTTTATGAAATTTTCGCAGTAGATTCCTGGGTTCACTAGTTAACGTATAGGCTATATATAATTTTGGTAAAGTGGGCGGTGACACGCCCCCATGCTATATAAAATTTTAATCTTGTATAGGCGTCCCAGGTACTTAACCGATCTTTATGAAATTTTCACAGTAGATTCTTGGATTCACCGGTTCCAGCATAGGCTATATAAATTTTGAAAAGCGTAGATAGTATACCTCGTATCATGTTTCGTAATTTTATTTAAGACGGTTCTGAAGTTAATAATAGCTGAAATTTTATAGTTTGTTCATTTACATGTGGGCGGTACCACGCCCATTTTCCAAAATTTTACAAAAATCATTAATAAGATCATTAGGCCATTATAACTACGAAATTCTAGCATTCTATCTGCATCAGTGAATGAGATATGGCATGTTCCGGTTTCCTACCTCTCTTTTAGAAAACTTGGTCCAAAAGTGGCCGTGGTCGTTAACCGGTTTTGCTTATTTTCCGTGGGCGCACTCTACATGTCTATAGTATACCTCGTGTTAAGTTTCGTAATTTTATCTTACACAGTTCTGAAGTTATTAACAGTCGAATTTGAAATTTGCTTGACTCATAAGTGGGCGGTGCCACTCCCACCTTCCGAGATTTTGCTAAAATCATATAAAGGATAAGAAAATATATGTAAATATCAAATTATATTATTATACCTTTATCAGTTAATTAGATATGGGCAGTTAAATATTTCTACTTCCTTTCCATATAACTTTTATGAAAAAGGAGGCGTGGTCGAAACCCGATTTCGCTTATTTTCCAACGGTGCATTTATCACAAGAATAGTATGCCTCCTACGAAATTTCGTTATTCTAGCGTATACGGTTCTGAAGTTATTAAGAGTCAAAGTTAGAAAATTTCTTCACTCATATCCACTCCCCTTTTACAAAAGTTTGATAAAATTGTCAATGAGACAACCAAATTAATAAATCTAGCAAGTTTCATCATTGTAGCTGCTTCGGGGCGTAGGGGCGTAGTTATGGTTCGATGTCGCCCATTTCAAATAGCAACCTACCTTGGCCGGAAAGCAGCCTGTGTGCCCGGACGGACGGACGGACGGATATGTCTAAATGAATTGCTGTGTTCATTCTAAGAACTTTGATATATGGAACTCCATATCTATCTCCATTATTTTGTACCGTTACAAACCACCGTTATATGACCAAAACTAGTGTATACTAGTACTCGCTGTACTAGTACTCGCTGGGTATAAAAATGAATGTTTGTCTGTGAGTCTGGCGTCCAAAGTACTTAACCGATCTGTATGAAATTTTCACAATATATACTTGGGTTCACTGGATACACCATAGGCAATATATAGTTTCGGAAAAGTAGGCGGAGACACGCCCCCAGGCTATATAAAGTTTCAATTCGTCATAACTCGGAACTATTTTAGTCTAAATTAATGAAATTTGGATATATGTGTCACTTAGTCAATATCTATATAATTTTTCAAAAGTGGGCAGTGCCACGCCAACATATTTTGTGTTTTGATTTTGCTCTTGAACTTTCACGATAGGTTCAGGAGTTCGCTGGGCACAACACAGTCTGTATATAGCTTTTGGAAACGCCCCCAGGTTATATAAAGCTAGGAGTTTATTTGGTTCAAGTGAATCACATTTTATATATAGATGTGTTCTATGTATCAAAACGTCAAAACAACGCCTACCGGGTTTTCTAATTTATTATAAAGTGGCGAAAGCAAACAACGAATTTTAGCATTCTTTTGTAAAACTGAGGGACTAGTTTGCATTCAAATAGACAGACGGACAGACAGACAAATCGACTCCGCTCATCGGGCTGATCATTTTAGTGAACTTTTCTCTTCTTCTTCTCATACTTGCATACGTTTAATGTTTATGAAAGGTATGAAAATCAAAAAAGATATATAACTTCGCTATTGCAGTGGGCTATTAATACGTGCCCGAATATTTTGCTTGTGGGTTTTCCGATTTGGCTAATTTTTGCCAGGAGTATAATGCATGTGTGAAGCTGCTGACCAATTTTCATTGAAATATCAAAACTGAATTATAAGCGATTGCCTTTGAAAATAGCAGAAATTTTATGCTGAAAAGTGGGCGAGGCCGCACCTACTTCTTCAAAATTTACAAAATTTGTTTGCAGTTGAGTTTTTTCTTAAAAAGCTTATTATGTGTGCAAAATCTGATTGATATGACTTGCTTGGTTGTAGAAATACCGCTTTTCAAATTTTTCATAGCTATGTGAAAAAACTGGACGTGGACCTTAACCGATTTCGCCCATTTTTTCCTCGAACATTCCTTGCACAACTGGAAACCTGCGTGCTGAATTTCATTTCGATATCTTGAACGGTGTTTGATACATGGTGTTTGGGCATGGCTTAATCAATTTCTCTTCTCGTCCTGAACGTTTTGATATATATAAGTCAATATCTATCTCGACCCGTTTATACCGTTACGTACTGCCGTTAGGCGTAGCACTACTAGGCATAACAAAAAATATGTTCGGAACTGAACGATGAACCCAGCCTTAGAAAATTACACACAAATGTGTCACTTATTTATCTAATTTACTCACTTATTTTCTTTTCAGGAGTAAATATGTTTTTAAAAATTAATTTTCTGCAATCCTATTTAAATTTTTTTCGCAAAATCTTGGTGACGAAAGTGACGAGCATGGCGAACGGTTTTATCAGTAAATGAAGTTAATTGAAAGCCGGTATCAAGGATTCTGGGACGCCGCAATGATGGGTGACTACTGTTGGTTTCTCATAAGTAAACCGATTCTAATCTAAATAAGCGTCAAAACAAAACAAACCACTTTTTCAAGTATGAAATAAGATCACAGAGTTAAGACAAAACTAACATACATTGTAATCGTCTATGCTAATATTTGTACGGTACTTAAGTATTATATGGCTATATTTATTTGAATGCTTATAACTTTTGTATTAGTCCATCGATTTTATTGGATGAAAGCTTACTTTTTTTTGTAATAAAACAGAGCTTACAGAGAAAAAAAATGTCTGGAAAGAAATAATAAGTTTTCGCTCCAATATACATCAGTTTTCGATATCCTTGCTCGCAAAGTACACATTTTTTTATATTTTCACAAATCCGTATTGATTGTTCATTATCTTCGAACCTACAGGGCCTAGCGAAAAGTTTTGCATTGTTTATAATAAATTTATTAGCTTTTAAATTTTTCAAACCGTTTTGAAATTGCTCAACTTGTTCTTGAGATATACATGATAAAGTGGAACTATTTTTTATTTTTTTTTAATAACGGTAAATCGTAAATATCTCAAAAATGGTATCATAGAATCAAAAATAACTTCGATTTTCGGAATCAGGGGGTGGTTTTACATACGAATTCCATATTCGCGTCTCTGGTGGTTTTTGGCTGTAGTTGACGGCACATGTAATGTGTATGTATGTTTTAGTATGTATGAATATTTTTATATGCATATTACACTACTTTTGGGCCGTAGTAACAGGGAGAATTCCGTAACCCCGTACGCCCGTCTGTGGACACGATAACTAGAGCCAAATTTTTATATATCAAATATTTTAAAAAGTTTGGTGAAAATTTGTATTTTATAACTCTCTATTTTTATTTTTAAAATGGGTGAAAACGGGTCACTCCCACTTTTTTAACATAGTTCTGAAAAATTAGTTTTGTGGAATTAAAAAGCGATTTTTCTGTAACGGTGCTAGTTAGTATATAAGTTTTGGCACACGCAATGAGATTCTTAAGCAAAAGTTGACCGCAAAAAAATTTTGTGGAAGTAAGAGCGGCGTAGGTAAATTTTCATTATAAAAGCTCTGCTTTTTCGAATGCAATTACTCAGACTTCAATAAAATTTGGTACGCTTATTTTCATTGGTATATAGCATTTTCCTACCTTATGTAATAAATGAGCAAGCCATAGGCCTAGGCAAGAATGGCATTCGACTGTTGCCGCTGCCGAATGCACGAAGTGAAAGGTATCACGTCACCAGCTGAACACTTCGTAAGAGGCGTTTAAAACGCACAAAGATATTGGCGTGCAACTCGATGGTTGAATTACGGATATGATGCCTCTCACCTCATTACCCATGTTCTCCTTTCTACCAAAGAAGGGGCCCCTAGGTTGCACTGTTCACGCCAGATCGCTCCTGCGACAGTCGGGCATGTACAGCAAGGAAGTACCGGAGCGTACGGGTTCATATTCGGCAAAGGACTGTCACTTTCGACAACACCCCCCAAAACCTTAGGGGAGTGTTTTTGTAGTTACAAAATACGTGGCGGTGCAAAGCTGGAGTGTCGGTGGCCACGGAACGCCCTAGGGGGTGAACACAAAAGTCTTAAGGAAACTAATATACCTGTGTCTAGCGGGACTTTGCCTGGAACAACTTGACTTATGAAACATCCTTCGCATGAAGCGCATTGAATAGAGTGCGAACATTTGGGAAAATTGCGGGTTGCGTGCGCTTACTTCAATTATAAACGGCATACGAAATTTCAAAATCAGGGTCAACTCAATTATTATTACAAACTTAAGCTAAAAATGTCCATATAAACCTCACATGCTACAGCTACACTTGTACTGGGTGGGCCAAAAGAAACCAAGGGGTGTAAAAGTTTAATAACTTTTTCGTTTATTAATTTTTTTTTATTTTTTCTTTCAGATTATATAATATACAAAAGGGAAATTTTTTTACACTAAGTATGAAAAATGATATCTCTTAAATGACCGTCGTTTTCAGCTTCGCACTGATGGGCTCTTTTTAGAGCATTTTCCATAACATCTTTCAAAACTTGTGGCTGTAGCGTTCGAATTTCTGCACCAATGTTTGCCTTGAGTTCAAGGATTGTCTCTGGCTTGTTCACATACACTCGCTCCTTCAAATAACCCCAAAGAAAATAGTCGGGTGCTGTCAAATCTGGCGATCGCGCTGGCCAAATAATTTCCGAATTTCTGGAAATTGTTCGCCCTCCAAAAATTTGACTTAAAAGTGCCATTGTGTCTCGGGCAGTATGGGCAGTAGCTCCGTCCTCCTGAAACCACATACCAGGTCTGTTTTCAAGAGCAGGACGTAAAAAATTTTCTATCATAAACCGATACCGCTGTCCATTTACGGTTACAGCACTTCCATCTTCATTCTCGAAGAAGTAAGGCCCAATGACATTTTCAGATGTGATCCCACACCATACTGTACACCTGATGGGGTGTAATTGGCGTTGATGAATGTCTCTTGGATTTTGAGAACCCCAGAACCTACAGTTCTGCTTATTAACAAAGCCATTCAAATGAAAATGAGCTTCATCACTCATAATCAAATTTTTAATAAAGTTGATTTCATTTCTGGCCAACTCTTGAAATTTAACTGCAAAATTTAGACGTTGCCGATGATCTGCGGGTTTTAATTCTTGCCTTCTGGCAGATGTTTCTGGTGCTTCGTTAACACTTTGCTGTACTCGTTCAATATTTTCCGCAGTGCGACTTAAACGTGGTCTACCGGTTCGAAGCAAATCTGTTACGCTGCCATGGTGGTGATGACGATCAACTAAGCAACGAATCATTGCTTCAGAGGGCGAAATTCTGACGTTAAAATGTCGACGATATGCTCTTTGCGTTAAAATAATTGATCTCTGGTTTAAATAATAAAATTCTATTGTTCTGGTTCTCTGTTCAGTTGTGAACCTCTCCATTATAAATTCTCCAAGTGTTGTCTATATAATCTGAAAGAAAAAATAAAAAAAAATTAATAAACGAAAAAGTTATTAAACTTTTACACCCCTTGGTTTCTTTTGGCCCACCTTGTATGTTAGTGATGTAAAATAATTACATAGTTAAGTTAATCAGAACTATAAAAAAAAATAATTTTAGTATGTAATTTACCGCTGAATTGTACCAAAATAATTTAATTTTCAACGAATGTTAACAAAATAATCTATCAAAAATAGATAAGTGTAGCCAACTTACACATTATTCAGTTTTATTTTTAAATATACTTCAATATTCAAAAAGTAGTTTGTAAAGAAACCAAACTTTTTGTTTTTAGGAGCAACTTGGGAGTTTGGATGTTGTAAACTACAGGGTGAAAAAGGGCTACTTACGAAACCTTTCATAATCAAACCATTGGTACAGTCTTCTTCTTCATTAAATGGTCATCTAACCGCCTGTGCGATTTTGACCGTCCAACATAGCTCGCCAGTCGTTTCTTCGTTGCGCCAACTGGCTCCAATTGGAAACACCGCGGGATCGCAAATCGGTCTCCACTTGGTCCTTCCATCGGAGTGGTGGTCTCCCTCTTCCTCTGCTTCCACCAGCGGGTGCCGTTAAGAATACCTTCTGGGCTGGAGCATCTTCGCTCATTCTCACTACGTGGCCTAGCCAGCGAAGCCGCTGTGTTTTAATTCGCTGAACTATGTCGGCGTCTGCGTAGAGTTCATACAGCTCATCATTAAATCTTCTTCGGTACACGCCGTCGCCAACGCGTAGAGGTCCACAAATCTTTCGAAGAACCTTTCTTTCGAATACTCCCAGAGCCTCATCAGATGTTGTTAGTGTCCACGCTTCTGCACCATATAGCAGGACGGGTGCGATGAGTGACTTAGAGCGTGTTATTTTCGTTCGTCGAGAGAGGACTTTACTTTTCAATTGCCTACTCAGTCCGAAGTAGCATTTGTTCGCAAGAGTGATTCTTCGTCGGATTTCTAGGCTAACATTATTGTTGGTATTAATGCTGGTTCCCAGGTAAACGAAGTCCTTTACTATTTCGAAATTATTGCTGCCAACAGTGGCTTGGTTGCCAAGGCGCGAATGCGCTGACTCTTTGCATGATGACAGAAGGTACTTCGTTTTGCCCTCGTTCACCACCAATCCCATTTTCTCCGCTTCTTTTTCTAATTTGGAGTAAGCAGAAGTTACGGCGCGGTTGTTAAGGCCAATGGGTACAGTCTATGGCCTTAAATAAGGACTTAATAAACAATTATATAAGTGATTGGTATATGAATTATACGAGCCATTATATAAGGGAAAATATTACCTATTCAATAATGTATTATATAATCTATTAAATAAGGGAATAAAAAGGAATAAAATAAGGGATTATTTGAGGAATTATACCATACCCGGTTTTGCATCCGCGTCTTAAATAAAATAATATTTTATAAATACATATTTATTGAAATACTTAAAAGCTTTATTTATCATAATAAACTATTTCTTATGGGCATACAAAAGAAAAAATACAAATTAGTTTATTTTCAGTAACATTTGATCATTCTTATGAACTATTTATTTAGGCTAAAATTCAAGTTTTATCATATAAATGATTTAACATGTTATTTCTGAATGTGCTATATTCCACTTATGGAGTAATTGATTATTATACTTCCTTTTATGTACATACCCTGCAGTCAATTCTACTAGTTTTATACTATTCAAATACTAGTTTGCCAAATCGGCCTAACTAACATGTTAGCAACTGGTATTTTTAACACGGCGATGTCCTACGAAATGGCAATTATTCCCTTCTGCATCAGCACCATACCAATTGGCATACTAGTCAGTCTCTGCATCAGCAATATACCAGTTGACATTCGAATCCTTTTCGATTTCAAATCCACTTTCAAATAAGAAATCAATTTTATTTGTGATTTGAATCGTCAACCAAATCAAAGATACTTTTTATTTGTGATTCGTTTCTTTAGCCAAATCAAAGATACTTTTTGCTCGTTATTTGATATGTGTTACAAATAAACTTGATTCATGATAAACGGTTTGTGGTACCCATGATTACAAAAGTCCTCTTGCTTTATAATAGCTGAAGGCTACAAAACAAAGTACTCTGAGTTCAGACATATTTTTAACCAGAGCAACATTCACCCTCATTCGCTCGTATTCGCGAACTTTAAAAAATAAAAGTGTGGGATTTTGAGCTTATTCGGCCGATAATTTGAAGACAAAAACGAAAGTTTTTTTTTTAAATTTGCATTCCCATTCGAGAATAAGAACGCATAAAAGATCGACATCGTTCAGGTCATTCACATATGTATTCTCTCTCAAGACGCTCTTTCCAGAATGCATTCGCGAATCAATGTAGGAACGCTCTTCTATTCATTCATCAACTTTTTATATGTAGCGTGGAATATTCGCAGAAGGTGGGAGTAGCAAATTTGAAAAATGCTATTGCAGGCATACCAAAATATTGCAGGCGAACCAAAAACACGTTGACGACAGCGACTACCGCAGAATATTGGCTGGCTAGGTCACGTTGTACGAATGAACGAAGGAGCTCCGGACCAGAAGGTATTCTTATCGACAACCGCGGCCTCTCACGTTGCACGAGTCAATTGGTTTAAGAATCAATAATAAAAAGTATCTTTGATTTGGACGGTGATTCAAATCACAAATAAAAAGTATCTTTGATTTGGGCGGTAATTCAAATCACAATTAAAAAATAAATAAATAAATTTAATTTTTGGATTCGTGATTCATCCAAATTAAAATCACCCAACCCTGACATACACAAGAGGCATAGCAGTTACCGTACCGCTTCATAGCAGATTAACTCATTTTTGGTTTAAAAATACACGAAAATTGCAAAATTACATTACAAACCACTTAATTGAAAATGTATAATATATGACATAAAAATATATATATCACTATATTACACAAAGGAAACCAATTTCGATAAAAATATAGTCGCTATTCATAGCAATTTTACCTTTGGAAAACATTTCTAAAAAGTAATTTTCTTCTTTTTTGACAATAGCCCTATTTTGATTGAATTTTATAATTGATTTCCAGTTATAAATCTTTTAATTTTCTTGAAACATTTTATGGAAAATTTTAAAATTTAATAATCTCAGATAGAATTCAATCCATATTTGTGAAAATATTTTTACATAAAATTAAGAAAATTTAAGGAAGATTAGCTTTTTATTGTGGAACTTTTAAGTTTCGGAGTTCTTTGCAAATTATCATGCAGATAACTCGATTATGCATTTCTAGTACATGATGTGCAAGTTCTTAGTAACTAAATTTATTAAAAAGTGATATTTTATCCACCTTGTTATTGTTGCAGCTTTTACCCGATTCCGTTGGAGACTCATTGTTATTTTATTTATGAAAACTGCATTTCACAATCAAAATAAATCAACCCTGAAAAATAACAACAACTCAATATTTCTTTTGTGAATTTTTTGAAAACTTTTTTATTAGAAAAAGGTTACTTAAATTATTCCAAAAAAAAATTTTATTTACTTATCCAATTGATTTGACAAATGACAACGAAAAATGTTTTCACTTTTCTTCGTAGTTTCTTTTGAAAATTTTTTATTCCTTGTTGCTTCGCTGCTGCGCCGTTATTTCAGTAGGAACGTGGCAAAAATAAAGGTGATTTTGTTGTACATGTATATTGGAAATATGAATCTAAATTAATTTTATGTATTATATTACCCAAGACGCAAAGTAAACATAACAAACGTCATTCTTATGTAAACATTTTTATGAAAAGAATTTGAAATACTCGAAGTTGAAAAAAATTTACATATATTATCTTTACGATTTTTTTGTCAACATTTGCATTTCACTTTTAAAGTTAAATGATTTATAAAAATATATTCTTGAAGTTAATTAAAAGTCATTCTCATGTAAAATCTTTTTTAAAAGAATTTGAAAATTTTTAAATTGAAAAGAAACGAACTGACAATTAGTTTTCTCTGGATTTTTTGTAAACATTGGTATTTCAGTTGTAAAGAAAATTATTTATAGCAGTTGGTTTTTGGAGTTTATAAAAAGTTCACTTTACACTTTCAAATTAATTAAAACTGAAGAAGCTTACATGTCCCCTATTATAGCAAGTTTGCTTTAAATTATTTTTAAAAACATTAACAGAAATGCTTGTTTTGTATTTATGTAACAAGTGCATTTAATAAGTATGTACGATACATAAAAGGAAGGAATAGTTTATTATGATAAATAAAGCTTTTAAGTATTTCAATAAATATATATTTATACAATATTGTGTTATTTACGACGAGGACGCAAAACCGGGTAAGGTATAATTCCTCAAATAATCCCTTATTTTATTCCTTTTTAATCCCTTATTTAATAGGTTATATAATACATTATTGAATAGGTACTATTTTCCCTTATATAATGGCTCGTATAATTCATATACCAATCACTTATATAATTGCTTATTAAGTCCATATTTAAGGCCATAGGCTGTACCCATGGTTTGATTATGAAAGGTTTCGTAAGGTTTGTCACCCTGTAGTTTACACCATCCAAACTCCCAAGTTGGTCCTAAAAGCAAAAAATTTTGTTTCCTTACATACTCTTTTTTTAATATTGAGGAATATTTAAAAATAGAACTGAAATCTTTAATTTCGAGAATTGGGAGTTACGTGGTCACCCATACTCAACCTTTGCAACGCCACGTATTTGAAATGCAGTTGTTGTTGTTTTTGGTAACTACAAAAACATTCCCCCAAGATTTTGGGAGGTGTTGTCGAAAGTGGCAGTCCTTTGCCGAATATGAACCCGGTGCGCTCCGGTAGTCCCTTGCGGTACATGCCTTAAAATAGAAAGGAATATGCTAACGAAATAAAAACACGCTTTGTATCGCCCGATCTTGCGACAGTCCGGCTTATTGTTTAATACTACTTTAGATTTCAGTACAATTCATTTATGAACAGAACTAAAAGGAAGTAATAAATGTAAGAGGTATAAAGGTGTTAAATTACATTTAACGAAGAGAAATAGATAAATTCGGCCAGTAGATGGTTGCCAACGCTCCTCAATTTTTAACATCCTCGGGCCCGGAAATCGACGACGAAAGAGATTTAACTGGCCTCTCAAGCACTTGTTGACCTTGCATGCGTACATCGCATACTCTAACCCGACCATCTCGCCCTGGGTATGTCGACTGCACAACTGCCAACTTCCATTGAAGTCGTGGCTTGTTGTAATCATAAACTAAAACTACGTCACCAATGCTTATGCTGCGGGAAGCCACATTCTTATTGTGATGTTTGGATGGAAGTTGTTGTAAGTATTCTTGGCGCCATCTCTTCATGTAGCGTCAAGTCCCTTTTTACTAGCAGCGACACTTCAGACGCATTTAGAGAGCTGTAAAGCCAAGTATGGTGTGATCTGCGATAAGCTCAAGGCTTCATTTCACGTAGATGATCTAGTACTTAGCGTACCTAAGCGTACAGACGCTACCGACATATTTCAACAGGCAACTAGTATATTGAGCTCTAGCAACTGTAATTTGCGTAAGTGGAATACTAACGACGTTTAACTTAAAGACTCCTTTCCAGTAGATAAGCGTGACGAGTGTACACAACCTAAAGTGCTGGGTGTAAACTGGTGTTCGATAGCGGACGATCTCAGCGTAGATGTGACAATAAATGTTGAGTACATACATTCATTAAGAGGTACCAAACGGAACGTAATGAAGGCGATGGCAAAGGTCTATGATCCATTAGGATTACTTGCCGCCTTTGTTGTTCGATTAAAGATATTGCTACAATGGGATAAGACATTAGATGCAGATATGTTGTCCAATTTCCAATGCTGGGAGGAAGAACTGCCAATCCTAAGCAAACTATCAGTAAAGCGAATCCTTACAACTTACAGCAACGCAACTAATGAAATAAAATTTTTTTGCTGATGCGAGCCCAAAAGCGTATAGAGCGGTAGCATACATGCGGGAGATTTCTGCTGATAGAAAAATAGTTACAAACTTTATTTGCTCGAAAAAGCGTGTAGCGGCCTCTTGAAAAGAACTCTAAAAATAGCGAACTGAGCTTGCCAAAGTTGGAGTTAGCCGCAGCCCTTATGGCGACGAGATTGAAAGCGTTTTAGTTGAATCTATTGATTGTGATGTTGGAGCGACATTTATGTGGACCGACTCCACAACCGCCTTGGATTGGATAAGAGGTTGTGGCAAGCAGTTAAAGCCTTATGTCAAAGCGAGAGTGAGTGAAATAAACAACCTTACCAATATATATGAATGACGTCACTTCAATTTGATGACAAGAGGTGTTAAAGCCACGCTCTTAGCAGAATCAGTTTTGTGGAAGTGTGGGCCAGCATGGCTCCTCGAAAATCAAGAATTGAAAGAAGCTGAGGCCTACTGGATAAAGGAGGCTCAAAGAAGTGCCTATGGTAAGGAAGTGGATGCATTGAACAGTGGTTCGCTGATTTCTTCTGATTCCAAGATTTTAACTTGAAATCCCATACTTGAAAATGATGTAATGGTGCTAAATGGAAGACTACATGGATACGAATTCGGTAATAGATTTTCCACACCAATTATTCTTCCCAAATTTGCTCATTTCAGCCAGCTATTAATAACTGAGGCACATGAGGCACATGAGGCAACGTTACATGGAGACGTTAACGCAGTTTTCACTCACATTCGTAAGAAGTATTGGATAGTTCAAGGAAGGCAACTCATAAAGAAAATTATTTATCGTTACGTGGTATGCAAGCGTCTATATGCTAAGAATGCTTCGGAACCTTGGGCAGTTTTGCGAGCTGAACGAATAGCTACAGAGAGAGTTTTTCAAACCACTGCTGTGCATTTTGCTGGCCCGCTGTTGTTGTTGTTGTTCGTAACAGTGCTTCGCCCTGCCTAATGGGCACGATCACCCTAAATTGTCATCAGGCTCTTCTAACGGAAGTCTGAGGAAACGCGCAGTTTCCACAGGGTTGGACAAGAATGATGTTGGTGTTAGAAGAGTAGGTTCGATTGAACAGGATAAGAGATGTTATTATTATTATTATTATTATTTATTTATTACGGCCAAAGCCTAATTCGTAAATTGGAATTTATTACAGAGTTTTATCTTATAGCTAAGGTTTTACAATATTCATATAATTTTGTTTTAAATCCTGTTATTTGGTTGCAGCTTTTATATCCATAGGCAGATCATTGTAACTTTTCAGACCATTGTAGAAAATATTCTGTTGATCAATTTCAGTTCTGCAAAACAGCAATTTGAAATTGTGCTTGTTCCTCGTGTTTATGTTGTGAGTTTGCCCAATTAATACTATATTTTTATTTAAATACTCAGGTACATTTCCATGTTTGATATTAAATATGAATTTCATGGAGTGGAAAAAAATTTTTTGCTTCACACTTAACCAGTCTAAAGTCTTCAACATATCAGCCGTTCGTGTATCTCTAGGTTTCTGAAGAATAAATCTCATGCATCTATTTTGAAGCTTTTGGAGCAATTATTATTCCTACTTCTATATCCGATGTTATGAAAAGTATTGACGGGCAGTACACGAAGTGTGGTTCTATAATTGTTTTATATAAAATTATTTTGTATTTTTTTTGAATGAATTTAGTGGTTCTCTGCATAACTCCTATTTTATTAGCGACTTTTTCAATTGTATAATTTATATGATCTTCAAATTTGAGTTTATTATCAATTATTATTCCTAAGTATTTTATACTGTTAACTCTTTGTAGGATTTCATCATTTATTTTTAGCTCGGCTATATCATCCTCATTGATATTTCTCCTTGTTATTATCATATATTTAGTTTTATTAATATTTAGTTTCAGTCTATTACCACACAACCATTTATACAAATTATTTAGTTGATGTTGCACTTTGGCAATTGCAGTATTAATATTATTTTCACTGATCATCATTAATGCGTCATCCGCAAAGAGTCTAATTTCACAACCTTCGATAGCATTGACTTTATCATTTATGTATATAAGAAATAGTATAGGTGCCAACACTGTGCCTTGAGGCAACCCTATGGGTACCTCTAATTCATCCGACGTCACACCATTAATAACTGTTTTCTGCTTTCTCTGCTTCAAATAGTTGCGGACCCATGGAAGTTCCGTATCAGTTATGCCAATCCGCTGCATTTTTTTTAGTAACATCTCCCTATCCACCTTTTCAAATGCTCTTTTAAGGTCAAGGAAAACTGAAACCACTACTTTTTTGTTGTTTACCTCTTGTTTCCACTCAGATATCACCAAGTTCAGCGCTGTCTCACAGGAATGGTTTTTTCTAAACCCCGACTTTTGGTAGGCTAGTATATTGGTTGCTTCAAGATGATTCACCAACTGATTCTTAACAACGACTACAATATCCAGAACGAAGTTGTGCTATGGTGGTTGAATATTGATAACGGGACTCACAGGCCGCGATCTGAGGGATCTGTCTACCAACTCAGTGTGGAGGTCATTTAGAGCCCCCCTATGGTTCCGCAGATCAAGCGGCAAAGAAATGTGGTGCCGGATCTCATCGTAGTGCTTGCGAAGATGTCTCCTTATGTCTCTGGGGGGCGAGGCTTCATCCAATAGATGTCGATTTGGATGACTGGGTTTACGACAGTTCAGAAAAAGTTCCGCGTGCTCTTGAACATTGAGCAATTCCGCCTCTAGATGGAGGTGAGACTCAGATGACAAAAGCAGACATCCCGTAGCAGTTCTGTTGGCGGTGTTTTGGCAGACTTGGAATTTCCTCTAGCTGTTGTCAGCACGGTTGGGCGACCATATGGGCGCAGCATAGTCAATAACCGGTCCGCCAATAGCCTTATATGTAACAAGCAATATTTCTTTATCTTTTGCGCAAGTACTGCCGGCCAGTGCCTTGAGGATCTTATTGAGGCTCTGCACCTTTTAAGCTATTGCAGTGGCATGACCAGCGAAGATGGGGCAGTTGTCAAACGTCACACCCAAGATTTTAGGCTGGTTGACAGTAGGTAGAGGTACTCCGTCTAAGTGGACATTTAACTCTTGCCCTATCTGCGCATTCCATTTCGTAAACAAGGTCGCCGTCGATTTAGTCGAAGATAGGGTCAGATTTCGCTCGATGAAGAAGCTGAATAGCTCTCGAAGGTAACTGTTAATTCTAGTACAGAGTTCGTCAATGGAGGGACCCTTGCCCGAGGCCATTATCGTACAGTCGTCAGCGTAGGAAACAATGGAGACTCCCTCTGGTGGAAGGGAAGTCTCGAAATATAGAAATTAAACAAAAGGGGAAAAAGGACACCACCTTGTGGCACCCCTTGTTTTATTCTTCGTGGCCTAGATTTCTTGCTCCTGAATTTGACTGATGCCTGTCGACCATTGAGGTAATTAGGGTAGAGTGGTGTCCCTTCCAGGTCTCGAAGGAGTGTGGCGTGGTTGAACGTATCAAATGCATTTGATAGGTCAAGTGCCACGAGAACCGTCCTATCGTATGGTGGCTGTTGATTCAAACCATGATTTATCTGTGTTGTAATGACATTCAGAGCGGATTTCGTGCTGTGAGATATGCGGAAACCATGCTGGTGGTCGGCCAATTGGAGATTTTCAATAAAGTATGGGAGTAGAATGGTCTCTAGTAACTTCGCGACCGGCGAAACGAGGGATATCGGACGGTAAGAATCTCCTTGGTTCGAGGCTTCCCTGGTTTTAGTAGGGGAACTGCAATCGCCTATTGACAAAAAAAACTCTAAAAATTCAGAGAACATTTTGAGGTACTTCTACCTAGCACATTATTGTACAAAAATTTAATGAGCTACAAAACTGCAAAATATTTCCTCAAATTCTGGCCAAAAATATGAAAATTTCTATGGCAATTTTTCAAACTTTGACTAACTTTCCTGAACCTTGTATAAACTTTTACTAATGTGGTTTCTGTTAAAGGTTTCTCTACATTTTTAATAAAAATGAAAAAATTATACAAAGAAATATATTTTACGGATAAAACAATTTTGGCTCTATTTCATCGTACATCAGTGTATATATATATAAAGATATACTATATATTGGAAATATGAATCTAAATTAAGTTTATGTATTATATTACCTACCAAGCAAAGTAAATATAACAGACGTCGGATGTAAAAACTTTTGTGAAAAGAATTTTAAATACTCGAAGTTGAAAAAAATTTACAAATATTATCTTTATGATTTTTTTGTCATTACACTTTTAAAGTTTAATGATTTATAAAAATATATTTTTGAAGTTTATAAAAAGTAATTCTCATGTAAAATGTTTTATTAAAAGAATTAGAAAATTTTTTAAATTGGAAAGAAACGAACTGACAATTAGTTTTCTCTGGATTTTTTGTAAACATTGGTATTTCACTTGTAAAGAAAATTATTTATAGCAGTTGGTTTTTGGAGTTTATAAAAAGTTCACTTAAAACTTTCAAATTAATTAAAACTGAAGAAGCTTACATGCGTTGATTTGATTTTCTTTTTTTCCGACAGGGTGGATATTAGATGTACGAGGTGTGTTCAAAAAGTATCGCGAATTTTGTGTTTTTTCAAAAATTATTTATTTATTCATGAATATCTATTTTGTCCCCTTCAAAGTAATCCCCATGAGATATTATACACTTGTGCCAACGGTTTCTCCAATCTTCGAAGCACTTCAAAAGATCATTTTTTTGTATCTTGTTCAGCTCCTCCTTCGATGCCGTCTTTATCTCGTCAAGAGAAGCGTAACGTCGTCCTTTCATGGGCCTCTTCAGTTTAGGGAACAAGAAAAAGTCCCAGGGGGCCAGATCTGTGGAATACGGTGGCTGCGGCATCATTAGTGTGTTGTTTTTGGCCAAAAAGTCGCGCACAAGCAACGATGCGTGAGCAGGGGCGTTATCGTGGTGCAAAAGCCAATTTTTGTTCTTCTTTGCACATCTTCTCGGCCTTCTGAGAACATTTTGTACCACCGATAAACGTTGATTCGGTCCAAGGTAGCTTCTTCGTATGCCACAGTCAACATTCGGAATGCATCCGCGCACTTAATTTCGTTTTTCACACAAAATTTGATACAGGTTCTTTGATCCATTTTTTTGAATAGGTAAAAATCGAAGACGATCCAAAACACGTGCAAGCAAAGCAGCTGTCAACAATTAACTGAACATTCAAAATGGCCGAGCTTGTCGGCATAAGTGAGAGACATGAGTACCAACATAACGCCACAAAAAATTCGAATATACGTAACCAGCGAAAATTCAAAATTCGCGATACGTTTTCAACACACCTTGTATATTGGAACGATTTTTCGTCATCCCTTGTCAATTTTTGTTTTGTTACAAACCGGTTTCGGCGACCCGCCATCTTCAGTGTATGTTTTCGTTCTGATCTGTGTCTATCTGTTGTTATGTATTTATAGTTCGGATCCTGTGCCAGGTACTGTTAATATGCGTGTATATGGTTCGTGTGTTAGGTTCATGTGTTACGAATGCTCCCGAATGGGTACCTGTAATAATGGTTGTTTTTAACGCTCGTTAATTAGTTTGTGGATGTTAGGTGAGGTAATGTTAATCGTGTGTTTGAATAGTCTATATTGAAGGTTGTTTTTGTAGCTCGTTACTTAGGTAGAAGTCGGTAATTTGCGTCTTTTGGTTTGTTTTCTGTGTTCGCTCGTTTATTGTTAATCGTTTGGTTATTGTACCTGCTGCGTTGTTTTGTTTTTTGTAAATTAGTTTTGGCGGAAGGAACCATGTATGCTCATAAGAAATAGTTTGTTATGATAAATAAAGCTTTTAAGTATTTCAATAAATAAATATTTATAAAATATTGTTTTATTTACGACGAGGATGCAAAACCGGGTAAGGTATAATTCCTCAAATAATCCCTTTTTTTATTTCTTTTTTATTCCCTTATTTAATCGCAATAGGTAATATTTTCCCTTATGTAATTCATATACCAATCCCATATATTTATAATTGCTTATTAAGTCCATGGTTTGATTATGAAAGGTTTCGTAAGGTTTACTTTACACCATCCAAGCTCCCAAGTTGCTCCTAAAAACAAAAAGCTTTGTTTCTTTACAAACTCTTTTTTTAATATTGAGGAATATTTAAAAATAGAACTGAAATCTTGTATTTCGAGAATAATGTGTAAGTTGGCTAAACTTATCTATTTTTGATAGATTATTTTGATAACATTCGTTGATAATTAAATTATTTTGGTACATCTCAGCGAATATTAAAATGATTTTTTTTTATAGTTTTGATTAACGCTAAATTTTCGCCCTCTATTCAATGCGCTTCATGCGAAGGATGGTTTCATAGGTCAAGTTGTTCAAGGCAAAGTCCCGCTAGACACAGACACATTAGTTTCCTTAAAACTTTTGTGCTCAGCCCCCAGCCCCGACACTCAAGCTTTGCAACGCCACGTATTTTAAATGCAGTTGTTGCTGTTTTTTGTAACTACAAAAACACTCCCCCAAGATTTTGGGAGGTGTTGTCGAAAGTGACAATCCTTTGCCGAATATGAACCCGGTGCGCTCCGGTAGTCCCTTGCGGTACATGCCTTTAAAATAGAAAGGAATACGCTAACGAAATAAAAACACGCTTTTTATCGCCCGATCTTGCGACAGTAACGGCTTATGGTTTAATACTCCTTTAGATTTCAGTACAATTCATTTAAAAACAGAATTAAAAGGAAGTAATAAATGTAAAAGGTGTTAAACGCTCCTCAATTTTCAACACCCTCGGGCCCGGCAATCGACGACGTAATTTCCAGAGGATCAAGTAATTGAACTGGCCTCTTAAGCACTTGTTGACCTTGCATGCGTACATCGCATACTCTAACTCGACCATCTCGCCCTGGGTATGTCGACTGCACAACTGCCAACTTCCATTGAAGTCGTGGCTTGTTGTCATCATAAACTAAAACTACGTCACCAATGATTATGCTGCGGGAAGCCACATTCTTATTGTGATGTTTGGATGGAAGTTGTTGTAAGTATTCTTGGCGCCATCTCTTCATGTAGCGTCAAGTCCTTTTTTACTAGCAGCGACACTTCAGACGCATTTAGAGAGCTGTAAAGCCAAGTATGGTGTGATCTGCGATAAGCTCAAGGCTTCATTTCACGTAGATGATCTAGTACTTAGCGTACCTAAGCGTACAGACGCTGCCGACATATTTCAACAGGCAACTAGTATATTGAGCTCGAGCAACTTCAGCTTGCGTAAGTGGAATACTAACGACGTTTTACTTAAAGACTCCTTTCCAGTAGATAAGCGTGACGAGTGTACACAACCTAAAGTGCTGGGTGTAAATTGGTGTTCGATTGCGGACGATCTCAGCGTAGATGTGACAGTAAATGTTGAGTACATACATTCATTAAGAGGTACCAAACGGAACGTAATGAAGGCGATGGCAAAGGTCTATGATCCCTTAGGATTACTTGCCCCCTTTGTTGTTCGATTAAAGATATTGCTATAAAATGTGTCGAAGGCTAATCTCGACTGGGATAAGACATTAGATGCAGATATGTTGTCCAATTTCCAATGATGGCAGAAAGAACTGCCAATTCTATGCAAACTATCAGTAAAGCGAAGCCTTACAACTTACAGCAACGCAACTAAGAAAATACAAATTTTTGCTGATGCGGTAGCATACATGCGTCAGATTTCTGTTGATAGAAAAATAGTTACAAACTTCATTTGCTCGAAAAAGCGTGTAGCGCCTCTTGAAAAGAACTCAAAAAATAGCGACCTGAGCCTGCCATAGTTGGAGTTAACCGCAGCCCTTATGGCGGCGAGATTGAAAGCGTTTTTAGTTGAATCTATTGATTGTGATGTTGGAGCGACATACATGTGAGCCGCCTCCACAATCGCTTTGGATTGGATCAGAGGTTGTGGCAAGCAGTTAAAGCCTTATGTCAAGGCGAGAGTGAGTGAAATAAACAACCTTACAAATATATATGAATGACGTCACTGCGATTTGATGACAAGAGGTGTTAAAGCCACGCTCTTAGCAGAATCAGTTGTGCGGAAGTGTGGGCCAGCATGGCTCCTCGAAAATCAAGAATTGAAAGAAGCTGAGGCGTACTGGATAAAGGAGGCTCAAAGAAGTGCCTATGGTAAAGAAGTGGATGCATTGAAAAGTGATTCCAAGATTTTAACTTTAAATCCCATACTTGAAAATGATGTAATGGTGCTAAATGGAAGACTACATGGATACGAATTCGGTAATAGATTTTCCACACCAATTATTCTTCCCAAATTTGATCATTTCAGCCAGCTATTAATAACTGGGGCACATGAGGTAACGTTACATGGAGGCGTTAACGCAGTTTTCACTCACATTCGTAAGAAGTATTAGATAGTTCAAGGTAGGCACCTCATAAAGAAAATTATTTATCGTTACGTGGTATGCAAGCGTCTATATGCTAAGAATGCTTCGGAACCTTGGGCAGTTTTGCCAGCTGAACGAATAGCTACACAGAGAGTTTTCCAAACCGCTGCTGTGGATTTGCCGGCCCGCTGGTGTTGTTGTTGTTCGTAACAGTGCTTCGCCCTGCCCATCACCCCAAAGTGTCATCAGGCTCTTTTAACGGAAGTCCGAGGAAACGGGCAGTTTCCACAGGGTTGGACAAGACTGATATTGGTGGTAGAAGAGTAGGTTCGATTGAATAGGATAAGAGATGTTTGGTGTCATGAGGGGACATACCACATACAGGGTATGTGTTTGGTATGGTGGGGTTCAGTCTGGATAAGTAAGAGTTTAACCTAATCTATTAAAATATACAGAACGAAGTTGTACTAGCATGACTCTAGTCTCACTCGGAAGTGCACACTCCTCTTCACCTAATACGGGTGGTTAAATATTGATAACGGGACTCACAGCCGAGATCTGTCTACCAACTCATCTGTGTATGGATCTCATCGTAGTGCTTGCGAAGATGTATCCTTATGTATCTGGGGCGCGGGGCTTCATCCAATAGATGTCGATTTGGATGACTGGGTTTATGACAGTTCAGAAAGAGTTCCGCGCGCTCTTGAATATTGAGCAATTTAGCCTCTGGATGGAGGTGAGACTCAGATGACAAAAGCAGACATCCCGTAGCAGTTCTGTTTTGGTGGTGTTTTGGCAACAAGGTTGGGCGATCATATGGGGGCAGCATAGTCAATAACCGGTCGGCCAATAGCCTTATATGTAGCAAGCAATATTTCTTTATCTTTTGCGCAAGTACTGCCGGCCAGTGCCTTGAGGATCTTATTGAGGCTCTGCACCTTTTAAGCTATTGCAGTGGCATGATCAGCGAAGGTGAGGCCGGTGTCAAACGTCCCACCCAAGATTTTAGAGTGGTTGATTGTAGGTAGAGGCACTCCATCTACGTGGACATTAAACTCTTGCCCTATCTGCGCATTCCATGTCGTAAACAAGGTCGCCGTCGATTTAGTCGGAGATAGGGTTAGATTTCGCTCGGTGAAGAAGCTGGAAAGGAATCGAAGGTAACTGTTAATTCTAGTACAGATTTCGTAAATGGAGGGACCCTTGCCCGGGGCCATTATGTACAGTCGTCAGCGTAGGCGGGGAAGTCTCGAAATATATAAATTAAACAAAAGGGGGAAGCGAACACAACCTTGGGGCACCCCTTGTTTTATTATTCGTGGCCTAGATTTCTTGTTCCTGAATTTGTCAAGTGCACCGAGAACCGTCCTATGGTTTGGAGGATGTTGATTCAAACCATGATTTATTTGCGTTGTGATGGCATTCAAAGCAGATGTAGTGTTGTGAGATTTGCGGAACCATTCTGATGATCGGCCAATTGCAGATTTGCAGTAAAGTATGGGAGTAGAGAAAGAGAGGACTGATGCCGGAGGAGATAGGTATCTTGAGCGCCCGTGCGAGATGGAGACGCTGGTGAGCGTGAGTGACAGTCGGGAGTGGATGAGGCGGAGTTGCAGCAGTGCTGCTAGTCGTGCAGACTGAGCCACCTTTGTGGCTGTTTGAAGCTGGTAGGGGCGGTGGGGGTGCGGTAGAGCGACGTGTACCGCGGGACACCCTTAGGCGTGTACAACATGGTGCCTCGAAAGTTTTAACAAAAGTACGTGGTCTGTGGATGGCAGGGTTAAGCCCTGAGCATCCAGATCTATGTAGCCATCTCTTACACTTGGCGCATTGAACCGAATGCGACCGTTTAATATAAATTTTCTTCCAGCAAACGCAGCAGATCCAATCTCTTGGTCCAGGGTTGGGTTCGACCCCAGCCCGTAACAAGAGACAATGGAGCAACCCAGCTGCAAGGATTTGTCCCGAGGATGACAATTTAAGGATGGGGCGAGACGCATTGGACAGGGTACACTGAAATAACAGCCTTTCGCCGGGTAAAAAACCCGGGTCATTCCGGTACTATAGAACTGTAGTTGTAGGAATATTACCTCTCCGGCGGAGTCGGTAAATTATGGTCGACTGTCAAGGCCCTATCCAAACCCACCAAATACAATGACAAGGTCGCCATTGCATTCGGCGACAGCGTCAAATCAGACGCCAGGAAATGCGCGAGCTTCTTTTCACGGTTGTTTATAATGCATCCACCTGCGGATAGGACTAAGAGAAGAGGCATCCGACGTGTGCACAAACACAAACACTCCACTGCGCTCATCGCCGTCTCAGTCGCAGAGGTCAAGGAAGCCATTATGAAGACGGAACCTTCAAAATCCATCGGACCCGACGAAATCGGCATGAAGATGGTTAAAAACCTAGGCTACGAGGGACAGAGCTATTTAGCGGCTCTTTTCAACCTCTCTCTAACTACTTTCATACCTGAGAGATGGAAACAGGCGATTGTAGTTCCCCTACTAAAACCAGAGAAGCCGGTGAACCAAGGAGATTCTTATCGTCCGATATCCCTCGTTTCAACGGTCGCGAAGTTACTAGAGACCATTCCACTCCCATACTTTACTGCAAATCTGCAATTGGCCGATCACCAGCATGGTTCCACAAATCTCACAGCACTACATCCGCTTTGAATGCCATTACAACGCAAATAAATCATGGTTTGAATCAACATCCTCCAAACCATAGGACGGTTGTCGTTGCACTTGACCTATCTAAAGCATTCGATACCGTCAACCATGCCAAACTCCTCCGAGACCTAGAAGAGACACCGCTCCCTGCCGGCCTTAAAAGGTGGACCCTCATTACCTCAATGGTTGACAGGCATCAGTCAAATACAGGAACGAGAAATCTAGGCCACGAAGAATAAAACAAGGGGTGCCGCAAGGTAGTGTTCTCTCTCCCCTTTTGTTTAATTTCTATATTTCGATACTTCCCCCACCCCACCAGAGAGAGTCTCCATTGTTTCCTACGCTGACGACTGCACGATAATTACCTCGGGCAAGGATCCCTTCATTGACGAACTCTGAACTAGAATCAACAGTTACCTCCGTGACCTTTCCAGCTTCTTCACCGAGCTAAATCTGACCCTATCTCCGACTAAATCGACGGCGACCCTGTTTACGACATGGAATGCGCAGATGGGGCAAGAGTTAAATGTCCACGTAGACGGAGTACCTCTACTTACTGTCAACCACCCTAAAATCTTGGGGTGTGACGTTTGACACCGGCCTCACCTTCGCCACTGCAATAGCTTCAAAGGAACAGAGCCTCAATAAGATCCTCAAGTCAAAGGCCGGCAGTACTTGAGGGAAAGATAAAGAAACATTGCTTGCTACATATAAGGCTATTGGCCGGCCGGTTATTGACTATGCTGCCCCCATATGATCGCCCAACCTTGCTGACACCAATTGGAGGAAATTGCAAGTCTGCCAAAACACCGCCATCAGAACTGCTATGGAATGTGTGCTTATGTTATCTGGGTCCCACCTCCATCAAGAGGCAAAATTGCTCAATTTTCAAGAGCACGCGGAACTCTTGAGTAGACAGTTCCTTCTGAGCTGTCATAGACCCAGTCATCCAAATCGACATCTATTGGATGAAGCCCCGCCCCCCAGAGACATAAGGAGACATCTTCGTAAGCACTGCGATGAAATCCGGCACCACATCTTTTTGCCGCTTGATCTGTGGAACCATGGGCGGGCTCTAAATGACCTCCACACTGCGTCGGTAGATAGATCTTTCAGATCTCGGCCTGTGAATCCCGTAATCAGTACACAGCCACCTGAATTGGCTGAAGAGGAGCGTGTACTTCCGAAGGAGACTAGAGTCATGCTAGCACAACTTCGTTCTGTGTATTTTAATAGATTAGGTTAAACTATTACTTATCCAGACTGAACCCCACAATACCAAACACTTGCCCTGCATGTGATATGTCCCCTCATGATACCAAACATCTCTTCTCCTGTTCAGTCGAACCCTACTCTTTTCACACCTACATCAGTCTTGTCCAACCCTGTGGAAACTGCGCGTTTCCTCGGACTTCCGTTAGAAGAGCCTGATGGGATTTTAGAGTGATCAAGCCCATTGGGCAGGGCGAAGCACTGTTAACAACAACAACAACTTTCGTCCATTAATTAATAAAAACACTAATACGTTTGCTCACCCAAATTTCACCCTACCCTACAATACCAATGTCGAGGCTACAATTCGTACCACTACAGACAACCCAATGTTTAGCAAAAGTTACCCGTACCCAATTTCAGCAGCAGAGCTCATAAATTCTGAAATAAAATCTTTCCTAGGAGAGGGCATAATTCGCAAGTCGTGTTAACCCTATAATTCCCCCGTCCACGTAGTAACAAGAAAGGGTCTTGACGAAAATGGCAAACAAAAACTACGTATGGTGATGGAAAATTAACGAAAACACCATCTCTGATCGATATCCCATACCAGACACTTCTGTCATCCTGTCCAATTTAGGAAAATCAAAGTTTTTCTCCACGCTAGATTTGAAGTCAGAATTTCACCAAATTAACTTGCCCGAGAAAGATAGACCAAAAACAGCATTCAGTGTAAATAATGGCAAGTACAAATTTTGCCGCTTGCCATTTGGTTTGAAAAATGCTCCAAGCATTTTTCAACGAGCCATAGATGATATTCTGCGCGATGAAATCGGTAAGACCTGCCATATTTATATCGATGATATTATTATCTTTTCACCCAACGAGCATTTACATCTGAATAACATTAATAGAATTTTAAACAAATTGGAAACTGCCGGTATGAGAGTTTCGCCCGAAAAGTCCAAAGTTTTCCAAAAAGAAGGGGAGCTTTTAGGATTTGTAGTGTCGCAGAACAAATTAAGAACTTGTCCAAACAAAATCAACGATATTTTAAACTACAAAGTTACAGAAACTTTACGCTCTCTGCGATCCTATCTTGGTCTCGCGGGATATTACAGCAGATTCGTTAAAGATTATGCAGCCATCGTCAAACCGCTGACGAACTATTTGCGAGGAGAGAAATAACAAATCAAAAAAAATCCAAATAAAATTGGACTCCGAAGCCATGTCAGCCTTTAATAGAGTTAAGAAAATGCTTGCTTCTGAAGATGTTTTGCTCTAATACCCGGATTTAAGCTGCCCTTTCGATCTGACTACAGATGCGTCTTCAAATGCTTTAGGCACCGTGTTGTCCCAGAAAAATAGGCCGATAACCATGATTTCCCGAACGCTTTCTCGAACAGAGCAAAATTATGCCACCAATGAGTGTGAGCTACTAGCTATAGTTTGGGCATTGAAGACCCTTCGGCACTATCTATATGGCGTCAAAAACATTCATATTTTCACAGACCACCAGTCGCTTATCTTTTCAACTTCGGATAAAAATCCTAACACTTAAATGAAAAGGTGGCGTGCTTTCGTCTAAGAGTTTGCTCCAATGTTTCATTATAAGCCAGAAAGTGAAAACAAGGTGGCAGATGCGCTCCCCAGACAGTTCATCAATAACATCAGTGAGTCAACGGACACGGCTCATAGTGAGGAATCATTGAGTAATGTTGAAAAAACGGTCAAATGCTCTATAAATTAAATTAAAAACCAACTAATACTCACAAAAGCGTTATACCTAAATAAAGTGACAAAAATTGTTTATTTTTCAAAACCATGTCGATTCGCTAGAAAACTTGCTTTAATGTCTTAAAACCGCCATAAATCTAAATAATACCAACGCGATTCATTGTGACCTTCCAAAACTTTCCGAAATACAAAACGGTTTAGTTTCTCTTTTTCTCCACACAGAAATTTTTGTGATAGATTTGACAAATAAAACGGATCAATTAGAAACAGTCGTTGCAGAGCATAACCGCGCACACCGCTGTCTGCAAGAGAATTTTAAACAAATTTCTCGAGAATATTATTTCCCAAATATCGAAAAAATGTTAAAGGCTATCATTACAAACTGTAGGATATGTCTAAAAAATAAATATCAGCGTATACCGGTAAATATCGAAATATTCAAACACCGTTTCCAAAGATGCCTGGCGAGATCCTACACATGGACATTTTTTTTCCAGGCAAACAACATTTCCTAACCTGTATGGATAAGTTTTCGGAATACGCTGTAGTCAAACCTATTCAATCGCGCTCTACATTAGATATCAAGGAAGCTTTGCTAGAAACACTTCTAATATTTAAAAACACCAAAACTATTGTTTCGGACAATGAGAAAGCCTTTCATTCGATGACAATTAAAACTCTTCTCAGGGACAACTTTTCGACCGAACAATTTTTCATTCCGACGTTACATAGCCAAAGTAATGGGCAGGTTGAAAGATTCCATTTAACCTTGATGGAAATAGCCCGATGCATAAGAGAACAACAACAGCTGAGCGAGACTATTGATCTGGTGCTGCTGGCTACTCATAAGTACAACAACACCATTCATTCTATAACAAACGCTAAACCTATCGACATTAGTCATAATTGTTCGAATGAGGATTTGGAAACGATACGCGAAAGATTGTGTCAAGAGCAGGAGAAAGTTTTAGGTAGACGGAATAAAAATAATAAAATGAAAACCTATGAACCTGGCGAGAAAGTATTTTTGAGGAGAAATAGACGTCTAGGAAACAAATTTAACAAGATATTTGTTGAAAAAGTTATGGAAAATGATCTAGGCAGCACGGTCTTGATCGATGGAGAAATCATTCATAAAAGCAACTTACGATGAGTCTTGTTGAGCCTTTTGATTTTTCATGATAGTTTAATTTGTGGAAGTTAAATTGCTACAATGACGCGAAAAATCCGTAAGCGTTCAAAAAAATTAATCAGAAAATGAAATATATTATCAGTTCGGATTATTTACAACTTCCTGATAAAATCAGAATTGTAAATATACTCTTTAAACTAAGTTTAATTTTCACCATTCTTTGAATTGTTGCATTAATATTAATTTTAAGAAACGGTTACTTGTAATTATAGTATAAGGATCGAAGAAATTTTTTGTTAAAAAATATGGAATTCACGCTCAATCAAGCTTATCACCTTCAACATTAATAACGCCTTTAACCACCCATTTGCTACCTTAACGTGCTGTGAATAACGATCCGGTCTACATAAGCCAAAAAGTCATATTTTGAACCTAACTAATCGGACCTCTGAGCCACAGCTTTTTAGTAGCTGAAACGGGGATGTTTCGAACTCGACAAGGAGAGCTGTTAAGGCTACCCGCACAAATTCGCTAACTTCGTACACTTAGATGATGCTACATTTTTGTTTAAGCTCAGCTTACGCTACACAACACTACTTTTGCCTACGTGACCAAGATCAAGCGACTTAATGATGGGGCATGGGCAGTAACATCATTGCTCTCACACTTAATTTAAAACCCGTTTTGAGAAAGAACTAATGAATTATGAGTTGCATGGCCTAGCGAAAATCGTTGGTGAAATTGCACCGTGCTTGGGTCTGATTGAGGAAAGCACTTTTGTTAAAAGTCAGAATAAAAATTGATATTGAAACAGAAGGTTTAACCCGAGTTTTTCTAAACTTGTTAAGTGGCGCCCAACGTGGGGCCTGTCCAATAAATATTACGCAACTTGTTTCAAATGGTCAACCGCACTGACGAATTTTTCAAGAATTATTCCTATAAGGAAGGGAAGGACGAACAAAGCGACAGGTCACAAAAGAACCAGGATCATAATCCAACAGCATGAGATATTTAGAACAGTGAATCATCATTTTTTCGCCTACACTTACTTGCACAGTTGGGATATTGTAGAATTCCTTATAAGAAGCCTTTATCTTAACCTAAAATTTATTGAACCAGGTTTCGTAATTACATATGTAAGTAATAATTAAAACTGATAATCAGTGATAGGGTGACCCCCTATCGTGCGATTTCTTTAATTTAATGCTGGAGAAAATAATACAAGCTGCAGAACTTAACCGCGCTGGAACAATATTTTATAAAAGCGTGCAACTGTTGGCATATGCTGAGGATATTGATGTCATTGGCCTTAACAACCGCGCCGTAACTTCTGCCTACTCCAAATTAGAAAAAGAAGCGGAGAAACTGGGATTGGTGGTGAACGAGGGCAAAACGAAGTACCTTCGAAGAATTACTCTAGCAAACAAATGCTACTTCGGACTGAGTAGCCAATTGAAAAGTAAAGTCCTCTCTCGACGAACGAAAATAACACTCTACAAGCCACTCATCGCACCCGTTCTGCTATATGGTGCAGAAGCGTGGACACTAACAACATCTGATGAGGCGGCTCTGGGAGTATTCGAAAGAAAGGTTCTTCGAAAGATTTGTGGACCTCTACGCTTTGGCGGCGGCGTGTACCGAAGAAGATTTAATGATGAGCTGTATGAACTCTACGCAGACGCCGACATAGTTCAGCGAATTAAATTATCGGCACCCGCCGGTGGAAGCAGAGGAAGAGAGAGACCACCACTCCCATGGAAGGACCAAGTGGAGACCGATTCGCGATCCCGCGGTGTTTCCAATTGGCGCCGGAAACGACTGGCGAGCTATGTCTGACGTTCAAAATCGCCCAGGCGGTTAGATGACCATTTAAAGAAGAAGAAGATAATCATTTCATGTGAGAAATAAAATATAAATTTTGATTTAAAAAATCGGGAGACTTAAGTGTTAATAGACCCTTTTCGTGTCGTATTGAGGCGAAATTTCTTCCCAATTCCGTAACATACACGTGTTCAAAACTACTTTCTCAAAACTAAAAAAGGTTCAATATATATGTGTAAAAGCAACAAAAAGTTATTTTTTCATCAATTTGTTTTTCCATCTTTATAAACCGCAAACTTACAAAATTAAAAATCGCTATATCAGGCGATAAAAAGATTTCACTGCATTTGTGCGAAGTTATTGAAACTTAGTTCCCAACTTACGTAACATACACGTGTTCTAAAGTAAAATCGGCGAAATATTTTCTTGCTGGAAATTTTCGCATAGAATTTTTCATTCCAATTTAAAAAAAAAACTGCAAAGTTTTTCAAATCAAATAATCGCTGTATCAGGCGAAAAGAAACATAGATTTCCGTGAATTATTTTGAAACGTAGTAACATACTTTGTCAGATTACATAATATACCCCCGTTTAAAACAGTTAGGGTATAAGAATTTTGGATAACGAAATAGTACACCCAATCATTTAACTTTTACGGCTGTAAAAATACACATTTTACGTAGTGCGAAAAACGAACCATAGATTGTTCAGTTTACATATAGTTGTTAAAGTGCTTACAGCCATCAGGAAATCCTCGAATAGTGGTTTCTGTAGTTTCTGCAGAATGGAAATCACAAGAGAGCAAGTTTTAGAAGTCGTAAGAGCCTCACGGCCCAAATTTACGAACTTACTCTAGCCTTAAATCGTCTTAAACCACCATGTGTTGGACCCTACCAACCCGTCGCAATTAACCCTTTAATAGAGTCAGGAAATGCTAGTCAAGTCTTTACCCGAATTTAGTGGCGATGCCTCTGTGTTACCCAGCTTGGCGCTCCGCTGCCGCCTTTTCCATTAATTACTACCCTGAAGGTTCCGAAAAATATTATATGGCAATGGGTATTTTCCGAAATTAAATTACGGGTGCCGCGAATTCAACACTGTCGTCTTTCAATACTGTGCTCAGTTTTAATGCAATAATCGCTAGGTTAGACCAAACCTATGCAGATAAAAGACCAGTTCATGTTCTGAAAACTGAACTAAGTATTCTAAGGCAAGGTCATTTGTCAATTGCAGACTACTATGACTCGGAGGACAAACATTTGACTCTTATCATAAATAAGCAAATAATGACGAATAGTGGCACCGACGAAGTTATAAGGGCTCTAAATGATTGTGGAAGAGCAAACGCTCTACGAGTATTCATTTCAGGTCTTCGACGTCCGCCCACTGCCTTGGCCGTAGCACAGGAGCTTGAGATGAATCACAAGCGCTATGATTTCGCCCAAACCTTTGCAATGGGTAGTTCAGTCAGACCAAACAAAGTAAGAGCAACAATGCCTCAATATAATTTTAATCCACAAAATGAACCAAAGCGTTTAACAAATCATAACAATAAACCGAGTCCAATGGATGTTGACCATGGCACATCTTTGTTACAATCAAGTCAACTTGATAGGTGTACAGATGGCAGGGTTAAGCCCTGAGCATCCAGATCTATGCAGCCATCTCTTACACTTGGCGCATTGAACCGAATGCGACCGTTTAATATAAATTTTCTTCCAGCAAACGCAGCAGATCCAATCTCTTGGTCCAGGGTTGGGTTCGACCCCAGCCCGTAACAAGAGACAATGGAGCAACCCAGCTGCCAGAGTTTGCTCCGGGGATGACAATTTAAGGGTGCGACGCTACAGATTGGACAGGGTTGCACTGAAATAACAGCCCTTGGCCGGGTAAAAAAACCCGGGTCATTCCGGGTGAGATTTGACATGACCAGTGCAACCTAGGTCATGTCACCCCTCCTTCGGTAAAAAGGGGAAGATGGGTAATTAGAGGTGAGAGGTATCATGTCCGTGGATCAACCATCGAGTTGCACGCCTACCTCGGGCATATTTATTCCCCTAACCCGTAGGGGGATGCAGTCTTAACTAGTGGCAATACTATTATTGACCATCTGATACGGTAGCCCACATCTACTTTTTAAGTAGCACGACCATTCTGGATGTAAGCAGTTCCTTTCCCAACTCCCGCTACCCACTTTCCGTTATTCCAGCACCAGCAAGAGTGCAGGTAGTTCGCTGGTGACGTGATACCTTTCACTTCGTGCATTCGCCCGCGGCATCAGTCGAACGCTATTCTTGCCTAGGCCTATGCCACTTTCTCACATATTATATATGATAGGAAAATGCTACATACCAATGAAAATCAGCGTACCAAATGTTATTGAAGTGTGAGTAATTGCCTTCGAAAGAGCAGAGTTTTTATAGTGAAAATTGCTCTACACCGCTCTTATGTGCTGTTCATGTTGAATTCAAATGCAGCATTTTTCATTTTCGGATATTGGTTTCTAAAAAGTGTTCTTGGTGGCCCATTTAGAAAATGCACCTTTAGCAAGTTCGAGTCATATCTTTTTTGTTTGTCGAGTCATATCTTGTTTGTTTTGAGGCTATGAAACTTTGCAGCACGTGTGCAAAAATATACGCATTTTTATTAAATCTTTCGACTGATTCCATTCGGAAACATCAGATTAACTTATATTCAATTTGGGCCAAATTCCAACTTTTTGTTTACTGAGTTAGAGCTGTTTAGGCCGGTACGGGTGAAAAGGAAACAAACAATTTTTCCTATTTCTCTCTTACGCGTTTCAACGCTTTCACGTCTTTCTCAGGGAGTCTATTTTTATATTTTTTCAAACAATAAACATATAGTAACAATTAGAAATAACAACATTTAACATGAAAAATTACATTCAAACAATAACTCACATTAATTTAGTTGTTCACAAGAATACATTATTCACATTTTGATGATCTTCAACATATTTTACTTTTCCTCATCTTGTTTGTTTGTATCCTTTGCCCTTTTTTATTCCCGCCGTATAGGCGCTGTTTATGTTATCCACGTCTTCTTTGAAGTTCAAAACACTGGCCAGCTGCTGTTGTATGTGCAGACTTTCCAATGTCATTCTGCTTTTTATTCTTCTTTCCACTTTCAATATTGCCGAATTATTAATTAACTTGTACATAGTTTTATTTTCACAATATTACACCACACCCGCGCTAAATTACAAAAAAAATCAGTATGAATTTGCTAAATGTTTACGTATGACAGAGAATGAGAGAATGCCATAAAAAAAATACCAATATTGCTACTATTTTGAACTCGAATCGCAATGATTTCCGCATTTATAATGCTAATGCAATAATAATGATGCATTTAGTTGCGTTTAGGTGTCAACGTTTGTATAGTAAATGCGAAAATAAATGCTGCATTTTGGGCTAAATGCTTAAATGCGAGGTAAATGCAAAAAGCAGGCTCAGCGTAAGCAGAACATTACTTCCACAAAATTTATTTGCGGTGAACTCTTCCTTTAGAATCTCGTTGCGTGTGCCAAAACTTATTATACTAACTTGCACCGTTACAGAAAAATTGCTTTTTAATTCTGCATAACTAATTTTTCCGAACTATGTTAAAAAAGTGGGCGTGACCCGGTTTCGCTCATTTTTAAAATAAAAATAGAGTTTTAAAATACTTATAAATAAATATGAAACAATATAGAAAGAAGGATTGAAAAGGCCTACATAGCATACTACGCGTGTAAAAGAGTAGTCAGCAGACACTGGGGTTTAAACCCCAACCTCATGATGTGGCTCTACACGGCCGTGGCTCTACATACATGCGAGAGTGGTGAAAATAAGGTCACCAACTGGGAGAGCGGCCTACCCACCAGAGCGACTTCGCCGCAAAAGAACCAGAGCACTAAAATCACATACACCACACCACGGAGGCGACCGACGAAAGTTCGGCCAATAAATTTTGTCTAATTAAATTTGTTTTTATCAATTTTTCTGTACACACGCTTGTATTTTTTCTTCCATTTTTTTGTAGCATTACCATCAATCACTTTTTTTTTATCTTTTTTTATTTATATTGAAATTTCCTTTTGGTTTTTTTTTTATATACACTTGGTATGTTAATTCATTTCCTTTTCTTCATTATGTTGTTCAGTAAACAAACATCAAAATAAGATATCAATTTGATTTTGCTTGGCGGAACATACCCGAAACTAGAAAGCACTTAGCACAAAAATCACGTGGCACCCTGGTAGTCGAAAGTGCCATCTGTTGCACCTTCCCGCGGTCTCGAGTTGTTTTTTTTTTTTTATTAACAGGAAATTTATTTAATTTTTGAGTAATCGTTTTTGAATAATTTTTTTTTGTTTCACGACTAAATTACATGTGTATACGCACGCATGGTCTTAGACTGGAACTAAGTATTCTCCACGGTGACAATAATTGGTCAATTGGTTAATAGTAAGTAAGACTAAGTAGATATAAGAATTAGATGGAATGGGTTTAGTTGAATAAGAAAAGCTGAATTTTGTATAAAAAAATTTATGGAAAGGAAAATAACTATGTTGTTAGAAGATTTTGTTCGTTGAAGATGTTATAGGAAAAATGCAGGCACACTAGTTCCCCGTCTTGCCCTTGTGGCACACTAGAAACGAGTGAGGTGTTGCAACCGGACAGACAGACGATGTGCTAGGCCCGACTAATTACAGACAGACGGACAAAGTGGATAAGGGAACTCCACTTGGTAAACGGAGTCAAAGTGGAGTTCAAGGTTGTTCATTCCGCATGAACAAGAGGGGTGGGATGACTCCACCTGACATGGACAGTCTCCTCCCACTTTTCCTTTTATTCTCTTCCTAGTAGCTGTATCTCCAATCCATACGTATTCCTTTGTACTCTAGGCATGAAAAACATGTATATATTTTTGTTTTTGTAACTGTGGGTCGAGGAAGGTGGCAAGAACCACGCCTCAACACACGCCTCAACACCGAGGGCGTAGATGTACCACACGGAGTTATCCAAAAGGGGATTAGGTGACACGACTTTGGACAAGAACTGTACGGACAACGCAGCACCAAACTAGATTTTAATTCCTTCATGAGGTCAACACCAATCACACTAGCCAATAAATAAAATTTATAAATCCCTTTTGAAAACTTACAAACTCAACGTCCACCAGTAAACAGAAGATTTGTTTTGTTGCTTACTTTCAACATATAAAATAATTTCTGTTAGTAAATTTTACATAATTTTTTTTTTTGGGTTTGGGGAAAAATAAAACACTGAATCTGAAATATAATTTTTGGGGTTTTTTTCTCATTTATCTTATATTTATTTTAATTATAGGCCCTGACATTGCTCATAATTTGGGAAGTAACACTAGATTTAGATTTTTGTTGTTAGCAACTAAAACCATTAGGTACTTTAAATTAGCTTATTTTGAAGTCTTTAACTTTTGTGTTAATGTTTTTGCGAAAATTTATCGATTAAATTTTTTTATTCCTTATAAACCAAGTTTTTAGTATTAATAATAGGTGCATAGGTTTAAGGAATATTGAATTCGTCACTTGGAATTTAAAACATAGTAATAGATTTTGTTGAATTTCCAATTGTTTTATTCATTTATTAACATACACATACACATATATACCATTTATACACTTTTATACCCACACGTATATTTAAATTTTTTTAACAAATATATACATATATATTTTACCTATTCTAAACTGAATTTATATATTACGAGTACATACGTTTATTTTTGAATTTGCTATTTTTGATTTAATCGCGAATCTGTTAGTTGTGTAATTTACGAAACTGCAGGCTAGTGCAGATTTGTTTGGTGTTCGACACTTATAAATTCTTTTTTTTTACAGTACCGCGTGGTACATGGATAAACAACCAGGTGCGGAAAAGGAGTCACCAAGACCAGGGTTGGGAATTTTGGATAGGAATAGGCCAGTTACTCGAAGTATCTCGAGAACCAAGTTGCGGGATCAATATTCACGCAGATAGACACCGGTATAGAGACCCCAGTAGACTTCCTGCCTACTAACTTCTTGAACCGTTGTTCTGACAGAATTTTCGGTTACCCTGAGTCTCGCGAAAAGAGACCAGAGCTTTTGCTATACAATAGACTAGTCGTGAATAACGCGAACAGGTCCTTTAGTTTTTCAAGAAAGTTGTCGATGCTGGAGATGTCCGAACCAGGAGAAGAGGTGCGGATGGACGGAGCAGTTGGAGGAGAGGTACCACGGAGGCAAACCGAAAACGCGATAATGGAAACCATTTCCCAACAAAACCAGATCGTGCTGGAGGCGATAAACGAATTTAGAAGAATGCGATTCGACGTTTCGCAGTTGAGCAACAGGCTGGGAGACGTGGAGGCATCTATGCGAGGCCCAACAGCACCATATCCTCCAGTATTTACATCAGCACCTGGTGGTAGGAACTATAGGGCAAACAAGGGCAATGGTAACTATGCAGAACAGCGGGAAGAGAGAGCTAGGGACAATTACGACAGAAAGACGGTCGACCTGCATAACTGGAACCTTAAGTTCGATGGGTCGCCGAATGGAATGACGATCGAAAGCTTTGTGTTTAGGGTGGAAAGGATGCGATTGCAGTACCAATTGAGTTACGACCAGATCCAGGCAGATTTCCACTGTTTGGTGACGGGCTCAGCACTCAAATGGTACTGGCAAGTTTAACAAGACAACGCAAATGATCCAAGCTTCGACTACTTTCACCTGAAAACTGAGCTTTGGCTCAATCCAAATCGGCGGATTCGGATTATGAGGTGATCCGCGAGATCATGGAACGAAAGCAGCTCCCACAAGAGAGTTTCGATGAATTTTATGCCGACATCCATGATCTCACTTTCCCCCTGAGAACAAGGATTCCGGAGCCAGAGATAAAGGGAAACCGTTCTTAGCGAACTTGACGTTTGACACTAAGTTAACGACCCTGGCTGAGTTGAAGCATGAGTGCAAGCGCGCGGAAAAACTCATGAAAGAGAATAGGGCCCGTTTTAAAGCAGTGAGCAAGGTAGAGGTAACCAACAAAATGTTCCACATAGGAGAAGAATTCGAAGTAGAAGCGTTTAGTAGGGATTCTCCTGGCCCTAGTAAGAGCCAACCGTTTACCTCTCGCGATACGTCGAAACCACATCCTACTCCATATTATCTTTCTTCCTTCAACCATAATCCTAATGTATGTACGTGATTCGTCAAACAAAAATGCGAGTGAATTCCCAAATCAAGCGTTTTGTCCATCTCCGTTCCACATTATGTTGTGATTTGCTTGTGGAACGCTGGTGGACTCTTACCTTAGAGACCCGGCTGAATCAGCAAAGAACAACACATGTAAGTCCTCTTTCCACCGCATGAATTGTGTCACATGTGTCATGGGAAACCGGCATCTGGCGGAGATGTCCGGAAACTTCGTCCAGAACCAAGAGCTTCCGGAGAAGTAGATTTTGGAAAGGGACAGGAGAAACCTTTGCAGATTCTACAACGGGAGATAATAGCTAATTTGGATAGCATGAAAAGCGAGGAGCGTAAACCGATAGAAGAAAGAGATAGCCTACATATAAGAAAAATGAAGTATGAAGAAGCACGTAGGCGTATATTTTGCGAAGAGCTAGAAAAGAGTACAAAAAGAACAAGTAATAGAAATTTTAGTAAGATAAGAAAAATGAGGGAAAAGAAAAGGAGTTTTAAAAGAATAAAGAGCAAGATAGTTGTGACTATAGTCACCATCAAATGCGACAACAGTTTTTTTTGCACAAATTGAGATAGGGGGGGCACGAGGTGTTAGCGTTGTAAGACTCAGGTGCGGGATCTTGTTGCCTGGGCAAAAACTCAAATGAGATATTAAAAGGGAAAAAAGCACTTAATTCTTCCAGTCAGAGGTCAAAACATAAGGACGGCAAATGGTGGCGAAACACCAGTCAAAGGTGTTATTACTTTGCCAGTTCCGTGGAATGGTATGACCCGGGATCTGGAATTTTTGATTGTCCCTGGCTTGCAGCAGCAGGTCTACATGTGAATCGATTTTTGGCAGGCTTTCGAGCTAAGTGTTATCAGCAGGGGCCGCTGTATTGAGTAATGTTGCAGTGTCAGAACCCGTACCCGCCGAGGGTGACCTTTCTTTTGATACGGTCCAACACACACTTAACAATGAAGAAGAAAACACGTTAGCGTTTCTTGGCCTGGGGAAGACAAATATAGAGGAACATGTCATCGAGGTGACTGACGAACGTCTACCGGTAAAACAACGCCATTACCCTATATCACCACCCATACAGCTGATTTATAACGAACTTGATCGCATGTTGGAGATGGGAGTCATAGAGGAGAGCAACAGCTGCTGGAGTTCGCCAGTATGACTGGTGTTAAAAGGGACTATAGAAAATCACGTGTTGTTTTCTATCCAATCTCTATTATAGAACAAGAATACCAAAAACTGAGAATAAAAAGGTGTAACAAAAAGGAAAAGAACAAATAAAATGTCAATATGTCAATGGTCACCCTCTTCCTAGCAATTATGTCGTAAATTGTATACTTAGTTCTCGGTTTAAGCCGTTCTACCGAGACCTGGGCATCTTTGTTGCTGATCCTAATGTTGAAAACTCGATCGGATGGTATTTTTATCACTTCATAAGGGCCTGTATATGGTGGTTCCAATGGTGCACGTACTGAATCTGTTCTCAAAAATACGTGGGTACAGTTGTTAATTTCTTTTGCCAAAAATGGTTTATTTTTACTGTGGTGTGCCGGTGAAACTGGACGTAGTCGTCTCATATGCTCTTTAATGCTGGTGACAAATTTGTGAGGGCTATTTGGCACATCTTTGTGATCGAAAAATTCATTGGGTAAACGAAGGTTGGTCTCATACAAGAATTCAGCAACAGATGCGTGCAAATCCTCCCTGAAACTAGTCCTGAGGCCCAGAAGAACGATCGGTTGCACTGGGGTCCACCGACTGTCATCATGACACATAAGAGCGGCTTTAAAAGATCTGTGCCATCGTTCTATCATGCCGTTGGATTGCGGGTGGTATGCTGTAGTGTGAATGTGTTTCGAGCCAAGGAGTTTAGCCAGTGAGTTGAAGAGTGCAGACTCGAATTGGGTTCCTTGATCAGTCGTTATTGACTTTGGGCATCCAAAACGGGATACCCAGTGGCTCCAGAAGGTTTGGGCAACTGTGTCTGCCGTCATGTTTCGAAGTGGTACAGCCTCAGGCCATCGAGAGAATCTATCAATCATCGTTAGACATTGTAAGCACTTTCGAAACCAACAAGCGACTTCTTTGTTTATTGATGGCCATACATATTTAGCTCGCATTTGACGGAGGGTTGATCGTGAGCTTGGATGTGGTTGCCCATGAACTCCATAAAAAATTTTAAACCGTAAGCTCTTTGGTATATAAAGTCTGTTTTGGCCTGTCGAAACATCGGAATAAATTTGTGTTTAACTATCAAACTTTATGCGACGCAATTTTAACTAGTTTGTGCCTTTTAGTATTTCTCTTAACTCATCATCCAATTCCTGCGAATGTTGAAGTTGTTGATTAGTAACAGTGATTGGCATGGAAATTGCGCAAAGTCTTCACAATGCATCTGCTACTGCGTTTTCGTCACCAGAAAGATGTACGATACTCGTTGTTTACGCGACATCGGTAGCCACACGTCCCAATCCCAAACCCATAATATTCATTATACACATATTTCCTGAATTGTACATAAAATAATGCTCGTTATACATATTTGTCATGAATTGTATATAATATCATTATAACGCATGGATTACATTATATTTTATTATTATTACATTATATTTACTCATCACAACTTATGAACTCACCTTTAGGTTTAAGTGTTAAAATTGGAACTATTTGGGACGTGTGGCAACCACGCGTAAATCACCTCACACCAATTCGCCGCACAGCTGACATCTGGTCGGCCATCACTTTTTTTTCTATTATATTAGATATATACGAGTATATACCTTTGCGCTATCCGGTTTTATCTAATCTGCTATTTACCTAAACTAAAAAACTACGTTGTGGAAAATATTATAAAATAAGAGTGAATTTAGCCGATGTGCATTCGAATAAACTGCAAAATATATATGTTATCGTGCGCAAACACTAAATCTTGATATTTGCTTTCCACCGGTTTTCTTCATCGCGACTGTAGACAAATTATCTACTACAACTTGTGTTGAATACCAAACCAACGTGAAATTTATATGCGGATTATTGGAAGTAGTTGAAGAATTAAAGTGGTAAATAGGTAACGGCTTTCGAAATTCACTGGAACCGATTTTCAGGAACTATCCGTCATTGGAGTTGAAGTTTCCGCAATTTTCCCAAATTCAAGGAGGAATAACAACGCTACGGGGTACACGAGGCTCAGGGACTCTCAACAACAGTAAGTACTACCCAAATTAACTAATGGTCCTTCTTCGCCATTGAAGAAACCAGCCCCTGCCCATACATTATAATAATATAAAATTATAAATCCCAAATTTCAATTTGTTGGCTCGCGCCAAAAACAATTTTTTCCCGCCAAATTACTTTATTATCTCGGTGAACCCAAATTCCATACGGCGAAAATTGTCACTCATACAGTGTTAAATTAACGACTATAATCCCTTGCGGTACAAAATTATATACACCCAAAACACAGTGGGCTTAGTAGCCAATTTCACCCAACAAATATATATTTCTTTATTTTACGATTTAAACGAAAAATAAATTCTCCCAAGTTTATCTAGCATAATTTCGGTTCACATCCAATTAAACAAAATACAAACACGGTAAATAGTGTTACAATTCCCAAAAAATCATTTAATAATATTATACATTTTGCCCAAACTACCGCTCACGTAAGTACATATCCGTATACTCACACGCAAGTAACATATATACGTATATATGTCGACTACATATGTACGTGGGTGACTCTACTCCCAAACGTCTCGCTCACATTTCACCTCTTATACTCAGAGATAGGAGTTCGAAGTGTGGGTGATGACATAGTAAATTAATATTAAGCGCGGTAGTACGATTTAAGCACTTGAAGTGAATAAAGGTTATACAAATTTAGTTAAACCTAAACCTCGTATTTTTTTCATTATTGGCGCAGTCAAACGCGAACCTACAACGCACTGCAAATTAAAATTAAAAAAAAAAAAAATAATAAATTAAAAATTTTAAAAATTAATTAATTTTGAGTAAATCAAATGGTGCAAAACATAATATTTGCTTTGAATACTAACTTTATTGTGACCAACGTGAAATTGTTTCAGAAGACGTAAACGGAAAAAAACAGGAATATCCAAAAATAGTTTGAAAAAGAGATTTTTCCTCAAATTAAAATAAAGTGACAATAAAAAACAGAAATGCGAAAAACATAACATAATATATATATAAAAAATTAATAAAGCAAATCTGTTGTGGAAAATTTTTTCATTTCAAAGAACTGTTAAAAGAAAAAAACGGTAAATTGAAAAAAAAAAACTGTTAACCAAAGAGTTCTCTTTACCTTAGAAGAGAAAAAGTAATATTCCAAACTCGAAGAGAGCATACATCAAGAAAAAAAATTATAAAGTGAACCAACCTGTTTTGTCATTAACTAATTAAGAGCAAAAAAAAAAAAACCGTGCTGGATAAGTAAGACATTTCCCTACATTTGAAAAAAATACATGAGCTAATGGGCTAAGCGTGCAGAGAGTAAATAAAACAAAATAAACCAATGACTATACTTGAAAATAAATAAATGGACACACAATTAGAAAATTTGAACAAAATTTTGAAAACATTAAATATCAACGCTGAAACAAAAACAAACATGGCTCAAGAGCAACAAAAAAGAGAGCTTGTATTGCAAAACGTAAAGTTAATACAACCCTTTGATGGGCATACCAACTATTTAGCGCTTTACATAGACAGCATTGACTCAATATTGCCAGCAGATACACCAACAACACCAGCAGAACGAGCATTCTACTTGAACAGCATTTTACGTACGCTGCGTGGGGCGGCGCTGGATGTCGTAAGGAGAGAGCAACCGTCAGATTGGGTAACGTTAAGGGAGCTTTTGATTGATGAGTTCGGAGAACATACTCCAATTTCTACTCTTATTTTGCAAGTAAGCAACATAAAATTAAAAGGTAGCGTACGACTTCTATGTGAAGAAATAAATAACGAAATTTGTAGAATTAAAGATTGTATTAAATTAAAAAATGAAAGTAGTTCAACTAAAACATTTTTGATAAATGAATTAGAACAATTAAGTATCAAAACTCTTAAGAGAGAATTGCCAAACCATTTAACAGCGTTAATTAACGCAAACTTAGCAACTAGTGTAAAAACTGCAGTTAAAATTTTAAAAGCGAATGACGCTTATGATTATAAATATAAACGAGATTTAAAAAACAATTCAGGGGCTCCTCATTGCTCTAGTGATAATAAATTTCATAAAGGTTTTGAGAGCTTCACTTTACCCGATGGAAATCAGTTTTGTCAAACTTTAAATAATAACAACTTTCATACACGGGGAGCCTCATCAGGTAACACCACTTTAAGCCATAATCAATCCAGGCAGGTGAATATTGACCAACCCAGCCCACAAAAACATTATAACCATTCGTTCAATAATCCTATTATGTATACCCCAAGCAATGTCTTGCAAACGAATTCAATACATGCAAGGAAGTTTAACCCGGCAGACTCTAACCAGTCTAGAATACGTAGGTATGGTCAACCTGAGCCAATGGATCAGGATGCCTCAAATTTTCAATTAGAAGCCTCGGAGGACTACCCTCAATTAAATTGACCCTTAATAACAAACAAATAAAATTTTTAATAGATACGGGTTCATCAGTTAGTTTAATTAAACCATACATACTCAGCATTAAAGCTACAAAAGTAAAACCTATAATTTTAAAAACGGCAACCGGGAAAGTTGTGCTAGACACAGTACAGGAAACAACTGCTTTTACTAAGCAAAATTTAAAATTCTTTGTGTATAATTTTTCTAATAACTACGAAGGACTTTTGGGTTTTGATATACTTAAGAAACTAAATTCGAAAATAAATCTGGAAAATAATACTATTCATTTAAGTGGGAGGCTTTATAAGTTTTTGAATACCAATGGCTCGATAGATAACTTTGATAATAGTTTAAATATTATAGATAACTACAACGATGAAACTAAATTTAGATTAAGCCACTTAAATGACGAGGAATGCAAAGGGATCAAAAGCTTATTGCAACAATTTAAGCACATATTTTATAAGGAAGGAGATCAGCTAACTTTCACCCACAAAATAAAGCATAGAGTCAAAACAATTCATGAGGACCCCATCTATGTTAAGTCTTACCGATATCCGGAAGTGCACAAAGCGGAAGTAGATAAGCAAATAATGGAAATGCTGAAGCAAGAAATTATTTGCCATAGCGATTCTCCGTACTCTGCACCGCTATGGGTTGTGCCTAAAAAACCGGATCACTCTGGGAAAGAGAAATGGAGAATAGTTTTCGACTTCCGTAAGCTAAATACAATAACCGTAGACGATAGGTACCCGATCCCAAACATGGATGAAATACTAGACAAACTGGGAAAATGTATGTACTTTTCCACCTTGGATTTAGCGCAGGGTTTCCACCAAATCGAGATGGACCCTGCCGATAGAAAGAAGACTGCCTTCTCAACGCAAGGGGGGCACTACGAATTTTTAAGTATGCCATTTGGGTTGAAAAATGCGCCAGCCACATTCCAAAGGTTAATGAATACAGTATTGGAAGGGTTAATTGGTAAAAATTGTATGGTATATTTAGACGATATTGTCGTTTTTAGTACGTCACTACAGGAGCATATCGAATCGCTCGATAAAGTTTTCCAAAGACTGTCTAACGCTAACCTCAAAGTACAACTTGCTAAGTGTGAGTTTCTGAAACATGAAACAGAGTTTTTAGGGCACGTAGTAACGCCATCAGGCATAAGGCCAAACCCGAATAAAACTAAGGCGATACTTAATTATCCGGTACCTCAAACAGAAAAAGAGATAAAACAGTTTTTGGGTTTAGCTGGGTTTTATCGCAAATTTATTAAAAACTTTGCAACGATTACAAAACCGCTTACCAACTGTTTAAAAAAGGGTAATACGATAAATGCGCAAGATAAAGAATATCTAAAAGCCATTGACACTATAAAAATTTTGATAACAGAAGATCCAATATTAGTGTACCCAAATTATGAAAAGCCATTTACGTTAACTACGGACGCTTCTAACGTCGCTTTAGGTGCAGTGCTAAGCCAACAAAGCCACCCTATTTGCTTTGCGAGTCGCACTCTGAATGAGCATGAGCTTCACTATTCCACAACAGAAAAAGAATTATTAGCAATGGTTTGGGCCACTAAATATTTTAGACCATATTTGTATGGTAGGAAATTCACTATAAATAGCGATCATAGACCACTTCAATGGCTGCACAATTTAAAGGAGCCAAATGCAAAGCTTCAAAGATGGAAAATTCGCCTAAACGAGTATGACTTCGGCGTAAAATATATCCCAGGAAGGGAAAACCACGTTGCGGATGCGTTATCTCGCATCAAAATAGAGGAATGCAATGCTGAGGAAGATGAAATTGCCTCAAATTGTGCAACAATTCATTCAGCTCAGGAAGACAGGGAGAGTTATATCCATATAACAGAAAGACCATTAAATCTGTTTAAAAATCAAGTTAAGCTAATAAGGGGGAATGAAAGCAATTGCCAAACAAAATCAATTTTTGGTAATAATTGTACTCTGATAACCTACAGAAAATTAACCCCAGAATATATAAAAGAAATAATTAAAAGCTACTTTCTAAAGAATAACACTGTTATATACATGCCAGATGATAATGATTTCCTGCAGTTTCAAAATATTTATAAAAGTTTGATAAGTAGTAGTAGAAACAGAGTTTATAGGGCAACTAAAGAATTAAAAAATGTTTTAGAATATTCAGATTTCAAATCCATTGTTACAGAAATTCACTTAAGTGGACTTCACCAGGGGATAGAAAAAGTAGCAAGATGTTTTAAAGAAATCTATTATTATCCAAACTATCTGAAAGAAATTTCAAACATTATTAATAGTTGTGAGCTTTGTAATCACTGCAAAAGTGACCATATTGCCAATAAGCTTCCATTCAAAGTTACGCCTCCAGTTTATGAGATCAGGGAAAAATTTGTTTTAGATTTTTGGAAATGGGAAAATGAATATTATTTGACTTGTATCGATTTATTTTCTAAATTTGCTATGGTAGAAAAAGTGAAGGCACTAAACTGGCTTGAGGCGAAAAGAGCTTTACTAAAAATATTTAATACCATGGGACCCCCCAAAATTATGAAAGTTGACCAAGATCAGGGCCTAAATAATGTAAACATCAAACAATGGTGTGATCAATTAAACATAAAAGTTGAAATAACAACAGGAAAAACAGGTATAGGCGATATTGAGCGGTTACACAAGACACTTAATGAGAAATTAAGAATAATAAATACATCAGAAGACAAGGAATTAAAATATTTAGAAATAGAACAAGCGATTTATACCTATAATCATACAATTATTCACTTAACTACAGGGGAAGTTCCCTACAATATATTTTTCAATAAAGAACCACCAAAAAATGATCCCCAAAAAATTAAAGAAAAAAGAATTGAAAACATCAATAAATACAGACAAGAAAAAGAAATTGACACCAATTTTGTAAATGCTGAAAATGCAAGGAAAAGATCAAATAAAATATCTAATCCATATAGACAAGTAAGATTGTTAAAAACAGAAGATGATGGGGAACACCATATTGTAAAATTTAAAAATCAAAAAGTTAGAAAGTATAAAAACCAGTTTAAAAGGAAAAAGAAAAAATATTGAAGAAATGAGATTCTTTTTATTTCATTATTGTTATTTCATTATTTGTGTTTGTGTAAATGTTATTTAAATAACTTAAGCTATTTCAACTAATCATCTCATCGTAGTAATTAAAAGAAAACAAACAATAATGTATGAAACTGAAAAATTATTATTTAAACATAAGAAAAAATTTTTAAAAAATTGGATTAGATATAAATGTAAGTACTTCAGTTAAGAACTATGGAGAAGTTTAAAGTTGGGAGGAGTGACATATATACGTATATATGTCGACTACATATGTACGTGGGTGACTCTACTCCCAAACGTCTCGCTCACATTTCACCTCTTATACTCAGAGATAGGAGTTCGAAGTGTGGGTGATGACATAGTAAATTAATATTAAGCGCGGTAGTACGATTTAAGCACTTGAAGTGAATAAAGGTTATACAAATTTAGTTAAACCTAAACCTCGTATTTTTTTCATTATTCGCACATACATATATAAATAAAGTGGTTGAACAATATATCCCCTGAACAGTGGTACAAGACTGCTACATCCCCCGTCAAACTTTTTTTCGTAAATAGACGCAACAGTCTCTACAAATAATCCCCAAAATTGCCACCGTAAAATTCAGTAAATCATTTTTCAAAATGACTACCGTTGCCGAAAATAAATTTATTTCCGAAACAGATATTTTTACGGATTACTGCACTCGGTTCCGCTCAACCCCAATCCAAGATAATACCGAGGCAGCCCTAAAATTAAAAGACAAGAACATAGATTTTTGGTCAAGAGTACAGAGCGCGTACGACGTGGTAGTAGAGACAGACGACCAGGACCTCCCCAAGGACTTTAAGTCCGCCGCTTTCGGTAAATACCGAGCCTGCCTAATCGCATATGAGGACACCAAAGCTCAAATAGGCGACCAACTCCAACTCATAGCATTGAGTAACCCCGCGCCTAAAGAGCAACCCCAACCCCCCCAAGAGTCTTCCCATATGAACCTGAAAGTCCCCCCATGTGATACAGAAATTTGGGGGAAAGGGTATGATCAATGGCCGTCCTTCCGAGACATGTTCACGGCGGTCTATATCAACCACTCGAAACTCTCCAGTGCCCAGAAACTGTATCACCTCAGACATAAGACTAAAGGAAAGGCAGGTCAAATAGTAGAACAATTCCCGCTTAGCGACGACAATTTTTCCCTAGCATGGGAAGCTCTCAAGTCGCGTTACGAAAACAAAAGAGTCCTGGTCGACAACCAAATCCGAATTCTCATGAATCTAAGAGCGATTCAATCGGAGAATAGCGATGAGATCCAGAGGTTACAATCCTCAGTTAACAACTGTCTCCAAATACTAGCGATACAATAAGGCTGAAGGTTTGGCATCCCATATTAATATATCTGGTAACCTCGAAACTTCCAGAGAATACAGTTGCCCTGTGGGAGCAATCATTAAGCTCCAGAAGAGACCTGCCGAACTGGTCCCAAATGAACCAGTTTCTGACCACTCGCTACGAGATAGTGGAAAGGGTGGATCAATGGCGACCTGCCAAACCCCGATATAATCCACCCTCCACAAACTTCTCAAGGCCTCACCCCAGTCAAAACAATCCGCAGTTCAGGCAGGCTCAACCCCAAAACCACAGCAACAACTCCCTAACGCAAACCAAATCTCATGCTACAGAACACCAAAAATTTTATACCTGCAAATTATGCAAACAGTCCACCCACACTCTACAAAGCTGTTTGCGGTATAAAAGGTTGCCAATCTCCGAGCGTAAAAAATTCGTAAGAGAAAATAATATTTGCGAAAATTGTTTAGCTCAAACCCATGTGCTGAAAGACTGTCAAAGCACGAGAACGTGCATGCACTGCCAAGGCCGGCATAACATCACCCTTCACGACACAGCAACTCCCAGCACCAGTTCCGGAATCCAAAGGACACGATCCCAGGTAGCCACAATAGAAGCCAGCAATCCCAGGCTTCAGGACGTCAGCCAGGCGGCACCCCAGGAAGGAGAACCCTCTACGCCCAACAGTTCCCGAGTACAATCGTTCCATGCTCATAATGATAACCAAATCATACTCCCTACAGCAATAGTCTTGGTAGAACATAGAGGGGATATATTCAAGCTTAGAGCCTTAGTGGACCAAGGCTCCGAAAGAAGCTTCATATCCGCCAAAGCTCAGACCAAACTCGGGCTTCCCTATACCCACTCCCTGTTTGAAATATCGGGTATGGGAGGTGGAGTGGTACAAACATCCAACAGGCTGTGCTCGTTGACCCTAGTCTCAAATGACAATAAGGTGAGAATAAAGGCCCAGGCAATAGTGCTTCCCCGGCTCACTAGGCAGCTCCCAACGTTTAAGCTGAATGACAGCCAAAGGCGCAAATGGTCCCATCTCAAATTAGCAGACCAGAACTCCCAGAACCCATCCCAAATCGATCTGGTATTGGGCAGTGATCTTATCCCACAAATAATGCTAAATGGCATAGAAAAGATCTCTCCCAGCCTGCTAGCCCAATATACAATATTTGGATGGATCATAAGCGGCCAAACTCTCGAAAAAGTTGGAGCACATTCCTCGCAAGCATGGGAAATTACGAATATTCAGCTAAATGAACAGCTGAGACAATTCTGGGAAATCGAGGAGATACCCAGAACTCGAGTGGAAACCCCCGAAGATCAAATGTGCGAAGAGCTCTATCAAAGCACAACCACTCGAATGGATGACGGTCGATATATGGTTCGCCTCCCGTTCAAATCATCATTCCCGAACGATATCGACCTAGGCCAATCCCGTACTGCAGCCCTACGACAGTTCCATGGAATGGAACGCAGTGTCTCAAAAAAGGGCGATCTCAAACAACAGTATGACCAGGTACTCGAAGAATACCTGTCCCTCGGCCACATGGAAGAATGCAGTCCAAATTATTTGGAATCCCAAAGAAAATACTGCTCTTTCTATCTCCCTCACCATGCCGTCGTCAGGCCAAACAAAAAGACAACAAAAGTCAGAGTTGTATTCAATGCTTCCACGAAGTCAGGTTCCGGTCACTCCCTTAACGATGTGTTATGTACCGGACCAACCCTCCAACCCGATCTCCGACTTATGTTGTTAAAATGGCGGACATATAAATTAAGTGTTTAATGGCGATGTAGAAAAGATGTACCGCCAGATACTCTTACACCCCGATGACCGAGACTACCAACGGATAATATTCCGAACTCCCGAAGACAGTCCACGGTCACCTTTGGGGTGAACTGCGCTCCCTTCCTGGCTATTCGCACGCTACACGAGCTGTCGAAAGATATAGCCGACTCCCATCCACGCGCAGCCCCAATATTAAGGTCCGAGACGTATGTTGACGATATTTTATCCGGCAGTCATGATCTTCCCTCAGCCGAGCAATCCCTAAAAGAGACTATTTCAACTCAGCCGGCTTCCTTTTAAAAAAGATCACGGCAAACCATCCGGACATACTCAAACAAATTCCCAAGGCGGACTTACTTGAAACCGACTTCCTCGAGTTCGAGAAAATTAGCACCGCCAAAACCCTAGGAATTCAATGGAATGCGCTCTCGGACACATTCTCGTATACTGTGGACTCAGACCCAGCCTCAACAGCAGCCACCAAGCGGCAGATACTTTCCTCTATCGCAAAACTTTTCGACCCCGCAGAGTGGCTGACGCCAGTCATGATACAGGCAAAAATCCTGATGCAGGAATTGTGGTTGGACGGGACTGATTGGGATGAACGGGTCAACCCGATACGTCTCCTACAATGGACGCAATTCTCAAGAAATCTGCAGTCAATCTCAGATATACAAATACCCCGATGGATTAACTTCGCCCCTGACCATCTGGTCGAGCTCCATGGGTTTTGCGACGCCTCTGAAAAGGCTTATTGTGCAGCTCTCTACGTGCGAACTACTGTCGGCACTCAAGTTTTCTCTCACCTCCTAGTCTCCAAAGGCAATATGGCTCCTCTCAAAACTATAAGTCTGCCACGCCTGGAACTATGCGGAGCCCTCTTACTAGCCAAACTAGTCGCAGTAGTGCAACCCCATCTCGGCCTCACTAGAAGAAAGTTGACCATGTGGTCGGGTTCCGAAATCGTGTTAGCCTGGCTCGAAAAGCCACCTCACTCATGGAAGACCTATGTCTCCACTCGAACAGCCCAGATCATAGACCTCGTAGGTAATGTCCCTTGGCGACACGTGCGAAGTAAAGATAACCCCGCAGATCTGGGAACCCGAGGTTGTACGCCAGTCGATCTCTCCAATTCTGCGCTCTGGTGGAATGGTCCAGAGTGGCTTTCCAAACCCCCCGAAGATTGGCCCAAAGCAACAGTTCGCAACGTCCACCCCCCAGAGTCACGTAAAGTAGAAGCCCTAAATGCTACGGAAGAGACGGAGGATCTCTTAGATCGCTTCTCTTCCTACCCTCGTGCTTTACGTGTAATGGCTTACGTGCTAAAATTTGTACGTCGGCTAAAAGACGCGGTGAACGGTATATATGACCCAGCCGAACCCTCTCTAACTCATGCTGATCTCAAAAGATCGAAACATCGCCTGATCATAATGGCCCAAACTCGATACTACGCTCTTGAAAGATCATGTCTAGAAGACTCAAACCCCATTGGAAAACGGAGCTCCCTATTCGTACTCAATCCCTTCCTAGACAAGAGCGGAGTCCTCCGAGTGAATGGTCGACTAGCCCATGCAACCCTCACTTACAATGAGGGTCATCCCATCATCCTACCCGAAAAGTGTCGGCTCTGTACTCTATATATACGTATCCTTCACGAAATGCTCCTACATGCGGAAGCTCGTCTCATGCAACAAATCTTAAGGCAAGAATTTTACATTTCCCGTATCAAACCACTGATCAAAAAATGCATATTCCAGTGCAAAGTCTGCACCACTCACAAACAACAAACGCGGTCACAAATTATGGCAGCCTTGCCCCCCGAACGTTGTAGATTCGCTCTACCCTTTACCACGACTGGTGTGGATTTCGCTGGCCCATTTCAATTGAAAGCATCCATGCTTCGATCTCAAACCCCCGTAAAGGCCTACGTGGCCGTCTTTGTCTGTTTTACCACCAAAGCGGTCCACCTGGAATTATGCTCAGACCTCACCAGCAAGGCTTTTCTTGCCGCCTTCGCCCGATTTGTAGGACGCCGAGGATACCCGAACCAGATGATGAGCGACAACGGCAAAACATTCATCGGCGCCAAGCGTGCTACCGAACTGGAATTCGCAACGTTCCTGAAAGAAGTATCGACGGATATCGTACAGAAGTACGCCCCCCAAGGAATCAATTGGAAGTTCATACCCCCCGGCGCACCTCACATGGGCGGATTATGGGAATCCGCTGTCAAAAGCTTTAAAACACACTTTAAAAAGGTCGCCGGAACCCACAGCTTTACCTTCGAGGAGTTCTCGACTTTATTAATTCGGATAGAGGCCGTACTTAACTCTCGTCCCATCTCCCAGCTTTCTCAGGACCCGAATGACCTCACCGCCCTCACGCCAGGTCATTTTCTTCAAGGAGCAGCAATGCTCTCGCTTCCCGAACCGAATCACAAAAATCTCTCTCTGATAAATAGGTGGGAACGACTGAAAGTTCCGCATCATCAGTTCAGCAAACGCTTTAAAACTGATTACCTCACCGACCTTCAAAAGCGTTACCGTTGGAAAAATGCCGAAATTTGGCGACCTACTCATCATTAAGGAAGACAACTTACCTCCCACCGAGTGGCGACTAGGTCGATTAGAAAGCCTACACCCAGGACGAGACGGACACATTCGTGTCGTAGACGTCCGCACCCAGAACGGAATTCTCACAAAACCTCTCACGAAACTGTGCTTTCTACCGTCATCTGAGAGTGACGAGGGCCCTCAGTGCCCACTCCCATCTCCCTAACTTAATACAGTCCACAAAGCTCATACTATCGTTAGCACTCAGGCAACAACTTATGCAATCGCCAAATCTATGCTTAATCCCAGGCGTATAACTAATATGCATATACTGCTCTCTCTTTTCAACAGATGGATCGTCAACGCCCTCCGGTCCCAACACCACGCCGCTCATTGGCATCGCAAGTACCCTGCCCGCAGCCCGTCCGCGCCGTAGAGAACCCGTACCGGATTACCGGAAATGTAAATTGTGCATGCGTCATCACGCGCTGCTGATGTGTCCTGTGTTCACGGCCATGCAGCCGCAACAACGCTTCTTGGTCGCTAGGGCACATAAGTATTGCACCAACTGCTTAGCGCTGTCCCATCGCACCAACCAGTGCACCTCCACAGAAAGCTGCGGGCAGCATCACCACACATTCCTTCATCGGGACACCGGAGGTCGCCAACTCGCGTATGTCGCACCACCTGTAGCGGAAATACCTCCGACACCACGCCGCCAGGAGCCACGCCGTCGAGCCGCAGCTCATCGTCGCCGTACTCAACCGCAGCCTCCCAGGGCTCATGGTCGGGCTCCAAGGGCACGTCAACCACCGCGACCACCCAGCGTCGGCGACCGCACCATCCGATGCACCGCAAACGGCTTACGCACCGCCACCTACGAAAATAAGGTGGGAAGGATCTTGATCCAAGAAGCCGTTCGTGCCTTGCAGGAGTTGCAGCATACACTAGGCGCTTAGTACGCCTAGGGGAGGCAGAATGTTTACGCGACATCGGTAGCCACACGTCCCAATCCCAAACCCATAATATTCATTATACACATATTTCCTGAATTGTACATAAAATAATACTTGTTATACATATTTGTCATGAATTGTATATAATATCATTATAACGCATGGAATTATATTTTATTATTATTACATTATATTTACTCATCACAACTTATGAACTCACCTTTAGGTTTAAGTGTTAAAATTGGAACTATCACCCCACACCAATTCGCCGCACAGCTGACAGCTGGTCGGCCATCATTTTTTTTTTCTATTATATTAGATATATATATACCTTTGCGCTATCCGGTTTTATCTAATCTGCTATTTACCTAAACGAAAAAACTACGTTGTGGAAAATATTATAAAATAAGAGTGAATTTAGCCGATGTGCATTCGAATAAACTGCAAAATATATATGTTATCGTGCGCAAACACTAAATCTTGATATTTGCTTTCCACCGGTTTTCCACATCGCGACTGTAGACAAATTATCTACTACAACTTGTGTTGAATACCAAACCAACGTGAAATTTATATGCGGATATTTGGAAGTAGTTGAAGAATTAAAGTGGTAAATAGGTAACGGCTTTCGAAATTCACTGGAACCAATTTTCAAGAACTGTCCGTCATTGGAGTTGAAGTTTCCGCAATTTTCCAAAATCCAAGAAGGGATAACAACGCTACGGGGTACACGAGGATCAGGGACTCTCAACAACAGTAAGTACTACCCAAATTAACTACTCGTTAAGAACTGCGATATGTAGTTTAGCTGAAGTAGTTGGCGAGGCGACGCTTTGTCAAGCTTTTGAGCAAACGCGTGCATTAGCGGCTTGTGATCGTTTTTGATGATAAATTGCTGTGCTTTACGAAATGGCGAAAGTATTTAACCGATTCGTAAATTGCTAAGAGCTCCCGATCATACGTACTATACTTTTTTCAGCTGGTGGTAGCTTGCGGGAGAAGAAATCGAGAGGGCGCCAGACGTTGTCGACTTTTTGCTCAAGCGAGGCGCCTATGGCTACGTCAGAAGCGTCACAAGTGAGTGCAAATGGGGCATTGCATGTCGGATGCGCTAGAATTACTGCTTGGGATATGCTTTTTTTGCATAATTCGAATGCGTCAGATGATTTCAGCGTCCAGGTAACTTTCCGCTTGTCATTCTTTTTTGAATCATGCAGGTATTCATTAAGTAGCGCTTGTAGTTCGGCTGCATGGGGTTTGCACCGTCGATAATAATTTATTATTCCTAGAAACCTTCGAACCTTGGCTATATTTTCTGGTTTTTTGTATTTTTCAATAGTAGCCACGCGATCGTCAGGTGGTTTGCAGCCTTGAGAATTAATAGTATACCCTAAAAATTCTACTTCAGACCGACTAAACTTACATTTGTCAAGATTGGCTCGAAGGACATGTTGCTTTAAACAAGAAAAGACTGTACGTATGTGTTCGTGGTGTTCGCTTTGTGTTTTTGACATTACCAATATGTCATCAACGTATACTTAAACAAAATTAATGTCTCTAAAAATCGAGTCCATAAATCGCTGAAATGTTTGTGTGGCATTTCGTAGCCCAAAGGGTATATATATTAACTCAAACAATCCAAACGGTGTACATACGGCGGTCTTAGCAACATCTTCATCGGCCATCGGAATCTGGTGATATGCTTTGACAAGATCGATGGTCGAAAAAATCACGTTACCGTACAAATTTTCCTTAAAATCGTGGATGTGAGCTACAGGGTAGCGATCCGGTGTCGTCTGAGAATTGAGCTTTCTGTAATCTCCGCAAATGCGCCACTCACCATTCTTTTTATGAACCATGTGTAACGGACTTGACCACGGGCTTTTCGACACACGGCATATGCCATTTTCAATAAGAGTTTTGAATTCAGCCTTCGCCGCCCCTAATTTTTCTCCATTGAGACGCCTGGGCCTCTCTGCAGCCGGTGGTCCGGTTGTTTCAATGTGATGTCGCACTACCGTGCTTGTTTGCATCCGGCACTTCGCAGATGGGCGAAAAATGCATTCATATTCATTTAATAATGATTTGGGCAGATTTGTTGTGTTTAGTATGGCAACACGATGGTCAATCATGTCAGATAAAAAACCTTTTATTGTTCTACCAGTTTTGTGGTCAACGGGACATTGATTTGTTAAATCCGGCAGTAAGTGGAAGTGCGAGAGGAAATCTGCACCAATGTGGGGTGTTTGCACATCAGCTATAATGAAATCCCATTCATAAAAAGAAGACGGCGCGATGTTAACTTTAAAATGCTTACTGCCGAATGTACGAATTGGGGTATGGTTGGCAGCAGTTAATTGCAAATCATTTTCCGGAAGAGTTTGCTTTATTAAACACCGGGGAAATACTGAGACACAGGATCCGCTGTCGATTAGGAAACGTTTTCCAGTACTATGATCATACACATGGAGTCGATTTTCCGTAATGAATCTCTTCCTGACGAGTGATGATTTGGAAGTTATGGCAGTAATGGCAGTAATGGAGCCGATCGTCAAAATAGGTTTGTTATTGTTGCTGCTGCCGCCCGCAGAGTGTGCCGGCGACAGCCTGATTAGTTTCCCGATTTCGGCCAGTGAATGCAGCCATATCTACATCTTTTGGCAGAGTTTCCAAACTTTTTGTGAAACTAGCATAAGTTTGATGAATTTGTGTTGGCCGGTGAGCTAGGCTTTGAAGCAATATTTAATTTTGTGAGCTCGGCCTGAATGGCGTCGACTCTTCTAATCAAAGAAATTATTGCGGTATTGATGTCGAAAACTTTAGAACTATCTTTGGAAGTCGACCTTATGGCCAAGACGGAGTCGTCTTGAAGAGGAACTTCAATAGCTGCTACAGTATTGGGAGTATCTTTTAAAGTTTCTACCCCTCGGTCTGCCGAGGTGGCTAGTTGGTATAGGTCACTTTCTGATAGCACGAGTGTAGGCCTTATCGATGCTGGCATCTGACGAAGAAATAGCATACGTATAAGGTCGGTATTGCTGTTTTCTGGCACCAAACGTCGCATTATAGCCATCATGTCAGACGGTTTTAAACCAGAAAATTGATTACCTAACAGCAACTTATGAAGCTTTGTTTCCGGGGAGTCGGTGAACTTTTTTAGTATGTGCTGCGTCAAAATGCCGTACCTGTTGTTGTCTGGAGGTTGCAATATAAGGCTTTCGGCGTGAAGTAAAACATCATCTTCTAGTTTGATTGCAGTTATATCAAATTTATCGTTGTCTGCAGTAATGTTGTTCAGTCGAAAAGCTCGTTCAAGTTCAGCGAATCAAAGATGTGGACTACTTCTATTGAATGTTCGGATAGACACATATTCTTCCTGTAGGTCATTCAGCTGTTTCTTGATTGTTTCCAACTCCGACATGGTGGCGTCTGTAGTTTTTAAGCGAAGATTATATTCCATTTTTTTCATTTACTGTCTCGGGGTCACCAATATAGAAAATCCCGTGTTGTTTTCTATCCAATCTTTATTAACTGAATTATAGAACAAGAATACCAAAAACTGAAAATAAAAAGGGTGTAACAAAAAGGAAAAGAACAAATGAAATGTCAATATGTCAATGGTTGCCAGAGGATAGATTTTTTAGTGTTGCCACAGGACCAAGAACAGACTGTGCCTCGATGCTCGCAAAGTCAACGAACGCACCATAAAAAGTGCTTACCCACTTCCCCCCATTGGCGGTATCTTGAGCCGTCTACAAAACACGCGCTATATATCTGCAAACGACTTAAAAGACGCCTTTTGGCAGATCCCACTAGAGCAGAAGTCGCGGCGCAGGGCATGGGTCGTTTGATGGACAAGCTCATACCCTCTTCCCTCCGTGAATCTGTTTTTGTATATCGAGATGACTTACTTGTGTGTTCAGATGATTGTTCGTTCCATTTGTATTTGTTATTTGTTGTAGCTGAATATCTTCGTGATGCAAAGTTGACGATAAACATTGAAAAGAGCAAGTTTTGCTTTAAGGAGGTTCGCTATCTCGGATGGATTCATCCGCACAGATGACAACAAAATTGCAGCCATGCGGGACTTCCCTGAACCACGAACTCCAAAGCAGCTACGAAGATTCCTAGGGATGACAGGATGGCATAGACGATTTATACAGGACCACGCCACGATTGCATCACCACTACGCTATAGACTGACGAAGGACAACATAAAGAAGTTTTTGATGATAGAAGAGGCGAAAAAGGCATCCAAAAGTTTTAAACAGAGCCTGATATCGGCACCTGTACTGACACATCCTGACTTCAACAGACATTTTTACATAATGTGACGAATTCGATGATTCCTTAAATATCAATCCTGGGTTCGATCACTATAAAGTCAAATAAATACACGCACATATACCGTAACAAATAGCTAGTTTTATTTACTAGTAATAAACACAAAACAATTTTAAGAATTTGATAACTTTACAGTAGTTCACTATTGAACGCTTGAAAATAAACTGATCAACCTGCCTTGCTTGGCCACCGCCTTATATAGTCCAACAGGGTGCTTGCCTACGCACTGAGAACTTTCTTGGTTGCGCTTTTCGTGTTCTGGAAGGGTCGGTGTTATTTATTGGCATCTCCTCTTTGCATCGTATTCGCAACCACTCGCGTCATCTCTCTTCCTCTTCCTAGTTACACGCTTGCATGCATAAGCGTAGCCATCGTTATCTCAGTTGTGTTTAACTAGTGGTGGGAGTGTTATTGAGTTAGGGATGCTACATGCTTGAGAATAATCGCCACACTGCCCTCCACCTAAGTCTGATCGTCCCGATCAGACACATTGCCGGAACCAAACGCAGCTAGCCTTGCCAAATGGACCACCTTCATCTTATTCCTTGGCCTTCCCATAGTTTGTATGCGATATACCACATCGTTGATCCGCTTTATGACTTTGTATGGGCCTTCCCAGTTACATTGTAGTTTTGGGGACAAACCTTTCTTACGCTGTGGGTTGTATAGCAGCACTAAATCTACTTCTATAAAACCTTCCGAATTTATTGCTTTGTCGTACCTGGCCTTCATCTTATCGCTCATGATCTTAGGCCTTGTCGCACAAGGTCGTGAATTTCTCTCATTTCTTCTTCCAATACCGAGCATTCACTCTTGCATCAGCGTTTATCCCAAAGTTCAAGTCAGCTGGCAATCGAAGATCATTCCCGAAAAATACTTTTGCAGGTATCTGACCAGTTGTTTCATGTACTGCAGAGCGATTTGCCATTAGGAATAAGGAGATGTGAGTATCGCAATCTTTCTGGAACTTATCCACTACTTTCCTTAGGTGCTCTTCCAAGGTTCTATTGAATCGTTCCACCATGCCATCTGACTGGGGATGCAGTGCAGTTGTTCGAGTTTTCCGAATGCCCAATGTCTTTCAAATTTCCTGGAACACAGCTGATTCGAAATTTCGGCCTTGGTCAGAATGTATCTCCATTGGTTTACCAAACCTAGCTACCGAATTGTTAGTAAGCACTTCTGCTATGGTTTCTGCCTCCTGATTTGGAATAGGGTACACTTCTGGCCATTTGCTGAAATAGTCCATAACTACCAGTACATATTTGTTTCCGACCAGCCACATCCATGGCTATCCTCTCAAATGGCGTACCTGAGTTATACTGTTTCATTTTGCCATGGCTCCTTGATTTCGGTCCTTTAGCTTTGATGCATACTTCACAGTTGGCAATCAACTCCGCGACCGATTGACGCAACCAACCCAATAAAATCTTTGTTTGACTTTTTCCAAGGTCTTGGTGACTCCAAGATGACCTCCGCTTGGACCGTTATGTAATTCATTGAGTACATCAGGGATTTTCTTCCTTGGGACGACTATGAGCTTTCGAACGCATTGACCATCCTCTCTCTCCCATATTCGATGCAAACAACCGGATTCTAATTGCAAACTATTCCACTGTGCCCAATATGACTTGGCAACAGGACTTTCTGCTGACATCTCCTCTCTTGATGGTCGCTCGTTTCTCGACACCTCCTTAATTGATCCATGTTCCATTTGTCCGTAGATGTTATAGTCATGAGCCGCACATCTATAATGTCTTCCTTGGCCTCAGATTTCGAACAATGCTTGCATTCCACGTTACATGGTTTCCGTGGGTGCTACCTTTGTGATGGTCTATGGAAAAGTCATAGCTTTGCAGTCGCTCTATCCACCGTGCCAATTGACCTTCCGGATTACGGAACTGTAAGAACCATTTCAAAGCTGCATGGTCTGTCCTGACGTGGAATCGCTGCCATAGAGATACTTGTGGAAATGCTTTACGCACTCTACCAATGCCAACAGTTCTCTCCGGGTTACACAATAGTTCCTTTCAGGCTTCCCAATTGTTCGTCTATAGTATGCAACTATCTTCTCCTGTCCATCAACAATCTGGGACAAAACACCTATAGCATAACCACTCGGATCTGTATCCAGAATAAACTTTGGACCTGGATGTGGATATGCTAACATCGGGGCAGTGCATAGTCGTTCCTTCAATGTTTGAAAAGCCACCTCCTGTTCCTTCTTCCATTCAAATCTCATATTCTTCCTGGTAAGGTCATGGAGACTCCTAGCTACGCTGGCGAAATTCGGTACAAATCGGCGATAATACGTGCACAGCCTCAGGAAGCTCCGTAACTCATGCAAATTTCTCGGTCTTGGCCAATCCTTTACGGCTTCGATCTTTTCCTTAGCAGTGCAGATTCCCTCCGTAGTTACCTTGTGACCCAAATAACTTACTTCCTTTTTAAACAAGAAACACTTCCTGCTTTTCTTTGGAAAACTTCCTCCAAGTTCTTTAAGTGTTCCTCAAAGCTTTTTCCCAGCACGACGATGTCGTCGAGGTACACCAAACATGTTTGCCAGTGCAATCCTTTTAGTATGTGGTCCATGAGTATCTCAAAAGTAGCTGGAGCATTGCATAGCCCGAAGGGAATTACTGTAAATTGCCAAAGCCCTTCTCCAACGCTGAAGGCCGTCTTCTCTTTATCTTCATCCTTTACCTCCACTTGCCAGTAGCCGCTTTTCAAGTCCAGTGTGGAAAACTATTTCGTGCCAGATAACGAGTCCAGAGTATCGTCGATTCTTGCCAATGAATGTCCTTCTTCGTTACGTCGTTCAATTTCCGGTAATCCGCACAGAACCTCATTTTTCCATCCTTCTTTTTTACTAGTACTACCGGTGAGCTCCATGGACTAGCTGATGGTTCGATCACGCCGCTGTCACTCATTTCCTGTATAATTTCTCTTACTACTTGGCGTTTGGCCAATGGTATACTCGGATTGGCCTTGCATCACCAGTATCAATTTGATGCTTCACAACTTTGGTCCGACCTAGTTTGGAACCATCCTTGTCAAATATGCTCGAGTACTTTGATAGAAGTTCCTTTGCCTTTTTCTGATGATTTTTTCGAGGCCCGCCGTCCACGACGTGATATCCTCTGAAAGATTAATCTTGCTGGTAGAATCATTTTCCTGAAGCTGTTCACAATTGATAACTAGCTCGACCTCTTGGCAGTGTCCCAATATTGCTCCTTTAGAAAGTTTAATCGGCGATTTGAACTAATTAAGTACTCTTACCGGTACACGTCTATCTTGTTTTGTCATGACCAGGGTTTTTCCTACTAATATGTCCTTGATTTGTGTGCTGCCTCGACAACCCACAATTTGTTTGTCCCATAATCTTCATCAATCTTTGCCCATATGATTTCTTCCGACTTCGGTGGAGTTTGTTGGCTCTCCTTCACAAGCACTCGCTTACTAACGTATTTGTTTTCGTAACCAAAATTTAATGGGACATCCATGTTCTGGTAATTCATAATCCTGTTTTGCATGTCAATCTTGATGCCTTGCTCGCTTAAGAAGTCCACACCAACTATGATTTCGTCAACAATATCTGCTACTATAAAACTGTGTAGAACGGCCACGTTCCCGATTGCGATTTCACATGTTACTTCTCCTAGGACATGGGTGTCCTCACCAGTGGCCGTACGTAACTTTGCTCCATGCAATGGTCTCACCTCCTTGTTGACTAAATCAGATCGAATTATGGAATGCGATGCGCCTGTATCCACAGTTCGTAAGTGCTCTTTTCCATCCACATATGCAACAACAGTAACATTACTAGCTTTCCTTCCGATCTGTGAGACAGAGATTATGGGGCATTCAGTTGCAAGAGCCAGTCCACGCCCCTTTCGGTTGGCTCGATTTAGTTTAACGACTGATTTGGTTGGGAGGTTTGCTCATCTCCTTCAGCTTTGCGTTTTCGTCCACTTGAATTGCTGGGGTTACTGGAGCCAGTGCCGCAATAACGTGGTATGTGACCTGGTTTTCCGCACTTAAAGCATTTAATGGCACCATTACTTTTTTTCTGTACTCCGCGTAACGCTTCCAGAACTGTGTCTACCCAGTCTGGCCGTTCTACCTCCACGCGGTGAGCTTTGTACGCCGGCTTACTTAATAGCGAGGCTGTTTCCTGCGTTAGAGCACGAGATACCGTCTCAGCAAATGATCTCTTGGGATTTGCATATGTGGGTCGCTTCGTCTCCACGTCACGTATTCCATATATAAAGCCTTGGATTTTTACCCTTTCTGTGTATTCTACGGGTGCGTCTGCGTTTGCTAGATGGGCCAACCTCTCGATATCCGATGCAAATTCCTGCAATGTCTCATTAGCCCTCTGAAAGCGATTCTGTAGCTCTATTTGGTATATCTGTTTTCGATGTTCGCTACCATAGCACCTCTCAACTGCGCCCATCAATGCTTCATAATTATTGCGTTCACCGTCGGGAATCGTCTGTAAGATTTCGGCTGCAGGACCCTTCAATGCCACGAACAGTGCAGCAACTTTGTCTTCAGTGCGCCAGTTATTCACCGCTGCCGTCTTCTCAAACTGTAGCTTAAATACCTGGAAAGGAACAGAACCATCAAATGACGGGGATTTTACCTTGGGAGTATTCGCTGAAGCATATGGACGGTTCAGTTGCAGCTCCTGCATACGCCCCTTCAAAGCATCTACTTCGGCCTCAATCTTGTCCTGCCGTTCTCTGAATACCTCCTGCACTTCAGTTATTTTTGCGTCCTGCATTCTTAGCTGTGATGCCATTCGTTCTTTCTGTGCCTCCAGCTGCAATACAATTCTCGCCATGTGTGTCTTTTGTTCTTCCAGCTGTGTCGAAATGCTAGGTGACATCTGAGTCAATACAGTCAACAGCGCGTTAGTGTCCACACTTGCGGCTGGAATTGTAGACTCCTTCTCTTCCATTTTTGTCGATGCTTCTTCCACAAGCTGAAACACATGATCGTCAACGTTAATTCCTTCAGCTTCCATAGCCTCTCGCAATCGTGAGTGTAGCTCTGATTTATTGACTGTTGTATTTAATCCATGCTGGTGCAGCTCATTTTTAAGTTGCTGGATCTTCAGCTCATTCAACTTTGCCATGCCTTTGTTATCCTTGAAAACTCTGCAATGGCTAAGTGCAAAAATGGACTGCATTTTACAGCTGGGCTGCTGTGTTAGTTAATCTATTTCACTGAATTTAGTATGAAAACGTGTTTATAAAATTAGAAAATAACTAATAACAAGCCCTAACTGAATAAAAATAGATGGTAATTCTATACGACCGTACGTAACTGCTACAACACTTCCAAAATTATCAGGAGATGCGCTTTGACCTCGGAATCAATAATAATCCGAAAGCGGAAACTCGATTATATATTTCTATCAAGAGATATTTGCAATCAAAGTTGAACATTTTCTGTCATTGAACAAAAAGTCGACAATGGCAATTAGTTTACCTTTACGAATAATTTTGATGAGGTCGAAAATCCTGGGGTGGCCGTGATGCTGTTGCTGCGTCGAGTGTCGCTGGAGAAGTAGACGGTTTTGCAATCGAGGACAACCGTTGAACCTGAAAATTATCCTCCGGTTTTAAGGGGAGGTGAACCCACACATACACACCCCCATGCATGTATATGTGTGCTGACAAAACACGAATATGCATGCATGCCCACACAGGTGGGTGGGTTGGTGTTAGTGATTGGAAGGGCGCTAAAGTTACATTAGGGTGGCACATTTTTTACAAATTTAGGCGTCTCGCCTAAACATGCCAGCCCCCTTGCGATACGCAACATCTTACCCCGCCACAGGATTTCCCACCACGCATCCTCTTAAGCTACGGACTTAAATTAGGATGGTGAGTGCCGGCTGGCGCTGTCACAGCCGTCTGCCTCCGAACTGCTTCCCGAAGTTTGAAGTATTGTCTCTTGTGGCTCCGTCGTTTCGCACCTAGAGCTAAGGAATAGGAGGAAGAAACTTTAAAAAATAAAAACGCTGTATATTTCTTGCCAGGAAATTATTTATATTATTTATTTTTTTTTTAACGAGAAAAGCTGGAAGTCCGTGGTGGCGCGGCTGGGAGGCCAATCTACGCTCGTCGGTATTTGGGCGGCGATTGTGGGTGAGACGTCGTTGGCGCGGCTGAGTGGCCAGTCGACGTTTGCCGCTATTTCGGTGGGCGCGCGATGTAGCGTGCGTGGGTGCGCCGCTCGTGGGCTAACAGGGGTCGGAACGGCAGTGGGTCCGATACACCCTGTACCGGTCGGAAAGGACGTGGTTCCTATCTCCGCTCGGCGACGCCCGTGTACGTGGGTGGCGAGCGACCTCGTTCGGAGTTTATAAATGCCATATAATGTGGCATTATTCTAATCTACGGTGAAATTTTACAATTACAATGCATATTATTCGTACATGGGAATTAGTTATTTTTTCCCGCACGGCACGGTGGTGACAAGTTGATTGCGTTGATCACCTTGTATTTCGTTTCGCCACTGGCCCGCATGCAGAGATTTATTTCTTATGCTCACTTGCATGGTCGCCGTCATAAGTGGCGTTAGTGCCGTGCACACAGCGACATTTTCGCTTTTTTTCGGTACTTGGTTTCGGTACCGAACTGGGTAGAGAGTACGAATGTGGTGACTGTTAGGGTTTATTTGTTGTTGTTTTGTGGGCAAAACAGGCCTGCCCCCTCCGAAAACAAAAAAAACAAAACCCCGAGAAAAATGAATAATAAAATTTTTTTTTTTTTCTTAGCTTGAAAAACAAATTTTTCCAAATTTTGTGTTTGAAAATTTATGATGTAGAATTTATTTCCTATTTTAGTATAAGCGGTATCTTCGCCGATCGGGTACGAACGTAGATTTCGTTACCCTATTGATCCCGCAGTGAATGGTAGCGATTTTGACAGATCGGGATTTCGGTACCCGCTGACTAAAATATAGCATCACTAGCATGGTGGTAAAATTGTGCATATATATATATACATATAAATGAGAACTCGATTGGCGTGATGGTTGAATTTTTTGCACACATACATATATGTGCGTACTCACGTTTTGCAAAATCGTGAAAAATAAACAAAGAAAATTAATTGAATTGGAACAATTCATAATTTTCTTGTTTCCGGCACGCGTGGGTCAGCAGCTCTGCAAGGTAAGTAAAATTGCAGATTTTTATTGTTAAACTATATTGAACCTAATTTTTTCTTCTATTTTCAGGTTAGCATAGGCAACATGGAGCTGCGGCTATGGAGGATCGCCTGGCCGGCGCATGGACATTAGCTGGGGAAGGTAAGTGTTTATTCGCGCTGCCCGAAATCCTGTATCGGTTCTGTAGCAGCGCAAATTACTTAAGACAAAAAAAAATGTGTCTCACACGCTGTGGCGGCCGGCGCATGCTTTGAGACAGATTTTGTATGTATATGCATATATGTACGTAGATTTCCATGCAAATACTAATGCTTTTGTTTCACTTTCCTTGCAGGTGCTTGTACCCAACGTGTGGAAAGACGAAATTGTAGCATTCGACTCCGAATGGAGACCAACTGTTTGCAATGAAAATGTTATATCACTCTTACAAATGGCCTCTATGGAACGTGTTTACCTATTAGACTGTTTATTTTCACAACTAAGCGATGATTTGTGGCAACAGCTTAGACGTCGAGTGTTTAGTAATTTGGAGATTTTGAAAATTGGTTTCTCATTGCATCAAGATGTGCGTATGTTGCATAAATCTTTGCCCTTGCAATTAAATCTGAATGCAAAGACATGCTACTTAGGTTTACGTGAATTGTGGCGACGTTTGAAGTACAAATTGTTCAATTTCCATTTGATACTGGGTTGAATTCGGGGGAAAGTTTGTGTGCATTAACTGAATTATGCTTGGGTAAAAAGTTGGACAAGTCAAATCAATGTTCAAATTGGGCTAATCGACCATTGCGTTGCGATCAAATTGTGTATGCGGCTTTGTACGCGCATTGCTTATTACAAGTATATAAAGTACTTTGCGAAATTCTTACACTGAGTTTCGTTAAACAAGGCGTGCTAAAACAAATTTTACCGAGGGTGAGAAATATGTGATGTACATAAGTCTAGTATTGAGCTTTAGTCAACAAGCGACCTATGAGGTGGTGAATAACTTTCTTACTTTTTCTTCCCGCAAACTATAGCACGTGATGTGGAAGCGCAAGGTGGATGATGGAAACCGTCGACATACTTTTAAAGGTACCAAGGAGAGTGATATAAAATATTTGAAAATGCAGCATAAACATACCCAAGATAAATTAAAGTGAGTTAAAAATTGTCAGCATGATTAAATAATTTATATGGTTGTCGTAGATTACATAGCGTCTTCTTCTTTCTCTTGTCAAACTATGATATCTTTGTTTTTGGTTTACATTCTTTGAAAAGCTATTGAGTTCGCTTTGTATTTTATTTATTTTTAATAAAATTCGCTGTGAGTTGATACGAGTGATTTAACGAGTGCTGTGTGATAACATTTTATCAGGGTAAAATATTCAAATAAGCATAGAGCACATAGGTGAACATTTAGAATATATATAAAATCGATACATAACACGTAATTGAGATTTGAGCGCCGGTTTTTAATATGCAGACAGACGTCTCGTGAATTGTGTTTTGCTTCAAATTTGAATTAACTAACCCCATACATGCATAGTACACCCTTTCACGATCATCCGCAACAAAAATAAATTTCCAAGCTCACAAGAAATCGAACGCCTTCTTTGTAATTACACAAATTATAAAGATAGTGGTGGCCAAATTCCCATGCTGCAAAAAGAAACCCAGGTTTTAAACACACATTGCTATGGCAGGTGGTACAGTGAAACATTTGCGTGGCATTGATACGCATTATCTTACTACGCAGGAATGTATTACGGCTGGGGAACTACAAAATCGTCACCCAAATCCATGTAAATACGGTTCTAGTGGTTATTTTGGCTCGAAATTTGTGACAGTATGTGTAAACAGTCGCGCTTCAAGGAAATAACCCTTAGTCGGTCCAACACCGGCTACGCGGTCCACAGTATTTCTGCGCAGAACACCTTTTGCACCTTTCGGTACACCCTAATCGGTGATTATCTAGCTTTTGTCTTGGGCCACTTTGATTTCAAATATCTCTTCACTGAGACAAAAACTCGAAAGTCCGCTTCCGGATTATTGTTACCGGGGTCAAAACGCGTCCTTTGATACCTTTCCCGATAATTTCGGACGTGTTTTAGTAGTTGTCTCCTCAAGGTAACAATTACCAAAATTTGTATCCAATGTCGTTTGCTTTAACCCGTATAAATTTTACTTAGTTTTACCATTTTTTTTTTATTTAATTTCCATACCCACGTAGTTGTGATGGTAATGTCTATGTATTTGTATGTCTCGACCACTTTTCAAAATATGTGTGTCTTAAAACTATGCGAAAAGCCACTTCGGCGGAAGTAGTGGAATTCTTAGAAAGAGATATTTTCCATATATTCGGAGTACCCGAATATGTTCATTCGGACAACGGCAAGCAGTTTACCCCGGATATGTTTACCTCATTCCTTGATAAGTACGGTACTACCCACGTAAAAACCGCGTTCTACTCGCCGCAAGGAAACGCGGCGGAGAAGGTTGACCGCTCCGTGTTGCAGATTATCCGGTCGTACCATGGCATACCTACACAGGTAATATCGCCTCAACAGCTGATTTGATTTTTTTCATTTTAGTTTTTGATAAACTGTCAAACTTGCCTGCAATCGCTTTGTGTACATTTTAACATGTGCTCTGTTGTTCTGATGTTTTAGAGAAGCAATTTCCAATATGAGCGCCGTGCTATTACCTGTTTTACTATGCCATGGGTCGTACATCAAAGGTAATCAAAAGAGTTTTTAGTGCGCTGAAGGACGCTGACTTCGAAGTGGAAACGACGCAGGATAAGCTACATATGATGAGGTATAACATTATGAAAGAATTGAAATTGCCCCGAAGCAAGTAAAGTACACAGTGCTTAGGACAATAGGCAACTCGATGTACTAGCTGGGAGAAACTAATGGCGAATCCATCGGGGTATACCATCCCAAAGACCTTTTCGCGGCTTAGTGCTTATATTATATGTAGTCCTTGTGACTAATGTAAAATGTAACTTGTGATAACTTTATGTTGCTGTAAATGTTTATCGCGATAGGCGATAGAGCCCTTTAGACTAATTACCAACACTGACAACATACTTGACCTTTATTTAGTAGTTACATGTTTGTATTTTTTATTTATTTATACTAGTAACTATACACTTTTGTTTTACATTCTTATTTGCCATTTATTTATGTTATTGTACAACTTTTTTATTACGGGCGATTGACGAAATTAGTTACAACATTAACCTGTGATATAGATTTAGATGATTAACCTGTAATATAGTTTGGGATACCTTAGATAAGTATTTAATCTGTTTGTATAGGAGCAACCCCCATCATAACTACTCATGTTTCACTCCAATACAGACATCGTAAGAGTCACGCCCAACAAAAAAAAAAGAAAGAAAAAACTCTAGTTAACACTGTGAGGCAGAAAGAATCCTCGCACCAGTTAATACCGTAACCCACGGATACGACGAAACCACACCTTACACACGCAACGGCGATCATCACCAACAACAGCACAAAATATACAGCAACACAAAAATACCCGGTAAGATGAAAAAAATATATATATATACATAGTGAAGGAAGGATCCACCACTTGCAACGCTCACCACACAACTTTCAGCAGGAGTTACAAGCCTTCTGTGATAGGTTGCACACTCCATCAATGAACTACACCAAACACAAATCAACACGGTGAGTTGCAAAAAGTCGAACACTGCGAGCCCCAATCCAAGGCGAATTAATTTAAAGGTGTGCGCAAAGGCGAATTTCCATGCATTTTGTTTTTGTAAATTTATGAGCATACTGTCAAAATTATTATTCGCCCTGGTCAAAATCTGAATTCGGCAATGGCTGTAGTGTCAAATTCTAACACAATTTGACATATTAAATTGTAAATAAAAATCTTAAAATTGCTTTGTAATTTGTAGAAACATGAAAATATAAGTTTAATAATTAATTAGAATGCTTGCGCTTATTGCTGCTGGTGATTGTTACATTTAAGGCATTAAAATAAGCAATTATTGAGCGTCTATCGGTATAAAATGCGTATTAACAGCAAACGTGTGGCAGACCCAAACCAAACCATTTTACAATGGACACAATTCCCAGACTTTAACGTGTTTTGATACCGAGGAGAATGACTTGCTTGGCGCAAACACCCAAGCACCCCAATGTGATTGTGCCTTTGCGCCTTCAGCTGCTGGTATTAAGACTCCAAGAGCCAAAGACTTAAGAACAGAGCATTGGCACACTTGTGGGCTTGCGTGCATTAGTTTTCATGCACAGTAAATTGGAAGAGATGCCTTACGAAGCAGAGAAACTATATCGGGATTTCTGTTTCAAGAAAATCCAAAGTACTAGTGTACCATTAGCAAACGTTTTCGGAGAACTTGGTTGCCCTCACCACCAGCTGTGGCTATGTGCGTAAAACGAGAAGACAAAGTGTGCGTACCACTAGAAATCGAATTGATGGCTATGTTATGCAAGAAAATAAAAGTAAGTCGACTCTATGATATACTTATTGAGAGCATATGTTATTCGCTACGGTTGTTCGGGCAAAGTATGGTTGAGAAACTGGAAGAGAATGCAGCAGTTAATTAGACCCAGGTACGTAATTAAATTTTTGTAAAAGTTTAAATTATTAAAAAAAAAAACTTCATCGCAGGAATTTGGCCACTTTTTATCGTGTTCGTACTTGGATGTAAAAACGCAAGATACACCAATAATGACAGGCGGTAGTGTGTTGGCGCACACCATAATTGGCATTGATTACTGCTCACAGACTTCGAAAGTAAAATTTTTGATATTGAGTCCTCATTACTGGTGCCGATGAATTACACACGAAACAGGCAAAAGGTTGGAAGGGTGGTGACTTTTGGGATAAAAAGAGCTATTATAATCTATGCATTCCTCAGAGATCAATATTTTAAGCACTCTAAATTGGATGTTACCGGTGTATGTATATATCTATGTGCATATATCTATGTAAATTAGCTTAGGTCGACTTAAGTAAAACCCTATAACTTTTGTATTGGTATTTATTGCTTTTTTTCCTAGCACAACGATTTAACAAAATTATTTTGTAGTGCTAGTCAGTACAGCGTACGGTTACAAAGTAAGGTATTTAATAATAAAAATAAATATTTGAAAACATATATGTAGTTGAAAACGGTCTTAGCGTGAGCAAATATGTAGATGTGCAGAGTATAAGAATAATAGTACAGAATAATAAAAAAAAGATCATAGAATAAAAGAATAGATATTGAAAAAAGCGTCTCAAGACTTTTTACTGCTTTGTTGGTTCACAATACTGGAGATAGGAATTCCGAGTAAGCTACCCGAGACCGATAAAAGTACTGAGTATTTTTGGGTGTCACTGTTGTATTGCTAAAACGCAACATTTGGGTGAGGCATTGCATTTTGGGTTTGTTGTTAATGTTGTTACACTATATAATATTGTTGAGTCGCATGAGCACTTGCTGGTGTTATTTGTATGGGCCGACCAGCTGCAGCATGTTGTATAGTTGACATTAGACTATTAGGCGATAAATTGCCACTCGGACTGGCATTTGCGCCTGGACGTTTAACTTATATTAGCTTGCCATTAGGTAAACGGAATTCTTCTTGCAGAGCATTGTCGATATCATTAATCATATGATAAACGGGTGTATGACTACCGCCAACTGGGCGTTGATGTTGTAGGTGCGGAAGGAAGTGATTTCTATTGCACTGTTAATTGGAAATCCGGTTCCAACATGCTCATCAGATCTAGCGTACAGGCGACTTCATCATTGAAGTTTTCAAATGTTGCGCAGCTGGTGTGTGCTGCCATTACTACTTTGGGATTCCGTTGAATCTACCACACACCACATTTTGATTTGGCTAGACGACAGGAAGTGGGTCGGTAAGTTGTCTAAAGACTTTCTTTCAGATTCACTATAGAATCCAAATTCAATAATCCTAATAAACAAAATGAGATTTAAAACACAAATTTTACAGTTACAATTCATAGAATTACTTTTTTGTTTGCCTATGTAGCGTTTATTGTTTTTTGTGTGTGTTTATTTAACGCAAAAATATTGTCACAAAAATACTTTTTAATAAATCACACAGCTTGCAAATAAGATTGTAAACACAAAAATGTAAACAAATCGAGCCCAAATGAATTCGCCATGAGTTTGACATTAAGCACATTTTTTCAAATAAAAAAGTTTTAATTCGCCTTGCTAATGATACGACCTGTATAATTGGATCATGCACCAATCAAAGAGCGGACATACATGCGAGAGTGGTGAAAATAAGATCACCAACTGGGAGAGCGGCTTACCCACCAGAGCGAATTCGCCGCAAAAGAACCAGAGCACTAAAATCACACACAACACACCACGGAGGCGACCGACGAAAGTTCGGCCAATAAATTTTGTCTAATTAAATTTGTTTTTATCAATTTTTCTGTACACACACTTATATTTTTTCTTCCATTCCTTTTTTTTTGTAGCGTTACCATTAATCACTTTTTTTTACCTTTTTTATTTATATTGAAATTTTCTTTTGGATTTTTTTTTATATACACTTGGTATGTCAATTCATTTCGTTTTCGGCATAATGTTGTTCAGTAAATACATCATCAAAATAAGATATCAATTTGATTTTGCTTGGCGGAACATACCCGAAAATAGAAAGCACTTAAATCGCAAAAATCACGTGGCACCCTGGTAGTCGAAAGTGACATCTGTTGCACCTTCCCGCGGTCTCGAGTTGTTTTTTTTTTTTTTTATTAACAGGAAATTTATTTAATTTTTGAGTAACCGTTTTTGAGTAGTTTTTTTTTTGTTTCACGACTAAATTACATGTGTATACGCACGCATGGTCTTAGACCGGAACTAAGTATTCTCCACGGTGACAATTATTGGTCAACCTGAGGAATGCCTGTATAAATAAGTACATAAGTAGGATTGGATAATTCCATGTTTGTCTCATCTTTTCGTTACAGATCCCCCTCCTCTTCAGGTGTGGTACCATAGTCTGCGGATGAGCGTGGTGAGTTTGAGAGAAAAAAAAGGTAACAGTCCCAACATTTTTTTGATGATCTCTTTGACATACGTACGTATGAACATATCTTTATTTTCCGCACAGATGTACTCATAACGAGAGTATAATAGCTAAGTAAAAGTGTGTATCAGTGCATTTCATTTTTTGACCTTTTTTTCTTAATATATTTTTTTTTATTTTTGAGTTTTTTTTTTGAATTTTTTTGTTTGTTTGGTTTTAAGTAAGCTTACTTTGGTTCAGGGATAGTAAGCAATACTAAGTAGATATAAGAATTAGATGGAATGGGTTTAGATGTATAAGAAAAGCTGAATTTTGTATAAATAAATATAAAAAAGAAAATAACTTGATGTGTTATGGTTTACTTTCAATTGATACTCATTTTTATTTGGTTCAATCGGTCAGAACTCACTTCGATTGATTAGGTAAATTCACAGTCTTGATTCACCCTCCGGTTCGGTATTAAATCGATAGCCACGGGAAGGTGCTATGATTTTGCTGAAGTGGCATCACCGTATATTCCCATAGAATGGAAAAGGCACCAATAACGGAACTTTTAATTTTCCGACAAACAAGTGTTTGGTGGTTTCTTGGTGTGCCCAGAGTTAAATTGCGGGTAACCCAGGGCGCTCGAAAGTGTCAGACAAAAGGGAAATGGGCAATTGGCATCCAAAAAGGTGTTTCCCTTGTATGATTGATTTTAAAGTATTTAAGTTAGTAAAAAGAGCACGAACAACAAAGTATGTCCGCAATATAAACGTACAATAAATTCAATACTTTTTTATGCACGATCTCCAAAAAAAACCAACAAAATGTCAAAACCAGCAAAGTAAAGAGGCGCCTCCAAAAGTGCCAAATTGCCCAGGGTGGGAGACACATGGAATCCTGTCCTGATCCCTGACTTTAACACGGCTGACATAAATTTTTCAACCGAACGCGAGTAAAACTAGGTATACATTTTAGCAGCAAATGGCAATCCATTATTGTAAAATTAGACTTAAATGAGCTTAAGGCGGCAGGGATTTGTTGCTATGTGCTTTATTAACGAAACCTGTAGAGCGTAATATTATTGTCAATGGCTAGGTCGGATGGGGAGCTCCATGTGTCTCCTATTGCAAACCCAGTACCGAGGGGTCCCGCGGGCCAGCAAGGGAACACACCAAGCGGATGGTCTAGAACCTTCCTATTTTTGCGCGCCAACGAAAGCGTGCCTTCAGGGTTCGGACTTGATCAAAATTGCAGTAATTTTAATACCTACTGCACTTTACCCAAATCTACTATGCTTTATGCTCCCTTAGAATAGTGCCATAATCTGATTTATTTTGATAAGTGATGCTTTTTCTTAACTATAAACTCTCCTATAAAGTCATAAATCAGTATAAATATTTTTGCATTTTATTTTGCTCCACATGAAAAAAAAGAAAATTACCTTTAATAAAAATATTGTGAAATAGGATTAAAAGTAAGAGTACTAAAATCATTTCATTTATGCCCCAAATAAAAGCGTAATTTCAGTACTTTGAGTTTTAAGTAATTCCTACTGTGCGATGCTCATTAAATCTACTATAAGAAAGCAAAGTCACATCTTCAAGGTTAATTTCAATAATATGTTATCTTTCTGTTTTGTTTTGACATGCGCACTGTACTTTTACCAAGTTCGGTAGTAGTAAAAAGTTATTTAAAATAAAAGTAAAAGTCCGAGCCCTGATGGCAACCACCAACCCGAGTGGCAACAATCATGCCACGTCAGACTAGGTAGCGGAACTTTTCCATTGCGCAGTCGCCGTTGCTTGACGATTTTCGGGCATAGCGGCGTCACCGGCATTCAAATAAATTCAAGAAGACAGTTGAACGTGATTACTACGCCTGAAAGCAGCAGCCGAATTTGGATCTCTAAACGTTTAAAAAGATAACGTTAAATCTAACACTTTTACCAATAACAGCTACATTTTAATGAATGTATAAAAAAAAAAATTGTTAAAGTGGTAACAAAAGTGACCAAATTTTCAAGTTTATATTAAATTTATATCCAAATATTAAGGAAAAATATTCTTTCGCGTGCATTAAGTTGATGAAAAGTAAAAGAGTTCAACTTTGAATAAACTAGAAAAAAAAATGTTTTGTGACTGAAAATATGCTTGTGTCGTAAGCGCATTGGCAATTCCGAGCTGAAATATGTGTAAAATAAACGCCTAACTTGTGTAAAATTGGGTAAATCCAAAACTAATGAAATTTTTCAATTCAATGCGATTTCTTTGTTCAAAAATTTAATTGGGTCATAACGATCAGCGTGATATATACCAAGATAAAAGTTTTAAGTGAAACTGTACAAAAAGTGAAATAGTAAATTGCCGGTAACTCTATACGACGGCAAGTGGCTGCTAGTGTGCGTCCGGGGGTCTCGGGGGGTGTATCGAGCGACGGGGTTTGGCCTCCGTATCGGTAGTCTGAGGGCGGAAGTTCGATATTTTGTGTCTGTTCAGAGATATTTGCAATCGAGGTTGAAAATTTTCTGTCATTTTATGTGGTTGTTGTAATCACAGATTAGGGTGTGCCGAAAAGTGCAGAAATTTGTTCTGCGCAAAAATATTGTGGACCGCGTAGCCGGTGTTGGACCGGCTAAGGGCTATTTTTTTTGAAGCTCCGCCGAAGGCCGCCTACGCGGAAAGGTGTTCTGCACATAAATACCTTGGATCAAGCCCCCTATTTGGGATCGAACCTAGGCCATTTTTAGGTTTTTTGCTAATAGCTTTTCACTGAGACAAGTTATTTAATTTCCGCCTTTGGATTGCTGATGCAGAGATCGGAACTCGTCGGTTGATGCCTTTCCCGGGATTTTTGGACGTATATTGGCGCTTGCATGCTGTCGTATAGAATTGCTAAATTTCCTTTCGGCGGTTCTATGTATATATATTTGTCCATAATTATGTCCGTGTCAGGCCGGGGAAAATTCCTCAGACTGAGCCCTCCAAGAGGGTGCCGACTGGTAATGGATACTAAAATTGTTCTGTTCAGGTTGGTACTCTAGTGCCCTCCTATTTGGACGGTATCCAGCTAAGGTCAGGAAGCACAGCTACATGCCTTAGCTCTCTCAATAGCCCTGGCGTGTGGAAATGTCTCTTGACTATGGTCGTGAGGTAAGAGGCCGGATCAACGTGTTATGCGTCATAGACCGTGCCGAGGATCAGCCTGGCTAGGGCCCTTTCAACAGCCCAGTCTCTAACGCTGCCCTCTGGGAACATGGAAATTCCGAGTTGTATTCTTGGCCTTACCTCGAGTACTGCGGATTTCTGCTCGGCTTGGAGCAACCCCTTTCTCCGCTACTCGTGGGCTTTAGCGATGAACAAAAATAATTTAAAATTTCGATGGAAGTCTCTGGTGAGCGAAGAGAGGACCGCGAAACGCAACAGGTCCATGAAGGTCGTGCCTGGTACCTCAAACCCCAAAAGGGCCGAGATGGCTACCCATGCGATCAGTGTCTTGGCCGAACTCCCTGGTGCCATCCCCTCTTGGAAAGAAGTGGCTTGGTTCCAGGGTACGGTCAAGGTAGTGGCCTCTGAGGTTTCGCGGTCTGCCGCGATGTACAAGTTGGCGGTAGCCAAGATGAAGGAGGTCTATCCGGGGGCGCTTATCAACGCGGTGGATTTCGGCGTTATCCCGGGTAGACCAAGGGCTTGGGCTTGGATTCCATCCAAGCCGGAAGAGCCGGAAAAGGTACTAGAGGTGGCCAAGGCCTATAATCCAGACCTTTCAAAGGGTAACTGGAAGGTCCTCAGTCTAGTGTCGAGCACTAAGGCTACGCGTCAAGTGATGCTGATGCTCAACAGGGAGTCGCTCCCCCTCCTCCCTCCGAAAGGGATAGTGCACTTTGGTTTTATAGACGTGAACATCAAGGTGTACTCCAGTGATCTCAGGTCAGCGAGTGACTTAGAGGCGGAGCTGGAGAAGGACGACAATGGGGAGATCGATGTGGATGTCGAAAGTAACCGGGCCAATCCGATAGATGGTTCGAAGGGGGACGAATTTGCATCGACCTCCTCAGTGGGGTCTTCCTCCTCCTCGCTTGGCCTCAAGAGATGGTGTGAGGAGCACACAGGGACTGAGCCAATGTCCGATGAGGACAGCGCCAACATAACTGTGGTGGAGCGTAGTAACCGTGATGGTGCAGGTTCTATAGATAAACCTCCATCACAGTCAAAGGGAGCAGCAGATATCGTCCTAATCCAGGAGCCCTGGGTAGTACGGCTTAAAATATGCGGGCTGCAGGTAGCAGGGTATTCGCTGGTAAGTGGCGCCACTGGGGGTAAACCTAGAGCTTGCATTTTACTTAAATCTAATATACATACTTTATTTCTCCCTCATTTTAGTGGTGAGGATACCACAACCATAGAAATAGAGGTCAATGGAGCCGTATGTGCATTGGCCTCTACGTATATGGCGCACGATGTACCATCTCCCGTAACGGCTGTGCGGAGTACTTTCGAGAGAATAGTAGGACACATTATTGTATGTGCCGATGTTAACGCACATCACCCGGCTTGGTGCAGTAGCGATACTAATGATAGAGGGGAGTCACTATTTGATTTTATCCTAGTTCACAATATCTTTATATGTAATAGGGGCGGCGAGCCCACTTTCATCACGAAAAATAGAAGGGAGGTGCTGGACGTTAAGCTCTGCTCAAGAAGTGCGGAAGGTATGGTCAGAAACTGGATGGTTTACGATGAGCACTCCTTTTCCGACCACCGCTACATCCGCTTTGAATTGGCAGGCGCACCGTCCACCTCCTCCCCCTATAGAAACCTTAGAAATGCCGACTGGCAACTGTATAATAAGGAACTGGATAAGTACCTTTCAGCTTGTAGCCCCGAAACGCCTGGGGATACTAAGGAAATTGAGGAACTGGTGGTAAAGTTCACTAACGCCTGCCAATTGGCTTTAGACAAAGCCTGCCCTATTAAATGGGCTAGGGGTAAGCAAAAACCACCCTGCTGGAACCCCGAATTAGATATATACAGGAAGCTGTGTAGACAAGCTTTTATAATGCAAAAGCCTCGAAGGAGGATGTGAAATGGGAAGCTTACAAGGAGTACAAAAGGGAACTCAGGAAATCAAAAAGAACCTCGTGGAGAGATTTCTGCAGCAGCATGGAATCAGTCTCAGAGGGTTCGAGGTTACGGAAGATTCTATCCAAATCACCCCATAGCTCGCCGGGGTGTCTGAAAAGGCCAGATGGGTCATGGACAGATATGGGGGAGGAAACTCTGCAACTTCTCTTTAATACCCACTTTCCAAAAGCTGAAAGCGACCATAGGTACCATATACGGGTCATGGTGTACATGACCTAGAGCAGTACCTCAATCATAAAAGAATCGAATAGGCCATTGGGTCTTTCAAGCGATTTAAAGCACCGGGTATAGATGGGATATCGCCCGTACAACTTCAGCAATCAATGGAACTGAGCACCCATTGGTTGCTAGCGATTTATAAAGGGGTGCTTACTTTCAATTATATCCCCAACCCTTGGAGAAACTCCAGGGTAAATTTTATACCTAAGGCAGGTAGAACATCTCATGTTGGCCCAAAGGACTTCAGACCCATCAGTCTGGCGTCCTTCCAACTTAAGGTACTGGAGCGGTTAATTGAGCCTCACGTTAGAGATAAGCTAGAGAGCAAAGTCGTACCATCGCAGCATGCATACATGAAAGGTAGATCCACAGAAACAGGGTTACATGATATCGTCACGCATATAGAAAAATCCTTATATTTACACTGATAGCCTTTCTGGATATTGAGGGGGCTTTCAACAACGTCACGCCGGAAGCGATCATGACCGGCCTGACGGCTTTGGGTATCGAGCCTTGGCTTGTGTCATTCGTGCACCTACTGCTGCCGAGTGGGAGGGTGCACGCTGACCTAGGCGGGGTGTCGGTGAACAAAGTCGTCAACAGAGGCACGCCACAAGGTGGGATCCTCTCCCCTCTTCTATGGGTAGCTACAGTCAATGGATTGCTGGAAACCTTGGCGGTGGAGGGGGGCTCTAAAGTCATAGCTTATGCAGACGACCTTGTGGTTGTGAGTGGTAAATATCCTCAAACTCTATGTGATATCATGCCTTGTACGTTGCCAGTAACGTTTCTTTGTCTTTCCCCCAAGTACTGCCAGCTTGTGACTTGAGAATTTTGTTACGGCTTTGTACTTTGGTGGCAATCGCGGCTACATGAGCACCGTATTTGAACATGTTATCAAACGTAACCCCTAAGATTTTGGGGTGCGTGACAGTCGGAAGCTTAATGCCGTCGACGTAGACATCTAATTCCATGTTCGCCTGCGCTGTCCACGTCGTAAATAAGGTGGCCGAGGATTTGGTCGGTGACAATATCAGGTCTCGTGTAGAGAAGAAACCGGAAAGGGATGGAAGGTAAGAATTAATTCTCGAGCAGAGCTCATCAGCGGAGGGCCCAGTCGCCAGGATCGTGCAATCATCGGCATAGGAGACGATCGAGACGCCTTCTGGTGGGGAAGGGAGCCTCGATATATAGTAAATAAACAAAAACGGGGATAGGACACCACCCTGTGGCACCCCTTTCTTAATTGTACGTAGTTTTGATCTTTCGCCTCTAAACTCAACCGATGACTGCCGACCACTCAGATAGTTGGCGGTCCAACGCTTTAGACAGGGGGGAAGGTTTGAAGCCTCCAGGTCGTTAATGTTCGGCTGGTCGCAAGTTAGCGGTATAGTAAGGGAGCAAGACCGTCTCCAGGGTCTTCACTACTGGCGAGAGGAGTGATATCAGTCGATAAGACTCCCCTCGTTGCCGGTTTTAGTAGTGGCACCACCTTTGCCTGTTTCCATCTTTCTGGAATGACAAAGGGGGTCATGGACAGATTGAAGACGGTTGTTAGGTACCTTACTCCCTCTTCACAGAGATGTTTTAGCATCAGAATGGTGGGCCAATAGATTTGGAGTTTGTGGACCCCCGTATGGCCTCCCGAACATCCGTGGTGGTGATGGCAATGGGCGCTTGGCTGTTTTTACGTTTGTGCGCTTCCCTGATGGCACGCCTGATTTCCTTGTCAACCGGAGGATGCAGTACAAATTGCAGGCAGAAAGCGCTCGCGCATCTCTTTGGTTTCGACCGTACCTTATCACCGAAGGTGATGGATATTTTGTCGTTAGGTTTGGTCGGATTTGACAAGGATTTAGCAGTGGACCATAATTGCCAACACCAGCAGAGAGGTTACCGGACCTTAGGTGCTCCTCCCATTTGGCGCGTTTGTGTTGATCCACTAGCCGTCTGATTTCCGCATTGAGATCTTGAATTTGGGGATCCGTAGGGTTCGAGCGTCGCACATGGTCACGTTCATTAGCCAGGGCCGCTGCCTCTGCGGGGAAATACGGACGTATCTCCTTAATTCTACCTGACGGAATGTATTGATTGAAGGCTGAAGCTATGACCATGCGAAACGCTTTTTCCCCTTGTCGTACATCAGACGGGGTGGGAAGAGCAGCGAAGGTGCTCTCAGTGAAATTAAGAAAACCAACCCAATCAGCTTTACTGAAATTAGTGAAGGTGCGTTTGTCAGAAGTAACAAAGTCATTGGGGCGATCGATTGAGAGGACTATCGGCAAATGGTCCGATGCAAGAGTAAGCATTGGTCGCCATTCAACGCAGTTTATGAGACCTGCGCTGACAATTGTGAGGTCTGGCGAACTGGAACAATTTACCGCAACTCTCGTGGGGGCATCCCCGTTCACTGTGCAAAACGTCGAATCGTCTATTTGTTCAGTCAATTCCTGTCCCCTACCATCAACCTGTAGGCTTGAGTGCCACAGATCGTGGTGTGCGTTGAAGTCTCCCAGGATTACACGATTATCGCCTCTGAGTAACGCACTGATGTCAGGGTGGTAATCTCTCGGACAGCAGGTGGCAGGAGGTATATAAATGTTAATGATTTCTAGGTCGACGTCGCCTGTCCGGACAACCTTACCTTGACGTTCCTGGAGGTTGTTCCTTCGGGTCGACGTCAGGCTCAAATAGACGATATTGCACGGATTGGTGAGTAATGAAGGCGAGTCCGAACCCGAGTCCTCTCTCACGATCACGCCGGTGGATGTTGTAGCCGTCACAAGTCCGAAGATCTGATCGGGCGATTAACTTTTTTTCCTGAATGGCAGCGATTTTGCTGTTCTGCCGCTTCATGAAACTCACTATTTCACTTACTTTGCCGGTTAGACCGTTGCAGTTTAGCTGTAGGACACGAAAGTGCGAAGGGGGAGAAATATTCACGCTGGGGTCAAGGACTGGTGCGTATGCCTTGGTCGAAGCAGGCTGGGTCGCGTACTGCGTCGCACTCTAGAAGACGAGGGATCCGAAGCACCGGGAGGTGTCGAATCGGTCGACGTTGTAGGTTGCGTAGCTCGACAACATGGCGCAACGTACGTATCAGTCCATAAGTTCCTGTTACCAAGTTGAGAACATATAAGCAGGTGACATAGGCCAAGGCAGGAGTTGCATTTGACTGATGTCGCAGGTGTATATAGTCTCAACCGACAAACAGAGCACAAGGGACCAGGAGCTGGTGGCTTTGGCTTACATTTTTGCTAGTGCTGGAAGAAGAAGGGAAAGTTGAAAGTGGGAGGGGGGTCGGCTGTCGCTCAGCATTGCTCACATCTGAAAAAGAGGTGCTACGTAGAAAGTAGCTGTGAGCGGCTGTGTGAGGTGTTGGTGCCTGTGGGCGTGAGCGGCAGCGGTAGTTACACACTACTTGCTGGGCATTATTAGTGCTGTTAGCCGTTGAGACTGTTTCTGAAGCTTGTGACGGTGCGATACTGAATCGTCGTTGGCGACGGGATGTCCTAGGGCGTGAACAGCAATGGGCCACAAAAGTTTTGTAGAAATTAGGGGGCCTGTGTGTGGAGGGATTTAGCCCGGAGCACCTAGTTTTGTGCAACCATCTTCTACAAGAATTGCATTGGATGGAGTGTGAACGCTTAACGTATATATTCTTCCAGCACACGCAGCAGATCCATTCTCCTGGACCCGGGTTTCATTCGACCCCAGCCCGGAGCAGGAGAGTTTTGAGCAGCCCTGCTGCAAGGAGCTGCTCGGAGGATGACAATATTAGGAGAAACGGTGACAGGTTAGACAGGGTAGTGTCGAAATAACAGCCCTTGGTCGGATATAAAAATCCGAGTCATTCCGGTACGATAGAACCGGCTGTTGTGGGAAGCACTGTTGACAACAACAACAACAACAGAGACGGACATGCCTGCATAGAATATCATTTTTATGACAGACAGATAGACGTATCAGCGAGTTTTTGTTTCAGTGAAGAGATATTTGCAATCAAAGTTGAAAATTTTCTGTCATTTTCATAAGGTTGTTGTAATCCCAGATTAGGGTGTACTGAAAGGTGCAAAAAGTGTGTTCTGGGCAGAAATACTGTGGACCGCGTAGCCGGTGTTGGACCGGCTAAGGGTTATTTTTTTGAAGAGCGGCCGAAGGCCGCCTACGCAGAAAGTTGTTCTGCACATAAATACCTTGGATAAAGCCCCCTATTTGGGATCGGACCTGGGAAATTTTTTGGTTTGTTGCGAATAACTTTTAAATGAGACAAAAAATTTAAAATCCGCTTTCGGATTCACGATACCTAATCAAAACACGTTGTTTGATACCTCTCCCGATATTTTTGGACGTATTTTAGCAGTTGTCTGCTAAAGGAAACAATTACCCAAATACGACCTGAAAGTATTGAAATAGACCTGCGTCAATTGGGGTGACATAATAGATCACTACTAGGTATATAATGTTCCGTTCCACCCGAACTTAGATTGCTAAACTAAACTAGTTGCAGGAGTGTTATTGAGTTAAGCTTCAGTTATGCTTACGTAGCATAGACTTGACTTCACTTTTACTTGACTTGGCCACTTAGCATCGATTATACTGCACTTAGCGCATACAGGATGGCAACACAATCAGCTGTTTTCTTACTGTCAACTTGTTGTGAAAAATTTATATCAGCAAAGTGGTAAAATTTATGTCGTTGGGTTTTACGTTTATACAATATTACACTTACTATAATTATTACACTTACATACTTAGCGCCAAACATATATGTATAGATATATACATATTTGAATATATATAGAAAGCATACGTATGTTATTATATTATTATATGTTATTATATGTTATGTATAAACGTTATAACTTTTATTCCATGAATGTAGAAAATAAAATAAAATATGTAATTCATTGTAGCTTAGTCATTTGTGAATTGTGATAAATAAAAAAATAGGTAGAGGCACTTGTAGGGGGTGTAGGCAGAGTCACAGTGGGCGGGGAGGAGAATAATACATCACTCCTCTGGCTCCAGCTGTATGTCCATTACCGCCGTTGTTGTAACTTTTAGGGCTTTCGTTTGTTTCCTCTCGCTCATCTCACCTATGGTTGCAACAATCATGTCGCCAAACGAACGCAACCTGCGGTTTTCAGTTAACCGCTCTCTCTGCACTCCCTTAAACATTTGGCAAACTTCATGGAAGTCATTGTCTGCTGCCTCTTGGTACCTCCTTCTTTTTGTTGTCATAGGCGTGGATGACACAGGATCGCCCGATAAATTTCGGAGGTGCAATTGCTCCGTATCCCCTGATGGAAGGAAAATCGGTGATGACGGAGGACGCGATGAGCTAGCTGGGGATCGAGAAAACTCTTTTAAAATATTTGATGAACATAGCGTACTGAAAATAAGTATTCGTCAGATATGTATTATAACAAAACTATTTGGTAATTGTTTCCTTAAGGACACAACTGCTAAAATATGTCCAAAAAACGCTTCAAGAGTTATTTGCAATTAAAGTTGAAATTTTTTGTCATTTTCATGTGGTTGTTGCAGACACAGATATATGTAGGTGTTACGAAAAGGGTAAAAGAGTGCGCAGGAAATACTGGGTATCGCGTAGCTGGTGTTGGACCGCCTGAGGGTTTTATAAGGCCGCCTACGCAGAATGGTGTTCTGAACATAAATACCATGTACCACGTCCCCTATTTGGGATCAGACCTAGGCCACCTTTTGAGTTTTGTCAATAACTTTTCACTGAAAAAAAAAATCCGCTTCCGGATCATTGATGCCGAGCCAAAGACGCATCTTTTGATACCTCTCCCGATATTTTTGGACGTGTTTTAGCAGTTGTATGCTAAGGGAACAATTACCAACTATTTTATATGATAGAACTTACGGCCTTGGAGCCACGTATGGCTTAATAAACTCCATGTTTGCCATCAGGTACCAGGGTCTGTGCGATACGGCAGAGCTTCCCGATGGGGAATCAAGAGCGCGCATCTCCTCGAAAAGTGCTGTCGGAGCGAAGTCCAACGCTTGCTGCCCTGAGCTTCTAAATTAATGTACAAACATTACTACAGAGGCACTTCACTAATTTTGGTATTATAAATATTTACCTGTCGAGCCAAGCTCTTGTGCTATAGATGTCCAGGCAGCCAATTTCCGATCAGACATCTGGTAGCCTGGACAAGCCTTGTTATAAAGGATTTCCCTGTCCCGCACCAAATCTATTAGACGCTCGTCATTAATCATTCTGAAAAAAATAATACTGTTGGTTAATAATCCATATTACGCTTCAATTTAAAGAATATTACTCACTTTTTAGTTATGAAATCAAAAATTCGTCCGGTACATATATTATTTGTTTTCAAATAAATGTCAACATGTAAAAATAAATGTCAAAACGGAATAAGAAAGCAAAAATGGCATCCCAAAATGTAAATGTCACTTGGAACTTACGTAGAAAATCAAAATTCAACAGATTTCTAAGTCAAGTTAAGTACACTTAGTTGTTGGATAATCGGTTGCATGCAAAACTCATTTAACAGAATGCTATGTGATAGTTCTCAAGTGAAGTCAAGTCTATGCTACGTAAGCATAACTGAAGCTTTAGGGATGGTATACACGTGGAAATATTCGCCACATTGACCGTGTGCCAAGCGGTAACATTTTACTCAGAGAAAAAATGAGGTGAACAAATTTTCCATGGTGTACAAATATTTTCCATTTTGCTGTGCCAAATGACATGGTAAATTTTGACAGTTGAAATTTTGACATATGTAAACGCTCGCGCGAAAAGTTACATTTTGCTAATAAAACTAAATTTTTTAATTAAAAATGAATAGAGTACTACGAAAATATTTTGCCTTGCTTATTTCTATATTAATGGAAACCGAAGCCATGTATTCCTTTGATCATTTAGCTTTAATTCAGATCCTTAGAGAACGTGTAAGCCGTCAGGTAATATCTTCCTCAAGAGAAGCTAGATCTTTGTTTGATTTTGAATAAATGTTTCCAGAATATTGTTTACGTTCACCCGAGAGTTATATCTGAAGATTTGAACGACATTATGTCTGGTGATAGAACGAAAACTCGTGCGCATTTAAGGATATCTCCGAGTACGTTAAGAAAAGTTGTTATAGCTATTCCCCAAAAACATCATGGATGGTCGTGCGAGTATGAAGTGATTTGCTTTTTATTTTGGATGGCATGTGGTTGCAGTTACCGGGTTGCAGGTGCTTTTATGGGATTTAGTAGGTACACAGTGAGGACTGTGGTACACAAAATGTTGGAGGAATTTGTAAAATTGCGTTATTTGGTTAACCACGGTTCTGCAAGTGACTACGATCGAATTGGATTAAAATTTTGCCGCAAGGCAAAAAATAAAGCTTTTGCAAGATTTATTGGGGCTATATATGGAACTCATGTAAGAATTAAATGCCCTGTCAATAAGCATGATGAGTACATAAACCACAAAAAGTTTTACTCCATCCAAGCGCAAGCAGTTGCAGATAGCGACTCAAAAGTTACTGACGTATTCGTGGGGTTTCCTGGTTCCGTTCATGATACCCGTGTTTTCCTCAATAGTCCTTTGTATGCGAAAGCCATCTATCCACCACGAGGATATTATTTATTTGGCGATAAGGGATATCTGTGCCAAGTTACACCAGTTCCGGTAATAACTCCTTTTAAAGAACCTTTGACGGCAAATGAAGCTAGGTTTAAAACTGCACATAGTAGAGGCCGTATTATTATAGAACAAACTTTCGGGATGGTGAAGACTGTTATGGTTTCGCAACAAAAATGGAGCAGTAAGGAAGGCGGTCGGCACGATATGAGGTCGCACTGTGGCTAGTCATTGTCGGCTGGGGTGGGTTCTTGCCAACCTTACCGTCCTGCGCCATAAACAGAAAAAAAGGTCAAATTTTTTTTTTTTTTTTTTAGAGGAATGCATCAAAGTAAATCAATTTTCATTTCACATAAAAATTTCTTTTTTTTTGAATACTACGGCCTGGGGTTTTATGCGTTCTTCAAGCTCAGTTTAAACTAAGTTAGCTTAAGCTAAATTTAGTTTGTTTAACTTAATTCTATATTATTTGCAAAAAAAAACAAAACTAACTACATCAGGTTGATCTCACCCATTGTTGCAGTAGGCTGTTGGTCGGGCGCTACTGTTGTTGTTGTAGGTAATAGTGCAGCGGGCCTACATTACGGCGGCCCCTGCTGTTGTCACTGCTGGTTACTGTTGTTGTTGCCGCTGCTGCTGAGGCTAGTGCGGCGGGCCTATATTACGGCGGCCCTCGCTGATGTTACTGCTGGTTACTGTTGTTACCGGTGTTGTTACTGTTGTTGTTGCCGGTGGTTTACTGCGGTGGGCCTATAATACGTCGGCCCCCGCTAATTTCACTGCTGGTTGTGTTGTTACCTTTGGTTGTGTTGCTGCTGTTAATGCAGTGGGCCTAAAAGAAGCGGCCCCTGCTGTTGTCTTTGCTGGTGCGGCGGGCCTACGTAAGGGCGGCCCCCGCTAATGTCACTGCTGGTTGTGTGCCGGTTTTGTTGTTATTGGTGTTCTTGCTGATGGCTAGTGCGGTGGGCCTATATCATGGCGGCCCCCGCTGTTGTCACTGCTGGTTGTGTTGCCGGTCGTCGTGGCCGGTTTGTTGTTGCCAGTCTTGTCTTGCTGGTCTTGTTACCGGTATAGTTGTTACTAGTTGTTGTTTGCGGGTTTGTTGCGGCCGGGTTTTATTTGGCTTTTACCTTTATTCGTGTATATTATTACGAAAATGTTACGTTCAAAATCGTTCAAAATTTGCACTCAACTGGCAAATTTTTTTACTAAAACAAATTAATTTGATTTGTTGGCTTTTGATAAAATGAAAATTTTCTTCCGCCGCACCCTAGACGTATAAAAGTACTTGCGCTTTTAATTTCGAATGGTTTTTCAAGAAAAAAATCACTTAATTTTTTTCTAAATCACGCACAATCAAATATTTATGGCACACTTTGATTTTTTCGTTCAAGCCAATAATGTTTTTCAAAAAAAAACATCACTTAATTTTTTTGTTTTTTCTAAATCACGCACGATCAAGAAATTTTTTTTTTCTTTTTTCATAAATTAAGTTTAGTTTTCAAAAGGACGAATTATGCAAACTTGGTGTTTGTGTGTATTTGATTAGTTAGGCCATAGCAACACTTTGAATTTATTCACTTTGCGCAAATTAAAATTTTATAACGTAACCGCACACGACCACTCCCGTCAAAATTTATTATCTTTTTGAATTGGTCGAATGCCGGTGACGCCGCTATGCCTGAAAATTGTCAAGCAACGGCGACTGCGCAATGGAAAAGTTCCGCTACCCAGTCTGAGGTGGCGTGATTGTTGCCACTGGGGTTGGTGGTTGCCATCAGGGCTCGGACTTTTACTTTTATTCTAAATACCTTTTCACTACTACCGGTCTTCGTAAAAGTGCAGCACGCATTTCAAAACAAAAAAAAGAGGATAATATATATTATTGAAACTAACTTTGAAGATATGACTTTGCTTTTTTTTTATAGTTGATTTAATGAGCATCGCACTGCAGGAATTACTTAAAACTCAAAGTACTGAAATTACGCTTTGATTTGAGGCATAAATAAAAATGATTTAGTACTCTAACTTTTAATACTATCTCACTCAGTGGCTATTTTTATTGATGGTAAATTTTTTTTTCTATGGAACAAAATAAAATGCAAGAAGGTTTGTACTGTTGAATTACTTCATAGCAGAGTTTATAGTTAAGAAAAAGCATCACTTATCCAAATAAATTGGGGTTTGGGACTATTCTAAGGGAGCATAAAGCGTAGTAGTATTGGGTAAAGTGCAGTAAGTATTAAAATTACTGCAATTTTGATCAAGTCCGAACCCTGAAGGTACGCTTTCGTTGGCGCGCAAAATAAGAAGGTTCTAGACTATGCGCTTGGTGTGTTCCCTTGGTGACCCGTGGACCCCCACGTTACTGAGTTTGGAGTAGGAGACACATGGAGCTCCCCATCCGACCTAGCCATTGACAATACTATTCCGATCTACTGGTTTCGTTAATAAGCAGATAGCACAAATCACGGCCGCTTTAAACTCATTCAAGTCTAATTATACCATACTTTACAAGTTGACTTAAAATGTATTGCCATTTGCTGCTAAAATGTATTCTGGCAATATACCTAGTTTTACCCGCATTCGGTTAAAATTTAGATGTCAGCTGTGTTAAAGTCAGGGATCAGGACGGGATTCCATGTGTCTCCCACCCTGGAAAATTTGGCACTTTTGGAGGCGTATCTTTCACTTTGGGTGGTTTTGGTAATGTATGGGTTTTTGTTTTCGAGATATTGCATTACAAAAACGGCATTGTTTATTCCGTGCATACTTTGTACTCGTGCACTTTTACCAACATAATTACTTTGAATTCACCCTCCAAAGGAAAAACCCTTTTTGATGACAATTGCCCATTTCCCTTTTTTTCTGACACTTTCGAGCGCCCTGGGTTACCCGCAATTTAACTCTGGGCACACCAAGAACACACCAAACACTTGTTTGTCTGGAAATTAAAAGTTCCGTTATTGGTGCCTTTTCCATTCTATGGGAATATTTGTGCTGCCACTTCAGCAAAAATCACGCACTTTCCCGTAGCTAAACGTCAAACCGGAAGGTGAATCAAAACTGTCACCCAACCAACCGCATAGAACCAAATAACAATGACTATCAATTGAGAGTAAACCATAACAGGCCTGCTTCGCTTCGAAGACCGGTCCATGAAGCGAACAGGAAAAAGGTTTACTTGCAAGGAAGCCATTTCTGGGTAAAAAACGTGGGGCACGACTCACCCCTAGATAAGAGTCTCTAGTTCTACCACGAGCTAGGCGGGCAAGAAGATCCGCCAGTAAAGGAAATTTTTTGAAGTATTTTGTTTCATAGTTTAGTAGGCTTTGCGGCAAATGGAAATTTGTTAAGTGGCTTTACCCCCCCCGAAATAGGCTTATAAGAAAAACGTGTAATTTAGTTAGACATTTTGATATCGGAGAACGCGTCAAAACTACGAGGCAAACGGAGAATTTATTTTTTTGTTTCTTAGTTTAACTGCTTCGAGGCGGTAGACATTTGTTATTGGAGAATTCGTCAAAACTCCGAAAATTTTTGGTACTAGTGGTTTCACCCCCACAAAAAAGGTTTAGCAAAAAAATAACCGGAGAAGCTTGTTCCATGGTAAAAAAAAGCTTTCACCCGGTAGACATTTTAATTAAGGAGAACTCATCAAAACTCCGAAAGACAATCCGCATAACCGAGGATTGCCAGGTTATCTACTACTTCCGATGGAAGCGTATGTAAATACCCTATTAAGTCAATGCTCGGGGAGGATACTGGGCGAGTCGTCCCCGACCGCCAAAACGCCCAGTTACGGTTCCAAATGTCAAAATGTATATGTGAAAAAAAAAATCAAAATTGTTATTGCGGGCGAATATCCGAAGCGTGAAAGCGACCTATCAGTTTCCCTGTCAGGTCCTCTAGGTCGTACAACGCATTGCCTACTTTTCGACGAACTCGGCACTTGAGGTATTTCGGCAAGAATTTGGCGTTTATGCCTTGTTTAAAGTTACTCAAAGCAAAATTTTTCCTAAAAACCTCCTGACCTTCCCTATAGTTAACTTTCCTAGAGCGTTTGTTATAAACGTTGTTTCCCCTATCCTTCGCCTGATTTAAATTCCTACGAATTTGCTCGCGAATGGTGGACAACTTATCCGCCCTAGTTACTATTGGAATGTCATCTTCCCTAAGAGTACCGAGTTCATCTAATATATTATAGGCTGAGGCGTGTTGGACCATGTTCTGACCGTATAAGGCAAAGTATGGAGAGCACTGAATTGAGGTATGAAAATCGCTTCTTAACACCGCTAAAATTTCGGGTATATGCTTGTCCCAGTCGGTATGATCCTGTTTATCTTTAAGAAAAATTCTTATTTTTGAAACAATTTCTCTATTTACGCGTTCCGACGCGTTTGCCTGCGGCGAGTATAACCCCGTCTTTATATGGGTCACCCCATAATTCTCGAGGAATTGTTTCATTTCCTTAGAGATAAACTGTTTACCATTATCGCTATGGATATATTCAGGAACCCCAACCGATGGAAAAATTTCAGAAGTAAGGTAATTCATAACATTAACAGTTGTTGCTCTCTGCATGGGCTTCAACCAAACATACTTTGCAAAATGGTCCAGAACAATGAAGAGAAACTGATTGCGCCGCTTAGATCGCGGGTAAGGTCCTAGAAAGTCGCAATAGAACCGCTGAAATGGTCTTTCTGAGGTAAAAGTGTTCGCTATAGGTGGTCTTGACTGCTGATTTGTTGACTTAACAGCCTTACAAGTGTCGCATTTCTGTACATAGTCTCTAACGTCTTTAGCTTGCCTAGGCCAGAAGTAATTTTGTCTAACAAGCTCTAAAGTTTTCTGCCAACCCCCATGGTAACTCCTATTCGCATCATGTGCAAGACTTATCGCTTTCTCAGTTAACCCTGTCGGTAGCCACACCCGCCATAACGAGTCCTCCTCATCCGCGACACCCTTCCGAAATTTAACCCTTTTTAAAACCACGCCATCATTTACACTCAAATCTGGTAGCACATCTTTGTTTTCCAAAATGGTTCTGCAAAGATCTAAGTATTCCGCGCTTTCAAATTCCGGCGATGCTAAGTCAATTTCGTGAGGTAGGGCGGAGAAGGTTAGCTCGTCTACATCAAAACGCGAGAGGGCATCCGGTACTATGTTCAGGGTTCCCTTGCGATGCTCCATTGCAAAATCGTATCTTTTCAGCAGGAGTGACCATCGAGCCAGCCTGCCACTCAAGTCCTTCTGAGTCATCAACCACTTGAGACTTGAATGGTCGGTTATGATTCGGAATGGCAAACCCTCTATGTATGGTCTAAAACGCTTGACACTTATAATGGCGGCGAGGCATTCCAGTTCGGTTACAGTATAATTGCGCTGAGCATTGTTAAGTTTTTTTGAAACAAACGCGATTGGATGCTCAGCGCCCTCGTCATCGACCTGGAATAACACGCCCCCTACGCCTATTTTTGAAGCATCACACTGAATAACAAATTCCTTCGAGAAATCGGGTTGGGCCAAGACAGGAGCGGAGCTCAAGGCTTCTTTTAACTTTTCGAATGCTTCTACGGCTTCAGGGGTAAGTTTAAATGGGCCTGCTGACTTGCGAAGACAATCGGTCAGAGGACCTGCTAAGTCAGCAAAATTGGTAATGAATGCTCTATACCAATTTGCCATGCCCACAAACCTACGAACCTGTCGTGGAGATTTAGGGATCGGAAAGTTCTGCATTGCTTCTATTTTCCCAGGATCCACCTTCAAGCACCCGCTACCTATCAAGTACCCTAAATACCGAAATTCCTTCTGACAGAATTTGCTCTTCTCACATTGATTGTGAGGCCCGCGTCCCTCAAACAATTCGCCACTGCCGCCAGCAACTTTAGGTGGTCTTCAAAGTTAGTGCTGCATACCATTAGATCATCCAGGTAGACGAAGACATTCTCCCGCAAACGCGAGGGAATTGCCTTGTCCATCAGGCGGCTCATAGTCTGCGGTCCATTGCACAGACCAAAGGGCATCACCTTAAAGTGGTACAGAGGCTTCCCAGGAACTGCGAATGCTGTTTTTTCCTTGGAAGACTCTGTCAGCTTGATCTGAAAGAACGCGTCCTTCAGATCAATGCCACTAATGAAGTGCGTGTCCTTCAGTCTGCTCAATAGGCCGTTGATATGAGGCAACGGGTACGAGTCCTTTTTAGTTACCGCGTTGACCTTCCTGGAATCTATGCAGAGCCTGACCTTCCCTGGCTTCCGAACTAGAACAACTGGACTACACCAGGGCGAGTTTGACTCTTCTATAACTCCCATTCTGAGCAGCCTATCTATCTCGCTAAAAGCTTCGGCTTGCCTCGGTATCGAAAGAGGAAAATGTTTACTTTTGATTGGGACTGCATCACCAGTATCAATATGATGCTCAACCAATCTCGTTTGCCCCAATCCTAACTTTTCGAAGGAAGGAAACGTCTCTATGACCTTCTGCAAATGGACTTTCTGGGTTGGTGACAAATCATGGAAATTTATTTCGTCATCATTTTTATTATTAAAGTCTATGCACTCCACACTGGGAAATATTTCGGGCGCCAGCGCAAAGGCTCTCCAAAAATCAACTCCGAAATAGGCTTCTTGAAGAAGCGACGGAACAAGATAAAAACGAATAGATTTGGTGGAATTTTTGAAAGTCACTGGTAAAGAAACACACCCTAATATTTTCTGCTTGCCGCCACCCGCCGTGTATACGAAAGCCTGTAGTGGGTGGTATTTAAGTCCAATTGAATCCAAAAACTTTTCACAGTCCTTCCCGAGGATAGAGACATTCGCGCCTGAGTCCAGCAACCCTACTATGAAACTGTTTTCTATTTTTACTCGCACCAGAGGCCTTTCATCCTCGGTGAGCACCAAAGTGGTGCTTTGCAAAAGTTTACGCTCCTGTACTCGGCTATAATATCTCTTCCTACATTTTAAAATATTTTCGGGCACAAATGACTTTAGATTGTTTGTGAAAATTCGCAACCTAACTAGCTCGTAATTGGTTGCCCTCTGTTCCAAACTAGGTGAGAGACTGGCCTGACATGCAAAATCTCTTTTCGAAGCTTTCAAAACTTTTATTGCTTTGGAAATTGCCGTTGATGACCTAGGACTATCGGAATCAGAGCTATTGGAGCTATCTGTACTATCAGGAAAGGTTACTATTATTTTTGGGTATTCCTTCGCCAGGGTACCACTACTCCTCGGAAGCTCACTAGCTCAATGCATACCCTCAAAGGACTCATTTGGTTCAGTGCACGAGACGACTCGAGCACTGGCTGATATGGGGGCTATAGTGTCGAACGAGTTTCCCCCATCTTCTCGCTCGGGTACTGGTTTCCCTGCCTCCGATGGTTCCTAGGGCATTTTGGAGTAAAGACTCCCCTATTCCCACACTTAAAGCAAAACGGATTCTTGATGGGTTCCTCGCAATAAATATACGAATGGCCCATGGCCTGGCAATTCCAACACTGGATGCCTGAATAGTCCGGTTTCCTATTACGTCGGTACTCCAACGCCTCTATCTGCGGGTCAGCTTCGCAATCCTCGCCTTCCATCCTCATGTCCGGTGTTATCGTGCGGGCCTCGTTGACCTGACGTCCATGGTAAGTGGTTCCCAATATTTTGCTTTCTTTCAGAACTTGTTCCCCTCTTCGTGCTACATCACGTAAATCATGCAACGTTCTCACATCCGTGTTGAAAAGCATCAGCTTAAGGCTACTGTTGACGTTTCTCTTTATAATGTCAATCAGGAGGACCTCTGTCATTGGTTCCCTAAGGCGCGCATTTAATGAGACTATCTCCGTGTGGAATACGTCGTATGACTCACTCAACTTCTGCTTACGCATTGACATCTCCATCATGATCTCGTGGTCACTTTTCAATGTTCCAAACTCACGCTTCAGGGAATAGCACAAAAAAGGATAGTTCGCGGTTGGGTTCTGCTTGGTAAAAAGCCAGTACCACTCTTCAGCCCGCCCTGATAAAAATAAATGGAAGCTTGCCATAAGTTGGTCGCTAGAGCATTGAGTCCGCTCACATAAAGTATCTAACTTAAACAAAAAATCCGTGACGCTTCCAGTACCATCGAAAGAAACCTTCCAATCCTGTGGTTTGACTGCGATGCCACTGGGAACGATGCTGCCCTGGTTGTTCACGAATGTCTGGGCTTGGTTTGCTTCCATCCTGTTGATATTCCTAGTGTAGCTAGCACCGGCTTGTGTTGAGGTTACTGCCGCGTTAAGTAAGTCCATGTTTTCCCTGATCGTCCTCATCTCGTTCCTCATCTCCTTCTGAGAAGTCCTGAACAGCTGATGTAGCACGTTCACCCACGAGTCTCCAGGAGGGGCCTCAGCCATATTCCTCTGAGTAGCGATCCTATCACCTAAAGTGTTAGGAGGTATAGGGTTTTCTAGCAAACCATTAGCTCCCCCCTGCATACCTGTCAACACGTTATTCGGGGGATCGAAGAGATTCTGCTATGGCTCTGCTGTCATGGACGAGTCAAGGATATTAGTACTACCTGGTCTATCAATTTTCTGGTTGGAGGCAGAATTCAATACGATCCTGGTCAGATCTCCTCCGCCCGGACTACCTATTGGAGAATGCAGTACCAGAGGCCGATTGGTGGGTTGTTTCGGAAGCGCCCCTCTACCCTGACCTCTAGGCTTGCCCCCACTTCCTCGTGCAGAGTTCCTAGTAGTCATGCGCTCAGCCGACTGATCCATATTGGAAAAAAAAATCTCCTAACCACGTTAGATAAACAAAAAAATATAAAAAAAGTATTCGGTTACAAGGGGCGGTTGGAGGGTATAACAAGTCAAGATTCACTCCCCCACCCTATAATACCGACGATTGCAAAGTTTTGAAAAATAAAAATTGAATTAATGCAAATTTTCCTAACCGATATTTGCATGAAGTAATTACCGCGGATATGTCAAAAAAAAAATATATACATATAAATATACATATGCTGAAATAAATTGATTATTAGTAAATATACGTGTTTAAATGTAAATATATAAAAGCAAAGACGGTATGAAGTTTGGCAAAAGCTAGTTGTGTATTTATATATTTAATGGGAATGCTGACATCCCATCACCAGAAGGCATAGGTATAACAAAAAAACGAAATAACACTAGACAAGGACATTCTTCCAGGTACACCTACCGCAATGCAGGGTGGTTATAAGACACCTCGCCCTGAGACATGTTGGTGTACCATGGCCAGAATTGGCAAAATTTTTAAACTTATTTGGACTCCAGTACTCCGGACCGCAATGCAGGGGCTGCTAATGGCTGCCTCCCTGAGACTGGTCGGAGCACTGGATACCAGCGATCAAAAACGTCAAAACTTTATTTATTTATTTTTTTTTTTTTTTGAAACACCCCTCCTCAACCACGCCGCAATGAAAGGATGCGGTTAGGTACCGCTTTTCCCCAGACTTGCGCAGTTGGAAGGGGGTGGATATGGGGTCCCTACTCCTCCTCCCGCAATGCAGGGGCTGCTAAGGGCTGCCTCCCTGAGACTGGTGGAGAAGTAGGGATCACTACAAAAAAAAATACATACAAAAAAAACGAAGACAAAACAAAACATCACGTTCGGCAAAAACATAAATATTAATAATCCCAAAAGAAAACTAAACCCCACTTAGCGGACATATAAATTTCCCGAAGCCGACATCGGACAACAGACCCGGGACAAAAAAAATAAATTGAAACTACAAAAAACTAAGTGCGTTTAGCACTACCTCACCGGGTGAAATGAAAACTTCCGGTGGACATGACGTTCAGTCTCGTGGAGCCGTTAGCTACTGAACACGATTACCAATCCGGACAACCTGATCAGTCCCACCATCCCGTCGCAACGCAGGTGGCGGCTCCTGGGCCTGCCTACCTGGGACTTACGGGATAGTGAAACCTCACAAGCTGACCAGAAAAGTAATCGCGGTCAGCGCCTCGGTTTCCACGTTGGGCGCCATCTGTTATGGTTTCGCAACAAAAATGGAGCAGTAAGGAAGGCGGTCGGCACGATATGAGGTCGCACTGTGGCTAGTCATTGTCGGCTGGGGTGGGTTCTTGCCAACCTTACCGTCCTGCGCCATAAACAGAAAAAATGGTCAAATTTTTTTTTTTTTTTTTTAGAGGAATGCATGTGGCCGGTTTGTTGTTGCCAGTCTTGTCTTGCTGGTCTTGTTACCGGTATAGTTGTTACTAGTTGTTGTTGGCGGTTTGTTGCGGCCGGGTTTTATTTGGCTTTTACCTTTATTCGTGTATATTATTACGAAAATGTTACGTTCAAAATCGTTCAAAATTTGCACTCAACTGGCAAATTTTTTTACTAAAACAAATTAATTTGATTTGTTGGCTTTTGATAAAATGAAAATTTTCTTCCGCCGCACCCTAGACGTATAAAAGTACTTGCGCTTTTAATTCGAATGGTTTTTCAAGAAAAAAATCACTTAATTTTTTTCTAAATCACGCACAATCAAATATTTATGGCACACTTTGATTTTTTCGTTCAAGCCAATAATGTTTTTCAAAAAAAAACATCACTTAATTTTTTTGTTTTTTCTAAATCACGCACGATCAAGAAATTTTTTTTTCCTTTTTTCATAAATTAAGTTTAGTTTTCAAAAGGACGAATTATGCAAACTTGGTGTTTGTGTGTATTTGATTAGTTAGGCCATAGCAACACTTTGATTTATTCACTTTGCGCAAATTAAAATTTTATAACGTAACCGCACACGACCACTCCCGTCAAAATTTATTATCTTTTTGAATTGGTCGAATGCCGGTGACGCCGCTATGCCTGAAAATTGTCAAGCAACGGCGACTGCGCAATGGAAAAGTTCCGCTACCCAGTCTGAGGTGGCGTGATTGTTGCCACTGGGGTTGGTGGTTGCCATCAGGGCTCGGACTTTTACTTTTATTTTAAATACCTTTTCACTACTACCGGTCTTCGTAAAAGTACAGCACGCATTTCAAAACAAAAAAAAAGAGGATAATATATATTATTGAAACTAACGTTGAAGATATGACTTTGCTTTTTTTTTATAGTTGATTTAATGAGCATCGCACTGCAGGAATTACTTAAAACTCAAAGTACTGAAATTACGCTTTGATTTGAGGCATAAATAAAAATGATTTAGTACTCTTACTTTTAATACTATTTCACTCAGTGGCTATTTTTATTGATGGTAAATTTTTTTTTCTATGGAACAAAATAAAATGCAAGAAGGTTTGTACTGTTGAATTACTTCATAGCAGAGTTTATAGTTAAGAAAAAGCATCACTTATCAAAATAAATCGGGGTTTGGGACTATTCTAAGGGAGCATAAAGCGTAGTAGTATTGGGTAAAGTGCAGTAAGTATTAAAATTACTGCAATTTTGATCAAGTCCGAACCCTGAAGGTACGCTTTCGTTGGCGCGCAAAATAAGAAGGTTCTAGACTATGCGCTTGGTGTGTTCCCTTGGTGACCCGTGGACCCCACGTTACTGAGCTTGGAGTAGGAGACACATGGAGCTCCCCATCCGACCTAGCCATTGACAATACTATTCCGATCTACTGGTTTCGTTAATAAGCACATAGCACAAATCACGGCTGCTTTAAACCCATTCCAGTCTAATTATACCTTACTTTACAAGTTGACTAATAATGTATTGTCATTTGCTGCTAAAATGTATTCTGGCAATATACCTAGTTTTACCCGCATTCGGTTAAAATTTAGATGTCAGCTGTGTTAAAGTCAGGGATCAGGACGGGATTCCATGTGTCTCCCACCCTGGAAAATTTGGCACTTTTGGAGGCGTATCTTTAACTTTGGGTGTTTTTGGTAATGTATGGGTTTTTGTTTTCGAGATATTGCATTACAAAAACGGCATTGTTTATTCCGTGCATACTTTGTACTCGTGCACTTTTACCAACATAATTACTTTGAATTCACCCTCCAAAGGAAAAACCCTTTTTGATGACAATTGCCCATTTCCCTTTTTTTCTGACACTTTCGAGCGCCCTGGGTTACCCGCAATTTAACTCTGGGCACACCAAGAACACACCAAACACTTGTTTGTCTGGAAATTAAAAGTTCCGTTATTGGTGCCTTTTCCATTCTATGGGAATATTTGTGCAGCCACTTCAGCAAAAATCACGCACTTTCCCGTAGCTAAACGTCAAACCGGAAGGTGAATCAAAACTGTCACCCAACCAACCGCATTGAACCAAATAACAATGACTATCAATTGAAAGTAAACCATAACAAGACTAGATGGAGAAATATTTTCAATCGAGATCTGGAGCTTGATATACAAAATTTTATCAAAACGGTCTTTAGTGTATTTGTCCTGCATAACATTTGTGTACTGAACGAAGATTTGGATCTTTCTAATATTTCAGTGGAAAATTTTAACTATGTGCATGATCGAAACGAATTTATGATTTTCGATTCTGCTGATGGTTTAAGAGAAAGATCTCAAATTGTTTCATCATTTTTGGAACATGAAAATTCTATATTTTAATATTATACCCCAGTAGAACCAGGGATCATCGTTTTATAATACGAGTATTGGTTTATTGCCTATACTTCTACTGGGATTGCACTTAAAAACATTTTTTTTAATTTAATAAAAATTCCTATTGAAACGCAAATGCTTATTCGATTGAAATTAAAGATAAATGAAAGAAGATCGTCGATACAACATTTAAACAATGCAAGCTAAACAACAATAAAACTCTGAAAATTTGTAACAATAACTTATTTTATTTAAATATTTTCATTTAAAATGACACAGTAGTTTTCAGCAATTTTCACAAACTTTGGCCTTAAAAAATTATTTTAACAAATACTATATAAAAACATGTGTCAATGTCTATTACAAAAACTATCAATTTTGTTTTAAAAATGAACGCAAAATTCGCGAAAATTCCAAGAAAGTTGAGGCAAATTTTCAACTGATTTCATAATATTTTAGAGCTTTTTAGAGTATGCAGTTTTGTAGGCTGTTAAATTTTAGTATAATAAGGTGTTAATCTTAGATTCGTGACACATTTTGCTGATTTTTGGCAATTTTTTTTCTTGGGACTTCCTCCATACAAGTTTACTAACCCATTTTTTTTTATATGAAAGAAAACACTTGAGCTCGTCGGCGCCTGAGGCGCCACCCACACCAACGCGCAACAAAGCGCGCAGCAACATCAGTAGGGGGCCGCCCTATCTTAGGCGTCATCCACATCAGCAACGCAACCGCAACCGGCACTAATTACAGCGGGGGCCGCCTTCACATAGGCCCACCGCCATAAACCGCAACAGCAACAACAACAACACAGCAGTGACAACAGCGAGGGCCGCCGTAATATAGGCCCGCCGCACTAGCAGCTACAACAACAACACCAGCAGTGACAACAGCGAGGGCCGTCGTAATATAGGCCCGCCGCACTAGCAGCTACAACAACAACACCAGCAGTGACAACAGCGAGGGCCGTCGTAATATAGGCCCGCCGCACTAGCAGCAGCAACAACAACAACACAGTAGTGATATCAGCGAGGGCCGCCGTAATATAGGCCGCCGCACTAGCAGCAACAGCAACAACTGTAACCAGCGGTGACAACAGCGAGGGCCGTCCTAATATAGGCCCGCCGCACTAACCCAGCAACAACTGTAACCAGCGGTGACAGCAGCGAGGGCCGTCCTATTATAGGCCCGTCGCACCACCAGTAACAACAACATAACCAGCAGAGACAGCAATAACAGTAGAGCCCCACCAACGGCCTACTGCAACAAATGGGTGAGATCAACCTAATATAGATGTAGTTTTAGCAGTAGTAGTTTTTTTTTATAGTCCTCTAAAAGGGGGAAAATGAAAGGTAGACTATATTAAACTTTAAACCAAGAAAACATAAAGAAAAAGTTTTCTTAATAAATTAAGGAGGGAAAGTGTAATTTGATTTTTGTTTATTAATTGATTTACGAATTAAAATTTATGTTACTTTGAAAGCCCTTCCACTTAAATGTATGTACAAGTATAAATATTTCTTAAACTCTATTTGCTTGAATAATTACTTTATGCAGTTCCACAATTTTTCAAATGCACCTAAATGTTTGTATACCTATGTGTAAATAAGCATATTCAAAGCATTCACATTTATAAGCTCAATACATAATTTTTTACACATTCATATATATATATATATATATCTACTGCATAAATGACTTATTTTTACAATACCGTAACGTAAAAGCATACGATATTTTAAATTTTAAGCAAAAATACATTTACTAAAATAATGTTTGTTTATTATTAATTTTTATTGGCTTGTTTTAAATACTAAAGTTGCGTTGAATTTAAAAACAAAAGTATGCCAGTTGAATTAATAAGAAACTAAAATTAAGAAATGTATTAATAAATATTATTATAACAAAAAAAAAAAAAAAAAAAATTTATTAATTAAAATAAAATAAGCTAAATCATATAAACTATCTGGAAATGAAATCCACTAAAACAATATTAAGTAAAGTAAAGTAAAATTAAATAATATAAAACAAGCTAATTAATCAATAAAACTTAATAACGTAAACTTAATTAAATAACTCGAAATAAATGATAAAACACTAAAGGCCACCAATAATATAGCAATATAGTATAACAATATAAAATAAATAAATTAGCTAGGGTTATAGACTAAATGAACGTATAAAAACAGAATACTCGTATATAAATAAATACAATGATCGTAACAATACGAAAGGAAAGTATAGTATAGTTATAGAGATTAGATAAAAATTAATAAAATACATAGGTAAGGTAATTAAACAGTACTTAATCTTATCACTAAGATAATGAATTATAAATAAAGTTTATAATTTGAAATGGGAATGCTGACGCTTCTACTCATTTAGAAGGCAGACAGGACTATTGGTAAGGGGCCATCGAAACCAGGTGCGTCGATGGCCATGGATGAGGGTGGGTCAGCACCAGGGCGTCGCAACAACACCCGCGGAGCCCCCTTATAATGTTCGGCCTCTTTTTTTTATTTTTTTTTCAGCATGGTAACCGGCCATTTCCGGTTCGTTTTTTTTTATTTTTTTTTCAGGGTTTCTTTTTCGGTTAATTTTAATTTATCTTTGTTTTCCTTTTTCCGTTCGTTATTTCAGTTTTAATTTCGTTTTCATTTTCGGTTATTTTTGAATTTATATTTGAGTTAGTTTCGCTTTTGGTTATTTTTGAATTTTGATTTTCATTTGAAATATTTTGTTTGCCGTTTCTTTTAATTTTTAATTCGATTTTTCGGTTTTTTTATTTGAGTTTGAAATTTGAATGTCAACGGTCTGTCCGTGGCATCCGGTGTTTTAACCGGATGTTGTTTTAAAAGTTGTTTCGCAATGTTCCCCGCGTTTAAAGGCACGATTTGACCTTTTTTCTGTTTATGGCGCAGGACGGTAAGGTTGGCAAGAACCCACCCCAGCCGACAATGACTAGCCACAGTGCGACCTCATATCGTGCCGACCGCCTTCCTTACTGCTCCATTTTGTTGCGTTTCCATAACACCCTGCTCGTCGATGCATGTGCGGCATCTTACGAAAAAGTTGTTCATTACTGCTTGGAGAGTTGAGACAGGAATAGCCGCAATTGTTTCTCGAATGGATTGCCTTAGTTCATTCAAATTTGTTGGTTTTGCTTTGAAGACTTCCTGTTTGCAATAACCCCACAAGAAAAAGTCAGGTGCAGTAAGGTCAGGCGACCTGGGTGGCCAACGGAATGTGGAGTTTCTGGATATCAGCTTATTGGGAAATTTTCGTCGCAATTCTGTCATAACAGGTTGGGCTATATGAGGAGCTGCACCATCTTGCTGAAACCACACAGAGTTGAAAGAAATTCTCATTCGGCGTAATTTTGGATAGAAAAACTCTCTCAACATGCTCAAGTAACGGTCTCCAGTAACCGTAACGGTGTGACCGTTTTCTTCGAAGAAGTAGGGCCCGACAATGCAGCGTGATGAAACTGCACACCGCACTGTGACACGAAGTGGATGCAATTCCGTGTCATGGAGTATCTGTGGGTTGGAAGCACTCCATATTCGACAATTTTGTTTGTTTATGTTGCCGTTTAAATCGAAATGGGCCTCGTCAGACATGAAAAGACAGTTCAACATGTTTCCATCCTCTTCCACCATTTGAAGCATCTTCTGGAAAAATTCCAAGCGAATCGGCAAGTCTGCAGCGTTTAGTTTGTTGGCCATTTGAATTTTATATGGGAATAAGTCCAAATCTTTGTGCATAATTGACTGTAATTACTGTCTCCTTACACCCATTTGAGCAGATAAGCTTCTTGTCGAAACACGTGGATTGTTTTGTATGGCAGCAGCTACAGCAGCGATTGTTTCCTCCATTCGAACTGAAGGGTTTCGATGGTAAGGTCTCCTGTTGACTGTCCCATGCTCGGCAAAATTGTTTACAAGTCTTATTATGGTCCATCTGCTCGGAGGATTGCCGCCAAACGTGCGCCTATACTCTCTTTGAACCGAAACTACGGACTCCAGTGCGTGATAGCGGCGGACAATCCAAATTCTTGTTTCAGTGTCCCAGTTATCCATTTTTGTTAAATGTAAAAGTCAATCTGCAAAAAAAAAAAAAATTTACCAGATTCATTAAATAGAAAAAAAGTTATTTAATTTTTTTTTGGTAGCGGCTTTCATTAGCCACCCTGTATGTGCATAACACTCTTCTGCGTAGGCGACCTTTGGTCGCGCTTCAAAAAAATAACCCTTAGCTGGTCCAACACCGGCTACGCGGTCCACAGTATTTCTGCGCAGAACACACTTTTTGCACTTTTGGTTACACCCTAATCTGTGATTACAACAACCACTTGAAAATGACAGAAAATTTTAAACTTTGATTGCAAATATCTCTTCACTGAAACAAAAACTCTATAGTCCGCTCCCGGATTATTGTTACCGAGGTCAAGACGAGTCTTTTAATACCTTTCCCGATAATTTCGGACGTGTTTTAGCAGTTGTCTCCTAAAGGAAACAATTAACAATACATTTACTTACTTCCAGCCTTCGTTGGAATTGGCGTTTTTGCCACTGAAAAGTGCCTCTTCCTCCATGCGCATTTGAATTAGTAGAAGGCTTTCTGCATGGTTCCCTTTAAATAAACAGAAAATAGATATATACATATGTATATACATGCATACAATATAACAACTTACATGTTACATACGATGTTCTGCGTCTTTTTTCTGCCATTTTTATTTAATTTTATTTAATTTATTTTCGCTAAAGAAAAAATTCGCGGTTGTCAATTTGAATATGTCAATGTATGTGTATCACATTGAAGTTGTCAAAATTTAACCTAGCCCCATGGGCTAGGGGAAATTCTGACATTCGTATTCACCACAATAAATGTCAGAATTTTCTCTCGCTCTGTCAAAATTGACGATTTTCAACCGATTGGCACACGGCCATTATCTTAAATATGACTGCAATAGCGGAACGCCTAGCAATGTTACACAGTACTACTGAAAACATAGAATAAAGGATAAATGGCAGCCGAAATAAAACCTACTAAACGGAGCCATGATGATCGCTTCAGCTCGGTTAGAAAATTGGAATTGTTGAGTAAATTAGAAGGTAGTGGAGATGATATCAACGCTGCAATTTTTATTCCTGGAGAAAATGGTGTTATTAGCGTAGCCGATGACAAGTTTGTACGGTTTTTAATAAATGCTACCTAACTTTCGAAAACTTTGTTTAGGACTATTCGTGTGTGGCTCAAGCGTGACTCTGGTCAATACTGGCCAAGTATATGCGAATCTTTGCCCTCGGGTTGTACGTCTATTTTTTATAATGCTTCTGATAGACAGCTATTTATTGGCCAGGATAATGGAACAGTAACACAATATACATTTTCTGTTGATTGCAATCGGATATCCTTTGTCCGTGACTATTTAGCTCACCAGGCGCGAGTGCAGCAAGTAGTATTTGCCAATATGCTGAAGTGGATTCTTTCATGTGGAAAAGACAAGTTGTTCGTGTATTACTCAACGGAAACTGGAATACGCTTGGGTAGTTACAGTTTCGAAACACCTTGTACCTCGCTTCAGTAGGTTAACTAATGATAGCATAGACATGTTTTTAATTTCTCTGTTTCAGATTTGATAATATGGCTAAGTATGCGTTTGTTGGCAACTGCAATGGAGTAATTACAATGCTTAGATGCGATAACCATGGGGTTCAGTTCATCAATACATTCAAAGGACATTCTAGTAAATTTATTATTATCATTTGTTAATCACATATATAATAATACTAATTATGCAAACCATATCTATATAAAGGGTAATTCTATACGACAGCACGAAACTGCTAATATACGTCCAAAAATATCGGGAAAGGTATCAAACGACGGGTTTTAACCTTCGTATCAATAATCCGAAAGCGGAAATTCGATATTTTATGTCTGTTCAGAGATATTTGCAATTAAAGTTGAAATTTTTCTGTCATTTTCATGTGGTTGTTGTAATCACAGATTAGGGTGTACCGAAAAGTGCAGAAATGTGTTTGGCGCAGAAATATTGTGGACCGCGTAGCCGGTGTTGGACCGGCTAAGGGTTACTTTTTTTAAGCGCGGCCGAAGGCCGCCTACGCAGAAAGGTATTGTGCACATAAATACCTTGGATCAAGCCCCCTATTTGGGATCGGACCTAGGCCATTTTTGGGTTTTTTGCTTATAACTTTTCACTGAAACAAATTATTTAATTTCCGCTTTCGGATTATTGATACAGAGATCAAAACACGTCGTTTGATACCTTTCCCGAAATTTTTCGAAGTATATTAGCAGTTACGTGCTGTCGTATAGAATTACAATATAAAGTAAACTTTTCTTTGCAACAGCAAGCATACGTAGCTTAAAATGGGTGGAAGATCATCAATTGCTGTTCAGTGGATCTTGTGACCAAACCATTTTTGTTTGGGACGTCGGTGGAAAGCGAGGGACAATTTATGAGCTGCAAGGACACAGGTAAGTCGCGTTTCCTACCTATATACTGTAAATATCTTTGCACTAGTGGAGAATACGTCAATTGAGCTGTAGAGGGGGGATTAATTCAGTACTTTGGAATTATTTTACCTCTTTACGTTTTGTGTGCAAAATGAGGATACCATTCTAGAAGATGGTTCGATGACAAATTCTCATCAAAAATTGTCCATAGGGATATAAAAAGACGCGCCTTGACCCCAAGGTCAATAATATATTAGGTGATATTTGCAAACAAAGTTGCACATTTTTATGTCGTTGTAATATCAAATATAGGGCGCTCCGACCAGGGATAAAGTACCCGGTGTTGGACCGGCTAAGGGTTATTTTTTTTAAATCCAGGATCCCAAACTCAGAAAGGTGTTCTGCACATAAAAACCATAAATCACGCCTCAGATTTATGATCGGCCTGGGTTATATTTCGTTTGTTTTTTGCAAATAATAAATATATTCGTTCTCCGGAAGCAGATTCTCATTCTTGGGACCGAAAGGCGTCTTTTGATGCCAATATCAACATTTTTAGACGATTATTAGTACTCGGTGGTTGTAGCAATTACCCTCCAAAAAACTAGCAGAAAGACGCAGAAACTTCGCGCTTTCAATAGGTTTAGATCATAGTGAAATAGCTGTTAGTATAATGGGGATACAACCCGCATGTAAAATACAATATTCGTTTCAAAAAATTCAAATAGTATTTATTCGAATATTTTATCCGTTTACTCGAATAGTGGTAGTCGAATAGCTGAATTGAAATGCGAGAGGTGTCGGAAGTGAAATTCACTGTCTTTACCTTTCTTGCACCTACCCTGCCATATAAGCAACTGTTGTTTTTAACATGGCGATGCCCTACGAGTTGTCAGTTGTCAGATTTCGACCAGAACATACCAGTCATCGACTACTCATGAAATCCTAGTTTGTATATAGTGGAAATATACTAGTATCATACTGGTCGTAAAATACCAGTTTCATAGTAGTTCAAAATTGAAGGAAATGTAGTAGTAAAATTGCAGTCTAATCATACCAGATGATACTGGTTTCGCAAAAGATAAAAGAATACTAGTCCAAATGTGGACCAAAACCTCTAGCAGGGATTAAAGTAAGAAAATGGACTCATCAATACATTTTTTTCATTTTTCATTATTTTCGATGGGAAAAACCCCGATTTGGGATTGCAAAACAAACTATATCTTCGGAATATTTCATAAGCTGGTTGCTAGTTACAATAGGATGCAATGCAAATGAAATAAACGAAAGAAATAATAACAGCTTATGTCGCTTAAACACATACCATGAAAATAGTAGTTGTTGTAGCGACTATTTAACCTGCCTAAAATATCACCTCCCTTGCCCAACATTGTCATTAAGCTCTTCTACCGGGAGCCCCAGAAACTTCTCCGCTTCAACAGGGTTTTTGTGAAAAATTTAACGAAAACCGAACGTGCTTTACATTTTAAACGTATATACCTAACGCGTCGCAATGACTTGCGAATTTAATTTGAAAAAATTCTATCGTTTATTTAGTGATGATAAAAGTGAAATTAACGCTGAAACTTTTGCAAAATTTAGTATATTGGAATTGATCCCAAATTAAGGAACATATGTGTGCCCATCAGAGGGAAAAACCACCATTTGCAATTAATTGCATCGACAGAAGCTGTTGATGGATATATATGAAGGTAAAAACTTAAAAACATCCACTACAGTACACCTTTCTGCGTAGGCGGCCTTCGGCCGCGCTAAAAAAAATAGCCCTGGGCCGATCCAACACCGGCTACGCTATCCACAGTACTACAGCACAATATAACTTAGTGCAACGGCGTATTTACTATATACCAGTATAAGTACGATTATGTGCAAACGCACTTAACTAAATAACTAAATTACTACTAGGGTTAGCTACATATTTTATTAAAATAAATTAATATGTTTAAATAAATATATATGTAAATAACAGTTTTTTGCATGTTGTATGTTAATTACAGTTAAAAATATAGTATTAATAAATTATAAATGAAAGGGAATTTGATTACCTATCCTATGACGTGACTCATTCAAAAATCGGTTCAGTATTTTGAGATATATTCACGATTCTAAAATGCAAAATTGCCACTTTACCCCCCTCTAACTCTTATAATTTTCATTTGCTCAAAAAATGATATATACCGTTGAAACCAGGAGAAAAAGGCGGACCCTGCCTTATATTAAGTTTTTACCGGCGCGAGGATTCTGTATTCTACACTTAAGCCAGATGATGTTCAGTAGACATAAAGAGGCATCCCGTGGCAGTTCTGAGTGTGGTGTTTTGGCAGGCCTGCAACCTTCTCCAGTGTGTGTCTGCTAGCCCCGGCGACCATATAGGCGTCGCGTAGCTCAGAACCGGTTGTCCAATTGTGTACGTTGCCAGTAACGTTTTTTTTTTTCTTTCCATTAAGTGCTGCCAGCTACTTAAGAATTTAGTTGCGGCTTTGTACTTTGGTTGCAATTGTTATCAAACGTGACCCCTAAGATTTTGGGATGTGTGACAGTCTGAAGCTTGATGCCATCGACGTCTAATTCCATGTTCACCTGCGCTGTCCACGTCGTAAATAAAGTGGCCGAGGACTTGGTCGATAAAAATGTCAGATTTCGTCCAGCGGAAAAACCGGACAAAGATGGGGGTATTAGTGTATTCTTGATCAGGATCGTGCAGTCATCGGCGTATGAGACGATCGAGACACCCTCTGGTGGAAAGAGGAGCCCCGATATGTAGTAATTAAACAAAAGCGGGGATACGGCACCACCCTGTGGCATCCCTTGTTTGATTATACGTGGTTCTGATCTTTCGCCTCTGAATTCAACCGATGACTGCCGACCACTCAGATAATTGGCGGACCAACGCTTTAGACAGGGGGGAAGAGATGAGTCTTCCACGTCTTTAAAGATTTGCGCATGGTTGACCGTATCGAAGGCTTTCGACACATTCCCACAACAGCCGGTTCTATCGCACCGGAATGACCCGGGTTTTTTTACCCGGCCAAGGGCTGTTATTTCAGTGTAACCCTGTCCAATCTGTCCCGTCCCACCCTTAAATTGTCATCCTCGGAGCTAACCCTGGCATCTGGGTCGCTCCATTTTCTCTTGTTACGGGCTGGGGTCGAACCCAATCCTGGACCAAGAGATTGGATCTACTGCGTTTTCTGGAAGAAAATTTATATTAACCGGTCGCATTCGGTACAATGCGCCAAGTGTAAGAGATGGTTACATAAATCTGGATGCTTAGGGCTTAACCCTGCCATTCACAGACCCCGTACTTTTTTTTAGTACTTTTGAGGCCCCATGTTGTACACGTCCAAGGACGTCCCGCGGTAGTCGCCGCTCTGTCACTCCCTTACCGCTTCTACCTACTTCCAATAGCCACAATAGTGGCTCAGTCTATACGACTGGCAGCACTGCTGCCATTAACGCCTCACCCACCCCGACAGTCGCTCACGCACACCAGCGTCTCCATCTCACACGGCCGCTCAACACTCCTATACCCTCCGGAATAGGTCAGATATGAGCATCGCCGAGCGTCAGCCCCCTCTTTCTCTGCCCCTAAAGAGATAAAATTAAACACGAGATCGGACTTACGAACTTGTGATGGGTATAACGTACATCGACAAGACCGTCCCATCGGTCTTGGGGGTGGCCTTGCGTTCATTACACATCACTCTGTACAATATAATCTATTTTCCCCTGACGTCGACCCCAGGGAATCTACCTTAGAATGCCAAAGCATAGCAGTCCGGTCAGGAGACGCCGACCTGCAAATCATAAACATCTATATTCCTCCTGCACGTGTTGTCCTAGAGATTATCATCCCGCCATTAGTGCGTTGCTGTTGGTGTTGTTAACAGTGCTTCGCCCTGCCCAATGGGCTCGATCACTCTAAATTGTCATCAGGCTCTTCTAACGGAAGTCCGAGGAAACGCGCAGTTTCCACAGGGTTGGACCAGAGTGATGTAGGTGTTAGAAGAGTGGGTTCAACTGAACAGGAGAAGAGATGTATGGTATCATGAGGGGTCATACCACATGCAGGGCATGTAACCTATTACAATATCCAGAGCGAAGTTGTGCTAGTGTGACTCTAGTCTCCCTCGGAAGTACACGCTCCTCTTCAGCCAATTCCGGTGGTTGAGTATTAGTAACGGGATTCACAGGCCGAGATCTGAGAGATCTATCTACCGACTCGGTGTGGAGGTCATTTAGAGCCCGTCTATGGTTCCGCAGATCAAACGGCAAAGAAATATGATGCCGGATCTCATCGTAATGCTTACGGAGATGTCCCCTTATGTCTCTGGGGGCGGTGCTACATCCAAAAGATGTCGGTTTGGATGACTAGGTTTATGACAGTTCAGAAGGAACTGTCTACTCAAGAGTTCCGCGTGCACTTGAACATTGAGCAATTTTGCCTCTTGATTGAGGTGAGACTCAGATGACATAAGCAGGCATCCCGTAGCAGTTCTGATGGCGGTGTTTTGGCAGACTTGCAATTTCCTCCAGTTGGTGTCAGAAACATTGGGCGACCATATAGGCGCAGCATAGTCAATAACCGGCCGGCCAATAGCCTTATATGTAGCAAGCAATGTTTCTTTGTCTTTTCCCCAAGTACTGCCGGCCAGTGACTTGAGGATCTTATTGCGGCTCTGTACATTTGAGGCTATTGCGGTGGCATGACCAGCGAAGGTGAGGCCGTTGTCAAATGTCACACCCAATATTTTGGGTGGTTGACAGTAGGTAGAGGTACTCCGTCTACGTGGACATTTAACTCTTGCCCCATTAGTGCGTTGCTAAGGGGCGATAACCGTCTAATCCTAGGCGACTTCAACGCGCATCACGATCTCTGGCACTCCAACTTGCCAGCAGACAACAGAGGACACGCAATTGCAGACCAAATAGATAACTCAGCATTCTGTACAGTCAATGGAGATGCCCCCACCAGGGTGGCAGGTAACTGCCACAGTTCGCCAGACATCTCCATAACGAGCGCGGGCCTAATTAACTTTGTCATCTGGCGACCGATGCCTACATTAGCTTCAGACCACCTACCCATCTTACTCTCTGTTGAACGACCGACCGACTTCATAACGACTTGTTGAAAGTATTCCGGATAAAAGAAAAAGACGTCTTGCTGCTCTCAGATATTCAGAAGAAGAGAGCTTTTATTTGAAGTTTATAAAAGACACAAAGGTCATTTGACATCTAATAAATATAGGTTGACATAGATTGAAAGCTCTCATATTTTGGTGATCTATTACATTTTACAACACCCTCACTAGAGCTTCAATTTATGTTTTTTGTTTTAAGTTATATAACCTTAGGTATTTTTATACGTATTACATGCGTACATGAGATATTAAATAATTCAGTTGCAATTTACATTTCAATTCAAAATTAATTTGTTTTTGTTTTACAAGAAAATTTAAAAACAGATTTATAGTTATGTTAAACCATACTCATCAATAAATTTACTCAAAATGAAATTGTTAACAGGTTTTGTCATGATGTCAGCAATCATTTCATTGGTTCTTTTGTAGGTTAATTTTATTAAGCCTTCTTCAAGCTTCTCACGAATAAAGAAATTTTTCACGTCTATATGCTTTGTTCGAGCGTGATAATTGCTATTCATTGCTAATTTAATTGCTCCCTGATTATCGCAATATAACTGCATTGATCGCTCAATTTGCCTCGAGCCACAAGAAAATACTTCACTCTCGAAACGCTTAAGCCAGAGAGCTTCTTGAATAGCTGCTACCATCGACATAAATTCGGCTTCCGTAGATGATAATGCGATTGTAGGTTGCCTGCGCGTAGCCCACGAAATGGCACCTCCTTGCATTAAAAACACGTAACCTGTTGTGGAGCGGCGTTCGTCTTGATCGCCTGCCCAATCGGCGTCGCAATAACCCACCAACTCTTCTTCGCCGTTTTTCTGATAAGTCAATTTTCTATCAATTGTACCCTTTAGATAACGGAGTACCCTCTTCACTGCGACCCAATGTGCTTTGCCGTAATTAGTGTTGAAACGGCTAAGTACACTTACTGTGTACGCAATATCAGGTCGACTAATCTGCGCGGCGTACAAAATACACCCAATTGCTTCCTGATACGGTATTGACTTTAATTCCTGCCGTTCCGCATTCGACTTCGGGCACATTTCTTTCGTTAATCGCTGGTTTGGATCCATGGGTGTACTCACCGAGCTACAATCACCCATATTGAATCGACGCAAAATATTTGAAATGCATTGCTTTTGATCTATGGAAATGGATCCGTCGTTGTTTCGCGTAAGGTTCATGCCAAGAACATTTGTGGCAAGTCCCATATCTTTCATTTTAAAATGAGTAGATAAATCTCGTTTTAATTTCGTAATGATTTTATCATCGCTACCAAATATTAATATGTCGTCAACATATACAGCTAATAAAACAATATTTTCGTCTAATTGCTTAAAGTACACTGATTGGTCAACTGCCGAGCGCGTAAACTTTAGTTGTTTCTTGTTGTTGGTTTTACGGTCTGTTCATTTTACATATTTTTGTAAGTATAACGAGCTCAAGACCAGTTGATAATAATTCTTAGTTAATTATTATTATTTTTGATTAGAGGAAAAATTGAAAGCAACAAACATATACAGGCTATAGTTATAGTACTATTTCGAAAACAGCCACGATTTCTCGTCAGACTAATTCGTATAGTTTTGCTATTTTCAGAGGATCTTGTGGAGATCGAACCCACTCACTCTGATTGCCAGCGCAGCCGCCTAACCCATAGGCTATGCTGCGTGTAGTTTTGCAAGCTGCTTAATTCACGTTTTCCTCTAATTGTTGTTTGTTATCTTGCCAACGGTATACACAATATTTTAGACATTCTGTCTATATGTAAAATCGTGTATGTTGGACTTTGTTTGTGTACATTCTTCTTTCGATTTTTAGAAGATAGTTATTGTACATAACCGCGTGCTCGTCAGAACGGAACTCAGCTTTAAATTCCATACGCGACTCGATTGTTTCAACCCATACAGTGATTTGCGAAGCCGACATACCCTATTGGTTTTATCTGCAAAGCACTCCGTTTGACGCATATAAATCTCTTCATTTAGTTCGCCTTGCAAAAACGCTGTTACTGCATCCATTTGATGCACCGCCATATTAAATTTGACAGCTGTGGCTAGTAAAAATCACATAGTTGGGTAACGAACTACTGGGGAGTAGGTCTCCTCATAATCTATACCTTTTATTTGCGAGTACCCTTTTATTACAAGTCGTGCTTTATATCTATCGATAGCACCGGCGGAATTTCTCTTGATTTTAAAAACCCATTTAGAATCAATTGCTTCCCTTCCCGGGGGCAAATCTGTCAATTCCCAAGTTGAATTTTGTAATAAGGCGTTATACTCACTTTGCATTGCTTCGGTCCATTGCTTACTTTCTGTACTGTTTAATGCTTCATAAACTGTTGCTGGCTCGTGGGGATCCTGCATTGCGGCCAGTAATGCTACATAAAGGACAGAATTATTTAGCGGCTCTCTTCAATCTCTCTCTAACTACCTTCGTTATACCTGAGATATGGAAACAAGCGATTGTAGTTCCCCTATTAAAACCAGGGAAGCCGGCGAACCTAGGAGAGTCCCATCGTCCGATATCCCTCCTTTCGCCGGTAGCGAAATTGCTAGAGTCCATTCTGCTTCCTTACTTCGTTACAAATCTAAAATTGGCCGATAATCAACATGGTTTTCGCAAAAATCACAGCACGACATCCGCTTTGAACGCCATTACAACGCAGATTAACAACGGTTTGAATTAACATCCACCAAACCATAGGACGGTTATCGTGGCACTTGATCTGTCAAATGCATTTGACACGGTCAATCACGCCACTCTCCTCCGAGACCTGGATGAGACACCGCTCCCTGCCGGCCTTAAGAGGTGGACCGCTAATTACCTCAATGGTCGACAGGCAACAGTCAAATTTAGGAACAAGAAATCTAGACCACGAAAAATAAAACAAGGGGTGCCGCAAGGTGGTGTTCTCTCTCCCCTCTTGTTTAATTTCTATATTTCGAGACATTTGACAACGGCCTCACCTTCGCTGGTCATGCCACCGCAATAGCCTCAAAGGTACAGAGCCGCAATAAGATCCTCAAGTCACTGGCCGGCAGTACTTGAGGAAGAGACAAAGAAACATTGCTTGCTACATATAAGGCTATTGGCCGGCCGGTTATTGACTATGCTGCGCCTATATGGTCGCCCAACCTTTCTGACACCAACTGGAGGAAATTGCAAGTCTGCCAAAACACCGCCATCAGAACTGCTACGGGATGCCTGCTTATGTCATCTGAGTCTCACCTCCATCAAGAGGCAAAATTGCTCAATGTTCAAGAGCACTCGGAACTCTTGCGTAGACAGTTCCTTCTGAACTGTCACAAACCTAGTCATCCAAACCGACATCTTTTGGATGTAGCACCGTCCCCCAGAGACATAAGGAGACATCTCCGTAAGCATTACGATGAGATCCGGCATCATATCTCTTTGCCGTTTGATCTGCGGAACCATAGACGGGCTCTAAATGACCTCCACACTGAGTCGGTAGACAGATCCCTCAGATCTCGGCCTGTGAATCCCGTTATTAATACTCAACCACCTGAATTGGCTGAAGAGGAGCGTGTACTTCCGAGGGAGACTAGAGTCATACTAGCACAACTTCGCTCTGGATATTGTAATAGGTTAAACTCTTACTTATCCAGACTGAACCCCAACATACCAAATACATGCCCTGCATGTGGTATGACCCCTCATGATACCATACATCTCTTTTCCTGTTCAGTTGAACCCACTCTTCTAACACCTACATCACTCTGGTCCAACCCTGTGGAAACTGCGCGTTTCCTCGGACTTCCGTTAGAAGAGCCTGATGACAATTTAGAGTGATCGAGCCCATTGGGCAGGGCGAAGCACTGTTAACAACAACAACAACAAGGCTTTCGACAGGTCAAGAGCAACCACAACAGTTCTGTCATTTGGGCGATGTTGGTTGAGACCGACACCTATTTGAGTGGTTGTTGTTGTTGTTGTGGTAACGACAAAAACACTCCCCGAAGGTTTTGGGGAGTGTTGTCGAATTAACAGTCCTTGGCCGGATTTGAACCCGGTACGCTCCGGTAGTCCCTTGCGGTACTGCCTGACTGTCGTGGTAGCGATTTATGACCGGTGAAACCTTCTAGGTCAGGTGGGTAATGAGAGATGAGAGGCATCATATCCGTAGATCAACCATCGAGCTGCACGTCATTACCTTTGTGCATATTAGTCGCCTCTTACGACCGGTATGCCTACCTCGGGCATATTCTAAACCCCCAACCCGCAGGAGCGTCCGGACGTACCTCCTTGATTCTACCTGACGGAATGTATTGATTTTAGGCTGAATCTATGACCATGCGAAACGCTTTTTCCCCCTTCTCGCACGTCAGACGGGATGGGAGGAGCAGCGAAGGTGCTCTCAGTGAAGTTAAGAAAGCCAACCCAATCAGCTTTGCAGAAATTAGTGAAGGTGCGATTTTCAGACTATCGGTAAATGATCCCATGCAAGAGTTAGCGTCGGTCGCCAGTCAACGCAGTTGATGAGACCTGCCCTGGCGATAGTAAGGTCTGGCGAGCTAGAACAATTTACCGCGACTCTCGTGGGGCATCCCCGTTCACAGTGCAGAACTTCTAATTGTTGTTGTAAAGGGCAAGATCACTCTAAATTGTCATCAAGCTCTTCTAACGGAAGTCCGAGGAAACGCGTACCATAGTGATGTTGGTGTTAGAACAGTAGGTTCAGTTGAACAGGAAAAGGGATGTTTGGTATCATGAGGGGACATATCACATGCAGGGCAAGTGTTTGGTATGGTGGGGTTCAGTCTGGATAAGTAATAGTTTAAACTATTACAATATACACAACGAAGGAATTGAATTCGTACTTTTCAGCCAAACGCACCGGTTCAGTTCCCGCCACCTCTGGAGAGTTAAGAAAATGAAAATTAAATAAAGTTTATAGTGACAGTACATAACTGTAATTAATAAAAATTAAGTTACGTCAATAGAAGTGCGTGGCAATTTATTACAATTTAATAAAGTTTAAAAACAAAAGAACAAACTTCTTAAGTGAATTGCGTATTTAATTCCCGCGTATATCTATATGTGTTAGGGGTGCGTGGGTTTAACCGGCACCGAAAATGGGTGACGCCATTTGCATTTCAACGCATAACTAAAGGTGCGTTACCGTGGGCCGGAGTCCGAAGATGGCAACGTGGCAGAGACTCTTTCTGTTTTTTTTAAACAAATAGATTTTAATGTTTGAAACATAATAATATAAAATTACAAAATCTGCAAAAAAAAGTATTTAATTTTAAAATCTACGAAAAAAATATAAAAATACTAAATCTACAAAAAAAAGAATGTAAACAAAACTACAAAATATGCAAAAAAAAATCAAAACTGCAAAATTATATGAAGCAGGAATCAGACGTCTGGTTGATCAACACAAACGCGCCAAATGGGAGGAGCACCTAAGGTATGGCAACCTCTCTGCTGGTGTTGGCAAATTATGGTCCACTGTCAAATCCGACTAAACCTAACGACAAAGTATTCATCGCCTTCGGTGATGAGGTCCAGTCGAAACCGAAGAGATGAGCGAGTGCTTTCTGCCGTCAAATTGTACTGCATCCTCCGGTTGACAAGGAAATCAGACGCGCCACTAGGGAAGCGCACAAACGAAAAAATAGTCAAGCGCTCATTTATATCACCACCGCAGAGGTTCAGGAGACCATACGGGGGTCTAAAGGCTCTAAATCGATCGGTCCCGATGGTATATCCATGCTGATGTTAAAACATCTCGGCGATGAGGGAGTAAGGTAACTCAGAACTATCTTGAATTTGTCCATGACCCCCTTTGTTATTCCAGAAAAATGGAGGCAGCCGAAGGTGGGCCGCTACTAAAGCCTGGCAAGCCAGCTAACGAAGGGAGTCTTATCGACCGATATCGCTCCTCTCGCCGGTAGTGAAGATCTCGGAGACAGTCCTGCTCAGACTCAGATAGGTGTCGGTCTCAACCAAAATCGCACTAATAACTGAACTGTACTGGTTGCACTTGACCTGTCGAAAGCCTTCGATACGGTCAATCACGCGCAACTTATTGATTAATTACCTGCAAGAGTCAACTCTTACCCCCTGTCTAAAGCATTGGACCGCCAATTATCTGAATGGTCGGCAATCATGGGTGCAATTCAGAGGGGAACGATCGAAACCATGTATAATCAAACAAGGGGTGGTGTCCTCTCCCCGCTCTTGTTTGTTTATTACAAATGCTCTCTCCCCACCAGAGGGTGTCTCGATCGTCTCCTACGCCGATGACTGCCCGATTCTGGCGACATGCCCCTTTGTAAATGACCTGTGCTCAAGAATAAATTCTTACCTCGCATCCTTGTCCGGTTTCTTCGCGAGCCAAAAATGCTCGGTGTTAAATAGCATAGTGGAATGTTCACCAGGCAACTCTTGTTCAATTGCTGCAAACCGCAGCACCCGACCAGGGGGGATGACATGACCTATAAGGTTGAAATGGTCATCCCAAATCGCCACCACGACGGTCGGGCAGTACCGCAAGGGAGTACCGGAGCGTCCGGGTTCATATCTGGCAAAGGACTGCCACTTTCGACAACACTCCCCAAAACCTTCGGGGAGTGCATTTGTCGTTACAAACAACAACAACAGGCGCCAGCTCGACGCAAATCCGCCTCCCAGGAGAATAAGGAGTCATCTCCGTAAGCCCTATGATGAGATCCGGCATCACATCGGTAAACTCCTTTGTCAGCTCTAGTCCAGTGAACGCCGTTATTCAGGCACGAGCTCCACCTATAATAAAATATAATAAAACATATGTCAATAATTATAATCCATAAATTAACTTTTTGATGGAAGCCTACCCAATTTGTTGTTTTTTTTTTCGTGGAGTCAATAAAGATTTGAGCTTGCTCATATGCCATAAACACAAATAAATACGCAATGAATTGCAATTTTCGCAGTTTTCTCTGTTTATCTTTTGTTTACACACGAAGAACGATCAGAATATGCTAACGAAGTTGCAGGCCAACACACATTGTTGCCTTTTGCAGTACGTTCTTATATTCTTAAAAAAGTTTAAGAAGTATTACAGCTCAACCATATTCAACGCACAGCGTTGATTTTCTGTCAGAATTTTCTCATGTTCATATAATTTGTATGAGAACAATTCTGTGCGTTAAAAGCTAACTTAAAATCCAAAATTTGTTTGTCGTAACACTTTTAATTGAGGTATTGTTATTGTAAAGAAATGTTGTTTGGTTACTTTTATTATTTAAATTAATTGCTTTATTCAAGTAAACTAAATGAACACGTGCAATAAGTGAATTAGTTATAAATTGCAACTTCCATATATGTATGTAAAACCATGGATTTCTGAACTCAGGAAAACACAGACTTTGATTTCTGTTACTCATATATTGTTACTCATATAAGCGTGTAGGCTTCTGTGCGTTTATATATGGTTGAGCTGTTAGCAACGACTTTGTAAAAAGTGATTGCGACATGTTCAAAATTTAAAATAAGCTTCATAAATTAAAGGTGAACTTTATAAATTATAATTTTCTCAAGTTTTCAATTAACCTTTATGTACAACTAATTTCTTTTAGGTAATCGAATGCCACCAGTTGTTAGTTGTCTTTTTTTTTACGTCTATGCCTTAGATATCACACTTGACATGGTAAACAATGACTACGCGTTTCTTTAAATATATTTTACATATACATATTTTGGGTGAGCCCAATACATGCTAATTAAAACTCTGATAAATGTCTAATGCCTCCAAGGGGAGATCGAATATCATTGCAGCGCCCTAATATTTTTTTTTTGTGGCTTTGAATACTTCCACGTGACGTACTGATTAGGCGGGGATATTCTCTTGTCATTCAAAGTGCCGGTTATATCATACACTATAGTTTTTTGTCTTGTAAAATGTTTAGTTTGTTTGTAGTTCTTTCTTTTATATATACCAAGTTATGTTTGTAAAATATTTAAATTGGCTTTCGCACACAATCAACATGAAAAATTTAATAGCATAGATTCTCCATCTGTATTAGCCAGGTTATGTTCAATAATTATATTAAGGTTTGGCATAGATTGTACATCCGTATTAGCCAGGTAGCACTTTTTGAAATGTATTTTCCAAAGTATTTTAAATAATTCTTTATTTGTGTTGAAACGTTATTTAATTTTAAAACGACACCAAAAAATATTTGGTTATATGTATTTCACGCGGTTATGGAAGCGATCACCCCATATAATTTATTCCGTTTGAAGATTCCCGTTTTTGCTGAGATCCGTTATCTCAGATATGCAGTTTTGTCATAATTTTTATTTAAGTCGAAGTTTTTTTTTTTATTTTTTTTTTTTAAATATAGGATTAATTTCTTATGTTGAGTTATTTATCTTGAGTAGTATAACGAAAATATTTTTTGGAGAACGCAAAAAATATTCCTCAAGTCCAAAAATTACATCAACCAAAAGTACAGTCTGTTTTTTTTTAATTTGGTTGAGATGCAGGGACATTTTTGCCGACTCTCCGCGACGACGTCTAAAAGCGAAGTGGCGCCCTAATATGGAGGCAGAAAATATTGAAATTGGAGAAAAAACTGTTTCCATGTTACCATCCTTTTGGCCAGAACAGCCACAGCTGTGGGTTATTCAGGTGGAAATTCTTTTTTTCACAAAGTAATTTGGATTCAACACATTTAAAGTTTGTTGGAGATATTTTGCTTTCACCACCAGAAGATAATAAGTATGAAGCCATCAATCAATGTCATATCATCTTTTGCCATTTCGGAAGGTGTGAAATTAAAGAAGCTCTTTGGAGGTTTAGATCAGAAGCCGACACATTTTTTACAATCAATGAAAGCATTAGCAGTAGGTAACGGTGTTGGAGATAACATGTTTAAACCTCTTTTATTAGATCAATTACTGTATTACGTGCGGTCAATATTGGCAACAACCAATGCAGAACTTACGGAACTAGCACAGCAAGCTGACAAAATTCTTGACATACATGAGTGTCAACTTATTTGATGCAGTCACAAAAATAATTCTTAAAAACCCATAACATCTGAACCAAAAAAGATATTTGAAAAAATCAAAAGCCATGATAAAACTAGCATTATTTTCTCTATAAAAAATCTTTCATGTATTAAAAATTTTGTTATTAGTCCTTGCCAAAAACCAAAAAAAAATATTTTTAACAACAGAATTCATATGATCAGCTATTTGATGCAGTTCATTTTTTTCGAAATTTGCAGTAAACAAATGACGCAGCGTGTAAAATAAGTTTAGTTGATTGAATTATTACACTTTTTAGCTGCATACTAAGCACAAACTATTTTGTTAACATGGGTCGTCGTACCAGTGTAGAACAACGGGAATTGGTAATTCACCACTTTAAGCATCGCAAAAGTCAGCGTTCATATCTGAAATGGTAAATATTCCATCGTCTACAGTCCAACATATAATCGAGCGGTTTTTGAAGGAAAATCGAGTAAAAAGCCAGGGCAGAGAAGCCCCAAATAAAATATATACACAAAGTGAAGAGAGACTTATTATTAGAAAAACCAGTGAAAATATCAAATTGTAGGGACAAAAATTAGCTGATTGAGTAAAAAAATTCCTTGGCAAGGGATGCAGTGCATCAACAGTTCGTCGCGTCTTCCGATCACATAATTGTCATGATCGAGTTTCACTCAAGAAGCCATTTCTTAATCAAAGAAATAAAGTTAGGCGGCTGACCTTCGCCAAAAATCATATTTTGAGGTATTCAACATTTTGGAATACCGTAATTTTTTCGGATGAGTCCAAATTTATTTATTTGATATGGTGCAAGCCCAACAAACAGCATGATACTAAGAATTTACGTGCGTCTGTAAAACACGGCGGGGAAAGTGTTATGGTTTGGGCATGCACGGCTGCTTCGGGCATTGGAAATTGACGAAATCATGGATAAAAACACGTATCTTCGCATTTTAAAAGATAACTTAAGTTATTTCTTCAAAGTGCTGAAAAACTTGGTTTGCGGAGGAACTTTAGGTTTTATCAGGACAACGACCCGAAGCATAAGTCAGGAACTGTGCAGCAGTAGTTGATACGGAATTTCCCCCATCTAATGGAGCCACCAGCACAGTCTCCTGACTTAAATGTCAAAGAATTTATGGTCACTCCTCGAAAAAAATATTAGAAGACATCACATTTCTAGCAAAGAAACACTAAAAGCGGCATTACTCGAAGAATGGTTTAAAAATTCACCTGATTTAACTAAAAAACTTATCAGTTCAATGGAAAGTCGTCTAAAAGCAGTTATTTCATAAAATGGTTATCAGACAAAATACTGAATTTACTTTAAAAATTCAAGAACTCGTTTGTAGTTCATGTTTTTATTCCTGCATAAATTAAGCTGCTCATTTTAATTCTATTGTTTTTCCATAATTTTTTTATTTGTGATTACTATTAACAAGATTTTTAATACATAAAAATTTTTTAATAAAGAAAATAATGCTAGTTTTTATGGTGTTTAATTTTTTAAAATTTTTTTTGTAGTTCAGATCTTATGCGCTTTTAAGGGTTAGTTTTGTGACTACATCAAATAAGCTGACACTCACTAAATCTCGGCCGCAGATACCAACTTTATCTAATACTAGCAGATCCGGCAGACGTTGCCCTGCCTAAGATTTGGCTTGCCTACATTCAACAAATTGTACTCTTTACCCTCCACACTTTTGGCTTTTTCTACATTTATCCTTATCTCATCCTCTTTCTTTCAACTTTTGCTTTTCCCCCATCCCCATATACCATTACTCTTCTTTACCCCCTTAATTTTCCTCTAAATTTCCTCTAACCTCTATGTCTAAAGTTTCTATTCCTACTTACCTTTTTCTCCCATTTCCTCTGCGGGTACTGATATGTACATAGTTTTAAAGATATATCAAATTAACTTTTTTTGATCCTCCAAGGTTTTTTGATATATAGAACACATATCTATATATAAAATATCATTAACTTGAACCAAATAAATTTCTAACTATGCCGAATTGCTACTTTAAACAGCCTAGAGGCTTTGCCAAAAACTAAATATGGCCTGTATCGTTTCACAGAGATCGACAATAAATTTTGGACATTAATGACGCACAAACAAAACCCAAAAAATTTGAAAATGGTACCTCCCACTTTTCTAAAATTATGTGAATCTTATTATGAAATCTTGAAATTGATATCATTGGCCTTAACAACCGCGCCGTAACTTCTGCTTACTCCAAATTAGAAAAAGAAGCTGAGAAAATGGGATTGGTGGTGAACGAGGGCAAAACGAAGTACCTTCTGTCATCATGCAAAGAGTCAGCGCATTCGCGCCTTGGAAACCAAGCCACTGTTGGCAGCAATAATTTCGAAATAGTAAAGCACTTCGTTTACCTGGGAACCAGCAATAATGTTAGCCTAGAAATCCGACGAAGAATTACTCTTGCAAACAAATGCTACTTCGGACTGAGTAGGTAATTGAAAAGTAAAGTCCTCTCTCGACGAACGAAAATAACACTATAGGTCACTCATCGCACCCGTCCTGCTATATGGTGCAGAAGCGTGGACACTAACAACATCTGATGAGGCGGCTCTGGGAGTATTCGAGAGAGGTTCTTCGAAAGATTTGTGGACCTCTACGCGTTGGCGACGGCGAGTACCGAAGAAGATTTGAGGAGGTCCATAACAAAACGCAATAATTCCACCAAAAAATTTTTTTGGATAAACGAAAAAAACTAATTTAAGTCAATAGGATATATATTTTTTTTTAAACTGTTGTTGTAGTTTAATAGTTATCTAAAAACAATACAAATCATAAAAAAAAATGTTTATCTGGCAATTAGTTTTTAAGTTATTTAGATTAAAAAAATGGAAATGTTGCGTTTTGGTCCGACCAATAGTATTTATTTCATTTTGTTCTGAACATGTATGGAAACGTTGCGTTTTGATGACCCAAAGTTTTCTCAAAATATTTAGCATAAAAAGAATTGGCAAATGTGTTTACAATATTAAATGCAAAGTAGTTATTCACAAAGGTAGTTTAATCAAAGAATATTTCTAACAACCATAAAAATAAAATTAATTTAATTGGATAGATATGAAAATGTTTCATTTTGGTCTGAACTAATATTTTTGGTGTTGAATAACAGTAAAATTATTGATCTTTGGTATGTTTTATAGCAATGGTTACATAGGTTTTAATGCGTAGAATTGGATTTAGTTAAAAAACCAAAATATTTGAAAAGTGGAATTATTGCGTTTTGTTATAGACGCCGACATAGTTCAGCGAATTAAAACACAGCGGCTTCGCTGGCTAGGCCACGTAGTTCGAATGAGTGAAGATGCTCCAGCCCAGAAGGTATTCTTATCGGCACCCGCCGGTGGAAGCAGAGAAAGAGGGAGACCACCACTCCGATGGAAGGACCAAGTGGAGACCGATTTGCGATCCCGCGGTGATTCCAATTGGCGCCAGTTGGCGCAACGAAGAAACGACTGGCGAGCTATGTTGGACGGTCAAAATCGCCCAGGCGGTTAGACGACCATTTAAAGAAGAAATAAGTGATTTAGACCAAATAAGTTTAGAGTTATGACGAATTGAAATTTTGTATAGCCTGAGGGCGTGGAACCGCCCAGTTCTCCGAAACTATATATAGCCTATGCTTTAACCTGTAATCCCAAAAATCGGTGAAATTCTTTGGACGCCTATAAAGGACACACAGACACACATTTATTTTTATTTATAAGGCTGATAGTGTTATCAATAAACTTTCTGTAAAAATTTAAGTCCTTGATCGCAAATTCAATGAAGAACTGCGCGGAAGAAGTAAAAGTAGAGATCGCTCAAAGGTTGGTAGAAGTTGGCATTCCACCGTGCTCATATAATCAATCAAAAAACTCTAAAAGCTTTAGGGTCCAGCGACGTTCGAAATAACGTCATCTACAAGTCGCCTTTTAATAAAAGATCCTTTTTCAAATCTTATTTTCTGACCTGATACCGGTGCTGACGTATCTGTCATATTGACAGCCAAAATAATAGTTCAACAGCTTACTAAGAGTCCTTTGAAACTTTATGCTGTTAATGGTAGTGAAATTAAAACGCATGGTATGCAGCTTTTAGAATTAATCCTTGGTTTGAGACGTTCATTAAATTGCATTTTCGTTGTCGCTGATGTCAGCATTATAATTTATTTCCGGACTTAAGAACTCAATCCTCGAAATCAGATTCAAGTCGTGTTGTGAACTCCCGCCCGCCATATTTAAAGCAACATATTTTATAATTCGTACTTTATTAAACTTATATATTGATTTTCTAACTCTGTTTGTATTCGTTATATTTTGATTATTCTCGTACTCTGACTTAATGTATGCCCAAAATGATTGTATACTGGGATGTAGCCAAACTCTTCGCTCACTTTCACATCACATCAGTTTTGTGACATACTCGTAAGTGTAACGGGCAATGCAGTTTTGCATTCTTTTCATTTTCGTTATTAATGCATACATATGTACATACATAGGTAAGGCGATGAGATACATAATATTAGGTATATGCATTTTTTGTTAGAGGAGTTATAGCAGGCTGTGCATATACTTACCGCAACGTATCATTCTCCTTATTTCTTTATTGTGTGTACATTTGTAATTGCAACTCGGCTAGCTAAAATATTCAGCTGACCGGCAAGTGAAAGTCAAATTCAGTTGCCGACCATAAGAAAAAAGGGAAGGACACACTGCGGTAAGTAGCTCCTAATATCATTTTTTGATATAATTTAGTTGTTAATATTTTTAGAAATAAACCAAGTGATTCAAAGATTTGTTTATGTACGTGAGGGTTTTATTCACTTGCGCTAAATTTGCCAACGGGTCGGCGACAGTTCTTTATTCCGCAGTGAAATATAATTTTCACTGGCGCTGGACATTTGCAGGCAGCCTCACATGTATGGGAACATATGCCGCCGTTCCAATAAATTACCAATATATGCCATTTGCCACCCCAATTGAAACTCGTTAAGAGCCAAGTACTTGCCGTTTTTGCCGCATAATTTGTTTTACGTTATTTGAATAAGCTTCGAGATGACTTCAGTTTCGAAAACTACATCAACTTCTGCCAGACAAGCGCAAAGTAGTGTCGGATGCCGGTACTGTCTTTGACAATAGTTTTCCCAGCACTCCCATTGACGAAGGAGTTCTGCCGCCCGCCAGGAAGCCATTCTACGGTCCATGCAGAAACAGATCACGTTGCTCGAAAACCGCTTAAGGGCGGCTCAACTGAAAATTAAGGAACATGAGTCGCCAAATGAAAACCAAAGCCCGGAAGTACAAAGCATAGCCAGTGCGAAAGCACCGCCAATGGGGTTAATTTGGGGCCAACGAATCTCATTCCTCAATTACATTTTTCATGACCACAAATGCCACTACTGCTACTTTGGAAACAGGAAAGTGTTAAGCTTCCATGTTGCTATTCAATGACGCTGAAAAGGTTGACAAGCATTGAGGCTAAAATGAGACGCGATACAGACTTTGGTACTGAATACCGGCGAATCATGAACTCGTATGCAGAGAAGAACTACGCGCTAAATTTGTCACCCGAGGAAGCCAGTTGGTCTACCGCTAGCACATGGTATTTACCACACTTCGCAGTAACCCACACTTCGTCATCAGACAGTTTTCGGTTTAAACACAAATTTAACAAGCTTGATCCAAAGGTAGTGAATGGAACAAGGCGACCAACAAAGCTTGAGCTATTGAGCGTTGTTTGGGGTAAGTATTTGACCCGTTGCACATAGTTAGATTTTGAAGATTTAGGCGGCCAAAAATATTTGATTGCATATATTCTCGTAAAACTGTTTAATAATTACACATTTATAATAATTTGTTTTATTAATCGGTTATATTGAAAATAATATAGGTATTACACTGTGTAACACTGAAAAATTACTTCGCAGTGAAACTCCTTTTCTTGTAGTATAACTAGAACTGTAATAACTTGTTTGTGTCTTATTGTGGGCTACACATTGACTTTATACAACAAATTTGGACCTTTCCAGAAGTAAAAATGCTAGTTGAATAAATTCTTGAGACAGCAAAAAAAAAGGACTTCGCTTTTTACGGATTTGATTTTTTAACTTTGTTAATGTTATTTAACAGGAGTTTATATAGAGCCCATATTTTACTAGTATTTGCATAAAAATAAACTATGTCCATTTTGAAAAATTGGTTTCATATGAGTGATTTTTTTTAAATTTTTATGTAAAAACCCCATCGCCAACTATAATAGAAAAATATTTACACAGATATTGTATAGTCTTACCTTCGATATATGAATTACCACTTCTCAAATAAAACTCACAACATTTTTATTGTTGGGAAAAATAGATTTTAAAAAATCCAACATTTATTGTCATCACTTCACTATTCACCTTCCTATCACACGTTCTCTTTTTCAACTGACTATCTCTTCTTCTTACAATTCATTGCTGGCAAGCGCAGTATTGCCAGACTTTTATATTCTAATAAAATAAAACAAAGCTGCCAGACCAGACGAACTCGTATCCAATACGATACAGACATAATTGTTAAAATACACCAAAACGCACAATATATATATACAGAAATTGATTGATATATTAGTTTTCGCTTTCAGAATTAGCGCTGACATCAAAAGAGTGTTCTGTCACATCTTTGGCCACGTACTTAGAGGGTAAGAGCAGCTTAATTGTGTCTGGGGAAAACGACTTTGATGCTTGCTTCTTCCTTCGGCGATGAACTGAAATACTGCTCAAAACGGGGTCCGAGCTTAGCAGCAATCGGTGATATATGTCGCGGTTGCATTCTTCACGAGAAAACTTCCGTGCATAATTTTCTCGGTACATCCGGAAGTGCTTGTAGCGAGCCTCTTGAGCCTCCTCTGACAGCTGACCTGTTGGAGACATGAGCTCCAATCTTATTGAATTAAAAAAAAAAAAAGAAAACCTAAACCAAATACATACATATACACACACAGAATGAATTTACAAAATGAATTATATATATATACATTTTAAAATACTTACCTTACTATCTTATTACACTTACCTTCGTTTTAAATACTCACGTGAATTTAAATACTTACCCCCGTTCATACTTACCTTTGCTGTCAAATCCTCACTTTTGTCTAAAATACCTAAATTTAATTAAATACCTACCTTTAATTAAATACTGACTTACCTTTGTTATACTTACCAAACACCCTGTAAAGAAACCTTGCACTTACCGTTTGTTAAATTAAGTTGTTCTTACCGTTTGCCAATATTCTACATTTTGTACATATATGCATGCAGACCTACACATTCCAGTCTCCTTGCTGCGCAAGAGATCAATGTTAGATATTAAGTTTAGTTCGTTTACAACTGTCCGCCTCGCTACTTACCCTTCATGATATATTGAGTGAATTAAAGTGTTAATTATCGAAGAAAATAGTGGTTTTATTTAGTTGACCCTAGTGACCCTACACCCTATCTTAACCCGAATAGAAACATGGTCCTTTACGGCCATCAGTGAACCGGTGACCTAAGTGAAAAAATTAGTTATACACAAAATTTAAAATAATATTCTTAAAAAAAAAAATTATACATAAAAAACAAGTGGAAAAAATACATACATATGCAAATATATACTTACGAGTGAAGAGAGAAAAAGTTAAAGCATAAAAAAAAAAAACAAACACATATACATACATACTTACCCGGTACGCGCGCGCTGAAAGAAACAGAAATAAGTGCAAATAAACTCTAAAAAACAAACAATAAGTGCAAATTAAAACATATAAAATTTTCAATATTTTTTAAATGCAAAACAACATATGTGGAGTGCTGAAATAAAATAGTTAAAAAAAATTAGTTTCAAGTAAATGAAAATTAAAACCAAAAGACCAAGAGTTTGTTTAAAAAAAAAGGTGCTGAGAAGATAACAAAATAAAGTGCGTTAAAAAAAAAAAAAAAAAATTAAGTGACGAAAAAGTATTGAGAAAAAAAATATTAATATTAAAAGCGGCACACCATAGTCTTACTTCTTTGTTTATTGCGTTAATACGTACGCATACAAAAAAATACCTCTGCTTTGCCAAAGTGCACGAAAGGTGGTGAATACAAAGGACAGTAGGCTGTCCCAGTTTTTATTATTAAACTTTAATAATATTTTTTATCGATACCACGAGCAGTATACCTGCAAAAGTGGTCCAACAACAGCAACAAAGCACTAAGCAACACCAACAACAACATCACAACAAGAGGAATACTCACAAACAACACAAAACAGGTGGTAAGAAAACACGGGATGCCAAAGTGAGTACACTCTATACAAGATTACTCTACATATATTGATAAATATACAAGTACAGCAAGTCAACTCATCCCCCTTCGCGGCACAATTTTTCAAACCGTTTTTTACCCAAAATCCGCAATCCCTAAAAAGGTACAGTCACAGCAAAATTAATTACTTCGTACACATGTACATTTTTTATGTAGCTCAGAAACCAAACGGTATTTTTTGCGGATAACTTCCCATAGCGGGACTCTGAAAAAGCTGTACTTATATCCATATATCAATACGTATATTTTCGGACACTTACACATAAATACACCCGAACTCTCTCACCAAATATATTTGCGGCAAAATATATATATACGTACACACTTACACCCTGTTGCATATTTTTTGCAACATATTTGAAATACTCAAAAGTGTCCCTACATATATGCACTAATATCGGTTGTACCATAAACTCCGCCCAAAATCAACACCAACCCAAAAAAATTTCGACTCACATAATTATAGCGAAAATTTATAAATTTCCTATATTTTATTCGAAGGTGAAATTTTATTCGTTCGTGAAGAATAAAATTGTTGCTTTATTTGGGAGAAAAAGTCCATACTAAAAATCGCACACCCTAATACCCATAATTTTAAGCTTTACTTTTCACTCAACACTCACTGGAAATCAATTATAACTCCACCCACTTCTTTTTCTATTTTCCACTGTGATACCCTTTTTTACATACGTACACACATACTTGTACTTAGAAGCGCTAAGACAAGTGACTCTCAACAAAAAAAAAAGCCGGTCATCACCACTTGTGCAAAATATCCCGCTACACAAAATAGCACAGTGGGCCCGAGCAGATAAAATTGCGAATAAATTACAGTGGGAAAAACACTTAGTTTCGCAATAAATTATTTAGTAGATTTTTAATATGGCGGATGAGAAGAAAGACCAGCCCAAAACCCTGAGACCCCCTGCAGCATCAACCCGATCTAAATCCCAGTCGGAAGATGAATACGGAGTTGCGGAAAAGAAATTCCTCCTAACCACAAGTAAACTAGAAAAATTCTGCGAAAAATGGTGGAACATAGCAGAAACGGACCACTCCGGACCAGTCTCCAAATGTACCTGGACGAACTCAACAAACGAGTAGACGCAATGGAGTCAGCGTACGAAGCAGCACATCTCAGCACAACGGAGGATGTATCCAGGACGGCATGCGAGGAAACGTACGAAACCTCACTGGACACGGCGATGAGCACACAACTTAGGATAAAGGAGTTACTCAATACACTTCAGCCTAATCAAACCTTAGTAAATCCCATTCAAATTGTCCATGCCCCCTCTGAACACCAACCCTATCTCAAAGTCCCTGCATGCGATACGGAAATCTTTTACGGCGGGTACGAAGATTGGCCGTCATTCCGGGACATGTTCACTGCGGTCTACATAAATCACCCTAAGCTATCCAAAGCTCAACAACTCTTCCACCTGAGAACAAAAACCCGAGGTAAAGCAGCTCTGATCATCAAAAAATACTCCCTCAACGATCAAAATTTCGAGCTAGCCTGGGGAGCACTCAAATCAAGATACCAGAATCGGAGAATTCTCGTGGATAACCAATTAAAGACCCTATTCAATATGCCAACAGTTTTTTCTGAGAATGGTGAAAGAATACAAGAGATTCAAACCACAATAAATAACTGTTTATCGACCCTAAATGCGAGTGATGTTTCAACTGATAACTGGGACCCCATCCTGGTATACCTATGTTCATCAAAGCTACCTGATGAGACCCTAGCACTCTGGGAACAATCCCTCGACTCTCGAAAAGAACTTCCACTTTGGTCGGAGATGGACAAATTTCTCACGACAAGATACGAAGTGGTGGAACGACTCGGTACATATAGACCCAATAAAACACGTAACCCGAACTCTAGCTTCAGTCACAGATCTTCGACGACCCACAACCAATCGAACTTCCGGAATAAGACCCAAGCATTCAATGTAGACTCGAAGCATCAGTTCTCTTGTAAACTGTGCAACTCAAATCATTCGTTGATGAGCTGTACAAAATTCAGAGAACTGTCAACGCAAGAGCGAAGCAAATTTGTGAAGGACAATAATTATTGCACAAACTGTCTAGCTTGCTCACATTTGGCAAAGGATTGTGGTAGCAATTTCACTTGCGTTTATTGTCAAAACCGACACCACTCTCTTCTCCATTTTCAACCAAAACCCAGTACTCAAAACCCCGCACAGAGGAATAGAGCGTATAACAAAACAAACGTTGCGCCACCTCCAGTTGAAGACCCAGACAGGCCATCAACCTCAAAAGATGCCAGTCGAACCCAATCAAAGCAAAACCCTAGTGAGAAAAACACAACATTGACCCACTTTGCGAGTAGTAGCGAAACTACTCTTTTACCCACTTTTTTGGCCACAGTGTCAGCTCACGGCGAGTATCACAAAATTCGTGCACTGATAGACCAAGGCTCCGAAAAAACCTTTGTAGCCTCAAGAATAAAGGCACTCTTACAACTGCCTACCAAATAAACCCATTATAAAATATCCGGAATGGGAGGTTCGGTAGTTCAAAACTCAAATAGGATCTGCGAGATAACCCTCTGCTCGTCTGACCTAAAGACCCAAATAAATACACAGGCAATTCTACTGCCAAAATTGACTCACTTCCTGCCTAGCGCTAAAGTGACAACAGTAAATTTAAAGGAATTTGCAACATTGCCACTCGCTGACCCTCAATGTTTCACTCCCTCGAAAATTGACATGGTTATAGGCAGCGATCTCACCCCACAAGTACTACTCCACGGACTACATTCCGATGTAAGTGGTTCTTTATTAGCCCAAAATACTATATTTGGGTGGATACTCAGCGGACCCATTAAAGAGACTGTAAATACATTCTCAATTTAAGTACTCGAGAGTCCGGATGATACTCTCAGTACAATACTCCAGCAATTCTGGCAACAGGAAGAGCTACCCATGACTCAAGCTATTTCGGAAGATGACAAATTTTGCGAGGAACTCTACCGCAAAACCACCCACCGCCAAGAAGATGGTAGATATGTTGTGAAACTACCATTCAAAAGGGAATTTCCAAGCACACTCGCCCTGGGACACTCACGTATTACTGCACAGCAACAATACCTCAGCGTTGAGAGATCCCTCAAGCCCAGAAGCCCAGAACTAAGAGAAAAATACTCGGAAGTTTTGGAAGAATATATCACCCTTAACCATATGGAGCCAACCTCATCCCACGAGGTCATCGATAAAGGAAAGTATCTTTCCTTCTATCTCCCCCATCATGCTGTCTTAAAACCTGACAGCAAAACAACAAAGGAGCGCGTTGTCTTCAACGCATCTAGAACCACTCATTCTGGAAACTCCTTGAATGACGCTCTACACTCAGGCCCTATACTCCAAAACGACTTAATGCTCGTCCTACTGAAATGGCGATTTTTTAAGTACGTATTTAACGGCGACATAGAAAAAATGTACCGCCAGATTTTCGTTCACGAAGAGGATCAAGATTTTCAAAGAATTCTCTTCCGAAGATCCCCACAGCAGCCAATGCAGGACTTTAAATTAAAGACAGTGACGTTTGGCGTCAATTGTGCCCCGTATCTCGCGATACGTACTCTACATCAACTCGCAGAAGACACAAAACCCACCCACCCACTCGCCTATGATATATTGCTACACGAAACCTACGTAGACGATATACTTTCGGGCGAACACAGTATACAGTCCGCTCACGACTCTCTACACCAGGTTATCGAAGCTTTGAAATCAGCTGGCTTTCCCCTTAAGAAAATAACGGCAAACCACGCTGATATTCTGAAATTAGTCCCAAAGTCTGATCTGCTAGATGGAGACTTTCTAAAATTTCACTACGCCAGTTCAACAAAGACACTCGGCATAAAATGGAACGCTATAACTGACTCGTTCTCCTACTCGTATGCCCCTATACCAGCTGAGAACTCAAATACAAAGCGTCAAATTTTATCGGCGGTTGCTAAACTGTTCGACCTGGTCAGACTCTGCAATCGTGCTAGCATGGCTGGAAAAACCCCCGGACACATGGAAGACCTATGTAGCAAATAGGACTTCGCAAATTTTGGACAATGTTGGTAACGCCACTTGGCGACATGTGCCTGGGGCAGAAAATCCCTCAGATCTTGGCACCCGTGGATGTACACCAAAGGATCTAGCCGATTGCCCCTTATGGTGGAACGGCCCGGAATGGTTGTCGAAAGCTTCGACGTCCTGGCCCAAACCTGTGACCCAAACCATAACTCCGCCCGAACAAAAGCGTACCCAAGTACTCCATGCCACTGAAATGCCAGATTTACTCGATAGGTTTTCGTCGTACCCAAAAGCAGTTCGAGTAGTGGCGTATATGCACCGGTTTATAGATAGAGTGAAAAAACGCAATGTCTCAAAACCAGTAGCCCTTACCCAAGAGGAAGTGCATCAGGCAAACATGCGTCTGATCCTGTTGACTCAGCTCAGATTTTACCCAGCTGAAATTAAGGACCTTCAATCTGGCAAACCCATTAGTAGGAAAAGCCCCCTCTTGTCTCTGAACCCTATGCTCGACAAAACCGGTATAATGCGCGTCAATGGAAGGCTCGCCTATGCAACTCTCACATATAACGAGCGCTGCCCTATTATTATTCCCGATAGCTCCTGATTCTGCTCCTTACTCCTTGATTTTATCCATTCTGAATTTTTGCATGCAGAAAAGCAGCTAATGACCCGGATGATACAACAAGAGTATTATATCCCGAGACTCAAGCAAAAGGGGAAAAAGTGCATCTTCCATTGCAAAGCCTGCACTATCTATAAGCAACAGGCGAAATCTCAAATAATGGCCGCACTACCCCCTGAGAGGTCCACCTTCTCCCTACCCTTTCATACTACCGGTGTGGACTTTGCTGGCCCGTTTTTAGTCAAAACATCCATGCTCCGAAAAGCCTCGTATGCAAAGGCCTATGTCTGCGTATTTGTTTGTTTTTCGACAAAAGCAGTACACCTCGAACTCTGCTCAGATTTGACGACAGCTGCGTTCAAAGCAGCATTCTCTCGTTTTGTCAGTCGTCGTAGACTACCACATAAAGTTATGTCAGATAATGGCAAGACCTTCGTCGGCGCCAGCCGCACAATTCAGAAGGAGCTCACGGCTTTTCTCAAAGAAGCCGCACCCGACATAGCGGAGAAATACTCTACCCACGGACTGTCCTGGCAATTCATCCCCCCATATGCTCCGCACATGGGTGGATTGTGGGAGGCAGCTGTGAAGAGTTTTAAAACCCATTTTCTCAAGGTTGCGGGAAGCCATAAATTCACATTCGAAGAATTCACGACTCTACTCGCGCGGATCGAAGCAGTTCTCAACTCGCGACCACTTTCTCCAATGTCAGACGATCCAAACGCTATACTCGCTCTTACCCCTGGTCATTTTCTCCGCGGCGCTCCACTACTCTCATTGCCAGGGATAGCGCTCCGACCCTACCACTACATCCGTGCTAACACCACAAATATTTCCCTTCTTTTCTTCTCGTTACAGACGCTACGGAGACTACAGCACCTGTCGGTTGTGCTGCGAACGGCACTCTCTGCGGTACTGTCCCGCATTTATGGCCATGACGCCAGAGCAGCGGTACGAGTCAGTGCGGGCTCACAAGTACTGCATTAATTGCTTGGCAACCTCACACGCCACGGCGGCATGCAACTCCCGGGACAGTTGCCACCGATGCGGCTTGGCACACCACACACTAATTCATCGGCAGCAACACCACGATGTCGGGAAAGTCACGAAAAAGAGGCAACGACGACAGGCATCGAAACCCGAAAAACAATCCACTCAGCGGCAAGTAGTCATCACCAAACCGAAGGAGAGACGGCAGAAACCCGAAAACAACCAGCGGCGCTTACGGAACCTCTTTTCCAAGGCTGTGAACACCTTGGCAGGGATGCAGGAGTTACTGCTACCGCCATCGGAGCAGGCCGGCCGCCATGTTGGAGACATGAGCTCCAATCTTATTGAATTTTAAAAAAAAAAGAAAACCTAAACCAAATACATACATACAGAATGAATTTACAAAATGAATTATATATATATACATTTTAAAATACTTACCTTACTATCTTATTACACTTACCTTCGTTTTAAATACTCACCTGAATTTAAATACTTACCCCCGTTCATACTTACCTTTGTTGTCAAATCCTCACTTTTGTCTAAAATACCTAAATTTACTTAAATACCTACCTTTAATTAAATACTGACTTACCTTTGTTATACTTACCAAACACCCTGTAAAGAAACCTTGCACTTACCGTTTGTTAAATTAAGTTGTTCTTACCGTTTGCCAATATTCTACATTTTGTACATATATGCATACAGACCTACACATTCCAGTCTCCTTGCTGCGCAAGAGATCAATGTTAGATATTAAGTTTAGTTCGTTTACAACTGTCCGCCTCGCTACTTACCCTTCATGATATATTGAGTGAATTAAAGTGTTAATTATCGAAGAAAATAGTGGTTTTATTTAGTTGACCCTAGTGACCCTACACCCTATCTTAACCCGATTAGAAACATAATAATGAATTTACAATTATAGCAGCGCCATGGATTAGTATCTTGCGCATTGTGGGTGTCATCGGATGCCACGCGTAAAGCTGTACGAGGTGTGTTCAAAACGTATCGCGAATTTTGAATTTTCGCTGGTTACGTATATTCGAATTTCGAATTTTTTGTGGCGTTATGTTGGTACTCATGTCTCTCACTTATGCCGACAAGCTCGGCCATTTTTAATGTTCAGTTAATTGTTGACAGCTGCTTTGCTTGCACGTGTTTTGGATCGTCTTCGATTTTTACCTATTCAAAAAAATGGATCAAAGAACCTGTATCAAATTTTGTGTGAAAAACGAAATTAAGTGTGCGGATGCATTCCGAATGTTGACTGTGGCATACGGAGAAGCTACCTTGGACCGAAGCAACGTTTATCGGTGGTACAAAATGTTCTCAGAAGGCCGAGAAGATGTGCAAAGAAGAACAAAAATTGGCTTTTGCACCACGATAACGCCCCTGCTCACGCATCGTTGCTTGTGCGCGACTTTTTGGCCAAAAACAACACACTAATGATGCCGCAGCCACCGTATTCCCCAGATCTGGCCCCCTGTGACTTTTCCTTGTTCCCTAAACTGAAGAGGCCCATGAAAGGACGACGTTACGCTTCTCTTGACGAGATAAAGACGGCATCGAAGGAGGAGCTGAACAAGATACAAAAAAATGATTTTTTGAAGTGCTTCGAAGATTGGAAAAACCGTTGGCACAAGTGTATAATATCTCATGGGGATTACCTTGAAGGGGACAAAACAGATATTCATGAATAAATAAATAATTTTTAAATAAAACACAAAATTCGCGATACTTTTTGAACACACCTCGTATATACAATTTGGCGGTATCCAACGCATATTCGTCATATTTTGCAGAATCAATTTCATAGCCACTAGATATGGCTTGCAATATTATTTTAAGCTTGTAAATTAAATTATAATCAACACCTGTGATATATGCAGCCAATTGTGGGTTTTCGAAAAATCGCCGGCTTGTATTGCCATCATTGGTGTTGCCATAATTTGCTTTGGACATGTCTATAAGTAAACCTAACTCATCCCGAAATCTTTTTTGAATAGTTTCTTTTGTGGTTTTTTTCATAAATTCTTCCTCAGCTGTTCTCTTTGCTCTATACTTTTTCACTTGCAATTTGTAAGCCAAATGCAGAATACTTTCAAATAATCTTATTCTAGCATGCAGGACAAGCAGTCCAAAATCAAGGGAATCTAGGCTAACTTCATGCTTTTTGTCTAGATTGTTCAAGTCTTTCGATGTCGCTTTACATAAATAACATTGGCTAGTGGATTTAGTATCGGTGGCAGCATTGCAAACCTTACCATCAATCATCGTCATCTTAAAAATATGCCGGAAAACGAATTTATTTCCTTGCAGCTCTATTTCAGAAGCAACTAAGTTTTTTACTGAGGATTCAACAAACTTGATTTCTTCTTTCGTGACGTCTATACTTTCTTTGATAAACCTAAATCTTATCGGTCTACAAAATCTAGGAGATGACGGAGAAGGGTTCTGCCAAACAATTTTTCTGTTTTCGTTTCCACAGGTGATTTGTAGCGGCACAAAAGAGCTAAGAAAAATATTGGCATCCGAACCAGAATTATCCACGATTTTTTGTTTATATTTAGCTTGCTGGGAACCATCGCACCCCCACTTGCATATTATTGTAAGAGATTGTCTTTCGTCCTCGCTAAGAGTGAGGAATACCTCCTCTAAGTACATTGATAAGCTCATAATTGTCTTATCGATAAGGCTTTGCAAGTCAGTTTCTGCGTAAGAATTAGCTACCCGTATTTGCGTTTGGTAACATTTGTATTTCGAATTTTTTATTCATTTATTTACTTACAAGCTAAAGCACTGGCTGCCTGGGTCTTCGGCTTACGTTTTAGTATGTGCAATAAAAAGGTTATAAGACTTGTTAGTATTTAAGATGATATTGTACATACATACATATAAAAAAAATATATATTTACATATATAGTTGACATAAAGATGTTTGTATGAATGAGAAAAGAATTAAGTTTAAGTTAGAAGTAATTTCTATTTTGTATTTATATGGTTAAATGAACTATTTGCTAGCGTTCTAAAGATTGATTTTAAGATAATTGTAAAATGGGTATAAGTAAGTCAAATAATGTTTGCTGTTATATGTTCACATTACATAGCGATATGAATTCAGATTGTTAAGTCTGCTTCTACAAACATAGCTAAGGCTGCATGTGGTGTCAATATATTACCTCTACCCGGGCTTGTTGATTCTTTGTATGCACTTTTGTATTTTGCTACGCGTGATGGTGATTCTGCGATTTCTTTCAGAATTCGCGAAGCGTCCCTCTGCCCTTTTGCTATTAGAGTGGATTGCGCAGCATGAATAATAACTGCATCTTCTACCATGGAACGGACTTCTTCCGTTTTCCTACGTTTACTTCGCTCACTTGACTCTTCGAATGATTTCGATGGACGTCCAGGGCGAAAATGTGACTCATTTGGATTTCGATTGTTCCATTTAACCAAGACTGGTTAGATTTTAGAAAAGCATCTTCCTTCTGGCTTTAGTCCATTTTTCCTTAAGCTGTGCTTTATAATAAGATAAGCTTTTCCTTAATTTTTGCATATTTTCAGCTGAATAAGTATGAGAAGACAGCAGGTTATTTTCTAAGGAATCTAATTTTTCATCCAAAGATGTCGAATTCTGCACTTGCATTTGATTGTAGGGATATTGACGAGTTACTTTTCTACTGCTTGATGAGCTGGCAATACCTAAGATAAGCAAAAATTAAAAACAAATGCAATTATTTTTGTATAAACTTTCAAACCCTTTATATGACACCTTATCTGCAAGCATCTGCAGCTAATTTTTATGCACGTGGCGAGCTAATTGTACCAGGTATCATGTTTAACACTAACTTTCACTTGGACGGACTTGGAAACATAACGAACTGGGTTTAAAAAAAAAAATCCTAAATAAAATAGGTACCACTTATCCATTTATAACTATTAAAATCACAAACACCAACACAAATGATAATATTCACCTGAAATATCACAATCCATCACGATTACTTAGTTCGGTAGCTTAAATCAGTAAATATTCACGTTGAAACAGACGATTTTACAGCGATTAAAAAAACTATAACGTGCGTTTCAAAAATAGCTAAGTTTTGATTAACTGACAGCTAACGCAAAGTATGGGATCGACTATAGGAGGTTGAATTATTGTTCCTCGGTCTATTCTCAAGTTGTGGGAGTGCTTTTTTTTTAAGTTGTGACAACTTTCTGAAATCCAATTATGGCCGCCTAAATAGCTTAAATCTACCTATGTGCGTTGGGATTCATGAGCAACTTTGTAGTGGGTGCTAAATTACTGATACGCGAAGTTTGGAAGCACGATATTCGTTGGGATAAACCACTGCCAAACGTCGTTAACACTGCTTGGGAGTGTTGGCGTAAGCACCTGCCACTTGTCATCAACTACGAAATCCAGTGACATTATTTCGGGTTTTCCCAAAAATCTGCAACTACATACCTGCCTTCGCTACGGTTGCCTACAGGAGATCAACTAGTGGTATTGGTGTGGTGGAAGTTTAATTTGTGTACGCGAAAACTAAATGTGCGCCGATAAAGTCATTGACAGTTCCACGACTAGAGCTTCAAGCAGCTGTATTGGGCACGCGATTGATGAGCTGCATCAGCGGGGAGCAGTCCGTATCAATCGACCACTGCATCATCTGAAGTGGTTCACAATTTTTGCCGGAAGATAAGCACGCATGGCCTTCTGAAGTCACGACAACTTACTATGGTAACAAATAATTTTAATCGATTTTCTTCATTTCATAGGTTGGTCTGACAGCCATAGAAGTTGATTTTGCCAAATTGTGTCTATGTCGCACTGTCCAACGCGATGTATATGCTGAAGAGATCCATCAGATTGAGAAGAAACCCACACCAGCACGCTCATATAGCTTTCGCCATATATCGATGGGGATGGAGTTCTTAACCAGCCTAGTAGAGTACCATTGCCTCTAGTAGATGGGGCAACCTCTGTTGAAATTAAAGCTCTTATAACAAGTATTGCATCCGATTCTGTTTCGCATATCATTAAGAATAATTTTGACCATCAAAAGGATTTAAAGAATTTCAATTCATGTTAGATCCAGGCGTAATTCAACCTTGTAAAAGTGCATGGGTTAATCCATTGCATATAAAATAACATAATAAAATAACATTGCTAGATAAATACTTCATTCCGTTCATAACTGATTTCAATTATAATCTCCATGGCAAACATATTTTTTCCAACCTGGGTTTGGTACGTGCATACCATAAAATTCGTATGCATAAAGATGATATGTCAAAAACTGCCCTTATAACGCTTTTTGAACTCTTTGAGTTTTAAATAATGCCGTTTGGTCTTCGAAATGCTGCTCAAACTTTTCAACGGTATATGGATGAAGTTTGTCGTAATTTTGATTTCGTTTTTGTATACATTGAAGGTGTATTAATAGCTTCAAAATATGCTAATGAGCATTTACAACATTTAAAGATATTTCTTAATCGTTTCAAAGAATTCGGAATTACTATCCCTGATAATGGTGTATTTGGAGCGTACATGTTATATTCCAATTAGAATTAGCAATTGATGCAATTGGTTTCTATTCTCTACTTTATTCATTCATTCATTGCAATTAGTTGCCATTAGCAAAAAAAATAGGTTTACCTTTACAATTAGAAATCTAATTGACTTCTGCCAGGGCCGTACGCAGGATTTTCCCTTGGGGGGTTTTCAGTAAAAATTATTATTACTACCGGATTAAGGAATACTGTGTTCAAAGGAAGAATTAGCTGGTCGGAGGAGGGTGGGTGTATCTATCGGGCGCTAAAACTAATTTCAATAACAAAAACGAAATATCTTAAAATATGATTATTTTATAATTTGCCTTTGTTAAACAAAAATCACATTTTAGTTCCATATTTTAAAACTAATAATCTTTCAATAGGGCCACTCGTCGGGGTATAGAGAAAAATTCTTTTAATACCAATTCAACGTCGACCTCTAAATTGCGATGAATATTAAGTGCAGCAAGACCATTAAGGCGGTCTTCACTCATTGTCGATCTTAAATAAGTCTTAAGACGACGCAAAGTTGAAAATGTTCGTTCATTTTCTGCAGTCGTAACAGGCAAAACAGCCAGAATTCTCAAAATTTTATATACCTTGGGAAAAGCATCAATACTACAAATATCAAGGGCTTCTAAAGAATTCTTGATCTTCATACCCGCTTCTGCCGCTATGACTGAGTGACGTGGCAGACAGCGCACTCGTTGACTTCCGCAGAGGCAAAATTTCTTTTCGATGTTAGAACTCAAGGTGTGCAGATCAGAGGTTCGAGTCACAGGCCAACAAAATCAACCGGCAAACAACCTCTGCCACCACCTGCGAGCAAGAAGTAACAAACAGCGCGGTAGCGACCCCAGCTTCAACCGAATACGGATATACAGCGTGTCACGTCCCCAACGAAATTTCAACCAGGGCCTACAACAAGTTTCACAGGCTGAGCGCACGTCTTATAGCGAACGCCTCCATAATAACTAAAATATCCACTCCCATTGGAGTGGTCGATGCGCGGCCGAACCTCAAGCGTTACAGTTTTCTTGGGGGTGCGGCGGGCTGGTTATAGCGCTGGCGCCCTCCATATTTTGTATAACGCTCTAAATACAGAGTTGTTGCGCCTTCATAGGTAGTGGTTTTCGTTCAAGGGCTCGGCGCGCTAAACATAGTGACCAACCGCAACCACCGCAATAAATGGGACCAACGAAGCAGACGCTTTTCATAACAAACAGTAGTATTCGACGTATAGTTCACCATACAATGGACCTGAGGTGAGCTGTATCACTTTTTTTTTCATGATATTTCGGATATGTTTAGTTTGTAAGCATTTGAAGTGTTGTGGGCACACAAATGAGGGCGCAAGAGAGTTAGTTATTTATATGCTAGGAATAAGAGTTGTATTGTATAGCATGTATGAGTATGGCCGAAGGGGCCTGAACTAAATTGAAATGATCGAGTAAAAATTTAATTAGTCAGTAGGTTAAGCAGCAGCTATTAATCATTTATTCTTCCACAAAGCCATACGGGTCGGCAAAGCGGTAGGGGAGAAAAGTTATAGCGGAAAACTTGAAGACGTCTTTAGGTAGGCCCGGCCCCTTTAAGCTTTCGGTACCTATTTTTTGAGTATGCTTTAATGCTTTTCAAGTTGTACGTCAGGACGCGTATTGTTAAATAAGGGAGACCAATGAATGGTCGAATTATTTGATTTATAAATTAAGTGCATGTCAAGGCCGTCTGAGTGCCTTAGGTAATAGTAAGAGATCTCTATCTCTATGGCGCGATATACAACAGGTATATCATCATAAACCTCCTAAGAGATTTTTGCGCCAAGCTTCCAAATTGGTGGGACCTACAGTTTTTTGCCGACTCCGAACGGCATCTACAAAGGAGACGAATTTTTGCTGAGAAGCCTGTCATGGCAGAAATACACTCGGAGGGTTTGCCAGACCACTGCCGAGGGGCGACCCCGTTTTGAAAAACTTTTTTCAAATCACTTTTGATGTTACCTGTACCAGGGCTCGAACCATGGACCTTCGGTGTGGTAGGCCGGCAACACTACCTTCACACCACGGCGGCCGCCAGAGATACTGTTTATAATAATCCTTTGTATGTAGGATTGCCTTGTTGCATGGAAATTCAGTGCTGCGGTTAGGCAAGCGCTGTAGGTTAAGCGTACATGTAGTAGCTGATATCAACAGCATGGAAACATATATTTCATTTGTAATTGGTAGGCAATAAATTTTGAAGATGTGTTGAACATAAGATAGCGGTTGGTGATTTTGGTGGTGTGATGGTGACGGACGGACAAATTGATAGTGAGTTGAAATTTTAAGCGGGGTTTAATGCCCGATATAGGGGTCGACACAATCCGTTGCCACAGTCGACCAGGTAGGGAGGGTAACAAAGGCCGGCCAAGGGACATCTTTGGCCAATAACAGTGCGGGATTCGCATTGCCGGTATTCCTAGTAAAGTCAGGTATGAGTTTTTGTATGATACGGTGTGCGTGCCTTGAAGCCGCGAGAACCACCCCAGTCCGACGAGCTAGCTCGTGCATGAAGGCAAGCGCGGTGTTTTGGGGAATGCAAAGAGGCAGGGTAGCTGAGGGAGCCGATCGCGAGCAGCAGTGAGTGGCTAGTCCCCTTGGCCGGCCGACAGGCAGCCGGTACGTAACAAAATGGCGCCCAACGTGGGGCCCACGATAGATGGCGCTCCTTAATTTTCTTTTAAACATCCATGGACTGGGCAAAGAGGGATACCAACATTGTAGTTTCTTGAAAACTTGGTTTAAAGGGAGGCTAGCATCTGATATCTTGATAGGGCGGTGATTTCAGATGCTTTTAATTGTGTCGATGTTATGGAAGATAATAATAATAATAATAATTCCCAACGGATTACCCACCATATCCCGCCCGACCGGCGCGAGGGGCGCATCCGCATAACGCGCGGATTATTCGTTCGTGCCGAGTCGTTGAAAGGCTTTGGTTTGTTAATCGTCGAGATCTAAAACTGCTCAGCTACAGAGAAAACCTCATCTGCTAAGTAAAGTAGATATAGGACAGATTATACATTAAGAAATAACTAGTTAACAGAATAAAATTATTGTTAGAAGTTAATATAGAAGTCAAAGAATAAGAAACAATTAGTAGCTATGAATTTAGGATAGAAAGAACTGATTTTTTTATGCTGAAAAGCGAGTCTGAAATATCAAATCTACCAGAAAGAGAGTTATACTCTTGACACAAACAGCGAAAAGGCTCATTTAACTGAAAATTGGTTCGGCACTGTTTTAAGACTAGAGGTTCACTGGACGATCACTGATAGCTCGTTTTGCTCTTTGGGTTAAAGCGGACGAATGTGTCGCGATGCCAGAGGGGATTGGCTGTCAAGATATCTCAGTTGGGTATTGGAGGGCCAGCTGATTGTGTCTTCAGCGAGACAGGAGGGATACAATTTTTTTTTTGGTATCCGGTTTCGACTAGATAGTCACGTCAAACCGTAGTACCGAAATCTGATATCTCAAGCAACATGACTAAGATAGAATTGGACAGAGTACGGACGACGTTAGGAGGACAGACATCACACCGTAGAAGTCATGGCCACGGTCACCGAGTATACTTCGCGGAAATATTAGCAAAGATATCTGAACATATTTATAAACCTATTAATATACATGTATAGAATTTTCAATACAATCACCCGCAGACTTACGTGTCTCAGAGGTACACACGGGATATATTTATAGACTTGCACATGCATACATTTTGATTTTTTTTTTTTAGATCGGTACGGTCGGGCAGGAGGTATAGGTAAGGCCGGACGCTACCGATTTTTGGCTTCTGTACATATTTAATTTTTTTTCAATTCTGGGCGGGAAACGGCGTAGTCATGCCGAACTCGTCTAAGACACCAGGTCTTAGGAGCCAGGCTCCAACGGCACGAAGTGAGGACGATGTCCGGGGGGACAATACCAACGATGGGGGACAGGATGCAGCAACGCAAATTGTGGTGGGAGAGGCTGTGGCAGTAGGTGACGAGCCTTCGTCAGAGGCGCAGGCAGCTACGTCCGGTAGTGGGGACACCGTTGGGGACGAACTTATGCGAAAATTCGAAGGCATGTTCTTCCAATACCAAATGGATGTGAGCCGTACGACAACTGATGCAGTGAAGGGAGCAATTCAGACGTTGAGGAGTGATATAAACAATTTAGCGGATAGGTTGGAAAAATTAGAGCGAGAGGGCGTACATGGGGCCGCGGTAGACCACAACGGCGGTTTGCGCTGGGAAGAGTCGCACAGCCGGAGGTCTACGCAAGCAGCCCCTTGAAGCTCGCGCCATCCGCCCACGCCAATAATAGGTTTGAGCTGACATCGCCAGAGCGGGATTCCGGGAAGAATCACTATCCCGAGAGAAATGCCACTAAAATTATTCGGGATGGGAACCTGAAGTTCGATGGTGGGCCAAGGTCGGTGTATGTGGAGCGCTTCCTTTTCAGGATCGAGGCACTGCGCCAGAGGCACGGCATACCCCCATAGGAGCTTTATGCGAATTTCCATTTGCTCCTGGAAGGCCAAGCGGGAGAGTGGTATTGGCTGTACATGGAGGAACATGCGCAGGCCAAAGTTGCGGATTTTCGGGCATTCAGGGCGGCGATAGTGTAACACTTCCGCAAGGCGGAGTGTGACGAGGAGATACGCCAGGCGATAAACGAGCGGAAGCAAGATTACCAGGAAAAATTCGAAGAATATTATGCGGTCATCAGGGGGATACAGCTCACCATGAGAACCAAAAAGCCAGAGCCTAGTTTGGTGAATCTAATTCGCCGAAATCTACGACCTCGGCTGAAAAACTTGGTGTTTGGATGTCAAATAAACACTGGAGGATCTGCGAACGGAGTGCAGAAGGGCAGAAAAGCACATTGCGGAGCTGGAGCCGAAACCCTTTAGAAAGAAGAGATTGGAAGCTCTGGATGACGAAGTGGACAGCGAGGGTCCACATGCAGTTGAAGCGATCCATAGACCAGACAGGTGTCTAAAAATGGGGACAGTATTGAAGCATTCCGGTGAAGATAAGGGGGGTGCGACTACCGCCGCTTGCGATGGGAAACTTCACCAGATGGTATGCTACAAGTGCAACCAAACCAGTATACGTTGCCAGGCTTGCGAGGAGCGGAAGCGTGACCAGGGAAACCGAGAGGCGGGCAGGAAAACCGGGGAGCCCTGCCCACGCGACGCAGCCCCGGAACAGTAAAATTCCAAAAAAGGTCGTCCACTACCCCAACAGGGAAGTCCAAGCAGGGATTCAATCCTTTGCTAACATTATCGGAGAGACAGAAAAAATACGAGATGGCTACGAGGCGCATATTTGGAGGGAGACACCTCAGCCAAGGCGCCACCGGAAGTAAACAGAACATGGAGGAAAATATTTCGAGTCAGGAAGCTAAGTAGAGACCGAAAGATGGAAGATAAACACATAGATGAGACGATAATACGGGACGCTATCGATAAGCGACCTTACGTTAAAGTGGTTATAGAGGGGTTAAGGTACCGGGTCTGCTGGACAGCGGTGCGTCCATCAGCTGCTTCGGCTCGAGTTCGGGTATCTGGATGGATAGGCTGAAGGAAAACGTACGCGTCAGGGACAAAACCTTGAAGACCGCGGACAGAAGGTCGCAGTCTATAGTGGGGAAGTTAGACGTCAAGGTTAGAAATATGCTTATACCTGGTTCCAAGTTTACAGCAGGAACTATATCTTGGAACTGATTTTTGGGAGGCATTTGGCCTAGCTCCAATGATGGTATCTGAGATTAATGCTAAAGATCTGAATCAGATAGAGCTGTCGGCGGGGGATTCGCTAAAGCTGGAAAATATAAAAAGGCTTTTCCCGGCATTTGCTGAACTGGGACTCGGCAGAACACATGTCATGGACCATACGATAGAGGTATCTGATGACACGATGGTGAAGCAGAGGTACTACCCCATGTCGCCAGTAAAGCAGAAGTATGCGTACGAAGAAATTGACCGGATGCTGAGTCTCGACGTCATCGAGGAGAGCAATAGTTCGTGGAGCTCGCCTATTGTACTCGTAGAGAAACCCGGAAAGAAGCGTCTGTGCGTAGACATGCGTAAGCTGAATGAGCGCACTAAGAAGGACGCATATCCAACGCAACATGTGGAAGGTATTCTGTCGCGCCTGACGCAGACTGATTATATATCAGATATCGACATAAAATATGCCTTTTGGCAAATCCCTCTGGAGAGTTCATCCAGAGAGAAGACTGCTTTCACAGTTCCCCGACGGCCATTATACCAATTTAAGGTGATACCGTTCGGGCTGTGTACCGCCAGGCAACGACTTTGCAGGCTGATGGAAAAAATAATTCCTTCTCGATTACGAGAAAATGTATTCGTGTACATTGATGATTTACTGGTCTGCTCCCCAAGCTTTGATGCCCATCTGGTGGGAGACCAATGAATGGTCGAATTATTTGATTTATAAATTAAGTGCATGTCAAGGCCGTCTGAGCGCCTTAGGTAATAGTAAGACATACTGTTTATAATAATCCTTTGTATGTAGGATTGCCTTGTGGCATGGAAATTCAGTGCTGCGGTTAGGCAAGCGCTGTAGGTTAAGCGTACATATAGTAGCTGATATGAACAGCATGGAAACATATATTTCATTTGTAATTGGTAGGCAATAAATTTTGAAGATGTGTTGAACATAAGATAGCGGTTGGTGATTTTGGTGGTGTGATGGTGACGGACGGACAAATTGACAGTGAGTTGAAATTTTAAGGGCGGGTTTAATGCCCGATATAGGGGTCGACACAATCCGTTGCCACAGTCGACCAGGTAGGGAGGGTAACAAAGGCCGGCCAAGTGACATCTTTGGCCAATAACAGTGCGGGATTTGCATTGCCGGTATTCCTAGTAAAGTCAGGTATGAGTTTTTGTATGATACGGTGTGCGTGCCTTGAAGCCGCGAGAACCACCCCAGTCCGACGAGCTAGCTCGTGCATGAAGGCAAGCGCGGGGTTTTAGGGCATGCAAAGAGGCAGGGTAGCTGAGGGAGCCGATCGCGAGCAGTAGTGAGTGGCGAGTCCCCTTGGCCGGCCGACAGCCAGCCGGTACGTAACAACTCTTAACAAAGCAAATATGAAAGTACAAATAGATAATTGTGAATTTTACAAAAAGCAAGTTGAACTTTAAGGATTTGTTGTCCCTTCTGGTGGTATTTCTACAAACCCATCCAAAGTTCAATCAATAACAAATTTTCCATACCCTAAGACAATCAAGGACCTACATTTATTCCTAGGCTTATCTGGATATTATAGAAGATTTATCAAAGACTACGCAAAATTAGCGAAGCCATTACCATCCTTACTTCGAGATGAAGAAGGAAGAATGTCTAAAAACAGCTCCAAAAAAATGCGGATACATTTAAACAAAGAAGCAAAATCAGCGTTCATTAAAATTAAATCCACTTTGATATTCAAAGACGTAATTCTGCAATATCCTGACTATAATAAAGTATTTGATTTAACTGCAGATGCTTCAAAGTATGCAATAGGAGCAGTCATAGAGCAAAACGGTAAACCAATAACTTTTATATCAAAAAAATTTAACAAAGTAGAAAAAAATTATGCAGTAAACGAAATGCTTGCCATAATATGGGCACTTAACTCCTTTAGAAACTATTTATATGGCACAGCAAAAGTCGTAATACACATAGATCACCAACCACTTACATACCAACAAAAATAATAACTCCAAACTAAAACGCTGGAAAGCCATACTTGAAGAATATAATTAAGAATTAAGATACAAACCTGGGAAGGCCAATGTAGTTGCAGATACATTATCCAGGACATTTGAAGTGAATTCCAAATCAGTTGCTACACATTCAGATGAAAGCTCATCGAACAATCTAATTCCAACAGTAGAAGGGCCTATAAATGTCTTCAAAAACCAACTTTGGATCTCGGTGATGAAATCAGATATCAGTTTAAAATACCATTCCCAACCAACCATATACATATAATCAGCAAACCCAATTTTTCCATAGAAGGTTTAACTGTATTTTTAAACGCTGCCTAAATCCTTCAGTGATAAATTTTATATTTACCTCTAAGGACATAATGGGAAAAATTCAGGAAATATACCCACTTCATTTTTCCAGCTATAAAATTCGTTACAATCAAACAAAAGTAGGAGACATTGCACACGAAGACGCACAAAATGAAGAGATACTAAAGGAACATAAACGAGCACATAGAAATAGGGACGAAAATAAACAACAACTCATACAAAGGTGTTATTTTCCTAAAATGAAAACAAAAATAGAAAACATAATTAAACAATGCAGAACTTGTAAGGAAACTCAATACGATCGTCACCCCACTAAACCAAAATTACTTGACACTCCGATTCCTCAATATCCTGACGAAATTGTTCATATAGACATCTATAATACAGAAAAAAAATTGGTACTAACCGCTGTAGATAAATTCTCTAAATATGCACTAGTTAGAGTAATAAAATCAAAGGTAATAGAAGATATCAGGGAACCACTACGTCAAATACTGTTAACTTTCGGCATACCCAAAACAATAGTTATAGACAATGAAAAGTCCTTACATTCAGCTTCCATACAATTTATGGTCGAAGATCAACTTGGAATTCAAATATTCAAGACACCTCCATATGCAAGTACAGTTAACGGGCAAGTGGAAAGATTTCATTCTACCCTGTCCGAAATTATGCGTTGCCTAAAGACGGAACGGATTCATCGCTCATTTCAGGAACTTTTAGACAGAGCTACATACGAATACAACTCTCTATACACTCCGCAACAGGAAAACGACCAATAGAGACGTTTTTTGGTAGACGTGTTTCAATAGACCCAATACAATACGAGAACTCACAAGCAAAAGATTTAGACAATCATAATAAAAAACGGGAGCCCATAAAAAAAATCGCTTCCGGAGATATAATTTACGTCAGGATCAACAAACGATTAGGGCCAAAACTTACAGCTAGATACAGGAAAGAAATAGTAAAAGAAGACAAATCTAGCGTGGTTATCACGGAAAAAGGACGAACTGTACATAAAAGCAATATTAGGTGTTAACCTCATTTCTATTATTTCCAGGATTCTTGACTATACGGTTGGGAGGGCAGACATAGCCCTAGAATCGACAATACCCCTTTAGATTGGACAGCAATTTCCCGCTGCTTGACTACCCACTACGCCGACAAACGGGATATAGGTACCCTTGAATACCAAATGACATGCCTCATACAAGGGCGGATGACAATAAACGAATTTTACCAAAGAGTGTACGGACACTTGTCCTTACTGTCGAACAAAATAGGCTGTGTGGAAACAGGAGAAAAAGCAGTTCACTTGCTAAAAGAGAATTACCCAGCTAAAGACCTCGACACCTTCATCAGAGGACTTTCTGGGCTCTCCCTAGGTTGCTCGGCATAAAATAACCAAAAAGCCTACCTGAAGCCCTGCACCTTTGTCTAAAACTAGAAAACCAAAGCTTCAGAGGTAATCATGCCAACAACCAAACCCATAATACACCATCAACTTATCGCCAACAAAATATAAATCAACAACAACCACGACAACAATACACCCAACCCAGATATCCAGCTACCAATCCAACACACTTCACCAAAATTTTATCCTGAAACCAAATCGCCTAACATACTCCAACCCTCAAAACCACTACCGCAATCACCGAAACCCCAATCATCCCAACATCCAACAACATTCAAACCAAAATCAAAACCCATTCAACCAACAGTAATGGCAAACAAACCCGAACAGTGCTTCCCCTAGACCACCTCAACCAATGGACATAGACATAGCCGGAAGCATAAGGACAAAAGCTATTAATTATACAAATCGACCAAAACCCCAAGATTTAGGCAAAAGACGGTCAAACCCTTCAATAATTAACAACCCCCCACATAAAATGCAAAGCAACTTTCATTTCAAATCCAGCGAATTACCAAAAGACCAATATGACGAAAGCTCATACATACGAAAGTAGCTAGATCGGCTGAGTGCGGACGTGTTTAATTTTTCCGCGATTTTTGTACTATTTCTGCTATTACGGCAAGTATTAATAATTATAATTAGTGCACTGTTTTTGACTTGTGATAGTGACTCCTGTTTGAATTTAATTACTGTTAACATTTTATTCAAATGAATATACAATATTTTTAATTATTATAATTATTTAATTTATTTTATTATTCATAATGAGTGTGTTTGAAAAAAATGTCACCTTCATTTTATTCAACAAGTTTTTTCTTAATTATTTGGTTTGAATATTTTTTTCGTAATATGATTAGAAATAAAGGTCAAAAAAATACTGTTTGAAAATATTTTCGCTAAATGCTGCAGTTCATATAAAAATGGCAAGCGAATTGGAAGTACGAAAAACTATTGTTAAAAGTTTTCAAGACCACCCTCACTGGACTTTCAAAAAATTGCTCGAGAACTTAAAGTAAGCCCGAAAACTGTTTCGAGGGTGTTAGAAAACTTTAAGGACAAATTGGCTGTTACCCGTAAGACAGGTTCGGGTAGAAAAAGGGGCATCAGTGACCAAAACATGAAAAAAAAAATCATCACCTTTGATGAGCTGCATCCGCGGGGAGCAGTCCGTATCAATCGACCACTGCATCATCTGGAGCGATAATCCAGTGGTTCCGCAGCGAGCATCGACGGTATAAGCCGTTTGTGCAACATCGAGTTGCGGAAATCTTAGCCGATGAAGCAACTAGATCCAACAATCAGGTAAATTTTACTTCCGCATCTCGGTGGTCTGGTGGTTCACAATTTTTGCCGGAGGATAAGCACGCATGGCCTTCTGACGTCACGACAACTTACTATGGTAACAAATAATTTTTATCGATTTTCTTCACTTCATAGGTTGGTGAGAACAGTAGCTTAGGTCCTGAGATTCATCAACGTGGTCTGACAGCCAAAGAAGTTGATTCTGTCAAATTGTGTCTATGTCGCACTGTCCAACGCGATGTATATGCTGAAGAGATCCAGCAGATTGAGAAGAAACATAACTTAGCCCACATTAGCACGCTCATATAGCTTTCGCCATATATCGATGGGGATGGAGTTCTTAACCAGCCTAGTAGAGTACCATTGCCTCTCGTAGTTGGGGCAACCTCTGTTGAAACTAAAGCTCTTATAACAAGTATTGCATCCGATTCTGTTTCGCATATCATTAAGAATAATTTTGAATATCAAAAGGATTTAAAGAATTTCAATTCATGTTAGATCCAGGCGTATTCAACCTTCTAAAAGTGCATGGGCTAATCCATTGCATATGGTCCCTAAGAATTCTTAAATAAAATAACATTGCTAGATAAATACTCCATTCCGTTCATAACTGATTTCAATTATATCTCCATGGCAAACATATTTTTTCCAACCGGGGTTTGGTACGTGCATACCATAAAACTCGTATGCATAAAGATTATATGCCAAAAACTGCCCTTATAACGCTTTTTGAACTCTTTGATTTTTTAAAAACGCCGTTTGGTCTTCGAAATGCTGCTCAAACTTTTCAACGGCATATGGATGAAGTTTGTCGTAATTTTGATTTCGTTTTTGTATACATTGAAGGTGTATTAATAGCTTCAAAATATGCTAATGAGCATTTACAACATTTAAAGATATTTCTTAATCGTTTCAAAGAATTCGGAACGACTATCAACCCTGATAATGCTGTATTTGGAGCGTACATCTTAAATTCCAATTAGAATTAGCAATTGATGCAATTGGTTTATATTCTCCAATTTATTCATTCATTCATTGCAATTAGTTGCCATTAGCAAAAAATAGGTTTACCTTTACAATTAGAAATCTAATTGACTTCTGCCAGGGCCGTGCGCAGGATTTTCCCTTGGGGGGTTTTCAGTAAAAATTATTATTACTACCGGATTAAGGAATACTGTGTTCAAAGGAAGAGTTAGCTGGTCGGAGGAGGGTGGGTGTATCTAGCGGGCGCTAAAACTAATTTCAATAACAAAAACGAAATATCTTAAAATATGATTACTTTATAATTTGTCTTTGTTAAACAAAAATCACATTTTAGTTCCATATTTTAAAACTAATAATCTTTCAATAGGGCCACTCGTCGGGGTATAGAGAAAAATTCTTTTAATACCAATTCAACGTCGACCTCTAAATTGCGATGAATATTAAGTGCAGCAAGACCATTAAGGCGGTCTTCACTCATTGTTGATCTTAAATAAGTCTTAAGACGACGCAAAGTTGAAAATGTTCGATTTTCTGCAGTCGTAACAGGCAAAACAGCCAGAATTCTCAAAATTTTATATACCTTGGGAAAAGCATCAATACTACAAATATCAAGGGCTTCTAAAAAATTCTTGATCTTCATACCCGCTATGCGCTTGCTCCACAACTGTGCCTCACTCGTCCATATTGCTGGCAATGAGTCTTGTAAAATAGATTCATATGTCTTGAATGGGTTGGTGTCGAAATTCTGTATGTACAAAATTCTAAAAACAAAATTCTGCTTTTTAAAATTCTGCTTTTTAAAATTCTGCTTTTTTAAAATTCTGCTTTTTTAAAATTCTGCTTTCTAAAATTCTGCTTTCAATGTTCTGTATTACAAAATTCTGTATTAAAATATAATGTTAACAATGTTAAAGAGGTAATGTAATTATTTTGAAAAAGTGCGCAGCTACGCGAACTACAGTTATTCTGTACAAAAGACCTTTCTGCATAGGCGGCCTTCGGCCGCGCTTATTTAAATAACCCTGGGCTACGCCATGCCAAGTCCAGGTGGTTGCCCTGATCGGTGACAACATGCCACCGATCCGACTCTTTTGCGCGTTTTTAAGTACAGCCTAATAATTTACAACAACCACATGAAAACTTGCGACAAAACAAATAAAATATATACATATGTACATGTGCGCACTTTTTCAAAATAATTACATTACCTCTTTAACATTGTTAACATTATATTTTAATACAGAATTTTGTAATACAGAACATTGAAAGCAGAATTTTAGAAAGCAGAATTTTAAAAAAGCAGAATTTTGTTCAAGCAGAATTTTTTTGCAATTTACAGAATTTTGTCACACAGAATTTTGTAATACAGAATAATGACACGCTCCCGTCTTGAATAGCTTACAACAAGACTCTATATCAAAATCTTCTGTTTTGTCTGGGAAGAGACAAGTGAAATTAGATAAAATGTCTCCGTGTTTCAAAAATCTATCTTGCAAATGCGTTATGAAAAGATCCAAGCAAGGGATGTAAATTGCAATTCTATAGTACTCTTCAATGGAAAGCCGCAAATTCGTGCGTGCAAGGCTTGGTTTCCGAATTTCAATATCGTACTATTCACATATAACCAATGCTGCTTGAAAAATGGTTTGAAAATTTTTTTCCGCAAGTTCCCTCCTCGATACCAAAATATTTCTTGCAGCATCTGCTAGCACCACTACTTCGCCTAAATCCTGATTTACACTTTGTAGAGCGCGACTCAATGTCAAGGTCAAGAAATGGACTGACGTGAGTACTTGCAGTGTGATCTTAAATAAAAAATAAGATTTAATTTGATAAATTGACCTTACCCTATAATGCAGTGAATACAAGCATCACTGCATAGTTTGCCTCGATCTTTGGCTGTCGGCTAAGCAGTTTCCTGATAATACTCAATAATTACTATTTGTTTTGCGAAAATTGCTTATACTCCTATAACAAAGGAGACTACACTCTAAGAAAAATTCATGTATTTTTACATGTTTAATAGTAGGTTACTAGTTTCCTACTTTATTATTCGCAAAATTACTACCTCATATATTTTGCGATGTATTTGTTTAATATGAAATAATAAGTGTTTAAAAAAATACTTCAAAAAAATATGTGGAATTACCGTCAAGCTGTGTACTATCTAAGCACATCGGTGCTTATGTTTACGCATAAGATGAAAAAACCACTCCACAACTTTCGTAAATTTAAACTTGATGTATGTGCCATTAAGCATTGTAGTGCTTAAATTTACCCGTATATGCCGTATTTTTAATATCTGTATACACACTGTATGTTCAAATTTACATTTTCGTTACTATACAAATGTGTAAACGTTGCCAAACTGAATAACACAAAAAATATTGTTTTTTATACATTTATTTTATTGTGTATATGCATGTATATATATATATATATATATATATATATATAAAACAACTAGCATCAAAGCCGACGTACATATAATTAAAAAAACATAAATTAATCTGAATTAAATTAAATATAAAGATTAAATATTTTAATATTTCTTCAAGGTTAATCAAATTAAATGTTGTAATAAAAGTAAAGAATAACTTTTTTAAGTAGTTTGAGTATTTTCGAAAATTAATTTTATTTTTATGAACACATACACTCCTGGCCAAATTAATAGGTACGAAATTGAACATAGTATCATTCGTAACATATATTTATTTCCGTATTTTAATTATTTTCAAACTATAAAAATCAAATGGGTAAATAATTTTGTACCATAAATTTGGCCAGGAGAGTATGTAGGCTATATTGGCATACTTTTTTTTAAGATGAACAACGTAGTTCTACAATTATTTTAAATTCGCCAACTTAACAATTAAGTTATTTATTTTCTGCACATTATTTACATTTTTTTTATTCCTCGAGTGCAGGCTGGATAATACTTATAGTAATTCCTTACAAAAAACTCCATGGACTGGGAAATATGTCCGGGATAAATTAAATTAAAAGTGTAGAATAATTGTATTACTTTTTTTATAAGTAGGGTTAGCGATATCTTTTCAGTTGTTTGGAATATGATAATTTTTTCCATAAAAACATAAGTAATGTCATTTCCTGAAATTAAAATTTATAAAGATAATATCATTTATGAGTATATAGACATTTAAAATGCTTCCAGGTTAACTTACCAACAAATGCAATGAAAGGAGTATTTGTAGGGATTTTTTCTATAACTGCTTGCAGTGTTGTTCCTGTCTGTAATTAATAGGAAATATAGCTTTTTTACATAAAGAAAGAATTATAATTTTACCTCAAAAGCCTGAAATAAATAATTTTCGTCTTCCTTAAAATATTTCATTATACTCCGTATTACAAACATTTCTGGGTATTCTTCATCCATGCCGTCTTTAGATTTTTGCGTTTTTTGAAAGAACGAAATAATGACGTCCTTCGATTTATTGAAGTTATTTAAAAAGCAATCCTCTTTAATTCCTGTCAGCTGAATAAAATGTTGACTCAAACAGTCTTCATTGAAAATGTAAGGCCAATTTTCTTTAATACTAGCTATTGAAGGTATTGGATTCATTTCATTGAAGTCTTTTCGTTGTAGCGGAAAACATTCCTTCATATCTGACTTTATTAACTTGAGCGCTTGACATTCAGACTGCATATTGTACACATTTTTTAGGTATTCTTTTTTCTGCTTTAAAATTTTCATTGATTCGTCGGAATCAAGCGGCTGCCAGTTGGTACAAGTAGCTTTTAAAATGCTTGCGCGTCTCCTTTTCGATGCAGGAATATTTGGCATAAAATCCGAGCTTTTTCCATTTGGAGACTGATTTAAAAAATTGTTCCTGTTCCTCATTACAGTCAGAAGGGGTGTTGTATTGGTGCAAATTATATTCCCTTTGTTATCTTTTTCCAGCAAGGATTCTGGATATTGTGCGACTGCTTCTTTGGCTACCGAGCGCATGATACCCATTGGTATGTTAAAGCTATGGGTCCGAAGCTCATCTACAATACAATTTGCCAGTGCGTTTAAGCGCTTTCCTAGCTTTTCCTTTTCCTTTAGGAGGTTGATGATGTCACCTGGCATCTTATGCCATGGAATTTTGAAATTTTCAAACATTTCTTTGGTGTGCTCTGCAGTCTGCGAACCTGAAGAGATTGCGTCGCTTGAGGTTATTGATTCGTCGGTTAATAATGGAACTGTCATTAAAAAAACTTCATTTGTTTGTGTTGGTGTTAGTAGTAGAGGCTGGTCGCTGGTTTCTGTCGGTAAAGTAAAAATAACGTGGAATGAAAATCATGCTTTCATATACCATAAACATAGAAATACCAATCAAATTCAGTTAAATAAAATTACTTACCTAAATCAGATTGTTCAAAGGTGCTTATTTCAAGTTCTGCTGTTTCCGATGTATTGGCTTTTGCTTGTTGACACCATTCTTGGTTTTCTATAACCATAAACGTAGTATTGTCTTTCAAATAATGCTCCAGAACTTTGTCGCCACAAATTTCAGTTCCATCAGACTCTAAGACCACTTTAGAACCTTTAATCCCGAAAGTAAGTGCTGAAAATATTGTATGAGTAGGTATATTAGTTGTGATATATTTTTATATTCGAGTTTTTATACCTACCATTTTCTATTAACGCTTTTATAGATGGTAATGTCACAAATGTTTTCTTAATTCTCCTATCAGCGCTCCATACTTTGCATATGTACTCAGCCATTTCTATTGTTTATGTATAGTAGTAGTATATAGCTCTTAAAAATAATTTACGTTAACTAAATCTATAATAAAGGAGATATAAAGACATACGTTTTATACAGATTATGCTATATTAGTTATTAGATTTTAATTTATCGTCTCAATGAAAGTTGTAAATAATGAAAGATGATATTTTCCTTTAAAATACAGCATATGAACTGGAGTTTTAATTAGGATATCAACTACGTTTACTGATCTATATGACACTTCTGACTCAAAGCTTTCAAATAAAGCTGATTTGTAGTTATACCACATTTTTATAATAGCACCGTAAAAGATCCCATTTTCATAAGAAGTATCCAAAAATATCGACTTGATTTTGAGGATTGTAATATTTGAGCATTCGTCAGAATCTGTGACAATAAAATGGTTTTCTTTGTATTCTGTGCCACGGAATACAATATTTTTTGTAACATGCGTAAAGTTGGATGATAATTTAAAATTATACATGTTTTCAGAAAATAATACGGCACTATTGCATATAATATTTAAATTGAATCTGCTTTCGAATAGGTTAGCTTGCATTTCTTGATGTTTCTCTGAAAGACTTAAAGATATGTTTTTAAAATTTTGTATTCTCTTAGCTATTTTTTTAAAATACTGATGTTTTTGTTCAAAACGCATAGTCCCCAAATTCTTTAGGGGACCATATTCTCTTATCAGATGGGGATAGTGACATATGTAATGATGTTTCGGTCGCATTTTTGAAAACGGAAAACATCCTTTTCTGTATTCCATATATATAGATATATAGTGTGAAAGCAGAGAGATTTGATTTTCGTCTAAATCTGAGCTGTTTATTAACCGACACATTTCAATCATTACTGTCAGAAATTTCCACACCTCATCTTCATATAGCGATTGCTTGTTTAAAAATAAAAATGGAAATATCATTATAAAATGAAGGATTTCATCAGCTTTTCCAGGAATTTTGTTCATTCTCAGGCTCACTTGTGGGAAGGACAATTTAAATTTAAATTTGTTGCGCAACGACGAAATGTTGATATTTATGTAATCCATTGAGATAATACCTTCAGCACAAAAATATTTACATACTTCCATTAAATCGTAAGGTATAATACCTTCAAACAAATCATGCGATATGCAGGGAGGAAGTCCTTCACAAACATGAAAAAATTTTAGTTCATTTAAACAAGAATTTTTTATTACTCCCATACCAAAGGAAGGTGGATTCGAAATATTCTCAATGCAGGCCTCATAGTTTGCGGGAGTACGCTTCGTACTAACATCTACATTAAACGAAATTAAGCTCTCTCTTTTAAAATAGCAAAATCGACACATAAACTTGCTAGTGCTAAAATTTTCTGTGTAACCACCTATTTGGTGGCTGCCTAAGTTGTCACCAAGCATTGCAAATATAGTTCCATGGAAGTTATGGCTTAAGCCGTCCAAAAGTACATCGATTCCGTATTCTTCTAATCTTTGTAAATCGGCTATTAAAGGCGCCATTACATTTTCAAATCCGAATTGCTTAATATAATTATCTTTACAAAGCATAACTAGGTGTATATTATTAATACTTGATCGAAATTCTGTTGGAATATTGCCAATCATCATATAAACGCCTACCAACTTGTACTTTTTTTTTGAAGAACCCAAAGGATTGCAATTTTCGAACGCATCCTGAAATAAAAGCAATTCAACTCTTTTCGAACTTCCATTAAAAAATGAGTTCAGCTTGTATGTACAATAAACCATCATTATAGTCCGAATAACAATTCAAATTTGAAAGTTTCTCTGTATTAAAGAGCTGGAAAACTATTTTATCGCTCAAGAGAACTTCAAGTGTTTGAAGAATGGGAATGTAATGGAAGAAGCATTTTTTATGATATTGATCAAATCCAAGGTCAATTTCTTTCGGAGCTACGTAGTTATGGCTATTCCTTAAGAAATTTGTTCTTTTATATGAGGAGTCTAATTTAACAATTTCGGAGATTAAACCTTCGCGGGACAATATATTTGCAAACATTTCTTTGTGCTGTGACAGATTAAGATTATCACAAATGTTAAAAATGTGTTTCCTTTTTTTACTGTCATGGGATCCTAAAATGCATTTCAGTTCCGTAAATAAATAATCTAAGATATTATCAGTGATTCCATATTTGTATTTCAATACTGCAGTCAGCTCTTGAAATGATTTGACATTAGGAAGTTCAGGGCTGTCTAATAAGGTTTTGCTTAACTGCGTGGCTTCCTTGTCATAAAAAATATCTTGCGCATCCCACATTTGTAAATCATCACCAATCACCACAGTCCTTTCTGGAACTCCTTCCCTATGCGCTCTAAATACATGCATCTTAAAGGAACCAAAGTTCACAAAACATTTAGTGCAACCAAAGGGACACATTACCGAATTTTCATTGAACAAATGCATTTTTAAATGAGAAATGATATCTTTAAAACTTTTCGATTTGAAAACACAAGCGGAACATTTATAATCTTTATAAATATTGTTACAATCTTTTACGGCACTATTGTGATTCCGGTAATAGTGTGTTTTGAATGAATTATAATTGCGAAACACTTTTTCACATTTTGGTTGTAAACATCTAAAATCAACATCTTTTACATTTTTATGCAAATACAAATGCTTATTATACGATATAAGATCACTTAAACTAATGCTGCAAACGGGGCACACCACCATACTAACTTTTAATCGCACAATTGCAAGTAATTTACTTTTTCTTTTGCAAAACACCACTTAAGCGCACAAAATTTCACAATACAATGTGTGTCGCGTTGCTAGGAGTGGGAGTTTTCACTTTTGGAGTATACAGCGTGTATCGAAAACTTCCGATATCGATACTTCTGTGTTGAGAATTGAGTATCGGCAGCCTGTATGTAATTTATTATTATTTTTTGTGAAGGAAATAGATAACTATTGTAATCACCTAATTTAAATGCATACAAGAAATATTGAAACCCATTTTATTAAATTTCTGAGCTACCAGATAATTTATCGATTCACCTTCAACTTACAATTATAACATCGCTAACTCACAAATTGCAGACTAAGGAACCGTTATATGGAATTCTACTGCTCTGTTGTGTTTAAGATTACACTAAAAGTATGTAATTTCACAGTTCTTCATTAAAATTACCCGTTTAGTGTTTACTTTTGCTCACAAAAGTATGTAAAACCCCAAAATGAGCAGCATTTTACACATCAGTGTATGTAAATAAGAAAAATACATTTATATAGCAGTAGATTTGCTTTGATCTTGTAAAAATAAACAAAAATATACACCAATGTTAGTAGTATTTTTAAAAAGATTATTTAGAGTGTAGGGTTCAATTTTTGAAAGTAATGCTTTGAAAATACTATGCAGTGATGCATTATCGAGCAGGCCCATATTGTTTTTACTATACCTGAAATACCAATGTTTTGATTGCTGACATCAACTGAAAAGTTGCTGATGCTGTTGAGTTCCCCCATGTAGCTGAAATATTTTGTAAGGCGGAGACAACTGCAGGCTGTAAATAAAGGTAAGTCGCTACAGCTTCATGCTGCTCAACCTATCTTGTGGCACAATGACTTTTTAATTTTATGTTCTTCGTCAAATTTTGTTCAGCGTCAATAGCCTTTTGTAGAGAAAGTTGCCTCTTTGGATAGTTAAAAAATCCGTAAACACTCTTGATGGTGCCTATGCAATTTTTTATTTAATTACTTTTGCACGCGTCATTTACAGCTAAGTTTAAACTGTGCGAAGCGCAATGGGAATAATTGGCTAGCGGATATATGTCTTTGACGTAACTCTGCGCACAATGGAGTTCATCACTCATAGACCTAGCTCCTTCATATCCTTGCCCACCTAAATATGTAAGGTCGATGCCAGAAGATTCAAGAAAATTTATTAGAGTTTCCGCTAATCCTTTTCCAGAGAAATCGGTCACAGGTGTGAATGTCAAGAAACTTTCACAAATTTTATGAGTACGTTCGTCAGTGTCCAAATATCTTATACAAATCGACATTTATTCAACGCCTGAAATATCTGAAGTCTCGTCCGCTAATATTGAAAAAGCTTGCGATCTATTCACTTTTCAATAATTTGTTTTTGTATCAATGAGAAGCAAGTAAAAATAAACTCATTTTGAATACGAGGGCTTGTGTACGTAGCGTTTTTCGATGATGACTCCAAATGTTTTTCAATTCGACATCACCCTTAGCCCGAAAGTTTCCATCGTTGTTGAGTGGTTCACTAGAAGTTATCCTGCCATTTTCTTCCGATCCACGCAATGCTATACCCTGTCTACCGCACAAAATTATGGTATCGATAATGGGAACTAAAAATGTTTTGCTCTTTGCAATTAAATCCAACTTTTGTTGTGATAGTTGCAAATCTATTGGTAAATTTTTTTCTTGGTCAATACTAGCTTACATAGTCGACTGTAGTAGTGCTTTTTTGTGATAATCTGTGGATTGATGTTTGTTGAATGCCTCTAACGCGTTTTTCCAGTTCCGGAATGGTATTAGTACCAATTGTCCCAATATTTTTTTATTAGCTCCCCCTTCGCGCACATCAAATAATACGTAACATTTACAAAAATCACCATCTTCCTTTCCTGAATAGGCTAACCATGTGTACTTCTGCAGCCAAACGAATTGAAATTTCAAATTTCGTTGCGCAGATGCAGGAAACTCATAATTTGATGGAGACTCAATACTGTCAGCTGTTGACTTATTGACAATCAAGCTAATGTCAAATTGATTGACTGCTGCCAAACGTTTTGTTGTAGTTGGTTCAGGAGTTACAGATGGTGAAGCTACTATTTCGAAGACTGACGATTGTTGCTCTGTAGATTTTGGTGTTGTGGTGTTGGTTATTTCATTACGTTCATTCACCTGAATTGTTTCAATGATGCATAAAGATTTAGAAAAGTAAGATCTTAATAAAAACAGGTAAGGGTGTCTAAGTTCGGATGTAACTGAACATTGTAAGGAGTGCGTTTAAAAAAAATTTCACCTTTATTTTATTCAACAAGTTTTTTCCTAATTATTTGATTTGAATATTTTTTTCGTAGTATGATTAGAAATAAATGTCAAAAAAAAAACATGAAAAAGAAAACCATCACCGTTTTTCAGAAGAACCCCAATATTTCAGGCAGAAAACTAGCGCAGAAGGTGGGATGTTCCGAGTTTTTTTGTCCGTAAAGCAAAAAAGGAAGCTGGTCTCAAAACGTTCAAGGTTCAAAAAGTTCCAGACAGAAACTCTGTGAAGAATGTGGAAGCAAAAAATCGCGTTAAAAAACTAAAAATTTGTTTCTTTGAAAAATGCAATTGCTGCATCATGGACGACGAGACGTATGTTTTAGCCGACTTTTCGCAGCTTCCAGGCCAGGAGTTTTACACAGCAGACCCGCGCGGGACGAAAAGTTTAAGTCAAAAAGGCAGTCAAAATTTCCTCGTAAATTCCTAGTTTGGCAAGCAATCTGCAGCTGTGGAGAAAAGAGGAGTGCTTTTGTAACTACGGGAACAATAAAGTCCCAAATATACATTGAAGAATGCTTAGAAAAAAGAGTAAAGCCTTTCCTAAGACGACATAAGGTTGATCCTGTTTTTGGCCTGACCTAGCTTCTTGTCATTATAGCAAATTGGCTTTGGAATGGTATTCAAAAAATAATGTACTTTTGGTGCCTCGAGAAGAAAATCCGCCCAACTATCCAGAACTCAGGCTAATTGAAAGATACTGGGCATTGGTCAAAAAGAAACTAAAGCAACTAAAAAAGTAGCAAGGAATGCCAAAGACTTTTCGGGAAAAGTGGAGTTCAGCAGCTCGAAAAGTGTCAAATACTACTATAAAATTATTAATGGAAGAGGTGCCGGAAAAGTTAAAACGATTTTTACAACAATATTAGTGACAAAGTTGTTGGTAAAACTTGTAATTAAAAGGACAAATAACAGCTAGTTTTATTTTCAAAATCGGACAACTAGTTTACGATATTTGTCATAATTAGTAAATGACAATTTTTTCAAACGCACTCTTTATACTAAGCGTGAGTCTCAATTGTACAGTTCATTTTAGATAAATAACTTCTCTAATCCTGCTGAGGCACATTTTAAACACGAACGGGGTTATTAACACATTACTTTACAGCTTTACAGCTTTTACTAGAAACATGCTTATTATATGCATCTAAAAACTTTTACAAATTTTTTATATAAAAGAGGACCTGGTCCTTTAACCGATTTAGTAAAATTTACTGAATATAGTTTCTGTTATAAGTCTCAAACAAAACAGGAAGCTTCTGGTGTTTGCCTAGAGGACAGAGATGTTTTATAACATAAGTCCTGATTCAGAGTATGGTTTTTCGGTTTGAAAGAAAAGCAGAAAAAACTCTCGCCTGTAAAATTTGATTTATGATGATTACGATAAAATCGAAATTAGGGCTCTATATGTTTATATGTTTTTCAGTTTTCTTCAATAACAAATAAATATAATAATTAACTAGGAATTGTTAAAACCATCTTGAAGTAATGAAAAATTTACTAAAAATAATCAGTTTTTTTGTGTTTTCCAAATATTATATGTAAAAAAGTGGGCGTGGTTATCATCCGATTTCTCTTTTTAAATAGCAATGGAAGACTAGTTCCAAAGAACTCGTACAATACCTTACATAAGATACCTCAATATTTACCCAAGTTATCGTGATCACAGGCGGATAGACGGACGGACATGGCTAAATTAATTCCTGTTTTTATCCTGACCATTTCGGTATATGGAATTCTATGATCAACCGTTATGTTACCAAAGTGAATATACTCTGTGTGATATGCACGCTGAGTATAAAAATATGGGACTGTCGTTTCCCAAACGGGGCAAATTGTGATACCGAAATGACTAAACAAGTTATGAAATTGTTAACGCTTAAAAAACAAAAAAAAACAATCACTAATAGCTACATAATTTTCTACCGAAATTCGATAAAAAAAACCCAAGGTACTTGAGACCTTACAGGACTTCTTAGAAAAAAGAATATCCAAATACCAATTGTTTACGCGACAATTAGAAATGTCATTGACTTCTGCCAGGGCCGTACGCAGGATTTTCCCTTGGGGGTTTTCAGTAAAAATTATTATTACTACCGGATTAAGGAATACTGTGTTCAAAGGAAGAGTTAGCTGGTCGGAGGAGGGTGGGTGTATCTAGCGGGCGCTAAAACTAATTTCAATAACAAAAACGAAATATCTTAAAATATGATTACTTTATAATTTGTCTTTGTTAAACAAAAATCACATTTTAGTTCCATATTTTAAAACTAATAATCTTTCAATAGGGCCACTCGTCGGGGTATAGAGAAAAATTCTTTTAATGCCAATTCAACGTCGACCTCTAAATTGCGATGAATATTAAGTGCAGCAAGACCATTAAGGCGGTCTTCAGTCATTGTTGATCTTAAATAAGTCTTAAGACGACGCAAAGTTGAAAATGTTCGATTTTCTGCAGTCGTAACAGGCAAAACAGCCAGAATTCTCAAAATTTTATATACCTTGGGAAAAGCATCAATACTACAAATATCAAGCGCTTCTAAAGAATTCTTGATCTTCATACCCGCTATGCGCTTGCTCCACAACTGTGCCTCACTCGTCCATATTGCTGGCAATGAGTCTTGTAAAATAGATTCATATGTCTTGAATAGCTTACAACAAGACTCTATATCAAAATCTTTTGTTTTGTCTGGGAAGAGACAAGTGAAATTAGATAAAATGTCTCCGTGTTTCAAAAATCTATCTTGCAAATGCGTTATGAAAAGATCCAAGCAAGGGATGTAAATTGCAATTCTATAGTACTCTTCAATGGAAAGCCGCAAATTCGTGCGTGCAAGGCTTGGTTTCCGAATTTCAATATCGTACTATTCACATATAACCAATGCTGCTTGAAAATTTTTTTCCGCAAGATCCCTCCTCGATACCAAAATATTTCTTGCAGCATCTGCTAGCACCACTACTTCGCCTAAATCCTGATTTACACTTTGTAGAACGCGACTCAATGTCAAGGTCAAGAAATGGACTGACGTGAGTACTTGCAGTGTGATCTTTAATAAAAAATAAGATTTAATTTGATAAATTGACCTTACCCTATAATGCAGTGAATACAAGCATCACTGCATAGTTTGCCTCGATCTTTGGCTGTCGGCTAAGCAGTTTCCTGATAATACTCAATAATTACTATTTGTTTTGCGAAAATTGCTTATACTCCTATAACAAAGGAGACTAGGGTTTAATTTTTGAAAGTAATGCTTTGAAAATACTATGCAGTGATGCATTATCGAGCAGGCCCATATTGTTTTTACTATACCTGAAATACCAATGTTTTGATTGCTGACATCAACTGAAAAGTTGCTGATGCTGTTGAGTTCCTCCATGTAGCTGAAGTATTTTGTAAGGCGGAGACAACTGCAGGCTGTAAATAAAGGTAAGTCGCTACAGCTTCATGCTGCTCAACCTATCTTGTGGCACAATGACTTTTTAATTTTGTGTTCTTCGTCAAGATTTGTTCAGCGTCAATAGCCTTTTGTAGAGAAAGTTGCCTCTTTGGATATTTAAAAAATCCGTAAACACTCTTGATGGTGCCTATGCAATTTTTTATTTAATTACTTTTGCACGCGTCATTAACAGCTAAGTTTAAACTGTGCGAAGCGCAATGGGAATAATTGGCTAGCGGATATATGTCTTTGACGTAACTCTGCGCACAATGGAGTTTATCACTCATAGACCTAGCTCCTTCATATCCTTGCCCACCTAAATATGTAAGGTCGATGCCAGAAGATTCACGAAAATTTATTAGAGTTTCCGCTAATCCTTTTCCAGAGAAATCGGTCACAGGTGTGAATGTCAAGAAACTTTCACAAATTTTATGAGTACGTTCGTCAGTGTCCAAATATCTTATACAAATCGACATTTATTCAACGCCTGAAATATCTGAAGTCTCGTCCGCTAATATTGCAAAAGCTTGCGATCTATTCACTTTTCAATAATTTGTTTTTGTATCAATGAGAAGCAAGTAAAAATAAACTCATTTTGAATACGAGGGCTTGTGTACGTAGCGTTTTTCGATGATGACTCCAAATGTTTTTCAATTCGACATCACCCTTAGCCCGAAAGTTTCCATCGTTGTTGAGTGGTTCACTAGAAGTTATCCTGCCATTTTCTTCCGATCCACGCAATGCTATACCCTGTCTACCGCACAAAATTATGGTATCGATAATGGGAACTAAAAATGTTTTGCTCTTTGCAATTAAATCCAACTTTTGTTGTGATAGTTGCAAATCTATTGGTAAATTTTTTTCTTGGTCAATACTAGCTTACATAGTCGACTGTAGTAGTGCTTTTTTGTGATAATCTGTGGATTGATGTTTGTTGAATGCCTCTAACGCGTTTTTCCAGTTCCGGAATGGTATTAGTACCAATTGTCCCAATATTTTTTTATTAGCTCCCCCTTCGCGCACATCAAATAATACGTAACATTTACAAAAATCACCATCTTCCTTTCCTGAATAGGCTAACCATGTGTACTTCTGCAGCCAAACGAATTGAAATTTCAAATTTCGTTGCGCAGATGCAGGAAACTCATAATTTGATGGAGACTCAATACTGTCAGCTGTTGACTTATTGACAATCAAGCTAATGTCAAATTGATTGACTGCTGCCAAACGTTTTGTTGTAGTTGGTTCAGGAGTTACAGATGGTGAAGCTACTATTTCGAAGACTGACGATTGTTGCTCTGTAGATTTTGGTGTTGTGGTGTTGGTTATTTCATTACGTTCATTCACCTGAATTGTTTCAATGATGCATAAAGATTTAGAAAAGTAAGATCTTAATAAAAACAGGTAAGGGTGTCTAAGTTCGGATGTAACTGAACATTGTAAGGAGTGCGTTTAAAAAAAATTTCACCTTTATTTTATTCAACAAGTTTTTTCCTAATTATTTGATTTGAATATTTTTTTCGTAGTATGATTAGAAATAAATGTCAAAAAAAAACATGAAAAAGAAAACCATCACCGTTTTTCAGAACAACCCCAATATTTCAGGCAGAAAACTAGCGCAGAAGGTGGGATGGTCCGAGTTTTTTTGTCCGTAAAGCAAAAAAGGAAGCTGGTCTCAAAACGTTCAAGGTTCAAAAAGTTCCAGACAGAAACTCTGTGAAGAATGTGGAAGCAAAAAATCGCGTTAAAAAACTAAAAATTTGTTTCTTTGAAAAATTCAATTGCTGAATCATGGACGACGAGACGTATGTTTTAGCCGACTTTTCGCAGCTTCCAGGCCAGGAGTTTTACACAGCAGACCCGCGCGGGACGAAAAGTTTAAGTCAAAAAGGCAGTCAAAATTTCCTCGTAAATTCCTAGTTTGGCAAGCAATCTGCAGCTGTGGAGAAAAGAGGAGTGCTTTTGTAACTACGGGAACAATAAAGTCCCAAATATACATTGAAGAATGCTTAGAAAAAAGAGTAAAGCCTTTCCTAAGACGACATAAGGTTGATCCTGTTTTTGGCCTGACCTAGCTTCTTGTCATTATAGCAAATTGGTATTCAAAAAATAATGTACTTTTGGTGCCTCGAGAAGAAAATCCGCCCAACTATCCAGAACTCAGGCTAATTGAAAGATACTGGGCATTGGTCAAAAAGAAACTAAAGCAACTAAAAAAGTAGCAAGGAATGCCAAAGACTTTTCGGGAAAAGTGGAGTTCAGCAGCTCGAAAAGTGTCAAATACTACTATAAAATTATTAATGGAAGAGGTGCCGGAAAAGTTAAAACGATTTTTACAACAATATTAGTGACAAAGTTGTTGGTAAAACTTGTAATTAAAAGGACAAATAACAGCTAGTTTTATTTTCAAAATCGGACAACTAGTTAACGATATTTGTCATAATTAGTAAATGACAATTTTTTCAAACGCACTCTTTATACTAAGCGTGAGTCTCAATTGTACAGTTCATTTTATATAAATAACTTCTCTAATCCTGCTGAGGCACATTTTAAACACGAACGGGGTTATTAACACATTACTGTACAGCTTTACAGCTTTTACTAGAAACATGCTTATTATATGCATCTAAAAACTTTTACAAATTTTTTATATAAAAGAGGACCTGGTCCTTTAACCGATTTAGTAAAATTTACTGAATATAGTTTCTGTTATAAGTCTCAAACAAAACAGGAAGCTTCTGGTGTTTGCCTAGAGGACAGAGATGTTTTATAACATAAGTCCTGATTCAGAGTATGGTTTTTTCGGTTTGAAAGAAAAGCAGAAAAAACTCTCGCCTGTAAAATTTGATTTATGATAATTACGATAAAATCGAAATTAGGGCTCTATATGTTTATATGTTTTTCAGTTTTCTTCAATAACAAATAAATATAATAATTAACTAGGAATTGTTAAAACCATCTTGAAGTAATGAAAAATTTACTAAAAATAATCAGTTTTTTTGTGTTTTCCAAATATTATATGTAAAAAAGTGGGCGTGGTTATCATCCGATTTCTCTTTTTAAATAGCAATGGAAGACTAGTTCCAAAGAACTCGTACAATACCTTACATAAGATACCTCAATATTTACCCAAGTTATCGTGATCACAGGCGGATAGACGGACGGACATGGCTAAATTAATTCCTGTTTTTATGCTGACCATTTCGGTATATGGAATTCTATGATCAACCGTTATGTTACCAAAGTGAATATACTCTGTGTGATATGCACGCTGAGTATAAAAATATGGGACTGTCGTTTCCCAAACGGGGCAAATTGTGATACCGAAATGACTAAACAAGTTATGAAATTGTTAACGCTTAAAAAACAATAAAAAAACAATCACTAATAGCTACATAATTTTCTACCGAAATTCGATAAAAAAAACCCAAGGTATTTGACACCTTACAGGACTTCTTAGAAAAAAGAATAACCAAATACCAATTGTTTCCGCGACAATTAGAAATGTAATTGACTTCTGCCAGGGCCGTACGCAGGATTTTCCCTTGGGGGTTTTCAGTAAAAATTATTATTACTACCGGATTAAGGAATACTGTGTTCAAAGGAAGAGTTAGCTGGTCGGAGGAGGGTGGGTGTATCTAGCGGGCGCTAAAACTAATTTCAATAACAAAAACGAAATATCTTAAAATATGATTTCTTTATAATTTGTCTTTCTTAAACAAAAATCACATTTTAGTTCCATATTTTAAAACTAATAATCTTTCAATAGGGCCACTCGTCGGGGTATAGAGAAAAATTCTTTTAATACCAATTCAACGTCGACCTCTAAATTGCGATGAATATTAAGTGCAGCAAGACCATTAAGGCGGTCTTCACTCATTGTTGATCTTAAATAAGTCTTAAGACGACGCAAAGTTGAAAATGTTCGATTTTCTGCAGTCGTAACAGGCAAAACAGCCAGAATTCTCAAAATTTTATATACCTTGGGAAAAGCATCAATACTACAAATATCAAGGGCTTCTAAAAAATTCTTGATCTTCATACCCGCTATGCGCTTGCTCCACAACTGTGCCTCACTCGTCCATATTGCTGGCAATGAGTCTTGTAAAATAGATTCATATGTCTTGAATAGCTTACAACAAGACTCTATATCAAAATCTTCTGTTTTGTCTGGGAAGAGACAAGTGAAATTAGATAAAATGTCTCCGTGTTTCAAAAATCTATCTGTAATGGTCAGCCTAAGGCTATTACTTAGTTAGAATTGTACCGCATTCCGCTTGCAACAAAATTTGTCGCATGCGATACAATTGTCTTAAGATTGTCGTCGTATCAAGCTCCTTAATCCCTCAGTTTTTTATAGTAAATCTGAAAAGTAATAAAAGAAATGTCGCACTTATTTCACACGGAAATGCGACTAACTTTATGTTGTTGATTTGTCAAAAAACTAGAAGCTTAAAGGCAAATCCGAGGGTATAAAAAGGCTTGCGTAGCTACAGTTAGCCTCTTTGCGGAAATTTTCATCAGACCATAGGAGTGGACGGACAGTCCAACTACACACAATTATCCCCAATACTAGGCAACTCGTGGTTTCTGCATAGTAGACAAGGTAAGACAATTGAAATTTAGGAAATCTATTCTAAAGGTAGCATAACGTTTTTTTTGTCCCTTAGAGTGCTATCAAATCCTCTTGGAACCATAATCTTCGATCACACCCATCACCATCAAACGTAGCTAAAAGCCACTTGGAGAAGTTAAGCTCTATCAAGCATAAGTGTGGGTGTGGTAATATTTTTCCTTGGGATAGTGATTGGACCAAAGCTCCTCATACATCTCTTCAAATCGTGCCCAGAAACATCCATCTTAGAGCACAATCAGTGGCTACTAGCAGCCACCGGAGCTTCTTCCGCAGAATCCTCCATCCAGTAGCTACCAGGCGCTCATAAAGTTAGCAGCAGCCCGTCCGAAAAGGTTCCTGCTACCAACACCATCAACGCAATATAGTGCACAGTGTTTAAAAACCCTAATTGTTTGTGATTAAAAGCCCTATTTTGTGATAGTTTATTCAGGCATCAAACGTAGATTTTTCTAAACCGCAAGTTTTTTTTTGTTAATTGAAAACCAATACATATGGTTTATTTTTAAAAGAAAAACAAATATTTAGAGATAAAATTATCTCTAAGTTAGAACCGTGATGTGCAAAATGAATTAACGTAAAAATTAAAATTTGAAGATTTTTATGGAATTAGCACATATAGCAAATCGAAAAATTAGAAAGAAAAGAAACGAGAAAAATTTGGTGTTCCGAAATTCTAAAAAAAAAAATAAAAAAAATAAAATAAAAATAACACATTATACTAACTTAACAGCGTAAGTTATAGAAAGTGCATGAAGCACCAGAATTTCTATTACGTTAACGTTTAGCGAAAACTACAAAATTTTATTTAATCGAAAGAAACCACAACAAAAATAATTCAATTGAAATTATGTTTTCGCATTAAATAGTTCTGTTAATTAACAGCAGTAAACTTTGTAAATATTCGATACTATTGCTAATGTGAAATTGAAAGTTGTAATATTTGCAAACAACAAAAAAAAAAAAGCATGGAAATTGCATAATATTATTTTTGAGTGTAGTACGACACTATAAGGTGCCACTGTCCACGAGCCTATTCGAAATCTTTTATCATAAAAAATCAAAGCATGAAGACAATAGAATATTGCCAAAAAACAACTTGTCAAGAGTATAGCTAACCGCAGTCGCATCGCTGAAGGGCCTTTCATCGCTGGAGGGCATAACATACATACATACAACTGTCCCAACATACCCATGTAAGTAATATTGTTGTTGCTAATTATTTTATTGTTTTCAATTTTTCTTGTACGCTTTGATTTTCGCTAAGATTTGACTTTGCATTATTATTAGTATACTTATTAGAGGTAAATTGTATGTGCATAAGGATGTACATATTTGGCACAAAAATATGTCTGTATTTCTGTAACATATGGGTGCAGATAAAAAGGTCTACATAGTTATGTATGTAGAGCAGAGTTAGGCAAACGTAGTTTGCAAAATTTAATAAATTAATTTTTCATGTCATGTAAAAATTATTAGAAATTTGATTTGTTCTAACTAAATAATCTTAGAATGAATATAAGAAAGCTTCTGTTGAATAACAAAAATAACTATATTCAACTTAGAAGAATTTAAAGAAATTCTAAGTAAACCGTTCATTGTACTTGTTTTTATTGGTTCTTCTATTCAATAATTTTCGAGTTTCATTTTATTATGGATACTAGTTTAAAATATTAATTCCATAAAGTATAAGAGTATTTTTTCATTTGTTTATAAAAATATTTCCAAATGCCCCCCTCTGAGGAAATGTGCCTACATACCCACATACCAACATGTATATATGTATGCATATATATATTGCCTATTGCATATTGCTGAAATATTAAACAAATAAATATTAAAAACAAAACGAAATAGTAAAATCAAAATCGATTATGCTATAATTATGATCCCCTGATATGGTAACCAATATTTACAAGAATCAATCTCTCGTTATTATATTATTAACCCGATATTTTAATCGAAGTTTCTCCCGTTCGGTTCATTTTAACCTGAGGTTAGCTTAATCGGTTGGTTTAACCTAATCCTCATATAGCATTTTTGTAACTTTTTTCAAATTGACTAAATTAGTTTGAATGTTCCATTATAGTGCAAAAAGAAAAACTACCCCCTAGGAATTATTGTTAGTGCATAAAATCTATTTTGTTAGTAAATAATAATGTTTAATAAAGGTTGATTTTAGTAATTAAAACTCATGAGTTAAGTTATTAGTATGTTCCTGGAGGCAAAAATGTTGATCACTTAAAAGGTAGGAAATGTGTATTGGGATCTTCGAATCATTCGCACCGAAGATCATGGTAGGGTAGGGTAAAGAAAGCGAGTGTCGATTACCACCTCAGACCTCGCCCCAATAGTAACCTAAATCGATGACAGATACAACATAAAGTGATTTTAGTTTGCCCATTTGTAGTCTTTTTTGAGTATGATTTCGAGATTTTTGAGTTAAGGGAGTAAAGCTCCCGAGTTTAGATTCAGGTCAGGAGTCCTAAAATTAAAGTTTATGTAACATCGGTTGAGAAAAGGCAACAACCCACCCCATCCCGAAAGAGCTACGGTCCAGAGGACTCCCCCGCCTTGACCTCTCAACTGCCCTTAGTGAAAAGAATTGAGGAAGGTATAATGTTATGCCCGCATACCGTCTTCCACCCAATGGTAACCTCCGATATATATCTAGCTGTATTTCATTCACTTTAGGTATTAACATTTGATGTTCACATCACACTTAATACATTACATACATTTTTGGCGCCCAACGTGGGGCATCTAACGTTTTAAAAGATAGAAATTGAGATGCTACCATCAAGTCTCTGTTGATTTCTTATCATAGTGTGTACTTCCCTACACATAGGTAGGATCAATAATTTAGTCTTCGTTAGTTGTCATACACCCTTTGGATGTGTTGAAGTGTTAGAATCTTTACATTGGATCTGATATCGCTTCACATATGCTGACGTCGTTTAGATGGGTTTCGTCTAACTTCCGCATATGGAGATTTTGGATTGTATAGCTGAGTTTGATAAGTCTACGATGCTGGTGATTCAGCCTGGATACCAAGCCGAGAAATTTATCATTCTTTCCTTGCATTTCATCGATTCAGAATATAGAAACTAACACCCGCTACAAACCCAACTTCAACTTACACCATTCTTTTTGCTCGTTTGTCTTCTTATGCATTGGAAGTATTATTTTTTTTCGGGTAGTTGCTTGAAAAAACTGTTTAATACAATTTCAGAATATTGCGTATTTAGGAAAGACTGGATACCAGTACTGATTGTCCCTGAAATATATTTTTCCTTGTTGAACTATTTGAGAGACTGTATCTTCCAACTGTCATAAGCGTCGAGAGGTTTACAGGAAGATTTAATCGTCATTTGACATCGTTCAAATTGTGGAACTTGTGAGCATGCAGCCTTGCGTCCACTTGCCGAACAATTAGCCTTGTAAATTTTTCGAACTCAATCTACCTAGTATCCTCTCTGGTTTAGTTTCAATAACCCCATTTAAAATACCACTGTCATCAGGTTTTTGTATCTTATTGGTTAGAAATACTATCTTTTTGTGTTATCAACATATGTCGTACCCAGGAACAGTTTAGTTATTTGTTATAATGCCTATACAAAGAAGTCCCCAACAAGCCCAATCGTTAGGACGTTCACAAGAAAACCAATGTGCTATTTGTAGCCAGGAAATAAGCAATACTCACCCTTGTTTTTTGCTACCATGCAAACACATTTTTCATAAACTTTGTTTTGAAAGTTGGTTAGAAGACCACAATGTTTGTTACATCTGTAACAAAGAAATATGTCAGAGAGACTTGAAAGTAGTTGTAGGAAACTGCTCCCCAGGGGCAATTCCAAAGGTCCCTTCTGCATCTACAACTGATGAAAGAATAATGACTCGAAGTTTGACTAGTGCTATGAATCAAGGTCAGACTTCACAACCCCCCGATTTACAAGAGCAACGTAACGATGAGGCAAGCGCAATGCAGTCGTCTGGATTAGATGTTAGTCATAGCTTGGATACTACCAACGTTCCTCCGCCCAGGCAAGCGAATAGTAGAAGACGAGGTAGGCCCAATCGTTCTGGAAATACCCGTCGAAATAATGAGGTGGACTATACCAGAGTACAAGAAATGATAGAACAATCCATAACAAGGATTATGTCCTCCTTGCATATAAGCAATGACCCTAACTCCCGACCAAGCTCTAGCCCTAGCAATACCCAAGGATTACTACCTGCGATTCGTGAGGTACCTTCGCCAACGGTATTTCCTCGAAAAGTTGCCGACACTATGCAAAAGTGGAATCTTCAATTCGATGGATCTACTGACGGCCTAGGAGTAGACGAATTTATTTATCGCGTGAAAACGCTCACGGATGAAACATTAGATAGTGACTTCACTGCTATGTGCAAACACATACATATATTGTTTGTAGGAAAAGCTCGAGAATGGTATTGGCGATATCACAAACAAGTGAATCGTATCGTTTGGTCAGACGTTTGTGCTTCTCTTCGACAACACTACAAAGATTACCGATCTGATTTTATGAGTCGAGAAATGGTTAGGTCGAGGAAGCAAAAGGCCGGTGAATCGTTTTCCGTGTATTACGATGCCGTTGCTTCACTCATTGACAAATATTCAGTTAGGATAGAGGAAGAAGAATTACTCGAGATATTAAAGCATAATTTGCTTCCCGAAATTCGACAAAAACTGTTGTATCAGCCGATACACTCCATTGGTCATTTACGCCGGTTAGTCAGAATGGGCGAAAATTTGACACAAGAACTTCGTGGATCTACAGAGAGCTTTAATAAAACAAAGCCAAGCTCAAACCGACGCCAAGTATACGCTCTTGAGGAGGCATGGTCAGATTCTCCCGAGAATGACCTAGATGAGGCTGAGTTAGCAGCTGTTCATAGTAGCCAAGCAAAGCTTAAGTGCTGGAACTGTGATGAAATTGGTCATATCTGGGAAAATTGCCTAGCTGATCGACGTATTTTCTGCTATGGATGTGGCGCTCGGAATGTGTACAAGCCACAATGTCCAACGTGCGTTCGGAAGTTTTCGGAAAACCGTCGCACGGGTGCATCCAACCCCACCCGGATGCCCCCGAAAGCATGAACAATTTAGCTTCACATACAATAATTAGTGGGCCTTTGAGAAAAGACTCAGCCACACAGGTGGAAAATAGTGCCGCAAATGTACCCCTTCGATTTCGTCCTTATGAAGAACGTCGGCAAAATTATTTGCAAGTGAGAAATCGAATTTTTAATGAAATCAATCCCAAGCTAACTAAACGACATTTACGTCTTAAATCATTTTACCAAAACGTTAAAAGAAACAAACAGCTAGTAGTATCAACGATTTTCAGTAACCAAAACGATATACGTAGCTATGCTGAAGTTTCATTCCTCAGATTTACAGAACTAGGTTTGTTAGATACAGGTGCAAATATTAGTTGTATTGGCTCATCGCTCGCTTCAGAATACTTGAAAGCATTTCCTGAATTTAAACCGTTGAAGGCACATGCCTCAACCGCTGATGGGGAAAAACAGCATATCATAGGTGTCCTTAACGTCATTATGACATACAAGTCTTTACAAAAGCCAATGAAACTATATGTTATACCTACTATCAAACAAAAACTTATTTTAGGCCATGACTTTTGGAAAATCTTCGGACTTGCTCCAAATGTCATATGCTCACTAGAGCAAAACCTTGATCCCATAATATCGGAGGAAACTAATTTCTACCCGTTAAGCCAACAACAAAAGCAGCAACTAGAAGTTGTGAAGCAGCTGTTCCCTAGTGCTCCTGAAGGTTTAGGTCGCACTACGTGGATACAGCATCATATCGATGTAGGAAGGGCGAGGCCCATTAAGCAGAGGTTTTACCCTGTAAGTCCCGCCGTGGAAAAGCTCCTTTATAAAGAAATAGACCGTATGCTCGAACTTGATGTGATTGAGGCTTCTGAAAGCGCGTGGAGTTCTCCAATGCGACTTGTCATTAAGCCTAACAAAGTTCGTCTTTGCTTAGACGCTCGTAAGCTTAACGATGCTACAAAAAAGGATGCGTATCCATTACCGAGCATCGATGGTATTTTTTCTAGACTGCCTAAGGCAAACATAATTACCAAATTAGACTTAAAGGATGCGTATTGGCAAATAGAGCTTAGTTCCGAGTCGAAACATTTGACAGCCTTTACAGTTCCCGGTCGCCCGTTATACCAGTTTAAGGTAATGCCATTTGGCCTTTGTAACGCGCCGTCGACCATGTGTAGATTGATGGACACAATAATTCCGCCTGATCTCCGACATTGCGTGTTCGGATATTTGGACGACTTATGTATTGTGCCCGAAGATTTTTCGTCACATTTGTCTATTTTAGTTCGCCTCGCGGAGCAGTTTCGGAAAGCCAATCTAACGCTCAACGTTGCTAAGAGTCAATTTTGCGTGACGACCATTAATTATTTAGGATATATCATCGGAAGTGGAGGTATATGTACGGATCCAGAAAAGATAGCGTGTATCTTAAATTGGCCTGCGCCAAGAAATCTGAAACAGGTGCGAGGATTTCTCGGTGTCTGTGGATGGTATCGCCGATTCATTCACAACTTCGCCGAACTTACTTATCCAATAACGGAAGTAATTTCGACGAAGAAGAAGTTTGAATGGACATCCGAAGCTCAGCGAGCCATGGATAAGCTTAAACAAATATTAACCTCTGCCCCGGTCTTGACAAATCCCGATTTCGAAAAAAAGTTTTATCTACATTGTGACGCAAGTGATGTGGGTATCGGTGCTGTCCTAGTACAGTTATCTGACGAAAATGAAGAAAAACCCATCGCTTTCATGTCAAAAAAAATTGAGTCGTGCGCAACGCAATTATAGCGTTACCGAACGTGAGTGTTTGGCGGTAATACTGGCCATTGAAAAGTTTAGGTGCTATTTAGAACTTCAAGAATTTGAGGTAGTGACAGACCACTCTAGTCTTGTGTGGCTGATGCGACAGCAGAATGTGTCAGATAGACTCGCTAGGTGGATCTTCAGGTTGCAACAATTTAATTTTTCGATCTCTCATAGAAAAGGCAAAGAGCATGTTATTCCAGATGCCTTGTCAAGGTTAGAGGAAAACGAAATAGCCGAGTTGGACATGGGACCACTAATAGACCTTGAGTCAAATGCCTTTGACGATGATACGTACACCAAACTTAAAGATAAATTTAAAGAAAATAAGGACAAATTTCCCGATGTGAAAATCAGTGACAAGTTTTTGTATATGCGCACAGAACATTCCATGGGAGACGAAGTTCAAGAAAAGAATTCTTGGAAACTATGGGTTCCAGAAAGCCTCCGGAGCGATGTTCTTAAGCAGGCACATGACAGTTGCACGTCTTCACACGCAGGGATACAAAAGACCATTGAGAAGTTGCGCCGTTATCTTTTCTGGCCCGGCTTAGCAAAAGATGTACGAGATTATGTAGGTCAATGCGACATCTGTAAAGAGAACAAAGCCCCGAATGTTATTCTTCGTCCGCCCATGGGAGCGCATAATCCGACGTGTAGACCTTTCCAACGTCTATATATTGACTTACTTGGACCGTATCCTCGTAGCAAAACTGGCCATATAGGCTTATTAATTGTGTTAGACCACTTTAGCAAGTTTCATTGGATACAACCACTGAAACAATTTACGTCTATCGCAGTGCAAGAGTTCCTCTTAAAGAATATCTTCCACAGCTTCGGTGTACCTGAAACCATTGCCAGTGATAATGGAACGCAGTTTAAGGCTAACGACTTTAACGCCTTCCTGACAGAGCTAGGTATCAAGCACATATATACTGCGTTGTACTCCCCTCAAAGTAATGCTGCAGAGCGAGTGAATCGTTCACTATTGGCCGCCATACGTTCATATCTGAAGCATGATCAGACTGAGTGGGATGTACACATTACCAGCATATCATGTTCCCTACGATCCTCATTACATCAGTCCCTAGGATGTTCTCCTTATAAAGCGTTATTCGGCCTGGATATGATCACTCATGGATCAGATTATAAGCTGTTGAAGGAACTATCGCTGTTAGAAGAGCCCATAGTACCCATTTCCCGCACGGACAATTTAGCTTTGCTTCGTAAAGATATACAAGCAAATATTCGAAAAGCCCACGATCGCAACGAAAAACAGTACAACTTGCGTTCAAAGCCTGTCTCTTTCAGGGAAGGTCAAGAAGTCTTTCGTCGAAACTTTTCCCAGAGTAAATTTTCCCAAAATCTCAATGCCAAACTAGGACCACAATTTGTAAAATGCCGAGTTAGGAAAAAACTAGGAAACTGCTACTACCAGCTTGAAGACTTGCAGGGAAGAGAAATAGGCACTTATCATGCGAAAGACATTCGTCCTTAATTCCCCCTAATACTCCGTCTTTCAGTGTAGTATTATAGGGTTTTGTAATGGTCAGCCTAAGGCTATTACTTAGTTAGAATTGTACCGCATTCCGCTTGCAACAAAATTTGTCGCATGCGATACAATTGTCGTCGTATCAAGCTCCTTAATCCCTCAGTTTTTTATAGTAAATCTGAAAAGTAATAAAAGAAATGTCGCACTTATTTCACACGGAAATGCGACTAACTTTATGTTGTTGATTTGTCAAAAAACTATAAGCTTAAAGGCAAATCCGAGGGTATAAAAAGGCTTGCGTAGCTACAGTTAGCCTCTTTGCGGAAATTTTCATCAGACCATAGGAGTGGACGGACAGTCCAACTACACACAATTATCCCCAATACTAGGCAACTCGTGGTTTCTGCATAGTAGACAAGGTAAGACAATTGAAATTTAGGAAATCTATTCTAAAGGTAGCATAACGTTTTTTTTGTCCCTTAGAGTGCTATCAAATCCTCTTGGAACCATAATCTTCGATCACACCCATCACCATCAAACGTAGCTAAAAGCCACTTGGAGAAGTTAAGCTCTATCAAGCATAAGTGTGGGTGTGGTAATATTTTTCCTTGGGATAGTGATTGGACCAAAGCTCCTCATACATCTCTTCAAATCGTGCCCAGAAACATCCATCTTAGAGCACAATCAGTGGCTACTAGCAGCCACCGGAGCTTCTTCCGCAGAATCCTCCATCCAGTAGCTACCAGGCGCTCATAAAGTTAGCAGCAGCCCGTCCGAAAAGGTTCCTGCTACCAACACCATCAACGCAATATAGTGCACAGTGTTTAAAAACCCTAATTGTTTGTGATTAAAAGCCCTATTTTGTGATAGTTTATTCAGGCATCAAACGTAGATTTTTCTAAACCGCAAGTTTTTTTTTGTTAATTGAAAACCAATACATATGGTTTATTTTTAAAAGAAAAACAAATATTTAGAGATAAAATTATCTCTAAGTTAGAACCGTGATGTGCAAAATGAATTAACGTAAAAATTAAAATTTGAAGATTTTTATGGAATTAGCACATACAGCAAATCGAAAAATTAGAAAGAAAAGAAACGAGAAAAATTTGGTGTTCCGAAATTCTAAAAAAAAAAATAAAAAAAATAAAATAAAAATAACACATTATACTAACTTAATAGCGTAAGTTATAGAAAGTGCATGAAGCACCAGAATTTCTATTACGTTAACGTTTAGCGAAAACTACAAAATTTTATTTAATCGAAAGAAACCACAACAAAAATAATTCAATTGAAATTATGTTTTCGCATTAAATAGTTCTGTTAATTAACAGCAGTAAATTTTGTAAATATTGGATACTATTGCTAATGTGAAATTGAAAGTTGTAATATTTGCAAACAACAAAAAAAAAAAAGCATGGAAATTGCATAATATTATTTTTGAGTGTAGTACGACACTATAAGGTGCCACTGTCCACGAGCCTATTCGAAATCTTTTATCATAAAAAATCAAAGCATGAAGACAATAGAATATTGCCAAAAAACAACTTGTCAAGAGTATAGCTAACCGCAGTCGCATCGCTGAAGGGCCTTTCATCGCTGGAGGGCATAACATACATACATACAACTGTCCCAACATACCCATGTAAGTAATATTGTTGTTGCTAATTATTTTATTGTTTTCAATTTTTCTTGTACGCTTTGATTTTCGCTAAGATTTGACTTTGCATTATTATTAGTATACTTATTAGAGGTAAAATGTATGTGCATAAGGATGTACATATTTGGCACAAAAATATGTCTGTATTTCTGTAACATATGGGTGCAGATAAAAAGGTCTACATAGTTATGTATGTAGAGCAGAGTTAGGCAAACGTAGTTTGCAAAATTTAATAAATTAATTTTTCATGTCATGTAAAAATTATTAGAAATTTGATTTGTTCTAACTAAATAATCTTAGAATGAATATAAGAAAGCTTCTGTTGAATAACAAAAATAACTATATTCAACTTAGAAGAATTTAAAGAAATTCTAAGTAAACCGTTCATTGTACTTGTTTTTATTGGTTCTTCTATTCAATAATTTTCGAGTTTCATTTTATTATGGATACTAGTTTAAAATATTAATTCCATAAAGTATAAGAGTATTTTTTCATTTGTTTATAAAAATATTTCCAAATGCCCCCCTCTGAGGAAATGTGCCTACATACCCACATACCAACATGTATATATGTATGCATATATATATTGCCTATTGCATATTGCTGAAATATTAAACAAATAAATATTAAAAACAAAACGAAATAGTAAAATCAAAATCGATTATGCTATAATTATGATCCCCTGATATGGTAACCAATATTTACAAGAATCAATCTCTCGTTATTATATTATTAACCCGATATTTTAATCGAAGTTTCTCCCGTTCGGTTCATTTTAACCTGAGGTTAGCTTAATCGGTTGGTTTAACCTAATCCTCATATAGCATTTTTGTAACTTTTTTCAAATTGACTAAATTAGTTTGAATGTTCCATTATAGTGCAAAAAGAAAAACTACCCCCTAGGAATTATTGTTAGTGCATAACATCTATTTTGTTAGTAAATAATAATGTTTAATAAAGGTTGATTTTAGTAATTAAAACTCATGAGTTAAGTTATTAGTATGTTCCTGGAGGCAAAAATGTTGATCACTTAAAAGGTAGGAAATGTGTATTGGGATCTTCGAATCATTCGCACCGAAGATCATGGTAGGGTAGGGTAAAGAAAGCGAGTGTCGATTACCACCTCAGACCTCGCCCCAATAGTAACCTAAATCGATGACAGATACAACATAAAGTGATTTTAGTTTGCCCATTTGTAGTCTTTTTTGAGTATGATTTCGAGATTTTTGAGTTAAGGGAGTAAAGCTCCCGAGCTTAGATTCAGGTCAGGAGTCCTAAAATTAAAGTTTATGTAACATCGGTTGAGAAAAGGCAACAACCCACCCCATCCCGAAAGAGCTACGGTCCAGAGGACTCCCCCGCCTTGACCTCTCAACTGCCCTTAGTGAAAAGAATTGAGGAAGGTATAATGTTATGCCCGCATACCGTCTTCCACCCAATGGTAACCTCCGATATATATCTAGCTGTATTTCATTCACTTTAGGTATTAACATTTGATGTTCACATCACACTTAATACATTACATATCTTGCAAATGCGTTATGAAAAGATCCAAGCAAGGGATGTAAATTGCAATTCTATAGTACTCTTCAATGGAAAGCCGCAAATTCGTGCGTGCAAGGCTTGGTTTCCGAATTTCAATATCGTACTATTCACATATAACCAATGCTGCTTGAAAAATGGTTTGAAAATTTTTTTCCGCAAGTTCCCTCCTCGATACCAAAATATTTCTTGCAGCATCTGCTAGCACCACTACTTCGCCTAAATCCTGATTTACACTTTGTAGAGCGCGACTCAATGTCAAGGTCAAGAAATGGACTGACGTGAGTACTTGCAGTGTGATCTTAAATAAAAAATAAGATTTAATTTGATAAATTGACCTTACCCTATAATGCAGTGAGTACAAGCATCACTGCATAGTTTGCCTCGATCTTTGGCTGTCGGCTAAGCAGTTTCCTGATAATACTCAATAATTACTATTTGTTTTGCGAAAATTGCTTATACTCCTATAACAAAGGAGATTAGGGTTCAATTTTTGAAAGTAATGCTTTGAAAATACTATGCAGTGATGCATTATCGAGCAGACCCATATTGTTTTTACTATACCTGAAATACCAATGTTTTGATTGCTGACATCAACTGAAAAGTTGCTGATGCTGTTGAGTTCCTCCATGTAGCTGAAGTATTTTGTAAGGCGGAGACAACTGCAGGCTGTAAATAAAGGTAAGTCGCTACAGCTTCATGCTGCTCAACCTATCTTGTGGCACAATGACTTTTTAATTTTATGTTCTTCGTCAAATTTTGTTCAGCGTCAATAGCCTTTTGTAGAGAAAGTTGCCTCTTTGGATATTTAAAAAATCCGTAAACACTCTTGATGGTGCCTATGCAATTTTTTATTTAATTACTTTTGCACGCGTCATTAACTGCTAAGTTTAAACTGTGCGAAGCGCAATGGGAATAATTGGCTAGCGGATATATGTCTTTGACGTAACTCTGCGCACAATGGAGTTCATCACTCATAGACCTAGCTCCTTCATATCCTTGCCCACCTAAATATGTAAGGTCGATGCCAGAAGATTCAAAAAAATTTATTAGAGTTTCCGCTAATCCTTTTCCAGAGAAATCGGTCACAGGTGTGAATGTCAAGAAACTTTCACAAATTTTATGAGTACGTTCGTCAGTGTCCAAATATCTTATACAAATCGACATTTATTCAACGCCTGAAATATCTGAAGTCTCGTCCGCTAATATTAAAAAAGCTTGCGATCTATTCACTTTTCAATAATTTGTTTTTGTATCAATGAGAAGCAAGTAAAACTAAACTCATTTTGAATACGAGGGCTTGTGTACGTAGCGTTTTTCGATGATGACTCCAAATGTTTTTCAATTAATTCGACATCACCCTTAGCCCGAAAGTTTCCATCGTTGTTGAGTGGTTCACTAGAAGTTATCCTGCCATTTTCTTCCGATCCACGCAATGCTATACCCTGTCTACCGCACAAAATTATGGTATCGATAATGGGAACTAAAAATGTTTTGCTCTTTGCAATTAAATCCAACTTTTGTTGTGATAGTTGCAAATCTATTGGTAAATTTTTTTCTTGGTCAATACTAGCTTACATAGTCGACTGTAGTAGTGCTTTTTTGTGATAATCTGTGGATTGATGTTTGTTGAATGCCTCTAACGCGTTTTTCCAGTTCCGGAATGGTATTAGTACCAATTGTCCCAATATTTTTTTATTAGCTCCCCCTTCGCGCACATCAAATAATACGTAACATTTACAAAAATCACCATCTTCCTTTCCTGAATAGGCTAACCATGTGTACTTCTGCAGCCAAACGAATTGAAATTTCAAATTTCGTTGCTCAGATGCAGGAAACTCATAATTTGATGGAGACTCAATACTGTCAGCTGTTGACTTATTGACAATCAAGCTAATGTCAAATTGATTGACTGCTGCCAAACGTTTTGTTGTAGTTGGTTCAGGAGTTACAGATGGTGAAGCTACTATTTCGGAGACTGACGATTGTTGCTCTGTAGATTTTGGTGTTGTGGTGTTGGTTATTTCATTACGTTCATTCACCTGAATTGTTTCAATGATGCATAAAGATTTAGAAAAGTAAGATCTTAATAAAAACAGGTAAGGGTGTCTAAGTTCGGATGTAACTGAACATTGTAAGGAGTGCGTTTGAAAAAAATTTCACCTTTATTTTATTCAACAAGTTTTTTCCTAATTATTTGATTTGAATATTTTTTTCGTAGTATGATTAGAAATAAATGTCAAAAAAAAAACATGAAAAAGAAAACCATCACCGTTTTTCAGAAGAACCCCAATATTTCAGGCAGAAAACTAGCGCAGAAGGTGGGATGTTCCGAGTTTTTTGTCCGTAAAGCAAAAAAGGAAGCTGGTCTCAAAACGTTCAAGGTTCAAAAAGTTCCAGACAGAAACTCTGTGAAGAATGTGGAAGCAAAAAATCGCGTTAAAAAACTAAAAATTTGTTTCTTTGAAAAATTCAATTGCTGCATCATGGACGACGAGAAGTATGTTTTAGCCGACTTTTCTCAGCTTCCAGGCCAGGAGTTTTACACAGCAGACCCGCGCGGGACGAAAAGTTTAAGTCAAAAAGGCAGTCAAAATTTCCTCGTAAATTCCTAGTTTGGCAAGCAATCTGCAGCTGTGGAGAAAAGAGGAGTGCTTTTGTAACTACGGGAACAATAAAGTCCCAAATATACATTGAAGAATGCTTAGAAAAAAGAGTAAAGCCTTTCCTAAGACGACATAAGGTTGATCCTTTTTTTGGCCTGACCTAGCTTCTTGTCATTATAGCAAATTGGCTTTGGAATGGTATTCAAAAAATAATGTACTTTTGGTGCCTCGAGAAGAAAATCCGCCCAACTATCCAGAACTCAGGCTAATTGAAAGATACTGGGCATTGGTCAAAAAGAAATTAAAGCAACTAAAAAAGTAGCAAGGAATGCCAAAGACTTTTCGGGAAAAGTGGAGTTCAGCAGCTCGAAAAGTGTCAAATACTACTATAAAATTATTAATGGAAGAGGTGCCGGAAAAGTTAAAACGATTTTTACAACAATATTAGTGACAAAGTTGTTGGTAAAACTTGTAATTAAAAGGACAAATAACAGCTAGTTTTATTTTCAAAATCGGACAACTAGTTTACGATATTTGTCATAATTAGTAAATGACAATTTTTTCAAACGCACTCTTTATACTAAGCGTGAGTCTCAATTGTACAGTTCATTTTAGATAAATAACTTCTCTAATCCTGCTGAGGCACATTTTAAACACGAACGGGGTTATTAACACATTACTTTACAGCTTTACAGCTTTTACTAGAAACATGCTTATTATATGCATCTAAAAACTTTTACAAATTTTTTATATAAAAGAGGACCTGGTCCTTTAACCGATTTAGTAAAATTTACTGAATATAGTTTCTGTTATAAGTCTCAAACAAAACAGGAAGCTTCTGGTGTTTGCCTAGAGGACAGAGATGTTTTATAACATAAGTCCTGATTCAGAGTATGGTTTTTCGGTTTGAAAGAAAAGCAGAAAAAACTCTCGCCTGTAAAATTTGATTTATGATGATTACGATAAAATCGAAATTAGGGCTCTATATGTTTATATGTTTTTCAGTTTTCTTCAATAACAAATAAATATAATAATTAACTAGGAATTGTTAAAACCATCTTGAAGTAATGAAAAATTTACTAAAAATAATCAGTTTTTTTGTGTTTTCCAAATATTATATGTAAAAAAGTGGGCGTGGTTATCATCCGATTTCTCTTTTTAAATAGCAATGGAAGACTAGTTCCAAAGAACTCGTACAATACCTTACATAAGATACCTCAATATTTACCCAAGTTATCGTGATCACAGGCGGATAGACGGACGGACATGGCTAAATTAATTCCTGTTTTTATCCTGACCATTTCGGTATATGGAATTCTATGATCAACCGTTATGTTACCAAAGTGAATATACTCTGTGTGATATGCACGCTGAGTATAAAAATATGGGACTGTCTTTTCCCAAACGGGGCAAATTGTGATACCGAAATGACTAAACAAGTTATGAAATTGTTAACGCTTAAAAAACCAAAAAAAACAATCACTAATAGCTACATAGTTTTCTACCGAAATTCGATAAAAAAAACCCAAGGTACTTGACACCTTACAGGACTTCTTAGAAAAAAGAATAACCAAATACCAATTGTTTACGCGACAATTAGAAATGTCATTGACTTCTGCCAGGGCCGTACGCAGGATTTTCCCTTGAGGGTTTTCAGTAAAAATTTTTATTACTACCGGATTAAGGAATACTGTGTTCAAAGGAAGAGTTAGCTGGTCGGAGGAGGGTGGGTGTATCTAGCGGGCGCTAAAACTAATTTCAATAACAAAAACGAAATATCTTAAAATATGATTACTTTATAATTTGTCTTTGTTAAACAAAAATCACATTTTAGTTCCATATTTTAAAACTAATAATCTTTCAATAGGGCCACTCGTCGGGGTACAGAGAAAAATTCTTTTAATACCAATTCAACGTCGACCTCTAAATTGCGATGAATATTAAGTGCAGCAAGACCATTAAGGCGGTCTTCAGTCATTGTTGATCTTAAATAAGTCTTAAGACGACGCAAAGTTGAAAATGTTCGATTTTCTGCAGTCGTAACAGGCAAAACAGCCAGAATTCTCAAAATTTTATATACCTTGGGAAAAGCATCAATACTACAAATATCAAGGGCTTCTAAAGAATTCTTGATCTTCATACCCGCTATGCGCTTGCTCCACAACTGTGCCTCACTCGTCCATATTGCTGGCAATGAGTCTTGTAAAATAGATTCATATGTCTTGAATAGCTTACAACAAGACTCTATATCAAAATCTTCTGTTTTGTCTGGGAAGAGACAAGTGAAATTAGATAAAATGTCTCCGTGTTTCAAAAATCTATCTTGCAAATGCGTTATGAAAAGATCCAAGCAAGGGATGTAAATTGCAATTCTATAGTACTCTTCAATGGAAAGCCGCAAATTCGTGCGTGCAAGGCTTGGTTTCCGAATTTCAATATCGTACTCATCACATATAACCAATGCTGCTTGAAAAATGGTTTGAAAATTCTTTTCCGCAAGTTCCCTCCTCGATACCAAAATATTTCTTGCAGCATCTGCTAGCACCACTACTTCGCCTAAATCCTGATTTACACTTTGTAGAGCGCGACTCAATGTCAAGGTCAAGAAATGGACTGACGTTAGTACTTGCAGTGTGATCTTAAATAAAAAATAAGATTTAATTTGATAAATTGACCTTACCCTATAATGCAGTGAATACAAGCATCACTGCATAGTTTGCCTCGATCTTTGGCTGTCGGCTAAGCAGTTTCCTGATAATACTCAATAATTACTATTTGTTTTGCGAAAATTGCTTATACTCCTATAACAAAGGAGACTAGGGTTCAATTTTTGAAAGTAATGCTTTGAAAATACTATGCAGTGATGCATTATCGAGCAGGCCCATATTGTTTTTACTATACCTGAAATACCAATGTTTTGATTTCTGACATCAACTGAAAAGTTGCTGATGCTGTTGAGTTCCTCCATGTAGCTGAAGTATTTTGTAAGGCGGAGACAACTGCAGGCTGTAAATAAAGGTAAGTCGCTACAGCTTCATGCTGCTCAACCTATCTTGTGGCACAATGACTTTTTAATTTTATGTTCTTCGTCAAATTTTGTTCAGCGTCAATAGCCTTTTGTAGAGAAAGTTGCCTCTTTGGATATTTAAAAAATCCGTAAACACTCTTGATGGTGCCTATGCAATTTTTTATTTAATTACTTTTGCACGCGTCATTAACAGCTAAGTTTAAACTGTGCGAAGCGCAATGGGAATAATTGGCTAGCGGATATATGGCTTTGACGTAACTCTGCGCACAATGGAGTTCATCACTCATAGACCTAGCTCCTTCATATCCTTGCCCACCTAAATATGTAAGGTCGATGCCAGAAGATTCAAGAAAATTTATTAGAGTTTCCGCTAATCCTTTTCCAGAGAAATCGGTCACAGGTGTGAATGTCAAGAAACTTTCACAAATTTTATGAGTACGTTCGTCAGTGTCCAAATATCTTATACAAATCGACATTTATTCAACGCCTGAAATATCTGAAGTCTCGTCCGCTAATATTAAAAAAGCTTGCGATCTATTCACTTTTCAATAATTTGTTTTTGTATCAATGAGAAGCAAGTAAAACTAAACTCATTTTGAATACGAGGGCTTGTGTACGTAGCGTTTTTCGATGATGACTCCAAATGTTTTTCAGTTAATTCGACATCACCCTTAGCCCGAAAGTTTCCATCGTTGTTGAGTGGTTCACTAGAAGTTATCCTGCCATTTTCTTCCGATCCACGCAATGCTATACCCTGTCTACCGCACAAAATTATGGTATCGATAATGGGAACTAAAAATGTTTTGCTCTTTGCATCTAAATCCAACTTTTGTTGTGATAGTTGCAAATCTATTGGTAAATTTTTTTCTTGGTCAATACTAGCTTACATAGTCGACTGTAGTAGTGCTTTTTTGTGATAATCTGTGGATTGATGTTTGTTGAATGCCTCTAACGCGTTTTTCCAGTTCCGGAATGGTATTAGTACCAATTGTCCCAATATTTTTTTATTAGCTCCCCCTTCGCGCACATCAAATAATACGTAACATTTACAAAAATCACCATCTTCCTTTCCTGAATAGGCTAACCATGTGTACTTCTGCAGCCAAACGAATTGAAATTTCAAATTTCGTTGCTCAGATGCAGGAAACTCATAATTTGATGGAGACTCAATACTGTCAGCTGTTGACTTATTGACAATCAAGCTAATGTCAAATTGATTGACTGCTGCCAAACGTTTTGTTGTAGTTGGTTCAGGAGTTACAGATGGTGAAGCTACTATTTCGGAGACTGACGATTGTTGCTCTGTAGATTTTGGTGTTGTGGTGTTGGTTATTTCATTACGTTCATTCACCTGAATTGTTTCAATGATGCATAAAGATTTAGAAAAGTAAGATCTTAATAAAAACAGGTAAGGGTGTCTAAGTTCGGATGTAACTGAACATTGTAAGGAGTGCGTTTGAAAAAAATTTCACCTTTATTTTATTCAACAAGTTTTTTCCTAGTTATTTGATTTGAATATTTTTTTCGTAGTATGATTAGAAATAAATGTCAAAAAAAAAACATGAAAAAGAAAACCATCACCGTTTTTCAGAAGAACCCCAATATTTCAGGCAGAAAACTAGCGCAGAAGGTGGGATGTTCCGAGTTTTTTGTCCGTAAAGCAAAAAAGGAAGCTGGTCTCAAAACGTTCAAGGTTCAAAAAGTTCCAGACAGAAACTCTGTGAAGAATGTGGAAGCAAAAAATCGCGTTAAAAAACTAAAAATTTGTTTCTTTGAAAAATTCAATTGCTGCATCATGGACGACGAGAAGTATGTTTTAGCCGACTTTTCGCAGCTTCCAGGCCAGGAGTTTTACACAGCAGACCCGCGCGGGACGAAAAGTTTAAGTCAAAAAGGCAGTCAAAATTTCCTCGTAAATTCCTAGTTTGGCAAGCAATCTGCAGCTGTGGAGAAAAGAGGAGTGCTTTTGTAACTACGGGAACAATAAAGTCCCAAATATACATTGAAGAATGCTTAGAAAAAAGAGTAAAGCCTTTCCTAAGACGACATAAGGTTGATCCTGTTCTTGTCATTATAGCAAATTGGCTTTGGAATGGTATTCAAAAAATAATGTACTTTTGGTGCCTCGAGAAGAAAATCCGCCCAACTATCCAGAACTCAGGCTAATTGAAAGATACTGGGCATTGGTCAAAAAGAAACTAAAGCAACTAAAAAAGTAGCAAGGAATGCCAAAGACTTTTCGGGAAAAGTGGAGTTCAGCAGCTCGAAAAGTGTCAAATACTACTATAAAATTATTAATGGAAGAGGTGCCGGAAAAGTTAAAACGATTTTTACAACAATATTAGTGACAAAGTTGTTGGTAAAACTTGTAATTAAAAGGACAAATAACAGCTAGTTTTATTTTCAAAATCGGACAACTAGTTTACGATATTTGTCATAATTAGTAAATGACAATTTTTTCAAACGCACTCTTTATACTAAGCGTGAGTCTCAATTGTACAGTTCATTTTAGATAAATAACTTCTCTAATCCTGCTGAGGCACATTTTAAACACGAACGGGGTTATTAACACATTACTTTACAGCTTTACAGCTTTTACTAGAAACATGCTTATTATATGCATCTAAAAACTTTTACAAATTTTTTATATAAAAGAGGACCTGGTCCTTTAACCGATTTAGTAAAATTTACTGAATATAGTTTCTGTTATAAGTCTCAAACAAAACAGGAAGCTTCTGGTGTTTGCCTAGAGGACAGAGATGTTTTATAACATAAGTCCTGATTCAGAGTATGGTTTTTCGGTTTGAAAGAAAAGCAGAAAAAACTCTCGCCTGTAAAATTTGATTTATGATGATTACGATAAAATCGAAATTAGGGCTCTATATGTTTATATGTTTTTCAGTTTTCTTCAATAACAAATAAATATAATAATTAACTAGGAATTGTTAAAACCATCTTGAAGTAATGAAAAATTTACTAAAAATAATCAGTTTTTTTGTGTTTTCCAAATATTATATGTAAAAAAGTGGGCGTGGTTATCATCCGATTTCTCTTTTTAAATAGCAATGGAAGACTAGTTCCAAAGAACTCGTACAATACCTTACATAAGATACCTCAATATTTACCCAAGTTATCGTGATCACAGGCGGATAGACGGACGGACATGGCTAAATTAATTCCTGTTTTTATCCTGACCATTTCGGTATATGGAATTCTATGATCAACCGTTATGTTACCAAAGTGAATATACTCTGTGTGATATGCACGCTGAGTATAAAAATATGGGACTGTCGTTTCCCAAACGGGGCAAATTGTGATACCGAAATGACTAAACAAGTTATGAAATTGTTAACGCTTAAAAAACAAAAAAAAACAATCACTAATAGCTACATAATTTTCTACCGAAATTCGATAAAAAAAACCCAAGGTACTTGACACCTTACAGGACTTCTTAGAAAAAAGAATAACCAAATACCAATTGTTTACGCGACAATTAGAAATGTAATTGACTTCTGCCAAGGCCGTACGCAGGATTTTCCCTTGGGGGTTTTCAGTAAAAATTATTATTACTACCGGATTAAGGAATACTGTGTTCAAAGGAAGAGTTAGCTGGTAGGAGGAGGGTGGGTGTATCTAGCGGGCGCTAAAACTAATTTCAATAACAAAAACGAAATATCTTAAAATATGATTACTTTATAATTTGTCTTTGTTAAACAAAAATCACATTTTAGTTCCATATTTTAAAACTAATAATCTTTCAATAGGGCCACTCGTCGGGGTATAGAGAAAAATTCTTTTAATACCAATTCAACGTCGACCTCTAAATTGCGATGAATATTAAGTGCAGCAAGACCATTAAGGCGGTCTTCACTCATTGTTCATCTTAAATAAGTCTTAAGACGACGCAAAGTTGAAAATGTTCGATTTTCTGCAGTCGTAACAGGCAAAACAGCCAGAATTCTCAAAATTTTATATACCTTGGGAAAAGCATCAATACTACAAATATCAAGGGCTTCTAAAAAATTCTTGATCTTCATACCCGCTATGCGCTTGCTCCACAACTGTGCCTCACTCGTCCATATTGCTGGCAATGAGTCTTGTAAAATAGATTCATATGTCTTGAATAGCTTACAACAAGACTCTATATCAAAATCTTCTGTTTTGTCTGGGAAGAGACAAGTGAAATTAGATAAAATGTCTCCGTGTTTCAAAAATCTATCTTGCAAATGCGTTATGAAAAGATCCAAGCAAGGGATGTAAATTGCAATTCTATAGTACTCTTCAATGGAAAGCCGCAAATTCGTGCGTGCAAGGCTTGGTTTCCGAATTTCAATATCGTACTATTCACATATAACCAATGCTGCTTGAAAAATGGTTTGAAAATTTTTTTCCGCAAGTTCCCTCCTCGATACCAAAATATTTCTTGCAGCATCTGCTAGCACCACTACTTCGCCTAAATCCTGATTTACACTTTGTAGAGCGCGACTCAATGTCAAGGTCAAGAAATGGACTGACGTGAGTACTTGCAGTGTGATCTTAAATAAAAAATAAGATTTAATTTGATAAATTGACCTTACCCTATAATGCAGTGAATACAAGCATCACTGCATAGTTTGCCTCGATCTTTGGCTGTCGGCTAAGCAGTTTCCTGATAATACTCAATAATTACTATTTGTTTTGCGAAAATTGCTTATACTCCTATAACAAAGGAGACTAGGGTTCAATTTTTGAAAGTAATGCTTTGAAAATACAATGCAGTGATGCATTATCGAGCAGGCCCATATTGTTTTTACTATACCTGAAATACCAATGTTTTGATTGCTGACATCAACTGAAAAGTTGCTGATGCTGTTGAGTTCCTCCATGTAGCTGAAGTATTTTGTAAGGCGGAGACAACTGTAGGCTGTAAATAAAGGTAAGTCGCTACAGCTTCATGCTGCTCAACCTATCTTGTGGCACAATGACTTTTTAATTTTATGTTCTTCATCAAATTTTGTTCAGCGTCAATAGCCTTTTGTAGAGAAAGTTGCCTCTTTGGATATTTAAAAAATCCGTAAACACTCTTGATGGTGCCTATGCAATTTTTTATTTAATTACTTTTGCACGCGTCATTAACAGCTAAGTTTAAACTGTGCGAAGCGCAATGGGAATAATTGGCTAGCGGATATATGTCTTTAACGTAACTCTGCGCACAATGGAGTTCATCACTCATAGACCTAGCTCCTTCATATCCTTGCCCACCTAAATATGTAAGGTCGATGCCAGAAGATTCAAGAAAATTTATTAGAGTTTCCGCTAATCCTTTTCCAGAGAAATCGGTCACAGGTGTGAATGTCAAGAAACTTTCACAAATTTTATGAGTACGTTCGTCAGTGTCCAAATATCTTATACAAATCGACATTTATTCAACGCCTGAAATATCTGAAGTCTCGTCCGCTAATATTGAAAAAGCTTGCGATCTATTCACTTTTCAATAATTTGTTTTTGTATCAATGAGAAGCAAGTAAAAATAAACTCATTTTGAATACGAGGGCTTGTGTACGTAGCGTTTTTCGATGATGACTCCAAATGTTTTTCAATTCGACATCACCCTTAGCCCGAAAGTTTCCATCGTTGTTGAGTGGTTCACTAGAAGTTATCCTGCCATTTTCTTCCGATCCACGCAATGCTATACCCTGTCTACCGCACAAAATTATGGTATCGAAAATGGGAACTAAAAATGTTTTGCTCTTTGCAATTAAATCCAACTTTTGTTGTGATAGTTGCAAATCTATTGGTAAATTTTTTTCTTGGTCAATACTAGCTTACATAGTCGACTGTAGTAGTGCTTTTTTGTGATAATCTGTGGATTGATGTTTGTTGAATGCCTCTAACGCGTTTTTCCAGTTCCGGAATGGTATTAGTACCAATTGTCCCAATATTTTTTTATTAGCTCCCCCTTCGCGCACATCAAATAATACGTAACATTTACAAAAATCACCATCTTCCTTTCCTGAATAGGCTAACCATGTGTACTTCTGCAGCCAAACGAATTGAAATTCGTTGCGCAGATGCAGGAAACTCATAATTTGATGGAGACTCAATACTGTCAGCTGTTGACTTATTGACAATCAAGCTAATGTCAAATTGATTGACTGCTGCCAAACGTTTTGTTGTAGTTGGTTCAGGAGTTACAGATGGTGAAGCTACTATTTCGAAGACTGACGATTGTTGCTCTGTAGATTTTGGTGTTGTGGTGTTGGTTATTTCATTACGTTCATTCACCTGAATTGTTTCAATGATGCATAAAGATATAGAAAAGTAAGATCTTAATAAAAACAGGTAAGGGTGTCTAAGATCGGATGTAACTGAACATTGTAAGGAGTGCGTTTGAAAAAAATTTCACCTTTATTTTATTCAACAAAATTTTTCCTAATTATTTGATTTGAATATTGTTTTCGTAGTATGATTAGAAATAAATGTCAAAAAAAAAACATGAAAAAGAAAACCATCACCGTTTTTCAGAAGAACTCCAATATTTCAGGCAGAAAACTAGCGCAGAAGGTGGGATGTTCCGAGTTTTTTGTCCGTAAAGCAAAAAAGGAAGCTGGTCTCAAAACGTTCAAGGTTCAAAAAGTTCCAGACAGAAACTCTGTGAAGAATGTGGAAGCAAAAAATCGCGTTAAAAAACTAAAAATTTGTTTCTTTGAAAAATTCAATTGCTGCATCATGGACGACGAGAAGTATGTTTTAGCCGACTTTTCGCAGCTTCCAGGCCAGGAGTTTTACACAGCAGACCCGCGCGGGACGAAAAGTTTAAGTCAAAAAGGCAGTCAAAATTTCCTCGTAAATTCCTAGTTTGGCAAGCAATCTGCAGCTGTGGAGAAAAGAGGAGTGCTTTTGTAACTACGGGAACAATAAAGTCCCAAATATACATTGAAGAATGCTTAGAAAAAAGAGTAAAGCCTTTCCTAAGACGACATAAGGTTGATCCTTTTTTTGGCCTGACCTAGCTTCTTGTCATTATAGCAAATTGGCTTTGGAATGGTATTCAAAAAATAATGTAAAAACGATTTTTACAACAATATTAGTGACAAAGTTGTTGGTAAAACTTGTAATTAAAAGGACAAATAACAGCTAGTTTTATTTTCAAAATCGGACAACTAGTTTACGATATTTGTCATAATTAGTAAATGACAATTTTTTCAAACGCACTCTTTATACTAAGCGTGAGTCTCAATTGTACAGTTCATTTTAGATAAATAACTTCTCTAATCCTGCTGAGGCACATTTTAAACACGAACGGGGTTATTAACACATTACTTTACAGCTTTACAGCTTTTACTAGAAACATGCTTATTATATGCATCTAAAAACTTTTACAAATTTTTTATATAAAAGAGGACCTGGTCCTTTAACCGATTTAGTAAAATTTACTGAATATAGTTTCTGTTATAAGTCTCAAACAAAACAGGAAGCTTCTGGTGTTTGCCTAGAGGACAGAGATGTTTTATAACATAAGTCCTGATTCAGAGTATGGTTTTTCGGTTTGAAAGAAAAGCAGAAAAAACTCTCGCCTGTAAAATTTGATTTATGATGATTACGATAAAATCGAAATTAGGGCTCTATATGTTTATATGTTTTTCAGTTTTCTTCAATAACAAATAAATATAATAATTAACTAGGAATTGTTAAAACCATCTTGAAGTAATGAAAAATTTACTAAAAATAATCAGTTTTTTTGTGTTTTCCAAATATTATATGTAAAAAAGTGGGCGTGGTTATCATCCGATTTCTCTTTTTAAATAGCAATGGAAGACTAGTTCCAAAGAACTCGTACAATACCTTACATAAGATACCTCAATATTTACCCAAGTTATCGTGATCACAGGCGGATAGACGGACGGACATGGCTAAATTAATTCCTGTTTTTATCCTGACCATTTCGGTATATGGAATTCTATGATCAACCGTTATGTTACCAAAGTGAATATACTCTGTGTGATATGCACGCTGAGTATAAAAATATGGGACTGTCGTTTCCCAAACGGGGCAAATTGTGATACCGAAATGACTAAACAAGTTATGAAATTGTTAACGCTTAAAAAACAAAAAAAAACAATCACTAATAGCTACATAATTTTCTACCGAAATTCGATAAAAAAAACCCAAGGTACTTGACACCTTACAGGACTTCTTAGAAAAAAGAATAACCAAATACCAATTGTTTACGCGACAATTAGAAATGTAATTGACTTCTGCCAAGGCCGTACGCAGGATTTTCCCTTGGGGGTTTTCAGTAAAAATTATTATTACTACCGGATTAAGGAATACTGTGTTCAAAGGAAGAGTTAGCTGGTAGGAGGAGGGTGGGTGTATCTAGCGGGCGCTAAAACTAATTTCAATAACAAAAACGAAATATCTTAAAATATGATTACTTTATAATTTGTCTTTGTTAAACAAAAATCACATTTTAGTTCCATATTTTAAAACTAATAATCTTTCAATAGGGCCACTCGTCGGGGTATAGAGAAAAATTCTTTTAATACCAATTCAACGTCGACCTCTAAATTGCGATGAATATTAAGTGCAGCAAGACCATTAAGGCGGTCTTCACTCATTGTTCATCTTAAATAAGTCTTAAGACGACGCAAAGTTGAAAATGTTCGATTTTCTGCAGTCGTAACAGGCAAAACAGCCAGAATTCTCAAAATTTTATATACCTTGGGAAAAGCATCAATACTACAAATATCAAGGGCTTCTAAAAAATTCTTGATCTTCATACCCGCTATGCGCTTGCTCCACAACTGTGCCTCACTCGTCCATATTGCTGGCAATGAGTCTTGTAAAATAGATTCATATGTCTTGAATAGCTTACAACAAGACTCTATATCAAAATCTTCTGTTTTGTCTGGGAAGAGACAAGTGAAATTAGATAAAATGTCTCCGTGTTTCAAAAATCTATCTTGCAAATGCGTTATGAAAAGATCCAAGCAAGGGATGTAAATTGCAATTCTATAGTACTCTTCAATGGAAAGCCGCAAATTCGTGCGTGCAAGGCTTGGTTTCCGAATTTCAATATCGTACTATTCACATATAACCAATGCTGCTTGAAAAATGGTTTGAAAATTTTTTTCCGCAAGTTCCCTCCTCGATACCAAAATATTTCTTGCAGCATCTGCTAGCACCACTACTTCGCCTAAATCCTGATTTACACTTTGTAGAGCGCGACTCAATGTCAAGGTCAAGAAATGGACTGACGTGAGTACTTGCAGTGTGATCTTAAATAAAAAATAAGATTTAATTTGATAAATTGACCTTACCCTATAATGCAGTGAATACAAGCATCACTGCATAGTTTGCCTCGATCTTTGGCTGTCGGCTAAGCAGTTTCCTGATAATACTCAATAATTACTATTTGTTTTGCGAAAATTGCTTATACTCCTATAACAAAGGAGACTAGGGTTCAATTTTTGAAAGTAATGCTTTGAAAATACAATGCAGTGATGCATTATCGAGCAGGCCCATATTGTTTTTACTATACCTGAAATACCAATGTTTTGATTGCTGACATCAACTGAAAAGTTGCTGATGCTGTTGAGTTCCTCCATGTAGCTGAAGTATTTTGTAAGGCGGAGACAACTGTAGGCTGTAAATAAAGGTAAGTCGCTACAGCTTCATGCTGCTCAACCTATCTTGTGGCACAATGACTTTTTAATTTTATGTTCTTCATCAAATTTTGTTCAGCGTCAATAGCCTTTTGTAGAGAAAGTTGCCTCTTTGGATATTTAAAAAATCCGTAAACACTCTTGATGGTGCCTATGCAATTTTTTATTTAATTACTTTTGCACGCGTCATTAACAGCTAAGTTTAAACTGTGCGAAGCGCAATGGGAATAATTGGCTAGCGGATATATGTCTTTAACGTAACTCTGCGCACAATGGAGTTCATCACTCATAGACCTAGCTCCTTCATATCCTTGCCCACCTAAATATGTAAGGTCGATGCCAGAAGATTCAAGAAAATTTATTAGAGTTTCCGCTAATCCTTTTCCAGAGAAATCGGTCACAGGTGTGAATGTCAAGAAACTTTCACAAATTTTATGAGTACGTTCGTCAGTGTCCAAATATCTTATACAAATCGACATTTATTCAACGCCTGAAATATCTGAAGTCTCGTCCGCTAATATTGAAAAAGCTTGCGATCTATTCACTTTTCAATAATTTGTTTTTTTATCAATGAGAAGCAAGTAAAAATAAACTCATTTTGAATACGAGGGCTTGTGTACGTAGCGTTTTTCGATGATGACTCCAAATGTTTTTCAATTCGACATCACCCTTAGCCCGAAAGTTTCCATCGTTGTTGAGTGGTTCACTAGAAGTTATCCTGCCATTTTCTTCCGATCCACGCAATGCTATACCCTGTCTACCGCACAAAATTATGGTATCGATAATGGGAACTAAAAATGTTTTGCTCTTTGCAATTAAATCCAACTTTTGTTGTGATAGTTGCAAATCTATTGGTAAATTTTTTTCTTGGTCAATACTAGCTTACATAGTCGACTGTAGTAGTGCTTTTTTGTGATAATCTGTGGATTGATGTTTGTTGAATGCCTCTAACGCGTTTTTCCAGTTCCGGAATGGTATTAGTACCAATTGTCCCAATATTTTTTTATTAGCTCCCCCTTCGCGCACATCAAATAATACGTAACATTTACAAAAATCACCATCTTCCTTTCCTGAATAGGCTAACCATGTGTACTTCTGCAGCCAAACGAATTGAAATTTCAAATTTCGTTGCGCAGATGCAGGAAACTCATAATTTGATGGAGACTCAATACTGTCAGCTGTTGACTTATTGACAATCAAGCTAATGTCAAATTGATTGACTGCTGCCAAACGTTTTGTTGTAGTTGGTTCAGGAGTTACAGATGGTGAAGCTACTATTTTGAAGACTGACGATTGTTGCTCTGTAGATTTTGGTGTTGTGGTGTTGGTTATTTCATTACGTTCATTCACCTGAATTGTTTCAATGATGCATAAAGATTTAGAAAAGTAAGATCTTAATAAAAACAGGTAAGGGTGTCTAAGATCGGATGTAACTGAACATTGTAAGGAGTGCGTTTGAAAAAAATTTCACCTTTATTTTATTCAACAAAATTTTTCCTAATTATTTGATTTGAATATTGTTTTCGTAGTATGATTAGAAATAAATGTCAAAAAAAAAACATGAAAAAGAAAACCATCACCGTTTTTCAGAAGAACCCCAATATTTCAGGCAGAAAACTAGCGCAGAAGGTGGGATGTTCCGAGTTTTTTGTCCGTAAAGCAAAAAAGGAAGCTGGTCTCAAAACGTTCAAGGTTCAAAAAGTTCCAGACAGAAACTCTGTGAAGAATGTGGAAGCAAAAAATCGCGTTAAAAAACTAAAAATTTGTTTCTTTGAAAAATTCAATTGCTGCATCATGGACGACGAGAAGTATGTTTTAGCCGACTTTTCGCAGCTTCCAGGCCAAGAGTTTTACACAGCAGACCCGCGCGGGACGAAAAGTTTAAGTCAAAAAGGCAGTCAAAATTTCCTCGTAAATTCCTAGTTTGGCAAGCAATCTGCAGCTGTGGAGAAAAGAGGAGTGCTTTTGTAACTACGGGAACAATAAAGTCCCAAATATACATTGAAGAATGCTTAGAAAAAAGAGTAAAGCCTTTCCTAAGACGACATAAGGTTGATCCTGTTTTTGGCCTGACCTAGCTTCTTGTCATTATAGCAAATTGGCTTTGGAATGGTATTCAAAAAATAATGTACTTTTGGTGCCTCGAGAAGAAAATCCGCCCAACTATCCAGAACTCAGGCTAATTGAAAGATACTGGGCATTGGTCAAAAAGAAACTAAAGCAACTAAAAAAGTAGCAAGGAATGCCAAAGACTTTTCGGGAAAAGTGGAGTTCAGCAGCTCGAAAAGTGTCAAATACTACTATAAAATTATTAATGGAAGAGGTGCCGGAAAAGTTAAAACGATTTTTACAACAATATTAGTGACAAAGTTGTTGGTAAAACTTGTAATTAAAAGGACAAATAACAGCTAGTTTTATTTTCAAAATCGGACAACTAGTTTACGATATTTGTCATAATTAGTAAATGACAATTTTTTCAAACGCACTCTTTATACTAAGCGTGAGTCTCAATTGTACAGTTCATTTTAGATAAATAACTTCTCTAATCCTGCTGAGGCACATTTTAAACACGAACGGGGTTATTAACACATTACTTTACAGCTTTACAGCTTTTACTAGAAACATGCTTATTATATGCATCTAAAAACTTTTACAAATTTTTTATATAAAAGAGGACCTGGTCCTTTAACCGATTTAGTAAAATTTACTGAATATAGTTTCTGTTATAAGTCTCAAACAAAACAGGAAGCTTCTGGTGTTTGCCTAGAGGACAGAGATGTTTTATAACATAAGTCCTGATTCAGAGTATGGTTTTTCGGTTTGAAAGAAACGCAGAAAAAACTCTCGCCTGTAAAATTTGATTTATGATGATTACGATAAAATCGAAATTAGGGCTCTATATGTTTATATGTTTTTCAGTTTTCTTCAATAACAAATAAATATAATAATTAACTAGGAATTGTTAAAACCATCTTGAAGTAATGAAAAATTTACTAAAAATAATCAGTTTTTTTGTGTTTTCCAAATATTATATGTAAAAAAGTGGGCGTGGTTATCATCCGATTTCTCTTTTTAAATAGCAATGGAAGACTAGTTCCAAAGAACTCGTACAATACCTTACATAAGATACCTCAATATTTACCCAAGTTATCGTGATCACAGGCGGATAGACGGACGGACATGGCTAAATTAATTCCTGTTTTTATCCTGACCATTTCGGTATATGGAATTCTATGATCAACCGTTATGTTACCAAAGTGAATATACTATGTGTGATATGCACGCTGAGTATAAAAATATGGGACTGTCGTTTCCCAAACGGGGCAAATTGTGATACCGAAATGACTAAACAAGTTATGAAATTGTTAACGCTTAAAAAACAAAAAAAAACAATCACTAATAGCTACATAATTTTCTACCGAAATTCGATAAAAAAAACCCAAGGTACTTGACACCTTACAGGACTTCTTAGACAAAAGAATAACCAAATACCAATTGTTTACGCGACAATTAGAAATGTAATTGACTTCTGCCAAGGCCGTACGCAGGATTTTCCCTTGGGGGTTTTCAGTAAAAATTATTATTACTACCGGATTAAGGAATACTGTGTTCAAAGGAAGAGTTAGCTGGTCGGAGGAGGGTGGGTGTATCTAGCGGGCGCTAAAACTAATTTCAATAACAAAAACGAAATATCTTAAAATATGATTACTTTATAATTTGTCTTTGTTAAACAAAAATCACATTTTAGTTCCATATTTTAAAACTAATAATCTTTCAATAGGGCCACTCGTCGGGGATAGAGAAAAATTCTTTTAATACCAATTCAACGTCGACCTCTAAATTGCGATGAATATTAAGTGCAGCAAGACCATTAAGGCGGTCTTCACTCATTGTTGATCTTAAATAAGTCTTAAGACGACGCAAAGTTGAAAATGTTCGATTTTCTGCAGTCGTAACAGGCAAAACAGCCAGAATTCTCAAAATTTTATATACCTTGGGAAAAGCATCAATACTACAAATATCAAGGGCTTCTAAAAAATTCTTGATCTTCATACCCGCTATGCGCTTGCTCCACAACTGTGCCTCACTCGTCCATATTGCTGGCAATGAGTCTTGTAAAATAGATTCATATGTCTTGAATAGCTTACAACAAGACTCTATATCAAAATCTTCTGTTTTGTCTGGGAAGAGACAAGTGAAATTAGATAAAATGTCTCCGTGTTTCAAAAATCTATCTTGCAAATGCGTTATGAAAAGATCCAAGCAAGGGATGTAAATTGCAATTCTATAGTACTCTTCAATGGAAAGCCGCAAATTCGTGCGTGCAAGGCTTGGTTTCCGAATTTCAATATCGTACTATTCACATATAACCAATGCTGCTTGAAAAATGGTTTGAAAATTTTTTTCCGCAAGTTCCCTCCTCGATACCAAAATATTTCTTGCAGCATCTGCTAGCACCACTACTTCGCCTAAATCCTGATTTACACTTTGTAGAGCGCGACTCAATGTCAAGGTCAAGAAATGGACTGACGTGAGTACTTGCAGTGTGATCTTAAATAAAAAATAAGATTTAATTTGATAAATTGACCTTACCCTATAATGCAGTGAATACAAGCATCACTGCATAGTTTGCCTCGATCTTTGGCTGTCGGCTAAGCAGTTTCCTGATAATACTCAATAATTACTATTTGTTTTGCGAAAATTGCTTATACTCCTATAACAAAGGAGACTAGGGTTCAATTTTTGAAAGTAATGCTTTGAAAATACTATGCAGTGATGCATTATCGAGCAGGCCCATATTGTTTTTACTATACCTGAAATACCAATGTTTTGATTGCTGACATCAACTGAAAAGTTGCTGATGCTGTTGAGTTCCTCCATGTAGGCGGAGACAACTGTAGGCAGTAAATAAAGGTAAGTCGCTACAGCTTCATGCTGCTCAACCTATCTTGTGGCACAATGACTTTTTAATTTTATGTTCTTCATCAAATTTTGTTCAGCGTCAATAGCCTTTTGTAGAGAAAGTTGCCTCTTTGGATATTTAAAAAATCCGTAAACACTCTTGATGGTGCCTATGCAATTTTTTATTTAATTACTTTTGCACGCGTCATTAACAGCTAAGTTTAAACTGTGCGAAGCGCAATGGGAATAATTGGCTAGCGGATATATGTCTTTAACGTAACTCTGCGCACAATGGAGTTCATCACTCATAGACCTAGCTCCTTCATATCCTTGCCCACCTAAATATGTAAGGTCGATGCCAGAAGATTCAAGAAAATTTATTAGAGTTTCCGCTAATCCTTTTCCAGAGAAATCGGTCACAGGTGTGAATGTCAAGAAACTTTCACAAATTTTATGAGTACGTTCGTCAGTGTCCAAATATCTTATACAAATCGACATTTATTCAACGCCTGAAATATCTGAAGTCTCGTCCGTTAATATTGAAAAAGCTTGCGATCTATTCACTTTTCAATAATTTGTTTTTGTATCAATGAGAAGCAAGTAAAAATAAACTCATTTTGAATACGAGGGCTTGTGTACGTAGCGTTTTTCGATGATGACTCCAAATGTTTTTCAATTCGACATCACCCTTAGCCCGAAAGTTTCCATCGTTGTTGAGTGGTTCACTAGAAGTTATCCTGCCATTTTCTTCCGATCCACGCAATGCTATACCCTGTCTACCGCACAAAATTATGGTATCGATAATGGGAACTAAAAATGTTTTGCTCTTTGCAATTAAATCCAACTTTTGTTGTGATAGTTGCAAATCTATTGGTAAATTTTTTTCTTGGTCAATACTAGCTTACATAGTCGACTGTAGTAGTGCTTTTTTGTGATAATCTGTGGATTGATGTTTGTTGAATGCCTCTAACGCGTTTTTCCAGTTCCGGAATGGTATTAGTACCAATTGTCCCAATATTTTTTTATTAGCTCCCCCTTCGCGCACATCAAATAATACGTAACATTTACAAAAATCACCATCTTCCTTTCCTGAATAGGCTAACCATGTGTACTTCTGCAGCCAAACGAATTGAAATTTCAAATTTCGTTGCGCAGATGCAGGAAACTCATAATTTGATGGAGACTCAATACTGTCAGCTGTTGACTTATTGACAATCAAGCTAATGTCAAATTGATTGACTGCTGCCAAACGTTTTGTTGTAGTTGGTTCAGGAGTTACAGATGGTGAAGCTACTATTTCGAAGACTGACGATTGTTGCTCTGTAGATTTTGGTGTTGTGGTGTTGGTTATTTCATTACGTTCATTCACCTGAATTGTTTCAATGATGCATAAAGATTTAGAAAAGTAAGATCTTAATAAAAACAGGTAAGGGTGTCTAAGATCGGATGTAACTGAACATTGTAAGGAGTGCGTTTGAAAAAAATTTCACCTTTATTTTATTCAACAACATTTTTCCTAATTATTTGATTTGAATATTGTTTTCGTAGTATGATTAGAAATAAATGTCAAAAAAAAAACATGAAAAAGAAAACCATCACCGTTTTTCAGAAGAACCCCAATATTTCAGGCAGAAAACTAGCGCAGAAGGTGGGATGTTCCGAGTTTTTTGTCCGTAAAGCAAAAAAGGAAGCTGGTCTCAAAACGTTCAAGGTTCAAAAAGTTCCAGACAGAAACTCTGTGAAGAATGTGGAAGCAAAAAATCGCGTTAAAAAACTAAAAATTTGTTTCTTTGAAAAATTCAATTGCTGCATCATGGACGACGAGAAGTATGTTTTAGCCGACTTTTCGCAGCTTCCAGGCCAGGAGTTTTACACAGCAGACCCGCGCGGGACGAAAAGTTTAAGTCAAAAAGGCAGTCAAAATTTCCTCGTAAATTCCTAGTTTGGCAAGCAATCTGCAGCTGTGGAGAAAAGAGGAGTGCTTTTGTAACTACGGGAACAATAAAGTCCCAAATATACATTGAAGAATGCTTAGAAAAAAGAGTAAAGCCTTTCCTAAGACGACATAAGGTTGATCCTTTTTTTGGCCTGACCTAGCTTCTTGTCATTATAGCTAATTGGCTTTGGAATGGTATTCAAAAAATAATGTAAAAACGATTTTTACAACAATATTAGTGACAAAGTTGTTGGTAAAACTTGTAATTAAAAGGACAAATAACAGCTAGTTTTATTTTCAAAATCGGACAACTAGTTTACGATATTTGTCATAATTAGTAAATGACAATTTTTTCAAACGCACTCTTTATACTAAGCGTGAGTCTCAATTGTACAGTTCATTTTAGATAAATAACTTCTCTAATCCTGCTGAGGCACATTTTAAACACGAACGGGGTTATTAACACATTACTTTACAGCTTTACAGCTTTTACTAGAAACATACTTATTATATGCATCTAAAAACTTTTACAAATTTTTTATATAAAAGAGGACCTGGTCCTTTAACCGATTTAGTAAAATTTACTGAATATAGTTTCTGTTATAAGTCTCAAACAAAACAGGAAGCTTCTGGTGTTTGCCTAGAGGACAGAGATGTTTTATAACATAAGTCCTGATTCAGAGTATGGTTTTTCGGTTTGAAAGAAACGCAGAAAAAACTCTCGCCTGTAAAATTTGATTTATGATGATTACGATAAAATCGAAATTAGGGCTCTATATGTTTATATGTTTTTCAGTTTTCTTCAATAACAAATAAATATAATAATTAACTAGGAATTGTTAAAACCATCTTGAAGTAATGAAAAATTTACTAAAAATAATCAGTTTTTTTGTGTTTTCCAAATATTATATGTAAAAAAGTGGGCGTGGTTATCATCCGATTTCTCTTTTTAAATAGCAATGGAAGACTAGTTCCAAAGAACTCGTACAATACCTTACATAAGATACCTCAATATTTACCCAAGTTATCGTGATCACAGGCGGATAGACGGACGGACATGGCTAAATTAATTCCTGTTTTTATCCTGACCATTTCGGTATATGGAATTCTATGATCAACCGTTATGTTACCAAAGTGAATATACTATGTGTGATATGCACGCTGAGTATAAAAATATGGGACTGTCGTTTCCCAAACGGGGCAAATTGTGATACCGAAATGACTAAACAAGTTATGAAATTGTTAACGCTTAAAAAACAAAAAAAAACAATCACTAATAGCTACATAATTTTCTACCGAAATTCGATAAAAAAAACCCAAGGTACTTGACACCTTACAGGACTTCTTAGACAAAAGAATAACCAAATACCAATTGTTTACGCGACAATTAGAAATGTAATTGACTTCTGCCAAGGCCGTACGCAGGATTTTCCCTTGGGGGTTTTCAGTAAAAATTATTATTACTACCGGATTAAGGAATACTGTGTTCAAAGGAAGAGTTAGCTGGTCGGAGGAGGGTGGGTGTATCTAGCGGGCGCTAAAACTAATTTCAATAACAAAAACGAAATATCTTAAAATATGATTACTTTATAATTTGTCTTTGTTAAACAAAAATCACATTTTAGTTCCATATTTTAAAACTAATAATCTTTCAATAGGGCCACTCGTCGGGGATAGAGAAAAATTCTTTTAATACCAATTCAACGTCGACCTCTAAATTGCGATGAATATTAAGTGCAGCAAGACCATTAAGGCGGTCTTCACTCATTGTTGATCTTAAATAAGTCTTAAGACGACGCAAAGTTGAAAATGTTCGATTTTCTGCAGTCGTAACAGGCAAAACAGCCAGAATTCTCAAAATTTTATATACCTTGGGAAAAGCATCAATACTACAAATATCAAGGGCTTCTAAAAAATTCTTGATCTTCATACCCGCTATGCGCTTGCTCCACAACTGTGCCTCACTCGTCCATATTGCTGGCAATGAGTCTTGTAAAATAGATTCATATGTCTTGAATAGCTTACAACAAGACTCTATATCAAAATCTTCTGTTTTGTCTGGGAAGAGACAAGTGAAATTAGATAAAATGTCTCCGTGTTTCAAAAATCTATCTTGCAAATGCGTTATGAAAAGATCCAAGCAAGGGATGTAAATTGCAATTCTATAGTACTCTTCAATGGAAAGCCGCAAATTCGTGCGTGCAAGGCTTGGTTTCCGAATTTCAATATCGTACTATTCACATATAACCAATGCTGCTTGAAAAATGGTTTGAAAATTTTTTTCCGCAAGTTCCCTCCTCGATACCAAAATATTTCTTGCAGCATCTGCTAGCACCACTACTTCGCCTAAATCCTGATTTACACTTTGTAGAGCGCGACTCAATGTCAAGGTCAAGAAATGGACTGACGTGAGTACTTGCAGTGTGATCTTAAATAAAAAATAAGATTTAATTTGATAAATTGACCTTACCCTATAATGCAGTGAATACAAGCATCACTGCATAGTTTGCCTCGATCTTTGGCTGTCGGCTAAGCAGTTTCCTGATAATACTCAATAATTACTATTTGTTTTGCGAAAATTGCTTATACTCCTATAACAAAGGAGACTAGGGTTCAATTTTTGAAAGTAATGCTTTGAAAATACTATGCAGTGATGCATTATCGAGCAGGCCCATATTGTTTTTACTATACCTGAAATACCAATGTTTTGATTGCTGACATCAACTGAAAAGTTGCTGATGCTGTTGAGTTCCTCCATGTAGCTGAAGTATTTTGTAAGGCGGAGACAACTGTAGGCAGTAAATAAAGGTAAGTCGCTACAGCTTCATGCTGCTCAACCTATCTTGTGGCACAATGACTTTTTAATTTTATGTTCTTCATCAAATTTTGTTCAGCGTCAATAGCCTTTTGTAGAGAAAGTTGCCTCTTTGGATATTTAAAAAATCCGTAAACACTCTTGATGGTGCCTATGCAATTTTTTATTTAATTACTTTTGCACGCGTCATTAACAGCTAAGTTTAAACTGTGCGAAGCGCAATGGGAATAATTGGCTAGCGGATATATGTCTTTAACGTAACTCTGCGCACAATGGAGTTCATCACTCATAGACCTAGCTCCTTCATATCCTTGCCCACCTAAATATGTAAGGTCGATGCCAGAAGATTCAAGAAAATTTATTAGAGTTTCCGCTAATCCTTTTCCAGAGAAATCGGTCACAGGTGTGAATGTCAAGAAACTTTCACAAATTTTATGAGTACGTTCGTCAGTGTCCAAATATCTTATACAAATCGACATTTATTCAACGCCTGAAATATCTGAAGTCTCGTCCGTTAATATTGAAAAAGCTTGCGATCTATTCACTTTTCAATAATTTGTTTTTGTATCAATGAGAAGCAAGTAAAAATAAACTCATTTTGAATACGAGGGCTTGTGTACGTAGCGTTTTTCGATGATGACTCCAAATGTTTTTCAATTCGACATCACCCTTAGCCCGAAAGTTTCCATCGTTGTTGAGTGGTTCACTAGAAGTTATCCTGCCATTTTCTTCCGATCCACGCAATGCTATACCCTGTCTACCGCACAAAATTATGGTATCGATAATGGGAACTAAAAATGTTTTGCTCTTTGCAATTAAATCCAACTTTTGTTGTGATAGTTGCAAATCTATTGGTAAATTTTTTTCTTGGTCAATACTAGCTTACATAGTCGACTGTAGTAGTGCTTTTTTGTGATAATCTGTGGATTGATGTTTGTTGAATGCCTCTAACGCGTTTTTCCAGTTCCGGAATGGTATTAGTACCAATTGTCCCAATATTTTTTTATTAGCTCCCCCTTCGCGCACATCAAATAATACGTAACATTTACAAAAATCACCATCTTCCTTTCCTGAATAGGCTAACCATGTGTACTTCTGCAGCCAAACGAATTGAAATTTCAAATTTCGTTGCGCAGATGCAGGAAACTCATAATTTGATGGAGACTCAATACTGTCAGCTGTTGACTTATTGACAATCAAGCTAATGTCAAATTGATTGACTGCTGCCAAACGTTTTGTTGTAGTTGGTTCAGGAGTTACAGATGGTGAAGCTACTATTTCGAAGACTGACGATTGTTGCTCTGTAGATTTTGGTGTTGTGGTGTTGGTTATTTCATTACGTTCATTCACCTGAATTGTTTCAATGATGCATAAAGATTTAGAAAAGTAAGATCTTAATAAAAACAGGTAAGGGTGTCTAAGATCGGATGTAACTGAATATTGTAAGGAGTGCGTTTGAAAAAAATTTCACCTTTATTTTATTCAACAACATTTTTCCTAATTATTTGATTTGAATATTGTTTTCGTAGTATGATTAGAAATAAATGTCAAAAAAAAACATGAAAAAGAAAACCATCACCGTTTTTCAGAAGAACCCCAATATTTCAGGCAGAAAACTAGCGCAGAAGGTGGGATGTTCCGAGTTTTTTGTCCGTAAAGCAAAAAAGGAAGCTGGTCTCAAAACGTTCAAGGTTCAAAAAGTTCCAGACAGAAACTCTGTGAAGAATGTGGAAGCAAAAAATCGCGTTAAAAAACTAAAAATTTGTTTCTTTGAAAAATTCAATTGCTGCATCATGGACGACGAGAAGTATGTTTTAGCCGACTTTTCGCAGCTTCCAGGCCAGGAGTTGTTTTACACAGCAGACCCGCGCGGGACGAAAAGTTTAAGTCAAAAAGGCAGTCAAAATTTCCTCGTAAATTCCTAGTTTGGCAAGCAATCTGCAGCTGTGGAGAAAAGAGGAGTGCTTTTGTAACTACGGGAACAATAAAGTCCCAAATATACATTGAAGAATGCTTAGAAAAAAGAGTAAAGCCTTTCCTAAGACGACATAAGGTTGATCCTTTTTTTGGCCTGACCTAGCTTCTTGTCATTATAGCAAATTGGCTTTGGAATGGTATTCAAAAAATAATGTAAAAACGATTTTTACAACAATATTAGTGACAAAGTTGTTGGTAAAACTTGTAATTAAAAGGACAAATAACAGCTAGTTTTATTTTCAAAATCGGACAACTAGTTTACGATATTTGTCATAATTAGTAAATGACAATTTTTTCAAACGCACTCTTTATACTAAGCGTGAGTCTCAATTGTACAGTTCATTTTAGATAAATAACTTCTCTAATCCTGCTGAGGCACATTTTAAACACGAACGGGGTTATTAACACATTACTTTACAGCTTTACAGCTTTTACTAGAAACATGCTTATTATATGCATCTAAAAACTTTTACAAATTTTTTATATAAAAGAGGACCTGGTCCTTTAACCGATTTAGTAAAATTTACTGAATATAGTTTCTGTTATAAGTCTCAAACAAAACAGGAAGCTTCTGGTGTTTGCCTAGAGGACAGAGATGTTTTATAACATAAGTCCTGATTCAGAGTATGGTTTTTTCGGTTTGAAAGAAAAGCAGAAAAAACTCTCGCCTGTAAAATTTGATTTATGATAATTACGATAAAATCGAAATTAGGGCTCTATATGTTTATATGTTTTTCAGTTTTCTTCAATAACAAATAAATATAATAATTAACTAGGAATTGTTAAAACCATCTTGAAGTAATGAAAAATTTACTAAAAATAATCAGTTTTTTTGTGTTTTCCAAATATTATATGTAAAAAAGTGGGCGTGGTTATCATCCGATTTCTCTTTTTAAATAGCAATGGAAGACTAGTTCCAAAGAACTCGTACAATACCTTACATAAGATACCTCAATATTTACCCAAGTTATCGTGATCACAGGCGGATAGACGGACGGACATGGCTAAATTAATTCCTGTTTTTATCCTGACCATTTCGGTATATGGAATTCTATGATCAACCGTTATGTTACCAAAGTGAATATACTCTGTGTGATATGCACGCTGAGTATAAAAATATGGGACTGTCGTTTCCCAAACGGGGCAAATTGTGATACCGAAATGACTAAACAAGTTATGAAATTGTTAACGCTTAAAAAACAAAAAAAAACAATCACTAATAGCTACATAATTTTCTACCGAAATTCGATAAAAAAAACCCAAGGTACTTGACACCTTACAGGACTTCTTAGAAAAAAGAATAACCAAATACCAATTGTTTACGCGACAATTAGAAATGTAATTGACTTCTGCCAGGGCCGTACGCAGGATTTTCCCTTGGGGGTTTTCAGTAAAAATTATTATCACTACCGGATTAAGGAATACTGTGTTCAAAGGAAGAGTTAGCTGGTCGGAGGAGGGTGGGTGTATCTAGCGGGCGCTAAAACTAATTTCAATAACAAAAACGAAATATCTTAAAATATGATTACTTTATAATTTGTCTTTGTTAAACAAAAATCACATTTTAGTTCCATATTTTAAAACTAATAATCTTTCAATACGGCCACTCGTCGGGGTATAGAGAAAAATTCTTTTAATACCAATTCAACGTCGACCTCTAAATTGCGATGAATATTAAGTGCAGCAAGACCATTAAGGCGGTCTTCACTCATTGTTGATCTTAAATAAGTCTTAAGACGACGCAAAGTTGAAAATGTTCGATTTTCTGCAGTCGTAACAGGCAAAACAGCCAGAATTCTCAACATTTTATATACCTTGGGAAAAGCATCAGTACTACAAATATCAAGGGCTTCTAAAAAATTCTTGATCTTCATACCCGCTATGCGCTTGCTCCACAACTGTGCCTCACTCGTCCATATTGCTGGCAATGAGTCTTGTAAAATAGATTCATATGTCTTGAATAGCTTACAACAAGACTCTATATCAAAATCTTCTGTTTTGTCTGGGAAGAGACAAGTGAAATTAGATAAAATGTCTCCGTGTTTCAAAAATCTATCTTGCAAATGCGTTATGAAAAGATCCAAGCAAGGGATGTAAATTGCAATTCTATAGTACTCTTCAATGGAAAGCCGCAAATTCGTGCGTGCAAGGCTTGGTTTCCGAATTTCAATATCGTACTATTCACATATAACCAATGCTGCTTGAAAAATGGTTTGAAAATTTTTTTCCGCAAGTTCCCTCCTCGATACCAAAATATTTCTTGCAGCCTCTGCTAGCACCACTACTTCGCCTAAATCCTGATTTACACTTTGTAGAGCGCGACTCAATGTCAAGGTCAAGAAATGGACTGACGTGAGTACTTGCAGTGTGATCTTAAATAAAAAATAAGATTTAATTTGATAAATTGACCTTACCCTATAATGCAGTGAATACAAGCATCACTGCATAGTTTGCCTCGATCTTTGGCTGTCGGCTAAACAGTTTCCTGATAATACTCAATAATTACTATTTGTTTTGCGAAAATTGCTTATACTCCTATAACAAAGGAGACTAGGGTTCAATTTTTGAAAGTAATGCTTTGAAAATACTATGCAGTGATGCATTATCGAGCAGGCCCATATTGTTTTTACTATACCTGAAATACCAATGTTTTGATTGCTGACATCAACTGAAAAGTTGCTGATGCTGTTGAGTTCCTCCATGTAGATGAAGTATTTTGTAAGGCGGAGACAACTGCAGGCTGTAAATAAAGGTAAGTCGCTACAGCTTCATGCTGCTCAACCTATCTTGTGGCACAATGACTTTTTAATTTTATGTTCTTCGTCAAATTTTGTTCAGCGTCAATAGCCTTTTGTAGAGAAAGTTGCCTCTTTGGATATTTAAAAAATCCGTAAACACTCTTGATGGTGCCTATGCAATTTTTTATTTAATTACTTTTGCACGCGTCATTAACAGCTAAGTTTAAACTGTGCGAAGCGCAATGGGAATAATTGGCTAGCGGATATATGTCTTTGACGTAACTCTGCGCACAATGGAGTTCATCACTCATAGACCTAGCTCCTTCATATCCTTGCCCACCTAAATATGTAAGGTCGATGCCAGAAGATTCAAGAAAATTTATTAGAGTTTCCGCTAATCCTTTTCCAGAGAAATCGGTCACAGGTGTGAATGTCAAGAAACTTTCACAAATTTTATGAGTACGTTCGTCAGTGTCCAAATATCTTATACAAATCGACATTTATTCAACGCCTGAAATATCTGAAGTCTCCTCCGCTAATATTAAAAAAGCTTGCGATCTATTCACTTTTCAATAATTTGTTTTTGTATCAATTTGCTTCTCATACTAAACTAAACTCATTTTGAATACGAGGGCTTGTGTACGTAGCGTTTTTCGATGATGACTCCAAATGTTTTTCAATTCGACATCACCCTTAGCCCGAAAGTTTCCATCGTTGTTGAGTGGTTCACTAGAAGTTATCCTGCCATTTTCTTCCGATCCACGCAATGCTATACCCTGTCTACCGCACAAAATTATGGTATCGATAATGGGAACTAAAAATGTTTTGCTCTTTGCAATTAAATCCAACTTTTGTTGTGATAGTTGCAAATCTATTGGTAAATTTTTTTCTTGGTCAATACTAGCTTACATAGTCGACTGTAGTAGTGCTTTTTTGTGATAATCTGTGGATTGATGTTTGTTGAATGCCTCTAACGCGTTTTTCCAGTTCCGGAATGGTATTAGTACCAATTGTCCCAATATTTTTTTATTGGCTCCCCCTTCGCGCACATCAAATAATACGTAACATTTACAAAAATCACCATCTTCCTTTCCTGAATAGGCTAACCATGTGTACTTCTGCAGCCAAACGAATTGAAATTTCAAATTTCATTGCGCAGATGCAGGAAACTCATAATTTGATGGAGACTCAATACTGTCAGCTGTTGACTTATTGACAATCAAGCTAATGTCAAATTGATTGACTGCTGCCAAACGTTTTGTTGTAGTTGGTTCAGGAGTTACAGATGGTGAAGCTACTATTTCGAAGACTGACGATTGTTGCTCTGTAGATTTTGGTGTTGTGGTGTTGGTTATTTCATTACGTTCATTCACCTGAATTGTTTCAATGATGCATAAAGATTTAGAAAAGTAAGATCTTAATAAAAACAGGTAAGGGTGTCTAAGATCGGATGTAACTGAACATTGTAAGGAGTGCGTTTGAAAAAAATTTCACCTTTATTTTATTCAACAAAATTTTTCCTAATTATTTGATTTGAATATTGTTTTCGTAGTATGATTAGAAATAAATGTCAAAAAAAAAACATGAAAAAGAAAACCATCACCGTTTTTCAGAAGAACCCCAATATTTCAGGCAGAAAACTAGCGCAGAAGGTGGGATGTTCCGAGTTTTTTGTCCGTAAAGCAAAAAAGGAAGCTGGTCTCAAAACGTTCAAGGTTCAAAAAGTTCCAGACAGAAACTCTGTGAAGAATGTGGAAGCAAAAAATCGCGTTAAAAAACTAAAAATTTGTTTCTTTGAAAAATTCAATTGCTGCATCATGGACGACGAGAAGTATGTTTTAGCCGACTTTTCGCAGCTTCCAGGCCAGGAGTTTTACACAGCAGACCCGCGCGGGACGAAAAGTTTAAGTCAAAAAGGCAGTCAAAATTTCCTCGTAAATTCCTAGTTTGGCAAGCAATCTGCAGCTGTGGAGAAAGAGGAGTGCTTTTGTAACTACGGGAACAATAAAGTCCCAAATATACATTGAAGAATGCTTAGAAAAAAGAGTAAAGCCTTTCCTAAGACGACATAAGGTTGATCCTTTTTTTGGCCTGACCTAGCTTCTTGTCATTATAGCAAATTGGCTTTGGAATGGTATTCAAAAAATAATGTAAAAACGATTTTTACAACAATATTAGTGACAAAGTTGTTGGTAAAACTTGTAATTAAAAGGACAAATAACAGCTAGTTTTATTTTCAAAATCGGACAACTAGTTTACGATATTTGTCATAATTAGTAAATGACAATTTTTTCAAACGCACTCTTTATACTAAGCGTGAGTCTCAATTGTACAGTTCATTTTAGATAAATAACTTCTCTAATCCTGCTGAGGCACATTTTAAACACGAACGGGGTTATTAACACATTAGTTTACAGCTTTACAGCTTTTACTAGAAACATGCTTATTATATGCATCTAAAAACTTTTACAAATTTTTTATATAAAAGAGGACCTGGTCCTTTAACCGATTTAGTAAAATTTACTGAATATAGTTTCTGTTATAAGTCTCAAACAAAACAGGAAGCTTCTGGTGTTTGCCTAGAGGACAGAGATGTTTTATAACATAAGTCCTGATTCAGAGTATGGTTTTTTCGGTTTGAAAGAAAAGCAGAAAAAACTCTCGCCTGTAAAATTTGATTTATGATAATTACGATAAAATCGAAATTAGGGCTCTATATGTTTATATGTTTTTCAGTTTTCTTCAATAACAAATAAATATAATAATTAACTAGGAATTGTTAAAACCATCTTGAAGTAATGAAAAATTTACTAAAAATAATCAGTTTTTTTGTGTTTTCCAAATATTATATGTAAAAAAGTGGGCGTGGTTATCATCCGATTTCTCTTTTTAAATAGCAATGGAAGACTAGTTCCAAAGAACTCGTACAATACCTTACATAAGATACCTCAATATTTACCCAAGTTATCGTGATCACAGGCGGATAGACGGACGGACATGGCTAAATTAATTCCTGTTTTTATCCTGACCATTTCGGTATATGGAATTCTATGATCAACCGTTATGTTACCAAAGTGAATATACTCTGTGTGATATGCACGCTGAGTATAAAAATATGGGACTGTCGTTTCCCAAACGGGGCAAATTGTGATACCGAAATGACTAAACAAGTTATGAAATTGTTAACGCTTAAAAAACAAAAAAAAACAATCACTAATAGCTACATAATTTTCTACCGAAATTCGATAAAAAAAACCCAAGGTACTTGACACCTTACAGGACTTCTTAGAAAAAAGAATAACCAAATACCAATTGTTTACGCGACAATTAGAAATGTAATTGACTTCTGCCAGGGCCGTACGCAGGATTTTCCCTTGGGGGTTTTCAGTAAAAATTATTATCACTACCGGATTAAGGAATACTGTGTTCAAAGGAAGAGTTAGCTGGTCGGAGGAGGGTGGGTGTATCTAGCGGGCGCTAAAACTAATTTCAATAACAAAAACGAAATATCTTAAAATATGATTACTTTATAATTTGTCTTTGTTAAACAAAAATCACATTTTAGTTCCATATTTTAAAACTAATAATCTTTCAATACGGCCACTCGTCGGGGTATAGAGAAAAATTCTTTTAATACCAATTCAACGTCGACCTCTAAATTGCGATGAATATTAAGTGCAGCAAGACCATTAAGGCGGTCTTCACTCATTGTTGATCTTAAATAAGTCTTAAGACGACGCAAAGTTGAAAATGTTCGATTTTCTGCAGTCGTAACAGGCAAAACAGCCAGAATTCTCAACATTTTATATACCTTGGGAAAAGCATCAGTACTACAAATATCAAGGGCTTCTAAAAAATTCTTGATCTTCATAACCGCTATGCGCTTGCTCCACAACTGTGCCTCACTCGTCCATATTGCTGGCAATGAGTCTTGTAAAATAGATTCATATGTCTTGAATAGCTTACAACAAGACTCTATATCAAAATCTTCTGTTTTGTCTGGGAAGAGACAAGTGAAATTAGATAAAATGTCTCCGTGTTTCAAAAATCTATCTTGCAAATGCGTTATGAAAAGATCCAAGCAAGGGATGTAAATTGCAATTCTATAGTACTCTTCAATGGAAAGCCGCAAATTCGTGCGTGCAAGGCTTGGTTTCCGAATTTCAATATCGTACTATTCACATATAACCAATGCTGCTTGAAAAATGGTTTGAAAATTTTTTTCCGCAAGTTCCCTCCTCGATACCAAAATATTTCTTGCAGCCTCTGCTAGCACCACTACTTCGCCTAAATCCTGATTTACACTTTGTAGAGCGCGACTCAATGTCAAGGTCAAGAAATGGACTGACGTGAGTACTTGCAGTGTGATCTTAAATAAAAAATAAGATTTAATTTGATAAATTGACCTTACCCTATAATGCAGTGAATACAAGCATCACTGCATAGTTTGCCTCGATCTTTGGCTGTCGGCTAAACAGTTTCCTGATAATACTCAATAATTACTATTTGTTTTGCGAAAATTGCTTATACTCCTATAACAAAGGAGACTAGGGTTCAATTTTTGAAAGTAATGCTTTGAAAATACTATGCAGTGATGCATTATCGAGCAGGCCCATATTGTTTTTACTATACCTGAAATACCAATGTTTTGATTGCTGACATCAACTGAAAAGTTGCTGATGCTGTTGAGTTCCTCCATGTAGATGAAGTATTTTGTAAGGCGGAGACAACTGCAGGCTGTAAATAAAGGTAAGTCGCTACAGCTTCATGCTGCTCAACCTATCTTGTGGCACAATGACTTTTTAATTTTATGTTCTTCGTCAAATTTTGTTCAGCGTCAATAGCCTTTTGTAGAGAAAGTTGCCTCTTTGGATATTTAAAAAATCCGTAAACACTCTTGATGGTGCCTATGCAATTTTTTATTTAATTACTTTTGCACGCGTCATTAACAGCTAAGTTTAAACTGTGCGAAGCGCAATGGGAATAATTGGCTAGCGGATATATGTCTTTGACGTAACTCTGCGCACAATGGAGTTCATCACTCATAGACCTAGCTCCTTCATATCCTTGCCCACCTAAATATGTAAGGTCGATGCCAGAAGATTCAAGAAAATTTATTAGAGTTTCCGCTAATCCTTTTCCAGAGAAATCGGTCACAGGTGTGAATGTCAAGAAACTTTCACAAATTTTATGAGTACGTTCGTCAGTGTCCAAATATCTTATACAAATCGACATTTATTCAACGCCTGAAATATCTGAAGTCTCGTCCGCTAATATTAAAAAAGCTTGCGATCTATTCACTTTTCAATAATTTGTTTTTGTATCAATTTGCTTCTCATACTAAACTAAACTCATTTTGAATACGAGGGCTTGTGTACGTAGCGTTTTTCGATGATGACTCCAAATGTTTTTCAATTCGACATCACCCTTAGCCCGAAAGTTTCCATCGTTGTTGAGTGGTTCACTAGAAGTTATCCTGCCATTTTCTTCCGATCCACGCAATGCTATACCCTGTCTACCGCACAAAATTATGGTATCGATAATGGGAACTAAAAATGTTTTGCTCTTTGCAATTAAATCCAACTTTTGTTGTGATAGTTGCAAATCTATTGGTAAATTTTTTTCTTGGTCAATACTAGCTTACATAGTCGACTGTAGTAGTGCTTTTTTGTGATAATCTGTGGATTGATGTTTGTTGAATGCCTCTAACGCGTTTTTCCAGTTCCGGAATGGTATTAGTACCAATTGTCCCAATATTTTTTTATTGGCTCCCCCTTCGCGCACATCAAATAATACGTAACATTTACAAAAATCACCATCTTCCTTTCCTGAATAGGCTAACCATGTGTACTTCTGCAGCCAAACGAATTGAAATTTCAAATTTCATTGCGCAGATGCAGGAAACTCATAATTTGATGGAGACTCAATACTGTCAGCTGTTGACTTATTGACAATCAAGCTAATGTCAAATTGATTGACTGCTGCCAAACGTTTTGTTGTAGTTGGTTCAGGAGTTACAGATGGTGAAGCTACTATTTCGAAGACTGACGATTGTTGCTCTGTAGATTTTGGTGTTGTGGTGTTGGTTATTTCATTACGTTCATTCACCTGAATTGTTTCAATGATGCATAAAGATTTAGAAAAGTAAGATCTTAATAAAAACAGGTAAGGGTGTCTAAGATCGGATGTAACTGAACATTGTAAGGAGTGCGTTTGAAAAAAATTTCACCTTTATTTTATTCAACAAAATTTTTCCTAATTATTTGATTTGAATATTGTTTTCGTAGTATGATTAGAAATAAATGTCAAAAAAAAAACATGAAAAAGAAAACCATCACCGTTTTTCAGAAGAACCCCAATATTTCAGGCAGAAAACTAGCGCAGAAGGTGGGATGTTCCGAGTTTTTTGTCCGTAAAGCAAAAAAGGAAGCTGGTCTCAAAACGTTCAAGGTTCAAAAAGTTCCAGACAGAAACTCTGTGAAGAATGTGGAAGCAAAAAATCGCGTTAAAAAACTAAAAATTTGTTTCTTTGAAAAATTCAATTGCTGCATCATGGACGACGAGAAGTATGTTTTAGCCGACTTTTCGCAGCTTCCAGGCCAGGAGTTTTACACAGCAGACCCGCGCGGGACGAAAAGTTTAAGTCAAAAAGGCAGTCAAAATTTCCTCGTAAATTCCTAGTTTGGCAAGCAATCTGCAGCTGTGGAGAAAGAGGAGTGCTTTTGTAACTACGGGAACAATAAAGTCCCAAATATACATTGAAGAATGCTTAGAAAAAAGAGTAAAGCCTTTCCTAAGACGACATAAGGTTGATCCTTTTTTTGGCCTGACCTAGCTTCTTGTCATTATAGCAAATTGGCTTTGGAATGGTATTCAAAAAATAATGTAAAAACGATTTTTACAACAATATTAGTGACAAAGTTGTTGGTAAAACTTGTAATTAAAAGGACAAATAACAGCTAGTTTTATTTTCAAAATCGGACAACTAGTTTACGATATTTGTCATAATTAGTAAATGACAATTTTTTCAAACGCACTCTTTATACTAAGCGTGAGTCTCAATTGTACAGTTCATTTTAGATAAATAACTTCTCTAATCCTGCTGAGGCACATTTTAAACACGAACGGGGTTATTAACACATTAGTTTACAGCTTTACAGCTTTTACTAGAAACATGCTTATTATATGCATCTAAAAACTTTTACAAATTTTTTATATAAAAGAGGACCTGGTCCTTTAACCGATTTAGTAAAATTTACTGAATATAGTTTCTGTTATAAGTCTCAAACAAAACAGGAAGCTTCTGGTGTTTGCCTAGAGGGCAGAGATGTTTTATAACATAAGTCCTGATTCAGAGTATGGTTTTTTCGGTTTGAAAGAAAAGCAGAAAAAACTCTCGCCTGTAAAATTTGATTTATGATAATTACGATAAAATCGAAATTAGGGCTCTATATGTTTATATGTTTTTCAGTTTTCTTCAATAACAAATAAATATAATAATTAACTAGGAATTGTTAAAACCATCTTGAAGTAATGAAAAATTTACTAAAAATAATCAGTTTTTTTGTGTTTTCCAAATATTATATGTAAAAAAGTGGGCGTGGTTATCATCCGATTTCTCTTTTTAAATAGCAATGGAAGACTAGTTCCAAAGAACTCGTACAATACCTTACATAAGATACCTCAATATTTACCCAAGTTATCGTGATCACAGGCGGATAGACGGACGGACATGGCTAAATTAATTCCTGTTTTTATCCTGACCATTTCGGTATATGGAATTCTATGATCAACCGTTATGTTACCAAAGTGAATATACTCTGTGTGATATGCACGCTGAGTATAAAAATATGGGACTGTCGTTTCCCAAACGGGGCAAATTGTGATACCGAAATGACTAAACAAGTTATGAAATTGTTAACGCTTAAAAAACAAAAAAAAACAATCACTAATAGCTACATAATTTTCTACCGAAATTCGATAAAAAAAACCCAAGGTACTTGACACCTTACAGGACTTCTTAGAAAAAAGAATAACCAAATACCAATTGTTTACGCGACAATTAGAAATGTAATTGACTTCTGCCAGGGCCGTACGCAGGATTTTCCCTTGGGGGTTTTCAGTAAAAATTATTATCACTACCGGATTAAGGAATACTGTGTTCAAAGGAAGAGTTAGCTGGTCGGAGGAGGGTGGGTGTATCTAGCGGGCGCTAAAACTAATTTCAATAACAAAAACGAAATATCTTAAAATATGATTACTTTATAATTTGTCTTTGTTAAACAAAAATCACATTTTAGTTCCATATTTTAAAACTAATAATCTTTCAATACGGCCACTCGTCGGGGTATAGAGAAAAATTCTTTTAATACCAATTCAACGTCGACCTCTAAATTGCGATGAATATTAAGTGCAGCAAGACCATTAAGGCGGTCTTCACTCATTGTTGATCTTAAATAAGTCTTAAGACGACGCAAAGTTGAAAATGTTCGATTTTCTGCAGTCGTAACAGGCAAAACAGCCAGAATTCTCAACATTTTATATACCTTGGGAAAAGCATCAGTACTACAAATATCAAGGGCTTCTAAAAAATTCTTGATCTTCATAACCGCTATGCGCTTGCTCCACAACTGTGCCTCACTCGTCCATATTGCTGGCAATGAGTCTTGTAAAATAGATTCATATGTCTTGAATAGCTTACAACAAGACTCTATATCAAAATCTTCTGTTTTGTCTGGGAAGAGACAAGTGAAATTAGATAAAATGTCTCCGTGTTTCAAAAATCTATCTTGCAAATGCGTTATGAAAAGATCCAAGCAAGGGATGTAAATTGCAATTCTATAGTACTCTTCAATGGAAAGCCGCAAATTCGTGCGTGCAAGGCTTGGTTTCCGAATTTCAATATCGTACTATTCACATATAACCAATGCTGCTTGAAAAATGGTTTGAAAATTTTTTTCCGCAAGTTCCCTCCTCGATACCAAAATATTTCTTGCAGCCTCTGCTAGCACCACTACTTCGCCTAAATCCTGATTTACACTTTGTAGAGCGCGACTCAATGTCAAGGTCAAGAAATGGACTGACGTGAGTACTTGCAGTGTGATCTTAAATAAAAAATAAGATTTAATTTGATAAATTGACCTTACCCTATAATGCAGTGAATACAAGCATCACTGCATAGTTTGCCTCGATCTTTGGCTGTCGGCTAAACAGTTTCCTGATAATACTCAATAATTACTATTTGTTTTGCGAAAATTGCTTATACTCCTATAACAAAGGAGACTAGGGTTCAATTTTTGAAAGTAATGCTTTGAAAATACTATGCAGTGATGCATTATCGAGCAGGCCCATATTGTTTTTACTATACCTGAAATACCAATGTTTTGATTGCTGACATCAACTGAAAAGTTGCTGATGCTGTTGAGTTCCTCCATGTAGCTGAAGTATTTTGTAAGGCGGAGACAACTGCAGGCTGTAAATAAAGGTAAGTCGCTACAGCTTCATGCTGCTCAACCTATCTTGTGGCACAATGACTTTTTAATTTTATGTTCTTCGTCAAATTTTGTTCAGCGTCAATAGCCTTTTGTAGAGAAAGTTGCCTCTTTGGATATTTAAAAAATCCGTAAACACTCTTGATGGTGCCTATGCAATTTTTTATTTAATTACTTTTGCACGCGTCATTAACAGCTAAGTTTAAACTGTGCGAAGCGCAATGGGAATAATTGGCTAGCGGATATATGTCTTTGACGTAACTCTGCGCACAATGGAGTTCATCACTCATAGACCTAGCTCCTTCATATCCTTGCCCACCTAAATATGTAAGGTCGATGCCAGAAGATTCAAGAAAATTTATTAGAGTTTCCGCTAATCCTTTTCCAGAGAAATCGGTCACAGGTGTGAATGTCAAGAAACTTTCACAAATTTTATGAGTACGTTCGTCAGTGTCCAAATATCTTATACAAATCGACATTTATTCAACGCCTGAAATATCTGAAGTCTCGTCCGCTAATATTAAAAAAGCTTGCGATCTATTCACTTTTCAATAATTTGTTTTTGTATCAATTTGCTTCTCATACTAAACTAAACTCATTTTGAATACGAGGGCTTGTGTACGTAGCGTTTTTCGATGATGACTCCAAATGTTTTTCAATTCGACATCACCCTTAGCCCGAAAGTTTCCATCGTTGTTGAGTGGTTCACTAGAAGTTATCCTGCCATTTTCTTCCGATCCACGCAATGCTATACCCTGTCTACCGCACAAAATTATGGTATCGATAATGGGAACTAAAAATGTTTTGCTCTTTGCAATTAAATCCAACTTTTGTTGTGATAGTTGCAAATCTATTGGTAAATTTTTTTCTTGGTCAATACTAGCTTACATAGTCGACTGTAGTAGTGCTTTTTTGTGATAATCTGTGGATTGATGTTTGTTGAATGCCTCTAACGCGTTTTTCCAGTTCCGGAATGGTATTAGTACCAATTGTCCCAATATGTTTTTATTGGCTCCCCCTTCGCGCACATCAAATAATACGTAACATTTACAAAAATCACCATCTTCCTTTCCTGAATAGGCTAACCATGTGTACTTCTGCAGCCAAACGAATTGAAATTTCAAATTTCATTGCGCAGATGCAGGAAACTCATAATTTGATGGAGACTCAATACTGTCAGCTGTTGACTTATTGACAATCAAGCTAATGTCAAATTGATTGACTGCTGCCAAACGTTTTGTTGTAGTTGGTTCAGGAGTTACAGATGGTGAAGCTACTATTTCGAAGACTGACGATTGTTGCTCTGTAGATTTTGGTGTTGTGGTGTTGGTTATTTCATTACGTTCATTCACCTGAATTGTTTCAATGATGCATAAAGATTTAGAAAAGTAAGATCTTAATAAAAACAGGTAAGGGTGTCTAAGATCGGATGTAACTTAACATTGTAAGGAGTGCGTTTGAAAAAAATTTCACCTTTATTTTATTCAACAAAATTTTTCCTAATTATTTGATTTGAATATTGTTTTCGTAGTATGATTAGAAATAAATGTCAAAAAAAAAACATGAAAAAGAAAACCATCACCGTTTTTCAGAAGAACCCCAATATTTCAGGCAGAAAACTAGCGCAGAAGGTGGGATGTTCCGAGTTTTTTGTCCGTAAAGCAAAAAAGGAAGCTGGTCTCAAAACGTTCAAGGTTCAAAAAGTTCCAGACAGAAACTCTGTGAAGAATGTGGAAGCAAAAAATCGCGTTAAAAAACTAAAAATTTGTTTCTTTGAAAAATTCAATTGCTGCATCATGACCGACGAGAAGTATGTTTTAGCCGACTTTTCGCAGCTTCCAGGCCAGGAGTTTTACACAGCAGACCCGCGCGGGACGAAAAGTTTAAGTCAAAAAGGCAGTCAAAATTTCCTCGTAAATTCCTAGTTTGGCAAGCAATCTGCAGCTGTGGAGAAAAGAGGAGTGCTTTTGTAACTACGGGAACAATAAAGTCCCAAATATACATTGAAGAATGCTTAGAAAAAAGAGTAAAGCCTTTCCTAAGACGACATAAGGTTGATCCTTTTTTTGGCCTGACCTAGCTTCTTGTCATTATAGCAAATTGGCTTTGGAATGGTATTCAAAAAATAATGTAAAAACGATTTTTACAACAATATTAGTGACAAAGTTGTTGGTAAAACTTGTAATTAAAAGGACAAATAACAGCTAGTTTTATTTTCAAAATCGGACAACTAGTTTACGATATTTGTCATAATTAGTAAATGACAATGTTTTCAAACGCACTCTTTATACTAAGCGTGAGTCTCAATTGTACAGTTCATTTTAGATAAATAACTTCTCTAATCCTACTGAGGCACATTTTAAACACGAACGGGGTTATTAACACATTACTTTACAGCTTTACAGCTTTTACTAGAAACATGCTTATTATATGCATCTAAAAACTTTTACAAATTTTTTATATAAAAGAGGACCTGGTCCTTTAACCGATTTAGTAAAATTTACTGAATATAGTTTCTGTTATAAGTCTCAAACAAAACAGGAAGCTTCTGGTGTTTGCCTAGAGGACAGAGATGTTTTATAACATAAGTCCTGATTCAGAGTATGGTTTTTTCGGTTTGAAAGAAAAGCAGAAAAAACTCTCGCCTGTAAAATTTGATTTATGATAATTACGATAAAATCGAAATTAGGGCTCTATATGTTTATATGTTTTTCAGTTTTCTTCAATAACAAATAAATATAATAATTAACTAGGAATTGTTAAAACCATCTTGAAGTAATGAAAAATTTACTAAAAATAATCAGTTTTTTTGTGTTTTCCAAATATTATATGTAAAAAAGTGGGCGTGGTTATCATCCGATTTCTCTTTTTAAATAGCAATGGAAGACTAGTTCCAAAGAACTCGTACAATACCTTACATAAGATACCTCAATATTTACCCAAGTTATCGTGATCACAGGCGGATAGACGGACGGACATGGCTAAATTAATTCCTGTTTTTATCCTGACCATTTCGGTATATGGAATTCTATGATCAACCGTTATGTTACCAAAGTGAATATACTCTGTGTGATATGCACGCTGAGTATAAAAATATGGGACTGTCGTTTCCCAAACGGGGCAAATTGTGATACCGAAATGACTAAACAAGTTATGAAATTGTTAACGCTTAAAAAACAAAAAAAAACAATCACTAATAGCTACATAATTTTCTACCGAAATTCGATAAAAAAAACCCAAGGTACTTGACACCTTACAGGACTTCTTAGAAAAAAGAATAACCAAATACCAATTGTTTACGCGACAATTAGAAATGTAATTGACTTCTGCCAGGGCCGTACGCAGGATTTTCCCTTGGGGGTTTTCAGTAAAAATTATTATCACTACCGGATTAAGGAATACTGTGTTCAAAGGAAGAGTTAGCTGGTCGGAGGAGGGTGGGTGTATCTAGCGGGCGCTAAAACTAATTTCAATAACAAAAACGAAATATCTTAAAATATGATTACTTTATAATTTGTCTTTGTTAAACAAAAATCACATTTTAGTTCCATATTTTAAAACTAATAATCTTTCAATACGGCCACTCGTCGGGGTATAGAGAAAAATTCTTTTAATACCAATTCAACGTCGACCTCTAAATTGCGATGAATATTAAGTGCAGCAAGACCATTAAGGCGGTCTTCACTCATTGTTGATCTTAAATAAGTCTTAAGACGACGCAAAGTTGAAAATGTTCGATTTTCTGCAGTCGTAACAGGCAAAACAGCCAGAATTCTCAACATTTTATATACCTTGGGAAAAGCATCAGTACTACAAATATCAAGGGCTTCTAAAAAATTCTTGATCTTCATACCCGCTATGCGCTTGCTCCACAACTGTGCCTCACTCGTCCATATTGCTGGCAATGAGTCTTGTAAAATAGATTCATATGTCTTGAATAGCTTACAACAAGACTCTATATCAAAATCTTCTGTTTTGTCTGGGAAGAGACAAGTGAAATTAGATAAAATGTCTCCGTGTTTCAAAAATCTATCTTGCAAATGCGTTATGAAAAGATCCAAGCAAGGGATGTAAATTGCAATTCTATAGTACTCTTCAATGGAAAGCCGCAAATTCGTGCGTGCAAGGCTTGGTTTCCGAATTTCAATATCGTACTATTCACATATAACCAATGCTGCTTGAAAAATGGTTTGAAAATTTTTTTCCGCAAGTTCCCTCCTCGATACCAAAATATTTCTTGCAGCCTCTGCTAGCACCACTACTTCGCCTAAATCCTGATTTACACTTTGTAGAGCGCGACTCAATGTCAAGGTCAAGAAATGGACTGACGTGAGTACTTGCAGTGTGATCTTAAATAAAAAATAAGATTTAATTTGATAAATTGACCTTACCCTATAATGCAGTGAATACAAGCATCACTGCATAGTTTGCCTCGATCTTTGGCTGTCGGCTAAACAGTTTCCTGATAATACTCAATAATTACTATTTGTTTTGCGAAAATTGCTTATACTCCTATAACAAAGGAGACTAGGGTTCAATTTTTGAAAGTAATGCTTTGAAAATACTATGCAGTGATGCATTATCGAGCAGGCCCATATTGTTTTTACTATACCTGAAATACCAATGTTTTGATTGCTGACATCAACTGAAAAGTTGCTGATGCTGTTGAGTTCCTCCATGTAGCTGAAGTATTTTGTAAGGCGGAGACAACTGCAGGCTGTAAATAAAGGTAAGTCGCTACAGCTTCATGCTGCTCAACCTATCTTGTGGCACAATGACCTTTTAATTTTATGTTCTTCGTCAAATTTTGTTCAGCGTCAATAGCCTTTTGTAGAGAAAGTTGCCTCTTTGGATATTTAAAAAATCCGTAAACACTCTTGATGGTGCCTATGCAATTTTTTATTTAATTACTTTTGCACGCGTCATTAACAGCTAAGTTTAAACTGTGCGAAGCGCAATGGGAATAATTGGCTAGCGGATATATGTCTTTGACGTAACTCTGCGCACAATGGAGTTCATCACTCATAGACCTAGCTCCTTCATATCCTTGCCCACCTAAATATGTAAGGTCGATGCCAGAAGATTCAAGAAAATTTATTAGAGTTTCCGCTAATCCTTTTCCAGAGAAATCGGTCACAGTTGTGAATGTCAAGAAACTTTCACAAATTTTATGAGTACGTTCGTCAGTGTCCAAATATCTTATACAAATCGACATTTATTCAACGCCTGAAATATCTGAAGTCTCGTCCGCTAATATTAAAAAAGCTTGCGATCTATTCATTTTTCAATAATTTGTTTTTGTATCAATTTGCTTCTCATACTAAACTAAACTCATTTTGAATACGAGGGCTTGTGTACGTAGCGTTTTTCGATGATGACTCCAAATGTTTTTCAATTCGACATCACCCTTAGCCCGAAAGTTTCCATCGTTGTTGAGTGGTTCACTAGAAGTTATCCTGCCATTTTCTTCCGATCCACGCAATGCTATACCCTGTCTACCGCACAAAATTATGGTATCGATAATGGGAACTAAAAATGTTTTGCTCTTTGCAATTAAATCCAACTTTTGTTGTGATAGTTGCAAATCTATTGGTAAATTTTTTTCTTGGTCAATACTAGCTTACATAGTCGACTGTAGTAGTGCTTTTTTGTGATAATCTGTGGATTGATGTTTGTTGAATGCCTCTAACGCGTTTTTCCAGTTCCGGAATGGTATTAGTACCAATTGTCCCAATATTTTTTTATTGGCTCCCCCTTCGCGCACATCAAATAATACGTAACATTTACAAAAATCACCATCTTCCTTTCCTGAATAGGCTAACCATGTGTACTTCTGCAGCCAAACGAATTGAAATTTCAAATTTCATTGCGCAGATGCAGGAAACTCATAATTTGATGGAGACTCAATACTGTCAGCTGTTGACTTATTGACAATCAAGCTAATGTCAAATTGATTGACTGCTGCCAAACGTTTTGTTGTAGTTGGTTCAGGAGTTACAGATGGTGAAGCTACTATTTCGAAGACTGACGATTGTTGCTCTGTAGATTTTGGTGTTGTGGTGTTGGTTATTTCATTACGTTCATTCACCTGAATTGTTTCAATGATGCATAAAGATTTAGAAAAGTAAGATCTTAATAAAAACAGGTAAAGGTGTCTAAGATCGGATGTAACTGAACATTGTAAGGAGTGCGTTTGAAAAAAATTTCACCTTTATTTTATTCAACAAAATTTTTCCTAATTATTTGATTTGAATATTGTTTTCGTAGTATGATTAGAAATAAATGTCAAAAAAAAAACATGAAAAAGAAAACCATCACCGTTTTTCAGAAGAACCCCAATATTTCAGGCAGAAAACTAGCGCAGAAGGTGGGATGTTCCGAGTTTTTTGTCCGTAAAGCAAAAAAGGAAGCTGGTCTCAAAACGTTCAAGGTTCAAAAAGTTCCAGACAGAAACTCTGTGAAGAATGTGGAAGCAAAAAATCGCGTTAAAAAACTAAAAATTTGTTTCTTTGAAAAATTCAATTGCTGCATCATGGACGACGAGAAGTATGTTTTAGCCGACTTTTCGCAGCTTCCAGGCCAGGAGTTTTACACAGCAGACCCGCGCGGGACGAAAAGTTTAAGTCAAAAAGGCAGTCAAAATTTCCTCGTAAATTCCTAGTTTGGCAAGCAATCTGCAGCTGTGGAGAAAAGAGGAGTGCTTTTGTAACTACGGGAACAATAAAGTCCCAAATATACATTGAAGAATGCTTAGAAAAAAGAGTAAAGCCTTTCCTAAGACGACATAAGGTTGATCCTTTTTTTGGCCTGACCTAGCTTCTTGTCATTATAGCAAATTGGCTTTGGAATGGTATTCAAAAAATAATGTAAAAACGATTTTTACAACAATATTAGTGACAAAGTTGTTGGTAAAACTTGTAATTAAAAGGACAAATAACAGCTAGTTTTATTTTCAAAATCGGACAACTAGTTTACGATATTTGTCATAATTAGTAAATGACAATTTTTTCAAACGCACTCTTTATACTAAGCGTGAGTCTCAATTGTACAGTTCATTTTAGATAAATAACTTCTCTAATCCTGCTGAGGCACATTTTAAACACGAACGGGGTTATTAACACATTACTTTACAGCTTTACAGCTTTTACTAGAAACATGCTTATTATATGCATCTAAAAACTTTTACAAATTTTTTATATAAAAGAGGACCTGGTCCTTTAACCGATTTAGTAAAATTTACTGAATATAGTTTCTGTTATAAGTCTCAAACAAAACAGGAAGCTTCTGGTGTTTGCCTAGAGGACAGAGATGTTTTATAACATAAGTCCTGATTCAGAGTATGGTTTTTTCGGTTTGAAAGAAAAGCAGAAAAAACTCTCGCCTGTAAAATTTGATTTATGATAATTACGATAAAATCGAAATTAGGGCTCTATATGTTTATATGTTTTTCAGTTTTCTTCAATAACAAATAAATATAATAATTAACTAGGAATTGTTAAAACCATCTTGAAGTAATGAAAAATTTACTAAAAATAATCAGTTTTTTTGTGTTTTCCAAATATTATATGTAAAAAAGTGGGCGTGGTTATCATCCGATTTCTCTTTTTAAATAGCAATGGAAGACTAGTTCCAAAGAACTCGTACAATACCTTACATAAGATACCTCAATATTTACCCAAGTTATCGTGATCACAGGCGGATAGACGGACGGACATGGCTAAATTAATTCCTGTTTTTATCCTGACCATTTCGGTATATGGAATTCTATGATCAACCGTTATGTTACCAAAGTGAATATACTCTGTGTGATATGCACGCTGAGTATAAAAATATGGGACTGTCGTTTCCCAAACGGGGCAAATTGTGATACCGAAATGACTAAACAAGTTATGAAATTGTTAACGCTTAAAAAACAAAAAAAAACAATCACTAATAGCTACATAATTTTCTACCGAAATTCGATAAAAAAAACCCAAGGTACTTGACACCTTACAGGACTTCTTAGAAAAAAGAATAACCAAATACCAATTGTTTACGCGACAATTAGAAATGTAATTGACTTCTGCCAGGGCCGTACGCAGGATTTTCCCTTGGGGGTTTTCAGTAAAAATTATTATCACTACCGGATTAAGGAATACTGTGTTCAAAGGAACAGTTAGCTGGTCGGAGGAGGGTGGGTGTATCTAGCGGGCGCTAAAACTAATTTCAATAACAAAAACGAAATATCTTAAAATATGATTACTTTATAATTTGTCTTTGTTAAACAAAAATCACATATTAGTTCCATATTTTAAAACTAATAATCTTTCAATACGGCCACTCGTCGGGGTATAGAGAAAAATTCTTTTAATACCAATTCAACGTCGACCTCTAAATTGCGATGAATATTAAGTGCAGCAAGACCATTAAGGCGGTCTTCACTCATTGTTGATCTTAAATAAGTCTTAAGACGACGCAAAGTTGAAAATGTTCGATTTTCTGCAGTCGTAACAGGCAAAACAGCCAGAATTCTCAACATTTTATATACCTTGGGAAAAGCATCAGTACTACAAATATCAAGGGCTTCTAAAAAATTCTTGATCTTCATACCCGCTATGCGCTTGCTCCACAACTGTGCCTCACTCGTCCATATTGCTGGCAATGAGTCTTGTAAAATAGATTCATATGTCTTGAATAGCTTACAACAAGACTCTATATCAAAATCTTCTGTTTTGTCTGGGAAGAGACAAGTGAAATTAGATAAAATGTCTCCGTGTTTCAAAAATCTATCTTGCAAATGCGTTATGAAAAGATCCAAGCAAGGGATGTAAATTGCAATTCTATAGTACTCTTCAATGGAAAGCCGCAAATTCGTGCGTGCAAGGCTTGGTTTCCGAATTTCAATATCGTACTATTCACATATAACCAATGCTGCTTGAAAAATGGTTTGAAAATTTTTTTCCGCAAGTTCCCTCCTCGATACCAAAATATTTCTTGCAGCATCTGCTAGCACCACTACTTCGCCTAAATCCTGATTTACACTTTGTAGAGCGCGACTCAATGTCAAGGTCAAGAAATGGACTGACGTGAGTACTTGCAGTGTGATCTTAAATAAAAAATAAGATTTAATTTGATAAATTGACCTTACCCTATAATGCAGTGAATACAAGCATCACTGCATAGTTTGCCTCGATCTTTGGCTGTCGGCTAAGCAGTTTCCTGATAATACTCAATAATTACTATTTGTTTTGCGAAAATTGCTTATACTCCTATACTTATACTAGGGTTCAATTTTTGAAAGTAATGCTTTGAAAATACTATGCAGTGATGCATTATCGAGCAGGCCCATATTGTTTTTACTATACCTGAAATACCAATGTTTTGATTGCTGACATCAACTGAAAAGTTGCTGATGCTGTTGAGTTCCTCCATGTAGCTGAAGTATTTTGTAAGGCGGAGACAACTGCAGGCTGTAAATAAAGGTAAGTCGCTACAGCTTCATGCTGCTCAACCTATCTTGTGGCACAATGACTTTTTAATTTTATGTTCTTCGTCAAATTTTGTTCAGCGTCAATAGCCTTTTGTAGAGAAAGTTGCCTCTTTGGATATTTAAAAAATCCGTAAACACTCTTGATGGTGCCTATGCAATTTTTTATTTAATTACTTTTGCACGCGTCATTAACAGCTAAGTTTAAACTGTGCGAAGCGCAATGGGAATAATTGGCTAGCGGATATATGTCTTTGACGTAACTCTGCGCACAATGGAGTTCATCACTCATAGACCTAGCTCCTTCATATCCTTGCCCACCTAAATATGTAAGGTCGATGCCAGAAGATTCAAGAAAATTTATTAGAGTTTCCGCTAATCCTTTTCCAGAGAAATCGGTCACAGGTGTGAATGTCAAGAAACTTTCACAAATTTTATGAGTACGTTCGTCAGTGTCCAAATATCTTATACAAATCGACATTTATTCAACGCCTGAAATATCTGAAGTCTCGTCCGCTAATATTAAAAAAGCTTGCGATCTATTCACTTTTCAATAATTTGTTTTTGTATCAATTTGCTTCTCATACTAAACTAAACTCATTTTGAATACGAGGGCTTGTGTACGTAGCGTTTTTCGATGATGACTCCAAATGTTTTTCAATTCGACATCACCCTTAGCCCGAAAGTTTCCATCGTTGTTGAGTGGTTCACTAGAAGTTATCCTGCCATTTTCTTCCGATCCACGCAATGCTATACCCTGTCTACCGCACAAAATTATGGTATCGATAATGGGAACTAAAAATGTTTTGCTCTTTGCAATTAAATCCAACTTTTGTTGTGATAGTTGCAAATCTATTGGTAAATTTTTTTCTTGGTCAATACTAGCTTACATAGTCGACTGTCGTAGTGCTTTTTTGTGATAATCTGTGGATTGATGTTTGTTGAATGCCTCTAACGCGTTTTTCCAGTTCCGGAATGGTATTAGTACCAATTGTCCCAATATTTTTTTATTAGCTCCCCCTTCGCGCACATCAAATAATACGTAACATTTACAAAAATCACCATCTTCCTTTCACGAATAGGCTAACCATGTGTACTTCTGCAGCCAAACGAATTGAAATTTCAAATTTCGTTGCGCAGATGCAGGAAACTCATAATTTGATGGAGACTCAATACTGTCAGCTGTTGACTTATTGACAATCAAGCTAATGTCAAATTGATTGACTGCTGCCAAACGTTTTGTTGTAGTTGGTTCAGGAGTTACAGATGGTGAAGCTACTATTTCGAAGACTGACGATTGTTGCTCTGTAGATTTTGGTGTTGTGGTGTTGGTTATTTCATTACGTTCATTCACCTGAATTGTTTCAATGATGCATAAAGATTTAGAAAAGTAAGATCTTAATAAAAACACCCTTACCGTCTAAGATCGGATGTAACTGAACATTGTAAGGAGTGCGTTTGAAAAAAATTTCACCTTTATTTTATTCAACAAGTTTTTTCCTAATTATTTGATTTGAATATTGTTTTCGTAGTATGATTAGAAATAAATGTCAAAAAAAAACATGAAAAAGAAAACCATCACCGTTTTTCAGAAGAACCCCAATATTTCAGGCAGAAAACTAGCGCAGAAGGTGGGATGTTCCGAGTTTTTTGTCCGTAAAGCAAAAAAGGAAACTGGTCTCAAAACGTTCAAGGTTCAAAAAGTTCCAGACAGAAACTCTGTGAAGAATGTGGAAGCAAAAAATCGCGTTAAAAAACTAAAAATTTGTTTCTTTGAAAAATTCAATTGCTGCATCATGGACGACGAGAAGTATGTTTTAGCCGACTTTTCGCAGCTTCCAGGCCAGGAGTTTTACACAGCAGACCCGCGCGGGACGAAAAGTTGTAAGTCAAAAAGGCAGTCAAAAGTTCCTCGTAAATTCCTAGTTTTTTTTTTTTTTTGCCTTACCTACGATTAATTCATACACTCTCTATAGCGTTTACGGAACATTACTCTAATTCCGTTTCAATTTCAAAAGAGTTTTTAGTAAAATTTGTAGTTTAAAAGTAGCCACGCATTTTTAGAATTTATGTTCTGCAGGCTTAATGCATATTTTTCTATAAAAAAACTAAAATTGCTTATATGAAACAACTTTTTGCCCAAAAATTCTAGTTAAAAGTTGCACTTTGTTGCATTAAAATTTAATAGGATACAAAACTGTATCATCGGTTTTTTACTTGAAAGGGTCTTTAATTTTATGTGACTAAAATTACCTTTTCTATTTTTGAACACTGTGCTGCTTTAAAAACATATATTTTTTAATCATAAAGTCAATTCTCCTTGGGGGTTGAACCCCCGACCCCCCTGCGTACGGGCCTGACTTCTGCCAATGCAATTAGATATTTAATTAGCTCGAATTAGAATCAATTATTTTCAAGAAAAAACTAAAATACTCATAACACGAATTTTACACACATATTTACTACTTATATACATATATTACATACATGCGCACATATTTAACGTACGTACTAACTGTTTAATAACTACAACCACCGGGTATATTCGCTTTCAGCAATACGAGCTTTTCAAAAGAAAAGTCCGTCAAGCGACCCCGCCTTGGACTATTGGTAATGCCCGCAAAGGAAAATAGTCGCTCCACAGGACCTGACGACGTAAGCTGTGTGTTGCAAAACAGTGCCATTTCCTTTAATTTAGGATATTTGCACCATATATTGGAACTTTTATCAGCATCATTCAAATATTGATGCATTATATTTGAAATGACATGCAGGCTTTCAGCGTCCTCCGTCAATTTTGGCAATGAAGCAGTACTTTCTTCTGCAAAAATGTAATCTGATTTACTAAAAATATCATATATGTAAAGGGTGTTTTTTTTAGGGGTATAGAACTTCGAATTGAAATAAAACACAAGAAAATCGTTTTAAGGTACATCAATTTGGCTTTATTGGAAGGATAATTTTATGCCATTAATGTTTAAATATGATTTCGGGCATGTGGCCGCCGCGGCTGGCTCGAATAAAGCCAATTCTACAGGTCCAATTTTCAACCACTTTTTCGAGCATATGGGGCCGTATGTCGGCAATAACGCCACGAATGTTGGCTTCCAATTCCCCTAACGTTTCTGGTTTGTTGGTGTAGACGAGCGACTTCACATATCCCCAAAGAAAATAATCCAATGGTGTCAAATCACACGACCTTGGTGGCCAATTGACAGGTCCATTCCGCGAAATTATGCGCTCATCGAATGTTTCCTTCAATAAATCGATTGTGACGTGCGCTGTGTGGCATGTAGCGCCGTCTTGTTGGAACCACAACTCATCCACATTCATGCCATCCAATTCGGGAACAAAATAGTCGGTTATCATGGCTCTATACCGGTCTCCATTAACGGTAGCTGCCTCTCCAGCATTATTGCGGAAGAAGTATGGCCCAATGACTCCACCAGCCCATAGAGCACACCAAACAGTCAGTTTTTGTGGATGTAATGGCGTTTCAAGGGTCTCATGTGGATTCTCTTCACTCCAAATGCGGCAATTTTGCTTGTTGACGTAGCCATTCAACCAAAAATGAGCCTCATCACTGAACAAAATTTTGCGATGAAAATCAGCATCGAAATCAATCTCATTTTCGGCCCATACACCAAAATCACGACGCATTGCATGGTCTCGCGGCTTTAATTCTTGCACAAGCTGGATCTTGTAAGGTCGCAAGCCAAGATCTTTGCGCAAAATCTTCCATAAAGTTGATGGACAAAGCTCCAATTGCTGTGCACGGTGGCGAATCGATTCATTCGGGTCCTCTTCAACACTTTGCTCTACAGCGGCAATTGTTTCTTCGGTGCGCACTGTTCGACGTCTCTGCGGATGCGTATTATCACATAGAGTAAACGTAGTGCGAAAACGATCCATGGTTAACCGAATTAATTGCTCTGATGGACGATTATGTCGACCATAAAATGGACGGAGCTCACGGTAAACTTCGCGAACTGAACCATTATTTTCGAAATAAATTTGCACGATTTGCAAGCGTTGTTCTTTTGTCAACCTGTTCATGATGAAATGGCAAACCAAACTGAACATAAATGACATTAGAGTTGCCAGATTTGACCACAAAATGCCAGTTTTATCTCTATTCGAAAAACAAACCTGTAAAAAAACACCCTGTATATGTGTCACTTATGTAGAACTTACCACCATCACTGAAATCCTAAAAGTCGATTCAGTATACGAACCCTCATATTTATGATTTTCGTTTGTTGCAGGAAGGATCTGCTTGATTGCGTAATCAGTGATGATACGAATAACCCCTTCCGTTATTCGCTCATATGTAAATTACGGCGATGTTTTTTGTCAGATTTTCAGCCAGCTTGACTTTACGTTTGGAATCAGTTCAGCTGCAGCTAGCGCCAAATCTGCCTCCTCATTTAATTCAAAGAAAGCTCGTAATCGTTTTCTTAATTGCTTTTCCAGCTCTAATGCAGAATGGATGCTCGATTATCTGCTGGATTTTTATCAATTTATTACTCAGAGTGATAATTGTAGGCAAAAGGCAACCATATCCAACACTCTGTTCGCCTTGCTTGAAGTCCAGACTCTGAGCAATAGGCGCCACAATCAGCTTGTATGTATCCAAATATGATAGTTCACAGGATGTAAAACGCGACAGGCTTAAGAAGCTGGAGTGCTGGAGAAGTCGAACGACGGCGTCGTATAGCGAGTTCCCCCTCGTCACAAATGGCACAACGAGGCATCCACCTAAAGTTTCCTGTATCACTTCCGAACTTTTTGGCCATTTGCATTTTTTCCACAAATTATCGCGTTTTTTGAACACCTAAATAAATTATTTTCTAGTATAAAATATATTAACTAAAACATTTCTTACCATATTATTCCGGTTGAATAGGGATTCATCTTTATTAAACCAGATGTAGCCAGAAGACTTAATGTGTGGCTAGAGCACCTGTGGTGTTTAGGGAGGCAAATCTTGTTTTGGAATTCTGACATATCGCCGTCGTCGTCTTCCATCTCAGGGGCATTATCAAATCCATACTCCTTAAAAGCTTTGACAAAGTTTGACCCGTTACGGATAGAACAATGTTTTTTCTATTTAAACCGTAATAAGTATTTATGTCGGTCATGATATGCTCAATTTTTACCGCAGAGTGAACTCCAAACATCCTTTTGCACGCCAAAGCAGCTGATTTCCTCTTAAAATCTATCAAGCCAATGACAGGTGTATCCGAAAAAGCTTCTGTGATTTCCTGACGACATATCCGCCGTTGTGCAGACATGTTTCGCTGTGGTTAGTTCGGCTTTCACACTTTCTTCCATGCGTTTGTAATGCTCTTCTAATTTTTTTCATTGCCGTCTGTCTACTCATTAACTTAAGGTCAATTAAGTTGATGAATGACTGCCTTTCAACCAGGGAAACCGGTAAGCCTGAAATTCATTAAGTTTCTTATCGAAATTTGATTGAATACTCAAGTTTTGCTTGTTAGATTTCTTCGCAAGGTATTCCTTATGAATTTCACGATGCCGCACTCTGAAATGGCTAATAAAATTTGAAGAGACTCCCGTAAAACCGCAAATCACCTTTTTGCAAGCAACTCACTTTCCGACTATTTTATCTTTTTTATTTTCTGAAATCTGATACAAGGTTTTTATATAAAATTGATTAATACCTTAATTCGTCTAAAAATTCAGTCAACTTACTACGGCACACTACAAACACAAATACTTTAACAGCACAACAAGGAGTTTCGATGTATAGTTTTGCACTGAAACTTTCATACCTTCGTAACTTCAATATAAAAATTCGAAGTGAAAATTATATTGCCAAAAGTGCCTTCCATACGCCTCTTCACAAATTGTTCACCATATCCATTGAACACCTTCCTTTTCTTCGATTCTTTCGAAGGCGTGTATGTAACATCAAAATCCTCATCATCACCAGAAAATTCACTTGCAAATGATATTTCTTCCGACATTGCGACAAATAAATATGTTTTTAACTTAACAAAAATACCAGTTTCATTTACAATATTAAACAATGCAAACACTCGAAACAAATTGCAAAGCACGTTTATTTATTTACATTTCACACAATTAAAATTTGATAACAATTACGGTAATTGAATTACTACATGCTTGCACATACAGTGACTTACATCATTATTCGTTCACTTCAATAATTCTTTGAAAAAAATTTATTTTTATCAAAATAATTGATTCTAATTTGAGCTAATTGAATGTCTAATTGCATTAGCAGAAGTCAATTAGATTTCTAATCGTAAAGGTAAACCAATTTTTTTTTGCTAATGGCAACTAATTGCTATTAGATTTACCATTGGAATAACAATTTCCATTATCTAATGGGAATTAGTTCAACTAATTCTAATTGTTTAATGAATTAGAGAATTTCGCAAAAGAAGGTTAATTAGCAATCATTAGCATTATCTATTCATTACTTAACATCTATGATTTGGAGTATCTAAAATATATTTTTTTGGCTTTGAAATAAGGGGCGAAGGCGTTTCTCCAATGAAATCAAAAGTTGTTGTAATACTCTATATAAGAGGCTTGTGGATATAACTGAACTTAGGCGTTTTCCGAGAATGATAAATTTTTACCAGCTGGTGCAGAAATTCAAGCAAAGCTTAATAATTTAACAAAAGTTGCAACGAAAAATTATAAGACGCAAATTGCTAACGCATTAATATTAGTACATCCTAATCCAAATGTAGAAATTTGCCTTGATGCCTCAGATATCATAACAAAAAGAAGGTTACGATTGGAGACCACTAGGTTTCTTCCCAAAAACATTTAGTTAGCCACCCTGGTGTGTGAAAGCAATTGTTTTTTGTACTCCGCTTAAAGTTTCAAATTTTTAGTTTCCCGTTATCGTGTACAACACAATTAAATATAAACATATATTTTAAAAATATTATTTTTAATTCAATTTCTCAATCCTCAAAAAACTTGATAATGAAAAATTTTCATTTTGAAATATAAAAGTAATCCTCCTATCAGAAAATGCTATAAATTTTGCGATTGGCCCCTAAAGTCAGTTCTGTTTTGACATTTGTGTAGTAAACACATGCGAAATACACGTTAATAAACAATGTTACGCTACACTGCTCCAGAACGCGGAATATTGCTGACTATTTATTTGACCAATAATCGGTCGGGGCCAAACGGTTACTGTGAATGGTGAGCGCTACAGAGAATGATCAACGAGTTCTTTTTGCCGCAACTTGATGAATTGGGATTGGAAAACATGTGGTTCCAACAAGACGGTGCAACAGCACACACTGCACGTGCCACAACCGATATGCTGAACATCGGAAGCTTACTTTTGCGCCACCTTGTATATACAGTGGCGAACATAAGTATTGGCACAGCAGTTTTCGACGATTTCCACAAATTTTGGCTTTAATAAAAGAATTTTACCAAAGACTATATAAAATCATGTGCCAACGTCTATTACAAAAACTATAAATCTTGTTTTAAAACTGTACGCAAAATTCGCGAAATTTCCAAGAAATTTTAGCAAAATTTTCAACTTTTTTCTTTGAAATTTTAGAATTTTTTAGAGTATGGAGTTTTGTAGACCATTAAATTTTGGTATAATAATGTGTTAATCTTAACTTCGTAGCACATTTTGCTGATTTTTGGAAATTTTTTTCTCTGCGAGCTAAAGTGTTTTCTTTCATATAAAAAAAATTGCGTTCATAAAACTATAGAAAAAAATACAGAAGTCTATGGAGTTTTCCATACTCTAAACAATTCTGAGAAAAAAGTTGAAAATTTTGCTAAAATTTATAGTTTCTGTAATAGACATTGACACATGCTTTTAAATAGTCTTTGTTGAAATTATTTTATTAAAGCCAAAATTTGTGAAAATCGGCGAAAACTGCTGTGCCAATACGTATATTCACGACTGTTTATATTTTCATTAACAAAAGTTAACATAATTTAAAAATATTTATAATTATAACGTGGAAAATAACAAAGTATAGATTCTCAAAGTAAATTAAAGTAAACCCTATATAAACTTAAATCAACTTGTAGCAACCAACAACAATTGTTAGTCGCCGCTTAAAAGTTCTTCCTTGCTGCAGTATTTGATTGTGCTTTAAGCATTCCCACAACAGCCGGTTCTATCGTGCCGGAATGACCCGGGTTTTTTTTACCGGGCCAGGGGCTGTTATTTCAGTGTAACCCTGTCCAATCTGTCCCGTCCCACCCTTAAATTTTCATCCTCGGAGCAAACCCTGGCAGCTGGGTTAGTCCATTGTCTCTTGTTACGGGCTGGGGTCGAACCCAACCCTGGACCAAGAGATTGGATCTGCTGCGTTTGCTGGAATTAAATTTATATTAAACGGTCGCATTCGTTTCAATGAGCCAAGTGTAAGAGATGGCTACATAAATCTGGATGCTCAGGGCTTAACCCTGCCATCCACAGACCCCGTACTTTCTTTAGTACTTTCGAGGCACCATGCTGTACACGCCTAAGGGCGTCCCGCGGTACTCGTCGCTCTGGCGCTCCACTACCGCCCCTACCAACTTCAAGTAGCCACAACGGTGGCTCAGTCTACACGAATGGCATCACTGCTGCCATTCCCGCCTCACCCACTCCCGACTGTCGCTCACGCTCACCAGCGTCTCCATCTCGCACGGCCGCTCAACACTCCTATCCCCTCCGGAATAGGCCAGATATGGGCATCGCCGAGCGTCAGTCCCCTCTTTCTCTGCCCCCAATGTGCTCTGGGTTCGCAAACGGTAACCTTTGGATGGATACGTTCATAGCCCCCTGATGCAGTACACAGCCGCCTTCCACGCCAGACAACAATAGACTGCGACATAGTTTAGGCCTTAGCCTACCTCCACCTAGGCAAGCGCATCCGTCCCTCACGCCCAGCATGCCCAACGTCTCTCCTCCTACACGCTTCAAAATTTTACAGCTGAACTGTAATGTATTAGCTGGAATGATCGCGGAGATAACTGACTTTATGAAGTCGCACAACATCAACACAAGATCGGACTTACGAACTTGTGATGGGTATAATGTACATCGAAAAGACCGTCCCAGCGGTCATGGGGGTGGCCTTGCGTTCATTACACATCACTCTGTACAATATAATCTATTTTCCCCCAGGGACTCTACCTTAGAATGCCAAGGCATAGTAGTCCGGTCAGGGGACGTCGACTTGCAAATCATAAACATCTACATTCCCCCTGCCATGTGTTGTCCTAGAGATTATCATCCCGACATAAGTGCGTTGCTAAGGGGCGATAAACGCCTAATCCTAGGCGACTTCAACGCACATCACGATCTCTGGCACTCTAACTTGCCAGCAGACAGTAGAGGACAGGCAATTGCAGACCAAATAGATAACTCAGCATTCTGTACAGTCAATGGAGATGTCCCCACCAGGGTGGCAGGTAACTGTCACAGTTCGCCAGACATCTCCATAATGAGCGCGGGCCTTATTAACTTTGTCATCTGGCGACCGATGGTTACATTAGCTTCAGACCACCTACCCATCTTACTCTCCGTTGAACGATCGACCGGCTTCATAACGACTGATAAACTAACATACATCAACTTCACCAAAGCGGACTGGGACCGCTTTACGGACTATACAGATCGCTCCTTCGCTGCCTTACCCACTCCGACAGACGTACGCAAAGGTGAAAGAGTGTTTCGCAAAGTCATTGATTCAGCCTCAGGGCGCTATATTCCTGCTGGTAGAATACCAGAAATTCTTGCGAATTTCCCTGCAGAAGCTGCGGCGATGGCAAGAGAACGTGACCAAGTGAGACTCATCAATCCCACAGATCCCAGAATCAAAGATCTCAATGCGGAAATTCGTAGGATAGTCAACGAACACAAACTGGCCAAGTGGAAACAACACCTTGAGGCATGCAACCTCTCCGGCGAAGTCTTCAAATTATGGTCGACTGTCAAGGCCCTATCCAATCCGACCAAATAAAATGACAAGGTCGCCATTTCATTCGGCGACACTGTCAAATCGGAGCCCAGGAAATGCGCGAGCTTCTTTTTCCGGCAGTTTATAATGCATCACCTGCGAGATAGGACTAAGAAAAGAGTCATCCGACGTGCGCACAAACGCAAACACTCTACTGCGCCTATTGCCGTCTCAGTCGCAGAGGTCAAGGAAGCTATTATGAAGGCCAAACCCTCAAAATCCATCGGAACCGACGGAATCGCCATGAAGATGATCAAACACCTAGGCCATGAGGGACAGAGTTATTTAGCGGCTCTTTTCAACCTCTCTCTAATTACTTTCGTCATACCTGAGATATGGAAACAGGCGATTGCAGTTCCCCTACTAAAACCAGGGAAGCCGGCGAACCAAGTAGATTCTTATCGTCCGATATCCCTCCTTTCGCCGATTGCGAAATTACTAGGGACCATTCTTCTCCCTTACTTTATTGCAAATCTGAAATTGGCCGATCACCAGCATGGTTTCCGCAAATCTCACAACACTAAATCCGCTTTAAATGCCATTACAACGCAGATAAATTATGGGTTGAATCAACACCCACCAAACCATAGGACGGTTCTCGTGGCACTTGACCTATCAAATGCACCGCTCCCTGCCGGCCTTAAAAGGTGGACCGCCTGAATGGTCGACAGTCAAATTCAGGAACAAGAAATCTAGGCCACAAAGAATAAAACAAGGGGTGCCACAAGGTGGTGTTCTCTCTCTCCTTTTGTTTAATTTCTGTATTTCGAGACTCCCCCGCCCGCACCAGAGGGAGTCTCCATTGTTTCCTACGCTGACGACTGTACGATAATATCCTCGGGCAAGGGTCCCTCCATTGACGAACTCTGTACTAGAATCAACAGTTACCTCCGTGACCTTTCCAGCTTCTTCACCGATCGAAATCTGACCCTATCATCGACTAAATCGACGCCGTCCCTGTTTACGACATGGAATGCGCAGATGGGGCAAGAGTTAAATGTCCACGTAGACCTCTACCTACTGTCAACCACCCAAAAATCTTGGGTGTGACATTTGACAACGGCCTCACCTTCGCTGGTCATGCTACTGCAATAGTTTCAAAGGTACAGAGCCGCAATAAGATCCTCAAGTCACTGGCCGGCAGTACTTGGGGAAAAGACAAAGAAACATTGCTTGCTACATATAAGGCTATTGGCCGACCAATCTTGCTGACACCAATTGGAGGAAATTGAAAGTCTGCCAAAACACCACCATCAGAACTGCTACGGGATGTCTGCTTATGCCATCTGAGTCTCCCCTCCATCAAGAGGCAAAATTGCTCAATGTTCAAGAGCACGCGGAACTCTTGAGTGGGCAGTTTCTTCTTAACTGTCATAAACCCAGTCATCCAAATCGACATATATTGGATGTAGCCCCGCCCCCCAGAGACATAAGGAGACATATTGTTGTTGTTGTTAACAGTGAAGGAGACATCTTCGTAAGCACTACTCCGGCACCACATCTCTTTGCCGTTTGAGCTGCTGGACCATAGACGGGCTCTAAATGACCTCCACACCGAGTCGGTAGACAGATCCCTCAGATCTCGGCCTGTGAATCCCGCTATCAATACTCAGCCACCTGAATTGGCTGAAGAGGAACGTGTACTTCCGAGGGATACTAGAGTCATGCTAGCGCAACTTCGCTCTTTATATTGTAATAGGTTAAACTCTTACTTATCCAGACTGAACCCCAACATACCAAACACATGCCCTGCATGTGGTATGTCCCCTCATGATACCAAACATTTCTTCTTCTGTTTAGTCGAACCCACTCTTCTAACACCTACATCACTCTGGTCCAACCCTGTGTAAACTGCGCGTTTTCTCGGACTTCCGTTAGAAGAGCCTGATGACAATTTAGAGTGATCGAGCCCATTGGGCAGGGCGAAGCACTCTTAACTACAACAACAACAACATTGTGCTTTAACCAACCTTTATTCAGCTGGGATGTGCTTACGTGCAGCACGTAACACTTTTTCTGAAGCAAATTTTAAACCATTTTTTGATAAAGATGTCTTCGGGTTCTGGAAAGCGTCGCGCTGAGGCTATAAGAAATGAGACTGAATTAGTGAAAAAGCTCCACGTATCAGCAATTACTCTCCCAATTTTATATGCAGTATGGAGCAGCGCTTCGTCAAGCTCAACGAGCTACTATCGAAACAAACTCCGAAAAACGTATAATTGGGTTTGTGGGCATAAAGCTTGAGGATAAGTTTGAGGGCTTAAAGCGAGAGTTCGATGAGTTAATTGGAAAAGTCACTCGGCTGAAGAACGCGTATGAGCAAATTGGGCATCTAGAGGATGAATTAATCGCTCTAAAACTAGACGTGTCAAAACATGAAAACCACATCGCTGCATGCGGTGTTCGAGTACACGGCATCCCCTTTGAGGAAGGAGAAAATCTTCAAAATATTTTTTAACATCTCTGAAAACCATCTTTCGGCCTCGGAGATCGAACAACAGCACTGTAGATCCGGGCATTATAAAATTCCAGTTGCCAACGGACCGAAACACGCTTTCAAAAACAATTGAACCCTTCAGGTGCCTAAAAAACTGCGACAAAGACAAAAATAAAAATACAAAAAGAACGCCGCCTCGTTCTTAAAAAATGAGTCTGTCTACAACCAACTACGATGTATTCAAGGCTGTTGTCCGTCTCAAGAAAAGAAAGAGATTGTCTTCAGTATTTACTTTACGGGGGGTGGTTCACATCAAACGTAAAGACTGCAACAACCCCGAAGCTATCCCAAGCTTACATCTTCTCGAGCGCTTTGAGAACCCTGAAGAAGTACGCGAAGATTCCTTTCAAGATGACTTCGCACAAGCAGCGGAAGATCTCCCGTTTGGCCAAGAAGAATAATATGTCCATTATGTATAGTTTACTACTTTATAGTCTACGTATAATCTACTTCTACCTTGTTTCCATTTTTACTAAAAATATCAGTACTCCGTCATTCATGTCTTGCTTAGTTAAATTCAGTACAAAGCTTTAATTTTTTAATGGTGGTTTCAGATCATAGGTTGCCTAGTTCCAAAGACTGTCTTCAAAGCCTCACACTCGATGAATTAAGATTTCTATGTGAAGGTTCCGACATTGATATCATCTGCTTCTCTGAAACCTGGTTTTTTTATCTCATAAAAATGTCTTGGTGAAATTGAACGGTGATCAACTCTTCAGGGCAGACAGCACTTTTCATGGTGGTGGTGTTGCCATTTATGTTAAAAAAATAGTTTGTCTTGTAAACTTACTTCACTGAGAGCTCCTTCGTTGCTCTTCCCATCCCGCCTGACATACGAGAAGGGAAAAAAGGGTTTCGCATGGTCATAGCTTCAGCCAAATCAATACATTCCGTCAGAAAGAATCAAGAAGATGCGTCCGCATATCCCCACAGAGGCAGCAGCGCTGGCTAATGAACGTGACCATGTGCGACCTACGAATCTCCAAATTCAGGCAAATTATGGTCCACTGTCAAATCCTTTGCAAATCCGACTAACCCGAACGACAAAATATACATCGCTTCGGTGATAAGGTTTAGTCGAAGAGATGCGCGAGGGTTTTTTGCCGGCAATTTGTATTGCATCCTCCGGTCGACTAGGAAACGTAAAAATTGTCAAGCGTCCATTGCCATCACCACCACAGAGGCTCAGGAGGCCATTCGGAGGTCTAAAATCTCTTAATCCATTGGAGCAGAGGGAATATCCATGATGTTATAACATCTCTGTGGTGAAGGAGTAAGATACCTAACAAATGTCTTCAATCTAACTATGACCGCCTTTGTCACTCAGATAAATGTCGGTCTCAACCAAAATCGTCCTAATGATAGAACTGTACTGGTTGGGCTTGACCTGTCGAAACTTTCGACACCGTCCATTACTAGCAAATTATTAAAGATCTTGAAGAGTCAACTCTTCCCCCCTGTCTAAAGCGTTGGACCGCCAATTATCTAAGTGATCGGCAGTCATCGGTGGAATTCGGAGGCGAAGGATCCAAATCACGTATAATTAAACAAGGGGTACCACAGTGTGATGTCCTATCCCCGATTTGGTTTCATTACTACATATCGAGACTCCCCTACCCACCAGAGGGTGTCTCGATTCTGGCCACTGTCTCTATCTCTATCTCTATGGCGCGATATACAACAGGTATATCATCATAAACCTCCTAAGAGATTTTTGCGCCAAGCTTCTCTTCCAATTTGTGGTGTGCCGATTTGAATTTTCCCTACAAATTGGTGGGACCTACAGTTTTTTGCCGACTCCGAACGGCATCTACAAAGGAGACGAATTTTTGCTGAGAAGCCTGTCATGGCAGAAATACACTCGGAGAGTTTGCCAAACCACTGCCGAGGGGCGACCCCGTTTTGAAAAACTTTTTTTTCAAATCACTTTTGATGTTACCTGTACCAGGGCTCGAACCATGGACCTTCGGTGTGGTAGGCCGGCAACACTACCTTCACACCACGGCGGCCGCCACTGGCCACTGGCTCCTCCGTAAATGAGCTGTGCTCAAAAATTTACTTTTACTTCCCATCCTTGTCCGGTTTCTTCGATGGGCGAAATCGGCCACTGTCACCGACTAAACCGTCGGCCACCTTATCTTTCCCTTCTTTACGGAAGGAGGGGTGACATGACCTAGAAGGTAGCACTGGTCATACCAAATCGCTACCACGACAGTCGGACAAGACAGTTAGAAACAACAACAACCACACTCAGAACTGCCACGGATGCCCCCTTATTTCACCTGAACACCACCTGTACAGCGAGGCAAAAATGCTCGAAGTAAGAGCATAGTGAGATGTTGATCAGGCAATTGCTGTTCAATTGTTGCAAACCGCAACATCCGAACAGGTGCCTGCTCGACGAAAATCCGCCTCCCACGAGAATAAGGAGAGTCGGTAAACTCCTTTGTCAGCTCTCGCCCAGTGAACGCCGCAATCCAGGCACAAGCTCCACCTGTTGCCGAAGAAGAATTTTAACTGCATATGGAGCCAATTATGATGCTGACCCAACTTCGTTCTGGATATTGTAAGAGACTAAACTCTTACCTATGCAAACTGAGCCCGTACATGCCAAATGTCTGCCTGGCATGAGGCGTGTGTCCCCATGACACTAACCATCTATCTATCTGCTCAACTTAGCCGACTCTTCTAACAGCAACTTCACTATGGTCCGCGAGGTTTCTCGGACTTCCGTTAGAAGAGCTTGATGACAATGCTAGGTAGGGTAAAGTGATGGCCGACTTATTCTAACGGGCCCTTGGAAAGTGGAATGCTTTTGCCAACCATCGCACAGTGGTACAGTGGTTTCGTGAGGTTCAAAACCACCTAGAGGGCACAAAACTTAACCGATTTTTAAAATTTAAACGGGGTATTGTTCAGCAGCTAAAAAGCAAGGGATTGTCGATTGGTTTTTTTTTAATTCTTTTGTCTAACAAAATTACAAAATTTTTTCGACTGTTCTACAGATTCTAGACCATATAAAGCATACAATAAATGCATACTCAAAATTTCCACATCAAAAAACATAGTACATAAGTGACAAAGAACATAACTAAAAATTAATCATATACAAAAATTATACGTTATGTACACATATTTTTCAAATCACAAAAACTAACACGTAAGCACTTACTTAGTCAAACTATTTAAAGAAAAAATTATTCTAATGATTTGCTTGTACCATTCCGTCATGGTATCATTGTCATACTAAACTACTAATATTAACTATAAGCATAGTATATAAACAGCAGCAACGTCATCGGTATCTTCCTTTTTGTTTATTGTCTTGTCTCTATTTTGCAGTATTCTTAGGCTTTCTAGTGTATATCTGACTCTTATTTTCTTATTTTTGTCTATTATTCGTGTTTTCTAGATCAGCTGTGTGTCCGTTTTGTGTGATGTGTTGTGATAACGCTGTGCTCTGCTTCTTTTGCCTTATATCAGCTTTATGTTCGTTAAGCCGAACTCCTAGTGCACGTTTCATTGTCCCTATATTTACTTTGTTGCAGTCCTCGTTTTCGTTGCCTTTACATGTAATTTCGTATACCACATTTTTTTGTTGTAGCTTTTCAATGCGGCTTTTTGTTTGTGTAAATATCGTCGATAATGTTTGATTGGATTTGTAGGCAAGTGATATTTTCTGTTCGTTGTTGTTGAAATTCCCCGCTTGGATATGTGTGCTTTAGTGCCTTAAGAGTGTTGTCAAGTAGGGCATCCATAATTACGTCAGCTATTGTAATTTGTATTGTTGTGTATAAAATAGTTGTTTTCTTGTAAACAGAATTTCAGTAATTCATAGAATTTAATCTTTGGTATGTTTGTTGTGGGTGTAATCTGATCCCACTTTCTCATGATTACTAATGGTTAGGTTGGTGGGAATGTTGGTGAACAGGGACACCTATATATTTAGACAATTGATAGCAGGGTACATTTCGACTGCTGAGTGGAAGATCACCCTTTTTCAAAATATTTTTCGAAAACGCCCTATCTCAGAAATTCTTTGAAGAACGCCCCACCTCAAAATTTTGTTCAATAACGCCCTATTTCAAAATTTGGCTTAAGAACGCCCCACCTCAGAATGAGTTTCAAAAACGCCCTATCTGAACGAAATTCAATACATTTTTACCTGAGATAGGGCGTTGTTGAAACAAATTTTGAGATGGGGCGTTTTTGGATCAAATTTTGATATGGGACGTTTTTGAAAAAGACTTTGAAATAGGGTGATCTTCCACTCAGCAGTCGATTTACGGATGATGATATGGGACGTAGGGGCATATTGGGCTTGTGGATCTTTGGTAGTCCATAAATCTTAGGTGCTGTGGCTGCAGAACAAAATAGTTTTTTTGTTAATTGATATTAGAGGAAAAATTACAACGTTATGCACAGCGATGGTATGGGATGACATGTTTCGAAGTGCCCAGCTTCTCATCAGACCCCTTCTCGGACACTGAGATACGAACCCAAGTGTCTGCACCAAAGCCGCTGTTAGAGTACTCTAACAACTAAGCTATGATGCCCTGTAGCGTCACGATGCATTTTTCCTCTAATGTGCCATTTTGCTTATTCTAATAAAAAAATGAATAAGCAAAACTTGGGTTCGTATCTCAGTGTCCGAGAAGGGGTCTGATGAGAAGCTGGGCACTTCGAAACATGTCATCCCATACCATCGCTGTGCATAACGTTGTAATTTTTCCTCTAATATCAATTAACAAACAAACATAAAAATTCGAGCTTTGCTCCAACAACAACAAAATAGTTTTTGTTTTTCTTTCGCGTTGATGTATTTTTGTCTATAGAGATCGTTCACTATTTTGTTATTATATCTAGTAGTGCTACGCACACAAGGTATATTAACTTTAGTCGCGTAACGGCAGTACGTAACGGCATTAACGGATCGAGATAGATATTGACATATATATCGAAATGTTCAGGACGAAAAGAGAAATTGACTAAGCCATGTCCGTCCGTCCGTCCGTCCGTCTGTGAACACGATAACTTGAGTAAATTTTGAGATATCTTAATGAAATTTGGTATGCAGGTTCCTTGGCACTCATCTCCGAGCGCTATTTAAAATGGGCGAAAACGGATGATAGCCTTGCCCACTTTTTATATATAGAATGTTTTCGAAAACACAAAAGACGTGATTACTCAGTACATAATACACCTTGTCTAAGCTCTATGGAGGGCGAGTAGGTTTTTTGAGTTATTTTTTATTGTTTAGAGAGGAAAAGGGGGTGTGCGGAGCACATGTTTAGTATAGGGAGCCTATTTCTAATATTTATTTAATTATTATTTTATTTATTTAAATTATTTGTTCTATATAGAACGAGGTGCGGCGCACTTGTTACGCCTTGTATTTATTAATTAGGGGCGAGCACTGTTGGCTCTGAGGCATTGCGCGGGATTGGCTTCCTCATTTTTGTTGTGAAAAACCCCGCTTTGGGATTACAAAACATAAACTATATCTTTGGGATATTCCATAAGCTGCTTGCGAATTACAAGAGAGTGCAGCGCAAATAAAATAGACGAAATAAATAGTTGTAGCTTATGTCGCTTAAACATTCTCGCACCCCTAGACGGCGTAGTCGTCTAGTGATATTCATAAGTCGCCGGTTCGAATCCGGCTCGAAGGACCATGTCTAAGCTCTATAGAGGGCGAGTAGTTTTTTGAGTTATTTTTTATTTTATTTTATTATTTATATTACATTATTGGTTTAGACAGGAAAGGGCGGTGTGCGGAGCATATGTTTAGTATGCGGAGGCCTTTTCTAATATTAATTTAATTAGTATTTTATTTATTTTTTAGAGGTTTTCCGGTCAATTTTTATATTAATTTAAATTTTTGAGTTAGGCTCTTTTGACCATTAATTGTGAAGTGCAAATAAAAGAATTTATTCCACTTTTCCAACCCAACGTTTCGCTAGACTTCCTAGCATCCTCAGGGGTGATCTATTTATTTATTTAAAGACAGACAAAAAACAACAGTGAAAAAACAATAATAAAACTTATTTGAGACACTTATTGACAAATTTACGTGTAACAACAATTAAAACAACAAGAAACAACCCTTACACAATATGTTTTGTTAAAATCTAAAAATTAAAAATAGTACCATCATTGTTTGGTATCATCGTCATACTAAATTATAATTATAAACATAAAAGGTAAGCTGCTGCGATGTTTTGCGTGTCTTCTTTTTTGTTTACCGTATTATATCTTTTTTCTAATATTCGCAAACTCTCTAATGTGTATCGCGCTCTCCCATATTTGTTGCGGTCTATTATTTTTGTGTTTGCTAAATCAGCTGTGTGGCCACTTGCCGTGATATGTTGTGATAAGGCAGTTGCACTTCTCTTTTTCAGTATATCGCTCTCGTGCTCTTTTAGTCTGATGTTGAGGCTTCGTTTCGTGGTTCCAATATATACCCGGTTGCAGCTTTCATCTTCTTTACCTTGACATGTTACTTCATATATTATATTATGTTGCTCGAGTTTGTCGATCGGGCTTTTTCTTCGCGTAAATATATTCGCTAGTGTGGAGTTTGACTTGTATGCTAGGGCTATGTTTTGGTTATTTATTGTTACTGCTTTGCTGATGTTTTGAGAGAGTTTGGGAATATAGGTTACACCGAAATATTGCTTAGTTTGATTTTCTCTATGTGTTGTTGTTTGGTTTCGTCTCGTGTTTGTTTCTCTTATTCCTTGTTCTGTTAGATTATTTATTAGGGCGTGTGGATAGCTATTGGTTTTTAATATTTCATGTATTTTTTGCAGGTTTTTGTTCCAGTATTGTTGGTCGCTTATGGTTAATACCTTGTTTATTAGATTTTTCGCCGTATTTATTTTATATTTCATGGGTTGGCAAGAATGAAAATTAATAAGACGACCAGATGCTAGGGACTTTGTGTACCAATCAAAGGACAGACTTCCATTATTTTTATTTTTGAAGATTCTGACGTCCAGATAAGGGATGCTATAATCATTCTCCATCTCGGTAGTGAATTTGATTTTGTTGTGATAACTATTTAAGCTTTCTTGTATTGATTCTACGTCTTTCCGTTTTACTATTGCGAGGATATCGTCAACATATTTTACTATAAATTTTACTTCGATGTTTTGTTTTTGTTTTAATATATTTAGCGTGCTGTCTAAAAGATCGTCTAAAATGATATCTGCTATTGTTGGGGATAGGGGGTTGCCCATTGGCATTCCAAAAGTTTGAGTATATACCTCGTTGTTATAGATAAAATAGTTGTTGTCGAGTAGACAAAATCTTAAAATTTCATGGAATTTGCATCTGGGTATATTAGTCATTGATTTTATATTATCCCATTTATCCATTATTAATTTTTATAGCTAGATTAGTGGGAATGTTCGTGAATAATGACACGACATCGAAAGACACTAACACTTCATCTTTGCTGATTCGTAGATCAGTAAGTCTCTCTTTAAGCTTGAATACATTTCTGATGTTGTACTCTTCTGATGCTATATTTTGTATTATGTTTCCTACATATTTGGATAGTTGATGGCATGGTACGTTCATGGATGACGCGATGGGGCGCAAGGGTGTATTTGGTTTATGTATTTTTGGCAGCCCGTAGAGTCTGGGTGCATTAGCTGCTGAGCATGACAGTTTTTGTTTCTCTATGGCGGTTATGTGTTTTTGTTTATAAAGATCATCTACTAACTTGTTGTTTTTCTTTTGTAGTGTGCTTGTTGGATCCGTTCTCAGTTTTCTGTATGTACTTTTGTCTTCTAATAGTTCTTCCATTTTTACTTTGTAATCATTTTTGTATATTACTACCGTCTTATTACCTTTATCCGCGTCTGTTATAACTATATTATTTTTGTGTGTGTTTAAAAATGCTTTGCTTTTGTTGTATGTTGCTAAGATAAAATTTTCGGCTGAGTTATTTTTCATGTTACGCTTAAACTGGAGAATTCTATTGCTGACTTTGTTTCTTGCCATTTCCTTGGTATTTTCGTCGCCTAAAGCTTGAATTGCTTGCTCAATTTCTGCTATTGTATGAATTGCTGAGAAATTTGTTTTTGTGGTTGGTAAGGAAAACTTTTTCCCTAACGATAAGAGCCATTTTACGTCTTCGGGAAAATGTATTTCGGTTTTGTTTACGAACCAGTTATTGTTAATTTCTATTCCTAAGTTTCGTAGTTGTTGAGCTTTTAGATTATCTATTTTTCTTGTATGTAATTTTCGTATTTCGTTTGCTATTCTTTGACCACAAAATTTTTGTTTGTTTATGAAAGCTTTAAAATCACTGTCGCTCAAAGTATGTTTAAGTTGTTTTTCTGCATGGAATAAATAATCTTTCGTGGTTTTAATATCTAAGTTGGTTTGTGTTATTTCCATGTTCAGTACCTTGCTTAGGAAATGGATTTTGGTTTTATGAAATTGTTGTTTTAATTTTTGGGATGTTGTAACTATTTCTGTTTTTTTAACTGCGTTTATTAGATGATTTGGAATTAGGGCATACCTTTTACATTCTAATAAGAATTTTAGACGCTCCATTTGTTTTGACAATTTCTGTGTTAGTTTACTGTAGTGTTTTAATATTATGCACGTACGTTCGTCGTGTTTGTACTTCATGTGTCTATAGAAGTTTTTCATCTTGTTACCTTTGTTGTTGCTGTTGTTGTTGTTATTCGGCAGGCCTTCCGAGATAATTATTTTTTAGAGGTTTTCCGGTCAATTTTTATATTAATTTAAATTTTTGAGTTAGGCTCTTTTGACCATTAATTGTGAAGTGCAAATAAAAGAATTTATTCCACTTTTCCAACCCAACGTTTCGCTAGACTTCCTAGCATCCTCAGGGGTGATCTATTTATTTATTTAAAGACAGACAAAAAACAACAGTGAAAAAACAATAATAAAACTTATTTGAGACACTTATTGACAAATTTACGTGTAACAACAATTAAAACAACAAGAAACAACCCTTACACAATATGTTTTGTTAAAATCTAAAAATTAAAAATAGTACCATCATTGTTTGGTATCATCGTCATACTAAATTATAATTATAAACATAAAAGGTAAGCTGCTGCGATGTTTTGCGTGTCTTCTTTTTTGTTTACCGTATTATCTCTTTTTTCTAATATTCGCAAACTCTCTAATGTGTATCGCGCTCTCCCATATTTGTTGCGGTCTATTATTTTTGTGTTTGCTAAATCAGCTGTGTGGCCACTTGCCGTGATATGTTGTGATAAGGCAGTTGCACTTCTCTTTTTCAGTATATCGCTCTCGTGCTCTTTTAGTCTGATGTTGAGGCTTCGTTTCGTGGTTCCAATATATACCCGGTTGCAGCTTTCATCTTCTTTACCTTGACATGTTACTTCATATATTATATTATGTTGCTCGAGTTTGTCGATCGGGCTTTTTGTTCGCGTAAATATATTCGCTAGTGTGGAGTTTGACTTGTATGCTAGGGCTATGTTTTGGTTATTTATTGTTACTGCTTTGCTGATGTTTTGAGAGAGTTTGGGAATATAGGTTACACCGAAATATTGCTTAGTTTGATTTTCTCTATGTGTTGTTGTTTGGTTTCGTCTCGTGTTTATTTCTCTTATTCCTTGTTCTGTTAGATTATTTATTAGGGCGTGTGGATAGCTATTGGTTTTTAATATTTCATGTTTTTCGCTTATTGTTGGTCGCTTATGGTTAATACCTTGTTTATTAGATTTTTCGCCGTATTTATTTTATATTTCATGGGTTGGCAAGAATGAAAATTAATAAGACGACCAGATGCTAGGGACTTTGTGTACCAATCAAAGGACAGACTTCCATTATTTTTATTTTTGAAGATTCTGACGTCCAGATAAGGGATGCTATAATCATTCTCCATCTCGGTAGTGAATTTGATTTTGTTGTGATAACTATTTAAGCTTTCTTGTATTGATTCTACGTCTTTCCGTTTTACTATTGCGAGGATATCGTCAACATATTTTACTATAAATTTTACTTCGATGTTTTGTTTTTGTTTTAATATATTTAGCGTGCTGTCTAAAAGATCGTCTAAAATGATATCTGCTATTGTTGGGGATAGGGGGTTGCCCATTGGCATTCCAAAAGTTTGAGTATATACCTCGTTGTTATAGATAAAATAGTTGTTGTCGAGTAGAGAAAATCTTAAAATTTCATGGAATTTGCATCTGGGTATATTAGTCATTGATTTTATATTATCCCATTTATCCATTATTATTTTTATAGCTAGATTAGTGGGAATGTTCGTGAACAATGACACGACATCGAAAGACACTAACACTTCATCTTTGCTGATTCGTAGATCAGTAAGTCTCTCTTTAAGCTTGAATACATTTCTGATGTTGTACTCTTCTGATGCTATATTTTGTATTATGTTTCCTACATATTTGGATAGTTGATGGCATGGTACGTTCATGGATGACGCGATGGGGCGCAAGGGTGTATTTGGTTTATGTATTTTTGGCAGCCCGTAGAGTCTGGGTGCATTAGCTGCTGAGCATGACAGTTTTTGTTTCTCTATGGCGGTTATGTGTTTTTGTTTATAAAGATCATCTACTAACTTGTTGTTTTTCTTTTGTAGTGTGCTTGTTGGATCCGTTCTCAGTTTTCTGTATGTACTTTTGTCTTCTAATAGTTCTTCCATTTTTACTTTGTAATCATTTTTGTATATTACTACCGTCTTATTACCTTTATCCGCGTCTGTTATAACTATATTATTTTTGTGTGTGTTTAAAAATGCTTTGCTTTTGTTGTATGTTGCTAAGATAAATTTTTCGGCTGAGTTATTTTTCATGTTACGCTTAAACTGGAGAATTCTATTGCTGACTTTGTTTCTTGCCATTTCCTTGGTATTTTCGTCGCCTAAAGCTTGAATTGCTTGCTCAATTTCTGCTATTGTATGAATTGCTGAGAAATTTGTTTTTGTGGTTGGTAAGGAAAACTTTTTCCCTAACGATAAGAGCCATTTTACGTCTTCGGGAAAATGTATTTCGGTTTTGTTTACGAACCAGTTATTGTTAATTTCTATTCCTAAGTTTCGTAGTTGTTGAACTTTTAGATGATCTATTTTTCTTGTATGTAATTTTCGTATTTCGTTTGCTATTCTTTGACCACAAAATTTTTGTTTGTTTATGAAAGCTATAAAATCACTGTCGCTCAAAGTATGTTTAAGTTGTTTTTCTGCATGGAATAAATAATCTTTCGTTGTTTTAATATCTAAGTTGGTTTGTGTTATTTCCATGTTCAGTACCTTGCTTAGGAAATGGATTTTGGTTTTATGAAATTGTTGTTTTAATTTTTGGGATGTTGTAACTATTTCTGTTTTTTTAACTGCGTTTATTAGATGATTTGGAATTAGGGCATACCTTTTACATTCTAATAAGAATTTTAGACGCTCCATTTGTTTTGACAATTTCTGTGTTAGTTTACTGTAGTGTTTTAATATTATGCACGTACGTTCGTCGTGTTTGTACTTCATGTGTCTATAGAAGTTTTTCATCTTGTTACCTTTGTTGTTGCTGTTGTTGTTGTTATTCGGCAGGCCTTCCGAGATAATTATTTTTTAGAGGTTTTCCGGTCAATTTTTATATTAATTTAAATTTTTGAGTTAGGCTCTTTTGACCATTAATTGTGAAGTGCAAATAAAAGAATTTATTCCACTTTTCCAACCCAACGTTTCGCTAGACTTCCTAGCATCCTCAGGGGTGATCTATTTATTTATTTAAAGACAGACAAAAAACAACAGTGAAAAAACAATAATAAAACTTATTTGAGACACTTATTGACAAATTTACGTGTAACAACAATTAAAACAACAAGAAACAACCCTTACACAATATGTTTTGTTAAAATCTAAAAATTAAAAATAGTACCATCATTGTTTGGTATCATCGTCATACTAAATTATAATTATAAACATAAAAGGTAAGCTGCTGCGATGTTTTGCGTGTCTTCTTTTTTGTTTACCGTATTATCTCTTTTTTCTAATATTCGCAAACTCTCTAATGTGTATCGCGCTCTCCCATATTTGTTGCGGTCTATTATTTTTGTGTTTGCTAAATCAGCTGTGTGGCCACTTGCCGTGATATGTTGTGATAAGGCAGTTGCACTTCTCTTTTTCAGTATATCGCTCTCGTGCTCTTTTAGTCTGATGTTGAGGCTTCGTTTCGTGGTTCCAATATATACCCGGTTGCAGCTTTCATCTTCTTTACCTTGACATGTTACTTCATATATTATATTATGTTGCTCGAGTTTGTCGATCGGGCTTTTTGTTCGCGTAAATATATTCGCTAGTGTGGAGTTTGACTTGTATGCTAGGGCTATGTTTTGGTTATTTATTGTTACTGCTTTGCTGATGTTTTGAGAGAGTTTGGGAATATAGGTTACACCGAAATATTGCTTAGTTTGATTTTCTCTATGTGTTGTTGTTTGGTTTCGTCTCGTGTTTGTTTCTCTTATTCCTTGTTCTGTTAGATTATTTATTAGGGCGTGTGGATAGCTATTGGTTTTTAATATTTCATGTATTTTTTGCAGGTTTTTGTTCCAGTATTGTTGGTCGCTTATGGTTAATACCTTGTTTATTAGATTTTTCGCCGTATTTATTTTTCCGTTTTACTATTGCGAGGATATCGTCAACATATTTTACTATAAATTTTACTTCGATGTTTTGTTTTTGTTTTAATATAAAGGGTGTTTTTTTTAGGGGTATAGAACTTCGAATTGGAATAAAACACAAGAAAATCGTTTTAAGGTCCATCAGTTTGGCTTTATTGGAAGGATAATTTTATGCCATTAATGTTTAAATATGATTTCGGGCATGTGGCCGCCGCGGCTGGCTCGAATAAAGCCAATTCTACAGGTCCAATTTTCAACCACTTTTTCGAGCATATGGGGCCGTATGTCGGCAATAACGCCACGAATGTTGGCTTCCAATTCCCCTAACGTTTCTGGTTTGTTGGTGTAGACGAGCGACTTCACATATCCCCAAAGAAAATAATCCAATGGTGTCAAATCACACGACCTTGGTGGCCAATTGACAGGTCCATTCCGCGAAATTATGCGCTCATCGAATGTTTCCTTCAATAAATCGATTGTGACGTGCGCTGTGTGGCATGTAGCGCCGTCTTGTTGGAACCACAACTCATCCACATTCATGCCATCCAATTCGGGAACAAAATAGTCGGTTATCATGGCTCTATACCGTTCTCCATTAAAGGTAGCTGCCTCTCCAGCATTATTGCGGAAGAAGTATGGCCCAATGACTCCACCAGCCCATAGAGCACACCAAACAGTCAGTTTTTGTGGATGTAATGGCGTTTCAAGGGTCTCATGTGGATTCTCTTCACTCCAAATGCGGCAATTTTGCTTGTTGACGTGGCCATTCAACCAAAAATGAGCCTCATCACTGAACAAAATTTTGCGATGAAAATCAGCATCGAAATCAATCTCATTTTCGGCCCATACACCAAAATCACGACGCATTGCATGGTCTCGCGGCTTTAATTCTTGCACAAGCTGGATCTTGTAAGGTCGCAAGCCAAGACCTTTGCGCAAAATCTTCCATAAAGTTGATGGACAAAGCTCCAATTGCTGTGCACGGTGGCGAATCGATTCATTCGGGTCCTCTTCAACACTTTGCTCTACAGCGGCAATTGTTTTTTCGGTGCGCACTGTTCGACGTCTCTGCGGATGCGTATTATCACATAGAGTAAACGTAGTGCGAAAACGATCCATGGTTAACCGAATTAATTGCTCTGATGGACGATTATGTCGACCATAAAATGGACGGAGCTCACGGTAAACTTCGCGAACTGAACCATTATTTTCGAAATAAATTTGCACGATTTGCAAGCGTTGTTCTTTTGTCAACCTGTTCATGATGAAATGGCAAACCAAACTGAACATAAATGACATTAGAGTTGCCAGATTTGACCACAAAATGCCAGTTTTATCTCTATTCAAAAAACAAACCTGTAAAAAAAACACCCTGTATTTAGCGTGCTGTCTAAAAGATCGTCTAAAATGATATCTGCTATTGTTGGGGATAGGGGGTTGCCCATTGGCATTCCAAAAGTTTGAGTATATACCTCGTTGTTATAGATAAAATAGTTGTTGTCGAGTAGACAAAATCTTAAAATTTCATGGAATTTGCATCTGGGTATATTAGTCATTGATTTTATATTATCCCATTTATCCATTATTATTTTTATAGCTAGATTAGTGGGAATGTTCGTGAAAGACGTAGAATCAATACAAGAAAGCTTAAATAGTTATCACAACAAAATCAAATTCACTACCGAGATGGAGAATGATTATAGCATCCCTTATCTGGACGTCAGAATCTTCAAAAATAAAAATAATGGAAGTCTGTCCTTTGATTGGTACACAAAGTCCCTAGCATCTGGTCGTCTTATTAATTTTCATTCTTGCCAACCCATGAAATATAAAATAAATACGGCGAAAAATCTAATAAACAAGGTATTAACCATAAGCGACCAACAATACTGGAACAAAAACCTGCAAAAAATACATGAAATATTAAAAACCAATAGCTATCCACACGCCCTAATAAATAATCTAACAGAACAAGGAATAAGAGAAACAAACACGAGACGAAACCAAACAACAACACATAGAGAAAATCAAACTAAGCAATATTTCGGTGTAACCTATATTCCCAAACTCTCTCAAAACATCAGCAAAGCAGTAACAATAAATAACCAAAACATAGCCCTAGCATACAAGTCAAACTCCACACTAGCGAATATATTTACGCGAACAAAAAGCCCGATCGACAAACTCGAGCAACATAATATAATATATGAAGTAACATGTCAAGGTAAAGAAGATGAAAGCTGCAACCGGGTATATATTGGAACCACGAAACGAAGCCTCAACATCAGACTAAAAGAGCACGAGAGCGATATACTGAAAAAGAGAAGTGCAACTGCCTTATCACAACATATCACGGCAAGTGGCCACACAGCTGATTTAGCAAACACAAAAATAATAGACCGCAACAAATATGGGAGAGCGCGATACACATTAGAGAGTTTGCGAATATTAGAAAAAAGAGATAATACGGTAAACAAAAAAGAAGACACGCAAAACATCGCAGCATCTTACCTTTTATGTTTATAATTATAATTTAGTATGACGATGATACCAAACAATGATGGTACTATTTTTAATTTTTAGATTTTAACAAAACATATTGTGTAAGGGTTGTTTCTTGTTGTTTTAATTGTTGTTACACGTAAATTTGTCAATAAGTGTCTCAAATAAGTTTTATTATTGTTTTTTCACTGTTGTTTTTTGTCTGTCTTTAAATAAATAAATAGATCACCCCTGAGGATGCTAGGAAGTCTAGCGAAACGTTGGGTTGGAAAAGTGGAATAAATTCTTTTATTTGCACTTCACAATTAATGGTCAAAAGAGCCTAACTCAAAAATTTAAATTAATATAAAAATTGACCGGAAAACCTCTAAAAAATAATTATCTCGGAAGGCCTGCCGAATAACAACAACAACAGCAACAACAAAGGTAACAAGATGAAAAACTTCTATAGACACATGAAGTACAAACACGACGAACGTACGTGCATAATATTAAAACACTACAGTAAACTAACACAGAAATTGTCAAAACAAATGGAGCGTCTAAAATTCTTATTAGAATGTAAAAGGTATGCCCTAATTCCAAATCATCTAATAAACGCAGTTAAAAAAACAGAAATAGTTACAACATCCCAAAAATTAAAACAACAATTTCATAAAACCAAAATCCATTTCCTAAGCAAGGTACTGAACATGGAAATAACACAAACCAACTTAGATATTAAAACAACGAAAGATTATTTATTCCATGCAGAAAAACAACTTAAACATACTTTGAGCGACAGTGATTTTATAGCTTTCATAAACAAACAAAAATTTTGTGGTCAAAGAATAGCAAACGAAATACGAAAATTACATACAAGAAAAATAGATAATCTAAAAGCTCAACAACTACGAAACTTAGGAATAGAAATTAACAATAACTGGTTCGTAAACAAAACCGAAATACATTTTCCCGAAGACGTAAAATGGCTCTTATCGTTAGGGAAAAAGTTTTCCTTACCAACCACAAAAACAAATTTCTCAGCAATTCATACAATAGCAGAAATTGAGCAAGCAATTCAAGCTTTAGGCGACGAAAATACCAAGGAAATGGCAAGAAACAAAGTCAGCAATAGAATTCTCCAGTTTAAGCGTAACATGAAAAATAACTCAGCCGAAAAATTTATCTTAGCAACATACAACAAAAGCAAAGCATTTTTAAACACACACAAAAATAATATAGTTATAACAGACGCGGATAAAGGTAATAAGACGGTAGTAATATACAAAAATGATTACAAAGTAAAAATGGAAGAACTATTAGAAGACAAAAGTACATACAGAAAACTGAGAACGGATCCAACAAGCACACTACAAAAGAAAAACAACAAGTTAGTAGATGATCTTTATAAACAAAAACACATAACCGCCATAGAGAAACAAAAACTGTCATGCTCAGCAGCTAATGCACCCAGACTCTACGGGCTGCCAAAAATACATAAACCAAATACACCCTTGCGCCCCATCGCGTCATCCATGAACGTACCATGCCATCAACTATCCAAATATGTAGGAAACATAATACAAAATATAGCATCAGAAGAGTACAACATCAGAAATGTATTCAAGCTTAAAGAGAGACTTACTGATCTACGAATCAGCAAAGATGAAGTGTTAGTGTCTTTCGATGTCGTGTCATTATTCACGAACATTCCCACTAAGTTAGCTATAAAAATTAATAATGGATAAATGAGATAATATAAAATCAATGACTAATATACCCAGATGCAAATTCCATGAAATTTTAAGATTTTGTCTACTCGACAACAACTATTTTATCTATAACAACGAGGTATATACTCAAACTTTTGGAATGCCAATGGGCAACCCCCTATCCCCAACAATAGCAGATATCATTTTAGACGATCTTTTAGACAGCACGCTAAATATATTAAAACAAAAACAAAACATCGAAGTAAAATTTATAGTAAAATATGTTGACGATATCCTCGCAATAGTAAAACGGAAAGACGTAGAATCAATACAAGAAAGCTTAAATAGTTATCACAACAAAATCAAATTCACTACCGAGATGGAGAATGATTATAGCATCCCTTATCTGGACGTCAGAATCTTCAAAAATAAAAATAATGGAAGTCTGTCCTTTGATTGGTACACAAAGTCCCTAGCATCTGGTCGTCTTATTAATTTTCATTCTTGCCAACCCATGAAATATAAAATAAATACGGCGAAAAATCTAATAAACAAGGTATTAACCATAAGCGACCAACAATACTGGAACAAAAACCTGCAAAAAATACATGAAATATTAAAAACCAATAGCTATCCACACGCCCTAATAAATAATCTAACAGAACAAGGAATAAGAGAAACAAACAGAGACGAAACCAAACAACAACACATAGAGAAAATCAAACTAAGCAATATTTCGGTGTAACCTATATTCCCAAACTCTCTCAAAACATCAGCAAAGCAGTAACAATAAATAACCAAAACATAGCCCTAGCATACAAGTCAAACTCCACACTAGCGAATATATTTACGCGAACAAAAAGCCCGATCGACAAACTCGAGCAACATAATATAATATATGAAGTAACATGTCAAGGTAAAGAAGATGAAAGCTGCAACCGGGTATATATTGGAACCACGAAACGAAGCCTCAACATCAGACTAAAAGAGCACGAGAGCGATATACTGAAAAAGAGAAGTGCAACTGCCTTATCACAACATATCACGGCAAGTGGCCACACAGCTGATTTAGCAAACACAAAAATAATAGACCGCAACAAATATGGGAGAGCGCGATACACATTAGAGAGTTTGCGAATATTAGAAAAAAGAGATAATACGGTAAACAAAAAAGAAGACACGCAAAACATCGCAGCAGCTTACCTTTTATGTTTATAATTATAATTTAGTATGACGATGATACCAAACAATGATGGTACTATTTTTAATTTTTAGATTTTAACAAAACATATTGTGTAAGGGTTGTTTCTTGTTGTTTTAATTGTTGTTACACGTAAATTTGTCAATAAGTGTCTCAAATAAGTTTTATTATTGTTTTTTCACTGTTGTTTTTTGTCTGTCTTTAAATAAATAAATAGATCACCCCTGGGGATGCTAGGAAGTCTAGCGAAACGTTGGGTTGGAAAAGTGGAATAAACTCTTTTATTTGCACTTCACAATTAATGGTCAAAAGAGCCTAACTCAAAAATTTAAATTATATTATTTTATTTAATTTAATTATTTGTTCTATATAGAACGGGGGTGCGGGGCAATTGTGACACCATTTTATGTATTAATTGGGGGCGAGCACTGTTGGCTCTGAGGCATTGCACGGGATTGGCTTCCTTATTTTCGCTGTGAAAAACCCCCGTTGGGATTACAAAACATAAACTATATCTTTGGGATATTTCATAAGCTGCTTGCGAATTAAAAGAGAGTGCAGCGCAAATAAAATAGACGAAATAAATAGTTATAGATTATGTCGCTTAAACACACCTATAAGGATAAAATTTGGTGAGTACATTAAGATTGAGGCATAAAATAAATGTTTCAAGAAACGGTACTCGCCGTCGCCAACGCGTAGAGGTCCACAAATCTTTCGAAGAACCTTTCTCTCGAATACTCCCAGAGCCACCTCATCAGATGTTGTTAGTGTCCACGCTTCTGCACCATATAGCAGGACGGGTGCGATGAGTGACTTATAGAGTGTTATTTTCGTTCGTCGAGAGAGGACTTTTCTTTTCAATTGCCTACTCAGTCCGAAGTAGCATTTGTTTGCAAGAGTAATTTCGTCGGATTTCTAGGCTAACATTATTGTTGGTGTTAATGCTGGTTCCCAGGTAAACGAAGTCCTTTACAATTTCGAAATAATTGCTGCCAACAGTGGCTTGGTTGCCAAGGCGCGAATGCCAAGAGCAATTTCGTCGGATTTCTAGGCTAACATTATTGTTGGTGTTAATGCTGGTTCCCAGGTAAACGAAGTCCTTTACAATTTCGAAATAATTGCTGCGAACAGTGGCTTGGTTGCCAAGGCGCGAATGCGCTGACTCTTTGCATGATGACAGAAGGTAATTCGTTTTTCCCTCGTTCACCACCAATCCCATTTTCTCCGCTTCTTTTTCTAATTTGGAGTAAGCAGAAGTTATGGCGCGGTTGTTAAGGCCAATGATATCAATATCGTCAGCATATGCTAACAGTCGCACGCTTTTATAAAATATTGTTCCAGCGCGGTTAAGTTCTGCAGCTTGTATTATTTTCTCCACCATTAAATTAAAGAAATCGCACGATAGGGGCTCACCCTGTCTGAAACCTCGTTTAGTTTCGAACGGCTCGGAGAGGTGCTTCCAAATTCTGACCGAGCTGGCGGTCTTGCTCAAGGTCATTTTGCATAGCCGTATAAGTTTTGCGGGGAAACCAAATTCAGACATAGCGGCATGTAGGCAGCACCTTTTCGTGCTATCGAAAGCGGCTTTAAAATCAACAAAGAGATGATGTGTGCCGATTCTTTTCTCACGGGTTATTTCCAAGATTTCGCGTATTGTAAAAATCTGGTCGATGGTAGATTTACCAGGTCTGAAGCCACACTGATAAGGTCCAATCAGTCTGTTCACATCAGGCTTCAGTCTTTCGCACAATACGCTTGATAGGACCTTATATGCGATATTCAAAAGGCTGATTCCGCGATAGTTGGCGCAGTTTGCATGATCGCCCTTCTTGTGGATTGGGCAGAGAATACTTAGATTCCAATCTTCAGGCATGCATTCATCCAACCATATTCTGCATAGAGCTGATGCATGCGCCTTACCAGCTCCTCGCCTCCGTGTTTGAATAGCTCAGCAGGCAAACCATCAGCGCCAGCTGCTTTATTGTTTTTCAATCGGGATATTGCTATTCGCACCTCATTATAGTCGGGTTGTGGAACGTCAATTCCATCATCTTCGATTGTGGGCTCTCGGGTTCGGCATCTTCTCTGGTTTCTTGCTCAGTTTATCCATTTAAAAGGGCAGAGAAGTGATCCCTCCATATTCTGAGTGCTCTCTGAACATCGCCGTTCTCATTTTTACAGGAGTTTGCCCCGGGCTTAAAACCTTCTGTCATTCGCCGAATTTTTTGATAGAATTTTCGGGCATTATTCCCGTTGGCCAGCATCTCAAGCTCCTTTATTTCACGCTTTTCTGCCTCTCTTTTTTTCGCCCGGAAAAGCCGCCTCGCTTCCCTCTTCAACTCGCGGTAGTGTTCACACACACTCCTCGTTGCATTCGATCTCAGCGTTGCCTTGTAGGCTTCGTCCTTTCTTTTCGTTGCAGCGCGGCACTCTTCATCATCATACCAGTTGTTTCTTCGCGTTCGCCGGAATCCAATTACTTCTTCGGCTGCGGTACGGAGTGCTCCTGAGATATGATCCCACTGCCTGGCGTTAAAGTCGCCAAGCACGACTTTGATATCATGACGGGGCAGCCTTCGTATGCTTCTTCCAGGCGCTCGTAGAATGCATCCTTTTCCACGTCGTCCTTCTCTTTCGTCGGTGCATGAGCGCAAATAAACGATATGGTGAAAAATCCTACTTTTATGCGGATTGCGGCGAGACGCTCGTTCACGGGTGTGAACGACAGTACTCGGTGACGGAGTCTCTCTCCCACCACAAATCCCACGCCGAATCTGCGCTTGTCTTCATGCCCACTCCAGTAGATGTTGGAAGGTGTTTTGATCGTGTCTCCTTGCCCCGTCCATCGCATCTCTTGTATGGCGGTGATGTCAGCTTTTGCTTTCCTCAGGACCTCAACCAGGCGGGCAGCAGCACCTTCCCCATTAAGGGACCGGACATTCTGGGTACATGCCCTTATCTCGTAATCCTTATTTCGTTTGCGGGTGTTGTCATCTAAAAAAGGGGTTCTCATATCCGAGGCCTTGTTGTTGAATTTCATTGGAACGTTGTTTTATGTGGTGGGTTCCAAACCCAACGCACAACCCGTTTCACGGGAGGTTGAGTTCCATTACACGTTTGTATAGCGAGCCGCTTGATTCAAAACAGACGCCTGCTTGCAGCCGCGCCACACGGTGATCAGAGGCTGCAGTTTGAATCCCCCATCAACCCCTTAAACCGATTATATCCGAGTGGCCTTACCAGGATGTCGCCTTCAGCTCACCACCAAACGGGTGTTCGGTGGTTACCCAGAGGATACTTGGGCGCAAAGCCCGGAAGTAGTGAGCTGCTTGAACCGCATGCAAAAGAATCGCTCTGACCATTCCCAGGTGAATGGCGATCAGAAAATTTCCCCACTTGCGTGGACTTCTGCACACGGCCCCATCCTCCAAAGGTAACTGTTTGCTGTAAAAATGGGCCAAATCGGTTAATGTCCACGCCCAGTTTTTTAACATAGTTCTGAAAAATTTTTTGTCAAATTTAAAAAGCGATATTTCTACAGTTAAGCAAGTTATATCAGTAAGATTTTGCGCACATAATAAGATGTTTAAGGAAAACTTGGCCGCAAAAAAATTTTATCAATTTTGAAGAAGTAGGCGTGGCGCCGCCCACTTTTCAGTATAAAATTTCTTCTATTTTCAAAGAAAATCGCTTATAATTCAATCTTGATATTTCAATGAAAATTGGTCAGCTGCTTCTCAGTAGTATGTATTATACTCCTGCCAAAAATTAACCAAATCGTAAAACACACAAGCAAAATATTCGGGCACGTAGTTAATAGCCCACTGCAATAGCGAAGTTATATATCTTTTTTGATTTTCATACCTTTCATAAACATTAAATGTATGTAAGTATGAGAACAAGAAGAGAAAAGTTCACTATAACGATGAGCGGAGTCGATTTAGCCATGCCCGTCTCTCCGTCCGTCTGTCTGTCTGTCCGTCTGTCTATTTGAACGCAAACTAGTCTCTCAGTTTTACTAAAGGATGCTGAAATTCGTTTTTTGCTTTCGCCATTTTATAATATACTAGCAAACCCGGTAGACGTTGTTTTGACGTTTTGATACATAGAACACATCTATATATAAAATGTCATTAACTTGAACCAAATAAACTCCTAGATATACCGGACTTCAGCTTTATATAACCTGGGGGCTTTTCGAAAAGCTATATACAGACTGTGTCGTGCCCAGCCTATTGTGAAAGTTCAAGAGCAAAACAAAACACAAAATATGTGGGCCCACTTTTGAAAAATTATGTAGATATTTACTAAGTGACACATATATCCAAGTTTCATTAATTTAGACCAAAAAAGTTCGGAGTTATGACGAATTGAAACTTTATATAGCCTGGGGGCGTGACTCCGCCTACTTTTCCAAAACTATATATTGTCTATGCTGTACCCAGTGAACCCAAGTACATATTGTGAAAATTTCATAAAGATCGGTTAAGTTCTTTGGCGCCTATGAAAGACACCCTTTTTTATATCTATTTTTGTTACGCACACAAGGCAAATTACTTCATTCGGCATAAAGGAATCGAGATATATATTTATTAATGTATATCAAAACGTTCAGGGTGAAAAGTAAAATATCCGGGCAAGTAGTTAATACCCCACTGCAAAAGCGAAGTTGTATATCTTTTTTGATATTCATACCTTTCATGAACATGAAATGTTTGTACGTATACCGAAATGATCAATGATGAGCTGAGTCGATATAGCCATGTCCGTCTCTCGATACGTCTATCTGTCTGTCCGTCTGTCCATTTGAACGCAAATACGAACTGAAAGTATTAAAATAGACCTGCGTAAATTGGGATGCCATAAAAAATCACTTCTAGGTATATAATGTTCGGTCCCACCCGAACTAAGACTTCCTTACTTGTTCTTTTTGAAGTTGATATTTTTACATATGTGTTTGTGAGACTTGATATTTGCATAATTAATGTACTTAGTATAAATATTTCATAAATTCTATATTACATATAATTTTGATTTTTATGATTTTGCACTAACTGGTTTTTAAAAAGTTTTCACATTTGATATTATACATACTCGTATGTACATACATTTGATTTTCATATACGAGTATTCAATACATTCATTTGTATTTAAATTTTTCTACTTTTTTATATAATTTTGATTTCAAATAGCTTTGCAAAAACTCAAATATAATATGCTTGTTATTAATTTTATAAATTTAGTTTCATTTTCGTTTTCTTAAATAGAAGGAGTTCCTACGATACGTTTTTTGGTTTCTTTCTTCTATATAAGATCGAGGGCTTCCGTGTTTGTCCAGTATCCTAGCTGGAACCCATAACTTTCCGTCTTTCATCCACACTTCCTCCCCTTTTTTAAACTCTTCTTTTTTCTTTGAGTTTTTATCATGATATTTTTTGTTAAGTTCGTTATTATGGCCCAAAATGGGCATTATTTTCCCGCTTAATTCAGCATTATAAAAAAATTTTGTTTTACCAGGAACCAAAGTTCTAGTTTGCCTACCCATGAGTAATTGTGCTGGGGACAGCTCTGAATTTTTTATTGGTGTATTTCTATACTCTAGTAATGCGTGCCATAAGCTACTTTTTTGTTCATTACATTTGAGAACTAATTTTTTCGCTACCTGAACCATTCGCTCTGCAAAGCCGTTCGATTTGGGATAAAGTGCGCTTGTTGTAGTTATTTTAATGTCTAAGGTTTTAGCCCTTTGTTTAAACTCATATGGCCCAAATGGAACATTGTCCGCCACTATTTCTAGTGGGTAGCCATGTACAGAGAAAATAATATCTAGTTTACTAGATATTGCTTTCGCTGACTTTGATGTCAATGGTATTACATCTAAATATTTTGAAAAATAATCTCCAATGACTAAAAAATTTTTCACATGTACCTCCATTACGTCCATTGCAAGTCTTTCATATGGATAATTTGGTATAACATGGTTCAAGAGGGGTTCCTTAATGTTGGCTGACCTATATTTCTGGCAAGTATTGCATTTAGTAACCATACATTCTATTTCGTGGTTCATGTTAGGCCAAAATACCAGTTGCCTAGCTCTGTTTCTTGTTTTCTCAATACCCATATGCGATTTATGGAGGTGATCTAGTACCATTTTACGGAGAGATTGTGGTATGAATATCCGATCATCTAAAAAGACCAAATCATCTTCAGTGAATAAATTCATTTTATATTTCCATAAGGCTTTCACATTTTCATCTAATTTCGTTTTATCTTTAGGCCAACCGTATTTAATGTACTCTTTTATTGTCTTTAGAACCGGGTCCTTTGCGGTTTCCTCTTTGATTTTTTTGACCTTAACCGTATGCACCATATCTTCTAAGCCCTTAATTTCATCCTCCTCTTCAATATTTTTTGAATAGCTACGTGATAACCAGTCAGCTACATACAAAAACTTTCCTGGTAGATAATTAAAATTTAAGTTATACTTCTCTAATTTTAACTTCATTCGCTGCAATTTCGGTGATGGTATTTTGTTATAGTCTTTTTTCATGACTCCTAGCAAAGGCTTGTGATCAGTTATTATTTCAACTCTTTGGCCATAAATGTAATTATGGAATTTTTGGCAGGCAAACACCACAGCCAACATTTCTTTTTCTATTTGGGCGTACCGAGTTTCGGCATCATTTAAGCTTCTCGAAGCAAAACAAACTGGCCTTTTAGCAGCGCAGAGCCCAGGCCACCTTTGGACGCATCCGGTTGAATGTAAATCTTTTCCTTGATATTGAAAGGCTGCAAAATCGGTGCTTTTAAAATTAGTTGCTTGATTTTTTCTAAACACTTTTCGTGTGCCGGTAGCCATTCAAATAGCACTGAGCTTTTCATCAGCTCTCTTAGCGGACTATTTATATCGGACAGATTTGGAATATATTCTCTTAAATAGTTAATAAACGCCATAAGTCGTTGCAAATCTTTTTTACATTTTGGTGCACCTAAATTTTGGATTCTTTTCAATCTGTTTCTATCATACTCGCTTCCCGCCTCTGAAATTTTGTGTCCCAGAAACACGACTTCTTTCTTTTTCCATTGTACCTTATCTTTATTAAATTTTATGTTGCGCTTATTTGCTCTCTGCAACAACAAGCGAACTGTAGTGTCATGTTCTTGTTCTGTCTCTGATGCTATGAGGATGTCATCAATGTAGACTGTGACACCATTGATGTCCCCAAAATTTTCTTCATTCAGTTTTTGAAAGATTCCAGGTGCTATTTTAATACCAAATGGGAGTCTTTTAAACCTATAGCACCCGCTTAACGCGATTTGCCAAAATCCCTCTTTGAGGTCAAAAACCGAAAAAAAAAATTTTATTTATCAAATTAGTTTTTATCTGCTCAAATGTGGGAATTTCGTAATAGTGTTCCTTGATAGCCGCGTTGGGCTCTTTTGGATTAATGCAAATTCGTAGCTTTTTATTAGGTTGTCATTTGTCACTGAATATTTTTAAAAGTATAGGAAAATTTGAAATTGAACTATTACTGCAAAGCACAAAGGAATAGAGTTGCTGGATATTGTTATACTGATTTGTTTAAAAAATTACAATCCAAATTGTCAGTTAAATGACTCAATTAGTTTGATTAATAGCACCATTCAAAATATGTAGTGACTTTGCGATTACATTTCATTTAAATCACCCTTTCACCGCCATTTGAAAATACTGTGGTGATTATTCTCAAGCGTGTACAATCCATAATAGTCCAATTACCCACCGACGTGTGTAACGTACGTTTATGTATCCCGTCCGTACGTACGTTTGAGGGAATCTTATGCCCGTGGCGCCAACGGAGAAACCAACCATTTTCTGTTGTTTACATTCAATACAATGTTGCCATTGATCAGTTTTCATGCATGCTACTCAATAACAACTGAGTGCGGACACGTTTTCTACCGCTCTCCATTTTCTTCGAGTTTTTGTTGCTAATAAATATTTGTAATTATTTTCATTATGACAGTATGTCATTTTATGGGAAAAAGACTCTAAGTGTGAATTAATTTGCTGATTTTTGTTGGAACGATTTTCCGTCATCCCTTGTCAAGTTTGGTTTTGTGACAAACCGGTTTCGGCGTTCTGCCATTTTCAATGCCTAGCTTCGTTCTGGTCTGTGTCTATCCGCTGCGTTGTTTTTATAGTCCGTGGGTGCTGTGGCAGGTAATGTCAATCTATGTTTTCGTGGTAGGTAACGTTAATATGCGTGTGTGTGTGCGCGGTATTGATACGTCCGAATTGTTATCTGTCCCAAGGGTTGTTTTTGTAGGTATGTAGACATACCGCTTGTTAGCTAAGCGGTAGGTTGATGTAGGTAGAAATCGGTGATTTTTGCAGTTTGGTTCATATTACGTTTTTGCTTGTTCATTGTTACGTGTTTGGTTGCTGTACCTGCTGGCTTGTGCTGTTGTTTGTAAACTAGTTTTAAGGGTTCAAATATTTCGTCAGAGATAGTGTTGGTTTGTTCGTTTATGATCCTGCCGTCAAATGTTTTTAACTTGTATATCTCCATGTTCTCAAGAACATTGAGCCGCCGGCCTTTTCCTTGTACGTGAAGTATTCGAGCCGTTGTTTTTATGTTAGCTGGGGTGCAGTTGTTCTCAAACATGTGGTTCTCGAAATTAGATTCTGGTATTATGGTGGGTTTTCGTGTTTTTTTGTTGTAGTCCCTGATATGCTCTCGGAATCTTGTGCTTATTTTCCTTCCTGTTTGTCCTATGTAGCTGTATTGACTTTCACAAGTAAGCCTATACACTCCGTGTCTGTTGAATGGGTCATCAGAATTAGTGTCGGTTCTTAGTTTCTGTCCGACGTTGTTGGATGTTCTGAATGCTGTGTTGATGTTATATCTTTTAAAGAACTTTGCTAATTTGTACGTCGCTTTTCCAGTGTATGTCATTGCCGTCCAAACCATTGGATTTTCCTCTACGTTTACTCTTTTTTGTGTTCCATGGCTACTTCTGAGTTTATCCACAAGTGCTTTCTTGTATCCATTATTTGCCGCTATGTTATATATTGTATTAAGCTCTCTCCAGTATGCTTCCTGTGTGAGCGGCGTTCTCTGAAGCCTATCCACTAAGTGCCTCAATGCTGCATTTTTGTGCTGTTGCGGATGGTTTGATGTAGAGTGTATAATGGTGTCCGTGGCAGTCGGTTTTCTATAAATGCCGTAGTTGAACCTATTTGTTATTTTGTCAATCCCTATAGTTAGGTCCAGGTAGTTCATTATTCCATCTTTTTCTACTTCCATTGTGAACTCTATGTTGCTATGTTGCCTGTTTAGGAACTCTAGTATTTGCTCTTCGTTATCGTCATTTAGGATGCAGATGATGTCATCCACGTATCTAGCGTAGAATGCCACGCCTAACTTGGTTTTTAACTCCTGTATATATTTTCCTTCCAAGTTTTGCATGAATGTTTCCATGAGAATGGCCGATGTTGGGTTACCCATTCCTAGTCCGTTTGTCTGTCTATATATTTTGCTGTTGAACCGAAAATAGTTTTGCCGCAGCGTTGTTCTTAGCGCGTTGGTAATTTGCGCAGTTTTTACCTTATCTTCAGTTTTGTCCAGTAGTGTTTTGTTGACTATATCCATTGTATCTGTTAGTGGTATTGACGGGTATAAGTCCTTTATGTCAAAGGATACGAGTTTACTGCTCCTTGTGAGTTTAACGGTCTCAAGTCTTTGTAGTAGTTCTATCGTATTGCATTAATTTGGTTATAAAATCATAAATAATGCCCTGTTCATGTGGTAATAAGGTTGATCGCTCAAAACCAAAAGTACAATGTGCAAAGTGTCAAGAGTTTTTTCACTTAAGTTGTGTTGGTTTTGTACAAGCTGATCTAGAGTATTTACTCTCGTCTGGCAAGTGTTTTTATTGTAAATCATGTATGGCAGAACGTCGTTCATCGCTCCGCGCGCCCAGCTCACCCGTGGCTTCGGCTACGGATAAAGGCGCCAATGCTAATGCTTTATCGAAACAAGTGGCTGGTGGTGTTGATAACATATCTCCACCTACCTCTCTTGAAAATTCTGCATTTATTGTGAATAACATGGAAATGCAAAACAGTGGTACAACTATTTCGCATGAAAACAATAATAGAATGATACTGCAATCAGTGGTCGCTGAACTTAATGCGTTGAGAGCTGAAAATGTTCGTGTGCTTTGCTCTATTCGCGATAACAACAAACAATTGTCAAGTAATTACGAAGCATTGCATAAAGAAATTCTGCAGCTGCATGCTAACATGCTAAAAAAAGACGATATTATATCTTCGTTAACAAGCGAAACAAATGGTTTACGCTTTGTTGTTGGTGATCTGCATAAATTATTGACAGAGTGCACTGTTGATGTTTACAAACGCAAACAGGTGACCAATATAGTTGATCAATCCCGTTTATGTTTATCGCCCTTGCTTAATACTGACTCGCTCGGGATTTTATCTAATGCATCGATTAATGTCGATTTGAATGCTGATGAGGCTGGCGCTGCCGCTATCAATACCGAATATAACAATTTGCATACTGTTGCTACGGCATCTGCGTCTGCTACCGTCGTCTTTGAGCCCGTCGTTGAGGCGAATAATCAGAGCATTGACAAAGCTACTTCTGCCGTTTCTGTTCCTGAGAAAATCAATGCTGTGCGAGATAATGAGCAGACATCTACCTCTACCGCCGCTGCATCTTATGCTGCTGTCACTAAAATAGCAATGGATAGTGCCCCTGTCGCTAACTCTAATGTATCTGACGTAGGAGATGTTGGCAAATCAGCTACATTGAAGAAAGCTAATAAACCTAGTCAACGCAATAAAGGACTTAACTCCAATGATTCCGACGTAGGAGATTTTGGCAAATCATCAACAGGGAGTGCTAATATAACTGGTCTACGCAAAAAAGGCCGTAAGATAAATAATGCAAGAGTTACTGGATGTAATACTAACGCGGAACTCGCTGTTGCATCCCAATTGAAATGGTTGCATGTTTCATCATTCAAACCAAGTGTCACATCCAAAGACATCTTGGCTTATGTCGAGACGCAGACAGGCATCTGTAAGCAACTTCTTGAGTGCCACATTCTTGTTAAAAAGGATGCAGCACTCGACTCTCTATACCGTGTAAGCTTCAAATTAGGTATTCCTCCAAATCTACTTGATAAGTGCATGATGCCGGAGGTCTGGCCCGACAAAGTAACTGTGCGCCCATTCCGTTTTTTTCAACAGCCAGGGAATCCGAAGTCACAACCCTAGCTCAGCTGAATTATGTTAGTTTGCCTTCAACCGAGGACTTATATATTACTCGTCTCACTAATGTATCAAGATCGATCTATACTATGTATTATCAAAACGTCAGTGGTATGCGCACCAAATCATCTATGTTTTACTGTAATATTATTTCTCATGAGTATGATATTATAGCTCTTACTGAAACTTGGTTAAATGATAATTTTTCGACTAATGAATTCTTCGACAGTTACTATCATGTATTTCGAAGTGATCGTTGCCCATCTGCAACTGGTCTCGAGAGAGGTGGTGGTGTACTGCTTGCTGTCAGGGCTGATCTATGGAGTAAATCCATCAATATTAACTATAATAATGGTGATATAGAGCAGATTTGTGTGAACGTAGAGTTTGCTGGTAATAACACAATAATTTTCCTATTGTCTTATATTCCACCAAGCAGCGACATCACAATCTATCAGAGACATATGGGTAATTTGACATATGTCATTGGTAATATTAATATATCTGAGATTGTATACTTAGGAGAGTTTAATTTAAGTAATATCTCTTGGTTGAACGATTGCAATGCTCCATCCAATATTAAAACCGATATCGATATGCTAGTTGTAAGCACCCTGTTCTCACATGGTCTTACACAATGCAACTATTATCCTAACAGTAACGGTAGATTCCTAGACCTAATTTTTGCATCCGATGATCTCAGAATGTCATGCCTTGAATGCTCGTCTCCAATTCTGGAAAATAGTCTTCATCACAACGCCTTGATTGTCAAGTTCGAGTACTATAATTTCGATAAGAAACCAGCGGAGCCCTCGTTCGCATACAATTATTCCAGGGCTGACACTATAGCCATGAATGAGTTTTTATTAGCTGTAGACTGGTCATTCTTGGGTGCAGCTAATAGCCCAGAAGCCTCTTACACAAATTTGCGTCAAAAACTCTTATCATCAATCTCAAATTTTGTACCTTTAAAGAGATCGGTTCCGAGTAATAAGCCGCCGTGGTTTAATGCGAAGCTGAGTAGCCTCAAGAACTCTAAAAATAAAGCGTTTAAGAAACATAAAAAGAGCAATGATGAAACTGATCGTCTTATCTATATTAGACTTAAGAAAACATTTGATTGCCTTAATAAGTTTCTTTATAAGAACTATATGCTCAAAATAGAGTCTAACTTGAAATCAAACCCATCCTGTTTTTGGTCTGTCATAAATTCTAAGAGGAAAACTAACGGTTTTCCGAGTAGTATGGAATATGATGGTGAAGTATCCAGCAACACGCAAGGTGCATGCAACCTGTTTGCCAAACTCTTTCAAAAAGTGTATCTAAAATCTACATCCCCACAAGGTTCTGCCCACCTTTCTGCGCCTGCTTTATCTATCTCTTCCTTCGCTATTACGACCGATGATGTGCTTCTGTCAATCTCAAAACTGACAAACAGTACAAAATCTGATACGGAGGGATTCTGTCCTATGTTTTTTAAAATTTGTTCAAATGCTGTGGCGGAGCCCCTGTCACTTCTTTTTCAAGAATGTCTGACCTGTGGAATTTTCTTAGATTCGTGGAAGCTTTGTTCAATTAATCCCATATATAAGTCTGGTGACCGCAAATATGTCTGCAACTATAGACCCATAGTTAAACAGGGAACTCTGGCAAAGATATTCGATGACATAATCCAACGCAAATTATTCGATCACATAGGTAAGGCCATTGTTGACTGCCAGCATGGTTTTTTCCCTGGGAGATCCACTTCTACCAACTTAGCTTTATTGACCAACAGAATTATCGATGCATCTGAGACATATGCGCAACTTGATGTCATTTACACTGACTTCTCGAAAGCATTTGATAAAGTTGATCACAGGATACTACTGCGTAAGCTGGAGATGTATGGAATCGAAGGTAACTTATTGAGGTTTTTCTCTAGTTTCTTATCGAATAGAAGGCTATTTGTTTCAATTGGAGACGTAAAGTCATCCTTATATATCGACGCTTGGTCGGGAATTCCGCAGGGAACCCATAGCGGCCCTTTATTATTCCTGCTTTTTATCAATGATTTGCCTAATTGTTTCAACTTCGCCAAATGCCTAATGTTTGCAGATGATGTCAAATTGTTCTTAACAGTCCGTAATATTTCCGACTGTGCCAATTTACAATCAGACCTTGATTCTTTTGCTGAATGGTGTATTGACAATAATTTGTTTTTGAATGTAAATAAGTGCTGCGTTGTTTCATATTCGAAAAAGTCAACTGCAACTTATTTCAATTACAATTTAAATGCCGAACCTTTAAGTTGTTCATATGAGATTAAAGACCTGGGTGTCATTTTCGACACCAAACTCTCATTCTCTCGTCACATTGACTTTATAGCTTCGAAGGGATTTGCAATGGTTGGATTTATAAGACGTAATTCTGGATACTTTAAGGATCCAATGACGCTGAAAGCACTTTTTACCGCTTTGGTACGAAGTCGTCTGGAATATTGCTCGATAATATGGAATACATTTTATGAAGGAAGCTCATATAAAATTGAAAGAATTCAGAAATTATTTAGTAGAATCGCTCTACATATGCTTAATTGGCCCAATGGCCTTCCATCCTATGACAGCAGGCGTAAACTACTCGGCCTCCAGGCTTTGTGTGAAAGGAGAACTTGTATCTCACTCATGTTAGCTTATAATGTAATTAATGGTAATGTCAACTGTGCTGAACTGTCAAATCTATTCATCTACTATATCCCTTCGCGCGAGTGACGACATAATGGGTTGTTTATCGAGGTTACTCATAGAACCAATTATGCAATGAATGGACCAGTAGCCAGAGCTGTACAGCTAGCAAATCGATACAGCAACGTTCTTAATTTTAAAAACAGTTTATATAAATTTAAACTGGAATTGTTTTCTATTTTTAATTAGTCTGTATAAAAGCTTGTACTTTTTAGACCGTAATAAATAAATAAAAATAAATAAAAGTTTTTCCACTATAACGATATTCGATACCCAAGAACTCGGCTTTCCGCACTTTTCGATAACACCTTTTCCGCAAAGATTCAGTAGTTCTAACTTTAGAGGCTCCCTGAGTGCAAGGGGTATACGTGAGGAAGGTTTGGAACATGGGACGGCATTTTCTTTAAGTTGAATTACGAAATTTTGCTGAAAGAACCCTAATCCCTCAAACAAGTGTTGGTATTTTTCAAAAATCCATTCTTTTGTTAATTTCTGAAAGAAATCAACCCTTTTTATAAGACCCAAACTAACACATGTTTCAAGTCCTAAAATCGCTACCGAATTTATTTCGTTGCTAACTATAAAAAACTTGATTGTTTCGCATTTGTCTTTTAATTTACTCCTCAAGTACACGATACCCAAGTTTTCTATTTTGCTGCCATTATAAGCGATTAAGTTCTCACAACCTTTAATTATTTGCACGTTTTCTAATCTCTTAAAATACGTAAATGGCAAAATATTCACCATAGCTCCTGTATCTAACTTGAAATTTATTAACATGTCTTGTATTTAAATTTTTTCATACCACATTTTAGGGCCATTTACATTTCCAATTGAATATAAATAGAGGTAGGAATCATCTTTTTTATTATTTTTCAGTTTCAGCTCCCCCACCGATTTCGATTTACAAACTTCTGCGAAATGATTTCTACCTTTACAATTATTGCATTGTTTGCCAAATGCGGGACATTTCCCCTCACTGTGCGCTCTACCACAAAATGTACAATTGGAAATTTCTTTCCTGTATTTTTTGTTATTGCTCGCCATTACCTGTTGACTGCCCTTCGGCGTATAATAATTTAATTTGCTATTTGCTTTTTTCTGCCTACCAACCAGGTCCACTGTGGCGTCGCCTTTTTGCATTTTTGCAATCTGATGATTAGAAACTTCTGCTGTACGCGCCACATCTATAGCCATCTCCATCGTCAATTTCGCTGTGTCAAGCAATTTCTTTTGCAATTTTTTGTCGTTCGTTCCCAGTACGATTCGATCACGAATCATTCGATTTTCATTTTGGAAGCTGCATCTTTTCGCCATTTTCTTCACGTCTATTAAAAAGTTGTCGAAGGGTTCACCAAGTGCTTGACAACGGTTATGAAAAACGAAACTCTCATATACCTCGTTGCACTTTGGTTTGTAAAACTCTTCAAAGGTTTTCGTTACCTCGCTATATTTTGCTTTGTTTGCTTCGCTGATGTTTAAAGAATTGTAGACTTCAATAGCCTCAGCTCCAATCGCGTTCAGAAAAATAGCAACTTTCACTGATTCGGACTTTTTTCTAGCTAGATAGCCTCAGCGAAAATCTTAAAATTTTTCCAAAATATGCGCCAATTTTCAGCGATATTTCCACTCAGTTTGAGTTCTTCCACTTTTTTCACGTAATCCATGTTGCTTTTTACATATACGTATCGCACCTGTTTTGGTGGTCTGCCACGCGGTTTAATTTGTTCTATTGAAATACTAAGTTTTGCTTTTCCCATTCACTTTTTCACAGGCTGCGCCATGTATTATTATTTAAACGACAATGTGATGGCTTCGTGGTCATTTATCGACTGGTGCTTAAAAACTAATCACAAAGGTTTGAGCTTATATTACTCAAATGTTAAAGAGGAGAGCATGCCGTTATGATGAGCAAACTATTATGTAAAACGGCATATACAATACATATTGATACATATACAGAGTGTTGTATTATAACAATATATTACTACAAGGAGCAAAACAAAACACGAAATATGTGGGCGTGGCACCGCCCACTTTTGAGAAATAGTGTAGATATTGACTAAGTGACACATATATCCAAGTTTCATTAATTTAGACCAAAACAGTTCGGAGTTATGACGAATTGAAACTTTATATAGCCTGGGGGCGTGACTCCGCCTACTTTTCCAAAACTATATATTGTCTATGCTGTACCCAGTGAACCCAAGTGCATATTGTGAAAATTTCATAAAGATCGGTTGAGTTCTTTGGCGCCTATGAAAGACACCCTTTTTTATATCTATTTTTGTTACGCACACAAGGCAAATTACTTCATTCGGCATAAAGGAATCGAGATATATATTTATTAATGTATATCAAAACGTTCAGGGTGAAAAGTAAAATATCCGGGCAAGTAGTTAATACCCCACTGCAAAAGCGAAGTTGTATATCTTTTTTGATATTCATACCTTCCATGAACATGAAATGTTTGTACGTATACCGAAATGATCAATGATGAGCTGAGTCGATATAGCCATGTCCGTCTCTCGATACGTCTATCTGTCTGTCCGTCTGTCCATTTGAACGCAAATACGAACTGAAAGTATTAAAATAGACCTGCGTAAATTGGGATACCATAAAAAATCACTTCTAGGTATATAATGTTCGGTCCCACCCGAACTAAGACTTCCTTACTTGTTCTTTTTGAAGTTGATATTTTTACATATGTGTTTGTGAGACTTGATATTTGCATAATTAATGTACTTAGTATAAATATTTCATAAATTCTATATTACATATAATTTTGATTTTTATGATTTTGCACTAACTGGTTTTTAAAAAGTTTTCACATTTGATATTATACATACTCGTATGTACATACATTTGATTTTCATATACGAGTATTCAATACATTCATTTGTATTTAAATTTTTCTACTTTTTTATATAATTTTTATTTCAAATATCTATCTATCTATGGCGCGATATACAACAGGTATATCATCATAAACCTCCTAAGAGATTTTTGCGCCAAGCTTCTCTTCCAATTTGTGGTGTGCCGATTTGAATTTTTCCCTACAAATTGGTGGGACCTACAGTTTTTTGCCGACTCCGAACGGCATCTACAAAGGAGACGAATTTTTTGCTGAGAAGCCTGTCATGGCAGAAATACACTCGGAGAGTTTGCCAAACCACTGCCGAGGGGCGACCCCGTTTTGAAAAACTTTTTTCAAATCACTTGTGATGTTACCTGTACCAAGGCTCGAACCATGGACCTTCGGTGTGGTAGGCCGGCAACACTACCTTCACACCACGGCGGCCGCTTTGCAAAAACTCAAATATAATATGCTTGTTAATAATTTTATAAATTTAGTTTCATTTTCGTTTTCTTAAATAGAAGGAGCTCCTACGATACGTTTTTGGTTTCTTTCTTCTATATAAGATCGAGGGCTTCCGTGTTTGTCCAGTATCCTAGCTGGAACCCATAACTTTCCGTCTTTCATCCACACTTCCTCCCCTTTTTTAAACTCTTCTTTTTTCTTTGAGTTTTTATCATGATATTTTTTGTTAAGTTCGTTATTATGGCCCAAAATGGGCATTATTTTCCCGCTTAATTCAGCATTATAAAAAAATTTTGTTTTACCAGGAACCAAAGTTCTAGTTTGCCTACCCATGAGTAATTGTGCTGGGGACAGCTCTGAATTTTTTATTGGTGTATTTCTATACTCTAGTAATGCGTGCCATAAGCTACTTTTTTGTTCATTACATTTGAGAACTAATTTTTTCGCTACCTGAACCATTCGCTCTGCAAAGCCGTTCGATTTGGGATAAAGTGCGCTTGTTGTAGTTATTTTAATGTCTAAGGTTTTAGCCCTTTGTTTAAACTCATATGGCCCAAATGGAACATTGTCCGCCACTATTTCTAGTGGGTAGCCATGTACAGAGAAAATAATATCTAGTTTACCAGTTGCCTAGCTCTGTTTTTGTGTTTTCTCAATACCCATATGCGATTTATGGAGGTTATCTAGTACCATTTTACGGAGAGATTGTGGTATGAATATCCGATCATCTAAAAAGACCAAATCATCTTCAGTGAATAAATTCATTTTATATTTCCATAAGGCTTTCACATTTTCATCTAATTTCGTTTTATTATTTACGCCAACCGTATTTAATGTACTCTTTTATTGTCTTTAGAACCGGGTCCTTTGCGGTTTCCTCTTTGATTTTTTTGACCTTAACCGTATGCACCATATCTTCTAAGCCCTTAATTTCATCCTCCTCTTCAATATTTTTTGAATAGCTACGTGATAACCAGTCAGCTACATACAAAAACTTTCCTGGTAGATAATTAAAATTTAAGTTATACTTCTCTAATTTTAACTTCATTCGCTGCAATTTCGGTGATGGTATTTTGTTATAGTCTTTTTTCATAACTCCTAGCAAAGGCTTGTGATCAGTTATTATTTCAACTCTTTGGCCATAAATGTAATTATGGAATTTTTGGCAGGCAAACACCACAGCCAACATTTCTTTTTCTATTTGGGCGTACCGAGCTTCGGCATCATTTAAGCTTCTCGAAGCAAAACAAACTGGCCTTTTAGCAGCGCAGAGCCCAGGCCACCTTTGGACGCATCCGGTTGAATGTAAATCTTTTCCTTGATATTGAAAGGCTGCAAAATCGGTGCTTTTAAAATTAGTTGTTTGATTTTTTCTAAACACTTTTCGTGTGCCGGTAGCCATTCAAATAGCACTGAGCTTTTCATGAGCTCTCTTAGCGGACTATTTATATCGGACAGATTTGGAATATATTCTCTTAAATAGTTAATAAACGCCATAAGTCGTTGCAAATCTTTTTTACATTTTGGTGCACCTAAATTTTGGATTCCTTTCAATCTGTTTCTATCATACTCGATTCCCGCCTCTGAAATTTTGTGTCCCAGAAACACGACTTCTTTCTTTTTCCATTGTACCTTATCTTTATTAAATTTTATGTTGCGCTTATTTGCTCTCTGCAACAACAAGCGAACTGTAGTGTCATGTTCTTGTTCTGCCTCTGATGCTATGAGGATGTCATCAATGTAGACTGTGACACCATTGATGTCCCCAAAATTTTCTTCATTCAGTTTTTGAAAGATTTCAGGTGCTATTTTAATACCAAATGGGAGTCTTTTAAACCTATAGCACCCAAAAGGCGTACTGAAAGTGCAATATTCTTTCGATTTTTCGCTTAACGCGATTTGCCAAAATCCCTCTTTGAGGTCAAAAACCGAAAAAAAATTTTTATTTATCAAATTAGTTTTTATCTGCTCAAATGTGGGAATTTCGTAATAGTGTCCCTTGATAGCCACGTTGAGCTCTTTTGGATTAATGCAAATTCGTAGCTTTTTATTAGGTTTTTCCACTATAACGATATTCGATACCCAAGAACTCGGCTTTCCGCACTTTTCGATAACACCTTTTCCGCAAAGATTCAGTAGTTCTAACTTTAGAGGCTCCCTGAGTGCAAGGGGTATACGTGAGGAAGGTTTGGAACATGGGACGGCATTTTCTTTAAGTTGAATTACGAAATTTTCCTGACAGAACCCTAATCCCTCAAACAAGTGTTGGTATTTTTCAAAAATCCATTCTTTTGTTAATTTCTGAGAGAAATCAACCCTTTTTATAAGACCCAAACTAACACATGTTTCAAGTCCTAAAATCGCTACCGAATTTATTTCGTTGCTAACTATAAAAAACTTTATTGTTTCGCATTTGTCTTTTAATTTACACCTCAGGTACACGATACCCAAGTTTTCTATTTTGCTGCCATTATAAGCGATTAAGTTCTCACAACCTTTAATTATTTGCACGTTTTCTAATCTCTTAAAATACGTAAATGGCAAAATATTCACCATAGCTCCTGTATCTAACTTGAAATTTATTAACATGTCTTGTATTTAAATTTTTTCATACCACATTTTAGGGCCATTTACATTTCCAATTGAATATAAATAGAGGTAGGAATCATCTTTTTTATTATTTTTCAGTTTCAGCTCCCCCACCGATTTCGATTTACAAACTTCTGCGAAATGATTTCTACCTTTACAATTATTGCATTGTTTGCCAAATGCGGGACATTTCCCCTTACTGTGCGCTCTACCACAAAATGTACAATTGGAAATTTCTTTCCTGTATTTTTTGTTATTGCTCGCCATTACCTGTTGACTGCCCTTCGGCGTATAATAATTTAATTTGCTATTTGCTTTTTTCTGCCTACCAACCAGGTCCACTGTGGCGTCGCCTTTTTGCATTTTTGCAATCTGATGATTAGAAACTTCTGCTGTACGCGCCAGATCTATAGCCAACTCCATCGTCAATTTCGCTGTGTCAAGCAATTTCTTTTGCAATTTTTTGTCGTTCGTTCCCAGTACGATTCGATCACGAATCATTCGATTTTCATTTTGGAAGCTGCATCTTTTCGCCATTTTCTTCACGTCTATTAAAAAGTTGTCGAAGGGTTCACCAAGTGCTTGACAACGGTTATGAAATACGAAACTCTCATATACCTCGTTGCACTTTGGTTTGTAAAACTCTTCAAAGGTTTTCGTTACCTCGCTATATTTTGCTTTGTTTGCTTCGCTGATGTTTAAAGAATTGTAGACTTCAATAGCCTCAGCTCCAATCGCGTTCAGAAAAATAGCAACTTTCACTGATTAGGACTTTTTTCTAGCTAGATAGCCTCAGCGAAAATCTTAAAATTTTTCCAAAATATGCGCCAATTTTCAGCGATATTTCCACTCAGTTTGAGTTCTTCCACTTTTTTCACGTAATCCATGTTGCTTTTTACATATACGTATCGCACCTGTTTTGGTGGTCTGCCACGCGGTTTAATTTTGCTATTGAAATACTAAGTTTTGCTTTTCCCATTCACTTTTTCACAGGCTGCGCCATGTATTATTATTTAAACGACAATGTGATGGCTTCGTGGTCATTTATTGACTGGTGCTTAAAAACTAATCACAAAGGTTTGAGCTTATATTACTCAAATGTTAAAGAGGAGAGCATGCCGTTATGATGAGCAAACTATTATGTAAAACGGCATATACAATACATATTGATACATATACAGAGTGTTGTATTATAACAATATATTACTACAAGGAGCAAAACAAAACACAAAATATGTGGGCGTGGCACCGCCCACTTTTGAGAAATTATGTAGATATTGACTAAGTGACACATACCAGGCGTGTTCAAAAAGTATCGCGAATTTTGTGTTTTTTCAAAAATTATTTATTTATTCATAAATATCTATTTTGTCCCCTTCAAAGTAATCCCCATGAGATATTATACACTTGTGCCAACGGTTTTTCCAATCTTCGAAGCACTTCAAAAAATCATTTTTTTGTATCTTGTTCAGCTCCTCCTTCGATGCCGTCTTTATCTCGTCAAGAGAAGTGTAACGTCGTCCTTTCATGGGCCTCTTCAGTTTAGGGAACAAGAAAAAGTCACAGGGGGCCAGATCTGGGGAATACGGTGGCTGCGGCATCATTAGTGTGTTGTTTTTGGCCAAAAAGTCGCGCACAAGCAACGATGCTTGAGCAGGGGCGTTATCGTGGTGCAAAAGCCAATTTTTGTTCTTGCAGGTAATATTCCTTATTGACTGTTCTTCCCTGTGGCAAGAACTCATGATGCACCACGCCCCTGCAATCGAAGAAAACTGTCAGCAAAACTTTCACATTCGACCGAACTTGGCGCGCTTTTTTTGGTCTTGGTTCGTGCGGCAGCTTCCATTGAGATGATTGAGCTTTGGTTTCCACGTCATAACCATAAACCCACGATTCGTCACCAGTTATGACCCTCTGGAGCAAATTTGGGTCGTCGCGGACAGAGTTTAACATCTCATTAGCAATGTTCATGCGATGCTGTTTTTGGTCACAATTGAGCAATTTTGGTACGAATTTCGCGTAAAAATCGAAGACGATCCAAAACACGTGCAAGCAAAGCAGCTGTCAACAATTAACTGAACATTCAAAATGGCCGAGCTTGTCGGCATAAGTGAGAGACATGAGTACCAATATAACGCCACAAAAAATTCGATATTCGAATATACGTAACCGGCGAAATTCAAAATTCGCGATACTTTTTGAACACACCTCGTATATCCAAATTTCATTAATTTAGACCAAAAAAGTTCGGAGTTATGACGAATTGAAACTTTATAAAGCCTGGGGTCGTGGCTCCGCCTACTTTTCCAAAGCTATATATTGTGTATGCTGTACCCGTGAACCCAAATATATATTGTGAAAATTTCATAAAGATCGGTTGAGTTCTTTGGCGCCTATGCCCAGTAGTGCTACGCACACAAGGTATATTAACTTTAGTCGCATAACGGCAGTACGTAACGGCATAAACGGATCGAGATAGATATTGACAAAATGTTCAGGACGAAAAGAGAAATTGATTAAGCCATGTCCGTCCGTCCGTCTGTGAACACGATAACTTGAGTAAATTTTGAGATATCTTCATGAAATTTGGTATGCGGGGTCCCTGGCACTCATCTCCGAGCGCTAGTTAAAATGGGCGAAATCGGACGATAGCCACGCCCACTTTTTATATATAAAATATTTTCGAAAACACAAAAAAGTGATTACTCAGTACATAATACACCTATAAGGTGCTCTAAACCTTCAACCACCCGTGCTCAAAGCCATATTTCGATCGAGAAATCTTCCTGGAACCCAAGTTGACCCTGCAGTCAGAATTCAATTTCAATCGCCAAGAGAGAGGAACCTATTACTTAAAGCCGTAGCTGATTATCGGCGTCTTAACAAAGCTGACGGGTTATGTCTTACGCATGTGGGAGTTAACTCAGAAGCTCGCATCTACATAAACGAGACTTTGACAAAATCGAATCACCAAATTTTCAAAGCAGCTCTGAGTCTCAAAAAACGGAAAAAGGTTTGGTCTGTGTTTACTAGAAGGGGCCTGGTCTACATAAAACTCAGCAAAAATTACGATCCACGTCCAATCAACTCCCTGGATATGCTTAAAGAGCTTGAAAACTTCAATCCAGAAAGCGACCGATCCTTTCGTGAAGAAGAGAACACTTGTGACGACCATCGGGCTGCTCCGAATGAACAATAACTTCTATCTTAACCATCTATGCATATAAAGGGTGTTTTTTTTAGGGGTATAGAACTTTGAATTGAAATAAAACACAAGAAAATCGTTTTAAGGTCCATCAATTTGGCTTTATTGGAAGGATAATTTTATGCCATTAATGTTTAAATATGATTTCGGGCATGCGGCCGCCGCGGCTGGCTCGAATAAAGCCAATTCTACAGGTCCAATTTTCAACCACTTTTTCGAGCATATGGGGCCGTATGTCGGCAATAACGCCACGAATGTTGGCTTCCAATTCCCCTAACGTTTCTGGTTTGTTGGTGTAGACGAGCGACTTCACATATCCCCAAATAAAATAATCCAATGGTGTCAAATCACACGACCTTGGTGGCCAATTGACAGGTCCATTCCGCGAAATTATGCGCTCATCGAATGTTTCCTTCAATAAATCGATTGTGACGTGCGCTGTGTGGCATGTAGCGCCGTCTTGTTGGAACCACAACTCATCCACATTCATGCCATCCAATTCGGGAACAAAATAGTCGGTTATCATGGCTCTATACCGGTCTCCATTAACGGTAGCTGCCTCTCCAGCATTATTGCGGAAGAAGTATGGCCCAATGACTCCACCAGCCCATAGAGCACACCAAACAGTCAGTTTTTGTGGATGTAATGGCGTTTCAAGGGTCTCATGTGGATTCTCTTCACTCCAAATGCGGCAATTTTGCTTGTTGACGTAGCCATTCAACCAAAAATGAGCCTCATCACTGAAAAAAATTTTGCGATGAAAATCAGCATCGAAATCAATCTCATTTTCGGCCCATACACCAAAATCACGACGCATTGCATGGTCTCGCGGCTTTAATTCTTGCACAAGCTGGATCTTGTAAGGTCGCAAGCCAAGATCTTTGCGCAAAATCTTCCATAAAGTTGATGGGCAAAGCTCCAATTGCTGTGCACGGTGGCGAATCGATTCATTCGGGTCCTCTTCAACACTTTGCTCTACAGCGGCAATTGTTTCTTCGGTGCGCACTGTTCGACGTCTCTGCGGATGCGTATTATCACATAGAGTAAACGTAGTGCGAAAACGATCCATGGTTAACCGAATTAATTGCTCTGATGGACGATTATGTCGACCATAAAATGGACGGAGCTCACGGTAAACTTCGCGAACTGAACCATTATTTTCGAAATAAATTTGCACGATTTGCAAGCGTTGTTCTTTTGTCAACCTGTTCATGATAAAATGGCAAACCAAACTGAACATAAATGACATTAGAGTTGCCAGATTTGACCACAAAATGCCAGTTTTATCTCTATTCGAAAAACAAACCTGTAAAAAAACACCCTGTACTTCTTTTCTTCTATGTTCTGTTCTTATCTGCTCATGTACTTTATTTCAATAGGTTACTCGTTAAGTAAATATTTAATATTGTCAGTGTTTTCTAGCAGTGTGAATTCAACGTTACTGTTTTTAAGTCCTTTTAATGGATATGTCAAATTTTAACGTTATGAGTTCCAAAGACTCTACGTATACTATGTTGCGTGTTCTTTGTAAGCAGGCAATGGGGCTCAAAATAATTCATATAAACGCCCAGAGTTTATATAAAAAGATTGATGAATTTAGATACTTTTTTGAAAATTCTTCAATTGACGTTCTTTGTGTATCCGAAACTTAGTTTACGTCTCGCCATAGTAACGGTTTGTTGAAAGTAAGTGGTTACCAATTGTTCAGAGCTGATCGCGAGGGTCATGGTGGTGGTGTTGCGGTTTATGTAAAAGATAGCTTGTCCTGTAGACTACGTTGTATTTCTGGAGGGGGTGATTCGGTTGAATATGTGTTTATCGAGATACTTTCAGACCCTAATAAGCTTCTTATTGGATGTGTACGTATATCGCCCCAATCGTCAAGTGAACTTCTCGGATTTCACTGAATTCATTCAGCCACTCCTTTGCAGCTACACTAATATTATAATTGCCGGTGATTTCAACAGCAATTTGCTTGTAGACACCGGGTTAAAACTAAGTATGGAATCACTTGGACTCTATCCTGTGAACGCCTCCTCGCCTACGCATTTCACTCGTACTAGCAGCACTCTCCTTGATCTTTACTTTGTAAGCGACCTCCAAAAATCCCTCCACTACAACCAATTATCTGCTTCTGGTTTCTCGAAGCACGACTTAATTTTCATGATATATGACTTCCGGGCAATAGGACCACCTGGCCCCGTGACCTATCGTGACTTTAATAGAATTAATTATGAGTCGCTCTCAGCTGCGTTAGAGTCGGTGGAGTGGAGCCTCATCCGGAATTTCGTTTCTGTTGAAGAACAAACATGCTTTCTACAAGATAAAATTAGCTGGCTCTTTGATTGCTATGTCCCTTCAAAAACGAAAATAGTTAATCGGTGCAGTAGGCCCTGGTCCACTGCCAATCTTAAACATTTAATTTATATGCGCAATAAAGCTTATACGCGTTGAAAGAGGTATCGCACTGCTGAAACATTAAAACAATTTAAGTCGGCCCGAATCACTGTAACGAAGGCAATTAAAAGAGCGAAAACTTTATTTTGCAATGAGACGTTTAGCCTTGCTATGAACTCGCGCCAAACTTGGAATACTATAAGGACAATTGGCGTAGAAAAGACTAAGGAAAGAGATCCTCTTTTCTCTAATTTAGATGAAATGAACGTGAATTTTGTTTCCTTGCCTGTATCTAATCCTCCTGTACGTCTCGATAGTTATTCTGACCTTGTAAATGATGGCATCAGTCCTCTTGAATTTGTGGGTGTCGATGACTGTGATGTAGTCGAAGCCATCCTTTCTGTCAAGTCCAACGCTATTGGTTTTGATGGAACCAGTGCCAAGTTTCTTAAAATTATCCTGCCAAAGATGTTGCCTCACGTGACCTACCTAGTAAACTCTATTCTAACGACCTGTGTTTTTCCGACGTGCTGGAAAGTCGCTAAGATTATTCCTGTGCATAAGAAAAATAATGAATTCAGACCCATTGCTATCTTGCCTTTTCTATCAAAAGTTATGGATCGTATCATGCATAAACAGATTATGTCATATGTTCATGCAAACCGACTTCTCACGGACCATCAGTCTGGTTTCAGACCGAAACGAAGTTGCATTTCGGCACTTTTGGAAGTAATCGAAAGCATTCGGATGGAAATTGATGGTAATAGTCTAGCTTTTCTTACTCTTCTCGACCACTCCAAGGCATTTGACTCGGTTGATCATGAGCTTTTATGTTGCAAGCTGAAAAGCCTGTTTAATTTCTCCTGTCATGCCGTTGCTTTGATTAGGTCTTACCTACTTGACAGATCGCAGGCTGTATATGCTGGAGGCAAAACGTCTAATTTCGTACCTGTGCTCAGGGGTGTTCCACAAGGTGCAATCCTGGGCCCTTTGTTGTTTATACTATATGTTAATGACTTACCTAATACCCTGCAACATTGCAATGTGCATATTTATGCTGACGATGTCCAATTGTATATGTCCTGTCCACCTGATCGTATTCGTACGTGGTTAAATGAACTCAATTCGGACCTGATGCGAGTAGGTGCATGGGCATCTGCAAATGGTTTGTCAATTAATCCTGAAAAATCTAAATGTATTGTCATTCGCAGAAAATCCTTCAATACACAAGACCTGGATAAAGTGATGCTGGGCGGTTCTGTTATACAATATGTTGATACTGCGAAAAATCTCGGTTTAGTATTCAACAAAACTCTGACATGGAATAATCACATTTTTAGTGCAATTGGTAAAGTGTATGGAATGCTCCGCACACTATGGCTAGCTCAGTATTTCACTCCTTTACACATAAGACGCCTTCTTGCTAAAGCGTACTTGATACCCACGCTACTGTATGGTTGTGAGATTTATGCTAGTTGTGACTCTTTATGTAGAAACAAGCTTAATGTTATTTATAACAACATTGCCAGATATGTATTTGGGCTAAAACGATCTGACCATGTGTCTGCGTATGCTGAAAAATTGTTAAACATTTCTTTTGACAATTTGTTAAAAGTCAGAACTCTGCTGTTCATACACAAAATAATTCATGTAAAGTAACCGAACTATTTATATCAAAGGCTTCAGTTTCTACAGTCTTCAAGGTCTACATTGCTTGTTTAGACTAAACACAGAACTCTGACATCCGAGCGTCAATTTTTCATTAATGCGGTTCGTCTTTGGAACTCACTACCATCCAGATTAAGGCTTCTTACAAATCCACTGCTTTTTAGAAAAGAAGTTACCAATTTTTACAATAATCGCTAATTATTCCAACTCTATTGTATATGCATTTCCTCATTTCCTTATTATAGTCATTAAGTTATTCAATTATTGTAATTTCCTTTTCCACCTATCTTCCCCTCTTTATGTTATATGTTAGAACTCTTACAACATTTAGCTTTAATTTTAATTTTATCATACGTGACTGGCACTGTTAATAATTTTTTCCAAAATTGTTGTGCTAGGGTGACTGATAATAAATTTGATTTGATTTGATTTGATTAAGGATAAAATTTGGTGAATACATTGAGATTGAGACATAAAATAAATTTTTGAAGAAATTTTTGAAAACCCGTCCAAGATATCGAAACGAAATTCAGCACGCAAGTTTCCAGGTATGCAAGGAATTTTCCAGAAAAAACTGGGCGGGCTCGGTTAAGGTCTACGCCCACTTTTATATGAAAGATTTTGAAGAGGATCGTAGATAGCTTTACATCATTTATATTTCACTTTTTAAGTTTCTGTAAACAAAGAAATCCAAAAACTAAAAATTTTCGAAAATAAACGTCGCCCCGCCCCTTTTATAGTGAACTATTCCACAAAACTTTTTATGCCATAACTCCGCCAAAAATTTATTTGTCGAAACGAAATTTGGTGATAATGTTCTATATATAAAGTTAACTGTTTGCTGTAAAAATGGGCCAAATCGGTTAATGTCCCAACCCAGTTTTTTCACATAGTTCTGGAAAATTTGTTTGTCAAATTTAAAAAGCGATATTTCTACAACGAAGCAATTTATATCAGATAATGCACACATAATAAGCTTTTTAAGGAAAACTCGGCCGCAAAAAAATTTTGTCAATTTTGAAGAAGTAGGCGTGGCGCCGCCCACTGTTCAGCATAAAATTTCTTCTATTTTCAAAGGAAATCGCTTATAATTCAATCTTGATATTTCATTGAAAATTGGTCAGCTGCTTCTCAGTAGTATGTATTATACTCCTGCCAAAAATTAGCCAAATCGGGAAACACACAAGCAAAATATTCGGGCACGTAGTTAATAGCCCACTGCAATAGCTAAGTTATATATCTTTTTTGATTTTCATACCTTTCATAAACATTTAATGTATGTAAGTATGAGAACAAGAAGAGAAAAGTTCACTATAACGATGAGCGGAGTCGATTTAGCCATGCCCGTCTCTCCGTCCGTCTGTCTGTCTGTCCGTCTGTCTATTTGAACGCAAACTAGTCACTCAGTTTTACTAAAGGATGCTGAAATTCGTTTTTTGCTTTCGCCATTTTATAATATACTAGCAAACCCGATAGACGTTGCTTTGCCGTTTTGATACATAGAACACATCTATATATAAAATGCCATTAACTTGAACCAAATAAACTCCTAACTATACCAAAATGCAGCTTTATATAACCTGGGGGCTTTTCTAAAAGCTATATACAGACTGTGTCGTGCCCAGCGAACTCCTGAACCTATCGTGAAAGTTCAAGAGCAAAACAAAACACAAAATATGTGGGCGTGACACCCCCACTTTTGAAAAATTATGTAGATATTGAGGTATATTACTTCATTCGGCATAAACGAATCGAGATATATATTTATTAATGTATATCAAAACGTTCAGGATGAAAAGTAAAATATCCGGGCAAGTAGTTAATAACCCACTGCAAAAGCGAAGTTGTATATCTTTTTTGATATTCATACCTTTCATGAACATGAAATGTTTGTACGTATACCGAAATGATCAATGATGAGCTGAGTCTATGTAGCCATGTCCGTCTCTCGATATGTCTATCTGTCTGTCTGTCTGTCTATTTGAACGTAAATACGAACTGAAAGCATTAAAATAGACCTGCGTAAATTGGGATGCCATAATAGATCACTTCTAGGTATATAATGTTCGGTTTCACCCGAACTTAGACTTCCTTACTTGTTATAAATTTGTTTCGATTTGAAATCATAACCCAAGGCAACTACAGGTTGAACAGAGATGTTAACATATGGGTTAAATACATACCTACCAAACTTATTAATTAATAATAGATTGTAATTGATATTTGCCTTCCTCTTCCGTTTTTGTGTGCACAGTTTAATAAAGGAATAGAGAAACCAACTAGACACATTTACACTTATTAAGAAGACGATATCGGAATATCGTTCAACTGGTCTTTCGAGCTAGGCTCGACTCAAGTAGTTCTTTTAATCGTAGTTCATCTGAAAATACGTTCGATTGTGCCGCATATTCACTAGTGCCAAAATTAGTTTTCTTTATCGAGGTTGGGTTACATCTAACTTGATTAGGTCGCTTAAATTCCTATTAACGATGCTAACACGTTTTAACGCACTTAAACGGAGGGCTACATAAAGCTACTAGAAAATCAGTGCATAAGGTTTGCAGAAGCACAGGATGGTGTGGAGGAACAATATGGTAATGAATTGATCGGAAGACGCAAGGTAACAGGCAGAGGAGGTGCTTAGCAACAGCATCACCAGTCGCCAATACTCCTGTTGCAGTAGTGACTCAATGAGACGGCAAAATCACTCAAACCCGTTCTAAATGCAATGCTCCAAAACATACAAGCGTTACGTGCACTAAAAGTGGATATGTGCACGATTGGGCAGTATATTACCTACTATCGAAACTCTCTTTGAAGAATGATAAGCTTCCGATCCTCTCGGATCGGCAAGAATTTCTTGAAAGCCGGTGCCGATCATGAGAGGTGTTAGCACCTTGCAACACTGCATCAGTAAGTAAAAGGATCAGTTATGCGAGACATGCTTTTACTGTACAAAATCTACGCTTGGGCCAGCTTTAAGGACTTAAGTCCAGCTGCTCGTGCGCAAATCATAAAGCAAAAGCCAGCGTGCTTCAGCTGGAGGATTCGAGCTGAGGAAATGGGCCAGCAATTGCCTCACCATTAACATTAACTGGCAGAAAAGGGAGAAGTGAGGGCTTTGGGTCTAACGTGGAATATGATTCATGATTATTTAACCACCTACTCTCTCTCTCTCTATGGCGCGATATACAACAGGTATATCATCATAAACCTCCTAAGAGATTTTTGCTCCAAGCTTCTCTTCCAATTTGTGGTGTGCCGATTTGAATTTTCCCTGCAAATTGGTGGGACCTACAGTTTTTTGCCGACTCCGAACGGCATCTACAAAGGAGACGAATTTTTGCTGTGAAGCCTGTCATGGCAGAAATACACTCGGAGAGTTTCCCAAACCACTGCCGAGGGGCGACCCCGTTTTGAAAAACTTTTTTCAAATCACTTTTGATGTTACCTGTACCAGGGCTCGAACCCTGGACCTTCGGTGTGGTAGGCCGGCAACACTACCTTCACACCACGGCGGCCGCCACCTACTACGCTCACCAAAAGAAGTGTTCAGTAGGACGCAAGTACAGTTTTTGACCCACTTGGTCTATTATATCCTTGTACTATAAGAGCAAGGATATGTTGGCTTACAGTTGTCGATTATGATGAACCAGTTCGGATTGGGTACCGTTATCGTGGCGAGCTTCAATTGAGGCGTTGGCTGGGCCGATCGACCGAATTCCACGTATTTGCAGACGTTCTGAGACAGCGTATGCAGCTGTTATCTATACTCAGTACGTATACGACAGAATCGTTGTTAACATAGTCGCATAAAAGGTGAAGGTCGCTCCGCTAAAAGCTACAACGTTGACTCGACTAGAACCTACCTTAATATTAGTCTGGCTAAAAAGTCATCCTAGCCGATGATCATCATTCGTAGCACCCGTACCTGCAGACTGCGCCTCCAAGGGTTATGTCGCCCTCCTGTTTGCTATCGCATTATTTGTGGTGGAACGGCCCACCTACTTTACTATCGTTTAACTACCTGGAAAGAGAATATTTGGTTGATCTACAAGATGCACGAGTTACTTACGCTCTGCCTTTCGTACGGCAGTGGACTTTCCGGGTCCATATTTATATAAATTTACGCATGGAAGAGGAGCTAAATTCGTCAAGGAGTTCATATGTTCCCTTGTTTGCATGAGCACTGGGGACGTGCACCTTGAGTTCGTTGGAGACTTGCCAAACCAGCGTTCCTGAACCGCCGTGGCTACTATAAAGTCATGTTTTCTAATAATGGTACAAATTCCTTTTGTACCGAGAAAGCGCTACGCAGTCGTTTGCAAGAGCTCACGGAAGATGTGAGATTCCGATCATTTTTTAACGAACTAAGCATTGAGAGTCACTTCAACCCCCTAGCTGCACAGCAAACGCACGGAAATTGGGAGATCGGGATCAAGAGAATTAAGTATCACTTAAAACTTACGCTAAGTGACGCCCTTCTCCCATACAGAAAATTTAACATATTTATGGGATAACTCAACAGATGGGAACGATTTAGATGTTCTAACGCCTGGACATTTCACAATAGGTGAACCTCTGAAAGATCTGCCGAAGCCTAAAAGGCAAGGTTCCACAGGAAGCATATATCAAGGATGGCATGTTATATTAGCAGTGAGGCAGCATTGCTAGAGGGCCGAATACCGTCGGCCCTCCAAAGAAGGTTTATTTTACGAAAATTGTTGATAAAGCTACAAACTGAGGTTGTTGAACATATCAACATAGTTCAAGGGTGGCGCTATGTTGGCTTTATAAGCCAAGGTAACTACAGCTTAAACAGAGATGTTCACATATGGGTTAAATGCTTACGTACCAACCTTATTATTATTAATTGTAATTGACATCTGCCTTTCTCTTCCGTTTTTGTGTGTACAGTTTAATAAAGGGCTACAGAAACCAATGCATTTTTACGGTATCAGAATATCCTTCAATCTGGAAATGTTTGTAAGAGCTCCAAAATTGTATCTTCCAAATTTAAAATAAATTAAAACATAATGCCCAGCTTCTCTTTCCTAAAAATTGGCGGGCCTACAGTTTTTTGCCGACCCCAGCAGATGAGTTTTTGCTGAGAAGCCTTCCATGGTAGATGTTTGAAGAGTTTGCCAAACCACTGCCGAGGGACGACCCCGTTTTGAAGAAACTTTTTAAAGCCACTTTTGATGTTACCTGTTCCAGGACTCGAACTTTGGACCTTCGGTGTGGTAGGCCAGCAACACTACCGCCACACCACGACCGCCGTCAATATATTTAACAACTAGATATATCGAGTAAGAATCTATACACTTAATAAATTTTAATATTTGTGCTAAAAAATAGGTGCTTCACCAATCGGAATTAATTTCAGATGCCTGTCGTATTTATTACTATTACTTATGCAATAGCCAGTAAGCCAAATTGTCCCTATAATTTATATGTGCCCTATTATTCGTATGCTCAATATTGCTCCCTGATCTATATTAGTAATATCATTCGCAAATACGAGTGTATAAAAATTTGATTGTTGGAAATGCTTTTCTTAAAACATTATATTCTAATAAAAATCGATTGTTATTAAAATTAGAAATGATCGACGGTTATTCTTGCTCCACTATTTGTCAATATTTGTTGTTTAAAACGGTTTAATGGCTTCTTTGTTTCATAAATCTGAATCACGTGAGTGATATAACTTTTGTTGTTTGTAACGCAAAAAGGTTTTGGGGAGTGTTCTCGCAAGTGGCAGTCCTTTTCCGGATATGAATTCGATAGACATGCACGAATTTCGCGGGAGCGACTTGGTATGACCAGTGCAACCTTCTATTTCATGTCATGAGAGGTGAGAGGCATCATGCCGGTAGATCAACCATCAAGTTGGACGTCATTACCTTGATACATTTTTGTCGCCTCTTAGGACCGAGATGCCTACCCCGGGCATATTCTTAACTAGCTAAATTATTTAGTATTTGTCTTGCATACGCATCTGCAACGACCTTTGTTGGGCATGGGTAATAAATAATTTCCTGTGAAAATTGCTCAATAAATGATCTCCACCTCTTAATTTTAATATTTTGTTTTTTTTTTTAGAAACTAAATATTGCAAAGGTTGGTTATTAGTTAGTTGTGTTAATATATAAAAAATTTTAATACCTTAATAATTTTATTTTTGTCAACAGTTTGTTCCCTATAAGTTTCGTCATCGTATATAGTTAGATTTTTGTGATGGCAAAAGGCCCTTGATAAATGCTTTCATGTTTATTTCTGGGTTCTTCTTGTATGAGTATTTTCTCATTTACATTAGTCTCGCCGTCTCATCGTAAAATTGCTTATTTTTTATTTTATATTTTTTTATCAGGTGTTTTGCTAATGGGTGGAATTTCTGCATTCTGTAATTTTTTATGTTAATGATTGTTTCCTTAGTTCATTTCGTTTGGCAAAACCGCCCTTCTACCAAATACTACCTCAGATGGAGTAAATTTGTTATCAAAAACCGTTTTTGTTGTTGTATTGTGCAAAAATGTAAAGTATTTAAGGTAAACATCCCAATCTCAAAATGTTTCATTTCAATATGATAATTAATATTCGTTGAAGTTTGTATGATTACGCTCAATTGTACCAACAGTTTTATAGTGGTACGCGGTTGAGAAATCTTGTTTTATTTTTAAAAGTGGGGTTAGCCCTTTAATATTATATTATATTAATTATATAATAAGAATTCAGTTATCCGATTCTATAGCATTCATCACACCGCAAGTCAAAATAAGGCTCTCAATAGTTGCTGAAGCTACCTTTTTTACCGACTTATCTGGTACAGCGACTATTACCAGGTATTTAGTCATATCACAACTTATAGTAACTGCGAACTTGTTACCGTGAGTGGATTCACGTAGTGGACCTATCGTGTCGATTGCATCAAATGGCTTACACGGTGCTGGAGTTATAACAAGCTTTTCTTTTGTTTTTAGCTTAACCTTATTCAAAAGACATTTCTTGCAACTTTTTTTAAAAATTTTGCAATATCCCGAGTCATGTTTTTCCAATAAAATTTTGTTCTTAGTCTTGCATAGAGTTTTTTCCTCCTTTGGCATTGGGTCTTAATGGTAATTTGTTACTAATTTGTGTTTCTTACAGTCTACAGGATCTGTTAAAATAATCTAAAACTATTTTGAAACTTTATTTCCGCGATCTTTTAAATTTATCATTGTAAAATTTAACAAAAGTCTCACTTGTACTTAATGATTAAATAAATGAATGAATGAATTAAAGTGATTAAAAAGTAGATCGTTCTTAGCCCATTCTATTTTCTTAATTTTGCGTTTGCTGGCTTCGAATCCAAACCTCCAAAGTAATTTCTCTAAATATATCATTTCGTTATCAATCTCAAAACTAATTAACTCGAGTTTCTTATGTTTTATATGGGCGCAAATTTGTTAATTTGTTGTTCTTGCCATAAATAATTTCTGATCTGATCCGCGGTATTTTTTTTAAATATTAAATTACAAATTTCTCATAAGCTTGTAAGGCATGCTGTTTGTCGTATTTGCCATGATTTTTACAAGTTTAGTCGTTTTCTCATTGCTGTTGTCTGTGTTGCCAATTTTTGTTTGTATTGTGACGAACATGCCCTAGTATGTACCATCTCTAACTCAGTAACACTCCTCCCACTAGTTTAACTCAACAGAGATAACGAGGGCTATGCTTATGCATGCAAGCGGGAGAAAGAGATCGCGAATATGAGGCAAAGAGGAGATGTCAATACATAACACCGAACAGGAGAGGGAACAACCTAGAAACTTCCAGAAGCGTAAGGTAGCACCCTGTCGGACAATAAAAGGCAGTACGTAAGCAGGGCATGATGATCAGTTTATTGTTAAGGGTTGTAGAATGAAAGTACAGTAGAGTACTGTGGAGATTTATTACCAGTAAATACAACCAGCATTTGTGAGCAGTACTGTTGTATTTGTATTGATTTGGCAATTCATCCTAGCACAACAATTTGACAAAAATTATTTTATAGTGCTAGTCGGTAAAGGCATAAAAATGGGAACAATTTAAACTTGATAGTTAATGCTAACGAATATGACTAAGAAAAAGGTTACAATATTGAAAATTTATAACAATAAATAGATATGAGTAGATAGATAAATACATAAATAGATAGATCGATAGAGGAGCTCCAAGCCAAAACGCAACAAGTGTACACAGGATTAGTGCACACATGTTTCCTTTTGGTTAGAAGGTCCTCATGTGTAAATTAGCAATAGAAAAGTAGAGGGAGAACAAAAAATAACGAGCGTTAGAGTACGAGGTGTGTTCAAAAAGTATCGCGAATTTTGTGTTTTTTCAAAAATTATTTATTTATTCATGAATATCTATTTTGTCCCCTTCAAAGTAATCCCCATGAGATATTATACACTTGTGCCAACGGTTTTTCCAATCTTCGAAGCACTTCGAAAAATCATTTTTTTGTATCTTGTTCAGCTCCTCCTTCGATGCCGTCTTTAACTCGTCAAGAGAAGCGTAACGTCGCCCTTTCATGGGCCTCTTCAGTTTAGGGAACAAGAAAAAGTCACAGTGGGCCAGATCTGGGGAAAACGGTGGCTGCGGCATCATTAGTGTGTTGTTTTTGGCCAAAAAGTCGCGCACAAGCAACGATGCGTGAGCAGGGGCGTTATCGTGGTGCAAAAGCCAATTTTTGTTCTTCCACAAATCCGGGCGTTTCTGGCGGATTGCTTCGCGCAAATTGCGCATAACTTGCAGGTAATATTCCTTATTGACCGTTCTTCCCTGTGGCAAGAACTCATGACGCACCACGCCCCTGCAATCGAAGAAAACTGTCAGCAAAACTTTCACATTCGACCGAACATGGCGCGCTTTTTTCGGTCTTGGTTCGTGCGGCAGCTTCCATTGAAATGATTGAGCTTTGGTTTCCACGTCATAACCATAAACCCACGATTCGTCACCAGTTATGACCCTCTGGAGCAAATTTGGGTTGTCGCGGACAGAGTTTAACATCTCATTAGCAATGTTCATGCGATGCTGTTTTTGGTCACAATTGAGCAATTTTGGTACGAATTTCGCGGCGACCCGTCTCATGCCCAAATCATTGATAAAAATCGAATGGCACGAGCCAATCGATATGTTAAGGTCCTCAGCAACTTCTCTAACGGTGATTCGACGATTGGCCAATACCATTTTCTCCACTTCATTAATTTTTTCGTCTGTTGTTGAAGTGCTCGGGCGTCCGGCACGCTCTTCGCCGTTCACATCTTCTCGGCCTTCTGAGAACATTTTGTACCACCGATAAACGTTGCTTCGGTCCAAGGTAGCTTCTCCGTATGCCACAGTCAACATTCGGAATGCATCCGCGCACTTTATTTCGTTTTTCACACAAAATTTGATACAGGTTCTTTGATCCATTTTTTTGAATAGGTAAAAATCGAAGACGATCCAAAACACGTGCAAGCAAAGCAGCTGTCAACAATTAACTGAACATTCAAAATGGCCGAGCTTGTCGGCATAAGTGAGAGACATGAGTACCAACATAACGCCACAAAAAATTCGAAATTCGAATATACGTAAATTGAAAATTCGTGATACTTTTTGAACACACCTCGTACATTTAATTATTCAGAAATTAACATCTTAATTATCTTGGTTGTTATAGAAACTTGTTAATTCTTTATTGAAGTGCAGTGCATTGCTTATAAGCCTTAGTCTGGCAGGGAGTGAGTTCCAAAGACATATGGAAGTTATGAAGAACTGGTGATCAGGTATTAGCATACAATATCTGAAGTGGGTAAGAAGCACCGATCTAGTTGAATGAAAAAATTAAGCCTCCGATATAGATAGTCAGGCTCTTTCGTATAAATTAATTTGTATAGAGTAGTGAGCGTTTTAACTTTTATGAGGTTATCGAAAGAAATGTTTAGTATTTTTTTAGCATGATGAGACACGTGGTCAAGTCTTTTCAACCCGTAAACGTATCTAGCAGTGTTGTTATATACAACATTAAGTTTCCTTTTGCATACATAGTCACAACTAGAGTAAATCTCACAGCCATAAAGGAGGGTGGGTATTAAGTACGGTTTTGCTATTAGTAGTCGAATATGTAATGAAGTAAAATATTGTGTTAGCCAGAGTGTACGAAGCATCCCATACACTTTTCTTACCGTCCGGAAGATGTGATCTTTCCATGTCAAAGTTTTGTTGAAAACTACACCTAGATTTTTAGCCGTGTCAACGTATTCTATAATAGTGTTGTCTAAAATTAAATTTTCCAACATAAGCCGTTCATAGAAGCCCACGCACCAATTTGACACAAATCGTAATTTAAATTATTAATACACGGACTGGTACGATCACTAGGACAGCACATATACAATTGTACGTCGTCAGCATAAATGTGAATATTACAATACTTAAGAACACCAGGTAAATCGTTTATATACAAAACAAATAACAGGGGACCAAGGATAGAGTCGTGTGGGACACCTCTTGAAACACTAACAAAGTCAGGCTTTTTGCTACCAACACTTACTGCCTGAGTTCGGTCGGCCAAATAGGATCTGATGAGGGCTGTTGCACAATTGGAGAAATTAAATAGGTTGTCCAGCTTCTTACAGAGAACGGTGTGGTCGACAGAGTCAAACGCTTTTGAATGGTCGCGAAGAGTTAGGAAAGCAGTACATTTTAGGAAGAATTATTTTTAAAAATTTCGGACATATACCATCAAAGAAAGAATGGCTTGAACGACATCACAGTCATCGTTACTAACAAACTCAAGAGGGCCAACATCGAAATTATCACGAGCACAATAATTATCCGCAGATATGTTATCAGTTGAGATTGGCAGATTTACAAAATTTGTATTTATCTCGTTGACGTCTACATCAGGGGGGACGGATATGTCACATTAGGATTTTTCGATCCCGATATCTTTAATCGACTTCCAAATTTCCTTCGAACTCAAAGCAGAAATAAACTTATTGTAAAATTTCTGTTTAGCTGACCTTCTGGCTTTATTTACAGCGATCCTAGCTGCTTTGATCCAGTTATGTCTCTGGGGTTTTGTGAGAAAGCAAGGTTACGCTGGTGAATTAAGTGTTTTAGATTGGCACTAAACCATGGGTTATTGTGTGTAGCTGCTTTGAGTTTCACATGGTTGGCGAAAAGCCTAATAATATGGTTTTGTACTTCTAAAATCACGATACGTAAATGAACATTGGCTGTGTGGCGTTTGGAAGTTGTAACTAAGAAATATCAGATCGTGTTTTGAAAAGCAAGATGCAGACAACTGATCATAGTGAAGCAATTTCAGGGGACCATTCACAAAAAATAAATCCAACAAATAAGAAGTTGAGTCATTAAAGTGTGTAGGTAAAGTTAAACTGGTGGGAAAAAGTCCAAGAGACTCCATACTAAGCTTTAGAGTGGAGTCGACGAGAAGGTTGGAGTTGAAATCCCCAGCGATGATAATATTATCATAGCTGAAAAGTAGAGGTTTGTAGGTTTGTATGCACAGCCGATAAGAAATCTTTCACCAGGAGAACACCTCTACGAACACATATTCGACAGAATCACTTGGACTAGCACTACAACAAAATTTACAAGATAAACTACTTTAACATATATTGCAACACCACCACCATGACCACGTCTATCAGCCCTAAAAAAGTTGATGTCCATTTAGTTGAACCAAATAATTTTTGTGACATGAAGAAAACCAGGTTTCGAAAATACATATAACATCTATATCAGAACCTTTAAATATGAATCTCAATTCATCCAGTTTTTTATATAAGCTTTGATTGAGATGAATGACTTTAAGCCCTTTAGTACGTTTACTGAATACGCGCAACAGTGTACTATGTAAGCATTCTTTGGAGCTAGACAACCTATAGTCTAGGACCATCACTATTAATGAGGTATAACGAATGCTCTGCACTGCATATCATGCATGTTGCATGTGTGTATTTGACTTTATAATGATCGAACTCAGTTGGAATAATCGAGGAATCATCGAATTCGTCACTATTGGTGGCAGAATAGGTATTGTTAAATAAATATCAGTGATTGCAAGGATATGGCGAAGTTGAGTGAATTAAAGATTCAGCAGCTCAAAAATGAGATGGAACAACGTGGATTGAATACAACAGCCAATAAATCAGAGCTGCAGTCGAGATTACGGGAGGCTATAGAATCTGAAGGAATTAAATTTAAATCAGTTTTCCATCTTTTGGAAGAAGCATCGACAAAAATGAAGAGAAGTATACGAATTCATTGGCATGCGTGGACCCAAATTCATCATTGGCTGTATTGCTCATATATCGGCAAACATTTCAACACAGTTTGCAGAACATAAGACACACATGGCATCTCAGCTGGAAGAACAGAAGCATCTCGAATGGAAGCCCAAGGTACTTTTTTTTTAGATATGTAGTCGCAAATGTCTTGGAAGGTCCCATCACAGATCCCGCTCACCTAGAAGAACAAAAGGCGTATGTGTTATCTCAGTTGGAAGCACAAGATTCAACAAAAAAACACAAGTGCAAGAGGTATTCAGAGAACGAGAGTTGCAACTGAACCTCCGTCCTTTGATGGTTCTGCTCCTTTCTAGGTATTGAAGCTACAGTTTGATAAAACAACGGCGGTGCACAAATAGGGCACTGAAGACAAAGTTGCTGCACTTTGTGGCATTGAAGAACCTGCTCCCGAAATCTTACAGAAGATTCCTGATGAGTGCAGTTGGTAGACCCTATGTTAGCGAACCTCGGAAACATAGAGAGGCTTTACAGGTATTTACAGCGAACATCGAGAGGGTGGCCCATCTAGAAAACGCGGACGCACCTGGAGTACAAGAAAAGGTCAAAAAGTTTCATAAATGAAATACGTGATGTGGAAACGCAGCAGGCCACATATGCAAACTCCAAAAGGCCATTCGCTGAAACGTTATGGTATGCTCTGACACAGGAAACTGCTTAGCGTTTAAGTAAGGAAGTAGAACGGCCAGATTAAATTCTGTAAACATTGAAGAGAAATCAACATAAAAATGCAGACATTAAATCCTTTAAGATCCACAGATGCGGGCGCATGCCTTTCCTTTATTCGATACGAATTAGTCAACAAGAAAAAAAAACGATTTCAAAAATACATTACTTGTTTATTTATATTATAGAAAAATTACAACAATTTGCACGGCGATGGTATGGTTAGACATGTTTCGAAGTATCCAACTTCTCATCAGGCCCCTTCTCGGACATTGGGATGCTAACCCAAGTGCCTGTATCAAAGCCCCTATTACAATTAATACTGTTGTTGTTGTCATTAACAGTGATTGTTGTTTTCAACGACAAAAACACTCCCCCAAAGGTTTTGTTGCTATTTTTATTATAGTTAGCGCATCCATTCATAGATTGGGGCGTGCCGGACTAAACGGGGTTATACTAATGTTGAGTCCTTTGTCAGATATGAATCCGGTGCGCTCCGGTACAAGCATATTGCGGTGCCAGCCCTACTGCCGTGGAAGCAATTTCATTCAACCCACAAAAGGGGTTGATGGGGATTTCTATCGCCTTTTCCCTGCAGTCAATTCTACTAGTTTTATACTAGTCAAATATTGTTTGCCAAACCGGCTCAACTAGTTCGAGTTCTGTAATTTTTCCATATTAGCAACTGGTATTTTTAACACGGCGATGTCCTACGAGATGGCAATTGTCCCCATCTGCATCAGCACCATGCCAATTGGCATACTAGCCAAGCTCTGCATCAGCAATGTACTAGTTGACATACTTGTCATCACATACAGCATTATCATACCATTCAAAATACTGGTCTGTATATACATCAGGATCATACCAGTTTACATACTAGCGAGTACATACGCTAGAATCATACCAGCCGTCATACTAGTCAGCTTATGCATCAGTATCATACCAGTTACTGTACCACTTTACAGTAGGTTAGTTCATTTTTGGTTGAAAAATACACGAAAACTGCAAAATTACATTACAAACCAGTTTATTGAAAAGTCTATATATAATTATATATCTATCACTATATTAAACAAATAAAACCAATTTCAATAAAAATATAGTCGCTTTTCAAAGCCGTTTTACCCTTTGCAAACATTTATAAAAAGTAATTTTCTTTTTTGAATAGAATTTATAATTAATTTTACAGGCATAAATCTTTAAATTTACTTGATACATTTCGTGGAAAGTTTAAAAATTTAAATATTAATCTTAGAATCTAATCGATGCTTGTAAAAATATCTTTCAAGGAAGGATTAGCTTTTTATGGTGAAAATTATAAGGTTCGGAGTTTTTTCAAATAACCACTTCCTTATAGAATTCTTGTACATAATGTGCAAGTTCTTAATAAACACATACACTTTGTTATCGTAGGTGTCGTTGCTCGCCATTTTCGTTGTTGCAAGTTCTAAACGATTTCGTTGAAAATTAACGGTCATTTTATTCATGAAAACTGCATTTCACAATCACAATAAGTCAACTCTGAAAAATACCAACAATACAATATTTCTATTATGCATTTGTTATAAACTTTTTCTTCTGAAAAAGGTTACTTTGATTATTCCAAAAAGAAATGTTATTTACGTTCGCAACTGCTTTAACAAATGGTCGTTTTGGTTCCACTTTTCTTCGTGGTTTCATTTTTGCACTGCTTACTTGTTGTTGCTATTGTGCCGCTATTGCAGTAGCGACGTCTGATCTGATGATCTGTAACCCAAATATACTATTTGAAGCACAAAATGATTTCACAATTAAAACTTATTTGCAATAAAGTTTTATATTTAATTTAAATAAATGAATATTTGAAAACTCAGAATATTAGTTGAACACAAAATTAAAATGTAGAATGGCGTTGTTAACTGAACGTTTGCTGTCCGAATACTGAATTGTTTTTTTCCTCGCTCATGTATACATACATATATAGCTATCGACACCCTGTGGGGAAAATCTCTAGTTTCCAAATTCTGCAGTTTGGATGTAGTTCAGAATTAAAGAAAAAAAATATTTTAAGAAGCCTTCCATGGTAGAACTACACTCGGAGACTTTTTGCTAAATGACTACTTACAGTAGACCCCCGTTTTGAAAAACTTTTTCAAACCACTTTTGATGTTACCTTTCCCAGGACTCGAACCTTGGACCTTCGGTGTGATAGTCCAGCAACACTACCGTCACACCATTGCGGTTAGTTTATGCACGGCTAATAATTTGAGCCTAAACCATTCTTTCACACTGTATACATATGTAACCTTTTCCCACACTATTAACGCGTGCGCCGTAGTCGAGTGGGTAGAGCACTCGACTCTGATGCGGGACGCGTCGGTTCGAATCCTACCAACTGGTAAATTTTTTTTATTTTTTTTTTGTTTGTGATTTAAAATTTAAACCGTTCTGGAAGGTTGTTGCTACTTATGAAAGTGGAAATGTTGCAGTCGCTCAGACTGGTATAATTAAGCCCACCAAATTGTAGTTAATTAAGTTAGTTTTGCAGTTGACTGCAGGGTTACGACAGGCATAATCTCTTCTTACGGCATTCCATACTTTTAAACAGTAACCAGTATAGTACTAGTAGAACTAAGTTACTGAATCACGCAATCAATACTAAAAACAACATATTACTGCGGCAAATTTTTACCAAGTTTTTCTTTGGGGATAATTTAAGATACTATTGAGCTCGTAAGCCCGTTATTAAGAAAAATTATTAAAGTCGATATTTTTGAGTTAACTGCCTTTAGATATATGTGAGATATATACGCACTTATTTATGTAAAATATGGACATGAAACGAAAGGTATTCCACATCTATATTTTCCGTCGGTTAAATTTATACATTTTAAGAAAAATTCACTCATAACTCCTCTCTAATGTTCATTTGCACTGTTTGAATCATTTAATGGGGAGATAACCCACTTTTGTTTTTAAACTTAGCTCAACGGTCAGTATTCTTTCTTTATATTTTTTTAGTAACAAGATCTCCGGGCTTGCATATGCCAATAAGACTCAACAGCTCATAAGTGGTGGTGAAGACTCGGTTGTTGTTCTATGGGAAATGAATGCCATGCGAAAAGAAGTACCCGGATGGGTTGAACAAAACAGCTGTCAACTATGCCAACGCCCCTTCTTTTGGAATTTCCGTGCCATGATGGACCAAAGACAAATAGGTAAATCTTTATAATTCCTTTCGAAACATTTTCATTCCATGACAGTTGGTTTCATATACCGGGAGGACCAGGGGCTTTCCTGTGAACCAAAACCTTCCAAGAGTTTTTGTTCCTCTCCTCATGGGAGTGGGAATAAAACCCATCCCCGGACCGTATGGCTGCTAATTCTGCATCTTCCGGCAAACAATCTGTCCGAAAATTTCATATTCGTTTGAATGCACGTGTTATTATTTTGCATTTCGGCGCTCACCGGGAGTTGATAAACGACCTTACCGACTCTAGGGGTAGTTTTGAGATCTCGCCGGTGCGCCTTTGGATCGAACGGTATTATTATATAATGCCGGATCTCGTCGTACTGATTGCAGAGATGAAACTTTTTTCCGTTGCTGTTGATCATTTCATTATACTGCTGCACTCAGTGCATTTTAGCCTTACTATATAAGTGATATTTCTGCGTCATAAGAAGACATACCGTCGCTGTTCTGAGTGTGGTGTTTGGCAGGACAGCAACTTTAGTGTGTGTAATTTGTGTTTTATGTTAAACGGTTGAATTCTGTCCAAAAAGTCCCGCGTAAGAGATGCCTACACGAATCCGGATGTTTAGGGCTTAACCCTGCCATCCACATATCTCATACTTTCTTCGGTAGATTTGTGATGAGTACAGTGTACATCGTAAAGACTGTCATTATACATCACATTGTACACTATAATCTATTTGTCCCCGGCATTGGATCTAGAGACACTACCTTAGAATGCCAAGTGGTCCGGTCAGGCGATGTCGATCTGCTCTGAGAATTGTCATCAAGCTCTATTAACGGAAGTCCAAGGGTTGAACCAGAGAGATATTGGTGGTAGGAGAAGGTTCACTTGAACAAGTTAAGAGATGTTTAGCAGCTACCGGTCGGCCAGTGACCTTATATGTAGCAAGCAAGGTTTCTTTATCTTTTCCCCAAGTGCTGCCGGCAATTGACTTGAGGATCTTATTGCGGCTGCGACATGACTAGCGAAGGTGAGGCCGTTGTCACACGTCACACTAAAGATTTTTGGGTGGTTGACAGTAGGTAGAGGTCTTAGGGCTCTTACAAAAATTCCGAGAATTCGAATACTCGGTTAATCGAAAAGTCGGTTGTAACCGTTTGCACGAATATTGATCGGCTTGTAGTATTCGAATAGTTGATTAGCAACGACTACTCGACTACTTGCTTTACTTCGACTATTCGACCTTTATTAAAACTAGAATACTATTAACCGAATTTTCAATGACATATTGATAAATTTTTCATTTTGATTTTAAAAATTTCAAAATGAGTCGTAGAAGAAGTTGGGAATGACAATCTTATATCCTTATATGCAACATGTATGCATTCTTCCAAATAAAATAGTTATCTGAGTGTACTTACGTATGTGTGTACATGCTACTTAATTTATCGAGACTCATAAAAAGATCTATGCTAAACTAAGAAACTGCGGTTTTAGCTCAATTTATTAAGATTAACAAACATATCACGAATGCCGTGGTGTAGCTCATAGTTATAGTTATATTTATTAGATGTAGTGCTTGCCTTTCAGGCTGGAGGTTGATTCCCACAAAACCCATTTCCTTTAAAAAGATTTAAAAAACCTACAAGTGAATTTCTTTCATAAAAAGCTATTCCACCGCACTAATTTTAGTATTATTACTTTTATGACAAGTTAAATATAGCAGGGTTATGACTGAAACAAAGTTTAAATCAATAAAAAAAGAAATACAAAAAGAAAATATGAACTCAATACAAAGTAATGTCACTAGAAAGTTAAAAAGTAAAAGAGAAACCTGTTCATGTTCATTTTAATCGGCTAACCGAAAATATGCGGTTAATCGAATAGTCACGGTTAGTCGAGTAATTGTCATCAGTACACTATTCGAATACTACTAGTCGACTTTTGTAATCGACTAGTGATGTATTCGAATAATTCGATTATAAAAGTCGCGGTCGTCACATCCAAAAGGGAGGTGCTACGCAGAAAGTAGCTATGAGCTGCCGTGTGAGGTGTTGGTACCGGGGGGCGCGAGCAGAAGCGGTGTTTACATACTACTTGCTGGGCAGTATTAGGCCAGATTTTGTGTTCAGTTAAGTCTCTTGAATCGCAGCGGTTTTGACGTTTAGTTTCATAAATTTAGTTATACCGCGATCTTGCCAGCTAATCCGTTACAGTTAAGCTTTACAATTTTGAAGTGCGCCGGAGGTGTGATAGAGGTCATACTAGGCGTGCCTGGGTGGTGGCAGGCTTAAGCCTAAGCTGTGTAGCAGTCTAGAAGGTAATGAGCCTTGAACATTTTATCGTGAGGCCAGATTATCTGGCGTGGAAAGCTGCGGTGTATTGCAACAGGCGCTATGAACGCGTCCGTCCAAAGGTTTCTGTTCGCGAGCCCAAAGCACATAACGTGACACAGGCCAAGGCAATTCTTGCATTTGACCGACAAACAGTACATGTCGTGAAAGACACAAGGAGATGGTGTTCCTCACCAATGTGCTTGCTGGAAGTAGGAAGGGGACCTTGGGGGCAGAGTGAGAGGGGACTGACTCTCGGCAATGCTCATGTCTGACCTATGCTTGTCGTGCGAGATGGAGACGTTGTTGAGAGTGAGCGACAGTCGGGAGTTGGTGACTAGTCTACTATTATGGCCGCTTGAAAATGGTAAAGGCGGTGGTGGTCCGCTTAAGCACTATTGCTTAAGTTTTATTATTATCAGCCCGATTCTAAATAATTTTTATTCGCCAGAAAATTTTCCTCCAATTCTCTTTCGCTAGTAAACAGAAAAATTTGCAAAAGGGAACTGCGAATTTTCGAATCCAGCTGTGTTGCTCATTTACGTTTTCTTTTGGCATTACTTTTTGTGATCAGTGAATGAAAAATAATAGCTTTTGATAAAAAGTTGTTAAACTAAATAAATTACTAATAAGTAACGAAGTCTACGTTCGGGTGGAACCGAACATTAAATACCCAGCTGTGTAAAAGCAGTCGTGGTAAATTGGTAAATTGTTGTGAAGTTATGACGTATAGAGGTTTTAAACTTTTTCTACTACCATTTGGGCAATCTTATAAATAAAAATGAATGTGTGTCTGGCGTTCAAAGTACTCAACCGATCTTTATGAAATTTTCACAGTATATTCTAGGGTTCACTGGTTACAGAACAGGCTATGTACAGTTTGGAAAAGTGGAAGGTGCCTTGCCCCCTTGCTGTATAAAATTACTATTCGTCATAACTCTGAACGTATTTGGGCTAGTTAATGATATTTGGAAATATGTGTTCATTAATCAATATTTACACAATTTTAGAAAAGTGGGCGGTTTAGGGGGCCTCTGGATGCGACGCTATATAAAGTTGGAATTCATTTGATTCCAGATGATATTTTATTAAATGTATCCTATATATCAAAAAAAAACTTTGAAAAAATGAGCGGTACTAAACGTTCATTTATATGTATTATATGTGGGCAGTGCCCCGCTTATTTCCCAAAATTTAAAAAATGTTATTAATAAGATCGTCAGGTCAACTACCAAATTCTAGCACTCTATTACACTTTAGTACAGAAATGAGCGTGGTTGTCCACCGATTTTGCTTATTACCGGTGGGCGTACTCTACACGTAGAGTAATTCTATCTTACAAGGTTATGAAGTTATTAACATTCGAATTTGAAAATTGTTTGACTCATAAGTGGGCTCTGCCACCCCCACTTTCCAACATTTTGCAAAAATCATCTAAAGAATATAAAAATTGATGTAACTGCCAAATTATATCATTCTACCTGTATCAGTCAATGAAATATGGGTAGTTCAGTATTTCTACCTTCTTAATGGATATCTCTGTTCATTCTAAGAACATTGATATATGGAACTCTATATCTATATCTATTACTTTGTACCGTCATAAAGTCGAGTTAAAGGGACATTTTTTGAGTTAATTCATATTGATGTTGTCAATCAACTCAAGTTTATGGCTCAATGTGAATATAATATAAGTGGTGGAATTTCAAATAGCTGTTTGCGCATATTTGTATAATTTTTTGTGGTCTCACAACAAGTGTAGCTGAAAATCTTTTTTTATAATTTGAGAAAAAGGTTTGAAAAATCCTGGACCTGGACTGATAAAAGGTTTCAAACCATTTTTGTTTTTTTTTTTTTGCGCAAGGCGCGCACGGGCCCACCTAGTCATATTTATTTCTCGCTATTCTCTCCTATATTTTAACACGCAAACGTACAAGCACACATGCACATAAATACGTATATATTATAGCTTCAATATACTTTTCTACCGCGTATCACTCGACCAGCACGAGGAGTGATGTAACACCATATACAGGGTGGCTGATGAAAGCCGCTACCAAAAAAAAATTAAATAACTTTTTTTCTATTTAATGAATCTGGTTAATTTTTTTTTTATTTTGCAGATTGACTTTTACATTTAACAAAAATGGATAACTGGGACACTGAAACAAGAATTTGGATTGTCCGCCGCTATCACGCACTGGAGTCCGTAGTTTCGGTTCAAAGAGAGTATAGGCGCACGTTTGGCGGCAATCCTCCGAGCAGAAGGACCATAATAAGACTTGTAAACAATTTTGCCGAGCATGGGACAGTCAACAGAAGACTTTACCATCGAAACCCTTCAGTTCGAACGGAGGAAACAATCGCTGCTGTAGCTGCTGCCATACAAAACAATCCACGTGTTTCGACAAGAAGCTTATCTGCTCAAATGGGTGTAAGCAGACAGTCATTACAGTCAATTATGCACAAAGATTTGGACTTATTCACATATAAAATTCAAATGGCCAACAAACTGAACGCTGCAGACTTGCCGATTCGCTTGGAATTTTGCCAGAAGATGCTTCAAATGGTGGAAGAGGATGGAAACATGTTGAACTGTCTTTTCATGTCTGACGAGGCCCATTTCGATTTAAACGGCAACATAAACAAACAAAATTGTCGAATATGGAGTGCTTCCAACCCACAGATACTCCATGAGACGGAATTGCATCCACTTCGTGTCACAGTGTGGTGTGCAGTTTCATCACGCTGCATTGTCGGGCCCTACTTCTTCGAAGAAAACGGTCACACCGTTACGGTTACTGGAGACCGTTACTTGAGCATGTTGAGAGAGTTTTTCTATCCAGAATTACGCCGAATGAGAATTTCTTTCAACTCTGTGTGGTTTCAGCAAGATGGTGCAGCTCCTCATATAGCCCAACCTGTTATGACAGAATTGCGACAAAAATTTTCCAATAAGCTGATATCCAGAAACTCCACATTCCGTTGGCCACCCAGGTCGCCTGACCTTACTGCACCTGACTTTTTCTTGTGGGGTTATTGCAAACAGGAAGTCTTCAAAGCAAAACCAACAAATTTGAATGAACTAAGGCAATCCATTCGAGAAACAATTGCGGCTATTCCTGTCTCAACTCTCCAAGCAGTAATGAACAACTTTTTGGTAAGATGCCGCACATGCATCGACGAGCAGGGGGGGCATTTAAATTCCATTATTTTTAAAACTAATTAAGCTATATTTAATAAAATTTAATGAGCTTTAACATGAAGAAAAATGAATTCCATACACTGAAAAAAAAATTATTTGAGTTTCTTAATGTAGCAAAATTCATCAGCCACCCTGTATGTAATGTGTTTGAATTCCGTCAAACATTATGAGTGCAAAATAATTTCTGCGCATGCGCGTTATTTTTTGTGTTAGGATATGTGCATATATGTGAACACGCAATTATACAATTGTAGTAGCGTTTCGAAACAAAGAGGCCATTCAAGAGGCATACTCCCTTTTTTACAAAAGTTGCATGGTTATTATAAAACATTTTTAAATAAATATGGTAGTAAATATAAAGTAAAGTATCCGAAGTATCCGCGGATGATGTCAAAAGCTATGTGTCCAAACATGCCGACATAGCGGTTAAGTTCATTAAGTGCTTCCCATTATAAAGACTTGATACCCAGCTGGACACACTGAGTAGAGTGAACTTCAAGTTGGGAATCCCGGATCGGTTTTACGATAAGGTACTAGATGCGGAAATCTGGCCAAAAAATGTTAGTCTTCGACCTTTCCGTTTTTTTCGGAAAGTCGGAAAAGTAGGACCAAGTCCATAGGTCATTCAGCCGGTATAAGGTCGTCGCATCTTAATATATACTTTCATAATGTATCTGGCCTGCGTACTAAATCGAATACTCTATTTAATTTGAGTTCGCATTCTGAGTATGATGTATTCGTGCTCGTGGAGACCTGGCTCAACTCTTCTTTTCATGACGGCGAATTTTTCGATTGCAACTTATTTAACGTCTACCGCAAAGATCGCGATTATTTGAAAACTGGCCTATCCAGAGGCGGTGGGGTCTTAATCGCTGTACGCCGGCATTTACATTCAACGCTTGTGGATCTGAGTTATAGCGATTCTTTATTGGACCAACTTTGTGTATCTATAGCTGGTTAGATTTGTATCTGTGCTTCGTACATACCTCCATCTAGTAGTGAGTCTCTTTACAAATCGCATGTAGATAACGTTATTGATGTAGTACGCAATCAGGATGGTAATAACTTCTGCATCGTAGGTGACTTTAATCTACCTAATGTTGAATGGGCATATCTCGACGATAGTGAAACTCTTATTCCGAAAAATGTTAATAGTACCGTTGAGATGTACCTCATCGATAATTTCCTGAGTGTTAACCTTTCTCAGATAAATAGTTTCTCCAATCAGTTAGCCAGAACGCTTGATCTTGTTTTCATTAATGATAATATTAATTGTACGGTAACTGAGTGCCTTGAGCCGCTGTCTTGCTCTGGTATTCACCACATCCCGCTAAGTCTTGACGTCGAATTTTATATTTTTGAAAGTCTCGTTAACGATAATGAAACCCCAAGCTTTTTATTTAGACGTGGCAATTTCGGCATTGTCTCTCAAGAAGTTTCATCGATTGATTGGGAAGCCCTTTTTCTGGGAATTGAACCTCCTAGTTGTTTTAATATTTTTAAAAACATAATGACTCAAATTTGTACAAGAAGCATACCGCCAAGAAAAAAGAATTGTTATAAAATTCCGTGGTATACTAAAGAACTAAAGCAGCTAAAGAATCTGAGGAATAGATATCACAAGAAATTCAAAACCACGAATTCAGCCGATCATAAGATTAAGTACATTCGGTATGCCAAAAAATTCAAAATGCTAGGCAAGAGGCTCCATAGTAGGTTCGTACGCAATTTTGAATCTAATATTAAGGAAAATCCAAAGGCATCTTGGAACTATGTTAAATCTAAAAAACAGTGCTCAAATATCCCGTCATCAGTGTTCTATAATTCGCGGCATGCCTCGTCATCTTCTGATGCGGCTAATCTATTTGCCGATTTTTTCTGCTCCAATTTCGTTACACACTTGGATACCCCTTTGGAGTTTCCTTCAACGGGTAACTCGTTAATTAATTTTGGTGCCCTAACTCTATCACTCGATGATGTTGTTGATGGAATCCAGAACATAAAAGCATCTACACAGACTGATATTGACGGATTATCGTCTTATATTTTTAAAAACTGTTTGGAATTGGCACTTCCACTCCTTTTAATCTTTAACAAATCTCTCGAGACCGGGGTGTTTATTGATGCATGGAAGGTAACCTTTATCACCCCTATTTTCAAGAGTGGTAACAAAAATAATGTCGCGAACTATAGGCCCATTGCAAAATTGTCAAGTACTTCTAAACTGTTTGAGTATATTGTGAAACAGAAAATGTATTTTGCCGTCCGGCGTCTAATCACTGACAATCAGCATGGTTTTATGTCCGGCAGATCCACTGTGTCAAACTTATCGATTTTCTCCGAATTCTGCTTTTCAGCTTTCAGCAACCACCTCCAAGTTGATGCGATATACACTGATTTCTCAAAGGCGTTTGACAAGGTTAGTCACACGATCTTGATTTCTAAATTAGCGAGTGTGGGCTTTCACTCAGTATTTTTATCCTGGGTAAAATCTTACCTAGCGCAGCGTAATTGCGTAGTCGTGATAGACAATACTCATTCTAATTCATTTGTGGCCACCTCGGGGGTACCACAAGGTAGCATTCTTGGGCCGTTGCTATTTGTTATATTTATAAATGACATCTCGGCTTGTTTCCAACACTCCAACTTTCTGCTATATGCTGATGATTTAAAGATCTTCTCAACGATCTCATATCCCTCAGACTCAGGCAAAATTCAATCCGATCTAAATAACCTCGCTACCTGGTGTAATTCTAATAACCTGCCGCTGAATGTAAGCAAATGTTTCCACGTAACTTTCTCAAAGTCCCGTTTTTCCATTCCCACATCTTATTTAATTGGTGGCTCCCGCCTCTCAAGTCTCAACGAAATTAAGGACTTAGGGGTAGTTTTCGATTCAAAATTTACGTTTACTACTCATTTAAACTCTACAATTGCTAAATCCTGCTCAGTTCTGGCCTTTATACGCCGTTTTGGATCAGACTTCACTGATCCATATACTCTTAAATTACTGTTCACTTCGCTCGTTCGTTCTAAACTAGAGTACGCCTGCTTTATTTGGAGACCGTATCATGAGTGCCATATTAGGAGGCTGGAACGAGTGCAAAAAATCTTTGTTCGCTTCGCGCTGCGTTCATTTAACTTTTCGGATCCGATGCCCTCATATGCATCCAGGTGTGCTCTTATTAGTCTCCAATCACTGCAGTGCAGAAGATCCATTCTTTCGCTCACTTTTGTCTATGAAATTATCAATGGTTCTATAGATGCCCCATGCCTCCTCGAGAGAATCTGTTTTCATGTTCCAAACAGGTCTCTCCGTAATACTGATATATTTTATTTGAATTGTGCCCGAACCATCTATGCCTCTAACGCTCCCATATTTAGAGCGTTGTCGGAATTTAACTTCCTTTCAAATTCTCTAGCCATTGATTTTTCTTTAACTAAACATGTGTTTAAATCTGTAATCGCTAATATATTTTTATAGTAAATTCTGCTTTGTATAGATTCTTTGTAACTGTATGTATTCCACGTAGTCTGTAAGTATTTATTACGTAGACTACCTTTGTAATTGATTATTATAATTAATTAATTACTGAAATAAATAAATAAATAAATAAAATGCTTGACAAAGTATTTATTATTTAAACATAATTTGCAGCCATATAGCTTATAGTTTTCACGTAAATGCTTAAAAAAAAAAATAATAAATAAATTCATCTGTATTGCTTTACTTAGCTGAAATTAATTAAATTAGTTAATTATTAGCTATTGGTTATGAAATAATATCAACTTCGTAAATTTTTTTCGCACATACTCTTTTTGGTCTGTTGTTTTGTTTTTTTGCCTCAAAAAACAATCGAGTGTCCAAGTATAACCTTATAACTTCCTTACACACATTCATACAATTTGCACATATTTATATTTTTTTTTGTCTCCCCATGAAAAACGCATTTGACATAAGTAAAGTTCATTAATTCTAAATTAAAAATGTTTACTTCTCCTTTCAACCTTAAAATTTTACGGTCGCTACTAAGATTTTATATCCTTTCCCACTGTATATATGTACTGTAATGTTTGGCGAACTGCACTCATAATTACTACCAATATAGAAGTATTACATATGTGTGTAACACAAATGGCAATAACCTAAATTTTGGTTTTTGCTTAAAATATCACAAATTTGGTTTATTTCATCACTTTGAGAAATAAGTCAAACTTGTTTTCCCAAATTTGAGCAATGAAGCAAAACAGTACACATGGTAGCTTAAGATTTAGGCGAATATTCAAAAACTTTATAGCAGGCGGCCGTTCTGGATACACATTCAAGGCTACTTTTCCTTTTTTACACGTAGCCGATCGGCACCCCTTGATATGGAACAAAATGTATCGCGAACATACTTGTATATGACGTGTGTGTGTAGTCCAGTGAGTGATTGGCACACCAAAGTCACAATCTGTCCTGCGCGAAGAAATCCATGCTTGCCACATTGTTTCATTCGTGTTTAAAAGTGAAAATGGAGGATTTCTTATCTTTACATATAATAAAATTGTAACAGGTCGATGTCTGTACATTGAAGATATTCACGAAAAACTGATAGGAGAGGTCGTTATTGGACCAGCGGAACCCAAATCTACAATTTTTAGAACTTTTGTCTGTCTGTCTGTCTGTCCGTCTTTATGATTGTGCGCGTATCACGCAAAAACTACTGAATAGAATTGCATGAAACTTTCACCATTCTAGCACTTAACGTCTAACTTAAAATTTAGGACAACTTTCATTTGGATATCTCATCCAGTTCCCGAGTTATTGACCAAAATGTGGGGAAAATGTGACCAAAAATGTGGTTTTTTTACCATAACGCCCGCGTCACACAAAAACGACTGCATAGAAATGAATGAAACTTTTAATAATCATTCTCTAGACGTCTCTCTTAAAATTTAAGATATCTTTCACCTCGATATTTTACCCGGGTAACAATTTATTGACCTAAATGTGGACCCAGGGTGACTGTATGATTTGTGCTTTTAAGGCGGAACAAAGTTCGGCGGGTCAGCTAGTAGAAAATATATTTCGAAGTACATATACATACATATGTATATCTCAGGAAATTTAAATACAAATTATATGAGCTTTATGCAGACTTTGGTGTGTTTTATGAAAAAACATGTGTAAGCTTTTGTGCATTAATTAGGGAGGGTTACCACTGATTTTTTGAGTTGGCGAGATTTCGTGCTCTATTGAAATTATTTATTCCCCAACAATTCAGAAATATCTATTTCGTCTGGATCTAACTTTATCAAAATCAAATCTTTGAGATGTTGGTCACTGAGACGATTTCTGGGCTTGGTTTTTATATATTTCAAAAACGAAAATTCACATTCGCACAAATATGTTGTTCCAAACAAGAGCACAATTTTTAAATACTAACCGATATTTTTGGATATTACTCAACGCTTAAATTTTTCAGAAATCAATACCTGTTTCCATCGGCACAAATAAATCGTTTTGAAGTTTCATTAGCTCTCTGGACAGGTACCAGTTAAATGGTAAGTCATGTAACTTCTCGGTCTGACTTGCGTTCGCGTGTGCCAAATCTAACCATGAGGTTTTTGCAGTTCGTGTGCACACGTATAGTATACGTCATCCCTTTCTAGCTCATGCCAAACAACATATTATGATATATATATATATATATCTGCACTCTTCACTCTCATTATCCATAATTAAACGTTTGGTTGGTGCTAACAGTCAGGTATAATGCAAACGCACGCCAGCGCTAATGGTTATGAGGCTTTGTGTGCGTTAGTAAGTTACTATTTGCATGCATTAGTGAGTGTGGTTAGGCCCGTCTAGTAGGGAATAAACTTAAATTCGCATTCGTTATTACTCATGGTGTTGTCTTCTTAAAATTTGAAAGCAGAATAAAACAACGTATTAATTTGCAATTCTGTTAATATGAATATGCTTTTTTAGGCATTGCGTAGATTTTCCTCGAAATAACTGGCAAGCATTTGGTAAAATTCCAAAGAAATTTATCGAGCAGCGGAGCAGAATTACCAGCGTCGTTTGTGTGTATGGCAATTGCCTTTTTTTCTGGTAACAGATATGGTGATTTTGATTGAAAATTTGGAAAATAGGTGCCTTTATGAAAATAAACGAATTTTTCTTAGAGTCTTGGTACTTTGCAATGTGGCCTATACAATTCTATTGAATTGTTGGTATGCAAAATTTTTCAACTTAGTTAATTGGAGAGGTATATTGTACTGTACTTACTGTGGGTTGGCTTTAGTTCACAGCCGCACTCCTTGTTTTAGGGAAACCTAGTGAAATTAACTTTTCCTTGTACTGGCGCTCTGTTGCCGATTTTCTCGAATTGTGTTACTATTTCTCTGTATTCTCAGTATACTCTCAGAGATTTTCTTTTCGATCAACCTTTTTCCTTTCTTATATTGAGGAATATTCGTGTTGATTAACTTTATATAAACTTCATCGACAATAGAAGCAGAAATGAAAAAAAAAACAACTGTATTTATTTGGATATAAACATTTTAATTTTGTAATATATTAATATATACTTGTATTGCCCGTGGTGGAAATTCTACCAACTTAAATTTATTCCATAAAAGATCGTCTAAGATCGAAATAAAACCAAAGTGTATTTAAAAAAATGCTGTAGTTAATAGCTGAAATAAAATTTTGAATTCAGCCCTATTCAAAAGTTTGTAAGAAAATTTGCCTTTTCCGCACCACCCGGGAGGTATACAATTGGCGCGTTACCAAAGTCAGTTTTGGGTGCTCGGTTCCCCAATAGGCCTATTTCACCCATATAAATCATATACAACTGCAATTTTGGTGTAACCTACAAAATTATGAAAATCCGTTGTTACACATATCATTGATTCTGTCTGTTATAAACAATCCCACGAAATATCACAACCCACGGTAGGTTTGAGACTAGCCGATAATAAAAAGTAAAATACCCGCAATCTGGCTATGGTACATGATTTCTGAAGGCTTTTAGGTAATATAAAAGCTTAAATGAAAATCATCCGATCGGCCGTTTTTTCTTAGGTTGAAAAAAGTAAATTTTTTTATAATCGAGTAGAAAATATTTATTTTTTTCAAAATTTCCATCGATTGTGATTACATATCACTATATAAATGTGAAAAAGTACATAAATAACAATTTTTAGTTTAAATATGCAGAAATATACATTGTTTAAATATTATTTTTATAAAGGTAATATACAAGGTGGCGCAAAAGTAAGCTTCCGATGTTCAGCATATCGGTTGTGGCACGTGCAGTGTGTGCTGTTGCACCGTCTTGTTGGAACCACATGTTTTCCAATCCCAATTCATCAAGTTGCGGCAAAAAGAACTCGTTGATCATTGCTCTGTAGCGCTCACCATTCACAGTAACCGTTTGGCCCCGACCGATTATTGGTAAAATAAATAGTCAGCAATATTCCGCGTTCTGGAGCAGTGTAGCGTAACATTGTTTATTAACGTGTATTTCGCATGTGTTTACTACACAACTGTCAAAACAGAACTGACTTTAGGGACCAATCGCAAAATTTATAGCATTTTCTGATAGGAGGATTACTTTTGCGCCACCTTGTATATTGTATCGTTATTGAAAATATTTCACATCAGTTCGTAGGCAATAAATAACGTTACAGATGTCTGCTATTATATTCACAAATGGCCTTTAACAAATTTTCAGAATACCTATCATTAGTTTTTTCAACTTTGTATTTCTTCCAAATTTTTGAATTCAGCATGAGCAGATTCGACAGCTTGTTCCGAGAAAAAATCCAAACCTTTGTCATGTCTTTTACAAAAATCTTCCACGTGGAAAAAAACGACGTGAACTTTTGGGGTCACATTGATACCTAGATCTTTGTAGGTGGCTCGAAATATAGAAATGTTTTGGCTGTAGGTAGTTTTTCTTTCAGTCGAAAAACAAAGAGTCAACAACATTATTGAAATCTGCAAAACATTTGACATCCTTCATGCAGCTGAAATTGTTCGTTTGTTCACAAAGCTGACGTAGAATATCAACTTTTTTAAGCAAAACTTTGCAAGGGTTTCCGGAAAAGCCTGAATTTCCATACATTATCTCTCGACTTACATTGCATTTTTTTGCCCACAGGTCAGCAATGTCTTGAAAGTTTTTATGCATATTATCAAATAGGTAGTTTACAACACCTATCAACAAATGTAATTCTGGAGGTGCAATTAAATCAATTATTAATTTATCTTTGTTGTCTGAAATCATAGGGGAATGTGAACAATTATAATAATTTCTGCAATTTTGGTTTTTGCCACCACTATTTTTCCAAGCTTCGAAGTTTGACATGCAACTTCCGATAGTTCGGAGTTCTCCAACATCATCTTTGGGTGCAATACACCACGTACGAGGTGTGTTCAAAAAGTATCGCGAATTTTGTGTTTTTCAAAAATTATTTATTTATTCATGAATATCTATTTTGTCCCCTTGAAAGTAATCCCCATGAGATATTATACACTTGTGCCAACGGTTTTTCCAATCTTCGAAGCACTTCAAAAAATCATTTTTTTGTATCTTGTTCAGCTCCTCCTTCGATGCCGTTTTTCTCTCGTCAAGAGAAGCGTAACGTCGTCCTTTCATGGGCCTCTTCAGTTTAGGGAACAAGAAAAAGTCACAGGGGGCCAGATCTGGGGAATACGGTGGCTGCGGCATCATTAGTGTGTTGTTTTTGGCCAAAAAGTCGCGCACAAGCAACGATGCGTGAGCAGGGGCGTTATCGTGGTGCAAAAGCCAATTTTTGTTCTTCCACAAATCCGGGCGTTTCTGGCGGATTGCTAGGCGCAAATTGCGCATAACTTGCAGGTAATATTCCTTATTGACCGTTGTTCCCTGTGGCAAGAACTCATGATGCACCACGCCCCTGCAATCGAAGAAAACTGTCAGCAAAACTTTCACATTCGACCGAACTTGGCGCGCTTTTTTCGGTCTTGGTTCGTGCGGCAGCTTCCATTGAGATGATTGAGCTTTGGTTTCACGTCATAACCATAAACCCACGATTCGTCACCAGTTATGACCCTCTGGAGCAAATTTGGGTCGTCGCGGACAGAGTTTAACATCTCATTAGCAATGTTCATGCGATGCTGTTTTTGGTCACAATTGAGCAATTTTGGTACGAATTTCGCGTAAAAATCGAAGACGATCCAAAACACGTGCAAGCAAAGCAGCTTTCAACAATTAACTGAACATTGAAAATGGCCGAGCTTGTCGGCATAAGTGAGAGACATGAGTACCAACATAACGCCAGAAAAAATTCGAAATTCGAATATACGTAACCAGCGAAAATTCAAAATTCGCGATACTTTTTGAACACACCTCGTACATGGATAGCTGCTACTATGCGGCATTAATCCAACTAAAATGTTTGTTAGTTTTAGATCAGCTGCAATTGATCCATCAAAATCTTTCCATAGTAACAAATTCCATAACAGATAAATTATTATAGTTCTCTTTAGAAAACTCCGTTAATCCAATTAATAACAACTTATACACTCCCGAATATTTTACAATTTTTCCAACACTTCCAGTACTATACGACTGTCTTTTCTGATTTTTTTTGCCCAATGAAGGGAGGATGGGGCCGTGTGCAGAAGTCCACGCCAGTGGGGAAAGTTTCTGATCACCATCCACCTGGGAATGGCCAGATCGATTCTTTTGCATGCGGTTCAAGCAGCTCACTACTTCCGGGCTTTGCGCCCAAGTATCCTCTGGGTAACCACCGAACACCTGTTTGGTGGTGAGCTAAACGTCAGAAGGCGACAACCTGGTAAGGCCACTGCGACATAATCGGTTTAAGGGCTTGCTGGGGGGTACAAACAGCAGCGTCTGATCACCATATGGTGCGGCTGCAAGCAGGCGTCTGTTTTGGATCAAGCGGCTCGCTATACAAACGTGTAATGGAATTCAACCTCCCGTGAAACTGGTTGTGCGTTGGGTTTGGGACCCACCATATAAAACAACGTTCCAATGAAATTCAACAACAAAGCCTCGGATATGAGAACCCCTTTTTTAGATGACAACACCCGCAAACGAAATAAGGATTACGAGATAAGGGCATGTACCCAGAATGTCCGGTCCCTTAATGGGGAAGGTGCTGCTGCCCGCCTGGTTAAGGTCCTGAGGAAAGCAAAAGCTGACATCACCGCCATACAAGAGATGCGATGGACGGGGCGAGGAAACACGATCAAAACAACTTCCAACATCTACTGGAGTGGGCATGAAGACAAGCGCAGATTCGGCGTGGAATTTGTGGTGGGAGAGAGACTCCGTCACCGAGTACTGTCGTTCACACCCGTGAACGAGCGTCTCGCCGCAATCCGCATAAAAGTACGATTTTTCACCATATCGTTTATCTGCGCTCATGCACTGACGGAAGAGAAGGACGACGTGGAAAAGGATGCATTCTAGGAGCGCTTGGAAGAAGCATACGAGCGCTGCCCCGTCATGAGTCGTGCTTGGCGACTTTAACGCCAGGGTGGGTAAGGAGGGTGTATTCGGCCCCACTGTCGGGAAGTTCAGTCTCCACTATCAGACTTCGCCAAATGGATTCAGGCTGATCGACTTCGCCGGTGCCCGAAACATGGTCATATCCAGCACTAGGTTTATGCACAAGAAGATCCATCAAGCTACATGGCTGTCCCCCGATCGAAAAACACGCAACCAGATCGACCACGTTGTGATAGACGGACAGCATGCTTCCAGTGTTTTAGATGTTCGCACAACACGAGGACCTAACATCGACTCTGATCACTACCTAGTAGCAGCCAAGATACGTACCCGCCTCTGTACGACAAAACAGGCGAAAAAAAATGCAGGGAAAGCTGGACGTCGAAAAGCTGCAATCGCAACAGACCGCCAATTATTTCGCAGATCGCCTCTCACACCTGCTCTCCGAGAGCACAATTCAACCTAGTGAAATGCATGAGCAGTGGGATCATATCTCAGGAGCACTCCGTACCGCAGCCGAAGAAGCAATTGGATTCCGGCGAACGCGAAGAAACAACTGGTATGATGATGAAGAGTGCCTCGCTGCAACGAAAAGAAAGGACGAAGCCTACAAGGCAACGCTGAGATCGAATGCAACGAGGAGTGTGTGTGAACACTACCGCGAGTTGAAGAGGGAAGCGAGGCGGCTTTTCCGGGCGAAAAAAAGAGATTCAGAAAAGCGTGAAATAAAGGAGCTTGAGATGCTGGCCAACAGGAATAAAGACCGAAAATTCTATCAAAAAATTCGGCGAATGACAGAAGATTTTAACCCGGGGCAAACTCCTGTAAGAATGAGAACGGCGACCTGGTAGCCGATATTCAGAGAGCACTCAGAATATGGAGGGATCACTTCTCTGCCCTTTTAAATGGAGAAACTGAGCAAGAAACCAGAGAAGATGCCGAACCCGAGCCCACAATCGAAGAAGATGGAATTGACGTTCCACAACCCGACTATAATGAGGTGCGAATAGCAATATCCCGTTTGAAAAACAATAAAGCAGCTGGCGCTGATGGTTTGCCTGCTGAGCTATTCAAACACGGAGGCGAGGAGCTGGTAAGGCGCATGCATCAGCTTCTATGCAGAATATGGTTGAATGAATGCATGCCTGAAGATTGGAATTTAAGTGTTCTCTGGCCAATCCACAGAAAGGGTGATTCCGCAAACTTCGCCAACTATCGCGGAATCAGCCTTTTGAATATCGCGTATTGTGCGAAAGACTGAAGCCTGATGTGAACAGACTGATTGGACCTTATCAGTGTGGCTTCCGACCTGGTAAATCTACCATCGACAAGATTTTTACAATACGCCAAATCTTGGAAAAAACCCTTGAGAAAAGAATCGACACACATCATCTCTTTGTTGATTTTAAAGCCGCTTTCGATAGCACGAAAAGGAGCTGCCTATATGCCGCTATGTCTGAATTTGGTTTCCCCGCAAAACTTATAAGGCTATGCAAAATGACCTTGAGCAACACCGCCAGCTCGGTCAGAATTGGGAAGCACCTCTCCGAGCCGTTCGAAACTAAACGAGGTTTCAGACAGGGTGACCCCCTATCGTGCGATTTCTTTAATTTAATGGTGGAGAAAATAATACAAGCTGCAGAACTTAACCGCGCTTGAACAATATTTCATAAAAGCGTACAACTGTTGGCATATGCTGACGATATTGATATCATTGGCCTTAGCAACCGCGCCGTAACTTCTGCTTACTCCAAATTAGAAAAAGAAGCGGAAAAAATGGGTTTGGTGGTGAACGAGGGCAAAACGAAGTACCTTCTGTCATCATGCAAAGAGTCAGCGCATTCGCGCCTTGGCAACCAAGCCACTGTTGGCAGCAATAATTTTGAAATAGTAAAGGACTTCGTTTACCTGGAAACCAGCATTAACCCCAACAATAATGTTAGCCTAGAAATCCGACGAAGAATTACTCTTGCAAACAAATGCTACTTCGGACTGAGTAGGCAATTGAAAAGTAAAGTCCTCTCTCGACGAACGAAAACAACACTCTACAAGTCACTCATCGCACCCGTCCTGCTATATGGTGCAGAAGCGTGGACACTAGAGCGTCTCGTCTTACAGGCAAAAAAAAAAAACAGTCGGCCGTACCTCCCCTCATATGAAATGTTTTTGAAAAACATTTAAAAAAAAATTTTTTTTTCTGGCAACCCTAGATGTCGCCCAATTGCATTTTTTTTGATATCTTCGGCATTTATTGTCGGATTTTAAAGTGTGATACACCAATTTTTTTGTCTCAAGGAGTGGGTTTTTCCTAAAAAAAAGCTCATTGATCTCAGGCGCTCCGTTGTGGTACCTACCCACCATATCTCAGTTGCTACCACCCTATCCACCACCACCGATCTAATAACAGCAAATTAAAGACCGTAAAAAATCGTTAATCTTTTGCGAAAAAAGTACTTCAATTAATTCAGTAGAACTCGATATAAAACAAATTTTGTTTTTAGTTGAAAGCCATACATTAGATGCCTTATTTTCTTTGTACATTTTTCTTTATGAAGACCGGTGTTTTATAAATTAACTGGACTATTGTTTATCTACTTGGCTGACAACAGCGTCTCGAATTCTTCGCTATTATATAACGTGCGAGCAACCCTCAATAACACTAAAAACACTTGCTGACTTTATTGTAAAAGTTTATGCTCCTTTCTCGTTTCTGGTTAAAAACCAACCACTTGTAATTCACGGATGTCGTCACGTTTTCAAATACTTCACATGTATTCGCCAATTGCCACATGACATTCAAAATATTGTCCGTCCGGTCATAAAAAAGAACTCGTACTTTCTTCACCCAGAAAATATTTTGATATCGATGATAACCGATACAGATCCATTCGTACGTTCATATGGGTACACGAGAATCTTAGCAGCCCGCAGAGAAGCTAATGGATGTGTTCGTCAAATGTTTGGTCCGAAAGAGGATAATTTTATAAATTTCGAGAGTGACAAATATTTTAATGTAATAGATTGGGATAGATTCGAACCGGCTGAACCACCATGCTTGCAGTTCTTCGCGAAAGATCACCTCGAAGCATTACAATATTCCAATGAAATAATTGAATTACCAGGTATGCACAACGAAAACCATTAATTTTTCTTTGCTTCTCTTTTATCGGCATTTTCACTGATCTTTTTCACAGCATATCCTTGTCATTCCCAAAATACCGAGCGATTTGTTCATACAGATCATGAATCTGCAATGGCGGTCACCGATAAACAACGCATGGGCCACATTTTATCTTAGCTCGAGAGCCGGCAGAAATACAGCAAGCTTGAATCCCGACAAAATTTTATGGACTAAAATTTCCGTTACAAAACAAACAATTCACCAACTGTTTCGCGAGCGAGGAAAATAAATAAAATTTACTTTTTCTTGTATGGCTTTAGACTAAAAATAAATTGTGTTATATTTTTGGTTCTACTGATTGAATCGAAATACTTTTTGCGCAAAAGATTTATGATTTTTTACGGTCTTCAATTAACTGACATTAGGTTGTTACATTAGGGTGGTAGAAACTGAGATATGGTGGGTTAGTACCACAACGAAACGCATGAGCTCAATGAACTTTCTTGAGAAAAACTTCCTCTTTGAGACAAAAAAATTGATGTGTAACACTTTAAAATCCAAAATGCCAAAGATATGAAGAAAAATGTAATGGGCGACATCTAGGGTTGCCAGAAACAAAAAAAATTTTTTTTTTTTTAAATGTTTTTCAAAAACACTTCATATGAGGGGAGGTACGGCCGACTTTTTTTTTTGGTGATACGCTCTTGTGGACACTAACAACATCTGATGAGGCGGCTCTGGGAGTATTGGAGAGAAAGGTTCTTCGAAAGATTTGTGGACCTCTACGCGTTGGCGACGCCGAGTACCGAAGAAGATTTTATGATGAGCTGTATGAACTTTACGCAGACGTCGACATAGTTCAGCGAATTAAAACACAGCGGCTTCGCTGGCTAGGCCACGTAGTGCGAATGAGCGAAGATGCTCCAGCCGAGAAGAAAAGAGGGAGACCACCACTCCGATGGAAGGACCAAGTGGAGACCGATTTTGCGATCCCGCGGTGTTTACAATTGGCGCCAGTTGGGGCAACGAAGAAACGACTGGCGAGCTATGTTGGACGGTCAAAACCGCCCGGGCGTTTAGATGACCATTTAAAGAAGAAGAATTAATCTTGATCATACGACTGAATCGATAAGGTTATTTTAAGGAATCCCCCACCACTATCTGCACCCAATTTCAAGTGTACATTAGCTACTCCTCGTCTTGTTTTAACGTCCTTGATGAGTTTCTGCACATTCTTGCAAAATACAAGTTCTTCTTCAACAACTGACTCTTTTCCTTTTTTCGATACAGTAAACTGAAACTTTTTAACATCGAAATGATAATCAAGTGAATGATTTAACGTTTGTAACTTTTCTTTGAAGTTTAGTTCGGTTATTTTTCTTTTTCTTGTTGACATACGCAGCGACCGAGCAATACCAAGTGTAGAATTTGTTGACAGTCCAAAATCAGTACTTATTTTTTTTCGCAGATATTAAATATTCTTCTTTTGTTTCATTTGATGAAGAAGCAGAACTAACAGTCACTTGAATGGGTTTGTGATTTTTCATAGACAATTTAGTTGCACCTGTGCTTTTTGAGACCTGATTATTCAACTTTTTCGTAATAATATCTGCTGAAAGTTGTTCTTTATTTTTATTGCTCAAAGAATTTTCAATGTTTAACTCCAAATGATCAACAAGCGTATTTTTTGAACATCGGCTACTTTTACCTCGATACACAACTTGCACATTTACGGTTCAAATAATTTTGTTTACTTATTTTTTTTTTATTTACTTGAAAACTTGCTTCTAAAACAACTTACGGTCTTACACAATTCACACTCACATGAGGTTCCAGGCCTTAACCGAGTGTTACGCGGAAAATGGTAGTCGGAATAATCGGGTAATTTACTAGATGCTTCACTGTCACCTTTTTTCTTCAGGTACAACTTGTTTCTACAATTTCCACACAATGCTTTCGGCAACCGCTCGTCACTGCTCCTGTACTCTACATGGTCGTTTATTTTCTGTTCCAAAGTAACTGTTATTTCAAACAAATTCTTTTTCATTGTTTTACACAATAATCACAGTTTCAACCGATTTTCAGCGTGCGATAACTGACAGTTTTTTTATGCGTTATTACTTTCATTTTAATACGATGGATAAGCAAGCAATTAGTACACTGAATGTAGCATCTATGGAATCACAATATATTTATTTTTAAAAATTTATTGATCTGTACAATTGTAAAATTAACATTCGAATGAAAATTTTATTTTGAAAGCTTTCATAAATTTTCAATTACAACAAACTAATTTGATCTTTAAAATTAAAAAATACAAGGTATACAAAATGAACAAGTAAATAACCCTACAGCATCTTACTATATGGATCCTCGGCTTATACTAAAATAAACGTAAACAAACTCAATGCTCCAAGCTTACTGTTTACATAAGGCCATTTCGATTTGCGATTTCTCTGCTCGATGTAACCCTGTCAACAGTGTTGTTGTTTTCCCATGCAAATTTTTTGTGGATTAGTGTCATCTTTATAAAAATAATAATTAAACAATTTATATTTCTGCATATTTGAACTAAAAATGGTTATTTATGTACTATTTTGAACCCGATTATAAAAAATTTACTTTTTTCAACCTAAGAAAAAAATGGCCGATCGGATGATTTTCATTTAAGCTTTTATATTATCTAAAAGCCTTCAGAAATCATGTACCATAGCCAGATTGCGGGCATTTTACTTTTCATTATCGGCTAGTCTCAAACCTACCGTGAACCGTGATAAGTCCCGTTCTAAATCTTAAAAACCTTTTCCTCTAGAATTTTGTTTTTGTTGGTTACACTTAAGTTGGTGTCACTTAAGTTGGTGTTAGACATACTCAGGTAAAAAGTGATAAATACAATAAAATAAATAAGTTAAACAAACTAATTTCGGTGATTGTTGTTGGAGCAAAGCTCGAATTTTTAATGTTTGTTTGTTAATTGATATTAGAGAAATTTTTTTTTTATTTTTTTTATTTTATTTATTTATTTAAGTCTTGAAAATATGTTACATTTCTTATAGACTTATGACAAAACTAGGAAACCCTACAAACTATTTTAACAAATCATTAAGTAAAATCTTAAATCTAATTTCACTGTAGGAGAAGTCCAAAACCGAAGAATTCGGGTGGGGATTGGAGTGTCAAAATGAAGTGGGCGTAGAGCAAACTTAATAAAGACTTTTTGAACTTTTTCAAGGCGAGTTATATGGCAGGCATAATAAGGACGCCAAATTATAGCTGCATATTCTAATTTTGATCGGACAAATGAAATATAGAGCGTTTTCAGAGAATACGGATCTGTGAAGTCCGAACTGAAACGTCTAACAAAAGCCAGCATAGAGTAAGACTTAGCATTGGCATAATTTAAATGGTTTTGAAATAAGAATTTGGAATCAAAGACCACCCCTAGATCAGTAATTTCGGAGGCAGTGCTAAGTTGGGAGCCTCCAATACGATATGAAGTCGGGATAAGAAAACGGGATTTGGAATAGGAGACATGGAAACATTTTTTAATATTGAAAGGAATCATATTTTTCCTACACCAGGTTGCAACCCTCTCTAAATCATTTTGAAGATTAAGCGAGTCCAACGGACTCATAATTTTACTGAAAATCTTCATATCATCAGCATACAAAAGAAATTGCGAAGACTCAAAACAGCTTGAAATGTTGTTGATAAAAATCACAAAAAGAATCGGACCCAAAATACTTCCCTGAGGAACACCTGAAGATGCAATGAATGAGTACGAGGACACGCCATCAACTATAACTGTACAAGGTCGGTTAGAGAGATACGATCTAATCCATCTTAAAAAAATTGAGTGGAAGCCAAAAGCTCTCAACTTCGACAATAAAATGCTATGATTAACTTTGTCAAACGCTTTGGAAAAATTTGTATAAATGGTGTTAACTTGAGCCCGACTGCTAAAAGCTGCAATGCAGTACTCGGAAAAAACTGCCAAATTAGAGGTGGTTGATCTCCCAGACATAAAACCATGCTGATTTGAAGAAATAAGACGTTGTATGTAAAAACAAATTTTATTTTTTACGATACATTTAAAGAGTTTGGAGACTGTGGAAATCTTAGAGATTGGTCGATAATTGGCAATATCGTTTTTATTGCCAGATTTGAAAACAGGCGTAATAAAACTTACGTTCCATGCCTCAATGAACTCGCCTTGCTGAAGGGATTTGTTGAAGAGAAGCCATAAAGGGTAAGAAATAGAAGAACAATTTTTTAAAAGGTGAGACGACAAACCATCAACATCAGTCTGTGATGACAATTTGATTTGACGAATACCCATTTCAACATCGTCTAAGGAAAGCTCTAGGGCACCAAAATTAATCGAGGAGTCGGCAGGTAAAAAGCCATCACAACTCATGTCAGAGTCAGACTCAAAATTCGAACTAAAAAAATCCGAAAAGAGATTCGCAGCTTCTATAGAGGAATCTGCTTGTGTATCATTATAAAACATGGCAGAGGGAATACTAGAACAGGACTTTTTAGATTTTGCATAACGCCAAAAAGCTTTGGGGTTTAGTTTAATATCGGTCTCAAACTTACGAACATAATTCATTTTTAAGACTTTGCTCAGAGATTTAAACTCTTTCAAGTAATGCAAATACTTCTCTTTGTGAAAAAGAGACTTTGATTTTTTAAATATTTTGAAAAACCTGTTTCTCAAATTCTGCAGTTTTTTCAGCTCCTTAGTGAACCAAGGAATTTTATAGATTTGTTTTTTAACTCTTGGAATGTGCTCACTACAAATGACGTTTAAATTACTCTTAAATATATTAAAACCAATGTCGACTTCAACCGCAGTAAAAAGCGTGCCCCAGTCAACAGACTCAATTGCCGTATTAACGGCCGCATTATCATAGTTTTTAAAGCTAAAACTAGAAAGATTATCTTCCACATAAGTAGAAAGCCGATAAAATTCTAACCGTAAAACAAGCGGAATATGGTGCGGACCCGGGGTTGACAAAGGATCCAGACATTCCTGGAGAGAAAAATTCATGCTATCGGTAATAAAAATGAGATCTAATATTTTATTAGTGTGTTATTCAAACTGTTGATTTGACTAAGATCATATTTCAAGAAGCCGTCAATCAGGTATGTTTCAGAAAAAGTATTTATGGACTTTGGATGAAGCCCCCGACAATTATTTATAGTTGACCATTCTATTTTCATCGAAAAATTCACCTTCCATAAAAGTGTCATTTAGCCAAGTCTCAACAATTACAAAGATGTCATAATCCAAGTTAGAACTCATCGTATAAAGTTAATCAGGCTTGGTTCTTAGGCCAGATACATTTTGAAAATAAATTTTAAGATCATAAATATTTAATCGGTTCGGAGTTCCGGCTGACCCCACCGATTGCCATTGGACATCGGTTGGACCTCGTCGTTTTTTGAACGAAAATTAAATGGACGCACATCAATATTTGTAGGCCATAACTCAGGCACCAATAGCTTTGGTAGTGAACTGGCTTCAATACCCAATTTGAAGTTACCATACCGCAGAGATTTGGCGTCCACTCCATTCTTCACCAACGGAAAACAAACAATGGAGTTTTCATTAATACCAATATGTTGAGAAATGTGTGCTTTTAATTTATCTGACGTGACCGAGGCAGAGAAGGACGAGAGATGCAACCACTTCCTCTTCGAAACAGCACTTAAACCATCGTTAATGCCCGATCCAACAACTAAAGATTGCGCCAGTAAGCGGAATTTTTTTTTTTTCATTATTGGTGGTGGGTCTAATGTCATCATATGCATTGGGAGCATTGTTGTTGCTTTTAGCACTATCCGGCATTGAACTCGTACCTGCTACAGCATTGGCATTTTTGGAAGCGCTTTCCATGTTTTTTTGAATTTTATTTTTATTCCTACGTTTGTTTTTCTTATTATTTTGCACTGTTTGCCATTCCTCCGAAGTAGGCGAAGAAAATTGCGGAGCAGCGTAGCTAGTAACTGGCATCTCAGTCAAAATGTTAGCAGCAGCGGCGACATTAGGCAACACCACCGATGGTGGATGAGCAGCAGTGCCAGCTGATATTATATCGGCATTAGCTGCAACGTCGACAGAACCAGTATAACCCTTTGGGGCGCACAGAGAAGCTGATTGCACTGATGTAGCAGAGTTCTTCTTGTTAACATTGCAGAAATTTTGAAATTGAGTGAGCAACTGTGATAATAAAGAATCAATCGGTTTCTTCACGTAAGCGCTCATTATCTGTGTGGAAAGCAGTCACAGCAGAGAAGTTGAGTGTTAAATATTCTCAATTCAGCAATATCAACAAAATCGGCGCCCAGAATTGGCAATTGCACTTGCATGGCTTGTTGTTGATGTAACGACGAATTATGCGAAGTCATAGAGTCGTCTTGTTGAGTGGGCAAACACAAACCACAAACGTATATATTTTCGACACTATTCAGATAATCGAGGTCGGCAGGCATGTTACCAACAACACAACTCAGATTGTAAATTTCTCTGCATTTTTCACATTGCACCGAGGTTTGGGAGCGATCAACTCTATGGCCACAGAAACAAGGCATAATAAACCAAAAGTTAAAATAAGCACAGGCAGAAAGGCAAACAAGAGTCAATGTCTCTAACACAATTTTAAATTGGTGTGCGCCATTAAATAAAACTAAAAACTCAAGTTTAAATTTAAAATTTATGAAAAACTCAGACCCGTTCACGACTTAACAATTGTTATAAATTACAACGATATGCACAGCGATGGTATGGGATGACATGTTTCGAAGTGCCCAGCTTCTCATCAGACCCCTTCTCGGACACTGAGATACGAACCCAAGTGTCTGCACCAAAGCCGCTGTTAGAGTACTCTAACAACTAAGCTATGATGCCCTGTAGCGTCACGATGGTCAAGCGAACGCAATGAATACTTCGACTTCAAAATCAAACAAAACTTAACTTTTTAGGACTTTGACGGTTTGTTTGCATTTTAATTTATTTTGAAAAACAGTTTCAAAAAAAAATGTTAGTTGGGGCCTTTTATGAATTAAGGCAATGATATACAAACAACACAACAAGGCAATGATGATACAAACCCCATATTCATAAATTAAAAAATTTATGAAGCTTTTTAAAATGACAGTTCAGAGAATTTTCAATTATAAGAGCTTATAACCTATTTTATTTATGAATATGGGTTAAAATATGTTTCAATATATTTCAAAAGATGGCGCGTCATATATACAAGGTGGCGCAAAAGTAAGCTTCCGATGTTCAGCATATCGGTTGTGGCACGTGCAGTGTGTGCTGTTGCACCGTCTTATTGGAACCACATGTTTTCCAATCCCAATTCATCAAGTTGCGGCAAAAAGAACTTGTTGATCATTGCTCTGTAGCGCTCACCATTCACAGTAACCGTTTGGCCCCGACCGATTATTGGTCAAATAAATAGTCAGCAATATTCCGCGTTCTGGAGCAGTGTAGCGTAACATTGTTTATTAACGTGTATTTCGCATGTGTTTACTACACAAATGTCAAAACAGAACTGACTTTAGGGGCCAATCGCAAAATGTATAGCATTTTCTGATAGGAGGATTACTTTTGCGCCACCCTGTATCTGTAATTTAAAAAGGTATATATTTACAAAGTTATTAGGGATTAAATGTATTTCCACTAACCTTGAAAGCTTCTCTCTTTGCAAAGAACAAAAAGTGATAATAAGGGAGAAATGTCAAGAATAAACTTCGTTGTTAAAAACTGTTTACTTAATTTACAAAAGTGACTTTTGTTGATTTTATTCATGGATTAACGTTGCTCACATATACAACTTCAGGGAAAAACTATATTTTTCGTAAATACTCTGTCATCGCCGGCTAAGTGGCCTTGATTATTATGTTCGCTAACATAAAACTTCAAACTTTCAAATGATCTGACTACTTGCAGCCATGTACAATTGCCCATGTGTTGCTGGTCATTGCAAACGATGGTACGAGTATTAGTGGGAATTGAGTCCGATGAAAATTAAACGGTAGTATAGTTCCAGAGTATGTTACCTTGATGTGAGGAATAAGAATTCGTTTGTCTTTTGAATATCCGGTTAAAAAAATATCCTTGTTGTGGAGGTCCTTAACCCTCATCCGAGTACTGTTTACTAAGGCATCTTTAGTATTCAGATTTCGAATGAGCAGCACGATGCCATTGATCTTAAGTGAAAGTTTATGCGGTGGCAACCCGCTCATATTAAGGGAGTTTAAGAAACTCCGTGGGATAATTGTTCACCTCTCTTTCGTCGTCGCAAATTATACCATCAAAACTATTATATGTTTGAATTAACCACGAAGCAATCTTCATTTGTTTCCGCTAAAATGACATAGTTCACAACTTCATCTGAAAGCAAATTTTCCTCAATATTTCCGAATACGTCACCAATTGGGCTATTTTCATTTACCAACAATTGCTGTGGTATTTGAATGATGTTATCTCCAAACTGTGGGTATAACAACGTTTGACCATTTCCAATTTGCTTTAAAAACTCTACAAACTGTATTTCGTGCGGTAGTGCTCTCATGTTTTGGTTTAATGTAATACAGTTTTCAACCAAAACTGCACGTGATCCATGAGGAATAACCGGTAAAATTTGCCTAAAAACGCCACAGAGGAGAATGGTTTTCCCTGCAAATACCTGTCGGTAGACAAATACCGCAATAATCTATATATGGCTTTCAAAATTAAAAGTGCGCACATCGAAATTTCATCAATTATTATCAGCGCAGCTGAATTTATGTATCTACCTTGGAAGCTGTTTGGGGTGATATTCGGCACTGAATTTTCGACAACAAGAAATGGTAACTTGAACACATGCACTGCTCTTCCATCAATCAAAAGAGTTGATGCAATGCCACTAAAGGCAGTAGCAATGCATGGAAGATTTAGTGAATTTAACCTGTGAATCAAAGCAGTTTGCATAAAAGTTTTACCACAACCTGCATGATCAGTAATACAGAATACATTGGAACCACTATTATGAAACTGGATTTCCTGAATGACGGTGTCTATTATTTTGCGTTGCTCATTGTTTGCTCTTGAGTAAAAGTCTTCAAATAATGAATTTTCGCTGGTTACGTATATTCGAATTTCTAATTTTTTGTGGCGTTATGTTGGTACTCATGTCTCTCACTTATGCCGACAAGCTCGGCCATTTTGAATGTTCAGTTAATTGTTGACAGCTGCTTTGCTTGCACGTATTTTGGATCGTCTTCGATTTTTACGCGAAATTCGTACCAAAATTGCTCAATTGTGACCAAAAACAGCATCGCATGAACATTGCTAATGAGATGTTAAACTCTGTCCGCGACGACCCAAATTTGCTCCAGAGGGTCATAACTGGTGACGAATCGTGGGTTTATGGTTATGACGTGGAAACCAAAGCTCAATCATCTCAATGGAAGCTGCCGCACGAACCAAGACCGAAAAAAGCGCGCCAAGTTCGGTCGAATGTGAAAGTTTTGCTGACAGTTTTCTTCGATTGCAGGGGCGTGGTGCATCATGAGTTCTTGCCACAGGGAAGAACGGTCAATAAGGAATATTACCTGCAAGTTATGCGCAATTTGCGCGAAGCAATCCGCCAGAAACACCCGGATTTGTGGAAGAACAAAAATTGGCTTTTGCACCACGATAACGCCCCTGCTCACGCATCGTTGCTTGTGCGCGACTTTTTGGCCAAAAACAACACACTAATGATGCCGCAGCCACCGTATTCCCCAGATCTGGCCCCCTGTGACTTTTTCTTGTTCCCTAAACTGAAGAGGCCCATGAAAGGACGACGTTACGCTTCTCTTGACGAGAGAAAAACGGCATCGAAGGAGGAGCTGAACAAGATACAAAAAAATGATTTTTTGAAGTGCTTCGAAGATTGGAAAAACCGTTGGCACAAGTGTATAATATCTCATGGGGATTACTTTGAAGGGGACAAAATAGATATTCATGAATAAATAAATAATTTTTGAAAAAACACAAAATTCGCGATACTTTTTGAACACACCTCGTATACTCGTCACATTGGGGATTACTGCAGGCAAGGGTAATCCATGATATGTCACATTATGACTAAGTAACACATCTTCGATTTCCATAAGTACACGATTAAATGAAAATGGTTCATCGCTTTCTCCCAGAAAATCTTCAGAGAGTGAATATTTACACCCATTCCACAATGCTAAAGCATTTGTAGGAGTATTCAGTGCACATATCACGAATGAAATTGGCGCGCTTCTTCTAAGCACTCTCGCCATTCGTTATCATTTGAGAATTCCCCGAGAATCACACGCTTCCACAAATGTATTATATAGAACCCCATTATATGTTCGCACGTCCATGAACAAGTTTGGACCAGTCACATGTAAAAGAAGCAAACGTAAATGGAAGAGTAAGTTCAGTGTCCTTCGGCGACACTACATACATGCGATTAATAATTTTATCACCGCCTCTTTTTTCCACTTTTTTCCGTTATCTTCCCAAATATAATGAAACAGAATTTCAGTGTATTTATATGATAGTGCCGAAGGACTGACAACTGAAAAAATGCAAAAAGTTTAGTTTTTTCAAATTCTGAACGGCTTGTTGTGCCTTGCACAACACAACATTTTGTCTTTGAGGTAGATGAATGTCAAGTCGATTTACAGAATAGGACTGGGAATGCATGGGGAATTGGAAAATTCGCCAAGCACCTTCAGTGGAGCCAACGTAACGTCCATCCAAAAAATTTTGAATTTCGTCACAATTGCCCCCTTCTGCGGTGCCGATTTCTTCAGTGGCTAATCGCACGGTTGCGCTGTCATATCCCTTGTATAAGTTACGGTAACAAGCAGAATATGCCATTAAAATAACACCCTCCTAATACTTGATCGTTTGCTGCCTACTCATTATTGAGTTTGTTCAAAATTTGCACTCAAACTCTCCTCTTACGCTCAAGTGATATTATTGTGCTGAAGATATGTCGTTGGGAAATGCTTAAACAATATTAGCGGTAGCAACAGGCAACCGAACGACCGCTGTAGGTGTAAAAGCAACAACATACAATGCTTGGACCGCCAATGCACGCGTTGTGATAGCGATTGAATTTATTAAGACAAAAGGCATGACTCCCACTTCGAAACAGGTTTTGCAGCGACAAAGCGGCAACAAACATCAAATAGCATATATTGGCATATGCTTAGCAACAATATTAATTTATGACTGCAGGGAAATCCACAACGTATCCCAAAAAAAGCAGCAGCCTAGCCCAACGGAGGTTTGATAAAGCGGCGTCCGTGAATGATGGAGGAGAAAGAAAATTGTATCAGAGCGAGTAGCATCGCAGTTTGTGAAAAATCAATAAAGGTATAAAAAAACAACCTGTTTCTTATAATTGGCGCCCAACCCGAGGGACCTTTAAATACCTTCAAACAAGGACCATCAAATCCAAGGAAAACGAAGAGCCCATTGATCCCGAGGAAAAATATACATCCTAAATTTAACACAAAAGGAAAACTAAATACTAATGTAATTCAATATCCTTAAAAGTGTTAACATACTGTGTCCAAATAAAACGTGTAAATTTTTGATAGACAATTTTTTTATTCCAAACGATTTCTGTGTTTTCGACTAGAAAAGAAAACTAAAACACGTGGAAATATAATTGGTTTTGATTACTTAATATTTATTTTTGACCTAGGAAACAGTGCTATAGATTTTGTTACTTAGCATAAAGATAAATACATGCTTTGCAAAACAAATTCATTATAATCAATTAGTGGTTTAATAAATATTACAAATCGAATTTATTTCTAAAACTTGTTAGTTTGGCTTCATTTTTAAATACAACCTTGCTAGCACCAGGCTATTTCTGTGGGAAAAAACGCGGGTACATTTTTTCAAACCAGATTAAAGGTTTATATCCCATATCCTTTTCTCCAGTGTTCAAACGATATATATTTGGAAAAATCGTAAAAAGAAATGAGCGTTACTAGGGAGCAAGTGCTTGAAATAGTCAGCGTGGCTACTGAGAACACTAAACAGGATTTACCCGAGCAACTCAACCAACTAACCTTAGCAGTAAATCGTTTATCCCCACCTTCCGTTCAGTCTTATAAGCCGGTTTCTATCAACCCGTTAGTTTCCGATAATGCTAGCTTGGACTTAATCAAGTCCCTTCCCGAATTTAAGGGCGATTCCTCAACATATCCCGCGTGGCGAACGGCTGCACACTTCGCAATGAAGTATTACCAGGAGGGATCGGAAAAGTACTATATTGCTATGGGAATTTTCCGAAATAGAATTACCGAATCGGCTAAAGCCACCCTGTCCTCGTTCAATACAGTGCTTAACTTTAATGCCATTATCGCAAGATTAGATCAGTCGTATTCAGATAAAAGGCACTTGTACCTTTTGGAGAATGAGTTAAGTGTGTTAAGACAAGACAATTTATCAATCTCGGAATATTACGACAAGGTCGATAAACAGCTAACTCTGATCAATAATAAACAAATAATGACTCACACTGGTAATGACGTAATTATTGCAGCTCTAAATGAAAGGTCAAGGGAAAACGCTTTGCGCGTTTTTATATCTGGGCTTCGTCGCCCTTTGTGCGATATATTATTTTCCGCAAGGCCAACCGATCTGCCATCGCAGTAGCCCAAGAGCTGGAAGTTAATCATAGACGTCATGACTTTGCTCGAGCTTTCGCTGTAGGTAGTTCGATGAAAACAAGGCCCCAGTACCAATTGATCCAAACACCTACTCCTGGAAATAGACCAAAACACCTCGTATTACCGCAGACGCCCCTCACCTCAAAGCCCTCTCACCCCTCATCATCAACAAAATAAAAGTAGTCTCCGAACCCAACAATTAGCAAGAAATCCTCAGCTGCATCAGTCTCTCCCGTTTCAATCCGTTACACCTAAGAGGTCACACGAGCAATCTTTCTCTAACCAAACCCCCCTAAACAAAATACAAAAAGTAAATTCTGTGACCGAAAAAGAAAGTTCGAATGAAGAAGAATTCGAAAGATATAGTGACGACTATTTTTTGGATGGAAGTCAAAACAATTATGATATCGATAATGATTACCAAGATTATAGTACCAATAATGAACAATCTGAGGAAATTAATTTTTTATACTAAAATCGCTCCCACCGTTTATAACCAAAACCTCCACAAACGGTAAGGAGCTAAGAATTTTAATCGATACGGGCACTTCCAAAAATTATAAAAAAAATTTTTCCTTTCTACGTGGCATTAAAGATATCGAAAAACCTTTCAACCTAAAATCCATAAATAGGACGAATTTGATAAATAAAAAGTGCCTGATGAATGTCCTTGACCATACCTCTACGTTTTACTTACTTCATAATTTAAATACGTTTGACGGTATCATTGGATACGATTTTCTGAAAGAAATCGATGCCAATATCGATAGAAAAAGGTTTCTTGTTTTACCGTGGTGGCAAAGTGAAACTAAAACACCTCTCATGCAATCAAAGTAATCTAATTACAACTGAAGACCATTCTGTCCCACTTAAAGTAAGATCCCAATTTAATAATATGATTAGCAGGCATACAAATGCATTCGCAGACCCCAATGTAACGTTACCATTCAACACTAACGTCAAGGCTAAGATTCGTACCCATTTCCGTGCACCGTTTATTAACAGCGAAATAAGAAAGCTTTTGAACGATGGTATAATAAGAGAATCAAATTCTCCATATAACTCCCCGGTTCATGTGGTGTCTAAAAAGGGATTGGATGAAAGTGGGAATCCAAAGATGCGCCTGGTAATCGATTACCGAAAACTTAGCGAAAATACCATTCCAGACCGGTACCCAATACCCGATACAAGGGTAACTCTAGCTAACTTAGGAAACTCAAAGTATTTTACAACGCTAGATTTGAAATCAGGGTTCCACCAGATTGAGATGTGTGAAGAGGACAGAAAGAAAACGGCCTTCGGCATCAACAATGGAAAGTACGAATTTTGTAGGCTTCCTTTCGGCTTAAAAATGCTCCAAGCATTTTTCAAAGAGCGATTGACGATGTCCTACGAGAAGACATTGGAAAATGTTGCCACGTATACATCGATGACATCATTATCTATTCAGCGGATGAGGAATCGCATCTGTAGCACATCGAAAAAATTTTATGGAAACTAGAAAAATCAGGCATGAGGGTGTCAACAGAAAAATCTAAGTTTTACAGAACCGAAGTGGAGTTTCTAGGCTTTGTAGTCTCACAAAACGGCATTAAAACAAGCCCAGATAAGGTTAACGATATTTTGAACTATACACTCCCAACAACGTTGCGTGCCCTGCGCTCTTTTTTGGGCTTATCTGGCTGTTATCGCCGTTTCATTAAAAATTACGCGGACATTGTAAAGCCATTGACCAAATACCTTCGCGGTGAGAATGGACATGTGGGAGCAAAAAAATCTAAAAATATCGAAATCGTACTTGATTCTGAAGCATTGCGCGCTTTCGAAAATGTAAAACGAATCTTAGCTTCTGAAGACGTTCTTCTGCAATACCCGAACTACCATCGCCCCTTTGATCTTACGACGGACGCCTTGTCAAGCGCCTTGGGTGCAGTGCTGTCCCAAAATGGTCGCCCGATTACTATGATTTCCAGAACTCTTTCTAGTACAGAGCAGAATTATGCCACGAACGAACGTGAGCTGCTTGCTATCGTCTGGGCATTAAAAACGCTGCGACATTACCTCTATGGAATGAAAAACATTAATATTTTTACGGACCATCAGCCCCTCATTTTCTCGATATCAGAAAAGAATCCGAATAGTAAGATGAAAAGGTGGCGCGCATTCGTAGAAGAATTTTCGCCAAACTTTCACTATAAGCCCGGCAAAGAAAATAAGGTCGCTGATGCACTTTCTAGGCAGCTCCTAAATAATCTAGAAGGGTCTGTAAGAGATGAAACCGTTCATAGCGAAGAGTCGTCGAGCAGCACTATAAAAACCGTGAAAACTCCAATAAATCAGTTTAGAAATCAACTGATTCTATCTTTTTCAAGCGCCTGCAGTAAAAGCACTAAAGTTCTATTTTAGAAGCTCATTCGACACACAATATTTTTCGATACTATAGAAAAATTGATTTTCTATTTAAAATCTGCAGTTAACTATAACGTAACGAATGGAATCCACAGGTATAAAATTCGTTCACACCGAAACGCTAGTAATCGATCTAACAAACAAAGATGACCAACTCGAAACGGTCACTACGGAGCATAATAGAGCTCACCGTTGCCTGTCAGAAAACATCCAGCAAATTTCCAAAGAATACTATTTCCCACAACTAACAAGAATTCTGAAAAATATCATTGCAAACTGTAAAATTTGCCTGGAAAATCAATATCAACGTAAGCCATCTCATCTTGGCATTAGCGAAACACCTATTCAAAATTACCCAGGAGAAATTGTCCATATTGACGTTTTTTATGCCGGCAAGAAACATTTTTTGACATGCTTAGATAAATTTTCTAAATTTGCTATCGTAAAACCCATTCCGTCAAGATCCACTGTAGATATCAAAGATCCCTTTTAGAGGTTTTGTTAATATTCCACAACACAAAAACCATCGTTTCAGACAACGAAAAGGCTTTTCACTCTAATTTAATAAAAACATTGCTGAGAGATAACTATGCAATTGAACAATTTTTTATACCTACACTTCACAGTACAAGTAACGGCCAAGTCGAAAGATTTCATTCGACGTTGCTCGAAATAGCTCGTTGTATTAAGGAACAGCAACAAATACAGGAAACTATCGACCTGGTTCTACTAGCTACACATAAATATAACCATAGTATTCCTTCCGTAATAAATGCTAAGCCCACTGATGTATTTCATAATTACCCAACCGAAAAATATGGTGATATTATGAAATTACTACTGCACGCTCAAGAAGCAACTATAAAAAGACTTAATGTTGGAAAAAAGTCCAAAACGTTCGAAACTGAAGAAAAGGTATTTTTAAAATAGACGACTAGGTAACAAGCTCGATAAAGTTTTTGTCGAGAAAACCGTTGAAAGAGACCTCAGTGGCACAGCAGTCATAATCGAAGGGAAAAAAATCCATAAAAGTAACTTAAGATAGTTTTCCATCAGTTTTTGTTTTCCATTTTTACTATTTTCTTACCGACACATAATGCTTCTTTGGATTTTGAAATATTACATTTTGTTTGAAATAAATTTGTCTAATCGAATATTTTGAAATATTACATTTTGTTGCAAATAATATTGTGTTATAAGCTACTACAAACTGCAAGAAAATCATTCAAAAATTTATCACCTCGCATCGATTCGCCAGAAGCAATCTTATTCCATATTGAAACGAGGCCGTTTCAAATTTGAAGAAGGGAGTAGTTACGGTAACAAGCAGAATATGCCATTAAAATAACACCAATCCTAATACTTGATCGTTTGCTGCCTACTCATTATTGAGTTTGTTCAAAATTTGCACTCAAACTCTCCTCTTACGGTCAAGTGATATTATTGTGCTGAAGATATGTCGTTGGGAAATGCTTAAACAATATTAGCGGTAGCAACAGGCAACCGAACGGCCGCTGCAGGTGTAAAAGCAACAACATACAATGCTTGGACCGCCAATGCACGCGTTGTGATAGCGATTGAATTTATTAAGACAAATGGCATGACTCCCACTTCGAAACAGGTTTTGCAGCGACAAAGCGGCAACAAACATCAAATAGCATATATTGGCATATGCTTAGCAACAATATTAATTTCTGACTGCAGGGAAATCCACAACGTATCCCAAAAAAAAGCAGCAGCCTAGCCCAACGGAGGTTTGATAAAGCGGCGTCGATGAATGATGGAGCAGAAAGAAAATTAGAAAATGTTTCTGGGCGAACCAGTAAATAATGATGGCAAAATGACTCGTCTCCCAATATATTCGTAGTCATTGACATTGGGATTAGTGTTCAAAAAATCAGTTATGTTGTTTAAAACAACGCAGCTTAATTTATCTTGATTTGTTATTAAAAAGTGAAGCCTTGTGCCCTCAATACGGACATACATATCTACAATCCACTGCAGATAAAGCTTTTTAGAATGGTGTAAGAGTCTGAATTCTTCTCTGATTGCAAGGCCAAATGATGCGAATTCAAGCATGGTAGTTTTATTTCTGGGACGATTTGAAGTAGACGTATTTTGTATGCTATGCATTATTTCGGTATGCCAACCAGTGTCTCTATTGGGAAACAGTAGTGGATATGCCAATGGGTCCAAAGATGAATCTTAAACTGAGATGTTTTTCACGGTACCATTGCATTTGTAAATCGATACCATTGTTCTGTCGAATGGAGGTTCGCCATCTACCGTACGGAATATCACGGCAACATTTTTTTTTATCCATCTCTTAATACATTTATTCGACCGATATGTCTTGTTTTTGTGGACGTAAAGTTGATCGCGTTCATAGCAGTGTGCAGTGTGATAAATGCAAAGAAGTTTACCACATGCAGTGTGTTGTTGGTACACGGGCTGCTGATTTGGATTATTTTAAAAATCCGGACGAAATATATATTTGTGGCGAGTGTGCTGTCGCTCATCGTGAAGTGTATATCTTCGCATAATGCTGTCGCTGAACAACTACAACAACAACAGTATGAACCGCAATTCCAAAGTGAAACTGGTAAAGAGCAAAATAAAGTTGTATCTTATATTCTTGCCGAACTCAAAAGTTTACGAGCAGTGCAAGCAAGTGCAGTTGCGGATATTCACTCCCTGCAAGCCGACAAAAACAAATTATTAGGCGAATTAGAAACTGTGCGCTCTGAGCTTATTTATTTGCATAATGATGAAGGTGTTGCTGGTTCACTTGCTTCTCCCACATCTGAGGTCAAAGAACTGCGTCGTAGTGGTTGCAAAAATGCAAGTAAAGGAAGAGCTAAAAACAACAAGCAAATCCTATCTGCTGTTCAGCTAAACTCTGTTAAGGCGGTCGATGCCTGCGAACAGAACAACAACATGAAACTTGCGCATACGATTCCGAGCCCTAATAATGATAAACCAATTGACAAGTCTAGCAAAAACAATCCTAAGAATACTGTAATGTCTGTTGATAAAGTAATTGGTGCAAAAAGTGTTGTTAGTACAATTAACCTTACATCTGGTGCTGCTGTTGAAGAAGCTGCTACTCACGCTAGCGCATACACTTATGCTGGTGCTGCTAGTTTGTTTTGCGCTAATTCGCTAATGGCGTCTAATTCTTCTCAAGAGGCGTCGACGTCGGCTGCCGCTGCTTTTGCTTCTGTGATAAATGTCTCTGTCAATGAACCTGTGACGTTAGATAATAATACAACTGCGGTCGGGAGACTATACCACCAGAATGAAGCAAATGCACCCAGTAGGAATGCTGTCCTAAATTCGTTCAAAAATCTGAGTAAGCCTTCTGTGGTTGGTTCAAGTGATAAGCAAGAACTTCAGGTTGCTCCTAAAATGATGTGGCTGCATCTGTCGTCATTTTCTTCAAATGTGAGGAATGCTGATATTATTGCCTATGTATCTAAGCATGTTGAAATCCACCCTAAGCTTGTGGTTTGTTATGCCCTCGTTAAACCGGATATTGATATTCACGACTTGGTAAAAGTTAGTTTCAATCTTGGCGTGGACGGGATGTAGTAAATAAAAATTCTCACAAGGATCTCAAAATCTATTTTCAAAATGTATCAGGCCTAAGAACCAAGTCCGACTCACTCTTTACGATGGGTTCAAACTTGGATTATGACATCTTCGTAATTGTTGAAACATGGCTAAATGACACTTTTATGGATGGTGAATTCTTCGCTGAAAAAAATGTATACTGCGTGTTTCGTAAAGATCGCAATGCATGAAAAACTGGTCTGTCTAGAGGAGGAGGCGTTTTAATTGCAATTTGACGAAAATTTCGAGCGGTTTTGGTGCCAATGCCGAATGCTGTTGTTCATGGAGTTTCTTAACTTTTAATTTGTGCTTCTTATATTCCGCCTTCTAGTAGCGATTTGCTTTATAAAGAGCGTCTTCCAAAGTCTTCTAATGCGTTTGCTGAAACCTATTTAATTGACGGTTTGTTAAGATGTGGCCGTAGTCAGATCAACAGTTTTAATAATAGTCTTAATAGAACATTAGATCTAATTTTTTTAAGTGATAATATGAATTTTTGCCTGCAGGAATGTTTGGACCCTTTGTCCAATCCTGGTCTACATTATGTACCGCTTGTTCTTCATTTGGAATTTTATGAGTTTAACACTTACGTTGAGGATACACTTTCCAAGTTTTGGTTTAAAAATTACGACGCTGTTAATGCTAATGCGGCAATTGAGTCAATTGATTGGGATTCCCTATTTGCTGGGGTTGAAGCTACCGGTTGTTTCAATATTTTTAAGAATAATTTTAATATTATTTGTAGTGAACATATTCCTAGAGTAAAGGAAAGGGTTTACAAAATTCCTTGGTTCACAAAGGAGTTGAAAAAACTTAAGAATTTGCGAAGCAAGTTTTTCAAAAAATTTAAAAAATCAAGGTCCGCTTTTTACAAAAAAATTTATTTAAAATATTTGAAGGAGTTTAAATCGTTGAGCCAACTTTTTTTCAGCAGAATTATATTAGGAAGTTCGGAGTCGATATTAAACTGAATCCGAAAGCTTTTTGGCGTTATGTGAAGTCAAAGAAATCGTGTTCGAGTATTCCCTGTATTTTACAAGGATACACAAGCAGATTCGGCATAAGATGCTCTTTTTGCAGATTTCTTCAGCTCGAATTTTGAGGCTGATCCTGAATTGAGTAGCGGTGGTTTGGATGCTCGTGGTTCTTCACTAAATTTTGGGGCTCTTGAACTCTCTTTAGACGATATTGAACTTAGGATTCGTCAAATCAAGTTGTCGTCTCAGACTGATGTTGATGGTTTGTCGTCTCACCTTTTTAAAAACTGTTTAGCTCTCGCCTACCCGGTATGGCTGCTCTTCAATAAATCTCTTGAGCAAGGAGTTTTATTGATGCATGGAAAATCTCTTTTATCCCGCCAGTTTTTAAATCTGACAATAAAAATGATGTTGGCAATTATCGCCCTATTTCTAACATTTCGACTGTCTCAAAACTTGTTGAATGCATAGTCAAAAATAAAATCTTTTTTTCCATTAATCGTCTCATATCTGTAGATCAGCATAGTTATAGCGGTGTGCTCAGATATTGCGGATATGTTGCACCAAATAGAGGCTACAGAACGACGTCGACGACGATGAAAAATATCCGATCACATACGTCATGCGTGCGCTCATTTTCGGGTGGAAGTGCGCGCCATGTACCGCGCATTACGTGCGCGACATATGTGCCGAAAAGTTCCGAGATCAGATTAGCCGAGCGGTGGAAGCCATCCCCAAGCATCACTATTTTAACAACTTTATTGACAGCACGAATGACGAACCATCAGCCATTGAGGTGGCAACACACGTAAAACATCAGTTGCAAGAGCTTCATTGTATCTACCCATTACCGTATTCGCCATGTCATGGTTTACAGTAATGAGTAAACACATTTCTTTGCATACATTTTCCGGTCTACTACAGTGTTCTTTCATAGAAATAAAGGACCTTACAAAAGGATTAACCTGATTTAATTCGGAAGATATTTCTTCCATTAAGCCTCTATAGCATCATACGTTCGATGGTTCCCTCGTACTAAAAGTATTTGCGGTATCGACATCATAGAAATATAACTGATCATAGCAGGGATTACTCCGAACATTTTGCCCATGCTTCAAAGGCCCAGCTCTATGATAAATATTTTCTGAATTTGAAAATTATAAATGCCTTGCGTTACATTCTCTGCAATATTCGCTTCAGAACTAACCATCGAATTGAAACTTCCGTCATCCCTTGTCAAGTTTGGTTTTGTGACAAACCGGTTTCGGCGTTCTGCCATTTTCAATGCCTAGTTTCGTTCTGGTCTGTGTCTATCCGCTGCGTTGTTTTTATAGTCCGTGGGTGCTGTGGCAGGTAATGTCAATCTATGTGTTCGTGGTAGGTAACGTTAATATGCGCGTGTGTGGCGCGGTATTGATACGTCCGAATTGTTATCTGTCCCAAGGGTTGTTTTTGTAGGTATGTAGACATACCGCTTGTTAGCTAAGCGGTAGGTTGATGTAGGTAGAAATCGGTGATTTTTGCAGTTTGGTTCATATTTCGTTTTTGCTTGTTCATTGTTACGTGTTTGGTTGCTGTACCTGCTGGCTTGTGCTGTTTTTTGTAAACTAGTTTTAAGGGTTCAAATATTTCGTCAGAGATAGTGTTGGTTTGTTCGTTTATGATCCTGCCGTTAAATGTTTTTAACTTGTTTATCTCCATGTTCTCAAGTACATTAAGCCGCCGGCCTTTTCCTTGTACGTGAAGTATTCGAGCCGTTGTTTTTATGTTAGCTGGGGTGCAGTTGTTCTCAAACATGTGGTTCGCGAAATTAGATTCTGGTATTATGGTGGGTTTTCGTGTTTTTTTGTTGTAGTCCCTGATATGCTCTCGGAATCTTGTGCTTATTTTTCTCTCCTGTTTGTCCTATGTAGCTGTATTGACATTCACAAGTAAGCCTACACACTCCGTGTCTGTTGAATGGGTCATCAGAATTAGTGTCGGTTCTTAGTTTTTGTCCGACGTTGTTAGATGTTCTGAATGCTGTGTTGATGTTATATCTTTTAAAGAACTTTGCTAATTTGTACGTCGCTTTTCCAGTGTATGTCATTGCCGTCCAAACCATTGGATTTTCCTCTACATTTACTCTTTTTTGTGTTCCATGGCTACTTCTGAGTTTATCCACGAGTGCTTTCTTGTATCCATTATTTGCCGCTATGTTATATATGGCCGCCGTGGTGTGAAGGTAGTGTTGCCGGCCTACCACACCGAAGGTCCATGGTTCGAGCCCTGGTACAGGTAACATCAAAAGTGATTTGAAAAAAGTTTTTCAAAACGGGGTCGCCCCTCGGCAGTGGTTTGGCAAACTCTCCGAGTGTATTTCTGCCATGACAGGCTTCTCAGCAAAAATTCGTCTCCTTTGTAGATGCCGTTCGGAGTCGGCAAAAAACTGTAGGTCCCACCAATTTGTTGGGAAAATTCAAATCGGCACACCACAAATTGGAAGAGAAGCTTGGCGCAAAAATCTCTTAGGAGGTTTATGATGATATACCTGTTGTATATCGCGCCATAGAGAGATATATATTGTATTAAGCTCTCTCCAGTATGCTTCCTGTGTGAGCGTCGTTCTCTGAAGCCTATCCGCTAAGTGCCTCAATGCTGCATTTTTGTGCTGTTGCGGATGGTTTGATGTAGAGTGTATAATGGTGTCCGTGGCAGTCGGTTATCTATAATTGCCGTAGTTGAACCTATTTGTTATTTTGTCAATCCCTATAGTTAGGTCCAGGTCCTTTCCCTTGTAAGTCGCAGCATTTGATATGACTAAAAATAAAGATAATTGAACAATTCAATTAAAAATTGTTCAGAAATGTTTGAGAAAATATCCGGTCTCAGAAATAACCGCATCATCCCAGGACAGTCTTAATATAAACCCTTCCTGATATAAAATGTCCCAGGTTAATCCCGAAATACATAGACATAATTTCTTATGATTACTGTCGCTGCTGCAGGTTTATTGAAAAGGAGGGCGTTCATCCGCTATGTCAATGCCCGGCAGCAGAAGACGTTTGGCTATGATCTCATCTAGGCATCAAAATTGGAGAAAAAGGCTATAAAATGCCAAATTTTTTGTTCAAGATAATGAACAATCAACACGGATTTTTACCTTTTTTTTTGTGAAAATATAAAAAAATGTGGACTTTGCGAGGAAGGATATCGAAAACTTTTTTTTTTCCAGATATTTTTTTTTCTCTGTAAGCTCTGTTTTATTACAAAAAAATACGCTTTCATCCAATAAAGTCGATGAACTAATACAAAAGTTATAAGCATTCAAATAAATATAGCCATATAATACTCAATTACCCTACACGTACATATGTATTAGTATTCATATATTAGTTAGTACGTAGGTAGATTTTCGAAGGGTTATTAGATACAAACATCTGTTAATGCCGTTTTCTCAAGTAGGTAAACTTTAAAATTTCAAACCCAGTGAAAAGGATTGTAAGCGATTTGCAAGTTTAAAGTGAACAGTGGACATATAAATTTATTCAATAATCAAATTAACTTCGTTAGGTACATATATTCGATGTACATTTCATTTCTTGCATATCAGCAGGCATCGATATATATCATCTATATACGAGAAGTGTTCAAAAAGTATCGCGAATTTTGTGTTTTTTCAAAAATTATTTATTTATTCATGAATATCTATTTTGTCCCCTTCAAAGTAATCCCCATGAGATATTATACACTTGTGCCAACGGTTTTTCTAATCTTCGAAGCACTTCAAAAAATCATCCTTCGATGCCGTCTTTCTCTCGTCAAGAGAAGCGTAACGTCGTCCTTTCATGGGCCTCTTCAGTTTAGGGAACAAGAAAAAGTCACAGGGGGCCAGATCTGGGGAATACGGTGGCTGCGGCATCATTAGTGTGTTGTTTTTGGCCAAAAAGTCGCGCACAAGCAACGATGTGTGAGCAGGGGCGTTATCGTGGTGCAAAAGCCAATTTTTGTTCTTTTTTGCACATCTTCTCGGCCTTCTGAGAACATTTTTTACCACCGATAAACGTTGCTTCGGTCCAAGGTAGCTTCTCCGTATGCCACAGTCAACATTTAGAATGCATCCGCGCACTTAATTTCGTTTTTCACACAAAATTTGATACAGGTTCTTTGATCCATTTTTTTGAATAGGTAAAAATCGAAGACGATCCAAAACACGTGCAAGCAAAGCAGCTGTCAACAATTAACTGAACATTCAAAATGGCCGAGCTTGTCGGCATAAGTGAGAGACATCAGTACCAACATAACGCCACAAAAAATTCGAAATTCGAATATACGTAACCAGCGAAAATCCATAATTCGCGATACGCTTTGAACACACCTCGTATGTGCATATGTTTTTTGCATAGATATACGAGGTGTGTTCAAAAAGTATCGCGAATTTTGAATTTTCGCTGGTTACGTATATTCGAATTTCGAATTTTTTTGTGGCGTTATGTTGGTACTCATGTCTCTCACTTATGCCGACAAGCTCGGCCATTTTGAATGTTCAGTTAATTGTTGACAGCTGCTTTGCTTGCACGTGTTTTGGATCGTCTTCGATTTTTACGCGAAATTCGTACCAAAATTGCTCAATTGTGACCAAAAACAGCATCGCATGAACATTGCTAATGAGATGTTAAACTCTGTCCGCGACGACCCAAATTTGCTCCAGAGGGTCATAACTGGTGACGAATCATGGGTTTATGGTTATGACGTGGAAACCAAAGCTCAATCATCTCAATGGAAGCTGCCGCACGAACCAAGACCGAAAAAAGCGCGCCAAGTTCGGTCGAATGTGAAAGTTTTGCTGACAGTTTTCTTCGATTGCAGGGGCGTGGTGCATCATGAGTTCTTGCCACAGGGAAGAACGGTCAATAAGGAATATTACCTGCAAGTTATGCGCAATTTGCGCGAAGCAATCCGCCAGAAACGCCCGGATTTGTGGAAGAACAAAAATTGGCTTTTGCACCACGATAACGCCCCTGCTCACGCATCGTTGCTTGTGCGCGACTTTTTGGCCAAAAACAACACACTAATGATGCCGCAGCCACCGTATTCCCCAGATCTGGCCCCCTGTGACTTTTTCTTGTTCCCTAAACTGAAGAGGCCCATGAAAGGACGACGTTACGCTTCTCTTGACGAGAGAAAGACGGCATCGAAGGAGGAGCTGAACAAGATACAAAAAAATGATTTTTTGAAGTGCTTCGAAGATTGGAAAAACCGTTGGCACAAGTGTATAATATCTCATGGGGATTACTTTGAAGGGGATAAAATAGATATTCATGAATAAATAAATAATTTTTGAAAAAACACAAAATTCGCGATACTTTTTGAACACACCTCGTATGTCGATGTGAAAAATGGTTTTAATACAATGTTAAGAATATGGAAATATTAATTCAACTTATTAATACAAAATACTTATTTATGGACGGCATCACGCCCGTTGCTGGTTGATGATTGTTGATCGTTGAGATGATGGTTGATCGCGTATATTTACCACGCTAATAGGTACCGCGACTTATGATGTTACTGACGAATGCCTTATGAGCATCAATGTTAATTGATTGCCGTTTACGTGATAAGAGAGTGATTTATGGTTTAGCACCTGCTTTTATAGCTTTGGTTAATGGCAACCTCGAGCTCTCTTTCCAGGGAGTTCGAAACCGGGTTGCCGTCTTCGGTTGCGCAGGGATGCATTTTTTAAGGGAGCAAGTCCCTTAAACACCCAGGTGCATTTGAAGCAAGAGCAAACTTTTTGAAGCAGGTAGTGTTTTCTTTGTATAACTAAGGAACATTTTTGTCTAGGTAGGCTTCGTATTTTACTTGATCTGAGTTTAAATAGTAGGAAATGCGAATTGTTCCTTCATAATATTTGCAAGGCTCAACGGATACTGTTCAGTCTATAAGTGCATTTTATAGCTCGCCATTTACTTAAAAAAATAATATGAATAAAAGGGCGCGAGAGTTTGAGTGTAAAAATGATCCAGATATGTTGTGTTTCATCTACGGTCAATTGCGCAGGATGCGACGTCTGTTTTCAAATCCTTTTAAAGTTACATACCATAAGTATTTTGGCATTCAGCCTAAAAACACCGGCTACTGTGTGCACCACATATCGAATCGAATTGATTCATTAGGAATCCGGAACAAAAAGGTGCGTAGTAAAATTCAGGAATTTGCTACTTTTTAATGCATATATGACTAATTTCTGAAACTCTCTACTTAGGGATCATATGAAATTTAGTACACCAATGATGTGGAGAACCAACTTGCCATTCGACGGACTGCTATATTTGTACTGCAGAAGTATTTGGGTTTCCAACCAAGAAAAGTAACGCATGCCAGCGTATCTACAGCGTCATTGCCAGTAACAAATTCAACGGAAGTTGGTCATCTAACTACATTGCCATTGCCACATTCAACTTTAGTTCCGGGTCCAGTTTCATTGTCAATAGCAGCATCTGATTACGCGGCATCAAGTTGTACTGAACTTCACACGGAAAACGAAAGAAACGCTTTGTCACAAGCACAACTCAATGATTGGATAGGAGATTTGGAATTCTCCAAGGTAAAGGCCGAGCTACACGCCTCTTGATTGCACCAATTTAAATTCCTTTCATCCGATGTTAAGGTAACACATTACAGAACTCGTCACGAACCATTTTCCAAGTAAGTAAGTTCTGGCTTATTCAAACAGTTTGGTGAACCATATGATTCCAAAGAGTGGTGATTGTTCATAAACGGCAATAGACTAAATTTAAAGGCCGTTTTATTACATATTGGCAACCAAACGCAAAAATTACTTAAACTTATCAAATATGAAGAGCATGAGTGGAGAATATGTGCGGATCTTGAAGGTGTTGGAATACTATGCGGCCTACAAAGTGGGTACACAAAATACTGGTGCTTTCTCTGCAAATGGGATATCGGAGCCCGTCAAGACCACTACATCATAAAGGATTGGCCAGACCGAATCGAAATTAAAGTTGGTGTGGATAACATAAAATACTCCCCTCTTATAATGAAAGAAAAATTACTTTACCCCCGCTCCACATCAAGCTCGGCCTTATCAAAAACTTTGTTAACGCTTTGGACAAAGAAGGCGAAGCCTTCCGTCATTTAAAAACCATCTTTCTAGAGATTTCAGAAGGCAAGATAAATGAAGGAATTTTTGTTGGGCCGCAAATAAGAACGATGCTTAACAATAACCAATTCAAAGAATTATTGTCACCAGTGGAGGCAGCAAAACGCAAAAGTCCTAACTACGAGATGATAGCGAGCGACTTAATCAAGAACTATGCGAAAATGGGTAAATAAAAAAACATATTTAAGGCCGTTTTCTAAACTAAACTTTAAAACCTATCTGCCCGATAAACAAAAAATTTGTATGAAAATTTGAAAGTTTACATGAGAAAACGGCCCTAAGCCTGAATTCATCATTTAGTTCCGACAAAATTTTTTGTCTACATTTTCCTCGTTCTCTTCTCATTCTGTATCAGAGAAGTGGAAAAAGAACGAGTAAAATGTAAACAAAAAATTTGTTCGGAACTGAACGATGAATCCAGCCTAAAAAAATTACACACAAATGTGTCACTTATTTATCTAATTTACTTATTTTTTTTTTTTCAGGAGTAAATATGTCTTTAAAAATTCATTTCTGCACTCCCATTAAAATTTTTTTCCGCAAAATCTTGGTGAAGAAAGTGACGAGCATGGCGAACGGTTTCATCAGCAAATGAAGTTAGTTGAAAGTCGGTATCAAGGATTCTGGGATGTCGCAGTTATGGGTGACTACTGTTGGTTTCTCATAAGAGATCCTTATCTAAATAAGCGTCAAAACAAAACAAATAACTTTTTCAAGTACAGGGTGGCTGATGAAAGCCGCTACCAAAAAAAAATTAAATAACTTTTTTTCTATTTAATGAATCTGGTTAATTTTTATTTTATTTTGCAGATTGACTTTTACATTTAACAAAAATTGATAACTGGGACACTGAAACAAGAATTTGGATTGTCCGCCGCTATCACGCACTGGAGTCCGTAGTTTCGGTTCAAAGAGAGTATAGGCGCACGTTTGGCGGCAATCCTCCGAGCAGATGGACCATAATAAGACTTGTAAACAATTTTGCCGAGCATGGGACAGTCAACAGAAGACCTTACCATCGAAAACCTTCAGTTCGAACGGAGGAAACAATCGCTGCTGTAGCTGCTGCCATACAAAACAATCCACGTGTTTCGACAAGAAGCTTATCTGCTCAAATGGGTGTAAGCAGACAGTCATTACAGTCAATTATGTCACAGTGTGGTGTGCAGTTTCATCACGCTGCATTGTCGGGCCCTACTTCTTCGAAGAAAACGGTCACACCGTTACGCTTACTGGAGACCGTTACTTGAGCATGTTGAGAGAGTTTTTCTATCCAGAATTACGCCGAATGAGAATTTCTTTCAACTCTGTGTGGTTTCAGCAAGATGGTGCAGCTCCTCATATAGCCCAACCTGTTATGACAGAATTGCGACGAAAATTTCCCAATAAGCTGATATCCAGAAACTCCACATTCCGTTGGCCACCCAGGTCGCCTGACCTTACTGCACCTGACTTTTTCTTGTGGGGTTATTGCAAACAGGAAGTCTTCAAAGCAAAACCAACAAATTTGAATGAACTAAGGCAATCCATTCGAGAAACAATTGCGGCTATTCCTGTCTCAACTCTCCAAGCAGTAATGAACAACTTTTTGGTAAGATGCCGCACATGCATCGACGAGCAGGGGGGGGCATTTAAATTCCATTATTTTTAAAACTAATTAAGCTATATTTAATACAATTTAATGAGCTTTAACATGAATAAAAGAAAAATGAATTCCATACACTGAAAAAAAAATTATTTGAGTTTCTTAATGTAGCAAAATTCATCAGCCACCCTGTATAAAACAAGGTCATAGAGTTAAGACAAAACTTACATACATTGTTATCGTCTCATATGTACATTTGCTAATATTTGTAGGGTACTTAAGTATTATATGGCTATATTTATTTGAATGCTTATAACTTTTGTATTAGTCCATCGATTTTATGGATGAAAGCTTTTTTGTAATAAAACAGAGCTTACAGAGAAAAAAAATATCTGGAAAAAACAAAGAGGTTTCGATATCCTTCCTCACAAAGTACAAATTTTTTTATATTTACAAACAAAAAAGGTGAAAATCCGTATTGATTGTTCATTATCTTCGAACCTACAGGGCCTAGCAAAAACTTTTCTATGCATTGTTTATAGCAAAATTTTATTAGCTTTTAAATTTTTCAACCCGTTTTTGGAATTGCTCAATTTGTTCTTGAGATATACATGATTAAGTGGAGTTTTTTTTTTGAAATAACGGTAAATCGTAAATGTCTCAAAAACGGTACCATAGAATCAAAAATAATCTCGATTTTCGGAATCAGGAGGTGGTGTTACATACGAATTTCATATTCGCGTCTCTGGTGGTTTTTGGCTGAAGACCAGTGTCATTTTCGTACCGCTCAGTTTTGTAGTTTAAAATATTTAAAAACACGCAATATTAAACAGAATAAATAATTGGAGCGATATATGCCTCCAGATAGACTTTGTGGTGTGCTGCTTCTAACTTTTCCTAAAAATGGGCGGGACCTATGGTTTTTGCCGATTCCGAAGGGCATCTGCAAAGCAGATGAACTTTTATTGAGAAGACTTCCATGGCAGAAATACACTCGGAGAGTTACTTGTCCCAGGGCTCTAGCCTTGGACCTTCGGTGCGGTAGGCCAGGAACACTACCACCACACCACGGCGGCCGCCAAAGGAATACAAAAGTAAAAAAAATTGTGTGCAAAAGAAACCTAAAAGTGCTTGTTTCTTATTTTTTTATATGAATAACTCTGAATACATTTTTAAGAAATTTAATATATCCAAAAACCTCACTCAAAGTTAAGGCACTAATGAAGAATATGATATTTTAAGGATCACTATAATAAGGCCCCATGTAATTAAATGGGATGGAATATATTGCAATAAATTTCAGTGAAATTACTTGATTAAATTAAAATAAACCTAACCAAATTTAAACATACTAAATAAAAGTGAAGAAAAGAAGTGTTACATTTCATTTTATATTTTATTTTACTTTATTTCTTTTTTTAATTTCATTTTCAATAAAATTTCTTTTTATTATATTTTACTTCAAATGTTTACAGTTAAGTATAATAAAATGAAATAACAGAACATAAACAAATCAAGTAAATAAAATAAATTTAAATAAAGTAAATTAAGAATAAATAAATAAAATCTAACCATTAATAAAATGAAATATAACATATAATATAATAAAATGGAATGAATAAAATTAATAATATCAATAAAATAAAAAAGATGTATAATAAAATAAAATGATATGAAAAAACAAACTATTAAATTAAAATAAATGAATTGAATAAAACAAAAGAAAGTAAAATAAAGAAATTAAATTAATTGAAATATTGATACAGTATAAGTAAATAATATGGAAAACATCAAATAGAACATGATAATATCGTCAGAAAAATTAATAAAAGAAAATAAAAATTAAATTAAATAAAAAAACAATAAAACAAAAAAGTAAAATAACAAAAAAAAAATTACAAAATAACAAAAGCAAAATAATTGCTTTTTTATACCAACAATTTTTGTTGATTTACGGCCTGTACAAAAATAAAATAAAATAAAAAAAACTGTAATAAAAAAAGAACTAATAAAATAAAAAAAAATATAATAAAATAAAAAAAGTATTCATGAAGCGCGCTCAAGGCCATGAATAATAATTTTTCACATTCTAATTTTTATGAAAATTATTATTGTTTTTTATTTTTTAAATAATATTTTTTTAATTAATTATTAAGAGTTTTTTAATTGAATAGATTAGCTTTTCCTATAGATCCATTTCGGAACTGCTAGGCTTCTTCATCATCAACCATTAAGTCATAATGTCATCTAACCTCCTAATTCTATTCTTCTTTACCATATTCATGAACCACTTCCGCCATCTGACAGCAGTGTGATCATGAACAATTTTTTGGCAGATCTGTTTTATCATCATCAGCAGAACTGCCCTATTGCTTTGCAAATTTTGTTGATTTTACGGCCTGTACATTTTCAAGTATTCATGAAACGAGCTCAAGGCCAAGAATAATAATTTTTCACATTTTAATTTTTATGAAAATTATTATTGTTTTTTATTTTTTTAATAATCATTTTTTTAATTAATTATTAAAAGTTGTTTAATTGAATAGAATAGGAAAAATTTAAAAGGTAACCGCCAATTTTAGAGACAACAGCCACATTTTTTTTTTTACTCTATTCAATTAAAGAAAGAATTTGTTGGTACAAAAAAGCAATAAAAAAAATAAGAAGAAAAAATAAAATACACAAGGTGGCGCAAAAGTAAGCTTCCGATGTTCAGCATATCGGTTGTGGCACGTGCAGTGTGTGCTGTTGCACCGTCTTGTTGGAACCACATGTTTTCCAATCCCAATTCATCAAGTTGCGGCAAAAAGAACTCTTTGATCATTGCTCTGTAGCGCTCACCATTCACAGTAACCGTTTGGCCCCGACCGATTATTGGTCAAATAAATAGTCAGCAATATTCCGCGTTCTGGAGCAGTGTAGCGTAACATTGTTTATTAACGTGTATTTCGCATTTGTTTACTACACAAATGTCAAAACAGAACTGACTTTAGGGGCCAATCGCAAAATTTATAGCATTTTCTGATAGGAGGATTACTTTTGCGCAGTAACCGTTTTTCACCGACCGAAATAAATAGTGAGCAATATTCTGCGTTCTGGAGCAGTGTAGCGTAACATTGTTTATTAACGTGTATTTCGCATGTGTTTACTACACAAATGTCAAAACAGAACTGACTTTAGGGGCCAATCGCAAAATTTATAGCATTTTCTGATAGGAGGATTACTTTTGCGCCACCTTGTATAATAAAAAAATTATATATAGTATAGACGACAAAATTAAAATAAACTAATTGAATAAAACAAAAGAAAGTGAAATGAAAAACGAAATGAAAAATTGTAACATTAAATTTAAATGAAATTAATGAAATATAAAATTAGATGAAAGTAGCAAAATAAATATTAAAAACATAAACTAAAATAAAATACAACATGGAAAATTAAATAAATTAAATTGATAAAAAAGTATAAATAAATAAAAAAATTAAATAATATAAAAAAAAATTATAAAAATAAAATAATAAAAATAAAATAAAAAACGAAAAATTAATATTCTTGGCTTTAGCTTTATAGTCTCTTTTCTCTTTATGGCGCGATATACAACAGGTATATCATCATAAACCTCCTAAGAGATTTTTGCGCCAAGCTTCTCTTCCAATTTGTGGTGTGCCGATTTGAATTTTCCCTACAAATTGGTGGGACCTACAGTTTTTTGCCGACTCCGAACGGCATCTACAAAGGAGACGAATTTTTGCTGAGAAGCCTGTCATGGCAGAAATACACTCGGAGAGTTTGCCAAATCACTACCGAGGGGCGACCCCGTTTTGAAAAACTTTTTTCAAATCACTTTTGATGTTACCTGTACCAGGGCTCGAACCATGGACCTTCGGTGTGGTAGGCCGGCAACACTACCTCCACACCACGGCGGCCGCCGCTTTATAGTCATGATACTTTAAAATAAAACAAAAAAAAGTAATAAAATTAAATAAAATAAAAAAATATGAAAAAAATAAACAAAAATAATAAAAAAAAATAAATAAAATAAAAAAATGTATCCTCTGCCCGTAATACTATCGCTTGTTTGCCGCACCTCAACTCCATGTTTGCCTTCGCCAGATAATCAGTTCACTGTATATTCTAGCCCTAGCAAGACTAGTAACTCGCTCCGGTGTATTTCGTCACCTTTACCTCTGCGGCTATCGCTCCCACTAATCTCTTCGCACTACCACCGCCCATTACCACACGAGTATCTATTTCCTTAAACTTGAGTGCATTCAAACTCTCTGCCATCGACTCGCTCACAAAACTCCTCGTCGCTCCGGTATCTACTGGTGCCATTACGTCTTTCCCCATTCACTGTAACCGCCGCCAAGATTCGCCCTTGTGTTTGCTTGAACGTATTCGTTGACTACGAGATTGAGCTGCTTTAGACCCCACCCCTCGCTGCCAATGGGACCTCTGATCGTTTCCCTACTGTCTGCGATAGCAGACATGCTTTAGAATACCACTTCTACCGCACACCCAGCAGAATTCTCGCCGAGCGTTACGGCACCCATAAGTGAAGTGTCCGTTTTCGTCGCACCGTCTGCATGCTGTACGTGGATCTATTTGCCGGGGTAAGCTCAGTCCGTCCCTGTTAATTTGTTTTGCTTTAGTATTTTTGTTTTCTTTTCAAATTCAAATTCCAAATTCATCTACAATTCTTAAATTTATCGCTAACTACAATAAAGGTGGCAGAGGTGAACACCCCTACTCAGCTGTACGTTCAGCGGAGGGGAAAACCACCACTTACAATCCCTTAGATTGCTCATCGCTAAATTAAAGGCGGCAGCGGTGAAACCCCCTACTTATCCCTATCGTCGGTGGAGGTGGAAACCACCGCAAAATATAAAATTGGTACTCGTGAGATGAGCACTCTCAGGTGTACGTTCAGCGGAGGCGAAAACCACCGACTACTATGCCCGACTACTTGCACGCAGGCAAACCGTTACCTTACAACAATGAATACTTATATACTTCTAATACATATTCTTATAAGTCAACGTTTTCCTTATTATCCTACTTTACTTATAACTACCAACGTATGTACACACGACTGCACGCATATTTTCCTTCACATGGCGGCGCCTCTCAGTGCAGCGAACCCGTCGCTGCCAAATCTAGTGTACGGTTAACGTTTCTATATAAATATGTATATGAGGGGCCTCTATTATTTCAGAGATTGGTATTCGGATAATATATATTTGGAATATGTCAGATATATATGTAATGTTATCTACATACTGGGTATATGGGGTTTTGTTTAAAAGAGCATATGTACTTCATGTGAATAAAGTCATATGTGCATTATTTAATAAAAATGTTGTTTATAATTCATAATAAATTAGGCAATTTAAAATGTGTATGTATATGTGTTGTGAGGGGCTCAAAAGCCTTCGTATGGGGATCCTCACTTTCTACCGCCACCTGCCGTAATAAGACTTACAGTCACAATTATCTATTCGATCCCCCCAAATATTTATGTTTATGAAGATGCTTGAAGTGCTATTGCCTCGCGCCTCTTAAAACCATGTTCGGTGGTTATCACCCGCTTTCGGTGCGTACTATCGGCGCCATTATGTATTTGTGGGGTTTCCGCTCGTGTTGTGAAGCTAAAAGTGACGAAATAATCGATTATTTTATGGTTATGTTGATTGGCCATATAATTGGCGTAATCCGCTGCCATCTTCATTCCGATTTCCATAGTTGACGCTTGCCCCGTATCTCTTTTACTATAACTTCGACCCTCGGACCACTGTTTTCCAAAGGTTTCGGATTGGGGTCATCACACGCTTTCTGTCGACGATTTGTGTTGCATCCTCCGGTAGACAAGAAAATCAGAGACGCGTCACTAGGGAAGCGCACAAACGAAAAACTAGTCACCACCACAGAAATTCAAGAGGCCGTTCGGAGGTTTCAATTCTTAAAACTCATTTTCCCCGACGTTGTATTCATGCTAATGTTAAAACATATCAGTGATGGGGTAGTTAGATACCTTACAACTGTCTTAAATCTGTCTATAACCACCTTTGTCTTTCCAGAAAAACGCAGACAGTTAAAGGTGGTACCGCTAATAAAGCCTTGCAAGCCAGCTAACGAGAGGGAGTCTTATCGACCGATATTGCTCCTCTCGCCAGTAGTGAATACCTTGGAGACAGTCTGCTAACTTGCCGCTCGCCGAACATCAGCATGGTTTCCCCCTCCGTAAATGAGCTGTGCTCAAGAATGAACTCTTACCTCCCATCCTTGTCCGGTTTCTTCCCAGGGCGAAATCATTCACTGTCACCGACTAAATCCTCGGTCACCTTATTCAGGACGTGGACAAAGTAGGTAAACATGGACCTATTATTATAAAAAATATAAACATTAGTGCAATAAGAATTTAGCACAAGTATGTCATTAATTACAAAATAATTACAGACATAATAAGGTTATTTTAGATGGTATAAACAGTGAAAAAACCACAAAAACAAACAATAATTGTTACGATGACTTGATACTTGGTATGGCGATACCAAGTTTTAAGTGCTCGTAATAAGGTGCAAGAAAGAAGGAAATAAAGAACTCGTTAGTTCAGATATATAATAACAATGTTTATTGTAATGAAAGTGCCGGAATTAAACAATTAGGGAAATTATTTAAAAATTGGCATAGAATTAAAACGCAAATACATGTATCGGAAAAGGGCTTACCTTCGGTGACTTGGCTGCTGGCTGTTTCTTCGGCGGTCGAAAAAGAAGTGAGAAAGCAAAAATTAATAAATTAGGTCGTACCCACCGCCGAATCCTGGCTCTCGCTATTATCCGGCGGGGTAAACGGTTATCGGTTTTAACCGAGATAAATTATAAGAAAAGCTTTGGACATTAGGGTGTGCTTTAATATTTAGGCCTGTGGCCTAAACATGCCGGCCCCCTTGCGGCAAGCAATCTCCAAAACGCTCTCAGCGGCCAAGTCCCATATAGGCAAGAACTTATAACTAGGACTTAAAACTACGTGGATTCCTATTTCCGATCGTCACCCCTGCGCAGCTCTCCTGTATGCGGTCCTGTTGGTGAAAGGAAACGGTTAGTAGTTATGAACGTGGGTTAATTTTAGTACACTTTACTTATTTTAGCTTATGTAAAAGTTTATTGCTGGTGGGCTCCAGAGACCACCAAGCCAAATATGGTTGCCTGGGTCAGCAGCCCCCCCACAGTCGATGGCGGTGCGCCGCTGACCATAATGATGGCGTAGACATCGGCGCCCAATGTGAGCCGGACTGGTGAGGCCCGGTGGAAAGTAGGATCCGCCAGCTTCATGAATTGAAACGGCGTTGCTACTGACGGATCAAGTGAGGTGGTCGGACTGAGCCGCGAATAACGAGTCACTACTGTGGCCTGGGTCGTCACTTCTCCGACTACCCCATATTTCCCGCGAAGGACGAGAGTGCACTTAGTATGATAGTGCGTGCCAGTACGTTCTAAATGTAGGTCCTTGGCTAGGTTAGCGTCGATAATGGAATTTGCAGCGCACGGATCGATAAGGGCGCGCACTATGTGGAGCTCACCCCCCGCCGCGATTCGGACCAGGGCCGTTGGAGCGATGGCTGCGAAGGCTCGTGTGATGGTTAAAGGCGCCTCCCCTAGGCGCCCTGTTCTAAAGCCGGATGGAGTCCTCTCGGGTAGTGCGAGATCTGCGCCTTGACTACGTGCTGGATACGGGGCCGCCCTGCCAGCGGAACGTCGTGACGGACGTGTCTCCGCGCCATCCCCGCGTGGAGAGTTTGAGGTCTTCTCGTGGTTTAGGAGTGGTCGAAAACGGCGAGGTCCCGACGCAACCTGTTGAACCTTTGACGGTAGTGCGGTAATGTCCTCCCTTCTATTCACTTCTTCGTCAGCTACTTCTTCTGCCCATGTCATCGTCTTCTCCGCAATGTGGATGGATAGTGCTCCATCCGAGCTTGCTTCATCGTCATCGTCCTCGTGGATGGTTGGGGGTGCCTCGCCGGTATGTGTTGAAGTATGGTGCTGTTCGTGGCACCGGTGGCAACGATCTTCGCTGGGACATGACCTCCTCTGATGAAAGGGCGACAAGCAGTTAGTGCAGTACCGCGCGTCGATGACCACCCTTAGTCGCTCTATGTTCGACATGCCTCGATAAATTGGGCACAGCCGAATGCTGTGCGACTTCTGACACAGGCGACACGGAATGGTGAACGTGGTGCCCCGTGTCTCCGTTTTGTTGCGTTTGACGCTGAAAGCAGTCATTCTAGAATATTAAGTTGTGGATTGTTAACTTGTTACGGATGGAGATTTCCGTATGTCGGGTGGCTTATGGGTCATTCCCATATATATACATTTGGTTTTGGCTTATTCGTGCATAAATTCAGTTCACACAGCGACTGCTGTGTATTTTTTCGGTATTTACGCCATTCATCTTAGTCCCTGCACGCATATTCGTTAATCAACATCCTCAATCGAACATCTTTGCCGCCAATCTAACGTGGCATGCGGCACAGCAGTGTGGCCGGGTATCTGCTCATAGCATTATACCTATGTTCACATACAACCCTGTTTCGTCGCGGACGACTACTAGTGCTGTACAAAACTTTGTTTTTTCTGAAAGTACTCATATCACAGTATTCGGATCTCAACACCGAGTAGAATTCGTCGCAACAGGTGTTAGTACTGTACAAAAAAACTGAATTTTCGAGAGAGTACTCAAAGCTCTGTATTCGGATTCTTGGATTTAATTTGTCTTTACTGAGAAAATGAGACTTTGATATGCTCGTTGTTGTTGAAAAACCAACTAGGCCTGCCACCCAAAAAAAAATTTAATTGAACATAAAGTTTTCAGTTCGGGAATTTTGGCATTATCTTTAAGTGGGAAAATTAAACTCGGTGAAATCAAGACGGTTATGCAGCAGTTGCTAGTTGGCCTTTATTGCATCCATAGGAACAAGATTCTGCCCCTTGATATGAAGGCTGCCAATGTACTTATAAAAAAGCATGGAGCCTTGACGTCGGCATATATTTAGTATACCGAAGAATGATATAAATCTAACACCATATTACATGGTGGTACAAGCAACTTCGAAAAGTTGTACATGTTCAGGGGCTTGCTGAAAGTTAATAAACGTTCAATACGGCGTTCTGATGGTAGACGTGTAAACCCATCATTGCTCTCATCAAGCGGAAGTTGCCGCGCATAGCATTTGTAAGTCGTGTCGTCCGTGCTAACTCGGTTACGCATGGGAGCCGCCTAATTATGCTAGTGTGACTTCTAATGGCCCATACCGATTTTGACAGATCGGGTCTTCGGTACTCGTTTGTGTCAAATTCGCCATCACTAGTATTTTTATGTTATCCATACTCAAAATCACGCTATTTTTAGGAAGTTCATTCGGTTTCTTTTTTTTTTACCGCGTGCCAAATACAAATTGGTGACAATAAAGGAAATACACTAACTAAAACAACAAATTACCTAAAATTTTACGCCTTTACTTCCATAAAATATGGCCAACAACACGATAAAATCATATTTGGTTGAAAGGTACTATGTGTTAAGTAATTACATGGAACGCGACACAATAGGCACACAAGTTGTTATCTATGGCACCTCCGGTCTAATGCTACTTATGGCTTATATAAAACACAAGCCGGCATATTTAGTGCGTCCATCCAAGAAACCTTCACACATACCCGAAAAACTCATAAATGAACGTGTTATGCATCCAGGGCTCATAAGGGATGCGCAGGTGACGGGTCCAGATACTTTGCTGCTCATAAACCATCGCTCGCTCATACCAATATTTGCTAGTAAAGATCGAGTTTTGCCCGTGAAATTGCCGGGCATACAAGTAAGTAGCAATGGAATTTCGCGGTTGCAAACATGCATTATTGGACGACGTGCCACATTCATACCACTAGCCAAAAGTAAAAGTAATGATTTAGTTGTGAGCCAATTGTGTTTGGTGCATCCACCGAAAGGTGGACGTCTCATTGATCTAACAGAGACCTTGTGGAAATTATGTTTTGCACGTTTTGCACCAGATGAGGCAGCAGCTGTGAAACGTAACAACAAATACTAGGTACATCTGAAGAAAGTGGAAAAGAGCGCTTTAAATAAACAATCATGGTTCCTTTGGTTAGTCAGACATCCGTCTCTTTGGAGTATGTTGCGTGATGCCAAAGCAAAGGTGTTCTCCAAGCAATCATTATTGTCAGAGTTGGTTTGAAATACAATTCCTAAATTTATACAGTAGCTATCATGCAAGAGTAACCAAACACATCCATTGAAGGTAATATGTATGTAAACGTTGTAAAGTAACCGATGTACTATTTGGTTTTTAAAAAGACAAGTGCTTGTAGTTTATAGTAAAAGTCAGCTAAATCAAATATGTACGTGCAATATTGATGAAGATTTGACTTTGATTAGTATTGATTGATTTTATATTTTATGGATGTGTTTGGGGGTGGAGATTAGTAGGTATTAAAATTTTTTTTTTTTTTTTGCATTTGTAAGTCGTGTCGTCCGTGCTAACTCGGTTACGCATGGGAGCCGCCTAATTATGCTAGTGTGACTTCTAATGGGTAGCCCATACCGATTTTGACAGATCGGGTCCTCGGTACTCGTTTGTGTCAAATTCGCCATCACTAGTATTTTTATGTTATCCATACTCAAAATCACGCTATTTTTAGGAAGTTCATTCGGTTTCTTTTTTTTTTTACCGCGTGCCAAATACAAATTGGTGACAATAAAGGAAATACACTAACTAAAACAACAAATTACCTAAAATTTTACGCCTTTACTTCCATAAAATATGGCCAACAACACGATAAAGTCATATTTGGTTGAAAGGTACTATGTGTTAAGTAATTACATGGAACGCGACACAATAGGCACACAAGTTGTTATCTATGGCACCTCCGGTCTAATGCTACTTATGGCTTATATAAAACACAAGCCGGCATATTTAGTGCGTCCATCCAAGAAACCTTCACACATACCCGAAAAACTCATAAATGAACGTGTTATGCATCCAGGGCTCATAAGGGATGCGCAGGTGACGGGTCCAGATACTTTGCTGCTCATAAACCATCGCTCGCTCATACCAATATTTGCTAGTAAAGATCGAGTTTTGCCCGTGAAATTGCCGGGCATACAAGTAAGTAGCAATGGAATTTCGCGGTTGCAAACATGCATTATTGGACGACGTGCCACATTCATACCACTAGCCAAAAGTAAAAGTAATGATTTAGTTGTGAGCCAATTGTGTTTGGTGCATCCACCGAAAGGTGGACGTCTCATTGATCTAGCAGAGACCTTGTGGAAATTATGTTTTGCACGTTTTGCACCAGATGAGGCAGCAGCTGTGAAACGTAACAACAAATACTAGGAACATCTGAAGAAAGTGGAAAAGATCGCTTTAAATAAACAATCATGGTTCCTTTGGTTAGTCAGACATCCGTCTCTTTGGAGTATGTTGCGTGATGCCAAAGCAAAGGTGTTCTCCAAGCAATCATTATTGTCAGAGTTGGTTTGAAATACAATTCCTAAATTTATACAGTAGCTATCATGCAAGAGTAACCAAACACATCCATTGAAGGTAATATGTATGTAAACGTTGTAAAGTAACCGATGTACTATTTGGTTTTTAAAAAGACAAGTGCTTGTAGTTTATAGTAAAAGTCAGCTAAATCAAATATGTACGTGCAATATTGATGAAGATTTGACTTTGATTAGTATTGATTGATTTTATATTTTATGGATGTGTTTGGGGGTGGAGATTAGTAGGTATTAAAAATTTTTTTTTTTTTTTTTTTGTTTTTTTTTTTTTTTTTTTTTAAGTTAAATACATATCTTCTTTAAATGGTCATCTAACCGCCTGGGCGATTTTGACCGTCCAACATAGCTCGCCAGTCGTTTCTTCGTTGCGCCAACTGGCGCCAATTGGAAACACCGCGGGATCGCAAATCGGTCTCCACTTGGTCCTTCCATCGGAGTGGTGGTGTCCCTCTTCCTCTGCTTCCACCGGCGGGTGCCGATAAGAATACCTTCTGGGCTGGAGCATCTTCGCTCATTCGCACTACGTGGCCTAGCCAGCGAAGCCGCTGTGTTTTAATTCGCTGAACTATGTCGGCGTCTGCGTAAAGTTCATACAGCTCATCATTAAATCTTCTTCGGTACTCGCCGTCGCCAACGCGTAGACAACTGTGTAGACGTCCTAAACTTGTATAGAATTTGTGAGGTCTACTCTTTTCCCTTTTAAATGGTCATCTAACCCCCTGGGCGATTTTTGCCGTCCAACATAGCTCTGCAGTCGTTTCTTCGTTGCACCAACTTTATTAATTCGGTAATTGTCTCCCTCAGGAGACAACTGCCAAAACACGCCCGAAACTATCGGGAGAGGCATCAAAAGACGGGTCTCGACCTCGGCAACAATAATGCGGAAGCGGACCGTCGAGATCTCGCTTCAGTGCAGAAATATTTGCAATTAAAGTTGAAAAGTTTCTGTCATTTTTTGTGTGGTTATTATAATCACAGATTAGGGTGTACCGAAAAGTGCAAAAAGGTATGTTCTGTGGACCGCGTAGCCGGTGTTGGACCGGCTAAGGGTTATTTTTTTGAAGCGCGGCCGAAGGCCGCCTACGCAGAACGGAGTTCCGCACATAAATACCTTGGATCACGCCCTCCATTTGGGATTGGACAGCATCATTTTGGGGTTTTTTCGAATAACATTTCACTGAAACAAAAATTGAACTGATTGGACTGTGTTGGTCAGTTATGCCTAATGCATTATCCTTTAATTTAAATGAACGAAGATACTGGGTTTTTTATTCATGTGTCTCATACTATTTTTATCTTTCGTTCTGCCTACGATGCCTAGTCGCGTGAATGCCTCTTTTTTAATGATTTCTATGTCTAGATAGTTTTGGCTAATATCTCGACTTCATGTGTCAGATAGCTGTCTGCTTTGCCGTACATTTTACCCACGTTATGATATGTTTGGTGGGACGGATGGGTTCGCCCATCTTCGTTAGGTCTTTCTAGTTGTCCTCGTTATGGGCTAACGAGTGAACTCTGGTATTTGGTTCCAGGGGTGGTGTTCGGTTGATGCCACGGAGGTTTTCATTTTGGGTCCAGGGTTTGCGGAACTCCCTACTTTAAGGTAACACTCGAGTGAGTTGGACGTGGAAGTAGGGAGAGGGAGAAGTGGAATACTACTACTTCGCTCCGTCTTCCCCGCTGGGGGGCAACAGAACCAATTTCGTAATTGGTCTGGTCGTTCGGCCTCTGGCTGTGTCGAGTTCGACGACTCGAACTCGATTATCCGTACCAGGATGTAGTTTGGCGATTCTTCCCAATCTCCATTCGTTGGGAGGCAAGTTGTCTTCCTTGATGACGACTAGGTCCCCTTGCTTCAAGTTCGACTGTGGATGTTTCCACTTGGCACGTTTCTGAAGTTCGGTGAGATATTCGGATTTCCACCGCTTGCAAAACGCCTGATGCAAGGCTTTCAACTTTTCCCAGCGGTTGACGAGTGAGGCACGATTCTCGCTGACGTCGATCTCTGGTGGGGCGAATAAATGCCCGCCAATGAGGAAATGTCCTGGAGTGAGTGGCTCCAAGTTAGACGGATCACTGGAGGAGGGGCTTAATGGTCGAGAGTTGAGGCACGACTCAATTCGACAAAGTAGGGTGCTGAACTCTTCAAGAGTAAATTTGTGATCCAACGCGATCCTCTTGAAGTGATGCTTGAAACTTTTGACCCCTGCTTCCCATAATCCGCCCATGTGAGGAGCGCCTGCTGGGATGAAATGCCATGCCAGGGTTTGCTGGCTGTATTTGGATAGGGTTTGGTTGCGGGTGTCCGCTAGAAAGGTGCTCCGACAAAGTTAGTTCCGTTGTCGGAGTAGATGTTCTTCGGACATCCCCGTCTAGCAACGAACCTATCGAAGGCTGCCAGAAACGAGGCGGTACTCAGGTCGCTAGTGGCCTCTAAATGAATAGCCTTGGTAGAAAAGCACACAAAGAGGCAAACTTAGCCCTTTGAAAGTCGACATCCTCTACCGCTGTAGGATTTGATGTCGAAAGGACCAGCAAAATCCACGCCGGCATTCGTAAATGCTCGGGAAAAAGTGGTCCGTTCCGGCGGAAGGTTCCCCATAAGTTGGGTTTGGGAGCGCTTCCGGTAAATAGTGCACACCTTGCAATTGTGGATGATGGAACGGATAAGATTTTTTACCCTCGGTATCCAGTACTGCGTGCGTATGAGACGCAACATTAGCTGGTTTTCGCCGTGAAGGGCTATCTGGTGGACAAACTGGACGAAAAGACGAGTGAACCGACAAGCGTAGGGGAGGATGATCGGGTGGCGTTCGTTGTAGGCGAGGTCATGTTAAAATGTTATGGTTGTCGACGAAGGGGTTGAGGGTAAGGACGTCACTTTTTGTCCCGATGGGTTTCCCGGATTTTATGTTTACCAATTCTTCAGGGTAAGGTTTCCTTTGATAAATTTCTATTAGACGTCGAGTCGTTGCCTTAATTTCGTCTGGCGAAATGGGGTACGACTGCGCTTTGAACGAAGATTTGGTTCTGGGATTAGTTCTTTGAGAGAACCTCATAACATACGATATAACTCTCAAAGCCCTTGCAAAATCGCAAAATCTATCGAGGATGTCCTCTGTATCGTTTACTTGCGTAGTTGCGTGAATGTGTATCCTTTTTCCTTCGATGTTTGTCCCATATTCCTTTTCTTGGGTAGGCCATTTTGTCTTGTCTTCTTGTAACCAAGAAGGTCCCTGCCACCACAGAGCATTGTCGACTAAATCCTTCGCTGAAAGTCCTCTGCTGGCCAAATCTGCTGGATTGTAGGCGGACTCGACATGATGCCAAGCTTTGTTTCCAACTTTCTCTACGATTTTCGTTATTCGGTGAGCGACGAAGGTCGACCAGGCGCAGGGGGGTTTTTTGATCCATGCTAGAACAATCGTTGAGTCTGTCCATAGATTTGTGTTGAAATTTCCTAAGTTCAGATTTTCGCGCACGGATTCTATTGTTTCGGCCAACAAGACAGCCCCGCATATCTCAAGTCGTTGTAATGAAATTGTTTTCACGGGCGCTACTCTTGTTTACGCCATTAAAAGATTGACGTGTATCTGATCCTTTACCTTTGCTCGTAGGTAGACTGTAGCTCCATAAGCCTTCTCCGAAGCGTCGCAAAACCCATGTATTTCCACGTCGTTAGCTGGTGTAAAATATACCCATCGTGGTATTCGTATGTGATCAATTGCGGGGTAATCCCGCATAAAGGTTTGCCATCGTTCCAAGGTAGTTGCCGACACTGGCTCGTCCCAGTCTGTCCCCTCCAGCCATATGTTTTGCATTATGATTTTTGCCACGATGATGATTGGGGCCAGCCAACCAAGGGGGTCGAAAAGTTTGGCGATAGCTGAAAGTATTGCCCTTTTTGTTAAAATATTTTGATTCTCGATTGGTTTCGCTATGAAGTAGAAACAGTCAGAATGGGCGTTCCAGCGTATGCCTAGGGTTTTTACAGTACTGGAGTCTTCGAACTCCAGAAAATCTTCATTTAGCAGATGTTGTTTGGGTAACCCCTTGAGTATTTTACTGCAATTCGAAGTCCATTTTCGAAGCGGAAATCCTGCTGACTGCAGTGCTTGCGTGATTTCATCTCGGGCTTTAATCGCAGAATCGATGCTGTGACCTCCTGCCAAGACGTCGTCGACGTACATACTGGTCCGCAGAATGTTTGCAGCTATGGGTAACGAAGGCTCCACGTCATCTGCTAGTTGGTGCAGTGTCCTTATCGCCAGATATGGGGCACAACTCACACCAAAGGTTACCGTCTTCAGCTCGTAGACGCTGATCGGATCCTTCGTATTAGTACGAAAGACGATTCTTTGGTATCTTGTATGATTGGACTCTACCCATATCTGTCGGTAAATTTTTTCTATGTCGCTGTTGAAAACATATTTGTAGAAACGCCAGCGCAGTAGTAGAATTGTTAAATCGGCCTGGAGAACGGGGCCTGTATGTAACACGTCGTTCAAGCTTGTGCCATTGGAGGTAGGACATGACGCATTAAATACCACTCGGACTTTGGTGGTGGTACTTTCTTCCTTTATAACTGCATGATGGGGCAAGAAGTAGCACTCAGTAGATTGAGGTGGTATGAGCGTAGCAGCTTTTGACATGTGTCCTAATGTCTCATATTCCGATACTACCCTATTGTACTCTCTCTGTAGGGCCGGTGTCTTTGATAAGCGCGTCTCATTCCGGTAGAATTGAGAGCAAACGCCCTTAAGGGACGCCCCTAAGCAGACATTGTTAGGAAAATCCTGTTTGAAGGGGAGGGCGACTGTATATTTTCCGTCGGAGTTTCTGGTCGTTGTGGCCTTGAAGAGTGCCTCGCAATAGGCATTATCTTCGTTAAAGGCCCTTTTCTTTGGTACATTTTCCAATTCCCAGAAGGAAGTTAACTGTTTGTTAAGGGCTATCTCATTGAAAAATGATACCCGCGTATTGGTAGGGTGATGTGCGTCCGCACGACCGGTTATAATCCAACCGAGGACGGTTTCTTGGGCGAGAAGCGTATTTAGAACATTCTTCCGTAAACCGCCCAGTATAATTTGAGGGTAAATGTCGCCTCCTAGGATGAGGTCAACTGGTTCATTAATGAAGAACCTTTTATCCGCCAGGATTAAGTCAGGGAATGCTTGACGCGTCATTGCTCTTACCTGACAAGTCGGAAGCTCCCCTGTAAGTTGTGGTAGGACCAGGACAACTGTGTCAATGCGCACTAAGGGGTCTGTGAGGGAACCTAATTGGATGTGACACGACTCTTTAACCTGCGCTGATGGCGTATTATTGATGCCCGAAACTTGGACATGCATGCGTTTCGATTGCAGGTTTATTCTTTTTTTTAGCCTTTCTGTTATGAAAGAGCACTCCGAGCCGGAGTCAATCAGAGTTTTGGCCGAGACATTGACTCCAATAATACCCCCTTAGTTGTATTTGCGTGACAAGATGAAACATTACTTACATCTTCCTTTCTGTTTGCAGATTCCAGCCTTTCCCTAGCCTGCTGTGAGGTTGAAGGTCGGTCATCGGTGGTGTTTTGACGCCACCTCTGGGTCGTTGCTTTTGGCTGAGCTGTTGCCAGGTGGAGCAAGGTGTTGTGCCTTGCTTGACATGAGCTACAGTTAAATGAACTAGTGCATCGTGTCACAGTATGTCCAGCCGACAGGCAGTTCAAGCAACAACTGTTGTTCTTGATGAAGGCTATTCTATCTGCAATGGTTAGCCCTCGGAATTTTTGGCAATTTCGTAGTTTGTGCTCTTTACTGCTGCACATTTTACACGATGCTTTTGGGACGCTGGCTTGGTATACTCCAAGTTTCGCAGGCGTTTCCCTTGTGTTGTTTTGATTCTTGGGTGCCTTAAATGCTTTGCTACCCGTGAGGTCAGAAACAGTTTCCAACGTTTGGAAACGGTTGGAAAGGAACTTGTCCATGTCTTCCCATTTCGGTATTTCTGTTTTGTTTTCTATGGTTTGCTCCCATACGGCCAGAGTACATTCAGGAAGTTTTGTAGAACATAGATACGTGATAATTGCATCCCAGTTGGATATGTCAATTTGATGACACTGAAGTGCCGAGATGCAATTATTTATGTCGCGTTGAAGCTTTTTGATTGCTGTTCCGCATTCATGTTCGACTGACGTCAAACTAAATAGGGATTTCAATTGCGTATTAACAAGGATACGCCTATTCTCATACCTGTCGCTTAAATTTTTCCAGGCTGTGGTAAAACCTTCGTTGGTTAGGGGGCACCTTCGCACAATTTCCTTCGCTTCCCCTTGTGTCTTCTGATTGAGGTGGTATAGTTTTTCAACCGGAGTAAGGCGTTTATTTAATATGTATATGGCCGTGAACATGTCCCTAAAGGTTGGCCAGGATAGGTAGTCGCCCTTAAACACATCGGTGTCACAAGGTGGAAGTCGAATGTTTTGTTCACGGCTGGAAGTTTCAGAGACTGTAGCTGTTGGTGTTGCTTGCACTGTTAGCTTTTCAATTTCAGCATCAATTGCAGCCATGCCTTTAGCGTAACATGCGAAGCAAGTCTTATTTTTCTGTCTCAAGGACATCAGATTTTCCTTGGACAGGTCTGGTGAGCTCAGAAGACTTTCATAGGCAGCTTTTGTCTTCTTCCACAATGATTTTAGCTCCTCTTGCTGTATCGCAAGGGTGTGCTTATCTTGGTCTTGAGGGCCGAAGTCTTGATCAAACTCTTTTATACAATCTGAAAGTCGTATATATGTTTCCATTTTTTTTTATGATTTTAAAAATTTTGATTCTTTACAGTGGAACAATAGCCGACTGTAATGACTCGGGGATGTAAAATGCTTTGAATATAAGCGTAATTACCGAAAAGTGACACAGATAGAAATTCTTCTGAAGATTTAATGTGTCGTGGAATGGTATGTGTGACACAGATAGAAATCTGGTCAGGGATTTAATGTGTCTTTTATTAAAGTGAAAATGAAAGTGTCAAACGCCGAATAGCCAAAACCAAGGTGCTTGAAATCAAATGAACGCAATAAATACAGTGTAAGTACGTTTAAGTCGATTATTTATTAAAATGATATACTGATAAACAAAGTATGTAGATATATCTTTCAAACTAAGTAAATTAATGACCACTAGCCACCCAACGCAAGTGATAATTTTGTAGTGGCACGTATTATGTACGGTTTACGACAGTATTTTACTGAGTGAATATTGTGGTATTTATTTGCAAATGCATCAACCAAGTGGAAGTGTAAATTGTTGTTGAAAATCAACAAACAAAGGAAATTTATATTATAAAGAATAGAGACTGTACAGTGCTGTGGTAATGTGTTAAAAAATAAAAAAAAACAAAAGACGTTGAGCCACTGCCTGTCTGCCTTGAGCTGTGTCGAGGAGCCCTTACCACTGGAGGGGGGAACTTCTCTATAGTCAAAAGGCGCTAAATGTGTTTTTCAAACACAGTGACCCTCCACTTGCTCTGATCTACAAATCTATATCACACTTTCACTCGTGGTACGTTAATGCGTACTTAAAAAATTGTGCACTAAAATCAACCACTTACCTTGATGAAATTTAGAGGTTTAATATGTGCGAATAATGTGATGATTAATGTGCGATTATTTGAATGGACTGTATGATGTGATGTATGCGATGTGTTGCTGATGATGTGATATGTGATGATGTAAATGGACTGTATGATGTGATGTATGCGAAGTGTTGCTGAAGATGTGATGTGTGATATGACTGTCTCTGTCTGCTTGTTGCTGTCACTCGCTATTATGGCTTTTTGTGAATATTGGCTGATTTCGTTATTTTCTTGTTGGTGTTAAATTAAAATAAGTTGGCGCTGGTATTATAATGGAAAATATTTCTAGAGAACTCTCCGATATTGGCTTTCCTGGCGAGATGGACCAAATGTTACGATGACTTGATACTTGGTATGGCGATACCAAGTTTTAAGTGCTCGTAATAAGGTGCAAGAAAGAAGGAAATAAAGAACTCGTTAGTTCAGATATATAATAACAATGTTTATTGTAATGAAAGTGCCGGAATTAAACAATTAGGGAAATTATTTAAAAATTGGCATAGAATTAAAACGCAAATATATGTATCGGAAAAGGGCTTACCTTCGGTGACTTGGCTGCTGGCTGTTTCTTCGGCGGTCGAAAAAGAAGTGAGAAAGCAAAAATTAATAAATTAGGTCGTACCCACCGCCGAATCCTGGCTCTCGCTATTATCCGGCGGGGTAAACGGTTATCGGTTTTAACCGAGATAAATTTTAAGAAAAGCTTTGGACATTAGGGTGTGCTTTAATATTTAGGCTTGTGGCCTAAACAATAATTGTATATAATTTTGAGCAGTAATTTATCTTAAGTAATCTTAATAAACTAAACTAATTTAGCGTTGACGGTCGCTTAAGTTAATTAAAAAAAGAATGAAGAACTTGTTTGACGTAACTTTTATTTAAACAGCTCCTTATAGAATTCCAGAATGCAGCATTGAGGCACTTAGTGGATAGGCTTCAGAGAACGCCGCTCACACAGGAAGCATACTGGAGAGAGCTTAATACAATATATAACATAGCGGCAAATAATGGATACAAGAAAGCACTTGTGGATAAACTCAGAAGTAGCCATGGAACACAAAAAAGAGTAAACGTAGAGGAAAATCCAATGGTTTGGACGGCAATGACATACACTGGAAAAGCGACGTACAAATTAGCAAAGTTCTTTAAAAGATATAACATCAACACAGCATTCAGAACATCTAACAACGTCGGACAAAAACTAAGAACCGACACTAATTCTGATGACCCATTCAACAGACACGGAGTGTATAGGCTTACTTGTGAATGTCAATACAGCTACACAGGACAAACAGGAAGAAAAATAAGCACAAGATTCCGAGAGCATATCAGGGACTACAACAAAAAAACACGAAAACCCACCATAATACCAGAATCTAATTTCGCGAACCACATGTTTGAGAACAACTGCACCCCAGCTAACATAAAAACAACGGCTCGAATACTTCACGTGCAAGGAAAAGGCCGGCGGCTGAATGTACTTGAGAACATGGAGATATACAAGTTAAAAACATTTGACGGCAGGATCATAAACGAACAAACCAACACTATCTCTGACGAAATATTTGAACCCTTAAAACTAGTTTACAAAAAACAGCACAAGCCAGCAGGTACAGCAACCAAACACGTAACAATGAACAAGCAAAAACGAAATATGAACCAAACTGCAAAAATCACCGATTTCTACCTACATCAACCTACCGCTTAGCTAACAAGCGGTATGCCTACATACCTACAAAAACAACCCTTGGGACAGATAGCAATTCAGACGTATCAATACCGCGCACACACACACGCATATTAACGTTACCTACCACGAACACATAGATTGACATTACCTGCCACAGCACTCACGGACTATAAAACAACGCAGCGGATAGACACAGACCAGAACGAAACTAGGCATTGAAAATGGCAGAACGCCGAAACCGGTTTGTCACAAAACCAAACTTGACAAGGGATGACGGAAAATCGTTCCAACAAAAATCAATTCCAGACTCTTATAGCATTGATGAAAAATAGCCTAGTCGATGTTATAAAGGTGTATGTAGGCAAAATTAAATTGTTTGAACGCTCAGATTTTGTGAATATCAACTTCTCATAAAGATAGTAGGGCATCTTAGTTGTAATGAGCCGATAAAGAAAAATACAGGTTCTTGCCCTAAGGTAGTTTTGGATTTCGCATCCAAGTAAACTCGTTCGCCATTTTGAAATATGATCAAACTTCTTTAAGCCGTACACATATCGAGTTATATGGTTAAATGTTACATCTATTTTTTGTGCCGATACCAAGTCCAGCTTATTATAGATTAGCTCAGAGTACGTGATAATCGGCATTACAACTTGGATAGCCAGCTTCCGAATGCCTATAGGGGTAAATTCAGCTGTTTGGTAAAGGTTTCTCAGCGTAACCTAAACTTTAGAAACGACAGAGTTTATATGATCTACGCAAGTTAAACTCGAATTAATAACGAACCCCAGATTGATTATTTTGTTGACATATTTTAAAGGTGCATTTCCAATAACTATTTGGGGTAAGACCATATCAAGCTTCTTCTTGGTGATGGGTTAGACAAAATGCTTTCCGGAGTTAAGGCAAAGACCGTGCTATTAGCCCATTCCCCAATATAGTATAAATCAAGGCTAAGTTGTCGTGGCAATAGGCCTAGGTTTTGAAAGGAATGTCATGAATATAGCTGAATGTCATCCACATAAGTTTGCATTACTGCATAGTGACACACACCAAAGATATCATTTATGAATAGACTGAATAACAAAGGACCTAGAATCGAGCCTTGTGGAACGCCTGCGGTACACTTTCCAAGTTTCGAAATTTGTCCACCTACCCTGACACATTGATATCAGTCTGTAAGGTAGCTTTTCAAAAGCTATACAGATTTTACATGAAACCCAAAGAAAAATTCAAGCGTCTGACATAAGATAAGTGTGGTTTACTGTATCAAATGCCTTAGAAAAATCAAGTAAACAAAGCTATGTCAGTCGGTTTTCGTCAAAAGGCATCAAGAATTTTTAGCATGGCCGTCGTCCAGCTATGTTTTGCCCTAACCCAGATTGTAATGAAGAAATGAGATTATGCCTATGAATATGCGCATTAATTTGATATGCTAACAGTGACTCAAAAACCTTGGAGGGCTCTGGCAGAATCCTAATGCCCGGAAAATCACCAGAGGGGTTACTCTGTATCGCGATGCGAAAGAAAAATGTTTGGCATTTGCTGTAATGACACGGCTATCGCAACCTGAAATTGACATTTTCGCATTTGCCTTTTCCCTTTCGACTCCCTGCACTCTGTTTCGTGAAAGCAAATGTCAAATGCTTTAAAAATTCGAATTTTCTTTGCTACAACGAAAAGCAGTCGCACCGCCAAAAAATTCAAGTTTTTACAACAAATAAGTAATTTTAATTATGGTTTATGTTTGTTTATGTACATACTAAGAATATTTGTATATTTTAAGGGGAAAATCAAAAATGAAATATACGCAACAGAAGGAGTTTGAAATTCTCCTTGAACTTATGAAAGGACGTCCCGATTTATCCAAAGGATTATTTAAAGCTTCAAATGGCAGTAACGTTTCAACAAATTTATGGAAAAAGTTATCTTGGTAATTTCTTCCTTAGGAGACAACTACTAAAACACGTCCAAAAATATCGGGAGAGGTATCAAAATGCGTGTTTTTACCTTGGTATCAATAAACCGAAAGCGGAAAAGAAATTTTTTTTTTCAGTGAAAAGTTATTGGCAAAAAACCAAAATAAGAAGCGGTTCCGATCCCAAAGCGGGGCCTGATCCATGGTATTTATGTGAAGAACACCTTTCTGCGTAGGCGGCCTTCGGGCGCGCTTCAAAAATATAACCCTTAGCCGGTATAACACGGGCTACGCGATCCCCAGTATTTCTGCAAAAAAATCTTTTCTGCACATTTCGGAACGCCCAATATGAGTGATTACAACAACCAAATGAAAATGACAGAAAACTTTCAACTTTGATTCCAAATATCTTTTGACGGAAATATATAATCGAGTTTCCGCTTTCGGTTATTGATACCGAGGTCAAAACACGTATTTTAATATCTTTCCCGATACTTTTGGACCTATTGTAGCAGTTACGTACGGTCGTTTAGAATTACCGTAATTTTCTAATTTTTTCGGAACCGCGTCTTCTTTTGGTTTTTTGCCAATAACTTTTCACTGAAACAAAAATCGAAAATCCGCTTTCGGATTGTTGATACCGAGGTCAAAACGCGTCGTTTGATACCTCTCATTTGTGGATGTGTTTTAGCAGTTGTCTCCTAAAGAAAACAATTACCAAGATAACTTATTCCATTCATTTGTTGAAACGTTACTGCCATTTGAAGCTTTTAATAATCCTTTCGTGTGTTTTAGCAGTTGCCTCCTAAAGGAAACAATTGCCGTTATGTCGCAGCTGGTCCACCAAAGGTACTTTCCATATGTGATATTCCTTTTGAAAAGTGATCGTTGAGAAAAGTTAGTCGGAGTTCTCTGCGGGATTTCTAAAAGGTGTTAATAATCACGGCACGCATTGCTAACCATTAAGCTAACAACACGCTGATTTTGATGTCATCTAAACTCCTAGTTCTATTCTTCCTTACCATATGCATGAACCACTTCCGCCATTTGACAGTTAGTAGTGTGATCATGATGGATTTTTTTTGACAGATCTGTTTTATTATCATAGGCAGAACCGCCTTACCGCGTGCTCTCGGTTTTGTTATTGCTTTTTTATACCAACAATTTTTGTTGATTTACGGCCTGTACATTTACAAGTATTCATGAGCTCAAGGCCAAGAATAATTTTTCACTTTTTTGAATATTTATACCTAGTAGTGCTACGCACACAAGTTATATTAACTTCAGTAGCCTAACGGCAGTACGTAACGGCATAAACGGATCGAGATAGATATTGACTTATACATATCAAAATGTTCAGGACGAAAAGAGAAATTGATTAAACCATGTCCGTCCGTCCGTCCGTCTGTGAACACGATAACTTGAGTAAATTTTGAGATATCTTAATGAAATTTGGTTCCTTGGCACTCATCTCCGAGCGCTATTTAAAATGGGCGAAATCGGACGATAGCCACGCCCACTTTTTATATATAGAATATTTTCGAAAACACAAAAAAAGTGATTACTCAGTACATAATACACCTAATAAGGATAAAATTTAGTGAATACATTGAGATTGAGGGATAAAATAAATTTTTCAAGCAATTTTTGAAAATGGGTGTGGCACCGCCCACTTTTGATTAAGTCAAATTTAGAAATAATTTTAATCATGTATACAAAAACCGTTCAAGATATCGAAAGGAAACTCAGCACGCAGGTTTCCAGGTATGCAAGGAATGTTCCAGGAAAAAATGGCAGAATCGGTTAAGGTCTACGCCCACTTTTATATGAAAGATTTTATAGAGGATCGTGGATATATTAAATAGGCAATAACTTTGGGTAAAATAGCTTTACATCATTTATATTTCACTTTTAAAGTTTCCGTAAACAAAGAAATCCAAAAACTTTTATAGTGGACTATTCCACAAAACTGTTTATGCCATAACTCCGCCAAAAATTGATTTGTCGAAACGAAATTTGGTGATAATGTTCTATATATAAAGGCCAAATTGGTTAATGTCCACGCCCAATTTTTTAACATAGTTCTGAAAAGTTTTTTTTGTAATATTTAAAAAGCGATATTTCTACAACTAAGCAAGTTATATCAATCAGATTTTGCACACATAATAAGCTTTTTAAGAAAAACTCGGCCGCAAGAAAATGTTGTCAATTTCGAAGAAGTAGGCGTGGCGCCGCCCACTTTTCAGCATAAAATTTCTGCTATTTTTAAAGGCAATCGCTTATAATTCAATATTGATATTTCAATGAAAATTGGTCAGCTGCTTCTCAGTAGTATGTATTATACTCCTGCCAAAAATTAGCCAAATCGGGAAACACACAAGCAAAATGTTCGGGCACGTAGTTAAGAGCCCACTGCAAAAGCGAAGTTATATCTCTTTTTTGATAATCATACCTTTCATAAACATTTTATGAAGGAAGGAAGTCTAAGAAGAAGAAGAGAAAATTTCACTAAAATGATCAGCACGATGAGCGGAGTCGATTTAGCCATACCCGTCTGTCTATTTGAACGCAAACTAGTATCTCAGTTTTACAAAAGAATGCTGAAATTCGTTGTTTGCCGACGTTGTTTTGACGTTTTAATACATAGAACACAACTATATATAAAATGTCATTAACTTGAACCAAATAAACTCCTAACTATACCGAACTGCAGTTCTATTTAACCTGGGGGCTTTTCCAAAAGCTATATACAGAATGTGTCGTGCCCAGCGAACTCCTGAACCATCGTGAAAGTTCAAGAGCAAAACAAAACACAAAATATGTGGGCGTGTTGTACCCAGTGAACCCAAGTATATACGAGTATTATTTCATAAAGATCGGTTGAGTTCTTTGGCGCCTATAAAAGACACACATTTTTTATATCTATTTTTGTTACGCACACAAGGTATACTTATTACTCATTCGGCATAAACGAATCGATATATATATATTTATTAATGTATATCAAAACGTTCGGGATGAAAAGTAAAATATACGGGCAAGTAGTTAATACCCCACTGCAAAAGCGAAGTTGTATATCTTTTTGGATTTTCATATACCTTTCATGAACATGAAATGTTTATACCTTTGAGAAGAAAAAAAAATTGTCCCATCAAAAAGTATACTGAAATGATCAGGAGGATGAGCTGAGTCGATGTAGCCATGTTCGTCTCTACGAACAGAAATTATTAAAATAGACCTGCGTAAATTGGGATGCCATAATAGATCACTATTAGGCGCGAACTTAGACTTCCTTACTTGTTATTTATAAGATTGCCTACATGGTAGTAGAAAAAGTTTAAAACCTTTATAGGTCATAACTTCACAACAAATTACACAGCTGGATATTTAATGTTCGGTTTCACCCGAATTTAGACTTCCTTACTGGTTTTTTAAATTGCTGTTCAGATTGGCTAGCTTGCCTACCTCAGGATTAATTTGCGTATGAGATCGAAGCGGTATCCCCATGACACAGCACATCACAACTGAAGCACTTGAACTTAGGTGCGGGGGAATAGAAAATTACGTGTATCACTCTTTGTGTTAGTTGTGGATTTCTCATTTCTCATTCTTTATTGCATAATTTCTTTTTTATATACTACCTAGATATAATATTTTGACCTACTTAGTTCTACAATGCTGCCTACGCTAAATTGTATTCTACTAAAACTGCTAACTTATAATTTGGCATTAATGTCAGCGATACTGTTTCGACAGCAATTAAATATGCTGACACCAATGCAGTTTTTCGAAACTTAAGACCTTGCCACTGGATATGACGCAATTATTATTCAGGTATTTTGTCTGTTCTTCCATGACACCAACTAACTCTTTACCAACTGTTATCGTTGCTGTTGTTACGGCGCTTCGCCCTTTCTAATGGGCCGGTATGATTCTCCCGTATTTGGCGGCTTTCCATGTTGTAGGAAGGCGTTGGGCCGATTAAGTTTGAGGGACATTGACGGTAACTGGTGTTACATTCTTTCTATATTTCTGCGTCCGGCAGATGGCTCGACTCTTGGCCCTATCAGCAGGGGGATGCATTAGAAATTGTCGGCAAAAGCAGTTCGTGCATTAGCTAGGGTCTGATTTTACATTATCTCCAAAGTCTTGACTTTATACCAAAGTTTGCCTATACCGCCTGACACGATGCATCTCTCGAGGCGTTGTTTCCTTTAGTCAGGTTGCGTTAGTCGACAGTCCTTTAGATGTCTGTGTTCAGATCTTTTATATGAGAGCGTGCAGAATTGATAAGTCGCACTTGGTCATCTGCTTTCGCCAGGCCCACTATTTTTGCGGAGACACTGCGTCGAATTTCAGGTATTCTTCCTACAGGAATAAAGTCGTCTGAGGGCGAATCGATAATCTGGCGAATTTCTGGTTCTGGACGTACATCCGTCGGAATAGGTAAGATAGCAAAGTAAAGTAAAGTACGGCGTGAAGTCAGTAGGTCGCTCGATAGGAGATGGAAGACAAATTTGCAGTTATTTTTATTTAAAAGTTTGTATATGGCTTTCTCTAAGGATTTTTTTTAAAAATGTCTTTCAATATGCATTAGAGTGGGTTGATTTGTAGGGAGGAAAAAAAGTTAAAAATCGCCATAGCGGAAACTTTTCTAAGGGTCATTTTAAGCAAATTTGCTGAAGAAACTATAGGTATAAAGTTGGCTTCGTTGAAGTTTCATAGTTAGGTAATGAAAATTTTTGTATGCGACCTATCACGCTGTGTGACAGTGAGCATTAACTTTTTACGGGACATACCTTAAGTTGCAGTTCTAATCAAGCACACAAAAACTACACAGCGAGAATTTCAAATACATGGTCAACATCTGGAAATAGGGGGCAAAACCGCCTTTTTAATTGTTTGAAGGATATATCTGAAACTTTAACAGGTCGATGTCTGTACATTGCAGATATTCCAAAAAAATTGATACGGTCAATCATTATTAAGCCAATAGAATCCAAATCAACCGTTTTTAGAATTTTGTCCGTCTGTCTGTCTAAATGTTTGTGGTCGCATCACTCGAAAACTGCTGAATGGAATTAAATGAATCTTTCGTCATTTATTAGTAGCCGTTCAACTTAAAATTTAAGGTATCCATTATTTCAATAACTTGACGGGTTTCTGAGTTATCGACCAATAAGTGGACCAGGGGTGACCAAAAATGTGTAAGTACAATATGGGTATGAAACGAAAGGTGCTTACGAGTGCTTTCATAATCAATGTGATAAATTTCAATATCTCGTTCCTTCGCTGAATTCGATGCACAAAAAAAAAGATATTTGAGCAAACTCAACGCCATTAGTAAGAGAAAGACTTCTTCTTTAAGATGCTATGTGTGCTTTTTAAAAAAAAAAATCTGTCGTTTATATATAACCTCAAAAATAGGCAAAAACGGTGTTTTTTGCACATCTAGGTTAGGATATCTCAAAATCCTGACGTGATAGAGCAATTCTGCGCCCAGATTTGAATTCAGCGCATCGAAAACCTTAAGGGGAAAGTATGGTCTGGCTTATGGTCCAAAAAATCGGTCTCATTTTGTCGGCCTGTGGTATCTTATACCAGAAGCATATGCTAATTTCCTACGAAGCTATGCATTTAAATTAATTAGTTTTAAGCTGAATCTGTAAATCCAGTCAGTAAGTTCCATTGTCCTAATAATATAAACTAGTATACCCCGTGGTCGAAATTCGACCACCTTAATTTAGTTTAGGTTATTAAATCCTCTGTACGGTATGATTCTCCCGGCACTGCCTAGCGGCCGAAATTTTTGTTACTGAAATTAATTAGATATAGTTGAGTAATTTAGGGCCGCTTTCATAAAAGTCGGTTCACACTAAACGGCGGGTAAAATGACAGCTAACCGAAAAAATCAGTCCATTAAAGAACGCTAAACATTAATAGGAGATGGCAAAAACAGTCCTTAGGAATGTTTGAAAGTCCACAATCAGAGCCACCACTCCTTTCAGATTCGGCAATATTTCAATAAAAACACTTGGATTTGATGGACATATACCAACAACCTAGTTAGACTTATAATATATATGTATAATGATTACTTTGACTCAATATGCTCAGTGAGTGAAAATATGTCCACCGTTTAGACATGGTTGCCATATTTTAATTTTTCGGTTATTAGTATACAGGCAGTGGCTTTTGTAATCCATTTACCGGGAGAAAATTACAAATTCAATTTAGCAATTCCGACTCAACGACGCACCTTCCTATTTTGACTCTGCTTTCTTTTTGATCTGAAATTTTGAATTATAAGGCGGTCATGGCTGACTTGGAATCTCGTTTTAATATTTGAGTTTTATGAACAGTAAAAATTTACATTTTATTATAAACACTTAGGTTTTTCAGGATTTTAGTATGCATCTAAATACCTGACCGAAAATGTAGGAATTATAGAATTTTATAAAAGAAAAGTACAAGTTTGACTGCGCATAAAAAAATAAAAAAAATTTGAATTATATTAACGGGGGGCGACTGTGGGTGTTTTTGAACCTCATTTTTAGAATGGAGTAAAAACTTTAATTTTGAACTATTGTTTGAAATAAAACCTGCGAGATATGTTGAAAACAAATATTTTATGATGCATCTAAATAACCGACCGAAAATAGTGGCCATGAATACCTTTGAATCTCATTTTCCTTATAGGGTTTTATCAAAAAATAGAAGGTTGATTGCGTTTTTAAAAAAAATTTTAATTTTGAATTATGTGAACTGCAGCGACTATGGGTGTTTTTGAACCTCATTTTTATAATGGAGTAAAAACTTTAATTTTGAACTATTGTGTGAAATAAAACCTGGGAGATATGTTGAAAACAAATATTTTACGATGCATCTAAATAACCGACCGAAAATAGTGGCCATGAATACCTTTGAATCTCATTTTCATGATAGAATTTTACAGAAAATTAGAAGTTTGATTACGTTTTTAAAAAAAAATTTAATTTTGAATTATGTGAACAACAGCGACTTTGGATGCTTTTGAATCTCATTTTTATAACTCGCTTTTGATTTATTAATAGGTCTACTAAAATCTAAGTAAGACCTAGCGACTATGTCTTCGGTTCGGACCTTTTTCGGCCTAAACGAAAAGGGCAAACAGTCATACGGGCAGGCCAGAGCTCAGGGTTGAGCATCTTATCACACCCAAATTCGAGAACACCAAGTTTGAATGTAATTCGCTTCAATGATTTAACGGCAGTGCCTTTCCTAATAAGCGCGTGACAAGAAATCAACTCTCTTCGTATCCCAGAATATTTAGTGACCTATTCGATAATATTGTCCTTTGTAACGGATGTCAAAAACGACGCAATATGAAGCCACTTAGTCTTAGCAAATCTAAGCTCAGTGCTTACATTCGAACCAATAATGCGCATTTGTTTACCATCATTATTCATTGCAGCATCTACCTTCTGAAGAACATGTTGATGATTGTTGTTGACATTCGCAATGGTAACTACAGCATTAGTGCCAATAACAGCTGACGCAAAAGAAGACGGAGATGCGGCGGTATTGATGTCGGGTATATCTTTATCGGTAATTCGATTTTTACCTGATTTCTTCTTCTTCATAACTTCCACACTCTGCATCAGTAGACTCATCACTTTGCATGTCAATTAAATCAATAACAACAATGCTATCATCAACACACGTATTAGCTGGTTCAACAGATAATGTAACTTTGTTGTTGTCAATGAGAACAGATTTCTCCTCAGCAGCAACATCATTGTTAATACTGTCATTGTTAGGAGTAAGAGATTCAGCTTGGATCAGAGGTTCTGATTGCTTTGTTTCTGCATCCGATTCAAGATTTTTATTATTCGTGATTTGTTTTTCTTTTGCAACGGAGTCGTTGCTGTCGTTTTTTGCTTTTGCAGCCAAGCCACACTTATTGTTTTTCTGTTTAGAAGTTGACTGTTTAACTTTTTGTTATTCTTTGCGAGTTGATTCGCGTTCACTAGCATAGGAAGCAACAACAGTATGCATCGTCTTTTATTTCGGTGGTTAACGAGGAGATCATATTATTTTAAAGTAAATTAATGAGCGCAGAGTGTAAACTTCGTCTAATAGAGAATTCACTGTAGTAAGTATAATGGTATTTTCCGAACGTAAAGCAGCAATGTCTTTAGCAATATCGAGCAGAGATAGTTGTTGGATATTTTCACACAGCTCGGCAATGCTCTCAGCATTATTAGAGACAATGGGGGGAGCACTTGGTGGAGGAGTATGTGTCGTTGCGCGACACGCAACCGAAGAAATTTTACAAAAGAATGTTTTCTTCGAAGAGATGAGAAAATCAAGATCGGTTGACGTTTTGACACATTGCACTTCGCACACAACACCTTCGGTTTATTGCGATCAACCCTTTGTCCAGATTCGCAGGGCATTAAGAAGTGCGTTTGAAAAATTGTCATTTACTAATTATGACAAATATCGTAAACTAGTAGTCCGATTTTGAAATAAACTAGCTGTTATTTGTCCTTTTAATTACGTACGACAAAACAGGTGGTAATTCTGTACGACAAAACAGGTGCAAAAAAAAAACGCAGGGAAAGCTGGACGTCGAAAAGCTGCAATCGCAACAGACCGCCAATTATTTCGCAGATCGCCTCTCACACCTGCTCTCGGAGAGCACAATTCAACTTAGTGGAATGCATGAGCAGTGGGATCATATCTCAGGAGCACTCCGTACCGCAGCCGAAGAAGTAATTGGATTCCGGCGAACGCGAAGAAACAACTGGTATGATGATGAAGAGTGCCGCGCTGCAACGAAAAGAAAGGACGAAGCCTACAAGGCAACGCTGAGATCGAATGCAACGAGGAGTGTGTGTGAACACTACCGCGAGTTGAAGAGGGAAGCGAGGCGACTTTTTCCGGGCGAAAAAAAGAGAGGCAGAAAAGCGTGAAATAAAGGAGCTTGAGATGCTGGCCAACGGGAATAATGCCCGAAAATTCTATCAAAAAATTCGGCGAATGACAGAAGGTTTCAAACCCGGGGCAAACTCCTGTAAGAATGAGAACGGCGGCCTGGTGACCGATGTTCAGAGAACACTCAGAATATGGAGGGATCACTTCTCTGCCCTTTTAAATGGAGAAACTGAGCAAGAAACCAGAGAAGATGCCGAACCCGAGCCCACAATCGAAGATGATGGAATTGACGTTCCACAACCCGACTATAATGAGGTGCGAATAGCAATATCCCGATTGAAAAACAATAAAGCAGCTGGCGCTGATGGTTTGCCTGCTGAGCTATTTAAACACGGAGGCGAGGAGCTGGTAAGGCGCATGCATCAGCTTCTATGCAGAATTTGGTCGGATGAATGCATGCCTGAAGATTGGAATCTAAGTGTTCTCTGCCCAATCCACAAGAAGGGCGATCCTGCAAACTGCGCCAACTATCGCGGAATCAGCCTTTTGAATATCGCATATAAGGTCCTATCAAGCGTATTGTGCGAAAGACTGAAGCCTGATGTGAACAGACTGATTGGACCTTATCAGTGTGGCTTCAGACCTGGTAAATCTACCTTCGACCAGATTTTTACAATACGCCAAATCTTGGAAAAAACCCGTGAAAAAAGAATCGACACGCATCATCTCTTTGTTGATTTTAAAGCCGCTTTCGATAGCAGGAAAAGGAGCTGCCGATATGCCGCTATGTCTGATTTTGGTTTCCCCGCAAAACTTATACGGCTATGCAAAATGACCTTGAGCAACACCGCCAACTCGGTCAGAATTGGGAAGTACCTCTCCGAGCCGTTCGAAACTAAACGAGGTTTCAGAGAGGGTGACCCCCTATCGTGTGATTTCTTTAATTTAATGCTGGAGAAAATAATACAAGCTGCAGAACTTAACCGCGCTTGAACAATATTTTATAAAAGCGTGCAACTGGTGGCATATGCTGACGATATTGATATCATTGGCCTTAACAACCGCGCCGTAACTTCTGCTTACTCTAAATTAGAAAAAGAAGCGGAGAAAATGGGGTTGGTGGTGAACGAGGGCAAAACGAAGTACCTTCTGTCATCATGCAAAGAGTCAGCGCATTCGCGCCTTGGCAACCAAGCCACTGTTGGCAGCAATAATTTCGAAATAGTAAAGGACTTCGTTTACCTGGGAACCAGCATTAATACCAACAATAATGTTAGCCTAGAAATCCGACGAAGGATCACTGTTGCAAACAAATGCTACTTCGGACTCAGTAGGCAATTGAAAAGTAAAGTCCTCTCTCGACGAACGAAAATAACACTCTACAAGTCACTCATCGCACCCGTCCTGCTATATGGTGCAGAAGCGTGGACACTAACAACATCTGATCAGGCGGCTCTGGGAGTATTCGAGAGAAAGGTTCTTCGAAAGATTTGTGGACCTCTACGCGTTGGCGACGGCGAGTACCGAAGAAGATTTAATGATGAGCTGTATGAACTTTACGCAGACGCCGACATAGTTTAGCGAATTAAAACACAGCGGCTTCGCTGGCTAGGCCACGTAGTGCGAATGAGCGAAGATGCTCCAGCGATCCCGCGGTGTTTCCAATTGGCGCCAGTTGGCGGAACGAAGAAACGACAGGCGAGCTATGTTGGACGGTCAAAATCGCCCAGGCGGTTAGATGACCATTTAAAGAAGAAGAATTACAAGTTTTATTATATATCAACAACTTTGTCACTACTGTTGTTGTAAAAATCGTTTTAACTTTTCCGGCACCCCTTCCATTAATAGTGTTATAGTAGTATTTGACACTTTTCGAGCTGCTGAACTCCACTTTTCCCGAAAGTCTTTGGCATTCCTTGCTACTTTCCTTGTTGATTTAGTTTCTTTTTTGACCAATGCCCAGTATCTTTCAATTGGCTTGAGTTCTGGACAGTTACATCACATTATTTTTTGAATACCATTCCAAAGCCAATTTGCTAGAATGACAAGAAGCTGGGTCAAGCCAAAAAAAAGTGGAAACCTTAGGGAGTCTTAGGAAAGTAATTAATCTTTTTTCTAAGCATTCTGTTGCAGCTCCACAGCCCACAAGGGGTTAAACATGCGTAACGGGAGAAACATCCGATTTATATTCATTGTTTTTGTCGTTTGCCCTCGAACACACGGTAAACGTTTGCTATAGCAACAGCACACAACTGTTACTCTTTTGTCACAACGTATGCAAATATTCACATACGTTTAATATACATACATGACCAATTGTCGTTAGCTGCAGCAAATCGATCACCACCTCACTCCACTTTCTTCGTCTTCGTCATCACCACTGGTCAGCTTCGCTTTGCACACTACAATTGCTATTGTGGTAACCGCAAATCCAAAAACAACACTCACGATCTTCGAAAAAGCTCTGTGCTATCATACGGTACCTATTCAACTCCACTCCAACTAAAAAGAAGGACACCAAGTCAGTTCTGTATCAATCAACATCGCGCACGCATCGTCGTCTTCGTTTTTAGAGTAAAATTACAGTCCTCTATTCTTGTATTACATGGAAAAATAATTGAAATGCGAGTTCAAACCTACAGTTATACATAAATTAAGTTTAACAATAAGATAAAAAAATTAACTTAGCAACTAAGGTGAAATTACAAGTGAATTACCAAAACAAAAAATAAAATTGAATTTGAATTTCTTAAAGAAAAGAAAAACGCTTCTTAATTCTTCACCATTCTTTTTGGTCCTTCGAGCCGGATACGGCTCAAGAGACTTTCTATCGTGTTACACCTGTTGATTTAAAATCATTTGAAATAAAATTATGAACAATTCGGAAGATGTTGAGGTGCAAATTCCTCAACACCGCGTCGAAGTTAATCGCGACGTTCGTACAAAGATTTGTCAGCGCGATTCTATCGTGACGCGGTTAGAAGCGCTAAACGTTGAGAACAGTCAACTCAACATGTTAACCATCGCCCATTTGGAAGCAAAGCTGTCCCTTATCGAGCGTTACTACAATTCATATGACGAGCTACAAACGCAAATAGAAATTTTAGATGAGACGCAGTTGCAAGAAGATCATCGTACGGATGAAAGTTATTGTGTAGTAAAGGCACTATATGCAGGCAAATTAGCAAACCTTCGTACAAGTGCATTAGATCCAGCGTTTAGCAGTACTCAAGTAGGTGTACAATCCTCGTATGTTCCTCGCCCTCAAATACACCTTCAAAAATTGAAGTTAACGACTTTCGGTGGTTGCCAACGTGAGTGGTTAGATTTCTATAATATGTTTGTAGTGCTGGTAGACAAAAATCCTGACCTAGTCGAGGTTGAAAAGTTTCAATATTTGAGGTCAAGCTTAACAGGTGGTGCTGCTAGGCTGATACAATCGTTAGAGGTAACTAGTGCTAATTATCAAAAGGCGCTAGAACTGCTGGAAGCCCGTTACGACAACAAACGTATGATTTTCCAATCTCACCTGCAGCACATCTTCGATAGCCAACGGTTAGCAAACCCCAACGTTGCCAATATACGGGACTTCATTGACAAAATCAGCTCCAACATGCGTGCAATGCAAACAATGGCTAACACAACACAAATCGCTGATGGTCTCATTTTATATTTGGTCGTATCAAAATTAGATAACAACACGCAAATGAAATGGGAGGAGGAAATAGCTGAAAGATGGGATAGAGCAGAACAATCGCAAACGCTAAGGCTTCCAACCTGGGAAGATTTGGTCAAATTTTTGGAACGTCGATGCCAACTTATCGACATTGTTGAAGTTAGTAAAGAACCACCAAAACCTCCTAATAGTACCGCAGGGCATTCATCGTCATCACCGTCGTCTCCGGCAGCAAAGCACCACAAACCCACAAAACAAGTATCGTTTGTCACTACACACCAGCAACAAAAATGCAACCTGTGCAAAGAAGCTGCAACCCACAACGCTTTCAACTGTACTACATTCATGAAACTAACACCAACTGCAAGGTATGATGTAGCAAAGAAAAAGGGTCTTTGCTTGAATTGCCTAGGAATAAATCACATGTCAAAGGAGTGTCCTTCGTCGCGTAAGTGTCAAATCTGCCATGTCAGTCACCATACACTACTCCATCGAGGTCAGCCAACAACACCATCGTCACCACAAACTTCAATTCCAGCTCAACCATCGTCATCATCATCGACATCGGCATTACATTCGTCGTCTAAACCAACAGTACTTCAGGTATGCTACAATACCGATCAAGTTATATTGGCCACCGCCATGGTGCAGCTGAGCAATCCGTCAGGAATCTCAATTCAAGCTCGGGTACTTCTAGATTCAGCATCGCAGTTACACTTCATAACTGAACGCATGGCTCAATTGCTGCGATTGAATCGCAAAAGACTTCCACTGGAAATCAGCGGCATCGGTTTGTGCGGTACCAAGTCCCAATACATATGCAAGGTGGAACTGCGATCGCCGCATTATGCATCATATACATCCAACATTGACGATGTCATCGTACAAACTATAACACCATTCCAGCCGAGAACGATTTTAGATATCAGTGCCTGGAAAATACCAAAGAATATTCCTTTAGCTGACGAAGGCTTTAATCGGCCAGGCCCTGTAGACCTGCTTATAGGTGCAAGCGTGTTTTACGAGCTACTCATGGTCGGTCAAATTAAATTATGTGATACACTGCCGCTATTACAGAAAACCAAATTGGGCTGGGTAGTCGCGGGCGCTATTACCAATCACTCGAGCTTATCGTCGGCAGCATTAATTTCGTCGTACCAGACGTCACTTGGCACAGATTGTCTCTTATCCACTACAAGGTCCTCGCAATTATCGGTTTACTCCTCTCAACGCCAATCAGAATCCCTCTCACTCGAACCATCCTTGGATGAAATATTGGAACGGTTTTGGCAATTGGAGCAACAATCACAACACGTTAAGCAGCTAACCGCGAGCGAAATGGAGTGCGAAAACTACTTTCGCGACACAACAAAAAGATGTCCCACCACAGGTAAATTTATTGTTAGGCTTCCATTCAAAGACGCACCTCAAATGTTAGGCAGTTCACATGACATTGCTCTTCGTCGTCTTTTGTCTACTGAATCAAAGCTACGTCGTAATAAGGATCTTCAAGTTTACTACATCGCCTTTATGCAGGAATATGCCGATATCGGGCACATGATATATGTGCAATTTCCTAGCGGCACCGTAAATTATATTCCACACCATGCTGTTCTCAAATTAGATCGCAGCACAACTAAAATACGTGTCGTATTTGATGCATCATGCCGGACATCTAATGGAAAGTCACTTAATGATTTACTACGCGTCGGCCCAACTATTCAAGATGATCTTTTCTCGATCCCTGTCAGGTTTCGCATCCACACTATCGTTGTGATGGCCGATATTGCTAAAATGTATAGGCAAATTCTCGTCGATCAAGATGATGCAAAATATCAATGCATATTGTGGAGAGGTGCCGAGAGTGGTGAAATTAGGACCTATCAATTGCAGACGGTTACCTACGGAACGGCATGTGCACCCTACCTGGCAACCAAGTGTCTCCAGCAACTAGCCGATGATAACACATCAACGCACCCCATCGGCTCTCTAGTAGTACGGCGCGATTTCTATGTCGACAATCTGATGACCGGAGCCCCACAGTTCAGGAAGTGATAGAAATCAAGAGTCAAGTAATTGACATACTAGCCCGTGGTGGATTTCCCTTGAGAAAGTGGGCTTCAAATGATCCTCGTTCAATATCAGACATACCACAAACTGACCGCGAAGATACAATTCAGTTGGATGACATCGACTACATAAAGGCATTGGGCCTACGGTGGTCACTGTCGTTAGATTGTTTTTTGTTTAAGTATACACCACCTCCCATATCATCAAGGGTGACCAAAAGAAGTATACTTTCACACATCGCTCGCTTTTTCGATCCATTAGGGTTGCTCAACCCTATTGTCGTCAGCTGCAAGATCCTAATGCAGAAATTATGGAAGCTTCGCTTGAACTGGGATGAAAGTGTACCCACCGATTTACAAACAGACTGGCAGTCATTCTGTGCTCAATTACCATTAGTCGAAACCATCAGATTGGCCAGGTTAGTAAAATTTGGAAATGAATTCACTATCCATGCCTTTGCCGACGCAAGCACTAAAGCGTACGGAGCCTGTATATATATGGTCTCCCAGTCAGAGGGATTATATCGCGCTCCCCTTTTGTGTGCGAAGTCTCGAGTGGCGCCCACTAAAGAAATCAGTCTACCACGGTTAGAGCTTTGCGCGGCGTTGCTCTTGAGTGAACTGTTGGAGTCGGTTTCCAACCTCCTTTTCCGGACCCACCCAATGTTCATTGTTGGACAGATTCAATGGTTGCCTTGTCATGGATTAGAGGTGAGCCGTCAAAATGGGCCACATTCGTCAGCAATAGGGTTTCAATGATCCAAACGCGTACCGAGAAATTTAAGTGGCATCATGTTCCGGGTGAGCTAAACCCAGCAGATATTCTATCCCGCGGCGCTGCCCCAAAGGACCTCCTCTACAACAACCTGTGGTTCAATGGTCCGGATTTCATCGTTCGACCAGAAAAGCATTGGCCACAAGCGGCAGTTAGTCCAAATGAATTGCCAGAACAACGCAAGCAGCGAACGGTGTTAGTAACATCGCCGATTGAAGACACTATCGCTGAATTTAAATTTGTCAACAATTACAACAAGGTGCTTCGAACATTTTGCTACGTACAACGATTCATTGATGCAAGTCGCGGAAATAAGCGTCACGGTAACATCACCACCATAGAAATGAACAACGCGCTACATTCCGTCTGCCGCATTCTTCAATGCCAGGCATTTTTTGACGAACGGAAACAACTCGAAAAAGGTACTTCACTATCGCAAAGGTCGTCACTGGCACAATTGTCGCCCTTCTTTCACGACGGTCTTATCAGAGTCGGAGGCCGCCTCAGCAACTCAACCCTTCCGTTCGAGGAGAAACATCCCATTCTCCTTCCAAAAAAACATCCCTTTATTGCGTCAATCATATTGCACTTTCATCGGCAGCATCTTCATGCTGGCAATCAGGCTTTACACAGCATCATACGAGAAAAATTTGGGATTATCAATGCGAGAAAGCTTATACGGCAGGTAATCCACAAATGTTTAACATGTTATCGATTTCGTCCTGTTTCAGCAGAACAGGTAATGGGCAGCCTTCCTAAGGATAGAGTAACTAAATCTCATCCATTCGAAGTAACGGGGGTGGATTATTATGGTCCGCTCCTGATGACGCAACAAATACGAGGAAAATCACCTATTAAAGTTTATCTGGCAGTGTTCATCTGCTTCAGCTCCAAAGCAGTTCATCTCGAATTGGTACCCGACCTCACATCAGTAGCATTCATCGCAGCTTTAAAGCGTTTCATAGCTCGTCGTGGAAGATGTCGGGTCATCTATTCAGATAACGCAACGAACTTTGTCGGAGTGAATCGCGAACTTCGAAGTCTCCTTCAACAATGTATGTCACAACAGCATCACGATGATGTACACCAGGCTTGCTGTGCAGTAGGCATTGAGTGGAAGTTCATACCACATCGCTCTCGCCACTTCGGTGGCCTGTGGGAAAGCGCAGTGAAACAAGCTAAACACTACTTACGCCGAGCTATTGGTTCTAACGTTCTAACGCACGACGAATTGCATACCATATGTTGTCAGGCCGAAGCCATCATCAACCGCCGACCACTTACGCCCATTTCAAGCTCGCCCGATGACTTGGGCCCTCTTACACCAGCTCATCTTCTTATCGGGCGCTCACTCACTAGTGCACCAGAGCCCACAATTTCTTCTTCGAAACCAGGATCGTTAAAGCGCTACCAATTATCGCAGTGGATTCACCAACAATTCTGGGACCGTTGGAGCAAAGAATATTTGCGAGAATTGCAACAGCGTAAAAAGTGGAAAACGCAATCCCCAAATTTGCGACCAAATGATTTAGTTCTTTTGCAAGAAGACAATACTCCCCCGTTCAAATGGCCAATGGGCCGAATTGTGGAAGCTATCCCCGGCACAGACGGTAGGGTACGTGTCGTTCTCGTAAAAACAGCAACAGGCATACATAAAAGGGCTATAACCAGAGTCGCCAAACTACCAATAGAGGTTAAATTTCAAGAGACTTTGGGAAGCAACGCTTCCCAGGGGGGGGAGGATGTTGCAGCTCCACAGCCCACAAGGGGTTAAACATGCGTAACGGGAGAAACATCCGATTTATATTCATTGTTTTTGTCGTTTGCCCTCGAACACACGTTAAACGTTTGCTATAGCAACAGCACACAACTGTTACTCTTTTGTCACAACGTATGCAAATATTCACATACGTTTAATATACATACATGACCAATTGTCGTTAGCTACTTTCTTTTTTTGATTTAGTTTCTTTTTTGACCAATGCCCAGTATCTTTCAATTGGCCTGAGTTCTGGACAGTTACATCACATTATTTTTTGAATACCATTCCAAAGCCAATTTGCTATAATGACAAGAAGCTGGGTCAAGCCAAAAAAAAGTGGAAACCTTAGAGAGTCTTAGGAAAGTAATTAATCTTTTTTCTAAGCATTCTGTTGCAGCTCCACAGCCCACAAGGGGTTAAACATGCGTAACGGGAGAAACATCCGATTTATATTCATTGTTTTTGTCGTTTGCCCTCGAACACACGGTAAACGTTTGCTATAGCAACAGCACACAACTGTTACTCTTTTGTCACAACGTATGCAAATATTCCCATACGTTTAATATACATACATGACCAATTGTCGTTAGCTGCAGCAAATCGATCACCACCTCACTCCACTTTCTTCGTCTTCGTCATCACCACTGGCCAGCTTCGCTTTGCACACTACAATTGCTATTGTGGTAACCGCAAATCCAAAAACAACACTCACGATCTTCGAAAAAGCTCTGTGCTGTCATACGGTACCTATTCAACTCCACTCCAACTAAAAAGAAGGACACCAAGTCAGTTCTGTATCAATCAACATCGCGCATACATCGTCGTCTTCGTTTTTAGAGTAAAATTACAGTCCTCTATTCTTCTATGACATGGAAAAATAATTGAAATGCGAATTCAAACCTGCAGTTATACATAAATTAAGTTTAACAATAAGATAAAAAAATTAACTTAGCAACTAAGGTGAAATTACAAGTGAATTACCAAAACAAAAAATAAAATTGAATTTGAATTTCTTAAAGAAAAGAAAAACGCTTCTTAATTCTTCACCATTCTTTTTGGTCCTTCGAGCCGGATACGGCTCAAGAGACTTTCTATCGTGTTACACCTGTTGATTTAAAATCATTTGAAATAAAATTATGAACAATTCGGAAGATGTTGAGGTGCAAATTCCTCAACACCGCGTCGAAGTTAATCGCGACGTTCGTACAAAGATTTGTCAGCGCGATTCTATCGTGACGCGGTTAGAAGCGCTAAACGTTGAGAACAGCCAACTCAACATGTTAACCATCGCCCATTTGGAAGCAAAGCTGTCCCTTATCGAGCGTTACTACAATTCATATGACGAGCTACAAACGCAAATAGAAATTTTAGATGAGACGCAGTTGCAGAAGATCATCGTACGGATGAAAGTTATTGTGTAGTAAAGGCACTATATGCAGGCAAATTAGCAAACCTTCGTACAAGTGCATTAGATCCAGCGTTTAGCAGTACTCAAGTAGGTGTACAATCCTCGTATGTTCCTCGCCCTCAAATACACCTTCAAAAATTGAAGTTAACGACTTTCGGTGGTTGCCAACGTGAGTGGTTAGATTTCTACAATATGTTTGTAGTGCTGGTAGACAAAAATCCTGACCTAGTCGAGGTTGAAAAGTTTCAATATTTGAGGTCAAGCTTAACAGGTGGTGCTGCTAGGCTGATACAATCGTTAGAGGTAACTAGTGCTAATTATCAAAAGGCGCTAGAACTGCTGGAAGCCCGTTGCGACAACAAACGTATGATTTTCCAATCTCACCTGCAGCACATCTTCGATAGCCAACGGTTAGCAAACCCCAACGTTGCCAATATACGGGACTTCATTGACAAAATCAGCTCCAACATGCGTGCAATGCAAACAATGGCTAACACAACACAAATCGCTGATGGTCTCATTTTATATTTGGTCGTATCAAAATTAGATAACAACACGCAAATGAAATGGGAGGAGGAAATAGCTGAAAGATGGGATAGAGCAGAACAATCGCAAACGCTAAGGCTTCCAACCTGGGAAGATTTGGTCAAATTTTTGGAACGTCGATGCCAACTTATCGACATTGTTGAAGTTAGTAAAGAACCACCAAAACCTCCTAATAGTACCGCAGGGCATTCATCGTCATCACCGTCGTCTCCGGCAGCAAAGCACCACAAACCCACAAAACAAGTATCGTTTGTCACTACACACCAGCAACAAAAATGCAACCTGTGCAAAGAAGCTGCAACCCACAACGCTTTCAACTGTACTACATTCATGAAACTAACACCAACTGCAAGGTATGATGTAGCAAAGAAAAAGGGTCTTTGCCTGAATTGCCTAGGAATAAATCACATGTCAAAGGAGTGTCCTTCGTCGCGTAAGTGTCAAATCTGCCATGTCAGTCACCATACACTACTCCATCGAGGTCAGCCAACAACACCATCGTCACCACAAACTTCAATTCCAGCTCAACCATCGTCATCATCATCGACATCGGCATTACATTCGTCGTCTAAACCAACAGTACTTCAGGTATGCTACAATACCGATCAAGTTATATTGGCCACCGCCATGGTGCAGCTGAGCAATCCGTCAGGAATCTCAATTCAAGCTCGGGTACTTCTAGATTCAGCATCGCAGTTACACTTCATAACTGAACGCATGGCTCAATTGCTGCGATTGAATCGCAAAAGACTTCCACTGGAAATCAGCGGCATCGGTTTGTGCGGTACCAAGTCCCAATACATATGCAAGGTGGAACTGCGATCGCCGCATTATGCATCATATACATCCAACATTGACGATGTCATCGTACAAACTATAACACCATTCCAGCCGAGAACGATTTTAGATATCAGTGCCTGGAAAATACCAAAGAATATTCCTTTAGCTGACGAAGGCTTTAATCGGCCAGGCCCTGTAGACCTGCTTATAGGTGCAAGCGTGTTTTACGAGCTACTCATGGTCGGTCAGATTAAATTATGTGATACACTGCCGCTATTACAGAAAACCAAATTGGGCTGGGTAGTCGCGGGCGCTATTACCAATCACTCGAGCTTATCGTCGGCAGCATTAATTTCGTCGTACCAGACGTCACTTGGCACAGATTGTCTCTTATCCACTACAAGGTCCTCGCAATTATCGGTTTACTCCTCTCAACGCCAATCAGAATCCCTCTCACTCGAACCATCCTTGGATGAAATATTGGAACGGTTTTGGCAATTGGAGCAACAATCACAACACGTTAAGCAGCTAACCGCGAGCGAAATGGAGTGCGAAAACTACTTTCGCGACACAACAAAAAGATGTCCCACCACAGGTAAATTTATTGTTAGGCTTCCATTCAAAGACGCACCTCAAATGTTAGGCAGTTCACATGACATTGCTCTTCGTCGTCTTTTGTCTACTGAATCAAAGCTACGTCGTAATAAGGATCTTCAAGTTTACTACATCGCCTTTATGCAGGAATATGCCGATATCGGGCACATGATATATGTGCAATTTCCTAGCGGCACCGTAAATTATATTCCACACCATGCTGTTCTCAAATTAGATCGCAGCACAACTAAAATACGTGTCGTATTTGATGCATCATGCCGGACATCTAATGGAAAGTCACTTAATGATTTACTACGCGTCGGCCCAACTATTCAAGATGATCTTTTCTCGATCCCTGTCAGGTTTCGCATCCACACTATCGTTGTGATGGCCGATATTGCTAAAATGTATAGGCAAATTCTCGTCGATCAAGATGATGCAAAATATCAATGCATATTGTGGAGAGGTGCCGAGAGTGGTGAAATTAGGACCTATCAATTGCAGACGGTTACCTACGGAACGGCATGTGCACCCTACCTGGCAACCAAGTGTCTCCAGCAACTAGCCGATGATAACACATCAACGCACCCCATCGGCTCTCTAGTAGTACGGCGCGTTTTCTATGTCGACAATCTGATGACCGGAGCCCCACAGTTCAGGAAGTGATAGAAATCAAGAGTCAAGTAATTGACATACTAGCCCGTGGTGGATTTCCCTTGAGAAAGTGGGCTTCAAATGATCCTCGTTCAATATCAGACATACCACAAACTGACCGCGAAGATACAATTCAGTTGGATGACATCGACTACATAAAGGCATTGGGCCTACGGTGGTCACTGTCGTTAGATTGTTTTTTGTTTAAGTATACACCACCTCCCATATCATCAAGGGTGACCAAAAGAAGTATACTTTCACACATCGCTCGCTTTTTCGATCCATTAGGGTTGCTCAACCCTATTGTCGTCAGCTGCAAGATCCTAATGCAGAAATTATGGAAGCTTCGCTTGAACTGGGATGAAAGTGTACCCACCGATTTACAAACAGACTGGCAGTCATTCTGTGCTCAATTACCATTAGTCGAAACCATCAGATTGGCCAGGTTAGTAAAATTTGGAAATGAATTCACTATCCATGCCTTTGCCGACGCAAGCACTAAAGCGTACGGAGCCTGTATATATATGGTCTCCCAGTCAGAGGGATTATATCGCGCTCCCCTTTTGTGTGCGAAGTCTCGAGTGGCGCCCACTAAAGAAATCAGCCTACCACGGTTAGAGATTTGCGCGGCGTTGCTCTTGAGTGAACTGTTGGAGTCGGTTTCCAACCTCCTTTTCCGGACCCACCCAATGTTCATTATTGGACAGATTCAATGGTTGCCTTGTCATGGATTAGAGGTGAGCCGTCAAAATGGGCCACATTCGTCAGCAATAGGGTTTCAATGATCCAAACGCGTACCGAGAAATTTAAGTGGCATCATGTTCCGGGTGAGCTAAACCCAGCAGATATTCTATCCCGCGGCGCTGCCCCAAAGGACCTCCTCTACAACAACCTGTGGTTCAATGGTCCGGATTTCATCGTTCGACCAGAAAAGCATTGGCCACAAGCGGCAGTTAGTCCAAATGAATTGCCAGAACAACGCAAGCAGCGAACGGTGTTAGTAACATCGCCGATTGAAGACACTATCGCTGAATTTAAATTTGTCAACAATTACAACAAGGTGCTTCGAACATTTTGCTACGTACAACGCGTCACGGTAACATCACCACCATAGAAATGAACAACGCGCTACATTCCGTCTGCCGCATTCTTCAATGCCAGGCATTTTTTGACGAACGGAAACAACTCGAAAAAGGTACTTCACTATCGCAAAGGTCGTCACTGGCACAATTGTCGCCCTTCTTTCACGACGGTCTTATCAGAGTCGGAGGCCGCCTCAGCAACTCAACCCTTCCGTTCGAGGAGAAACATCCCATTCTCCTTCCAAAAAAACATCCCTTTATTGCGTCAATCATATTGCACTTTCATCGGCAGCATCTTCATGCTGGCAATCAGGCTTTACACAGCATCATACGAGAAAAATTTGGGATTATCAATGCGAGAAAGCTTACACGGCAGGTAATCCACAAATGTTTAACATGTTATCGATTTCGTCCTGTTTCAGCAGAACAGGTAATGGGCAGCCTTCCTAAGGATAGAGTAACTAAATCTCATCCATTCGAAGTAACGGGGGTGGATTATTATGGTCCGCTCCTGATGACGCAACAAATACGAGGAAAATCACCTATTAAAGTTTATCTGGCAGTGTTCATCTGCTTCAGCTCCAAAGCAGTTCATCTCGAATTGGTACCCGACCTCACATCAGTAGCATTCATCGCAGCTTTAAAGCGTTTCATAGCTCGTCGTGGAAGATGTCGGGTCATCTATTCAGATAACGCAACGAACTTTGTCGGAGTGAATCGCGAACTTCGAAGTCTCCTTCAACAATGTATGTCACAACAGCATCACGATGATGTACACCAGGCTTGCTGTGCAGTAGGCATTGAGTGGAAGTTCATACCACATCGCTCTCGCCACTTCGGTGGCCTGTGGGAAAGCGCAGTGAAACAAGCTAAACACTACTTACGCCGAGCTATTGGTTCTAACGTTCTAACGCACGACGAATTGCATACCATATGTTGTCAGGCCGAAGCCATCATCAACCGCCGACCACTTACGCCCATTTCAAGCTCTCCCGATGACTTGGGCCCTCTTACACCAGCTCATCTTCTTATCGGGCGCTCACTCACTAGTGCACCAGAGCCCACAATTTCTTCTTCGAAACCAGGATCGTTAAAGCGCTACCAATTATCGCAGTGGATTCACCAACAATTCTGGGACCGTTGGAGCAAAGAATATTTGCGAGAATTGCAACAGCGTAAAAAGTGGAAAACGCAATCCCCAAATTTGCGACCAAATGATTTAGTTCTTTTGCAAGAAGACAATACTCCCCCGTTCAAATGGCCAATGGGCCGAATTGTGGAAGCTATCCCCGGCACAGACGGTAGGGTACGTGTCGTTCTCGTAAAAACAGCAACAGGCATACATAAAAGGGCTATAACCAGAGTCGCCAAACTACCAATAGAGGTTAAATTTCAAGAGACTTTGGGAAGCAACGCTTCCCAGGGGGGGGAGGATGTTGCAGCTCCACAGCCCACAAGGGGTTAAACATGCGTAACGGGAGAAACATCCGATTTATATTCATTGTTTTTGTCGTTTGCCCTCGAACACACGTTAAACGTTTGCTATAGCAACAGCACACAACTGTTACTCTTTTGTCACAACGTATGCAAATATTCACATACGTTTAATATACATACATGACCAATTGTCGTTAGCTACTTTCTTTTTTTGATTTAGTTTCTTTTTTGACCAATGCCCAGTATCTTTCAATTGGCCTGAGTTCTGGACAGTTACATCACATTATTTTTTGAATACCATTCCAAAGCCAATTTGCTATAATGACAAGAAGCTGGGTCAAGCCAAAAAAAAGTGGAAACCTTAGAGAGTCTTAGGAAAGTAATTAATCTTTTTTCTAAGCATTCTGTTGCAGCTCCACAGCCCACAAGGGGTTAAACATGCGTAACGGGAGAAACATCCGATTTATATTCATTGTTTTTGTCGTTTGCCCTCGAACACACGGTAAACGTTTGCTATAGCAACAGCACACAACTGTTACTCTTTTGTCACAACGTATGCAAATATTCCCATACGTTTAATATACATACATGACCAATTGTCGTTAGCTGCAGCAAATCGATCACCACCTCACTCCACTTTCTTCGTCTTCGTCATCACCACTGGCCAGCTTCGCTTTGCACACTACAATTGCTATTGTGGTAACCGCAAATCCAAAAACAACACTCACGATCTTCGAAAAAGCTCTGTGCTGTCATACGGTACCTATTCAACTCCACTCCAACTAAAAAGAAGGACACCAAGTCAGTTCTGTATCAATCAACATCGCGCATACATCGTCGTCTTCGTTTTTAGAGTAAAATTACAGTCCTCTATTCTTCTATGACATGGAAAAATAATTGAAATGCGAATTCAAACCTGCAGTTATACATAAATTAAGTTTAACAATAAGATAAAAAAATTAACTTAGCAACTAAGGTGAAATTACAAGTGAATTACCAAAACAAAAAATAAAATTGAATTTGAATTTCTTAAAGAAAAGAAAAACGCTTCTTAATTCTTCACCATTCTTTTTGGTCCTTCGAGCCGGATACGGCTCAAGAGACTTTCTATCGTGTTACACCTGTTGATTTAAAATCATTTGAAATAAAATTATGAACAATTCGGAAGATGTTGAGGTGCAAATTCCTCAACACCGCGTCGAAGTTAATCGCGACGTTCGTACAAAGATTTGTCAGCGCGATTCTATCGTGACGCGGTTAGAAGCGCTAAACGTTGAGAACAGCCAACTCAACATGTTAACCATCGCCCATTTGGAAGCAAAGCTGTCCCTTATCGAGCGTTACTACAATTCATATGACGAGCTACAAACGCAAATAGAAATTTTAGATGAGACGCAGTTGCAGAAGATCATCGTACGGATGAAAGTTATTGTGTAGTAAAGGCACTATATGCAGGCAAATTAGCAAACCTTCGTACAAGTGCATTAGATCCAGCGTTTAGCAGTACTCAAGTAGGTGTACAATCCTCGTATGTTCCTCGCCCTCAAATACACCTTCAAAAATTGAAGTTAACGACTTTCGGTGGTTGCCAACGTGAGTGGTTAGATTTCTACAATATGTTTGTAGTGCTGGTAGACAAAAATCCTGACCTAGTCGAGGTTGAAAAGTTTCAATATTTGAGGTCAAGCTTAACAGGTGGTGCTGCTAGGCTGATACAATCGTTAGAGGTAACTAGTGCTAATTATCAAAAGGCGCTAGAACTGCTGGAAGCCCGTTGCGACAACAAACGTATGATTTTCCAATCTCACCTGCAGCACATCTTCGATAGCCAACGGTTAGCAAACCCCAACGTTGCCAATATACGGGACTTCATTGACAAAATCAGCTCCAACATGCGTGCAATGCAAACAATGGCTAACACAACACAAATCGCTGATGGTCTCATTTTATATTTGGTCGTATCAAAATTAGATAACAACACGCAAATGAAATGGGAGGAGGAAATAGCTGAAAGATGGGATAGAGCAGAACAATCGCAAACGCTAAGGCTTCCAACCTGGGAAGATTTGGTCAAATTTTTGGAACGTCGATGCCAACTTATCGACATTGTTGAAGTTAGTAAAGAACCACCAAAACCTCCTAATAGTACCGCAGGGCATTCATCGTCATCACCGTCGTCTCCGGCAGCAAAGCACCACAAACCCACAAAACAAGTATCGTTTGTCACTACACACCAGCAACAAAAATGCAACCTGTGCAAAGAAGCTGCAACCCACAACGCTTTCAACTGTACTACATTCATGAAACTAACACCAACTGCAAGGTATGATGTAGCAAAGAAAAAGGGTCTTTGCCTGAATTGCCTAGGAATAAATCACATGTCAAAGGAGTGTCCTTCGTCGCGTAAGTGTCAAATCTGCCATGTCAGTCACCATACACTACTCCATCGAGGTCAGCCAACAACACCATCGTCACCACAAACTTCAATTCCAGCTCAACCATCGTCATCATCATCGACATCGGCATTACATTCGTCGTCTAAACCAACAGTACTTCAGGTATGCTACAATACCGATCAAGTTATATTGGCCACCGCCATGGTGCAGCTGAGCAATCCGTCAGGAATCTCAATTCAAGCTCGGGTACTTCTAGATTCAGCATCGCAGTTACACTTCATAACTGAACGCATGGCTCAATTGCTGCGATTGAATCGCAAAAGACTTCCACTGGAAATCAGCGGCATCGGTTTGTGCGGTACCAAGTCCCAATACATATGCAAGGTGGAACTGCGATCGCCGCATTATGCATCATATACATCCAACATTGACGATGTCATCGTACAAACTATAACACCATTCCAGCCGAGAACGATTTTAGATATCAGTGCCTGGAAAATACCAAAGAATATTCCTTTAGCTGACGAAGGCTTTAATCGGCCAGGCCCTGTAGACCTGCTTATAGGTGCAAGCGTGTTTTACGAGCTACTCATGGTCGGTCAGATTAAATTATGTGATACACTGCCGCTATTACAGAAAACCAAATTGGGCTGGGTAGTCGCGGGCGCTATTACCAATCACTCGAGCTTATCGTCGGCAGCATTAATTTCGTCGTACCAGACGTCACTTGGCACAGATTGTCTCTTATCCACTACAAGGTCCTCGCAATTATCGGTTTACTCCTCTCAACGCCAATCAGAATCCCTCTCACTCGAACCATCCTTGGATGAAATATTGGAACGGTTTTGGCAATTGGAGCAACAATCACAACACGTTAAGCAGCTAACCGCGAGCGAAATGGAGTGCGAAAACTACTTTCGCGACACAACAAAAAGATGTCCCACCACAGGTAAATTTATTGTTAGGCTTCCATTCAAAGACGCACCTCAAATGTTAGGCAGTTCACATGACATTGCTCTTCGTCGTCTTTTGTCTACTGAATCAAAGCTACGTCGTAATAAGGATCTTCAAGTTTACTACATCGCCTTTATGCAGGAATATGCCGATATCGGGCACATGATATATGTGCAATTTCCTAGCGGCACCGTAAATTATATTCCACACCATGCTGTTCTCAAATTAGATCGCAGCACAACTAAAATACGTGTCGTATTTGATGCATCATGCCGGACATCTAATGGAAAGTCACTTAATGATTTACTACGCGTCGGCCCAACTATTCAAGATGATCTTTTCTCGATCCCTGTCAGGTTTCGCATCCACACTATCGTTGTGATGGCCGATATTGCTAAAATGTATAGGCAAATTCTCGTCGATCAAGATGATGCAAAATATCAATGCATATTGTGGAGAGGTGCCGAGAGTGGTGAAATTAGGACCTATCAATTGCAGACGGTTACCTACGGAACGGCATGTGCACCCTACCTGGCAACCAAGTGTCTCCAGCAACTAGCCGATGATAACACATCAACGCACCCCATCGGCTCTCTAGTAGTACGGCGCGATTTCTATGTCGACAATCTGATGACCGGAGCCCCACAGTTCAGGAAGTGATAGAAATCAAGAGTCAAGTAATTGACATACTAGCCCGTGGTGGATTTCCCTTGAGAAAGTGGGCTTCAAATGATCCTCGTTCAATATCAGACATACCACAAACTGACCGCGAAGATACAATTCAGTTGGATGACATCGACTACATAAAGGCATTGGGCCTACGGTGGTCACTGTCGTTAGATTGTTTTTTGTTTAAGTATACACCACCTCCCATATCATCAAGGGTGACCAAAAGAAGTATACTTTCACACATCGCTCGCTTTTTCGATCCATTAGGGTTGCTCAACCCTATTGTCGTCAGCTGCAAGATCCTAATGCAGAAATTATGGAAGCTTCGCTTGAACTGGGATGAAAGTGTACCCACCGATTTACAAACAGACTGGCAGTCATTCTGTGCTCAATTACCATTAGTCGAAACCATCAGATTGGCCAGGTTAGTAAAATTTGGAAATGAATTCACTATCCATGCCTTTGCCGACGCAAGCACTAAAGCGTACGGAGCCTGTATATATATGGTCTCCCAGTCAGAGGGATTATATCGCGCTCCCCTTTTGTGTGCGAAGTCTCGAGTGGCGCCCACTAAAGAAATCAGTCTACCACGGTTAGAGATTTGCGCGGCGTTGCTCTTGAGTGAACTGTTGGAGTCGGTTTCCAACCTCCTTTTCCGGACCCACCCAATGTTCATTGTTGGACAGATTCAATGGTTGCCTTGTCATGGATTAGAGGTGAGCCGTCAAAATGGGCCACATTCGTCAGCAATAGGGTTTCAATGATCCAAACGCGTACCGAGAAATTTAAGTGGCATCATGTTCCGGGTGAGCTAAACCCAGCAGATATTCTATCCCGCGGCGCTGCCCCAAAGGACCTCCTCTACAACAACCTGTGGTTCAATGGTCCGGATTTCATCGTTCGACCAGAAAAGCATTGGCCACAAGCGGCAGTTAGTCCAAATGAATTGCCAGAACAACGCAAGCAGCGAACGGTGTTAGTAACATCGCCGATTGAAGACACTATCGCTGAATTTAAATTTGTCAACAATTACAACAAGGTGCTTCGAACATTTTGCTACGTACAACGCGTCACGGTAACATCACCACCATAGAAATGAACAACGCGCTACATTCCGTCTGCCGCATTCTTCAATGCCAGGCATTTTTTGACGAACGGAAACAACTCGAAAAAGGTACTTCACTATCGCAAAGGTCGTCACTGGCACAATTGTCGCCCTTCTTTCACGACGGTCTTATCAGAGTCGGAGGCCGCCTCAGCAACTCAACCCTTCCGTTCGAGGAGAAACATCCCATTCTCCTTCCAAAAAAACATCCCTTTATTGCGTCAATCATATTGCACTTTCATCGGCAGCATCTTCATGCTGGCAATCAGGCTTTACACAGCATCATACGAGAAAAATTTGGGATTATCAATGCGAGAAAGCTTACACGGCAGGTAATCCACAAATGTTTAACATGTTATCGATTTCGTCCTGTTTCAGCAGAACAGGTAATGGGCAGCCTTCCTAAGGATAGAGTAACTAAATCTCATCCATTCGAAGTAACGGGGGTGGATTATTATGGTCCGCTCCTGATGACGCAACAAATACGAGGAAAATCACCTATTAAAGTTTATCTGGCAGTGTTCATCTGCTTCAGCTCCAAAGCAGTTCATCTCGAATTGGTACCCGACCTCACATCAGTAGCATTCATCGCAGCTTTAAAGCGTTTCATAGCTCGTCGTGGAAGATGTCGGGTCATCTATTCAGATAACGCAACGAACTTTGTCGGAGTGAATCGCGAACTTCGAAGTCTCCTTCAACAATGTATGTCACAACAGCATCACGATGATGTACACCAGGCTTGCTGTGCAGTAGGCATTGAGTGGAAGTTCATACCACATCGCTCTCGCCACTTCGGTGGCCTGTGGGAAAGCGCAGTGAAACAAGCTAAACACTACTTACGCCGAGCTATTGGTTCTAACGTTCTAACGCACGACGAATTGCATACCATATGTTGTCAGGCCGAAGCCATCATCAACCGCCGACCACTTACGCCCATTTCAAGCTCTCCCGATGACTTGGGCCCTCTTACACCAGCTCATCTTCTTATCGGGCGCTCACTCACTAGTGCACCAGAGCCCACAATTTCTTCTTCGAAACCAGGATCGTTAAAGCGCTACCAATTATCGCAGTGGATTCACCAACAATTCTGGGACCGTTGGAGCAAAGAATATTTGCGAGAATTGCAACAGCGTAAAAAGTGGAAAACGCAATCCCCAAATTTGCGACCAAATGATTTAGTTCTTTTGCAAGAAGACAATACTCCCCCGTTCAAATGGCCAATGGGCCGAATTGTGGAAGCTATCCCCGGCACAGACGGTAGGGTACGTGTCGTTCTCGTAAAAACAGCAACAGGCATACATAAAAGGGCTATAACCAGAGTCGCCAAACTACCAATAGAGGTTAAATTTCAAGAGACTTTGGGAAGCAACGCTTCCCAGGGGGGGGAGGATGTTGCAGCTCCACAGCCCACAAGGGGTTAAACATGCGTAACGGGAGAAACATCGGATTTATATTCATTGTTTTTGTCGTTTGCCCTCGAACACACGTTAAACGTTTGCTATAGCAACAGCACACAACTGTTACTCTTTTGTCACAACGTATGCAAATATTCACATACGTTTAATATACATACATGACCAATTGTCGTTAGCTACTTTCTTTTTTTGATTTAGTTTCTTTTTTGACCAATGCCCAGTATCTTTCAATTGGCCTGAGTTCTGGACAGTTACATCACATTATTTTTTGAATACCATTCCAAAGCCAATTTGCTATAATGACAAGAAGCTGGGTCAAGCCAAAAAAAAGTGGAAACCTTAGAGAGTCTTAGGAAAGTAATTAATCTTTTTTCTAAGCATTCTGTTGCAGCTCCACAGCCCACAAGGGGTTAAACATGCGTAACGGGAGAAACATCCGATTTATATTCATTGTTTTTGTCGTTTGCCCTCGAACACACGGTAAACGTTTGCTATAGCAACAGCACACAACTGCTACTCTTTTGTCACAACGTATGCAAATATTCCCATACGTTTAATATACATACATGACCAATTGTCGTTAGCTGCAGCAAATCGATCACCACCTCACTCCACTTTCTTCGTCTTCGTCATCACCACTGGCCAGCTTCGCTTTGCACACTACAATTGCTATTGTGGTAACCGCAAATCCAAAAACAACACTCACGATCTTCGAAAAAGCTCTGTGCTGTCATACGGTACCTATTCAACTCCACTCCAACTAAAAAGAAGGACACCAAGTCAGTTCTGTATCAATCAACATCGCGCATACATCGTCGTCTTCGTTTTTAGAGTAAAATTACAGTCCTCTATTCTTCTATGACATGGAAAAATAATTGAAATGCGAATTCAAACCTTCATACATAAATTAAGTTTAACAATAAGATAAAAAAATTAACTTAGCAACTAAGGTGAAATTACAAGTGAATTACCAAAACAAAAAATAAAATTGAATTTGAATTTCTTAAAGAAAAGAAAAACGCTTCTTAATTCTTCACCATTCTTTTTGGTCCTTCGAGCCGGATACGGCTCAAGAGACTTTCTATCGTGTTACACCTGTTGATTTAAAATCATTTGAAATAAAATTATGAACAATTCGGAAGATGTTGAGGTGCAAATTCCTCAACACCGCGTCGAAGTTAATCGCGACGTTCGTACAAAGATTTGTCAGCGCGATTCTATCGTGACGCGGTTAGAAGCGCTAAACGTTGAGAACAGCCAACTCAACATGTTAACCATCGCCCATTTGGAAGCAAAGCTGTCCCTTATCGAGCGTTACTACAATTCATATGACGAGCTACAAACGCAAATAGAAATTTTAGATGAGACGCAGTTGCAGAAGATCATCGTACGGATGAAAGTTATTGTGTAGTAAAGGCACTATATGCAGGCAAATTAGCAAACCTTCGTACAAGTGCATTAGATCCAGCGTTTAGCAGTACTCAAGTAGGTGTACAATCCTCGTATGTTCCTCGCCCTCAAATACACCTTCAAAAATTGAAGTTAACGACTTTCGGTGGTTGCCAACGTGAGTGGTTAGATTTCTACAATATGTTTGTAGTGCTGGTAGACAAAAATCCTGACCTAGTCGAGGTTGAAAAGTTTCAATATTTGAGGTCAAGCTTAACAGGTGGTGCTGCTAGGCTGATACAATCGTTAGAGGTAACTAGTGCTAATTATCAAAAGGCGCTAGAACTGCTGGAAGCCCGTTACGACAACAAACGTATGATTTTCCAATCTCACCTGCAGCACATCTTCGATAGCCAACGGTTAGCAAACCCCAACGTTGCCAATATACGGGACTTCATTGACAAAATCAGCTCCAACATGCGTGCAATGCAAACAATGGCTAACACAACACAAATCGCTGATGGTCTCATTTTATATTTGGTCGTATCAAAATTAGATAACAACACGCAAATGAAATGGGAGGAGGAAATAGCTGAAAGATGGGATAGAGCAGAACAATCGCAAACGCTAAGGCTTCAAACCTGGGAAGATTTGGTCAAATTTTTGGAACGTCGATGCCAACTTATCGACATTGTTGAAGTTAGTAAAGAACCACCAAAACCTCCTAATAGTACCGCAGGGCATTCATCGTCATCACTGTCGTCTCCGGCAGCAAAGCACCACAAACCCACAAAACAAGTATCGTTTGTCACTACACACCAGCAACAAAAATGCAACCTGTGCAAAGAAGCTGCAACCCACAACGCTTTCAACTGTACTACATTCATGAAACTAACACCAACTGCAAGGTATGATGTAGCAAAGAAAAAGGGTCTTTGCCTGAATTGCCTAGGAATAAATCACATGTCAAAGGAGTGTCCTTCGTCGCGTAAGTGTCAAATCTGCCATGTCAGTCACCATACACTACTCCATCGAGGTCAGCCAACAACACCATCGTCACCACAAACTTCAATTCCAGCTCAACCATCGTCATCATCATCGACATCGGCATTACATTCGTCGTCTAAACCAACAGTACTTCAGGTATGCTACAATACCGATCAAGTTATATTGGCCACCGCCATGGTGCAGCTGAGCAATCCGTCAGGAATCTCAATTCAAGCTCGGGTACTTCTAGATTCAGCATCGCAGTTACACTTCATAACTGAACGCATGGCTCAATTGCTGCGATTGAATCGCAAAAGACTTCCACTGGAAATCAGCGGCATCGGTTTGTGCGGTACCAAGTCCCAATACATATGCAAGGTGGAACTGCGATCGCCGCATTATGCATCATATACATCCAACATTGACGATGTCATCGTACAAACTATAACACCATTCCAGCCGAGAACGATTTTAGATATCAGTGCCTGGAAAATACCAAAGAATATTCCTTTAGCTGACGAAGGCTTTAATCGGCCAGGCCCTGTAGACCTGCTTATAGGTGCAAGCGTGTTTTACGAGCTACTCATGGTCGGTCAAATTAAATTATGTGATACACTGCCGCTATTACAGAAAACCAAATTGGGCTGGGTAGTCGCGGGCGCTATTACCAATCACTCGAGCTTATCGTCGGCAGCATTAATTTCGTCGTACCAGACGTCACTTGGCACAGATTGTCTCTTATCCACTACAAGGTCCTCGCAATTATCGGTTTACTCCTCTCAACGCCAATCAGAATCCCTCTCACTCGAACCATCCTTGGATGAAATATTGGAACGGTTTTGGCAATTGGAGCAACAATCACAACACGTTAAGCAGCTAACCGCGAGCGAAATGGAGTGCGAAAACTACTTTCGCGACACAACAAAAAGATGTCCCACCACAGGTAAATTTATTGTTAGGCTTCCATTCAAAGACGCACCTCAAATGTTAGGCAGTTCACATGACATTGCTCTTCGTCGTCTTTTGTCTACTGAATCAAAGCTACGTCGTAATAAGGATCTTCAAGTTTACTACATCGCCTTTATGCAGGAATATGCCGATATCGGGCACATGATATATGTGCAATTTCCTAGCGGCACCGTAAATTATATTCCACACCATGCTGTTCTCAAATTAGATCGCAGCACAACTAAAATACGTGTCGTATTTGATGCATCATGCCGGACATCTAATGGAAAGTCACTTAATGATTTACTACGCGTCGGCCCAACTATTCAAGATGATCTTTTCTCGATCCCTGTCAGGTTTCGCATCCACACTATCGTTGTGATGGCCGATATTGCTAAAATGTATAGGCAAATTCTCGTCGATCAAGATGATGCAAAATATCAATGCATATTGTGGAGAGGTGCCGAGAGTGGTGAAATTAGGACCTATCAATTGCAGACGGTTACCTACGGAACGGCATGTGCACCCTACCTGGCAACCAAGTGTCTCCAGCAACTAGCCGATGATAACACATCAACGCACCCCATCGGCTCTCTAGTAGTACGGCGCGATTTCTATGTCGACAATCTGATGACCGGAGCCCCACAGTTCAGGAAGTGATAGAAATCAAGAGTCAAGTAATTGACATACTAGCCCGTGGTGGATTTCCCTTGAGAAAGTGGGCTTCAAATGATCCTCGTTCAATATCAGACATACCACAAACTGACCGCGAAGATACAATTCAGTTGGATGACATCGACTACATAAAGGCATTGGGCCTACGGTGGTCACTGTCGTTAGATTGTTTTTTGTTTAAGTATACACCACCTCCCATATCATCAAGGGTGACCAAAAGAAGTATACTTTCACACATCGCTCGCTTTTTCGATCCATTAGGGTTGCTCAACCCTATTGTCGTCAGCTGCAAGATCCTAATGCAGAAATTATGGAAGCTTCGCTTGAACTGGGATGAAAGTGTACCCACCGATTTACAAACAGACTGGCAGTCATTCTGTGCTCAATTACCATTAGTCGAAACCATCAGATTGGCCAGGTTAGTAAAATTTGGAAATGAATTCACTATCCATGCCTTTGCCGACGCAAGCACTAAAGCGTACGGAGCCTGTATATATATGGTCTCCCAGTCAGAGGGATTATATCGCGCTCCCCTTTTGTGTGCGAAGTCTCGAGTGGCGCCCACTAAAGAAATCAGTCTACCACGGTTAGAGATTTGCGCGGCGTTGCTCTTGAGTGAACTGTTGGAGTCGGTTTCCAACCTCCTTTTCCGGACCCACCCAATGTTCATTATTGGACAGATTCAATGGTTGCCTTGTCATGGATTAGAGGTGAGCCGTCAAAATGGGCCACATTCGTCAGCAATAGGGTTTCAATGATCCAAACGCGTACCGAGAAATTTAAGTGGCATCATGTTCCGGGTGAGCTAAACCCAGCAGATATTCTATCCCGCGGCGCTGCCCCAAAGGACCTCCTCTACAACAACCTGTGGTTCAATGGTCCGGATTTCATCGTTCGACCAGAAAAGCATTGGCCACAAGCGGCAGTTAGTCCAAATGAATTGCCAGAACAACGCAAGCAGCGAACGGTGTTAGTAACATCGCCGATTGAAGACACTATCGCTGAATTTAAATTTGTCAACAATTACAACAAGGTGCTTCGAAAATTTTGCTACGTACAACGATTCATTGATGCAAGTCGCGGAAATAAGCGTCACGGTAACATCACCACCATAGAAATGAACAACGCGCTACATTCCGTCTGCCGCATTCTTCAATGCCAGGCATTTTTTGACGAACGGAAACAACTCGAAAAAGGTACTTCACTATCGCAAAGGTCGTCACTGGCACAATTGTCGCCCTTCTTTCACGACGGTCTTATCAGAGTCGGAGGCCGCCTCAGCAACTCAACCCTTCCGTTCGAGGAGAAACATCCCATTCTCCTTCCAAAAAAACATCCCTTTATTGCGTCAATCATATTGCACTTTCATCGGCAGCATCTTCATGCTGGCAATCAGGCTTTACACAGCATCATACGAGAAAAATTTGGGATTATCAATGCGAGAAAGCTTACACGGCAGGTAATCCACAAATGTTTAACATGTTATCGATTTCGTCCTGTTTCAGCAGAACAGGTAATGGGCAGCCTTCCTAAGGATAGAGTAACTAAATCTCATCCATTCGAAGTAACGGGGGTGGATTATTATGGTCCGCTCCTGATGACGCAACAAATACGAGGAAAATCACCTATTAAAGTTTATCTGGCAGTGTTCATCTGCTTCAGCTCCAAAGCAGTTCATCTCGAATTGGTACCCGACCTCACATCAGTAGCATTCATCGCAGCTTTAAAGCGTTTCATAGCTCGTCGTGGAAGATGTCGGGTCATCTATTCAGATAACGCAACGAACTTTGTCGGAGTGAATCGCGAACTTCGAAGTCTCCTTCAACAATGTATGTCACAACAGCATCACGATGATGTACACCAGGCTTGCTGTGCAGTAGGCATTGAGTGGAAGTTCATACCACATCGCTCTCGCCACTTCGGTGGCCTGTGGGAAAGCGCAGTGAAACAAGCTAAACACTACTTACGCCGAGCTATTGGTTCTAACGTTCTAACGCACGACGAATTGCATACCATATGTTGTCAGGCCGAAGCCATCATCAACCGCCGACCACTTACGCCCATTTCAAGCTCTCCCGATGACTTGGGCCCTCTTACACCAGCTCATCTTCTTATCGGGCGCTCACTCACTAGTGCACCAGAGCCCACAATTTCTTCTTCGAAACCAGGATCGTTAAAGCGCTACCAATTATCGCAGTGGATTCACCAACAATTCTGGGACCGTTGGAGCAAAGAATATTTGCGAGAATTGCAACAGCGTAAAAAGTGGAAAACGCAATCCCCAAATTTGCGACCAAATGATTTAGTTCTTTTGCAAGAAGACAATACTCCCCCGTTCAAATGGCCAATGGGCCGAATTGTGGAAGCTATCCCCGGCACAGACGGTAGGGTACGTGTCGTTCTCGTAAAAACAGCAACAGGCATACATAAAAGGGCTATAACCAGAGTCGCCAAACTACCAATAGAGGTTAAATTTCAAGAGACTTTGGGAAGCAACGCTTCCCAGGGGGGGAGGATGTTGCAGCTCCACAGCCCACAAGGGGTTAAACATGCGTAACGGGAGAAACATCCGATTTATATTCATTGTTTTTGTCGTTTGCCCTCGAACACACGTTAAACGTTTGCTATAGCAACAGCACACAACTGTTACTCTTTTGTCACAACGTATGCAAATATTCACATACGTTTAATATACATACATGACCAATTGTCGTTAGCTACTTTCTTTTTTTGATTTAGTTTCTTTTTTGACCAATGCCCAGTATCTTTCAATTGGCCTGAGTTCTGGACAGTTACATCACATTATTTTTTGAATACCATTCCAAAGCCAATTTGCTATAATGACAAGAAGCTGGGTCAAGCCAAAAAAAAGTGGAAACCTTAGAGAGTCTTAGGAAAGTAATTAATCTTTTTTCTAAGCATTCTGTTGCAGCTCCACAGCCCACAAGGGGTTAAACATGCGTAACGGGAGAAACATCCGATTTATATTCATTGTTTTTGTCGTTTGCCCTCGAACACACGGTAAACGTTTGCTATAGCAACAGCACACAACTGTTACTCTTTTGTCACAACGTATGCAAATATTCCCATACGTTTAATATACATACATGACCAATTGTCGTTAGCTGCAGCAAATCGATCACCACCTCACTCCACTTTCTTCGTCTTCGTCATCACCACTGGCCAGCTTCGCTTTGCACACTACAATTGCTATTGTGGTAACCGCAAATCCAAAAACAACACTCACGATCTTCGAAAAAGCTCTGTGCTGTCATACGGTACCTATTCAACTCCACTCCAACTAAAAAGAAGGACACCAAGTCAGTTCTGTATCAATCAACATCGCGCATACATCGTCGTCTTCGTTTTTAGAGTAAAATTACAGTCCTCTATTCTTCTATGACATGGAAAAATAATTGAAATGCGAATTCAAACCTTCATACATAAATTAAGTTTAACAATAAGATAAAAAAATTAACTTAGCAACTAAGGTGAAATTACAAGTGAATTACCAAAACAAAAAATAAAATTGAATTTGAATTTCTTAAAGAAAAGAAAAACGCTTCTTAATTCTTCACCATTCTTTTTGGTCCTTCGAGCCGGATACGGCTCAAGAGACTTTCTATCGTGTTACACCTGTTGATTTAAAATCATTTGAAATAAAATTATGAACAATTCGGAAGATGTTGAGGTGCAAATTCCTCAACACCGCGTCGAAGTTAATCGCGACGTTCGTACAAAGATTTGTCAGCGCGATTCTATCGTGACGCGGTTAGAAGCGCTAAACGTTGAGAACAGCCAACTCAACATGTTAACCATCGCCCATTTGGAAGCAAAGCTGTCCCTTATCGAGCGTTACTGCAATTCATATGACGAGCTACAAACGCAAATAGAAATTTTAGATGAGACGCAGTTGCAGAAGATCATCGTACGGATGAAAGTTATTGTGTAGTAAAGGCACTATATGCAGGCAAATTAGCAAACCTTCGTACAAGTGCATTAGATCCAGCGTTTAGCAGTACTCAAGTAGGTGTACAATCCTCGTATGTTCCTCGCCCTCAAATACACCTTCAAAAATTGAAGTTAACGACTTTCGGTGGTTGCCAACGTGAGTGGTTAGATTTCTACAATATGTTTGTAGTGCTGGTAGACAAAAATCCTGACCTAGTCGAGGTTGAAAAGTTTCAATATTTGAGGTCAAGCTTAACAGGTGGTGCTGCTAGGCTGATACAATCGTTAGAGGTAACTAGTGCTAATTATCAAAAGGCGCTAGAACTGCTGGAAGCCCGTTACGACAACAAACGTATGATTTTCCAATCTCACCTGCAGCACATCTTCGATAGCCAACGGTTAGCAAACCCCAACGTTGCCAATATACGGGACTTCATTGACAAAATCAGCTCCAACATGCGTGCAATGCAAACAATGGCTAACACAACACAAATCGCTGATGGTCTCATTTTATATTTGGTCGTATCAAAATTAGATAACAACACGCAAATGAAATGGGAGGAGGAAATAGCTGAAAGATGGGATAGAGCAGAACAATCGCAAACGCTAAGGCTTCAAACCTGGGAAGATTTGGTCAAATTTTTGGAACGTCGATGCCAACTTATCGACATTGTTGAAGTTAGTAAAGAACCACCAAAACCTCCTAATAGTACCGCAGGGCATTCATCGTCATCACTGTCGTCTCCGGCAGCAAAGCACCACAAACCCACAAAACAAGTATCGTTTGTCACTACACACCAGCAACAAAAATGCAACCTGTGCAAAGAAGCTGCAACCCACAACGCTTTCAACTGTACTACATTCATGAAACTAACACCAACTGCAAGGTATGATGTAGCAAAGAAAAAGGGTCTTTGCCTGAATTGCCTAGGAATAAATCACATGTCAAAGGAGTGTCCTTCGTCGCGTAAGTGTCAAATCTGCCATGTCAGTCACCATACACTACTCCATCGAGGTCAGCCAACAACACCATCGTCACCACAAACTTCAATTCCAGCTCAACCATCGTCATCATCATCGACATCGGCATTACATTCGTCGTCTAAACCAACAGTACTTCAGGTATGCTACAATACCGATCAAGTTATATTGGCCACCGCCATGGTGCAGCTGAGCAATCCGTCAGGAATCTCAATTCAAGCTCGGGTACTTCTAGATTCAGCATCGCAGTTACACTTCATAACTGAACGCATGGCTCAATTGCTGCGATTGAATCGCAAAAGACTTCCACTGGAAATCAGCGGCATCGGTTTGTGCGGTACCAAGTCCCAATACATATGCAAGGTGGAACTGCGATCGCCGCATTATGCATCATATACATCCAACATTGACGATGTCATCGTACAAACTATAACACCATTCCAGCCGAGAACGATTTTAGATATCAGTGCCTGGAAAATACCAAAGAATATTCCTTTAGCTGACGAAGGCTTTAATCGGCCAGGCCCTGTAGACCTGCTTATAGGTGCAAGCGTGTTTTACGAGCTACTCATGGTCGGTCAGATTAAATTATGTGATACACTGCCGCTATTACAGAAAACCAAATTGGGCTGGGTAGTCGCGGGCGCTATTACCAATCACTCGAGCTTATCGTCGGCAGCATTAATTTCGTCGTACCAGACGTCACTTGGCACAGATTGTCTCTTATCCACTACAAGGTCCTCGCAATTATCGGTTTACTCCTCTCAACGCCAATCAGAATCCCTCTCACTCGAACCATCCTTGGATGAAATATTGGAACCGTTTTGGCAATTGGAGCAACAATCACAACACGTTAAGCAGCTAACCGCGAGCGAAATGGAGTGCGAAAACTACTTTCGCGACACAACAAAAAGATGTCCCACCACAGGTAAATTTATTGTTAGGCTTCCATTCAAAGACGCACCTCAAATGTTAGGCAGTTCACATGACATTGCTCTTCGTCGTCTTTTGTCTACTGAATCAAAGCTACGTCGTAATAAGGATCTTCAAGTTTACTACATCGCCTTTATGCAGGAATATGCCGATATCGGGCACATGATATATGTGCAATTTCCTAGCGGCACCGTAAATTATATTCCACACCATGCTGTTCTCAAATTAGATCGCAGCACAACTAAAATACGTGTCGTATTTGATGCATCATGCCGGACATCTAATGGAAAGTCACTTAATGATTTACTACGCGTCGGCCCAACTATTCAAGATGATCTTTTCTCGATCCCTGTCAGGTTTCGCATCCACACTATCGTTGTGATGGCCGATATTGCTAAAATGTATAGGCAAATTCTCGTCGATCAAGATGATGCAAAATATCAATGCATATTGTGGAGAGGTGCCGAGAGTGGTGAAATTAGGACCTATCAATTGCAGACGGTTACCTACGGAACGGCATGTGCACCCTACCTGGCAACCAAGTGTCTCCAGCAACTAGCCGATGATAGCACATCAACGCACCCCATCGGCTCTCTAGTAGTACGGCGCGATTTCTATGTCGACAATCTGATGACCGGAGCCCCACAGTTCAGGAAGTGATAGAAATCAAGAGTCAAGTAATTGACATACTAGCCCGTGGTGGATTTCCCTTGAGAAAGTGGGCTTCAAATGATCCTCGTTCAATATCAGACATACCACAAACTGACCGCGAAGATACAATTCAGTTGGATGACATCGACTACATAAAGGCATTGGGCCTACGGTGGTCACTGTCGTTAGATTGTTTTTTGTTTAAGTATACACCACCTCCCATATCATCAAGGGTGACCAAAAGAAGTATACTTTCACACATCGCTCGCTTTTTCGATCCATTAGGGTTGCTCAACCCTATTGTCGTCAGCTGCAAGATCCTAATGCAGAAATTATGGAAGCTTCGCTTGAACTGGGATGAAAGTGTACCCACCGATTTACAAACAGACTGGCAGTCATTCTGTGCTCAATTACCATTAGTCGAAACCATCAGAGTGGCCAGGCTAGTAAAATTTGGAAATGAATTCACTATCCATGCCTTTGCCGACGCAAGCACTAAAGCGTACGGAGCCTGTATATATATGGTCTCCCAGTCAGAGGGATTATATCGCGCTTCCCTTTTGTGTGCGAAGTCTCGAGTGGCGCCCACTAAAGAAATCAGTCTACCACGGTTAGAGCTTTGCGCGGCGGTGCTCTTGAGTGAACTGTTGGAGTCGGTTTCCAACCTCCTTTTCCGGACCCACCCTATGTTCATTGTTGGACAGATTCAATGGTTGCCTTGTCATGGATTAGAGGTGAGCCGTTAAAATGGGCCACATTCGTCAGCAATAGGGTTTCAATGATCCAAACGCGTACCGAGAAATTTAAGTGGCATCATGTTCCGGGTGAGCTAAACCCAGCAGATATTCTATCCCGCGGCGCTGCCCCAAAGGACCTCCTCTACAACAACCTGTGGTTCAATGGTCCGGATTTCATCGTTCGACCAGAAAAGCATTGGCCACAAGCGGCAGTTAGTCCAAATGAATTGCCAGAACAACGCAAGCAGCGAACGGTGTTAGTAACATCGCCGATTGAAGACACTATCGCTGAATTTAAATTTGTCAACAATTACAACAAGGTGCTTCGAACATTTTGCTACGTACAACGATTCATTGATGCAAGTCGCGGAAATAAGCGTCACGGTAACATCACCACCATAGAAATGAACAACGCGCTACATTCCGTCTGCCGCATTCTTCAATGCCAGGCATTTTTTGACGAACGGAAACAACTCGAAAAAGGTACTTCACTATCGCAAAGGTCGTCACTGGCACAATTGTCGCCCTTCTTTCACGACGGTCTTATCAGAGTCGGAGGCCGCCTCAGCAACTCAACCCTTCTTCGAGGAGAAACATCCCATTCTCCTTCCAAAAAAACATCCCTTTATTGCGTCAATCATATTGCACTTTCATCGGCAGCATCTTCATGCTGGCAATCAGGCTTTACACAGCATCATACGAGAAAAATTTTGGATTATCAATGCGAGAAAGCTTATACGGCAGGTAATCCACAAATGTTTAACATGTTATCGATTTCGTCCTGTTTTAGCAGAACAGGTAATGGCAGCCTTCCTAAGGATAGAGTAACTAAATCTCATCCATTCGAAGTAACGGGGGTGGATTATTGTGGTCCGCTCCTGATGACGCAACAAATACGAGGAAAATCACCTATTAAAGTTTATCTGGCAGTGTTCATCTGCTTCAGCTCCAAAGCAGTTCATCTCGAATTGGTACCCGACCTCACATCAGTAGCATTCATCGCAGCTTTAAAGCGTTTCATAGCTCGTCGTGGAAGATGTCGGGTCATCTATTCAGATAACGCAACGAAATTTGTCGGAGCGAATCGCGAACTTCGAAGTCTCCTTCAACAATGTACTCGTATGTCACAACAGCATCACGATGATGTACACCAGGCTTGCTGTGCAGTAGGCATTGAGTGGAAGTTCATACCACATCGCTCTCCCCACTTCGGTGGCCTGTGGGAAAGCGCAGTGAAACAAGCTAAACACTACTTACGCCGAGCTATTGGTTCTAACGTTCTAACGCACGACGAATTGCATACCATATGTTGTCAGGCCGAAGCCATCATCAACCGCCGACCACTTACGCCCATTTCAAGCTCGCCCGATGACTTGGGCCCTCTTACACCAGCTCATCTTCTTATCGGGCGCTCACTCACTAGTGCACCAGAGCCCACAATTTCTTCTTCGAAACCAGGATCGTTAAAGCGCTACCAATTATCGCAGTGGATTCACCAACAATTCTGGGACCGTTGGAGCAAAGAATATTTGCGAGAATTGCAACAGCGTAAAAAGTGGAAAACGCAATCACCAAATTTGCGACCAAATGATTTAGTTCTTTTGCAAGAAGACAATACTCCCCCGTTCAAATGGCCAATGGGCCGAATTGTGGAAGCTATCCCCGGCACAGACGGTAGGGTACGTATCGTTCTCGTAAAAACAGCAACAGGCATACATAAAAGGGCTATAACCAGAGTCGCCAAACTACCAACAGAGGTTAAATTTCAAGAGACTTTGGGAAGCAACGCTTCCCAGGGGGGGGAGGATGTTGCAGCTCCACAGCCCACAAGGGGTTAAACATGCGTAACGGGAGAAACATCCGATTTATATTCATTGTTGTTGTCGTTTGCCCTCGAACACACGGTAAACGTTTGCTATAGCAACAGCACACAACTGTTACTCTTTTGTCACAACGTATGCAAATATTCACATACGTTTAATATACATACATGACCAATTGTCGTTAGCTGCAGCAAATCGATCACCACCTCACTCCACTTTCTTCGTCTTCGTCGTCACCACTGGCGAGCTTCGCTTTGCACACTACAATTGCTATTGTGGTAACCGCAAATCCAAAAACAACACTCACGATCTGCTCTGTGCTATCATACGGTACCTATTCAACTCCACTCCAACTAAAAAGAAGGACACCAAGTCAGTTCTGTATCAATCAACATCGCGCACACATCGTCGTCTTCGTTTTTAGAGTAAAATTACAGTCCTCTATTCTTGTATTACATGGAAAAATAATTGAAATGCGAATTCAAACCTACAGTTATACATAAATTAAGTTTAACAATAAGATAAAAAAATTAACTTAGCAACTAAGGTGAAATTACAAGTGAATTACCAAAACAAAAAATAAAATTGAATTTGAATTTCTTAAAGAAAAGAAAAACGCTTCTTAATTCTTCACCACATTCTTTAATGTATATTTGGGAGTTTATTGTTCCCGTAGTTACAAAAGCACTCCTTTCTCCACAGCTGCAGATTGCTTGCCAAACCAGGAATTTACGAGGAAATTTTGACTGCCTTTTTGACTTAAACTTTTCGTCCCGCGCGGGTCTGCTGTGTAAAACTCCTGGCCTAGAAGCTGCGAAAAGTCGGCTAAACATACTTCTCGTCGTCCATGATGCAGCAATTGAATTTTTCAAAGAAACAAATTTTTAGTTTTTTAACGCGATTTTTTGCTTCCACATTCTTCACAGAGTTTCTGTCTGGAACTTTTTGAACCTTGAACGTTTTGAGACCAGCTTCCTTTTTTGCTTTACGGACAAAAAACTCGGAACATCCCACCTTCTGCGCTAGTTTTCTGCCTGAAAATTGGGGTTCTTCTGAAAAACGGTGATGGTTTTCTTTTTCATGTTTTTTTTTTGACATTTATTTCTAATCATACTACGAAAAAAATATTCAAATCAAATAATTAGGAAAAAACTTGTTGAATAAAATAAAGGTGAAATTTTTTTCAAACGCACTCCTTACAATGTTCAGTTACATCCGAACTTAGACACCCTTACCTGTTTTTATTAAGATCTTACTTTTCTAAATCTTTATGCATCATTGAAACAATTCAGGTGAATGAACGTAATGAAATAACCAACACCAAAATCTACAGAGCAACAATCGTCAGTCTCCGAAATAGTAGCTTCACCATCTGTAACTCCTGAACCAACTACAACAAAACGTTTGGCAGCAGTCAATCAATTTGACATTAGCTTGATTGTCAATAAGTCAACAGCTGACAGTATTGAGTCTCCATCAAATTATGAGTTTCCTGCATCTGAGCAACGAAATTTGAAATTTCAATTCGTTTGGCTGCAGAAGTACACATGGTTAGCCTATTCAGGAAAGGAAGATGGTGATTTTTGTAAATGTTACGTATTATTTGATGTGCGCGAAGGGGGAGCTAATAAAAAAATATTGGGACAATTGGTACTAATACCATTCCGGAACTGGAAAAACGCGTTAGAGGCATTCAACAAACATCAATCCACAGATTATCACAAAAAAGCACTACTACAGTCGACTATGTAAGCTAGTATTGACCAAGAAAAAAATTTACCAATAGATTTGCAACTATCACAACAAAAGTTGGATTTAATTGCAAAGAGCAAAACATTTTTAGTTCCCATTATCGATACCATAATTTTGTGCGGTAGATAGGGTATAGCATTGCGTGGATCGGAAGAAAATGGCAGGATAACTTCTAGTGAACCACTCAACAACGATGGAAACTTTCGGGCTAAGGGTGATGTCGAATTAAAAAACATTTGGAGTCATCATCGAAAAACGCTACGTACACAAGCCCTCGTATTCAAAATGAGTTTATTTTTACTTGCTTCTCATTGATACAAAAACAAATTATTGAAAAGTGAATAGATCGCACCTGGTACAGGTAACATCAAAAGTGATTTGAAAAAAGTTTTTCAAAACGGGGTCGCCCCTCGGCAGTGGTTTGGCAAACTCTCCGAGTGTATTTCTGCCATGACAGGCTTCTCAGCAAAAATTCGTCTCCTTTGTAGATGCCGTTCGGAGTCGGCAAAAAACTGTAGGTCCCACCAATTTGTAGGGAAAATTCAAATCGGCACACCACAAATTGGAAGAGAAGCTTGGCGCAAAAATCTCTTAGGAGGTTTATGATGATATACCTGTTGTATATCGCGCCATAAAGAGAGAGAGAATAGATCGCAAGCTTTTTCAATATTAGCGGACGAGACTTCAGATATTTCAGGCGTTGAATAAATGTCGATTTGTATAAGATATTTGGACACTGACGAACGTACTCATAAAATTTGTGAAAGTTTCTTGACATTCACACCTGTGACCGATTTCTCTGGAAAAGGATTAGCGGAAACTCTAATAAATTTTCTTGAATCTTCTGGCATCGACCTTACATATTTAGGTGGGCAAGGATATGAAGGAGCTAGGTCTATGAGTGATGAACTCCATTGTGCGCAGAGTTACGTCAAAGACATATATCCGCTAGCCAATTCTTCCCATTGCGCTTCGCACAGTTTAAACTTAGCTGTTAATGACGCGTGCAAAAGTTATTAAATAAAAAATTGCATAGGCACCATCAAGAGTGTTTACGGATTTTTTAAATATCCAAAGAGGCAACTTTCTCTACAAAAGGCTATTGACGCTGAACAAAATTTGACGAAGAACATAAAATTAAAAAGTCATTGTGCCACAAGATAGGTTGAGCAGCATGAAGCTGTAGAGACTTACCTTTATTTACAGCCTGCAGTTGTCTCCGCCCTACAAAATATTTCAGCTACATGGAGGAACTCAACAGCATCAGCAACTTTTTAGTTGATGTCAGCAATCAAAACATTGGTATTTCAGGTATAGTAAAAACAATATGGGCCTGCTCGATAATGCATCACTGCATAGTATTTCCAAAGCATTACTTTCAAAAATTGAACCCTAGTCTCCTTTGTTATAGGAGTATAAGCAATTTTCGCAAAACAAATAGTAATTATTGAGTATTATCAGGAAACTGCTTAGCCGGCAGCCAAAGATAGAGGCAAACTATGCAGTGATGCTTGTATTCACTGCATTATAGGGTAAGCTCAATTTATCAAATTAAATCTTATTTTTTATTTAAGATCACACTGCAAGTACTCACGTCAGTCCATTTCTTGACCTTGACATTGAGTCGCGCTCTACACAGTGTAAATCAGGATTTAGGCGAAGTAGTGGTGCTAGCAGATGCTGCAAGAAATATTTTGGTATCGAGGAGGGAACTTGCGGAAAAAAATTTTCAAACCATTTTTCAAGCAGCATTGGTTATATGTGATGAGTACGATATTGAAATTCGGAAACCAAGCCATGCACGCACGAATTTGCGGCTTTCCATTGAAGAGTACTATAGGATTGCAATTTACATCCCTTGCTTGGATCTTTTCATAACGCATTTGCAAGATAGATTTTTGAAACACGGAGACATTTTATCTAATTTCACTTGTCTCTTCCCAGACAAAACAGAAGATTTTGATATAGAGTCTTGTTGTAAGCTATTCAAGACATATGAATCTAGTTTACAAGACTCATTGCCAGCAATATGGACGAGTAAGGCACAGTTGTGGAGCAAGCGCATAGCGGGTATGAAGATCAAGAATTCTTTAGAAGCCTTGATATTTGTAGTATTGATGCTTTTCCCAAGGTATATAAAATTTTGATAATTCTGGCTGTTTTGCCTGTTACGACTGCAGAAAATGAACGAACATTTTCAACTTTGCGTCGTGTTAAGACTTATTTAAGATCAACAATGAGTGAAGACCGCCTTAATGGTCTTGCTGCACTTAATATTCATCGCAATTTAGAAGTCGACGTTGAATTGGTATTAAAAGAATTTTTCTCTATACCCCGACGAGTGGCCCTATTGAAAGATTATTAGTTTTAAAATATGGAACTAAAATGTGATTTTTGTTTAACAAAGACAAATTATAAAGTAATCATATTTTAAGATATTTCGTTTTTGTTATTGAAATTAGTTTTAGCGCCCGCTAGATACACCCACCCTCCTCCGACCAGCTAACTCTTCCTTTGAACACAGTATTCCTTAATCCGGTAGTAATAATAATTTTTACTGAAAACCCCCCAAGGGAAAATCCTGCGTACGGCCCTGGTAGAAGTCAATTAGATTTCTAATTGTACAGGTAAACCTATTGTGACGAATTCGACGATTCCTTGATTATCAATCCTGGGTTCGATCACTATAAAGTCGAATAAACACACGCACAGATAATGTAAGTAATAGCTAGTTTTATTTACTAGTAATAAACGCAAAACTATTTTAAGAGTTTGATAACTTTACAGTAGTTCACTATTGAACGCTTGAAAATAAACTGAACAACCTGTCTTGCTTGGTCACCGCCTTATATAGTCCAACAGGGTGCTTGCCTACGCACCGAGAACTTTCTTGGTTGTTCGCTTTTCGTGTTCTGGAAGGGTCGGTTTATTTATTGGCATCTCCTCTTTGCATCGTATTCGCAAACACTCGCGCCATCTCTCTTCCTCTTCCTAGTTACACGCTTGCATGCATAAGCGTAGCCATCGTTATCTCAGTTGTGTGTTAACTAGTGGTGGGAGTGTTATGGAGTTAGGGATGGTACATGCTTGAGAATAATCGCCACACTGCCCTCCACCTAAGTCTGATCGTCCCGATCAGACACATTTCCCAAACCAAACGCTGCTAGACGCTCAATGGTTGGCACTGCTTTACCAAACCTCATTTCCTCCAGGGATTGAAACTCCGACATCAATCCTCTCCTGCAGAGATTCCCACAATGTATTGCAGTGTCACATATTCCAACCATTTTGTCCGTTCTTAATCCCGAATGGATTTGTGCCTTCACTTTCGTTCCCAGTGGTACCCGGCAAACATTCCTGCAGCTCGTTTCTTCAGGATTCCGTTCCGTTCTCTCATGCCCATTGCACTGTTTCACATTATCCATTAAGTTGCGTTGCTTCCTCGGAACATGACCACCAGATGTTCGTCTTTTATTCTCAGCACACTCTGCACACTTAGTAATCCATTTCCTCACAGTTTGTTTGCAACCGATCCAATAGAACCGCCGCTTTACCTCTTGCAGCGTTTTCTTTATTCCCATGTGCCTTCCATCTGGGCAACTATGCGACGCTTTGATAACATCTGGAATTCTGGCCTTGGGAACAACAATAAGTGCTCGATGATTCCGGCCATCATCACTTTCCCATATCCGATGCAAACACCCAGATATTAGCTTCAAATTACTCCATTGTGTCCAGTATGCTTTTGCGATGCGACTCTCTCTAATCATCTCTCCTCTTCTTGGCTGTTTGTTTTCCTTTATTCCTTTCAACACACGTGCCAAATCTGGATCTTCCTCCTGGCCTTGCCGAATCTTCTTCAGGAGGCACCTGTCCATGAAAGCCTTTGGTCGAGAAGCTACCGGTGCTTTACGAGGCTTCTGTTGCTTCATCTTCAAGATCACTCCCTTGGTGGTATAGCCACTATTGTGTCCAAAGACCAGAGGAACTTCTTGGCCGTTGTAAGTCATAACCCTGTTCCTTACGTTGATGTGAATGTCTCTCTCAGCCAAGAAGTCAACGCCAATGATGACTTCGTCGACAATATTCGCTACCAAGAAGTTGTGATAAGTAGCTACATTCCCAATCACAATCTTACATGTCACCTCTCCCAGGACTTGCTTGCTTTCACCAGTTACTGTCCACAATTTAGCTTTCCGCAATAGTCTCACCTTCCCGCTGACCAAGTCACTCCGAATGATGGAATGTGATGCACCCGTATCCACAGTCAGCAAGCGCTCTTTCCCGTCCACGTTGCCTTCAACAGTAACATTACCCGCTTTCCGTTCGAGTTGTGACACAGAGATTATAGGGCATTCATCTTGCTCATCTTCTCCAGCTTTGCGTTTTCGTCCACCTGAATTGCTGGGGTTACTGGAGCCAGTGCCGCAATAACGTGCTATGTGACCTGGTTTTCCGCACTTAAAGCATTTAATGGCACCATCACTTTTTTTCTGTACTCCGTTCAATGCTTCCAAAATTTTGTCTACCCAAGCCGGAGTGTCCACTTCTACACGATGAGCCTTGTACGCAGGTTTACTTAATAGCGAGGCTGTTTCCTGCGTTAGAGCATGTGATACCGTTTCAGAGAATGTCCGTTTGGGGTTTGCATATGTGGCCCGCTTCGTCTCTACATCGCGTATTCCATTTATAAAACTTTGGATTTTTACCCTCTCAGTGTACTCCACAGGTGCGTCCGCATTTGCCAAATGGGCCAATCTCTCGATGTCCGATGCAAATTCCTGCAAAGTCTCATTAGGTTTCTGGGATCGATTCTGTAGCTCTATTTGGTATATCTGCTTTCGATGTTCGCTACCATAGCGTCTTTCAACCGCACCCATCAATGCATCATAACTGTTCCTTTCGGACTCGGGAATAGTCTGTAAGATTTCTGCTGCAGGTCCCTTCAATGCCACGAATAGTGCTGCAACTTTATCTTCAGTGCACCAATTATTCACCGCAGCCGTCTTCTCAAATTGTAGCTTAAATACCTGGAATGGAACAGAACCATCAAATGACGGGGATTTTACCTTGGGAGTATTCGCTGAAGCAGATGGACGGTTCAGTTGCAACTCCTGGATACGGCCCCTTAACGCATCTACCTCGGTCTCTATTTTATCTTGAAATTGTGCAATTTTTGCATCTTGTGCTTCCAACTGCGATGACATATACGCCTTTTGTTCTTCCAGTTGAGCGGAGAGCTGTGATGAAATATTGGCCGAAATTTGAGACGACATTTCTATAATACGAGTCTCTTGGGCCTCCATTCGACATGCAATGTGTGTTTTCTGTTCTTCCAGCTGAGATGCCATGCAAGTTTTCTGTTCTTCGAGCTGAGATGCCATGTAAGTTTTCTGTTCTTCCATTTTAGTCGACATCTGAGTTAATACAGCCAATATCATGTTTGTGTCGACGGTTGCTACTGGATTCGAAGACTCCTTTCTTTCTTCCATTTTTGTCGGTGCCTCCTCGACAAGATGAAAAACATGATCATCAACGTTGATTCCTTCTGCTTCCATAGCCTCTCGCAATCGTGACTGTAACTCTGATTTATTGCCTGTAGTGTTCAGTCCCCGTTGTTCCAACTCATTTTTGAGTTGCTGAATCTTTAATTCATTCAGCTTTGCCATGTCCTTGTTATCCTTAAATTCACTGGTATTTATTCAACAATACCGCTTCTGACACCAATTGTGACGAATTCGACGATTCCTTGATTATCAATCCTGGGTTCGATCACTATAAAGTCGAATAAACACACGCACAGATAATGTAAGTAATAGCTAGTTTTATTTACTAGTAATAAACGCAAAACAATTTTAAGAGTTTGATAACTTTACAGTAGTTCACTATTGAACGCTTGAAAATAAACTGAACAACCTGTCTTGCTTGGTCACCGCCTTATATAGTCCAACAGGGTGCTTGCCTACGCACCGAGAACTTTCTTGGTTGTTCGCTTTTCGTGTTCTGGAAGGGTCGGTTTATTTATTGGCATCTCCTCTTTGCATCGTATTCGCAAACACTCGCGCCATCTCTCTTCCTCTTCCTAGTTACACGCTTGCATGCATAAGCGTAGCCATCGTTATCTCAGTTGTGTGTTAACTAGTGGTGGGAGTGTTATGGAGTTAGGGATGGTACATGCTTGAGAATAATCGCCACACTATTTTTTGCTAATGGCAACTAATTGCAATGAAAGAATGAATAAATTGGAGAATATAACCCAATTGCATCAATTACTAATTCTAATTGGAATTTAACATGTACGCTCCAAATACACCATTATCAGGGTTGATAGTAATTCCGAATTCTTTGAAACGATTAAGAAATATCTTTAAATGTTGTAAATGCTCATTAGCATATTTTGAAGCTATTAATACACCTTCAATGTATACAAAAACGAAATCAAAATTACGCAAACTTCATCCATATGCCGTTGAAAAGTTTGAGCAGCATTTCGAAGACCAAACGGCGTTTTTAAAAAATCAAAGAGTTCAAAAAGCGTTATAAGGGCAGTTTTTGGCATGTAATCTTTATGCATACGAGTTTTATGGTATGCACGTACCAAACCCCGGTTGGAAAAAATATGTTTGCCATGGAGATATAATTGAAATCAGTTATGAACGGAATGGAGTATTTATCTAGCAATGTTATTTTATTTAAGAATTCTTAGGGACCATATGCAATGGATTAGCCCATGCACTTTTAGAAGGTTGAATACGCCTGGATCTAACATGAATTGAAATTCTTTAAATCCTTTTGATATTCAAAATTATTCTTAATGATATGCGAAACAGAATCGGATGCAATACTTGTTATAAGAGCTTTAGTTTCAACAGAGGTTGCCCCAACTACGAGAGGCAATGGTACTCCACTAGGCTGGTTAAGAACTCCATCCCCATCGATATATGGCGAAAGCTATATGAGCGTGCTAATGTGGGCTAAGTTATGTTTCTTCTCAATCTGCTGGATCTCTTCAGCATATACATCGCGTTGGACAGTGCGACATAGACGCAATTTGGCAGAATCAACTTCTTTGGCTGTCAGACCACGTTGATGAATCTCAGGACCTAAGCTACTGTTCTCACCAACCTATGAAGTGAAGAAAATCGATTAAAATTATTTGTTACCATAGTAAGTTGTCGTGACGTCAGAAGGCCATGCGTGCATATCCTCCGGCAAAAATTGTGAACCACAAGACCACCGAGATGCGGAAGTAAAATTTACCTGATTGTTGGATCTAGTTGCTTCATCGGCTAAGATTTCCGCAACTCGATGTTGCACAAACGGCTTATACCGTCGATGCTCGCTGCGGAACCACTGGATTATCGCTCCAGATGATGCAGTGGTCGATTAATACGGACTGCTCCCCGCGGATGCAGCTCATCAACGGTGATGATTTTTTTTCATGTTTTGGTCACTGATGCCCCTTTTTCTACCCGAACCTGTCTTACGGGTAACAGCCAATTTGTCCTTAAAGTTTTCTAACACCCTCGAAACAGTTTTCGGGCTTACTTTAAGTTCTCGAGCAATTTTTTGAAAGTCCACTGAGGGTGGTCTTGAAAACTTTTAACAATAGTTTTTCGTACTTCTAATTCGCTTGCCATTTTTATATGAACTACATCGCATTTAGCGAAAATATTTTCAAACAGTATTTTTTTGACCTTTATTTCTAATCATATTACGAAAAAAATATTCAAACCAAATAATTAAGAAAAAACTTGTTGAATAAAATGAAGGTGACATTTTTTTCAAACACTCATTATGAATAATAAAATAAATTAAATAATTATAATAATTAAAAATATTGTATATTCATTTGAATAAAATGTTAACAGTAATTAAATTCGAACAAGAGTCACTATCACAAGTCAAAAACAGTGCATTAATTATAATTATTAACTTGCCGTAATAGCAGGAATAGTACAAAAATCGCGGAAAAATTAAACACGTCCGCACTCAGCCGATCTAGCTACTTTCGTATGTATGAGCTTTCGTCATATTGGTCTTTTGGTAATTCGCTGGATTTGAAATGAAAGTTGCTTTGCATTTTATGTGGGGGGTTGTTAATTATTGAAGGGTTTGACCGTCTTTTGCCTAAATCTTGGGGTTTTGGTCGATTTGTATAATTAATAGCCTTTGTCCTTATGCTTCCGTCTATGTCTATGTCCATTGGTTGAGGTGGTCTAGGGGAAGCACTGTTCGGGTTTGTTTGCCATTACTGTTGGTTGAATGGGTTTTGATTTTGGTTTGAATGTTGGGATGAGTGGGGTTTCGGTGATTGCGGTAGTGGTTTTGAGGGTTGGAGTATGTTAGGCGATTTGGTTTCAGGATAAAATTTTGGTGAAGTGTGTTGGATTGGTAGCTGATGATATCTGGGTTGGGTGTATTGTTGTCGTGGTTGTTGTTGATTTATATTTTGTTGGCGATAAGTTGATGGTGTATTATGGGTTTGGTTGTTGGCATGATTACCTCTGAAGCTTTGGTTTTCTAGTTTCAGACAAAGGTGCAGGGCTTCAGGTAGGCTTTTTGGTTATTTTATGCCGAGCAACCTAGGGAGAGCGCCAGAAAGTCCTCTGATGAAGGTATCGAGGGCTTTAGCTGGGTAATTCTCTTTTAGCAAGTGAACTGCTTTTTCTCCTATCTCCACACAGCCTATTTTGTTCGACAGTAAGGACAAGTGTCCGTACACTCTTTGGTAAAATTCGTTTATTGTCATCCGCCCTTGTATGAGGCATGTCATTTGGTATTCAAGGGTACCTATATCCCGTTTGTCGGCGTAGTGGGTAGTCAAGCAGCGGTAAATTGCTGACCAATCTAAAGGGGTATTGTCGATTCTAGGGCTATGTCTGCCCTCCCAACCTTATAGTCAAGAATCCTGGAAATAATACAAGGTGGCGCAAAAGTAAGCTTCCGATGTTCAGCATATCGGTTGTGGCACGTGCAGTGTGTGCTGTTGCACCGTCTTGTTGGAACCACATGTTTTCCAATCCCAATTCATCAAGTTGCGGCAAAAAGAACTCGTTGATCATTGCTCTGTAGCGCTCACCATTCACAGTAACCGTTTGGCCCCGACCGATTATTGGTCAAATAAATAGTCAGCAATATTCCGCGTTCTGGAGCAGTGTAGCGTAACATTGTTTATTAACGTGTATTTCGCATATGTTTACTACACAAATGTCAAAACAGAACTGACTTTAGGGGCCAATCGCAAAATTTATAGCATTTTCTGATAGGAGGATTACTTTTGCGCAGTAACCGTTTTTCACCGACCGAAATAAATAGTCAGCAATATTCCGCGTTCTGGAGCAGTGTAGCGTAACATTGTTTATTAACGTGTATTTCGCATGTGTTTACTACACAAATGTCAAAACAGAACTGACTTTAGGGGCCAATCGCAAAATTTATAGCATTTTCTGATAGTGGTTCCCTGATATCTTCTATTACCTTTGATTTTATTACTCTAACTAGTGCATATTTAGAGAATTTATCTACAGCGGTTAGTACCAATTTTTTTTTCTGTATTATGGATGTCTATATGAACAATTTCGTCAGGATATTGAGGAATCGGAGTCTCAAGTAATTTTGGTTTAGTGGGGTGAGGATCGTATTGAGTTTCCTTACAAGTTCTGCATTGTTTAATTATGTTTTCTATTTTTGTTTTCATTTTAGGAAAATAACACCTTTGTATGAGTTGTTGTTTATTTTCGTCCCTATTTCTATGTGCTCGTTTATGTTCCTTTAGTATCTCTTCATTTTGTGCGTCTTCGTGTGCAATGTCTCCTACTTTTGTTTGATTGTAACGAATTTTATAGTTGGAAAAATGAGGTGGGTAAATTTCCTGAATTTTTCCCATTATGTCCTCAGAGGTAAATATAAAATTTATCACTGAAGGATTTAGGTAGCGTTTAAAAATACAGTTAAACCTTCTATGGAAAAATTGGGTTTGCTGATTATATGTATATGGTTGGTTGGGAATGGTATTTTAAACTGATATCTGTTTTCGTCTCCTACCGAGATCCAAAGTTGGTTTTTGAAGACATTTATAGGCCCTTCTACTGTTGGAATTAGATTGTTCAATGAGCTTTCATCTGAATGTGTAGCAACTGATTTGGAATTCACTTCAAATGTCCTGGATAATGTATCTGCAACTACATTGGCCTTCCCAGGTTTGTATCTTAATTCGTAATTATATTCTTCAAGTATGGCTTTCCAGCGTTTTAGTTTGGAGTTATTATTTTTGTTAGTATGTAAGTGGTTGGTCATCTACAAGGTGGCGCAAAAGTAAGCTTCCGATGTTCAGCATATCGGTTGTGGCACGTGCAGTGTGTGCTGTTGCACCGTCTTGTTGGAACCACATGTTTTCCAATCCCAATTCATCAAGTTGCGGCAAAAAGAACTCGTTGATCATTGCTCTGTAGCGCTCACCATTCACAGTAACCGTTTGGCCCCGACCGATTATTGGTCAAATAAATAGTCAGCAATATTCCGCGTTATGGAGCAGTGTAGCCTAACATTTTTTATTAACGTGTATTTCGCATGTGTTTACTACACAAATGTCAAAACGGAACTGACTTTAGGGGCCAATCGCAAAATTTATAGCATTTTCTGATAGGAGGATTACTTTTGCGCAGTAACCGTTTTTCACCGACCGAAATAAATAGTCAGCAATATTCCGCGTTCTGGAGCAGTGTAGCGTAATATTGTTTATTAACGTGTATTTCGCATGTGTTTACTACACAAATGTCAAAACAGAACTGACTTTAGGGGCCAATAGCAAAATTTATAGCATTTTCTGATAGGAGGATTACTTTTGCGCCACCTTGTATGTGTATTACGACTTTTGCTGTGCCATATAAATAGTTTCTAAAGGAGTTAAGTGCCCATATTATGGCAAGCATTTCGTTTACTGCATAATTTTTTTCTACTTTGTTCAATTTTTTTGATATAAAAGTTATTGGTTTACCGTTTTGCTCTAAGACTGCTCCTATTGCATACTTTGAAGCATCAGGATATTGCAGAATTACGTCTTTGGATATCAAAGTGGATTTAATTTTAATGAACGCTGATTTTGCTTCTTTGTTTAAATGTATCTGCATTTTTTTGAAGCTGTTTTTAGACATTCTTCCTTCTTCATCTCGAAGTAAGGATGGTAATGGCTTCGCTAATTTTGCGTAGTCTTTGATAAATCTGCTACAATATCCAGATAAGCCTAGGAATAAACGTAGGTCCTTGATTGTCTGAGGTTATGGAAAATTTGTTATTGATTGTACTTTGGATGGGTTTGTAGAAATACCACCAGAAGAGACAACAAATCCTTAAAGTTCAACTTGCTTTTTGTAAAATTCACAATTATATATTTGTACTTTCATATTTGCTTTGTTAAGAGTTATTACGTACCGGCTGGCTGTCGGCCGGCCAAGGCGACTCGCCACTCACTGCTGCTCGCGATCGGCTCCCTCAGCTACCCTGCCTCTTTGCATGCCCCAAAACACCGCGCTTGCCTTCATGCACGAGCTAGCTCGTCGGACTGGGGTGGTTCTCGCGGCTTCAAGGCACGTACACCGTATCATACAAAAACTCATACCTGACTTTACTAGGAATACCGGCAATGCCGGCTGGCCGGCCTTTGTTACCCTCCCTACCTGGTCGACTGTGGCAACGGATTGTGTCGACCCCTATATCGGGCATTAAACCCGCCCTTAAAATTTCAACTCACGGTCAATTTGTCCGTCCGTCACCATCACACCACCAAAATCACCAACCGCTATCTTATGTTTAACACATCTTCAAAATTTATTGCCTACCAATTACAAATGAAATATATGTTTCCATGTAATGTTTTCATATAAGCTAATATATGTACGCTTAACCTACAGCGCTTGCCTAACCGCAGCACTGAATTTCCATGCCACAAGGCAAAGGATTATTATAAACAGTATGTCTTACTATTACCTAAGGCGCTCAGACGGCCTTGACATGCACTTAATTTATAAATCAAATAATTCGACCATTCATTGGTCTCCTACCAGATGGGCATCAAAGCTTGGGGAGCAGACCAGTAAATCATCAATGTACACGAATACATTTTCTCGTAATCGAGAAGGAATTATTTTGTCCATCAGCCTGCAAAGTCGTTGCCTGGCGGTACACAGCCCGAACGGCATCACCTTAAATTGGTATAATGGCCGTCGGGGAACTGTGGAAGCAGTCTTCTCTCTGGATGAACTCTCCAGAGGGATTTGCCAAAAGGCATCTTTTAAGTCGATACCTGATATATAATGAGTCTGCGTCAGGCGCGACAGAATACCTTCCACATGTTGCGTTGGATATGCGTCCTTCTTAGTGCGCTCATTCAGCTTACGCATGTCTACGCACAGACGCTTCTTTCCGGGTTTCTCTACGAGTACAATAGGCGAGCTCCACGAACTATTGCTCTCCTCGATGACGTCGAGACTCAGCATCCGGTCAATTTCTTCGTACGCATGTGTTCTGCCGAGTCCCAGTTCAGCAAATGCCGGGAAAAGCCTTTTTATATTTTCCAGCCTTAGCGAATCCCCCGCCGACAGCTCTATCTGATTCAGATCTTTAGCATTAATCTCGGATACCATCATTGGAGCTAGGCCAAATGCCTCCCAAAAATCAATTCCAAGATATAGTTCCTGCTGTAAACTTGGAACCAGGTATAAGCACATTTCCATCGTCCTACGGCGCCAACTAACCTTGACGTCTAACTTACCCACTATAGACTGTGACCTTCTGTCCGCGGTCTTCAAGGTTTTGTCCCTGACGCGTACGTTTTCCTTCAGCCTATCCATCCAGATACCCGAACTCGAGCCGAAGCAGCTGATGGACGCACCGCTGTCCAGCAGACCCTGTACCTTAACCCCTCTATAACCACTTTAACGTAAGGCCGCTTATCAATAGCGTCCCGTATTATCGTCTCATCTATGTGTTTATCTTCCATCTGCGCCTCCTAGCCATCTCGTATTTTTTCTGTCTCTCCGATAATGTTAGCAAAGGATTGAATCCCTGCTTGGACTTCCCTGTTGGGGTAGTGGACGACCTTTTTTGGAATTTTACTGTTCCGGGGCTGCGTCGCGTGGGCAGGGCTCCCCGGTTTTCCTGCTTCAGCTCCTCGCAAGCCTGGCAACGCATACTGGTTTGGTTGCACTTGTAGCATACCATCTGGTGAAGTTTCCCATCGCAAGCGGCGGTCGTCGCACCCCCCTTATCTTCGCCGGAATGCTTCAATACTGTCCCCCTTTTTAGACACCTATCCCTGTCTGGTCTATGGATCGCTTCAACTGCACGTGGACCCTCGCTGTCCACTTCGTCATCCAGAGCTTCCAATCTCTTCTTTCTAAAGGGTTTCGGCTCCAGCTCCGCAATGTGCTTTTCTGCTCTTCTGCACTCCGTTCGCAGATCCTCCAGTGTTTATTTGACATCCAAACACCAAGTTTTTCAGGTGAGGTCGTAGATTTCGGCGAATTAGATTCACCAAACTACGCTCTGGCATTTTGGTTCTCATGGTGAGCTGTATCCCCCTGATGACCGCATAATATTCTTCGAATTTTTCCTGGTAATCTTGCTTCCGCTCGTTTATCGCCTGGCGTATCTCCTCGTCACACTCCGCCTTGCGGAAGTGTTACACTATCGCCGCCCTGAATGCCCGAAAATCCTCAACTTTGGCCTGCGCATGCTCCTCCATGTACAGCAAATACCACTCTCCCGCTTGGCCTTCCAGGAGCAAATGGAAATTCGCATGAAGCTCCTTTGGGGGTATGCCGTGCCGCTGGCGCAGTGTCTCGATCCTGAAAAGGAAGCGCTCTACATACACCGACCTTGGCCCACCATCGAACTTCAGGTTCCAATCCCGAATAATTTTAGTGGCATTTCTCTAGGGATAGTGATTCTTCCCGGAATCCCTCTCTGGCGATGTCAGCTCAAACCTATTATTGGCGTGGGCTCTACAACAACCTGTGGTTCAATGGTCCGGATTTCATCGTTCGACCAGAAAAGCATTGGCCACAAGCGGCAGTTAGTCCAAATGAATTGCCAGAGCAACGCAAGCAGCGAACGGTGTTAGTAGCATCGCCGATTGAAGATATTATCGCTGAATTTAAATTTGTCAACAATTACAACAAGGTGCTTCGAACATTTTGCTACGTACAACGATTCATTGATGCAAGTCGCGGAAATAAGCGTCACGGTAACATCACCACCATAGAAATGAACAACGCGCTACATTCCGTCTGCCGCATTCTTCAATGCCAGGCATTTTTTGACGAACGGAAACAACTCGAAAAAGGTACTTCACTATCGCAAAGGTCGTCACTGGCACAATTGTCGCCCTTCTTTCACGACGGTCTTATCAGAGTCGGAGGCCGCCTCAGCAACTCAACCCTTCCGTTCGAGGCGAAACATCCCATTCTCCTTCCAAAAAAACATCCCTTTATTGCGTCAATCATATTGCACTTTCATCGGCAGCATCTTCATGCTGGCAATCAGGCTTTACACAACATCATACGAGAAAAATTTTGGATTATCAATGCGAGAAAGCTTATACGGCAGGTAATCCACAAATGTTTAACATGTTATCGATTTCGTCCTGTTTTAGCAGAACAGGTAATGGCAGCCTTCCTAAGGATAGAGTAACTAAATCTCATCCATTCGAAGTAACGGGGGTGGATTATTGTGGTCCGCTCCTGATGACGCAACAAATACGAGGAAAATCACCTATTAAAGTTTATCTGGCAGTGTTCATCTGCTTCAGCTCCAAAGCAGTTCATCTCGAATTGGTACCCGACCTCACATCAGTAGCATTCATCGCAGCTTTAAAGCGTTCCATAGCTCGTCGTGGAAGATGTCGGGTCATCTATTCAGATAACGCAACGAAATTTGTCGGAGCGAATCGCGAACTTCGAAGTCTCCTTCAACAATGTACTCGTATGTCACAACAGCATCACGATGATGTACACCAGGCTTGCTGTGCAGTAGGCATTGAGTGGAAGTTCATACCACATCGCTCTCCCCACTTCGGTGGCCTGTGGGAAAGCGCAGTGAAACAAGCTAAACACTACTTACGCCGAGCTATTGGTTCTAACGTTCTAACGCACGACGAATTGCATACCATATGTTGTCAGGCCGAAGCCATCATCAACCGCCGACCACTTACGCCCATTTCAAGCTCGCCCGATGACTTGCGCCCTCTTACACCAGCTCATCTTCTTATCGGGCGCTCACTCACTAGTGCACCAGAGCCCACAATTTCTTCTTCGAAACCAGGATCGTTAAAGCGCTACCAATTATCGCAGTGGATTCACCAACAATTCTGGGACCGTTGGAGCAAAGAATATTTGCGAGAATTTCAACAGCGTAAAAAGTGGAAAACGCAGTCACCAAATTTGCGACCAAATGATTTAGTTCTTTTGCAAGAAGACAATACTCCCCCGTTCAAATGGCCAATGGGCCGAATTGTGGAAGCTATCCCCGGCACAGACGGTAGGGTACGTATCGTTCTCGTAAAAACAGCAACAGGCATACATAAAAGGGCTATAACCACAGTCGCCAAACTACCAATAGAGGTTAAATTTCAAGAGACTTTGGGAAGCAACGCTTCCCAGGGGGGGGAGGATGTTGCAGCTCCACAGCCCACAAGGGGTTAAACATGCGTAACGGGAGAAACATCCGATTTATATTCATTGTTGTTGTCGTTTGCCCTCGAACACACGGTAAACGTTTGCTATAGCAACAGCACACAACTGTTACTCTTTTGTCACAACGTATGCAAATATTCACATACGTTTAATATACATACATGACCAATTGTCGTTAGCTGCAGCAAATCGATCACCACCTCACTCCACTTTCTTCGTCTTCGTCGTCACCACTGGCGAGCTTCGCTTTGCACACTACAATTGCTATTGTGGTAACCGCAAATCCAAAAACAACACTCACGATCTTCGAAAAAGCTCTGTGCTATCATACGGCACCTATTCAACTCCACTCCAATTAAAAAGAAGGACACCAAGTCAGTTCTGTATCAATCAACATCGCGCACACATCGTCGTCTTCGTTTTTAGAGTAAAATTACAGTCCTCTATTCTTCTATGACATGGAAAAATAATTGAAATGCGAATTCAAACCTGCAGTTATACATAAATTAAGTTTAACAATAAGATAAAAAAATTAACTTAGCAACTAAGGTGAAATTACAAGTGAATTACCAAAACAAAAAATAAAATTGAATTTGAATTTCTTAAAGAAAAGAAAAACGCTTCTTAATTCTTCACCACATTCTTTAATGTATATTTGGGAGTTTATTGTTCCCGTAGTTACAAAAGCACTCCTTTCTCCACAGCTGCAGATTGCTTGCCAAACCAGGAATTTACGAGGAAATTTTGACTGCCTTTTTGACTTAAACTTTTCGTCCCGCGCGGGTCTGCTGTGTAAAACTCCTGGCCTAGAAGCTGCGAAAAGTCGGCTAAACATACTTCTCGTCGTCCATGATGCAGCAATTGAATTTTTCAAAGAAACAAATTTTTAGTTTTTTAACGCGATTTTTTGCTTCCACATTCTTCACAGAGTTTCTGTCTGGAACTTTTTGAACCTTGAACGTTTTGAGACCAGCTTCCTTTTTTGCTTTACGGACAAAAAACTCGGAACATCCCACCTTCTGCGCTAGTTTTCTGCCTGAAATATTGGGGTTCTTCTGAAAAACGGTGATGGTTTTCTTTTTCATGTTTTTTTTTTGACATTTATTTCTAATCATACTACGAAAAAAATATTCAAATCAAATAATTAGGAAAAAACTTGAATAAAATAAAGGTGAAATTTGAATAAAATAAAGGTGAAATTTTTTTCAAACGCACTCCTTACAATGTTCAGTTACATCCGAACTTAGACACCCTTACCTGTTTTTATTAAGATCTTACTTTTCTAAATCTTTATGCATCATTGAAACAATTCAGGTGAATGAACGTAATGAAATAACCAACACCAAAATCTACAGAGCAACAATCGTCAGTCTCCGAAATAGTAGCTTCACCATCTGTAACTCCTGAACCAACTACAACAAAACGTTTGGCAGCAGTCAATCAATTTGACATTAGCTTGATTGTCAATAAGTCAACAGCTGACAGTATTGAGTCTCCATCAAATTATGAGTTTCCTGCATCTGAGCAACGAAATTTGAAATTTCAATTCGTTTGGCTGCAGAAGTACACATGGTTAGCCTATTCAGGAAAGGAAGATGGTGATTTTTGTAAATGTTACGTATTATTTGATGTGCGCGAAGGGGGAGCTAATAAAAAAATATTGGGACAATTGGTACTAATACCATTCCGGAACTGGAAAAACGCGTTAGAGGCATTCAACAAACATCAATCCACAGATTATCACAAAAAAGCACTACTACAGTCGACTATGTAAGCTAGTATTGACCAAGAAAAAAATTTACCAATAGATTTGCAACTATCACAACAAAAGTTGGATTTAATTGCAAAGAGCAAAACATTTTTAGTTCCCATTATCGATACCATAATTTTGTGCGGTAGACAGGGTATAGAATTGCGTGGATCGGAAGAAAATGGCAGGATAACTTCTAGTGAACCACTCAACAACGATGGAAACTTTCGGGCTAAGGGTGATGTCGAATTAAAAAACATTTGGAGTCATCATCGAAAAACGCTACGTACACAAGCCCTCGTATTCAAAATGAGTTTATTTTTACTTGCTTCTCATTGATACAAAAACAAATTATTAAAAAGTGAATAGATCGCAAGCTTTTTCAATATTAGCGGACGAGACTTCAGATATTTCAGGCGTTGAATAAATGTCGATTTCTATAAGATATTTGGACACTGACGAACGTACTCATAAAATTTGTGAAAGTTTCTTGACATTCACACCTGTGACCGATTTCTCTGGAAAAGGATTAGCGGAAACTCTAATAAATTTTCTTGAATCTTCTGGCATCGACCTTACATATTTAGGTGGGCAAGGATATGAAGGAGCTAGGTCTATGAGTGATGAACTCCATTGTGCGCAGAGTTACGTCAAAGACATATATCCGCTAGCCAATTCTTCCCATTGCGCTTCGCACAGTTTAAACTTAGCTGTTAATGACGCGTGCAAAAGTTATTAAATAAAAAATTGCATAGGCACCATCAAGAGTGTTTACGGATTTTTTAAATATCCAAAGAGGCAACTTTCTCTACAAAAGGCTATTGACGCTGAACAAAATTTGACGAAGAACATAAAATTAAAAAGTCATTGTGCCACAAGATAGGTTGAGCAGCATGAAGCTGTAGAGACTTACCTTTATTTACAGCCTGCAGTTGTCTCCGCCCTACAAAATATTTCAGCTACATGGAGGAACTCAACAGCATCAGCAACTTTTTAGTTGATGTCAGCAATCAAAACATTGGTATTTCAGGTATAGTAAAAACAATATGGGCCTGCTCGATAATGCATCACTGCATAGTATTTTCAAAGCATTACTTTCAAAAATTGAACCCTAGTCTCCTTTGTTATAGGAGTATAAGCAATTTTCGCAAAACAAATAGTAATTATTGAGTATTATCAGGAAACTGCTTAGCCGGCAGCCAAAGATAGAGGCAAACTATGCAGTGATGCTTGTATTCACTGCATTATAGGGTAAGCTCAATTTATCAAATTAAATCTTATTTTTTATTTAAGATCACACTGCAAGTACTCACGTCAGTCCATTTCTTGACCTTGACATTGAGTCGAGCTCTACAAAGTGTAAATCAGGATTTAGGCGAAGTAGTGGTGCTAGCAGATGCTGCAAGAAATATTTTGGTATCGAGGAGGGAACTTGCGGAAAAAAATTTTCAAACCATTTTTCAAGCAGCATTGGTTATATGTGATGAGTACGATATTGAAATTCGGAAACCAAGCCATGCACGCACGAATTTGCGGCTTTCCATTGAAGAGTACTATAGGATTGCAATTTACATCCCTTGCTTGGATCTTTTCATAACGCATTTGCAAGATAGATTTTTGAAACACGGAGACATTTTATCTAATTTCACTTGTCTCTTCCCAGACAAAACAGAAGATTTTGATATAGAGTCTTGTTGTAAGCTATTCAAGACATATGAATCTAGTTTACAAGACTCATTGCCAGCAATATGGACGAGTAAGGCACAGTTGTGGAGCAAGCGCATAGCGGGTATGAAGATCAAGAATTCTTTAGAAGCCTTGATATTTGTAGTATTGAAGCTTTTCCCAAGGTATATAAAATTTTGATAATTCTGGCTGTTTTGCCTGTTACGACTGCAGAAAATGAACGAACATTTTCAACTTTGCGTCGTGTTAAGACTTATTTAAGATCAACAATGAGTGAAGACCGCCTTAATGGTCTTGCTGCACTTAATATTCATCGCAATTTAGAAGTCGACGTTGAATTGGTATTAAAAGAATTTTTCTCTATACCCCGACGAGTGGCCCTATTGAAAGATTATTAGTTTTAAAATATGGAACTAAAATGTGATTTTTGTTTAACAAAGACAAATTATAAAGTAATCATATTTTAAGATATTTCGTTTTTGTTATTGAAATTAGTTTTAGCGCCCGCTAGATACACCCACCCTCCTCCGACCAGCTAACTCTTCCTTTGAACACAGTATTCCTTAATCCGGTAGTAATAATAATTTTTACTGAAAACCCCCCAAGGGAAAATCCTGCGTACGGCCCTGGTAGAAGTCAATTAGATTTCTAATTGTACAGGTAAACCTATTTTTTGCTAATGGCAACTAATTGCAATGAAAGAATGAATAAATTGGAGAATATAACCCAATTGCATCAATTGCTAATTCTAATTGGAATTTAACATGTACGCTCCAAATACACCATTATCAGGGTTGATAGTAATTCCGAATTCTTTGAAACGATTAAGAAATATCTTTAAATGTTGTAAATGCTCATTAGCATATTTTGAAGCTATTAATACACCTTCAACGTATACAAAAACGAAATCAAAATTACGCAAACTTCATCCATATGCCGTTGAAAAGTTTGAGCAGCATTTCGAAGACCAAACGGCGTTTTTAAAAAATCAAAGAGTTCAAAAAGCGTTATAAGGGCAGTTTTTGGCATGTAATCTTTATGCATACGAGTTTTATGGTATGCGCGTACCAAACCCCGGTTGGAAAAAATATGTTTGCCATGGAGATATAATTGAAATCAGTTATGAACGGAATGGAGTATTTATCTAGCAATGTTATTTTATTTAAGAATTCTTAGGGACCATATGCAATGGATTAGCCCATGCACTTTTAGAAGGTTGAATACGCCTGGATCTAACATGAATTGAAATTCTTTAAATCCTTTTGATATTCAAAATTATTCTTAATGATATGCGAAACAGAATCGGATGCAATACTTGATATAAGAGCTTTAGTTTCAACAGAGGTTGCCCCAACTACGAGAGGCAATGGTACTCTACTAGGCTGGTTAAGAACTCCATCCCCATCGATATATGGCGAAAGCTATATGAGCGTGCTAATGTGGGCTAAGTTATGTTTCTTCTCAATCTGCTGGATCTCTTCAGCATATACATCGCGTTGGACAGTGCGACATAGACGCAATTTGGCAGAATCAACTTCTTTGGCTGTCAGACCACGTTGATGAATCTCAGGACCTAAGCTACTGTTCTCACCAACCTATGAAGTGAAGAAAATCGATTAAAATTATTTGTTACCATAGTGAGTTGTCGTGACGTCAGAAGGCCATGCGTGCTTATCCTCCGGCAAAAATTGTGAACCACAAGACCACCGAGATGCGGAAGTAAAATTTACCTGATTGTTGGATCTAGTTGCTTCATCGGCTAAGATTTCCGCAACTCGATGTTGCACAAACGGCTTATACCGTCGATGCTCGCTGCGGAACCACTGGATTATCGCTCCAGATGATGCAGTGGTCGATTAATACGGACTGCTCCCCGCGGATGCAGCTCATCAACGGTGATGATTTTTTTTTCATGTTTTGGTCACTGATGCCCCTTTTTCTACCCGAACCTGTCTTACGGGTAACAGCCAATTTGTCCTTAAAGTTTTCTAACACCCTCGAAACAGTTTTCGGGCTTACTTTAAGTTCTCGAGCAATTTTTTGAAAGTCCACTGAGGGTGGTCTTGAAAACTTTTAACAATAGTTTTTCGTACTTCTAATTCGCTTGCCATTTTTATATGAACTACATCGCATTTAGCGAAAATATTTTCAAACAGTATTTTTTTGACCTTTATTTCTAATCATATTACGAAAAAAATATTCAAACCAAATAATTAAGAAAAAACTTGTTGAATAAAATGAAGGTGACATTTTTTTCAAACACTCATTATGAATAATAAAATAAATTAAATAATTATAATAATTAAAAATATTGTATATTCATTTGAATAAAATGTTAACAGTAATTAAATTCGAACAAGAGTCACTATCACAAGTCAAAAACAGTGCATTAATTATAATTATTAATACTTGCCGTAATAGCAGAAATAGTACAAAAATCGCGGAAAAATTAAACACGTCCGCACTCAGCCGATCTAGCTACTTTCGTATGTATGAGCTTTCGTCATATTGGTCTTTTGGTAATTCGCTGGATTTGAAATGAAAGTTGCTTTGCATTTTATGTGGGGGGTTGTTAATTATTGAAGGGTTTGACCGTCTTTTGCCTAAATCTTGGGGTTTTGGTCGATTTGTATAATTAATAGCCTTTGTCCTTATGCTTCCGTCTATGTCTATGTCCATTGGTTGAGGTGGTCTAGGGGAAGCACTGTTCGGGTTTGTTTGCCATTACTGTTGGTTGAATGGGTTTTGATTTTGGTTTGAATGTTGGGATGAGTGGGGTTTCGGTGATTGCGGTAGTGGTTTTGAGGGTTGGAGTATGTTAGGCGATTTGGTTTCAGGATAAAATTTTGGTGAAGTGTGTTGGATTGGTAGCTGATGATATCTGGGTTGGGTGTATTGTTGTCGTGGTTGTTGTTGATTTATATTTTGTTGGCGATAAGTTGATGGTGTATTATGGGTTTGGTTGTTGGCATGATTACCTCTGAAGCTTTGGTTTTCTAGTTTCAGACAAAGGTGCAGGGCTTCAGGTAGGCTTTTTGGTTATTTTATGCCGAGCAACCTAGGGAGAGCGCCAGAAAGTCCTCTGATGAAGGTATCGAGGGCTTTAGCTGGGTAATTCTCTTTTAGCAAGTGAACTGCTTTTTCTCCTATCTCCACACAGCCTATTTTGTTCGACAGTAAGGACAAGTGTCCGTACACTCTTTGGTAAAATTCGTTTATTGTCATCCGCCCTTGTATGAGGCATGTCATTTGGTATTCAAGGGTACCTATATCCCGTTTGTCGGCGTAGTGGGTAGTCAAGCAGCGGTAAATTGCTGACCAATCTAAAGGGGTATTGTCGATTCTAGGGCTATGTCTGCCCTCCCAACCTTATAGTCAAGAATCCTGGAAATAATACAAGGTGGCGCAAAAGTAAGCTTCCGATGTTCAGCATATCGGTTGTGGCACGTGCAGTGTGTGCTGTTGCACCGTCTTGTTGGAACCACATGTTTTCCAATCCCAATTCATCAAGTTGCGGCAAAAAGAACTCGTTGATCATTGCTCTGTAGCGCTCACCATTCACAGTAACCGTTTGGCCCCGACCGATTATTGGTCAAATAAATAGTCAGCAATATTCCGCGTTCTGGAGCAGTGTAGCGTAACATTGTTTATTAACGTGTATTTCGCATATGTTTACTACACAAATGTCAAAACAGAACTGACTTTAGGGGCCAATCGCAAAATTTATAGCATTTTCTGATAGGAGGATTACTTTTGCGCAGTAACCGTTTTTCACCGACCGAAATAAATAGTCAGCAATATTCCGCGTTCTGGAGCAGTGTAGCGTAACATTGTTTATTAACGTGTATTTCGCATGTGTTTACTACACAAATGTCAAAACAGAACTGACTTTAGGGGCCAATCGCAAAATTTATAGCATTTTCTGATAGTGGTTCCCTGATATCTTCTATTACCTTTGATTTTATTACTCTAACTAGTGCATATTTAGAGAATTTATCTACAGCGGTTAGTACCAATTTTTTTTTCTGTATTATGGATGTCTATATGAACAATTTCGTCAGGATATTGAGGAATCGGAGTCTCAAGTAATTTTGGTTTAGTGGGGTGAGGATCGTATTGAGTTTCCTTACAAGTTCTGCATTGTTTAATTATGTTTTCTATTTTTGTTTTCATTTTAGGAAAATAACACCTTTGTATGAGTTGTTGTTTATTTTCGTCCCTATTTCTATGTGCTCGTTTATGTTCCTTTAGTATCTCTTCATTTTGTGCGTCTTCGTGTGCAATGTCTCCTACTTTTGTTTGATTGTAACGAATTTTATAGTTGGAAAAATGAGGTGGGTAAATTTCCTGAATTTTTCCCATTATGTCCTCAGAGGTAAATATAAAATTTATCACTGAAGGATTTAGGTAGCGTTTAAAAATACAGTTAAACCTTCTATGGAAAAATTGGGTTTGCTGATTATATGTATATGGTTGGTTGGGAATGGTATTTTAAACTGATATCTGTTTTCGTCTCCTACCGAGATCCAAAGTTGGTTTTTGAAGACATTTATAGGCCCTTCTACTGTTGGAATTAGATTGTTCAATGAGCTTTCATCTGAATGTGTAGCAACTGATTTGGAATTCACTTCAAATGTCCTGGATAATGTATCTGCAACTACATTGGCCTTCCCAGGTTTGTATCTTAATTCGTAATTATATTCTTCAAGTATGGCTTTCCAGCGTTTTAGTTTGGAGTTATTATTTTTGTTAGTATGTAAGTGGTTGGTCATCTACAAGGTGGCGCAAAAGTAAGCTTCCGATGTTCAGCATATCGGTTGTGGCACGTGCAGTGTGTGCTGTTGCACCGTCTTGTTGGAACCACATGTTTTCCAATCCCAATTCATCAAGTTGCGGCAAAAAGAACTCGTTGATCATTGCTCTGTAGCGCTCACCATTCACAGTAACCGTTTGGCCCCGACCGATTATTGGTCAAATAAATAGTCAGCAATATTCCGCGTTATGGAGCAGTGTAGCCTAACATTTTTTATTAACGTGTATTTCGCATGTGTTTACTACACAAATGTCAAAACGGAACTGACTTTAGGGGCCAATCGCAAAATTTATAGCATTTTCTGATAGGAGGATTACTTTTGCGCAGTAACCGTTTTTCACCGACCGAAATAAATAGTCAGCAATATTCCGCGTTCTGGAGCAGTGTAGCGTAATATTGTTTATTAACGTGTATTTCGCATGTGTTTACTACACAAATGTCAAAACAGAACTGACTTTAGGGGCCAATAGCAAAATTTATAGCATTTTCTGATAGGAGGATTACTTTTGCGCCACCTTGTATGTGTATTACGACTTTTGCTGTGCCATATAAATAGTTTCTAAAGGAGTTAAGTGCCCATATTATGGCAAGCATTTCGTTTACTGCATAATTTTTTTCTACTTTGTTCAATTTTTTTGATATAAAAGTTATTGGTTTACCGTTTTGCTCTAAGACTGCTCCTATTGCATACTTTGAAGCATCAGGATATTGCAGAATTACGTCTTTGGATATCAAAGTGGATTTAATTTTAATGAACGCTGATTTTGCTTCTTTGTTTAAATGTATCTGCATTTTTTTGAAGCTGTTTTTAGACATTCTTCCTTCTTCATCTCGAAGTAAGGATGGTAATGGCTTCGCTAATTTTGCGTAGTCTTTGATAAATCTGCTACAATATCCAGATAAGCCTAGGAATAAACGTAGGTCCTTGATTGTCTGAGGTTATGGAAAATTTGTTATTGATTGTACTTTGGATGGGTTTGTAGAAATACCACCAGAAGAGACAACAAATCCTTAAAGTTCAACTTGCTTTTTGTAAAATTCACAATTATATATTTGTACTTTCATATTTGCTTTGTTAAGAGTTATTACGTACCGGCTGGCTGTCGGCCGGCCAAGGCGACTCGCCACTCACTGCTGCTCGCGATCGGCTCCCTCAGCTACCCTGCCTCTTTGCATGCCCCAAAACACCGCGCTTGCCTTCATGCACGAGCTAGCTCGTCGGACTGGGGTGGTTCTCGCGGCTTCAAGGCACGCACACCGTATCATACAAAAACTCATACCTGACTTTACTAGGAATACCGGCAATGCCGGCTGGCCGGCCTTTGTTACCCTCCCTACCTGGTCGACTGTGGCAACGGATTGTGTCGACCCCTATATCGGGCATTAAACCCGCCCTTAAAATTTCAACTCACGGTCAATTTGTCCGTCCGTCACCATCACACCACCAAAATCACCAACCGCTATCTTATGTTTAACACATCTTCAAAATTTATTGCCTACCAATTACAAATGAAATATATGTTTCCATGTAATGTTTTCATATAAGCTAATATATGTACGCTTAACCTACAGCGCTTGCCTAACCGCAGCACTGAATTTCCATGCCACAAGGCAAAGGATTATTATAAACAGTATGTCTTACTATTACCTAAGGCGCTCAGACGGCCTTGACATGCACTTAATTTATAAATCAAATAATTCGACCATTCATTGGTCTCCTACCAGATGGGCATCAAAGCTTGGGGAGCAGACCAGTAAATCATCAATGTACACGAATACATTTTCTCGTAATCGAGAAGGAATTATTTTGTCCATCAGCCTGCAAAGTCGTTGCCTGGCGGTACACAGCCCGAACGGCATCACCTTAAATTGGTATAATGGCCGTCGGGGAACTGTGGAAGCAGTCTTCTCTCTGGATGAACTCTCCAGAGGGATTTGCCAAAAGGCATCTTTTAAGTCGATACCTGATATATAATGAGTCTGCGTCAGGCGCGACAGAATACCTTCCACATGTTGCGTTGGATATGCGTCCTTCTTAGTGCGCTCATTCAGCTTACGCATGTCTACGCACAGACGCTTCTTTCCGGGTTTCTCTACGAGTACAATAGGCGAGCTCCACGAACTATTGCTCTCCTCGATGACGTCGAGACTCAGCATCCGGTCAATTTCTTCGTACGCATGTGTTCTGCCGAGTCCCAGTTCAGCAAATGCCGGGAAAAGCCTTTTTATATTTTCCAGCCTTAGCGAATCCCCCGCCGACAGCTCTATCTGATTCAGATCTTTAGCATTAATCTCGGATACCATCATTGGAGCTAGGCCAAATGCCTCCCAAAAATCAATTCCAAGATATAGTTCCTGCTGTAAACTTGGAACCAGGTATAAGCACATTTCCATCGTCCTACGGCGCCAACTAACCTTGACGTCTAACTTACCCACTATAGACTGTGACCTTCTGTCCGCGGTCTTCAAGGTTTTGTCCCTGACGCGTACGTTTTCCTTCAGCCTATCCATCCAGATACCCGAACTCGAGCCGAAGCAGCTGATGGACGCACCGCTGTCCAGCAGACCCTGTACCTTAACCCCTCTATAACCACTTTAACGTAAGGCCGCTTATCAATAGCGTCCCGTATTATCGTCTCATCTATGTGTTTATCTTCCATCTGCGCCTCCTAGCCATCTCGTATTTTTTCTGTCTCTCCGATAATGTTAGCAAAGGATTGAATCCCTGCTTGGACTTCCCTGTTGGGGTAGTGGACGACCTTTTTTGGAATTTTACTGTTCCGGGGCTGCGTCGCGTGGGCAGGGCTCCCCGGTTTTCCTGCTTCAGCTCCTCGCAAGCCTAGCAACGCATACTGGTTTGGTTGCACTTGTAGCATACCATCTGGTGAAGTTTCCCATCGCAAGCGGCGGTCGTCGCACCCCCCTTATCTTCACCGGAATGCTTCAATACTGTCCCCCTTTTTAGACACCTATCCCTGTCTGGTCTATGGATCGCTTCAACTGCACGTGGACCCTCGCTGTCTACTTCGTCATCCAGAGCTTCCAATCTCTTCTTTCTAAAGGGTTTCGGCTCCAGCTCCGCAATGTGCTTTTCTGCTCTTCTGCACTCCGTTCGCAGATCCTCCAGTGTTTATTTGACATCCAAACACCAAGTTTTTCAGGTGAGGTCGTAGATTTCGGCGAATTAGATTCACCAAACTACGCTCTGGCATTTTGGTTCTCATGGTGAGCTGTATCCCCCTGATGACCGCATAATATTCTTCGAATTTTTCCTGGTAATCTTGCTTCCGCTCGTTTATCGCCTGGCGTATCTCCTCGTCACACTCCGCCTTGCGGAAGTGTTACACTATCGCCGCCCTGAATGCCCGAAAATCCTCAACTTTGGCCTGCGCATGCTCCTCCATGTACAGCAATACCACTCTCCCGCTTGGCCTTCCAGGAGCAAATGGAAATTCGCATGAAGCTCCTTTGGGGGTATGCCGTGCCGCTGGCGCAGTGTCTCGATCCTGAAAAGGAAGCGCTCTACATACACCGACCTTGGCCCACCATCGAACTTCAGGTTCCAATCCCGAATAATTTTAGTGGCATTTCTCTAGGGATAGTGATTCTTCCCGGAATCCCTCTCTGGCGATGTCAGCTCAAACCTATTATTGGCGTGGGCTCTACAACAACCTGTGGTTCAATGGTCCGGATTTCATCGTTCGACCAGAAAAGCATTGGCCACAAGCGGCAGTTAGTCCAAATGAATTGCCAGAGCAACGCAAGCAGCGAACGGTGTTAGTAGCATCGCCGATTGAAGATATTATCGCTGAATTTAAATTTGTCAACAATTACAACAAGGTGCTTCGAACATTTTGCTACGTACAACGATTCATTGATGCAAGTCGCGGAAATAAGCGTCACGGTAACATCACCACCATAGAAATGAACAACGCGCTACATTCCGTCTGCCGCATTCTTCAATGCCAGGCATTTTTTGACGAACGGAAACAACTCGAAAAAGGTACTTCACTATCGCAAAGGTCGTCACTGGCACAATTGTCGCCCTTCTTTCACGACGGTCTTATCAGAGTCGGAGGCCGCCTCAGCAACTCAACCCTTCCGTTCGAGGCGAAACATCCCATTCTCCTTCCAAAAAAACATCCCTTTATTGCGTCAATCATATTGCACTTTCATCGGCAGCATCTTCATGCTGGCAATCAGGCTTTACACAGCATCATACGAGAAAAATTTTGGATTATCAATGCGAGAAAGCTTATACGGCAGGTAATCCACAAATGTTTAACATGTTATCGATTTCGTCCTGTTTTAGCAGAACAGGTAATGGCAGCCTTCCTAAGGATAGAGTAACTAAATCTCATCCATTCGAAGTAACGGGGGTGGATTATTGTGGTCCGCTCCTGATGACGCAACAAATACGAGGAAAATCACCTATTAAAGTTTATCTGGCAGTGTTCATCTGCTTCAGCTCCAAAGCAGTTCATCTCGAATTGGTACCCGACCTCACATCAGTAGCATTCATCGCAGCTTTAAAGCGTTTCATAGCTCGTCGTGGAAGATGTCGGGTCATCTATTCAGATAACGCAACGAAATTTGTCGGAGCGAATCGCGAACTTCGAAGTCTCCTTCAACAATGTACTCGTATGTCACAACAGCATCACGATGATGTACACCAGGCTTGCTGTGCAGTAGGCATTGAGTGGAAGTTCATACCACATCGCTCTCCCCACTTCGGTGGCCTGTGGGAAAGCGCAGTGAAACAAGCTAAACACTACTTACGCCGAGCTATTGGTTCTAACGTTCTAACGCACGACGAATTGCATACCATATGTTGTCAGGCCGAAGCCATCATCAACCGCCGACCACTTACGCCCATTTCAAGCTCGCCCGATGACTTGCGCCCTCTTACACCAGCTCATCTTCTTATCGGGCGCTCACTCACTAGTGCACCAGAGCCCACAATTTCTTCTTCGAAACCAGGATCGTTAAAGCGCTACCAATTATCGCAGTGGATTCACCAACAATTCTGGGACCGTTGGAGCAAAGAATATTTGCGAGAATTTCAACAGCGTAAAAAGTGGAAAACGCAGTCACCAAATTTGCGACCAAATGATTTAGTTCTTTTGCAAGAAGACAATACTCCCCCGTTCAAATGGCCAATGGGCCGAATTGTGGAAGCTATCCCCGGCACAGACGGTAGGGTACGTATCGTTCTCGTAAAAACAGCAACAGGCATACATAAAAGGGCTATAACCACAGTCGCCAAACTACCAATAGAGGTTAAATTTCAAGAGACTTTGGGAAGCAACGCTTCCCAGGGGGGGGAGGATGTTGCAGCTCCACAGCCCACAAGGGGTTAAACATGCGTAACGGGAGAAACATCCGATTTATATTCATTGTTGTTGTCGTTTGCCCTCGAACACACGGTAAACGTTTGCTATAGCAACAGCACACAACTGTTACTCTTTTGTCACAACGTATGCAAATATTCACATACGTTTAATATACATACATGACCAATTGTCGTTAGCTGCAGCAAATCGATCACCACCTCACTCCACTTTCTTCGTCTTCGTCGTCACCACTGGCGAGCTTCGCTTTGCACACTACAATTGCTATTGTGGTAACCGCAAATCCAAAAACAACACTCACGATCTTCGAAAAAGCTCTGTGCTATCATACGGCACCTATTCAACTCCACTCCAATTAAAAAGAAGGACACCAAGTCAGTTCTGTATCAATCAACATCGCGCACACATCGTCGTCTTCGTTTTTAGAGTAAAATTACAGTCCTCTATTCTTGTATTACATGGAAAAATAATTGAAATGCGAATTCAAACCTACAGTTATACATAAATTAAGTTTAACAATAAGATAAAAAAATTAACTTAGCAACTAAGGTGAAATTACAAGTGAATTACCAAAACAAAAAATAAAATTGAATTTGAATTTCTTAAAGAAAAGAAAAACGCTTCTTAATTCTTCACCACATTCTTTAATGTATATTTGGGAGTTTATTGTTCCCGTAGTTACAAAAGCACTCCTTTCTCCACAGCTGCAGATTGCTTGCCAAACCAGGAATTTACGAGGAAATTTTGACTGCCTTTTTGACTTAAACTTTTCGTCCCGCGCGGGTCTGCTGTGTAAAACTCCTGGCCTAGAAGCTGCGAAAAGTCGGCTAAACATACTTCTCGTCGTCCATGATGCAGCAATTGAATTTTTCAAAGAAACAAATTTTTAGTTTTTTAACGCGATTTTTTGCTTCCACATTCTTCACAGAGTTTCTGTCTGGAACTTTTTGAACCTTGAACGTTTTGAGACCAGCTTCCTTTTTTGCTTTACGGACAAAAAACTCGGAACATCCCACCTTCTGCGCTAGTTTTCTGCCTGAAATATTGGGGTTCTTCTGAAAAACGGTGATGGTTTTCTTTTTCATGTTTTTTTTTTGACATTTATTTCTAATCATACTACGAAAAAAATATTCAAATCAAATAATTAGGAAAAAACTTGAATAAAATAAAGGTGAAATTTGAATAAAATAAAGGTGAAATTTTTTTCAAACGCACTCCTTACAATGTTCAGTTACATCCGAACTTAGACACCCTTACCTGTTTTTATTAAGATCTTACTTTTCTAAATCTTTATGCATCATTGAAACAATTCAGGTGAATGAACGTAATGAAATAACCAACACCAAAATCTACAGAGCAACAATCGTCAGTCTCCGAAATAGTAGCTTCACCATCTGTAACTCCTGAACCAACTACAACAAAACGTTTGGCAGCAGTCAATCAATTTGACATTAGCTTGATTGTCAATAAGTCAACAGCTGACAGTATTGAGTCTCCATCAAATTATGAGTTTCCTGCATCTGAGCAACGAAATTTGAAATTTCAATTCGTTTGGCTGCAGAAGTACACATGGTTAGCCTATTCAGGAAAGGAAGATGGTGATTTTTGTAAATGTTACGTATTATTTGATGTGCGCGAAGGGGGAGCTAATAAAAAAATATTGGGACAATTGGTACTAATACCATTCCGGAACTGGAAAAACGCGTTAGAGGCATTCAACAAACATCAATCCACAGATTATCACAAAAAAGCACTACTACAGTCGACTATGTAAGCTAGTATTGACCAAGAAAAAAATTTACCAATAGATTTGCAACTATCACAACAAAAGTTGGATTTAATTGCAAAGAGCAAAACATTTTTAGTTCCCATTATCGATACCATAATTTTGTGCGGTAGACAGGGTATAGAATTGCGTGGATCGGAAGAAAATGGTAGGATAACTTCTAGTGAACCACTCAACAACGATGGAAACTTTCGGGCTAAGGGTGATGTCGAATTAAAAAACATTTGGAGTCATCATCGAAAAACGCTACGTACACAAGCCCTCGTATTCAAAATGAGTTTATTTTTACTTGCTTCTCATTGATACAAAAACAAATTATTAAAAAGTGAATAGATCGCAAGCTTTTTCAATATTAGCGGACGAGACTTCAGATATTTCAGGCGTTGAATAAATGTCGATTTCTATAAGATATTTGGACACTGACGAACGTACTCATAAAATTTGTGAAAGTTTCTTGACATTCACACCTGTGACCGATTTCTCTGGAAAAGGATTAGCGGAAACTCTAATAAATTTTCTTGAATCTTCTGGCATCGACCTTACATATTTAGGTGGGCAAGGATATGAAGGAGCTAGGTCTATGAGTGATGAACTCCATTGTGCGCAGAGTTACGTCAAAGACATATATCCGCTAGCCAATTCTTCCCATTGCGCTTCGCACAGTTTAAACTTAGCTGTTAATGACGCGTGCAAAAGTTATTAAATAAAAAATTGCATAGGCACCATCAAGAGTGTTTACGGATTTTTTAAATATCCAAAGAGGCAACTTTCTCTACAAAAGGCTATTGACGCTGAACAAAATTTGACGAAGAACATAAAATTAAAAAGTCATTGTGCCACAAGATAGGTTGAGCAGCATGAAGCTGTAGAGACTTACCTTTATTTACAGCCTGCAGTTGTCTCCGCCCTACAAAATATTTCAGCTACATGGAGGAACTCAACAGCATCAGCAACTTTTTAGTTGATGTCAGCAATCAAAACATTGGTATTTCAGGTATAGTAAAAACAATATGGGCCTGCTCGATAATGCATCACTGCATAGTATTTTCAAAGCATTACTTTCAAAAATTGAACCCTAGTCTCCTTTGTTATAGGAGTATAAGCAATTTTCGCAAAACAAATAGTAATTATTGAGTATTATCAGGAAACTGCTTAGCCGGCAGCCAAAGATAGAGGCAAACTATGCAGTGATGCTTGTATTCACTGCATTATAGGGTAAGCTCAATTTATCAAATTAAATCTTATTTTTTATTTAAGATCACACTGCAAGTACTCACGTCAGTCCATTTCTTGACCTTGACATTGAGTCGAGCTCTACAAAGTGTAAATCAGGATTTAGGCGAAGTAGTGGTGCTAGCAGATGCTGCAAGAAATATTTTGGTATCGAGGAGGGAACTTGCGGAAAAAAATTTTCAAACCATTTTTCAAGCAGCATTGGTTATATGTGATGAGTACGATATTGAAATTCGGAAACCAAGCCATGCACGCACGAATTTGCGGCTTTCCATTGAAGAGTACTATAGGATTGCAATTTACATCCCTTGCTTGGATCTTTTCATAACGCATTTGCAAGATAGATTTTTGAAACACGGAGACATTTTATCTAATTTCACTTGTCTCTTCCCAGACAAAACAGAAGATTTTGATATAGAGTCTTGTTGTAAGCTATTCAAGACATATGAATCTAGTTTACAAGACTCATTGCCAGCAATATGGACGAGTAAGGCACAGTTGTGGAGCAAGCGCATAGCGGGTATGAAGATCAAGAATTCTTTAGAAGCCTTGATATTTGTAGTATTGAAGCTTTTCCCAAGGTATATAAAATTTTGATAATTCTGGCTGTTTTGCCTGTTACGACTGCAGAAAATGAACGAACATTTTCAACTTTGCGTCGTGTTAAGACTTATTTAAGATCAACAATGAGTGAAGACCGCCTTAATGGTCTTGCTGCACTTAATATTCATCGCAATTTAGAAGTCGACGTTGAATTGGTATTAAAAGAATTTTTCTCTATACCCCGACGAGTGGCCCTATTGAAAGATTATTAGTTTTAAAATATGGAACTAAAATGTGATTTTTGTTTAACAAAGACAAATTATAAAGTAATCATATTTTAAGATATTTCGTTTTTGTTATTGAAATTAGTTTTAGCGCCCGCTAGATACACCCACCCTCCTCCGACCAGCTAACTCTTCCTTTGAACACAGTATTCCTTAATCCGGTAGTAATAATAATTTTTACTGAAAACCCCCCAAGGGAAAATCCTGCGTACGGCCCTGGTAGAAGTCAATTAGATTTCTAATTGTACAGGTAAACCTATTTTTTGCTAATGGCAACTAATTGCAATGAAAGAATGAATAAATTGGAGAATATAACCCAATTGCATCAATTGCTAATTCTAATTGGAATTTAACATGTACGCTCCAAATACACCATTATCAGGGTTGATAGTAATTCCGAATTCTTTGAAACGATTAAGAAATATCTTTAAATGTTGTAAATGCTCATTAGCATATTTTGAAGCTATTAATACACCTTCAACGTATACAAAAACGAAATCAAAATTACGCAAACTTCATCCATATGCCGTTGAAAAGTTTGAGCAGCATTTCGAAGACCAAACGGCGTTTTTAAAAAATCAAAGAGTTCAAAAAGCGTTATAAGGGCAGTTTTTGGCATGTAATCTTTATGCATACGAGTTTTATGGTATGCGCGTACCAAACCCCGGTTGGAAAAAATATGTTTGCCATGGAGATATAATTGAAATCAGTTATGAACGGAATGGAGTATTTATCTAGCAATGTTATTTTATTTAAGAATTCTTAGGGACCATATGCAATGGATTAGCCCATGCACTTTTAGAAGGTTGAATACGCCTGGATCTAACATGAATTGAAATTCTTTAAATCCTTTTGATATTCAAAATTATTCTTAATGATATGCGAAACAGAATCGGATGCAATACTTGATATAAGAGCTTTAGTTTCAACAGAGGTTGCCCCAACTACGAGAGGCAATGGTACTCTACTAGGCTGGTTAAGAACTCCATCCCCATCGATATATGGCGAAAGCTATATGAGCGTGCTAATGTGGGCTAAGTTATGTTTCTTCTCAATCTGCTGGATCTCTTCAGCATATACATCGCGTTGGACAGTGCGACATAGACGCAATTTGGCAGAATCAACTTCTTTGGCTGTCAGACCACGTTGATGAATCTCAGGACCTAAGCTACTGTTCTCACCAACCTATGAAGTGAAGAAAATCGATTAAAATTATTTGTTACCATAGTGAGTTGTCGTGACGTCAGAAGGCCATGCGTGCTTATCCTCCGGCAAAAATTGTGAACCACAAGACCACCGAGATGCGGAAGTAAAATTTACCTGATTGTTGGATCTAGTTGCTTCATCGGCTAAGATTTCCGCAACTCGATGTTGCACAAACGGCTTATACCGTCGATGCTCGCTGCGGAACCACTGGATTATCGCTCCAGATGATGCAGTGGTCGATTAATACGGACTGCTCCCCGCGGATGCAGCTCATCAACGGTGATGATTTTTTTTTCATGTTTTGGTCACTGATGCCCCTTTTTCTACCCGAACCTGTCTTACGGGTAACAGCCAATTTGTCCTTAAAGTTTTCTAACACCCTCGAAACAGTTTTCGGGCTTACTTTAAGTTCTCGAGCAATTTTTTGAAAGTCCACTGAGGGTGGTCTTGAAAACTTTTAACAATAGTTTTTCGTACTTCTAATTCGCTTGCCATTTTTATATGAACTACATCGCATTTAGCGAAAATATTTTCAAACAGTATTTTTTTGACCTTTATTTCTAATCATATTACGAAAAAAATATTCAAACCAAATAATTAAGAAAAAACTTGTTGAATAAAATGAAGGTGACATTTTTTTCAAACACTCATTATGAATAATAAAATAAATTAAATAATTATAATAATTAAAAATATTGTATATTCATTTGAATAAAATGTTAACAGTAATTAAATTCGAACAAGAGTCACTATCACAAGTCAAAAACAGTGCATTAATTATAATTATTAATACTTGCCGTAATAGCAGAAATAGTACAAAAATCGCGGAAAAATTAAACACGTCCGCACTCAGCCGATCTAGCTACTTTCGTATGTATGAGCTTTCGTCATATTGGTCTTTTGGTAATTCGCTGGATTTGAAATGAAAGTTGCTTTGCATTTTAAGTGGGGGGTTGTTAATTATTGAAGGGTTTGACCGTCTTTTGCCTAAATCTTGGGGTTTTGGTCGATTTGTATAATTAATAGCCTTTGTCCTTATGCTTCCGTCTATGTCTATGTCCATTGGTTGAGGTGGTCTAGGGGAAGCACTGTTCGGGTTTGTTTGCCATTACTGTTGGTTGAATGGATTTTGATTTTGGTTTGAATGTTGGGATGATTGGGGTTTCGGTGATTGCGGTAGTGGTTTTGAGGGTTGGAGTATGTTAGGCGATTTGGTTTCAGGATAAAATTTTGGTGAAGTGTGTTGGATTGGTAGCTGATGATATCTGGGTTGGGTGTATTGTTGTCGTGGTTGTTGTTGATTTATATTTTGTTGGCGATAAGTTGATGGTGTATTATGGGTTTGGTTGTTGGCATGATTACCTCTGAAGCTTTGGTTTTCTAGTTTCAGACAAAGGTGCAGGGCTTCAGGTAGGCTTTTTGGTTATTTTATGCCGAGCAACCTAGGGAGAGCCCCAGAAAGTCCTCTGATGAAGGTATCGAGGGCTTTAGCTGGGTAATTCTCTTTTAGCAAGTGAACTGCTTTTTCTCCTATCTCCACACAGCCTATTTTGTTCGACAGTAAGGACAAGTGTCCGTACACTCTTTGGTAAAATTCGTTTATTGTCATCCGCCCTTGTATGAGGCATGTCATTTGGTATTCAAGGGTACCTATATCCCGTTTGTCGGCGTAGTGGGTAGTCAAACAGCGGGAAATTGCTGACCAATCTAAAGGGGTATTGTCGATTCTAGGGCTATGTCTGCCCTCCCAACCTTATAGTCAAGAATCCTGGAAATAATACAAGGTGGCGCAAAAGTAAGCTTCCGATGTTCAGCATATCGGTTGTGGCACGTGCAGTGTGTGCTGTTGCACCGTCTTGTTGGAACCACATGTTTTCCAATCCCAATTCATCAAGTTGCGGCAAAAAGAACTCGTTGATCATTGCTCTGTAGCGCTCACCATTCACAGTAACCGTTTGGCCCCGACCGATTATTGGTCAAATAAATAGTCAGCAATATTCCGCGTTCTGGAGCAGTGTAGCGTAACATTGTTTATTAACGTGTATTTCGCATATGTTTACTACACAAATGTCAAAACAGAACTGACTTTAGGGGCCAATCGCAAAATTTATAGCATTTTCTGATAGGAGGATTACTTTTGCGCAGTAACCGTTTTTCACCGACCGAAATAAATAGTCAGCAATATTCCGCGTTCTGGAGCAGTGTAGCGTAACATTGTTTATTAACGTGTATTTCGCATGTGTTTACTACACAAATGTCAAAACAGAACTGACTTTAGGGGCCAATCGCAAAATTTATAGCATTTTCTGATAGTGGTTCCCTGATATCTTCTATTACCTTTGATTTTATTACTCTAACTAGTGCATATTTAGAGAATTTATCTACAGCGGTTAGTACCAATTTTTTTTTCTGTATTATAGATGTCTATATGAACAATTTCGTCAGGATATTGAGGAATCGGAGTCTCAAGTAATTTTGGTTTAGTGGGGTGACGATCGTATTGAGTTTCCTTACAAGTTCTGCATTGTTTAATTATGTTTTCTATTTTTGTTTTCATTTTAGGAAAATAACACCTTTGTATGAGTTGTTGTTTATTTTCGTCCCTATTTCTATGTGCTCGTTTATGTTCCTTTAGTATCTCTTCATTTTGTGCGTCTTCGTGTGCAATGTCTCCTACTTTTGTTTGATTGTAACGAATTTTATAGTTGGAAAAATGAGGTGGGTAAATTTCCTGAATTTTTCCCATTATGTCCTCAGAGGTAAATATAAAATTTATCACTGAAGGATTTAGGTAGCGTTTAAAAATACAGTTAAACCTTCTATGGAAAAATTGGGTTTGCTGATTATATGTATATGGTTGGTTGGGAATGGTATTTTAAACTGATATCTGTTTTCGTCTCCTACCGAGATCCAAAGTTGGTTTTTGAAGACATTTATAGGCCCTTCTACTGTTGGAATTAGATTGTTCAATGAGCTTTCATCTGAATGTGTAGCAACTGATTTGGAATTCACTTCAAATGTCCTGGATAATGTATCTGCAACTACATTGGCTTTCCCAGGTTTGTATCTTAATTCGTAATTATATTCTTCAAGAGCAGTGTAGCGTAATATTGTTTATTAACGTGTATTTCGCATGTGTTTACTACACAAATGTCAAAACAGAACTGACTTTAGGGGCCAATAGCAAAATTTATAGCATTTTCTGATAGGAGGATTACTTTTGCGCCACCTTGTATGTGTATTACGACTTTTGCTGTGCCATATAAATAGTTTCTAAAGGAGTTAAGTGCCCATATTATGGCAAGCATTTCGTTTACTGCATAATTTTTTTCTACTTTGTTCAATTTTTTTGATATAAAAGTTATTGGTTTACCGTTTTGCTCTAAGACTGCTCCTATTGCATACTTTGAAGCATCTGTAGTTAAATCAAATACTTTATTATAGTCAGGATATTGCAGAATTACGTCTTTGGATATCAAAGTGGATTTAATTTTAATGAACGCTGATTTTGCTTCTTTGTTTAAATGTATCTGCATTTTTTTGAAGCTGTTTTTAGACATTCTTCCTTCTTCATCTCGAAGTAAGGATGGTAATGGCTTCGCTAATTTTGCGTAGTCTTTGATAAATCTGCTACAATATCCAGATAAGCCTAGGAATAAACGTAGGTCCTTGATTGTCTGAGGTTATGGAAAATTTGTTATTGATTGTACTTTGGATGGGTTTGTAGAAATACCACCAGAAGAGACAACAAATCCTTAAAGTTCAACTTGCTTTTTGTAAAATTCACAATTATATATTTGTACTTTCATATTTGCTTTGTTAAGAGTTATTACGTACCGGCTGGCTGTCGGCCGGCCAAGGCGACTCGCCACTCACTGCTGCTCGCGATCGGCTCCCTCAGCTACCCTGCCTCTTTGCATGCCCCAAAACACCGCGCTTGCCTTCATGCACGAGCTAGCTCGTCGGACTGGGGTGGTTCTCGCGGCTTCAAGGCACGCACACCGTATCATACAAAAACTCATACCTGACTTTACTAGGAATACCGGCAATGCCGGCTGGCCGGCCTTTGTTACCCTCCCTACCTGGTCGACTGTGGCAACGGATTGTGTCGACCCCTATATCGGGCATTAAACCCGTCCTTAAAATTTCAACTCACGGTCAATTTGTCCGTCCGTCACCATCACACCACCAAAATCACCAACCGCTATCTTATGTTTAACACATCTTCAAAATTTATTGCCTACCAATTACAAATGAAATATATGTTTCCATGTAATGTTTTCATATAAGCTAATATATGTACGCTTAACCTACAGCGCTTGCCTAACCGCAGCACTGAATTTCCATGCCACAAGGCAAAGGATTATTATAAACAGTATGTCTTACTATTACCTAAGGCGCTCAGACGGCCTTGACATGCACTTAATTTATAAATCAAATAATTCGACCATTCATTGGTCTCCTACCAGATGGGCATCAAAGCTTGGGGAGCAGACCAGTAAATCATCAATGTACACGAATACATTTTCTCGTAATCGAGAAGGAATTATTTTGTCCATCAGCCTGCAAAGTCGTTGCCTGGCGGTACACAGCCCGAACGGCATCACCTTAAATTGGTATAATGGCCGTCGGGGAACTGTGAAAGCAGTCTTCTCTCTGGATGAACTCTCCAGAGGGATTTGCCAAAAGGCATCTTTTAAGTCGATACCTGATATATAATGAGTCTGCGTCAGGCGCGACAGAATACCTTCCACATGTTGCGTTGGATATGCGTCCTTCTTAGTGCGCTCATTCAGCTTACGCATGTCTACGCACAGACGCTTCTTTCCGGGTTTCTCTACGAGTACAATAGGCGAGCTCCACGAACTATTGCTCTCCTCGATGACGTCGAGACTCAGCATCCGGTCAATTTCTTCGTACGCATGTGTTCTGCCGAGTCCCAGTTCAGCAAATGCCGGGAAAAGCCTTTTTATATTTTCCAGCCTTAGCGAATCCCCCGCCGACAGCTCTATCTGATTCAGATCTTTAGCATTAATCTCGGATACCATCATTGGAGCTAGGCCAAATGCCTCCCAAAAATCAATTCCAAGATATAGTTCCTGCTGTAAACTTGGAACCAGGTATAAGCACATTTCCATCGTCCTACGGCGCCAACTAACCTTGACGTCTAACTTACCCACTATAGACTGTGACCTTCTGTCCGCGGTCTTCAAGGTTTTGTCCCTGACGCGTACGTTTTCCTTCAGCCTATCCATCCAGATACCCGAACTCGAGCCGAAGCAGCTGATGGACGCACCGCTGTCCAGCAGACCCTGTACCTTAACCCCTCTATAACCACTTTAACGTAAGGTCGCTTATCAATAGCGTCCCGTATTATCGTCTCATCTATGTGTTTATCTTCCATCTGCGCCTCCTAGCCATCTCGTATTTTTTCTGTCTCTCCGATAATGTTAGCAAAGGATTGAATCCCTGCTTGGACTTCCCTGTTGGGGTAGTGGACGACCTTTTTTGGAATTTTACTGTTCCGGGGCTGCGTCGCGTGGGCAGGGCTCCCCGGTTTTCCTGCCCGCCTCTCGGTTTCCCTGGTCACGCTTCAGCTCCTCGCAAGCCTGGCAACGCATACTGGTTTGGTTGCACTTGTAGCATACCATCTGGTGAAGTTTCCCATCGCAAGCGGCGGTCGTCGCACCCCCCTTATCTTCACCGGAATGCTTCAATACTGTCCCCCTTTTTAGACACCTATCCCTGTCTGGTCTATGGATCGCTTCAACTGCACGTGGACCCTCGCTGTCCACTTCGTCATCCAGAGCTTCCAATCTCTTCTTTCTAAAGGGTTTCGGCTCCAGCTCCGCAATGTGCTTTTCTGCTCTTCTGCACTCCGTTCGCAGATCCTCCAGTGTTTATTTGACATCCAAACACCAAGTTTTTCAGGTGAGGTCGTAGATTTCGCCGAATTAGATTCACCAAACTACGCTCTGGCATTTTGGTTCTCATGGTGAGCTGTATCCCCCTGATGACCGCATAATATTCTTCGAATTTTTCCTGGTAATCTTGCTTCCGCTCGTTTATCGCCTGGCGTATCTCCTCGTCACACTCCGCCTTGCGGAAGTGTTACACTATCGCCGCCCTGAATGCACGAAAATCCTCAACTTTGGCCAGCGCATGCTCCTCCTTGTACAGCCAATACCACTCTCCCGCTTGGCCTTCCAGGAGCAAATGGAAATTCGCATGAAGCTCCTTTGGGGGTATGCCGTGCCGCTGGCGCAGTGTCTCGATCCTGAAAAGGAAGCGCTCTACATACACCGACCTTGGCCCACCATCGAACTTCAGGTTCCAATCCCGAATAATTTTAGTGGCATTTCTCTCGGGATAGTGATTCTTCCCGGAATCCCGCTCTGGCGATGTCAGCTCAAACCTATTATTGGCGTGGGCGAATGGCGCGAGCTTCAAGGGGCTGTCGTTGACCTCCGGCTGTGCGACTCTTCCGAGCGCAAACCGCCGTTGTGCTCTACCGCGGCCCCATGTACGCCCTCTCGCTCTAATTTTTCCAACCTATCCGCTAAATTGTTTATATCACTCCTCAACGTCTGAATTGCTCCCTTCACTGCATCAGTTGTCGTACGGCTCACATGCCTTCGAACTTTCGCATAAGTTCGTCCCCAACGGTGTCCCGACTACCGGACGTAGCTGCCTGCGCCTCTGACGAAGGCTCTTCACCTACCGCCGCAGCCGCTCCCACCACAATTTGCGTTGCTGCATCCTGTCCTCCATCGTCGGTATTGTCCCCCCGGACATCGTCCTCACTTCGTGCCGTTGGAGCCTGGCTCCTAAGACCTGGTGTCTTAGACGAGTTCGGCATGACTACGCCGTTTCCCGCCCAGAATTGAAAAAAAAATTAAATATGTACAGAAGCCAAAAATCGGTAGCGGTCGGCCTTACCTATACCTCCTGCCCGACCGTACCGATCTAAAACAAAAAAAATCAAAACTCAAAATGTATGCATGTGCAAGTCTATAAATATATCAAAGAAATATATGATCACCTGTGAAAAGAAAATATCTATCTCCCGTTTGTGCCTCTGAGACAGTAAGTCTGCGGGTGATTGTATTGAAAGTTCTGTACATGTATATAAATAGGTTTATAAATATGTTCAGATATCTTTGCTAATATTTCCGCGAAGTATACTCGGTGACCGTGGCCATGACTTCTACGGTGTGATGTCTGTCCTCCTAACGTCGTCCGTACTCTGTCCAATTCTATCTTAGTCATGTTGCTTGAGATATCATATTTCGGTACTACGGTTTGACGTGACTACCTAGTCGAAACCGGATACCAAAAAAAAAATCGTACCCCTTCTTTCTCGCTGAAGACACAATCAGCTGGCCCTCCAACACCCAACTGAGATATCTTGACAGCCAATCCCCTCTGGCATCACGACACATTCGTCCGCTTTAACCCAAACAGCAAAACGAGCTATCAGTGATCGTCCAGTGAATCTCTAGTCTTAAAACACTGCCGAACCAATTTTCAGTTAAATGAGCCTTTTCGCTGTTTGTGTCAAGATTATCACTCTCTTTCTGGTAGATTTGATATTTCAGACTCGCTTTTCAGCATAAAAAAATCAATTCTTTCTATCCTAAATTCATAGCTACTAATTGTTTTTTATTCTTTGACTTCTATTTTAACTTTTAACAATAATTTTATTCTGTTAACTAGTTATTTCTTAATGTATAATCTGTCCTTTCAACGACTCGGCACGAACGAATAATCCGCGCGTTATGCGGATGCGCCCCTCGCGCCGGTCGGGCGGGATATGGTGGGTAATCCGTTGGGAAGTATTATTATTATTATTATCTTCCCTAACATCGACACAATTAAAAGGATCTGAAATCACCGCCCTATCAAGATATCAGATGCCAGCCTCCCTTTAAAACTAAAATATTTGAAAACAATGAACCAAGTTCGCAAGAAACTACAATGTTGGTATCCCTCTTTGCCCCGTCCATGGATGTTTAAAAGAAAATTAAGGAGCGCCATATATCGTGAGCCCCACGTTGGGCGCCATTTTGTTACGTACCGGCTGGCTGTCGGCCGGCCAAGGGGACTAGCCACTCACTGCTGCTCGCGATCGGCTCCCTCAGCTACCCTGCCTCTTTGCATGCCCCAAAACACCGCGCTTGCCTTCATGCACGAGCTAGCTCGTCGGACTGGGGAGGTTCCCGCGGCTTCAAGGCACGCACACCGTATCATACAAAAACTCATACCTGACTTTACTAGGAATACCGGCAATGCCGGCTGGCCGGCCTTTGTTACCCTCCCTACCTGGTCGACTGTGGCAACGGATTGTGTCGACCCCTATATCGGGCATTAAACCCGCCCTTAAAATTTCAACTCACTGTCAATTTGTCCATCCGTCACCATCACACCACCAAAATCACCAACCGCTATCTTATGTTCAACACATCTTCAAAATTTATTGCCTACCAATTACAAATGAAATATATGTTTCCATGCTGTTCATATCAGCTACTACATGTACGCTTAACCTACAGCGCTTGCCTAACCGCAGCACTGAATTTCCATGCAACAAGGCAATCCTACATACAAAGGATTATTATAAACAGTATCTCTTACTATTACCTAAGGCACTCAGACGGCCTTGACATGCACTTAATTTATAAATCAAATAATTCGACCATTCATTGGTCTCCCTTATTTAACAATACGCGTCCTGACGTACAACTTGAAAAGCATTAAAGCATACTCAAAAAAAAGGTACCGAAAGCTTAAAGGGGCCGGGCCTACCTAAAGACGTCTTCAAGTTTTCTGCTTTAACTTTTCTCCCCTACCGCTTTACCGACCCGTATGGCTTTGTGGAAGAATAAATGATTAATAGCTGCTGCTTAACCTACTGACTAATTAAATTTTTACTCGATCATTTCAATTTAGTTCAGGCTCCTTCGGCCATACTCATACAAGCTATACAATACAACTCTTATTCTTAGCATATAAATAACTAACTCTCTTGCGCCCTCATTTGTGTGCCCACAACACTTCAAATGCTTACAAACTAAACATATCCGAAATATCATGAAAAAAAAAGTGATACAGCTCACCTCATATACGTCGAATACTACTGTTTGTTATGAAAAGCGTCTGCTTCGTTGGTCCCATTTATTGCGGTGGTTGCGGTTGGTCACTATGTTTAGCGCGCCGAGCCCTTGAACGAAAACCACTACCTATGAAGGCGCAACAACTCTGTATTTAGAGCGTTATACAAAATATGGAGGGCGCCAGCGCTATAACCAGCCCGCCGCACCCCCAAGAAAACTGTAACGCTTCAGGTTCGGCCGCGCATCGACCACTCCAATGGGAATGTATATTTTAGTTATTATGGAGGCGTTCGCTATAAGACGTTCGCTCAGCCTATGAAACTTGTTGTAGGCCCTGGTTGAAATTTCGTTGGGGACGTGACACGCTGTATATCCGTATTCGGTTGAAGCTGGGATCGCTACCGCGCTGTTTGTTACTTCTTGCTCGCAGGTGGTGGCAGAGGTTGTTTGCCGGTTGATTTTGTTGGCCTGTGACTCGAACCTCTGATCTGCACACCTTGAGTTCCAAAATCGAAAAGAAATTTTCCTCTGCGGAAGTCAACGAGTGCGCTGTCTGCCACGTCACTCAGTCAAAGACAGCTGATCAGTGTGGGGTGCGTTCGCGCCGATGATGTCACATATTCGCGCTAACTCATTTCTTACCTGCGGTCCGCACTTTCTAACCGCAACAGAGTGTCAAAGATTTTGTCTATATGTTCAGAATGTGATTTCTCGTCCTTGCTAAATATGATGGTGTCGTCTATGTATACAAAACATATTCTGCCTATGTACTCTCTTAGTATGTCATCTAAGGTTCGATGAAAAATAGCTGGTGCATTTTTCAAACCAAAGTGTAGTCTAGTGAACTCGTGTTTTCCGTTGTTCACTAAAAAGCGGTTTTTTCCACGTCAGATTCCTTAAGAGGAATTTGATGGAAACAGCTTTGTAGATCGATTACAGAGAAAATTCGATTCTTTCCCAATTGAGAAAATTTATTTCAGGTATAGGATACCTATCTGCAATCTGCAATTGTGTGTAGTCAATTACCATACTAATTTTTTTTTCGCCTGAAGCGTCGTTTTTCTTTGGTACAACCCAAACAGGTGAGTTGTAGGGTGATCTTGAGTTCCTAATAATTCCGTCTTCTAGTAACTTGTTTACTTGTTTTTCGACTTCTTGTTTTAGGCTAATCGGATATGGGTAAGATTTGGAATATATGGGTGTCTCAGAATTTGTCCGAATTTCTGCTACTACTTTTGTTGTATAAGTTAGTTTTTCGTTGGGTTCCGCAAATAAATTTTGGGGTTTCTGTACTAACTATCCGAATTCATTTTTCTCTACTGTGGTCATGTCTTCGTCTCGAATTTGTATTGCGTTAACATTCTGCACGCTATATTATCTTAAATGGATTTTTTCTTGTCCGCTATAATCATAAAATTTTGTTTTGTATGTATAACCGCTGACAGTTCTTTTAAGCTATCATTTCCTAATATGGCATGAAAGGTTTTGAGTGTAGGTAATAGGAAGAATTCTAGTTTGCAATTTTCTAGATTAAGAAGATTTAAAAATGTATGATGTGTAATTTTTATTTTACCTCCAACTGAAATGGCGAAAAATGAGTTAACGTTTTCTATTGATTTGCTTATTAAACTAGACTGTATATAATTTTTATTAGATCCCGTGTTTACCAATATTTTTAATATTTCGCCGCTCTTCGTTTTGCATCTGAAATACGGTAACGAAGAGCTATTAAGTCTAAAAGATGTACGTTGGTCAAGTCAGTCGTTTCTTTAATTATGTCATTGTAATTCGGTTCATTGTAAGTTTGCTCATTATAGTCGTATTGGTTATTGAGGTTTATTTATTTATTTATTTCGGTCTAAAAAGTACAGAGTTCTTACAGACTCGTTAAAAATAGGGAAAAGTTCAAGCTTAAATTTATATGTGCTCTTATTAAAGTTAAGAATAACACTATATCGATTTGCTAGTTGTATAGCCTTGGATATGGGTTCATTACACGCATAATTCGTTCTATGAGTTACTTCAACAAATAGCCTGGTACGCCTGGTATGGAACGAATAAATTAGATAAAACAGAGCAGTTTATATTACCGTTGATAACGTTATAGGCAAGCATGAGTGAGATACAAGTTCTTCGGTCATACAAAGCCTGGAGACCGAGCAATTTACGCCTGCTGATATACGATGGGAGGCCATCGGACCAGTGAAGCGTACGCAAAGCAATTTTGGTGAAAATTCGTTGAACTCTCTCAATTTTATGTGAGTTCCCTTCATAGAATGGACTCCATATAATCGAGCAATATTCCAGACGACTTCTTACCAATGACGTAAAAAGTGTCTTCAGAGTCATGGGATCCTTGAGTCACTGGAATTACGTGTAATAAACCCAACAATTGCAAAATATTTGGAACCAATAAAGTCGATGTGACCAGAAAAAGAGAGTGGTTAAAAATTACACCCAGATCTTTAATCTCACGACAACGGTTTAAAGATCCAGCATTTAATTTGTAGTTGAAAGAGGTGATAGTTAACCTTTTTCAATAAGAAACAACACAACATCTATTGGTATTTAAAAGTAGGTTATTACTTGTACACCATTCATTAAAAGAATCGAGATCATATTGCAAGTGAATGCAGCGGAAGTATCACGTACGGTTAGAAAGAGTTTGACGTCGTCCGCGAACATTAAACATTTAGCAAGTTTGAATTTTTGAGGCAAATCATTAATAAAAATTAGGAACAACAGAGGACCACAGTGGGTCCCCTGTGGGATTCCCGACCAAGCGTTAATATGCGAAGTAGACTGGTTGACTCCGATTGACACAAAAAGCTTTATATTCGATAAGAAACTTGAGAAGAATTTTAGCCAATTTCCGCTCAATCCGTACATCCCCAGTTTGTGCAATAGTATAAAGTGGTCGACCTTGTCAAATGCTTTCGAGAAGTCAGTATAGATGACGTCTAGTTGCGCATGGGTTTCACAGGCATCTACAATTTGGCTAGTGACTATACCCAAATTCGTAGAAGTAGACCTGCCAGGAAAAAACCCATGCTGACACTCAACAATAGCCTTGTCTATGTAATCAAACAATTTGCTTTGAAGGATATGATCGAATAGTTTTGCCAGAGTACTCTGCTTAACAATAGGTCTGTAGTTGCGAATATCATTGCGGTCACCAGACTTGAATCCCAGATTTATGGAGCATAACTTGCAAGAGTCTAAAAAGATCCCATGGTTCAAGCATCCCTGGAAAAGAATTGCCAGTGGTTCAGAAATAGTATTCGAACATAGTTTAAAGAATATCGAAGAAAATCCCTCGCTATCTGATTTCGGACTATTATTCAATTTTGAAATTTCCGGAGAAACATCTTCGGCAGTAATATTAAAAGAAAAAATTTGGCGCAGAGAACCAGAGTAGAATGTCGGACTAGGCGAAGAGGTAGGATTTGAGTATACCTTTTGAAATAATTTGGCAAATAAGTTGCAAATATCAACCGCATTACTGGACGATACACCGTCATACTCCATGCACGTCGGAAATCCATTAGTCTGCCTCTTGGAATTAATAACCGACCAGAATCTAGATGGATTCGTCTTTAGTTTTGGTTCCAGACTATTCATATATTGTCTGAACAAGAACTTATTGAGACAGTTAAAAGTCGATTTCAGTCTGACAAAGGTAAGACGATCGGGTTCACTCCGGCTCCTTTTATATTTCTTAAAGGCCTTACGTTTTTATTTTTAATATTATTAAGTTTAGTATTGAACCAGGGTGGTCTGATGTTCAGTATTTTCCGTCCGGAGTCCAAGAAGAACCAGTCAGTGTCGAGGAAAAATTCGTTTATCGCTGTAGCATCGGCCTTGAAATAATTATATTCTGAAATAGTTGCATCTGGGTTTTTATCAAAGTCATAAAACTCTAAATTTGCAACCAAAGCATTGTGATGTAAACTGTTTTCCAAGATTGGAGATCAGATCCAAAAACGAGATCAAGGAACCCACCATTACTGTTTGGTTGAGTATTGTATTGTTTTAAGCCATACCAGAACAAAGTACTAACAACAAGCACATCCATATCGGATCTAATATTTGTGGGTAAAGTATTACAGCCACTTGATCAGGAGATATTACTTAAATTAAAGTCGCCTAAATATATAATCTCATCAGGCAGATTAGCAGTACTTATGACACTATTTACATTATCTAAATGTTTCCGATAGACAGCAATTTAACTACTTGGCGGAATATAAGACAAAGCGATTATTATTGTTTTATATTAAACTTAACGCTTACACAGATTTGTTCAACGCCACCTTCTATCTCATCATTAGTTATTAGTTTACTATATATATTCGCTCTGGTAGCAATTAAAACACCACCACCCCTCTCAAGACCGGTAGCGTTCGGGCTCCGATCATTACGAAATACGTTATAATAGTTGTCAAAAAATTCGTAAGATGAAACATTTTCATTCAACCAGGTCTCTGATAGAGCTAATATATCATACTCGTGTGAACTAATGTTACGATAAAATTGTGAGGATGACAAGAAAGCAACTCTCTTCGTATGCCAGAATATTTGGAGACGTATTCAATAATATTGTTCTTTGTAACGTATGGCAAAAACGACGCAATATGAAGCCACTTAGTCTTAGCAACACTAAGCTCAGTGCTTACATTCGAACCAATAATGCGCATTTGTTTACCATCATTATTCATTGCAGCATCTACCTTCTGAAAAACATGTTGATGATTGTTGTTGACATTCGCAATGGTAACTACAGCATTAGTGCCAATACCAGCTGACGGAAAAGAAGACGGAGATGCGGCGTTATTGATGTCGGGTATATCTTTATCGGTAATTCGATTTTTACCTGCTTTCTTCTTTTTCATAACTTCCACCCACTCTGCAGCAGTAGGCTCATCACTTTGCATGTCAATTGAATCAATAACAACAATGCTATCATCAACACACATATTAGCTGGTTCAACAGATAATGTAATATTGTTGTTGGCGAGAACAGATTTCTCCTTAGCAGCAACATCATTGTTAATACTGTCGTTGTTATGAGTAAGAGATTCAGCTTCGATCAGAGTTTCTGATTGCTTTGTTTCTGCATCCGATTCAAGCTTTTCATTATTCGTGATTTGTTTTTCTTTTGCAACGGAGTCGTTGCTGTCGTTTTTTGCTTTTGCAGCCAAGCCACACTTATTGTTTTTCTGTTTAGAAGTTGACTGTTTAACTTTTTGTTATTCTTTGCGAGTTGATCCGCGTTCACTAGCATAGGAAGCAACAACAAAGTGCATGTCTTTTATTTCGGTGGTTAACGAGGAGATCATATTATGTGCAAACTTCGCCTAATAGATAATTCACTGTAGTAAGTATAATGGTATTTTCCGAATGTAAAGCAACAATGTCTTTAGCAATACCGAGCAGAGATAGTTGTTGGATGTTTTCACACAGCTCGGCAATGCTCTCAGTATTATTAGAGACAATGGGGGGAGCACTTGGTGGAGGAGTACGTGTCGATGCTCGACACGCAACCGAACAAATTTTACAAAACAATGGTTTCTTCGAAAAGATGAGAAAATCAAGATCGGTTGACATGTTGACACATTGCACATGAAAATGGTCATTGCACTTCGCACACAACACCTTCGGTTTATTGCGATCCACCCTTTGTCCACATTCGCAGGGCATTATGAATAATTTATTTTATTAATAATATTATTGTATATTCATTTGAATAAAATGTTAATAGTAATTAAATTCAAACAAGAGTCACTATCCCAAGTAAAACACTGCACGAATTATAATTATAAATATTAACATTTGCCATAATAGCAGAAATAGTACAAAAATCGCGGACCGAAAAATTAAACACGTCCGCACTCAGCCGATCTTGCTACTTTCGTATGTATGAGCTTTCGTCATATTGGTCTTTTGGTAATTCTCTGGATTTTAAATGAAAGTTCCATTGCATTTTATGGGGGGGGGGTTGTTAATTATTGAAGGGTTTGACGCTGTTTTGCCTAAATCTTGGGGTTTTGGTCGATTTGTATAATTAATAGCCTTTGTCCTTATGCTTCCGTCTATGTCTATTGGTTGATGTGGTTCAGGTGATCTAGGGGGAGCACTGTTGGTTGAATTGGTTTTCATTTTGGTTTGAATGTTGTTGGATGTTGGAATGATTGGGGTTTTGGTGATTGCGGTAGTGGTTTAGGGGGTTGGAATATTTTAGGGGATTTGGTTTCAGGATAATATTTGTGGGTTTGGTAGCTGATGATATCTGGGTTGGGTGTATTGTTGTCGTGGTTGTTGTTGATTTATATTTTATTGGCGATAAGTTGATGGTGTATTAAGCGTGCAACTGTTGGCATATGCTGACGATATTGACATCATTGGCCTTAACAACCGCGCCGTAACTTCTGCTTACTCCAAATTAGAAAAAGAAGCGGAAAAAATGGGTTTGGTGGTGAACGAGGGCAAAACGAAGTACCTTTGTCATCATGCAAAGAGTCAGCGAATTCGCGCCTTGGCAACCAAGCCACTGTTGGCAGCAATTTTGAAATAGTAAAGGACTTCGTTTACCTGGGAACCAGCATTAACACCAACAATAATGTTAGCCTAGAAATCCGACGAAGAATTACTCTTGCAAACAAATGCTACTTCGGACTGAGTAGGCAATTGTGAAGTAAAGTCCTCTCTCGACGAACAAAAATAACACTCTACAAGTCACTCATCGCACCCGTCCTGCTATATGGTGCAGAAGCGTGGACACTAACAACATCTGATGAGGCGGCTCTGGGAGTATTCGAGAGAAAGGTTCTTCGAAAGATTTGTGGACCTCTACGCGTTGGCGACGGCGAGTACCGAAGAAGATTTAATGATGAGCTGTATGAACTTTACGCATACGCCGACATAGTTCAGCGAATTAAAACACAGCGGCTTCGCTGGCTAGGCCACGTAGTGCGAATGAGCGAAGATGCTCCAGCCCAGAAGGTATTCTTATCGGCACCCGCCGGTGGAAGCAGAGGAAGAGGGAGACCACCACTCCGATGGAAGGACCAAGTGGAGACCGATTGCGCAGTTGGCGCAATGAAGAAACGACTGGCGAGCTATAATGGACGGTCAAAATCGGCCTGGGGGTTAGATGACCATTTAAAGAAGTATTATGGGTTTGGTTGTTGGCATGATTACCTCTGAAGCTTTGGTTTTCTAGTTTCAGACAAATTTGCAAGGCTTCAGGTAGGCTTTTTGGTTCTTTTATGCCGAGCAACCTAGGGAGATCACCAGAAAGTCCTCTGATGAAGGTATCGAGGGCTTTAGCTGTTTAATTCTTTGTTAGCAAGTGAACTGCTTCTTCTCCTATCTCCACACAGCCTATTTTGTTCGACAGTAAGGACAAGTGCCCGTACACTCTTTGGTAAAATTCGTTTATTGTCATCCGCCCTTGTATGAGGCATGTCATTTGGTATTTAGGGGTACCTATATCCCCTTTGTCGGCGTATTGGGTAGTCAAGCAGCGGGACCACCTCAACAGTGCCGAACTTGCCTCAACCCCTTGAAGTTATCGATTTGGCTTCTCCAATTCCTAGTACGGTTGTCCGAGCAACGTCGAAGAACGCCCCCTTCAAAAATATTCACTAGGAAAAACCCGGAACCTCCAACTATTGCAATGGAGTCTGAACCAATCGTTAGTGAGGTTAGGTTGTGGTCCCTCGCAAAAAATCTATTTTTGTGTCTAGGTTCCATCCAGAGACTACCGAGGATGATTTTATGTACCATATTTCTTCTAAAGTTAAAGATCAAAGCGTAACTGTTAGAAAATTTGATTTCACATATCAAACAAGTATGTCTGTTTAAGATTGATGTATCTGGGAAAGATTTCGATACTCTTTTGGACAGCTCTTTTTGGCCTCCCGGGGCTCATGTGCGGGAGTTTTAATACAGACCGAATAGGAATGTTCAAAATGTAGCGAAAATTTCTCGTAATAACGTTGAGTCAAAAAACTGAGCACTAAATCCGTGAATTTCTTTTATCAAAATGTCAGCGGTTTAAATACCAAATTAACTGATCTCTTTTTGAAATCTTTTCATTGTAAATATAACGTAATTGCTTTTACCGAAACTTGGCCAAAAACCTCATGTTTTCAATTCAGAGTTTTTATGTAGTGAATATCAAGTATATAGAAATGATCGCTTGAACAGAGTCGGGGGGTGGTGTTCTACTTGCCGTTCATTCCTCCATCCCTTCAGAAGAGGTTAATGTTCCTAACATCGATTTCATTGAGTTCAAATGCATCCGCCTTCAACTAGACAACGTCTCTATGTACTTATATGTTTGCTACATCCCTCCAGCATCAGAGTTTTCAGTCTACATGCAACATGTCTCTCTGCTCAAAACTGTTAACTTTATGACTAAAGCTTCAGATTCAATTATTGTTTTTGGTGATTTTAACTTACCTCGTAACATTATTCCAAATCCGTCCAAACTGGGGTACAATGACTTTTTAGATGGAATTTCCGATCTTTGCCTTAATCAAATAAATGTTACCGCTAACAAGTTTGGGAAAGTCTTAGATTTAGTGTATGTTAATGACATAAACCAATTACCAACTTATGATCATCCTACGCAAGCTTGGTTTACTAAAGAGCTTAAGGCTCTTAAAAATAGGAAAACGCGATCATTTAATTTATATAAGAAATCCGGATTAAATAAACATTACTTACTGTATTCCATTTTACGTCAGAAGTACATAGATTTAAATAAAAAGTGCTATAAAGCTTATATCTCTAAAACCAAAAGAGACATTATTCTCAATCCAAAGTCATTTTATGGTTTCGTAAATTGTAAACGTAAAGTATCAGGGTTTCCCTGAGCCATGAAATATCACCTATGGACCTAAAGGGGTATTGTACGATTCTAGGACTATGTCTGCCCTCCCAACCGTATAGTCAAGAATCCTGAATTCTGCGTTAGTTAGTGGTAAGAGGAATCTGGAAATAATAGAAATGAGGTTAAGACCTAATATTGCTTTTATGTACAGTTCGTCCTTTTTCCGTGATAACCACGCTAGATTTGTCTTCATTTACTATTTCTTTCCCGTATCTAGCTGTAAGTTTTGATCCTAATAGTTTGTTTATCCTAACGTAAATTATATCTCTGGGAGCGAATGTTTTTATGGGCTCCCGTTTTTATTATGATTGTCTAAATCTTTTGGTTGTGAGTTCTCGTATTGTATTGGGTCTATTGAAACACCTCTACCAAAAAACGTCTCTATTGGTCGTTTTCCTGTTGCGGAGTGTATAGAGTAGTTGTATTCGTATGTAGCTCTGTCTAAAAGTTCTTGAAATGAGCGATGAGTCCGTTCCGTCTTTAGGCAACGCATAATTTCGGACAGGGCAGAACGAAATCTTTCCACTTGCCCGTTAACTTTACTTGCATATGGAGGTGTCTTGAATATTTGAATTCCAAGTTGATCTTCGACCATAAATTGTATGGAAGCTGAATGTAAGGACTTTTCATTGTCTATAACTATTGTTTTGGGTATGCCGAAAGTGAAAAGTATTTGACGTAGTGGTTCCCTGATATCTTCTATTACCTTTGATTCTATTACTCTAACTAGTGCATATTTAGAGAATTTATCTACAGTGGTTAGTACCAATTTTTTTTCTGTATTATAGATGTCTATATGAACAATTTCGCCAGGATATTGGGGAATCCGAGTCTCAAGTAATTTTGGGTTTAGTGGGGTGACGATCGTGTTTATTTTCCTTACAAGTAATGCATTGTTTAGTTATGTTTTCTATTTTTGTTTTCATCTTAGGAAAATAACTCCTTTGTATGAGTTGTTTATTTTCGTCCCTATTTCTATGTGCTCGTTTATGTTCCTTAGTATCTCTTCATTTTGTGAGTCTTCCTGTGCAATGTCTCCTAGTTTTGTTTGAGTGTAACGAATTTTATAGTTGGAAAAATTAAGTTGGTAAATTTCCTGAATTTTTCCCATTATGTCCTCAGAGGTAAATATACCATTTATCACTGAAGGATTTAGGTAGCGTTTAAAAATACAGTTAAACCTTCTATGGAAAAATTGGGTTTGTTGATTATATGTATATGTGTAGGGTTATGTACTTTACTTTTATATACTTTATTTTAAAATAATTTTTAGCTTTTGTAAACAAAAATATTGAAGTTGAAAAATCAAAAATGGAAAATTATAATTAAAAATAAGTAATGTAGGGTTATGTACTTTTATATACTTTGTTATTTTGAAATAATTTTTAGCTTTTGTAAACAAAAATATTGAAGTTGAAAAATCCAAAAATGGAAAATTATAATTAAAAATATTTCAAGAAACAAAGACATTTTTTATTTTAAAAATATCAAATAGAAATCAAACAAATTTATGTCTATAATATGGTAGGTTGGGAATGGGATTTTAAACTCATAGCTTATTCATCTCCTACCGAGATCCAAAGTTGGTTTTTGAAGACATTTATAGGCCCTTTTACTGTTGGAATTAGATTGTGCGATTAGCTTTCATCTGAATGTGTAGCAACTGATAAGGAATTCACTTCAAATGGCCTGGATAATGTATCTGCAACTACATTGGCCTTCCCAGGTTTGTATCTTAATTCGTAATTATATTTTTCAAGTATTGGTTTCCAGCGTTTTAGTTTGGAGTTGTTATTTTTGTTACTGAGGGCGTATGTCGTATGTAAGTGGTTGGTGGTCTGTGTGTATTACGACTTTTGCTGTGCCGTATAAATAGTTTCTAAAGAAGTTAAGTGCCCAAAATAATGGCAAGCATTTTATTTTCGGTTACTGCATAACTTTCTTACCGTTTGCTCTAAGACATACATATTGCATACTTTGAAGCATCTGTAGTTAAATCAAATACTTTGTTATAGTCAGGATATTGCAGAATTACGTCTGTGGATATCAAAGTGGATTTAATTTTATTAAACGCAGATTTTGCTTCTTCGTTTAAATGTATCCGAATTATTTTGGAGCTGTTTTTAGACATTCTTCCTTCTTCATCTCGAAGTAAGGATGTTAATGACTTCGCTAATTTTGCGTAGTCTTTGATAAATCTTCTTAATATCCAGATAAGCCTAGGAATGAACGTAGGTCTTTGAAGGTCTGAGGGTATGGAAAATTTGTTATTGATTGTACTTTGGATGGGTTTGTAGAAATACCACCAGAAGAGACAACAAATCCTAAAAATTCAACTTGCTTTTTGTAAAATTCGCAATTATCTATTTGTACTTTCATATTTGCTTTGTTAAAAGTGTCAAAGATTTTGTCTATATGTTCGGAATGTGATTTCTCGTCCTTGCTAAATATGATGATGTATGTATACAAAACATGTTCTGCCTATGTACTCTCTTAGTATGTCATCTAAGGTTAGCTGAAAAATAGCTGGGGCATTTTTGAAACCAAAGGGTAGTCTAGTGAACTCGTATTTTCCGTTGTTCACTGAAAAAGCGGTTTTTTCCACGTCAGATTCCTTAAGAGGAATTTGATGGAAACAGCTTTTTAGGTCGATTACAGAAAAAATTCGATTCTTTCCCAATTGAGAAAGTACCTCATTTATTTCTGGTATAGGATACCTATCTGCAATTGTGATTGTGTTTAGTTTCCTGGAGTCAATTACCATCCTGAATTTTTTTTCGCCTGAAGCGTCGTTCTTCTTAGGTACAACCCAAACAGGTGAATTGTAGGGTGATCTTAATTTCCTAACAATTCCGTCTTCTAGTAACTTGTTTACTTGTTTTTCGACTTCTTGTTTTAGGCTAATCGGGTATGGGTAAGATTTGGAATATATGAATGTGTTAGAATTTGTCCGAATTTCTGCTACTACTTTTTTTTATAAGTTAGTTTTTCGTTGGATTCCGCAAATTAATTTTGGTGTTTCTGTACTAACTGTCCAATTTATTTTTCTCTACTGTGGTCATGTCTTCGTCTCCAATTTGTATTGCGTTAACATTCTGCACGCTATATTGTCTTAAATGGATTTTTTCATGTCCGCTATAATCATAAAATTTTCTTTTGTATGTATAACCGCTGATAGTTATTTTAAGCTATCATTTCCTAATATGGCATGAAAGGTTTTGAGTGTAGGTAATAGGAAGAATTCTAGTTTGCAATTTTCTAGATTAAAAAGAATTAAAAATGTATGATGTCTTATTTTTATTTTACCTCCAACTGAGTTGGCGAAAAATGGGTTAACGTTTTCTATTGATTTGGTTATTAAACTGAAATGTATATAATTTTTATTAGATCCGTGTCTACCAAGATTTCTAATATTTCGCCGCTCTTCGTTTTGCATCTGAAATACGGTAACGAAGAGCTATTTAGTCTAAAAAATGTACATCGGTCAAGTCAGTCGTTTCTTCAATTATGTCATTGTAATTCGGTTCATTGTAAGTTTGCTCATTATAGTCGTATTGGTTATTATAGTTGTATGAGCTTTCGTCATATTTGTCTTTTGGTAATCCGCTGGAGTTTAAATGAAAGATCCTTTACATTTTATGTGGGGGTTGTTAATTATTAAAGTGTTTGACGGTATTTTGCCTAAATCTTGGGATTTTGGTAGATTTGTATAACTAATAGCCTTTGTCCTTTGTCTATGTCTATGTCCATTGGTTGAGGTGGTCCAGGGGAAGCACTGTTTGGGTTTGTTTGCCATTACTGTTGGTTGAATTGGTTTTGATTTTGGTTTCAATGTTGTCGGATGGTGGGATGATTGGGGTTTTGGTGATTGCGGTAGTGGTTTTGGGGGTTGGAGTATGTTAGGGGATTTGGTTTCAGGATACAATTTTGGTGAAGTGTGTGGGTTTGGTAGCTGATGATATCTGGGTTGGGGTATTGTACGATTCTAGAGCTATGTCTGCCCTCCCAACTATTTTGTTCCGGCTGACAGTCACAATGCCGAAATATTTGGTGTATTAGCTCAACGCTTTTTTTCCAGGAGCTAAACTCCGAAGCATTTCCTGAAAATACCCTTAATGATCTTACAACATCTGGAATTTTATCCATTTCACCCATGTTGTTTTGAAATTGTTCGTCAATGGTTTGGTCTGTTACGACCGGATTTGTTTTATTATTTGGAATATTCTGCACTACATTTGGAACGCTTGCCTCTAAGGCTAGAGTTACCATGTTTTTGATCATGGTTGCCAATTCTGGCGAAATTTGGGTTGTTGGGACAGAAGGTGCTGCTAGTGAAGCAGGAGAATTAGTCCCGAGTACAGGGGCTCTAATTAAATGATTTCTCTATCTATGGCGCGATATACAACAGGTATATCATCATAAACCTCCTAAGAGATTTTTGCGCCAAGCTTCTCTTCCAATTTGTGGTGTGCCGATTTGAATTTTCCCTACAAATTGGTTTTTTGCCGACTCCGAACGGCATCTACAAAGGAGACGAATTTTTGCTGAGAAGCCTGTCATGGCAGAAATACACTCGGAGAGTTTGCCAAACCACTGCCGAGGGGCGACCCCGTTTTGAAAAACTTTTTTCAAATCACTTTTGATGTTACCTGTACCAGGGCTCGAACCATGGACCTTCGGTGTGGTAGGCCGCCAACACTACCTTCACACCACGGCGGCCGGTCGTGGATTTGCCATTTTCGTTTTCCAAATTTGTCCTTATTTTCTGTTATTTTTTTATTTATCATTTTCTGGAGGGTTCGGTCAACTCCTGAGTTGGCTATGGAGTCGCAGATTTAAGTATCGTTATTTTGCAGGTATTTTTATATTATTGGCTGTACAAGCCGTATTTTATTTTGTATTTGTATTCACTTTTACTAAAGCTAAATGAAATTCTATTTGATATTTAATTTATTTCAATTGTACAATTTTGTAATAAAGAAATATTTAGTTGTTTTTGCTTGTTTTTTTTCCCACAAAAAATTTTCCTAAAAAATTTGTATTCACTTGTTATTCCTTATTCTACTTACACTAAATACATCTTCATTTCTTTGGTATCTGGTGAGTGTGTATTGTCTGTCCTGATTTCCGTGGATACTAGGGTACACCTGTCTCACACTTTTGTGGTGATACCTTCCTTCCTCGAGTTCTCAGGTAAGGCTAATGCTGCTATTTCCGGGTAGTTTTGCTTGGCTGGTGTCGGTGGAGCGTCCAGGAAGGTTTTCTCTGTCCTTTTCACGCTCTTTTCAAGTTTTAAAGCACCAATTATTTATTTTACGTTCTTTATCGGCACATTAATGACTGTTTATTAAGTCCTTTTTCGCGTCGTTTTTATCTTTTCTTTTTGAACGGCACTTTTAGACTTTTTCACAACTTTTAATTTAGTAAACTTTTTATTTGACTCAGGCGCCAGTTAGCGGCTTTATAGTTAAAAAGCCGAAAAAAATGTTTTTGATTGTCAATCGACCTTTACTGTCAAAAATACTTAAATGAACTAACTTTGCATTTTTACATTTGACTTATTTATAATCTAAAATTACCTATGCTATCATTATTCTGTTTTACCACTTTACTTGTGCCGGAGGTTTTGTGCTAGCATTATTCTATGTTACCACTTGCTGCCTTGCGTTGCATCTATTCGGCGCATGGCGGATGTTGTAGCCCAATTTACCACTTGGTTTGCTGATGCAGTTATAACATTAATGGTGTTCACTTATAGCTGTCCACCTTATACTAATCGTTTGAAACTTATAAATCTCCCAACCCTGGAAAGTCGTAGGGAAATGTTTGGTGTAATATTTATGTCTAAACACTTAAATGGATCAATTTCTAGCCCATTTATTCTAAACGAAGTTAATTTGAATATTCCCTACCGAACTTCAAGACATTTTAAACTCATTCTCCTGAAGCAATGCAGAATTAATTTTCAACTGCACGAGCCGTTTCAGTGTCTATGCGAAGATTTTAACGCCCATTCAGGCACTTTTGATATTTCGGACTCGCTTTTTGTAATAAAAAAAACTGTTCCATCCTCTCTTAACAAATTACTTATATTGTAGTACATATGTCTTTTAATGTATGTATGTATCGTTCTCAGTTGATGCCCTTTTTTCTGTAGCTGAGCAGTTTGAGATCTCGACGCTTAACAAACCTCCACCTCTCAAACACTCGGCAAACGTAATCCGCGCGTTATGCGCATGCACCTCTCTTGTCGGTTGTTTGGGAATGGTTGGTAATCCGTTGGGTTTATTATTATTGTAACCAATTTTCCGATAGTCCTACAATATTTCTCTGGTCTAATAGTCCTCTCACATTATTTAAATTAAGCCTCTGAAGTTTGGGGTGTACTTTAATCAACATAACTACTAAAAATAATATTCTAATTTCGCAGGACTAAGACAACATCATTGCCGTCATTGCGGCAAAGCTGTATGCGATAGTTGTTCATCAAACAGAATAAATATACCAATAATGGGTTTTGAAATCGATGTCCGCTGCTGTGATTCTTGCTACAAGCAATTGCAGACTGTTGAGTATGTCCCTTTAAAGATTAACCCCCAAAATCATAAAAATAAAAAGAGGCGTATAAAGCTCTGAAAAATTACAATTGCATGTGTACAGCTTTGGTTTCCTCGAAAACTGAATAACGACCGCTATGCTGCACAGCGTGGTCCTGGCCTAATGACCGACAAAAAGTGTGAATGACGCATGGTCAGCGACGTTTCAGAGTACCAAAATCCATTGCAAGTAAATTCGCGCCTGCTCTTTTTCGCGAAATATCGCTCTTTTACCCTTATGATGCTCAGTGAAAGCATGAAATTTACCATAAAGAGTTTTTTTGGTTTCGTTAGTTTATACTGTTTCTATTACTGAGGTTTATCTCTAAGAAATTTGAAAAAAATTTGAAAACTATAACTAAATTAAATAGTTTATTCATATTTCAGACATTAATCACATTGCCATATACAGGGTGGCTGATGAATTTTGCTACATTAAGAAACTCAAATAATTTTTTTTTCAGTGTATGGAATTCATTTTTTTTTATTCATGTTAAAGCTAATTAAATTTTATTAAAGATAGCTTAATTAGTTTTAAAAATAATGGAATTTAAATGCCCCCCTGCTCGTCGATGCATGTGCGGCATCTTACCAAAAAGTTGTTCATTACTGCTTGGAGAGTTGAGACAGGAATAGCCGCAATTGTTTCTCGAATGGATTGCCTTAGTTCATTCAAATTTGTTGGTTTTGCTTTGAAGACTTCCTGTTTGCAATAACCCCACAAGAAAAAGTCAGGTGCAGTAAGGTCAGGCGACCTGGGTGGCCAAAGGAATGTGGAGTTTCTGGATATCAGCTTATTGGGAAATTTTCGTCGCAATTCTGTCATAACAGGTTGGGCTATATGAGGAGCTGCACCATCTTGCTGAAACCACACAGAGTTGAAAGAAATTCTCATTCGGCGTAATTCTGGATAGAAAAACTCTCTCAACATGCTCAAGTAACGGTCTCCAGTAACCGTAACTGTGTGACCGTTTTCTTCGAAGAAGTAGGGCCCGACAATGCAGCGTGATGAAACTGCACACCACACTGTGACACGAAGTGGATGCAATTCCGTCTCATGGAGTATCTGTGGGTTGGAAGCACTCCATATTCGACAATTTTGTTTGTTTATGTTGCCGTTTAAATCGAAATGGGCCTCGTCAGACATGAAAAGACAGTTCAACATGTTTCCATCCTCTTCCACCATTTGAAGCATCTTCTGGCAAAATTCCAAGCGAATCGGCAAGTCTGCAGCGTTCAGTTTGTTGGCCATTTGAATTTTATATGGGAATAAGTCCAAATCTTTGTGCATAATTGACTGTAATGACTGTCTGCTTACACCCATTTGAGCAGATAAGCTTCTTGTCGAAACACGTAGATTGTTTTGTATGGCAGCAGCTACAGCAGCGATTGTTTCCTCCGTTCGAACTGAAGGGTTTCGATGGTAAGGTCTTCTGTTGACTGTCCCATGCTCGGCAAAATTGTTTACAAGTCTTATTATGGTCCATCTGCTCGGAGGATTGCCGCCAAACGTGCGCCTATACTCTCTTTGAACCGAAACTACGGACTCCAGTGCGTGATAGCGGCGGACAATCCAAATTCTTGTTTCAGTGTCCCAGTTATCCATTTTTGTTAAATGTAAAAGTCAATCTGCAAAATAAAATAAAAATTAACCAGATTCATTAAATAGAAAAAAAGTTATTTACTTTTTTTTTGGTAGCGCCTTTCATTAGCCACCCTGTATATGGTATGCAACCACAACGAAAATATATGCTTTCTTAAGGATTTTTCATGCTGAACTCGAATCCGTGTTCAAAAATGTGTCATAGTTTTAAAGAAAAGCGGGTGTGAAATCCGGAAATTTGTATAATTTGTACTATCGCCCAGTCTTATGGTCCATAATTTTAGTTTGATTTTTAACTCATTTAAGGGGCAACGTTCACCCTGATATAAATATTGTAACACTTCACAAGTAATTTATAAAATTGGTTTTAAAAATGATGAAAACACAAATTTTTCGGTTTCGGTCATTTTTAAAAATTTTATGAACTAATTGTGACTTCTTATAATATCTTTCTGTGCCTGTACCTTGTTCTTTAATTGGGCTAAAAATCTTATTAGGATTATAAACTCTAAGCACGGGGCGATAGTTCAAATTTCACCAATTCCGGGATTTCACACCCGCTTTTCACTAAAACTATATGTGGTGGCAAATTTTTGAGCACGGATTCGAGCTTAGAGTAAAATATCATTAGGCAATTATATAGTTTTGTTGCGGTTCCAAAACATATACTCGTACAGGGCAGTGTGACTTATGTCTGAAATATGAATAAATTATTTAATTTAGTTATAGTTTTAAAAACTTTTTTTTTTTTAATTGCCATTTTTAGAGATGAACGTCGGTAATAGAAACAGTATGCTGTATATACCAATGAAACCAAAAAACCCCTTTTTGAAAACTTTGTATGGTAAAATGCATCCTTTCATTGATTCTCAGTGCACTTTTGCACTTTTTGTCGTCATTTTTGTTAAACCTATTTAGGCCAGGAGAACGCTGTCACCTATCATGATCAGTGAACTCGCTTCGTTGTAAACTTAGACGAGCATATGCGATCAATTCAGCCATTTCTTGATCTGCATATTTTATACATACATTCATATTTTCAAAACAAGATAAATGTCTAAATTGTTAAAATTTTAATTTAATCTTTAATAAGACCGGGAGAAACATTTTTGCAGAATATATCATATTGCCACTATATTCCGTAGGGTGAACTTCGCCTTGGTTGCAACACTGCAGAATTTTATGCAGCGTAGTTCACTGCAATGTTACGATCGCTTTACGAAATCGAAATATCTTCTAAAAAAACTTGTTTAATGGTGTAAATCTTTATGTGGGAACCAAGTAAAACAGTTACACTTAAATTTAAGATTTAAAAAAATGGAGTTAATGCAATGAAAGGCTGAAATTGCGGGAACAGTTTTTGAGGAAACCAATACTTATGAGCTTTATAAACCTATTTTGTATACATTTTTAGCTAGAACTGTACAAATGTAAATGTATTTTATAGGCGCCCTTCATTGGCTTCGTTTCATGATGCAAAACACGCCATCATCAACATGGATTTGGATGAAGAACGTAAATTGCTATTAACAGTGGGACATGACCGTATTATTAAAATCTGGGATTTATCTGCAATGTGGACACTTTAAACGCGTCATCAAATTACCAAAATTTTGAGAATATTTGCGAATTGTACCGATTATTTCAATGTACTTGTAAATGATGGAAAACCTAATAAAGAAGCGGAGGATGGTGCATTGTATTTTTACTAACAGTCTGCTATATGATCTTGGACAGTGTTCTATCAAAGTCTCATTCTCAGCCCATAGTTTCGGCACAATTTCCACACAAACAAATCTAGGATATTTCCAATAACTAACTTTAATAATAGTATATCCTAGTCTCTTACCGGGTTATAGGCTGCCACAAGGGCACAGTTAGGCCTGTATCAGAAGTCTCGGCGTGATACCACCGGTTATATACACATCAGGGAAACATACACATAGGTACATTTTCTTTTCCTATATATGAGACTTCCTCCCACATAAAAAAGCTATGGGCACCATTGGTTTAAAGTTTTCAAAATGAGTGAATAAGCGGTTACAAGTTTGTGTATAGTTTATGATGATTGAAAAATGAAAAGTGTAAAAGAGCGCGTTAGTAATATTAGTGTTATAGGATAGGATATAAATCATTGCATTTCTTTTATATTAATGCTTATTTATAATTATAGAATTTGGATTTTGGCAGAGTTACAAACCTCCCTGGGAAAAGTTCCTGGAATAGTTGCTTGTAATAAATTGCATTTATTGTTTTAATTCCGAAATATTTGTGAAAATTTAAAAATCCCAAAATATGCATGATACATAATTTGACTCAAAATGTTTCCGAGAATAATTTTAAATAAGTCCCAGAATCATAAAAAAAATAATTCTGAAATCGTCCCAAAACAATGCAACAATTTTTTTTGTTCATAATTTCTGCATCAAAGTATTGAAATATACATATTACGGGTCTCGTTTTTTTTTTTTTTTTAAACGAATACTTTGCTGCAGGATTCTTTGGCATTCCCGTTACACGGGATTTTATAAATAATGTAACTTTTTTCCATTTTCGATTTTTTTGACTTAGTTATATTAAAGAAATTTTTTATCATACGGGTGGGCTATGTCACTACTACTAATATTAAGAAAATATTTTTGGGAAAATCATTGTGTGGCGAAAATTGTTACCGATATCTGTAATGTAACTGCCTGGTACAGGACAGGAAAAGCGGCGTTTTGGCTCAGTTCTTGCACTTCTCCTTTCACACAGTTGCATACCAAAAAAGTTCACGTTCATGAAATTAATGCGTATAAACGGAAAGAAGGTAATAGTGCGAAAGCGTAAGAAATAATCAGTGCAAATCAGGTGGAGCCTTCCCATCCCTTATGTTCAAAATATGTGCTCAGCCTTTGACCTCTACTATGGATTCGCCATCAGAGTAGAGTTCCCTTGATCCTGACTAACGTCGTTGGCTTTGTCTTCACGCCCCTTCCATTACCCACTCAACTGTCCCATCTTACCACCAGTTTGCCACAAAGGAAAGACTTGCACCAACAACTGAAGTTCAGCCTAACAAAAAATAACCGCAGCCCCTACCACAAAAAAATCGAATATTAGATATTGATTTGAAGGTTTATGCAAAATTGGTTTCTTACATGTAATGGTAATGCAATTTTTTTCTTTTAAACAATTCCTAACATTAAATTTCGTGATTATTTGATAGATTTTTTCTTACTTATATGTTGCCCTTTTTCTATACCACTAATATATGTACCAACAAATTCACAAGCTTATTCATAAACCTATGGAAGTGTTAATATACATATGTACATAGGTAAAAAAATAAACAAATATATAGTATAGCTATGTAAATATTTAATTATGTGGGAAGTTTCAAACTCACCTCAAATAAAAAAAACAGATTTTAAAACTGATGTTTTTAGTTCTTGCTTCAATGTGCCAGCGTGTAGCACGGGAATAATTTTTCCCTTAATTGAAGTTAACAAAAAACAAAATCTGTTAAAAAAACGCAAAAACAAAAAAATTTTGAAATAAAATTACTCAGCAAACAGCATATTTTTTCGTCGTTTTCCAGATCCGAAAAAAGTCCGCGGGAATATTCCATCAAAATGTAATTCAAAAACTTGATTCTGGCAACTAGTTTGAATATGATAAACGAAAAGTCAAAATACTATGTTTTAATTTGAAAAATAAAATAAGTATAGAAAACCACAACTAGTTTTTGCCCTATGAATTTAAACAATTTCAGCAGAGAATTCGAGGTTGTTCATGGTGAGTAAAGAAATATATCGTTTTCAATCAAGTTTAGGAGCTAACATGTAATTATTTGAGCAATTTTTAGGTTAATTGCAGCTCCATAAAACTTGGTGAATATTTGAGGAAGCGGTTGCAAGCCATCAAAATAAGTCGGCGTAGTCTATTTTATGGAAACCACAACTGTGCTGCTTAGATTGAGCGGTTATTTCAAAATATTTGGTGCGTTCGCCGTTGTTGCTTTTTTGCCATCATTGTTATAATAATTAGTTTGTAATTTTTATGGTTACGTAGTCGTAGCCTAAATATATGCATGCACTTATGTGGATACAAATTAAGCACAATATTTTATTTCTATGAAATCTGAAAATGTGGTAAGAAATTTGTTCCACGAAGTATTCGGAATGGGTTGGAAAATGAACGCGAAAATATGTGCTAAATTGCATTAAAATTTCTTAAAAAGATATCAACAAACGTATCCAAAAACCTGAAGAAAATGTAAAGAAAACTCATAGTGTTTACGCGACATCGGTATCCACTGGTCCCATTCCCAAAAGCATAATATTCATTATACACATATTGCATGAATTGTACATAAAATAATACTCGTTGAATTGTAAATAATTTCATTATAACGCATGTATTATATCACAGTATATTATTATTACATTACATATATTTTATCACCTCAGAGTATGAACGCACCTTTAGGTTTAAGGCCATGTGCTAATCGGAAACATTTTACTCAGAGGAAAATGAGGTGAACAAATTTGGTGCAAAAATATTTTCCATTTCGCTGTGCCAAATGAAATGGTAAATTTTGACATCACGTGCGAAAGCAAATAGTCTGTGAATAAATTTTAAATGTACGTTTTTTTTTGCCATTATATTTCGTAACGTTTGCGTTAAATTATATTTTATCGTATAATAACGTGTTGGCATATAAATTCATTTGAAATAATATTATTGGCAATACTGAATGCATATATGTGTACACATTCGTAGTTGTCAAAATTTTACCTAGCCCCATGGGGCTACTACTCACCGCGATAAATGTCAGAATTTTCTTTCGCACTATTAAAATTTACAATTTTCAACCGATTGGCACAGGGCTTAAGTATTAAATTTGGAACGCGCAAAACACCCCACACCAATTCGCCGCATGATCAACACCTGTCATGCGGGCGGCCATCATCTTTTTCTTTTTATACATTATATTTTGTTATTGTTTTTCTTGCTCTTGGTTTTCGCACCGGCTCTTTCTACCTTTTTTATACGTTTATAATAAAATTTGGCAAAGTAATATTTTTGTGCATAATAAAATATTAGCAACGTTAAGCAAAACCTATTAACGCGAGTTAAAGTGTGCTTGCAGCCATAAACATATAAACTATCATATCGCATACAGATAGAGGCTCAACTTCCTTGGTGTATGTATTCTGCACGTAAGCCAATTCTATTGATTTGTGTATAAAAAAAGGCTTACGCGATAAACTTCAAAATTGTGCTGTGTCAATAATTATTCAATATTCTCTACTACAACAACCCAGTAAAGCACTTTTCTACCGGCAATAAGTAGATACGGCACTTTATCCACATCGATAACAATTGCATAGAGCATATCCCACAACTGCAAGGAAAAGAATTTCCGGAACAACTAAGCTCAAGAATTCCCAACAACCGTAAGTTATACGCAGCCCTTTAATTAACTACATAGGAAACAGCTAGTTTTTCAAAGGCAGTTTGTAGTTTTACATACGCTTGAAGAGTGAAAAGGGATAAACGGTAAGTTTTTTGTCAACATTTAATAAGAAGATAACTGAATATATGAAGGTAGAGCACCCACAAAGGCAAAGTTTTAATTTTCTTCGCTCCACCAGCAATTTCTGAGAGAATGGGTAAAAAAAACATTATCTGTAAACAAATATGAACATCCGTAGTGGAAAAATTCCATGCGCATTTGACCTAAAGCCTGAAAATGCATCAAAAACCGATGAATGTATTAAATGTCTTATATCTCCGGAACAAGTGATTTAGGAACAAATAATGATATGGAGACTTTTATGTAGAATGAAATCAGGAATAAATCCTCCATATAAATTTTTTACCTACAAATGCCCTTTCAAGGACTTTTAATAAGTGAGCGTAAATTTTTGTGTTTCTTTTTTTTTTCAACGGTCAAAACAAATACTGGCAAAATAATGAATTAGGTAAGCTATACTGCATTTAATAAGGTATTAACCAAAGTTTCATTGTGCCATTAAATTTTTAGTTCATATGTATTTTTGCAAGGGTAGGACGACCTAAAACTGAAAAAAAAGTTTCTAGTTTTTTTCTCAGTAAACTAGGAACGTTTTTATGTAAAATTTAGTCCAATGTAATTTCATCTTATAAATATTTGACCCATAAGTTTCTGCACAAAAATTTGTAAGTGGTAAGTAAGTATTTTTCTGTAATAAAAGTAATTTAATTTTGTATGAAAAGCTTTGTATTTTATTTAAAATTGCAATACATGAAAGGCAATAACATGGAACATTAAACGTGCTAGAGATAAAAAAGATGCTTCAATACTTGTTTAATTCAACGTCAGTGGCACAGCACTATTTTCTTAAATACTCTATGAATTTTTGTTTTGACGGGTTACGTGAGGGCACATTTTTATAATGTTGCTCCACTGCATGCAATAAAAATTGCTTTTGTTCCTCTTGATGAGTTAAGGCTGCATTAAAACGTGTTATGAGAGCTATACCTCGTTCCGCTATATTATTCACAACTAACAATTTGGGCACTATAGTTTTTGCTTTAATATAGTTTACACTGAGTTCCCTAGTACTTGGATCTGTGCTCAAATAATCCGTGCTTATTTTAGTTATGGTTTTGTCAAGTATAGTGTCAAAAAGAAACATATGAATTGGTTGTCACAAAACCGCATAACTCCAAAGCAGTGAGTTTTTCAGAAGGTAGTTCTATGCGCTTAGGATTATCAGGATGGCCACTTCTTTTTAAATTTGACAACATTTTTTTTTCATTTTAACACTCACTCCGTCGTCAAAAAAAGCTAATGCAATATTGGACTCATTCAAGTACCAGAGATGGTTTCGCAATTTGCTCTGAACTGATTCAGCTATATCAGCATCAATGCGTTTGTAGTCCTCTAATGATTTGAGTAGCCTCAAATCATTAGCCGGTGCTTTTGGTGCTACTTGACACATAAACCAATACATCATGTACACGCGTAATATGAATATATTAAACCTGCGTATATTGTTCAACAATTTAGCTGAAAGATATAATGAAAAAATATGTAAATACCTCGATCCTAAAAACTAGTTATTAAATTGCAGTGGATCATTTTTACTTACATGAAATTGCGAATTGTTTTCTAAAAAGAAAAATTTTCAGGCAGTAGATGATTTTTGCCATCCATCTAGCTGGACTGACTGCACCGGGTCGAGGAATTTTAAAGCCTGGTATTTGTTGTCCGATGAACAGCGAACTTAATTTTAGCATTTCTATATAGTCATGCCTAGTGCTATCTACTCTGATCTCAATTTGGTCATTGATAAAAATTATTAGATCGCTTTTTATATCATTTGGAAAGAATTCCGCAACGTCTGAGTCCTCAACATCATATTCGTAATCGTCCTGTCGCATTTGTGGCCACGCTTTTCGAAATTTTTCGAATAATACAATTTTAGGCCCCGTTGTGGCTTTCTCTACTGAGGTTTTAAAGGCTGCTCCAGCCAACAACTCGGATATATGGTGTCTGCATGCTAGATATAAGAGCTGCCTTCCAAGTGATTGTTCAATTGTAGCGCATGCTCCAATGCAAGTGCTGGTGTTGCTTGCTGTGGTGTCAAAGCACAAAGCTCTAACATGATTATGTACGTTCCAATCGACTAGTGCGGAATATACAGCAGCACCTTCAATAGCACCGGTTTGCTTGCTTAATTTTGGTATTCCAAGCACTTTCGAATTGCCTTCTATCTCTATCTCTATGGCGCGATATACAACAGGCTTATCATCATAAACCTCCTAAGAGATTTTTGCGCCAAGCTTCTCTTCCAATTTAGGTGTGCCGATTTGAATTTTTCCCTACAAATTGGTGGGACCTACAGTTTTTTGCCGACTCCGAACGGCATCTACAAAGGAGACGAATTTTTGCTGAGAAGCCTGTCATGGCAGAAATACACTCGGAGAGTTTGCCAAACCACTGCCGAGGGGCGACCCCGTTTTGAAAAACTTTTTTCAAATCACTTTTGATGTTACCTGTAACAGGGCTCGAACCATGGACCTTCGGTGTGGTAGGCCGGCAACACTACCTTTACACCACGGCGGCCGCCGAATTGCCTTGGGCCGACAAAATAACGGCTAATCTATTACAAAGAATCTGGTCCGAGCTTGTAAAATCCTCGAGCACTTTACCATCCCAGTGAACCGTAAATGTTACATTCGCAGAGAATTCGTCTCTAATTTTCTTATAGATTAGCTCTCTGTTCTTAATGCGCTGCTTACGTATATGTTCTGCTGAAACATATAATGAGTCTACGTCGTGACCTAAATTATATGCCGGTTGACATATAATTGCTGCAGCCCCAACATTGCTTACTTTATACCTATCTAGCACTTGTGTTAATGCGCCGTTTACTACGTTTTTAACAGAGCTGGCCAACTTATTCTTTTTGCCCTTCGGAGTAGAATATGGTTCATTGTTAACAAATGGTAGTTCCAAAATGGCGGCATCTTCATCTGAATCCGGAATAGCGCTATTCTGGTCTTCAAAAGATGCTACCACAACACACTTTTCAGGAGCAATGTCACTGGATTCATTGTCAGGACCCAAGGCAAGCTTTAATCGCGCTGCTGCAATTGATTCGCGATGCTCCGTCAAACATTCTATTGCCTTTTGATTTTTTTCTTTTTTTTAAATTTGTATAGCGTTGGCGTGCGATATATCAAAAAGCTCTTCCAAGAAGCTGCTAAATCGTTTAGTAACTGAGTTTTTTCTGTCTTTTTTAACTTTTTTATACTTATTATAAACTCTGAGGATTTGCCTTTTAACAACATCACGTCTTCTTACCGGAATTTCGAATTTTTTATAAACATCTATTAAATATTCCGTCAGAATGGTCGCACTTTCTTTGGCACTTTTTCTTTCTTCGTGTAACAAATAAAAAAGGACACTCAAAACATCTTTGCGACCCGAAAGTGTGTAAAAATTTATTAAAATATTTTTTTCCCATCCTACGTAAAACAACACTGTGATTATTGTAATTTTTGTATTTAAACTCACTTATTAATAAGTATTTACCAATTAAAAAAACACTTCTTAATTTGTTGCTCATTGTAGTGCCTTTATTAGAATTATTTTTGTAATAGATAAATAAATTAAACGACTTTATGTGACAAAGTATTTTATTTAACTGCGGAATGCAAATTACAAAATTATAATTGTCAAATGTAAAAAACATGGATAACTAGAAATGTTAATTATTATTATTATTATTGCGTAGTTTGACCGTTGAAAAAAACAGAAACACAAAAATTTACGCTCACTTATTAAAAGTCCTTGAAAGGACATTTGTAGGTAAAAAATTTATATGGAGGATTTATTCCTGATTTCATTCTACATAAAAGTCTCCATATCATTATTTGTTCCTAAATCACTTGTTCCGGAGATATAAGCCATTTAATACATTCACCATTTTTTGATGCATTTTCAGGCTTTAGGTCAAATGCGCATGGAGTTTTTTCACTACGGATGTCCAGATTTTTTTGCAGATATTGTTTTTTTTTATCCATTCTCTAAGAATTTGCTGGTGGGCCGAAAAAATTTTATACTTTTGCAAATCCCATACATTCTGTGGGTGTTCTAAGATGCCCCCACCAGAGTGGCAGGCAACGTCCAAAGTTCGCCAGACATCTCCATTACAAGCGCGGGCCTAATTAACTACGTCAATTAGCGACCGATGCTTACATTAGCTTCAGACCACCTACCCATCCTGCTCTCCGTTGAACGACCGACCGACTTCATAACGGCCGATAAACTGACGTACATCAACTGGACGACGGACGGTTAATGACCACAAGTTGGCTAAGTGGAGGCAACACCTAGAGGCATGCAACCACTCCGGAGGAGTCGGCAAATTATGGTCAACTGTCAAGGCTCTATAAAATCCGACCAAATACAATGACAAGGCCGCCATTACTTTTGGTGACAGCATCAAATCGGACCCCAGGCGATGAGAGCTCTTTCTGCCGACAGTTCATAATGCATCCACCTCCCGATATTGCCAAGAGACGAGCCATCCTTCGGGCCCACAAACAACACAGCGCCCATTGCCCCTCTTTAACCTCTCATTAACCACTTTCATCATTCCAGAGATTCGGAAACAAGCGTTTGTGGTCCCCCTACTAAAACCAGGGAAGCCGGCGAACAAAGGAGAATCATATCGCCCGATATCTCTCCTGTAGCCGGTAGCGAAGTTATTGAAGGCCATTCTGCTCCCATACTACACTGCAAACTTGCAGTTGGCCGAACATCAACATGGCTTCCGGAAAACCCGTAGCAGAACAACCGCTCTTAATACAATTACGACGCAGATAAATTATGGTTTGAATCAACACCCACCAAACCATAGGACGGTGCTCGTGGCACTTGACCTTTCCAAAGCCTTCGACACGGTCAATCACGCCACATTCCTAAGAACCGCTGGAAGAGACACCGCTCCCTGCCGGCCTAAACAGGTGGACCGCTAACTACCTCAACGGTCGGAAGGCGTCAGGAACATGAAACTAGACCACGAAGAATGAAACAAGGGTGGTGTCCTATCCCCCCTTTTGTTTAATTGCTATATTTCGAGGCTTCCTACCCAACCAGACGGAGTGTCCATTGTATCCTACGCTGACGACTGCACGATTACGGCTTCGGGTAAGGGCCCCTCCATTGACGAACTCTGTACGAGGATAAGCTGTTACCTCCGAGACCTTTCCGGCTTCTTCACCGAGCGAGACCTGACCCTGTCTCCGACTAAATCGACGGCAACACTTTTTACGCCGTGGAATGCGCAGATGGGACAAGAGTTAAACGTCCACGTAGATGGAGTACCTCTACCTACTGTCAATCACCCTAAAATCCTGGATGTGACGTTTGACAACAGCCTCACCTTCGATAATCATGCCACCGCAATATAATCTAAGGTACAGAGGCGCTGGCCGGCAGTACTTTGGAAAAAGGTAAAGAAACGTAGCTAACCACATATGAGGATATTGGCCGACCGGTTATTGATTACGCTGCGCCCATATGGTCGGCTAACCTTTGCTGACACCAACTGGAGGAAGTTACAAGTCTGCCAAAACACCGCCATCAGAAGTGCCACGGGATGTCTGCTTATGTCTTCAGAGTCTAACCTTGATCAGGAAGCCAAACTGCACAATACACGCGAGCATGCGGAACTGTTGAGCAGACAGTTTTTACTGAACTGTCACAGCCCCAGCCATCCAAACTATCATCTATTGAATGAAATGAGACATAAGGAAACATCTCCATAAGCACTATGATGAGATCCGGCACCACATTACCTTGCCGTTTGATCTGCGCCTGGGCTCTAAACGACCTCCACACCAAGTCGGTAGACAGATCCCTCAGATCTCGGCCTGTGTTGACATCAAACCACCTGAAATAGCTGATGAGGAGCGTATTATTTCGAGAGAGACTAGAGTCATCCTAGTACAACTTCGCTCTGGATATTGTAAAAGGCGAAACTCTCACTTATCCAGACTGAACCCCACCATACCAAATACGTGCCCTGTATGTGGTATGTTCCCTCATGATATCAAGCATATCTTTTCCTGTTCAATTGAACCTACTCTTCTAACACCAATATCACTCTGGTCCAACCTTGTTGAAACTGCGCGTTTCCTTGGACTTCTCAGAGTGATCGTGCCCATTAGGCAGGGCGAAGCAGTGTTAAGAACAACAACAACAACATTATCCCATTATTATTTTGAATTTTTATTTATTTGTTTTAAAAGATTTCTCGTCAGAGTAATTCGTACAATTAATAAAACAAGCTTTGATGACCAATCGCTTTAGCAGCATCGGCAACCCATCCCTGCTTAGATTTGTTTTTATTATACCTAGTAGTGCTACGCACGCAAGGTATATTAATTTTAGTCGCCTAACGGCAGTATGTAACGGCATAAACGGATCGAGATAGATATTGACTTATATATATCAAAATATTCAGAACGAAAAGAGAAATTGATTAAGCCATGTCCGTCCGTCTGTGGACACGATAGCTTGAGCAAATTTTGAGATATCTCGATGAAATTTGGTATGCAGGTTCCTTGGCACTCATCTCCGAGCGGTATTTAAAATGGGCGAAATCGAATGATAGCCACGCCCACTTTTTATGTATAGAATATTTTCGAAAACACAAAAAAAGTGATTACTCAGTACATTATACACCTATAGGGATAAATTGTGGTGTATACATTAAGATTGAGGCATTAAATAAATTTTTCAAGAAATTTTTGAAAATGGGGGTGGCACCGTCCACTTTTGATTAAGTCAAATTTAGAAATGTTATTTATCATAAATCAAACACGGTTCAAGATATCGAAACGAAATTCAGCACGCAGGTTTCCAGTTGTGCAGGGAATGTTCCAGGAAAAAATGTTCTAAATCGGTTAAGGTCCACGCCCACTTTTACATGAGAGATTTTGAAGAGGATCGTAGATATATTAAGTAGGCAATAACTTTGCGTAAAATAGTTTTACATCATTAATATTTCACTTTTAAAGTTTCCGTAAACTAGGAAATCCAAAAAATAAAAATTTTCGAAAGCGGGAGTGGCCTCGGCCCTTTTATAGTGGATTATTCCACAAAACTTTTTATGCCATAATTATTATTTGTGATAATGTTCAATATATAAAGGTAACTGTTTGTTGTAAAAATGGGCAAAATCGGTTCATGTCCACGCCCAGTTTTTTAACATAGTTCTGAAAAATTTTGTTTGTAAAATTTAAAAAGCGATATTTCTACAACTAAGCCAGTTATATCAATCAGATTTTGAACACACAATAAGCTTTTTAAGAAAATCTCGACCAAAAAAAAATTTTGTCAATTTTGAAGAAGTATAATCTTGATATTTCAATGAAAATTGGTCAGCTGCTTCTCAGAAGTATGTATTATACTCCTGCCAAAAATTAGCCAAATCGGAAAACACACAAGCAAAACATTCGTGCACGTACAAGGTGGCTGATGAAAGCCGCTACCAAAAAAAAATTAAATAACTTTTTTTCTATTTAATGAATCTGGTTAATTTTTTTTTATTTTGCAGATTGACTTTTACATTTAACAAAAATGGATAACTGGGACACTGAAACAAGAATTTGGATTGTCCGCCGCTATCACGCACTGTAGTCCGTAGTTTCGGTTCAAAGAGAGTATAGGCGCACGTTTGGCGGCAATCCTCCGAGCAGATGGACCATAATAAGACTTGTAAACAATTTTGCCGAGCATGGGACAGTCAACAGAAGACCTTACCATCGAAATCCTTCAGTTCGAACGGAGGAAACAATCGCTGCTGTAGCTGCTGCCATACAAAACAATCCACGTGTTTCGACAAGAAGCTTATCTGCTCAAATGGGTGTAAGCAGACAGTCATTACAGTCAATTATGCACAAAGATTTGGACTTATTCCCATATAAAATTCAAATGGCCAACAAACTGAACGCTGCAGACTTGCCGATTCGCTTGGAATTTTGCCAGAAGATGCTTCAAATGGTGGAAGAGGATGGAAACATGTTGAACTGTCTTTTCATGTCTGACGAGGCCCATTTCGATTTAAACGGCAACATAAACAAACAAAATTGTCGAATATGGAGTGCTTCCAACCCACAGATACTCCATGAGACGGAATTGCATCCACTTCGTGTCACAGTGTGGTGTGCAGTTTCATCACGCTGCATTGTCGGGCCCTACTTCTTCGAAGGAAACGGTCACACAGTTACGGTTACTGGAGACCGTTACTTGAGCATGTTGAGAGAGTTTTTCTATCCAGAATTACGCCGAATGAGAATTTCTTTCAACTCTGTGTGGTTTCAGCAAGATGGTGCAGCTCCTCATATAGCCCAACCTGTTATGACAGAATTGCGACGAAAATTTCCCAATAAGCTGATATCCAGAAACTCCACATTCCTTTGGCCACCCAGGTCGCCTGACCTTACTGCACCTGACTTTTTCTTGTGGGGTTATTGCAAACAGGAAGTCTTCAAAGCAAAACCAACAAATTTGAATGAACTAAGGCAATCCATTCGAGAAACAATTGCGGCTATTCCTGTCTCAACTCTCCAAGCAGTAAGGAAAAAATTTTTGGTAAGATGCCGCACATGCATCGACGAGCAGGGGGGGCATTTAAATTCCATTATTTTTAAAACTAATTAAGCTATATTTAATAAAATTTAATGAGCTTTAACATGAATAAAAGAAAAATGAATTCCATACACTGAAAAAAAAATTATTTGAGTTTCTTAATGTAGCAAAATTCATCAGCCACCCTGTAGTTAATAGCCCGCTGCAATAGCGAAGTTATATATCTTTTTTGATTTGCATACCTTTCATAAACATTAAATGTATGTAAGTATGAGAAGAAGAAGAAAAAACTAACTAAAATGATCAACGCGCTGAGTGGAGTCGATTTAGCCATATCCGTCTCTCCGTCCGTATGTCTATTTGAACGCAAACTAGTCTCTCAGTTTTGCAAAAGAATGCTAAAATTCGTGGTTTGCTTTTGCCATTTTATAATATACTAGCAAACCCGGTAGGCGTTGTTTTGACGTTTTGATACATAGAACACATCTATATATAAAATGTCATTAACTTGAAGAAAATAAACTCCTTGCTATACCGAACTGCAGCTTTATATAGCCTGGGGCCTTTTCCAAAAGCATATACAGACTTTGTCGTGCCCAGCGAACTCTTGAACCTATCGTGAAAGTTCAAGGACAAACTCAAAACACAAAATATGTTGGCGGGCACCTCCCACTTTTCCAAAACTATGTAGATATTGACTAAGTGATACATATATCCAAATATCATTAATTTAGACAAAAAAAAAAAACTTTATATAGCCTGGGGGCGTGCACCCAGCACTTTCTTTTTTGGTTAAATTTAATTTGTTTTTAAATAGGTATATGAAAACTTCTTATCATGATTTTTTTGAAATTTATTATATTTTCAACCCAATATTTTTCTGTATATGACCTCTATCTTGAAGTGAAAAAATCAAATTTAAAAAAAAACGCCAGAAAATGTTTCCAGTTTATCAAAATAAAATACTTAATAAAATACCTACATAGCTTCATGCATTTTTTAAGAAATTAAAATTTCTCCCAATAATATTTGACTTAAGGTAAACATATATATAGCCCATATGTAATAATATTATAATAATTTTATATATCACAACCCAATTCCGTCGGAACGAGAAACTCAGTAGAGAATTTTGATAATTTATATTATTTCTATCGGGATTTTCCGATGAGACAGAATGGCTGATAGACCCTATATTTAGAATACAAAAAGGCGAAAACACAGTTTGTAGCTTCTTCAATTTTCTATTTACGAAGTGGTTAGAAATCGTGTTAATTTTCTTGAAGACATCAACTATTTTCTTCTTCAAATATTTAAATTTGTCAAAGGGCAGACATATAACACGAACCTTACATATGTAGACTAAGTTTAACCAGTTAAGATGATAACCTTCCTTAAAAGTCAAGTTAAAGTGAAATGTGTTTTAAATATGTCGAAGTTGTGGTTAATGAAAAAAGCCAGACAACCATCATTTCATTGTAATTTTCTCCCCCTAAATTGATTTCAAAAAAGCCAGATGTAAAGGAAAAATTGTTTATAAAAAAAGCCAATATGGAAACCGGCGTCACGCTAATATCACTGGATCACAAATTCCAACTTTTTTTCTGCACCAGAGACGCCATAGTGAAATTCCTATGTAAAATCACCTCCTAATTCCGAAAATCAAGGTTATTTTTACTTGAATGGTACCGTTTTTGAGATATTTACGATTTACCGTTATTTCAAAAAACAAAAAAGATGGCTCCACTTAATCGTGTATATCTCAAGAACAAACTGAGCTCTTCCAAGACAGTTTGAAAAATTTGAAAGCTTATAAAATTTACTATAATCAGTACATACAACACTTTTTGCTACGTCCTGCAGATTCAAACATATTGAACAATCATTACGGATTTTTTAAATTTTTTTTGTAAAAATATAAAAAAATTTGTACTTTGCGAGGAAGCATCTCGAAAACTTTTTGTTTTTTTGCAGATATTTTTTCCCCCCTCTAAGCTCAGTTTTATTACAAAAAAAATAAGCTATCAGTGAACAAAATCGATGAACTAATACAAAAGTTATAAGCATTCAAGTAAATATATCCATTTAATACTTAAGTACCCTACAAATAATAGCATATGTACATATGGTTCTGTCTTAACTCTATGATCTTATTTTATAATTGAAAAAGTTATGTGTCTTGTTTTGACGCTTATTTAGATAAGGATCGGTTTCTCTTATGAGAAACCAACAGTAGTCGCCCATCATAGCGACATCCCAGAATCCTTGATACCGACTTTCAATCACTTTCATTTGCTGGTGAAACCTTTCGCCATGCTCGTCACTTTCGTCGCCAAGATTTTGCGGGAAAAAATTTAAGTGGGAGTGTAAGAAATGAATTTTTAAAGACATATTTACTCCTGAAAGAAAATAAAAAAGTAAATTAGATAAATACATAAGTGACACATTAGTATATAATTTTCTTAGGCTGGATTTATCTTTCAATTCAGAACAAATTTTTTGTCTATATTTTTCCCGTTCTTGTTTGTTCGGAACTGGACGATGAATTCAGATTTATGGCTATATATTCTCATGTAAATTTATGTAATATATAATTTATTATAATATGTTTTTTTATTTACCCATTTCCGCATAGTTTTTGATTAAGTCGTTCACTATCATCTCGTAGTTAGGACTTTTGTGTTTGCCTAAAAAAGAAGTAACGACCTTTTTTAAAAGAATCCCACGCTGCTGCCTCCACTGGTGACAATAGTTCTTTGAAATGGTTATTGGTCATCATTTTCCTTATTTGCGGTCCCACAAAAATCCCTTCCTTTATTTTTGCTTCTGAAATCTCTGGGAAGATTGTCTTCAAATGATGAAAAGCTTCGCCTTCTTTGTCCAAAGCCTTCACAAAGTTTTTGATAAGGCCGAGCTTGATGTGGAGCGGAGGTAGAATTATTTTTTCCTTCTTTATAAGTGGAGAGTATTTTATGTTATCTACCCCAACTTGAAACTCGATTCGTTCTGGCCAATCCTTTATGATGTAGTGGTCTTGACGAGCTCGGCTATCCCATTTGCATAGAAAGCAACAGTATTTTGTGTATCCACTTTGTAGACCACATAGCATTCCAACGACTTTAAGATCGGCACACATTTTCCAATCATGTTCTTCGTATTTGATTAACTTGAGCAATTTTTGCATTATCTCATATGTTTCCTTCGTATTTACTGCATGCGCGATCGGGATAGATGGCTTTTGGTTGCCAATATGTAATAATATGGCCTTTAAACTTAATTTATTAATTTAATTAATCTATGAACAATCGCCACTCTTTTGAATCATATGGTTCACCAAATTGTTTGAATAGACCAGCAATGTCTTTGCAGTAACAAACACTGTCCTCCTTCGTATAGTACTTGGAAAATTCTTCGTGACGAGTTCTATAATATGTTACCTTAACATCGGATGAAACAAATTTAAATTGTTGCATTCGAGAGGCGTGTAGTTCGGCCTTTTCCTTTGACAATTCCAAATCCCTTATCCAATCATTGAGTTGTGCTTGTGACAAAGAATTTCTTTCGTTTTCCGTTTGAAATTCAGTACAACATGATGCCGCGTAATCAGATACTACTGTTGACAATGAAACTGGAGCCGGAACTAAAGTTAAATTTGATTCTGGCAATGTCGCTTCTGTTGAAATTAGTTCTGGTAATGACACTGTAGATACGCTCGCATAGGTTACTTTTCTGGACTTTCCAACCCCAAGTACTTTTGTAGTACAAATATAGCAGTCCGTTGAATGGCAAGTTGGTTCCCTCCACTTCATTGGTGTAATAAATTTCACACGTCGCCTAAATAGATAGTTTCAGGAATTAGTCAGCTATGCATTAAAAGGGAACAAATTCCTAATTTTTACAACGTACCTTTTTGTTCCGGTTTCCGAAGAAATCAATTCGACTCGGCATGTGGAGCACACAGTGTTCGGTGTCCATGGTTTTTAGGCTCAATTCCAAAACACTTATAGTATGTAACTTTCAAAGGATTTGAAAACACACGTCTCATACTTTTAACAATAAATTGACTGCAGATGAAACAGAACATATCTGGATCATTTGTACACTCAAACTCTTTTATTCATTTTTTATTTTAAGTAAATGACGGGTTATAAACTGCAATTATAAACTGAACAGTATCCGGCGAGCCTTGCAGATATTATGAAGGAACAAGGCGCATGTACTCTTATTTATACTTAGATCCAGTAAAAATTCAAGCCTACCTAAACAAAAAGGTTCCCTAGTTCTACAAAGAAAACACTACCTGCCTCAAAAATATGCTCTTGTTTAAAATGTACCTAGGTTTGAGAAAACGACACTAACAGCTTTTTGTATCTAATAACTTTTCGAAAATCTACCTGCTAACTAACTGATATACGAATACTAACACATATGTACCAGTAGGGTACTTAAGCATTAAATGGATATATTTACTTGAATGCTTATAACTTTTGTATTAGTTCATCGATTTTGTTCACTGGTAGCTTATTTTTTTTGTAATAAAACAGAGCTTAGAGGGGGGAAAAAATATCTGCAAAAAAACAAAAAGTTTTGGAGATGCTTCCTCGCAAAGTACACATTTTTTTATATTTTTACAAAAAAAATTTAAAAAATCCGTAATGATTGTTCAATATGTTTGAATCTGCAGGACCTAGCAAAAAGTGTTGTATGTACTGATTATAGTAAATTTTATAAGCTTTCAAATTTTTCAAACCGTTTTGGAAGAGCTCAGTTTGTTCTTGAGATATACACGATTAAGTGGAGCCATCTTTTTTGTTTTTTGAAATAACGGTAAATCGTAAATATCTCAAAAACGGTACCATTCAAGTAAAAATAACCTTGGTTTTCGGAATTAGGAGGTGATTTTACATAGGAATTTCACTATGGCGTCTCTGGTGCATTTTGGCTGTAAACCATTGTATTTAGAAATTTGTGGAACTTCCAAATGAACGTTTCATGCATTTTCAAAAGCCATATGGATATGTACATATGTGTGGTCCTAATGGTGAAAATATTTTCTGAAGCAGGCATAAGCGTCTCGGGTGAGACGCGTGCGTTCCATGGTTCGAGCCCAGGTTCCGGACAATATTTTTTTTTTTTTATAAAATTGAATTTCTTACCTTGACTGGAATTTGTTAAGTTTGTAAAGCAATCTTTGCTTAAAACCAATTTTTTTGCAAAAAAAACCTCAAGAAAATTACTAAAAGTTTACCGTAACAAAATATGTAAGATAAATACTTACTTAGTTACATAGTTTTATGTATTTTTTTCAAAGAATTTTCTTTTTTCTGATTGATATAGGACTTAAGGTAAACTTACACGCACAGGCATAAGAAATAATAAGTTCAGGTCATATTCATACATATCATAAAATATTATTGAAATCAATATGAAATGTATTTATACATATCTCAATTGTGGTTAAGGAAAAAACCCAGAAAATCATATAATGAAGTGTAACTTTCCCCTGCTAAATGGGTTTCAAAAAAGCCAGATCTAAAGGAAAATTGCTAAATTGGCGGCACTGTCTGTATATCCAAAACAAAAATACCAAAATGGAAACCGGCGTCTTGCTCATATTAAGAAATTTAAGAAACTTCAAAATAAACGATAAATCCATTTTCAATCAAAATATGTATACGGGAAATATTTTCATTCTCTCACTCATTGAGTATATTGAGTTAAAGTAGTGGATTCGGTGCGTCCAATTCATATTTCATTTGCTCTCCAAAAGGTAGAAATATTTTCATTCTCTTACTCATTAAGCAAATTGAGTTACAGTATACACCGGCGTCGGCGCCTCTGTCCAATTTGATTTTGAGCGAGAGTTGCCCTCCCTATACTGAACTGTACAAAAACTTAAAAAAAAATACCAATTGTTTTCAACATATCTTGGCGGTTTTATTGCAAGCAATAGTTCAAAATTAAAATATTTAGGGAAAACACAATAAAAGCTTAATTTTTTAATAGAACTCTATTATAAAAATGAGGTTCAAAAGCATCCAAAGTCGCTGCTGTTCACATAATTTAAAATTTAAATTTTTTTTAAAAACGCAATCAAACTTCTAATTTTCTGTAAAATTCTATCATGAAAATGAGATTCAAAGGTATTCATGGCCACTATTTTCGGTCGGTTATTTAGATGCATCGTAAAATATTTGTTTTCAACATATCTCGCAGGTTTTATTTCACACAATAGTTCAAAATTAAAGTTTTTACTTCATTATAAAAATGAGGTTCAAAAACACCCATAGTCGCTGCAGTTCACATAATTCAAAATTAAAATTTTTTTTAAAAATGCAATCAACCTCTATTTTTTGGTAAAACCCTATAAGGAAAATGAGATTCAAAGGTATTCATGGCCACTATTTTCGGTCGGTTATTTAGATGCATCATAAAATATTTGTTTTCAACATATCTCGCAGGTTTTATTTCAAACAATAGTTCAAAATTAAAGTTTTTACTCCATTATAAAAATGAGGTTCAAAAACACCCACAGTCGCCCCCGTTAATATAATTCAAATTTTTTTATTTTTTTATGCGCAGTCAAACTTCTACTTTTCTTTTATAAAATTCCATAATTCCTACATTTTCGGTCAGGTATTTAGATGCATACTAAAATCCTGAAAAACCTAAGTGTTTATAATAAAATGTAAATTTTTACTGTTCATAAAACTCCAATATTAAAACGAGATTCCAAGTCAGCCATGACCGCCTTATAATTCAAAATTTCAGATCAAAAAGAAAGCAGAGTCAAAATAGGAAGGTGCGTCGTTGAGTCGGAATTGCTAAATTGAATTTGTAATTTTCTCCCGGTAAATGGATTACAAAAGCCACTGCCTGTATACTAATAACCGAAAAATTAAAATATGGCAACCATGTCTAAACGGTGGACATATTTTCACTCACTGAGCATAATGAGTCAAAGTAATCATTATATATATTATAAGTCTAACTATGTTGTTGATAGATGTCCATCCAATCCAAGTGTTTTTATTGAAATATTGCCGAATCTGAAAGGAGTGGTGGCTGTGATAGTGGACTTTCAAACATTCCTAAGGACTGTTTTTGCGATCTCCTATTAATGATTACCGGTCTTTTATGGACTGATTTCTTCGGTTAGTTGTCAAATTACCCGCCTTTTAGTGTAAACCGACTTTTATGAAAGTGGCCCTAAATTACTCCACTATATACAATTAATTTCAGTAACAAAAATTTCTCAAATATTTCTGCCTTTAGGCAGTGCTGGAAAAAAAATGAACAGAGGATTTAATAACTTAAACTAATTTTAGGTGGTCGAATTTCAACCACGGGATATACTAGTATTTATTAATGTATATCAAAACGTTCAGGATGAAAAGTAAAATATCCGGGCAAGCGAAGTTGTATATCTTTTTTGATTTTCATACCTTTCATGAACATGAAATGTTTGTAAGTATGAGAAGAAAACGAGATAGTCCCATCAAAAAGTATACTGAAATGATCAGGAGGATGAGCTGAGTCGATGTAGTCATGTCCGTTTCTCGATACGCCTATCTGTCTGTCCGTCTGTCTATTTGAACGCAAATACGAACTGAAATTATTAAAATAGACCTGCGTAAATTGAGGTGCCATAATAGATCACTACTAGGTATATAATGTTCGGTTCCACCCGAACTTAGACTTCCTTACTTGTTTATATCTATTTTTGTTACGCACAGAAGGTATACTACTTCATTGGGCATAAACGAATCGAGATATATATTTAATAATGTATATCAAAACGTTCAGGATGAAAAGTAAAATATTCGGGCAAGTAGTTAATACCCCACTGCAAAAGTGAACTTGTATATCTTTTTTGATTTTCATACCTTTCATGAACATGTAATGTTTGTACGTATGAGAAAAAAAAGAGGTAGTCCTATCAAAAAGTATACTGAAATGATCAGGAGGATGAGCTGAGTCGATGTAGTCATGTCCGTCTCTCGATACGTCTATCTGTTTGTCCGTCTGTGTATTTGAACGCAAATACGAACTGAAAGTATTAAAATAGACCTGCGTAAATTGGGGTGCCATAACAGATCACTACTAGATATATAATGTTCGGTTCCAACCGAACTTAGAGTTCCTTACTTGTTAAATGAAAAGGAGTCTGCCTTACAAGTGCTAACTGATAAATATTAGGTGATTTTCCATAACTCATTTACAACAAAGCAAGTAACGAAAAAAATTTTAAACATGAAAACAGAAGTGAAAAAAAAATTCGATTTATCACGCACTGGTAACAAAGAATTTCTTACAAGCCTAGGGAAAAAATGCTCATCGCAGAAAAGAACCCAGTGTTTGCGATAGTTCCAGGTATTAAACAAACATTGGGAGTTTTGAAATTTTGCTTTTATTAACTTTATGGTTCCGTTTTTAGGTGCAATATCCGCAGGAATTAACGAATTGCCATTACCTGAAAATCCTACTACCTCAAGTTCTTTGACGTCAAAAACCATATTGAAGCATTATTCTTGCTCCTTGCCAAAAACAGATGAGTCCAAAAATTTTAACAATTCCGAGTTGCAACGTTTAGTACTCCTTGAGCAACTGGAGCTGATACGGATCCAGAAACAGAGGGAAACTATGGAACTAGAAAAAGCCAAAAAAGAACTAGAAAAGGCTTAAGAACAGAAAAGTGGAATTTTTTTTAACACTTCAAGTATCAATTGTTTATTTAAATGTTTGTACAAATACTTAACGCCTGTATCTAAGAAAGAGATCTCAAAAAGAATAAAAGTTTATTTAGTTATAAATATTAAATTATTTATTTAATATATTTATTAAATTAACCAACGCGCTAAGAACAACGCTGCGGCAAAACTATTTCCGGTTCAACAACAAAATATATAGACAGACAAACGGACTAGGAATGGGTAACCCAACATCGGCCATTCTCATGGAAACATTCATGCAAAACTTGGAAGGAAAATATATACAGGAGTTAAAAACCAAGTTAGGCGTGGCATTCTACGCTAGATACGTGGATGACATCATCTGCATCCTAAATGACGATAACGAAGAGCAAATACTAGAGTTCCTCAACAGGCAACATAGCAACATAGAGTTCACAATGGAAGTAGAAAAAGATGGAATAATGAACTACCTGGACCTAACTATAGGGATTGACAAAATAACAAATAGGTTCAACTACGGCATTTATAGAAAACCGACTGCCACGGACACCATTATACACTCTACATCAAACCATCCGCAACAGCACAAAAATGCAGCATTGAGGCACTTAGTGGATAGGCTTCAGAGAACGCCGCTAACACAGGAAGCATACTGGAGAGAGCTTAATACAATATATAACATAGCGGCAAATAATGGATACAAGAAAGCACTTGTGGATAAACTCAGAAGTAGCCATGGAACACAAAAAAGAGTAAACGTAGAGGAAAATCCAATGGTTTGGACGGCAATGACATACACTGGAAAAGCGACGTACACATTAGCAAAGTTCTTTAAAAGATATAACATCAACACAGCATTCAGAACATCCAACAACGTCGGACAAAAACTAAGAACCGACACTAATGCCTGGTTTTCATTAGGTCAAAATGACTGACATCAAAAGCTGACTTAACTGCCACCATGGCGATTTGGTGTCAAATGCGTTTTCATTACGTTTTAAAAACTGACATGAAATCGATAACGCAGTGCGTGTCAAAGACTGTCGTCAAATTTTTGTGTCCGTCGATTGGCAACCCATTTTCACTATCGATGTCAAACGTGAAAAAAATATTTATGGCAGCTGATCAGCTGGTACATTTTTGTTAACAAAACACAAACAGTGGAAAAAGTGAAAATCATACAAAATAATAATTTAAACCAAAAAAATGCGTAAAAATAAACAAGTGGCAATAGCTGCTGCCACAATTTGTATTGTGACAAGTTTAAGGGCATGGATAAGGAAGAGGAACCAGTTAAGAAAGCGGAAGCAATGGTGGGTTAGACCAGGTCTGCGGGATAGAGGAGCATGTGGGTTCTACACCACACTGCGTTCTAAGCTGTTCCTGCAAGATCCAAAGTGGCTGAAAATTTTTTTGAGGATGACTCTGGAGGATTTTGACTTCCTTGTAGATCGCCTAACGCCTTACTTGTATAAAAACAATACCAGGTTTCGGGAAGCGATTTCGGTAGGGGAAAAGGTGGCAGTAACTTTACGTTACTTGGCAACTGGAGATAGCTTTTCCAGTCTAATGACTGTTTTTCTGTTGGGAAAAACTACGATTTGTCATGCAATACATGAGACATGCCGTGCTATATTTGAGGCTTTAAAAGCCGAATTTCTAAAGGTGAGTATTCATGTAACGTTTTTCTTATCAGAAACAAAAATAAATTGGTTGGTTATATTTCCTCAAGGTTCCCAGCAGTGGTGAAGAATGGACCGCGGTTGCCCACCGCTTTGAACAGCGATGGAATTTCCCTAATTGCTGCGGAGCATTGGACGGCAAACATGTAGCTATACAGGCGCCTGCAAACTGTGGCTCAGAATATTTTAATTACAAGAAGTACAACAGCATTGTACTGATGGCTATGGTGGATGCCGACTACAAATTTTTGTTTGTAGAAGTTGGTGCATATGGTCGTGAGTCTGATGGTGGTGTTTTTGGAAGGTAATACTGCTAAATAAATCTTGTAATTTTACCTTAATATTTATGAACTTCTATTCCAAAATACACAGATGTCCACTTTCTAGTGCACTTGCTGACAACACAATCAATTTTCCACCACCGAAACCACTCCCACATGAAGGAAATGAAATGCCATTTGTCATTGTTGCTGACGACGCTTTTCCATTAAAGCCGTACTTAATGAAACCCTTTTGTTATCGTGAACAAGTTATGTCGCACAAAATTTTTAACTATAGGCTGTCTCGAGCAAGAAACGTAGTCGAAAATGTGTTCGGGATATGTGCATCGCGATATCGAATTTTGAGAAGGCCAATGGACGTGAAGCCAGAACATGCAAAATCTATTGTTCTCGCCATTTGCGTCCTACACAACTTTCTATTAAGCCGCAAATCAGTATACCTAAGAAGATCTGACGTGGACAATGAGACAGATGGCGTTGCTGTTGAAGGAAATTGGCGAATGGAGCTTGGAGAAAACGGAACCCTCCCATCAATTCGGCCCAGCAGTGGTTTAGGCAGGCCAGCAAGCGACGCGGTAAATGTACGCGAACAATTTATGAATTACTTCATGACACCCCATGGTGAAGTTGCATGGCAATACAATAGGACTATACTACATGACTCATTTTGGTAGTTTTCAAGAAAGTGAGCAATAACTATCTGTAACTCGAAAGTAATAAACAACATCATAAATTTCATATTATTTCATTTCATATTTTCATTTATTAAAAAATAATTTGTACTTTTAAAGTCTTATAGTTTTCTTTGTACTTGCTATCCTTAAAATAATAGAAGCGAAGTCAATTGCTAAGTTATGACATCTTAAATTATTTTTATATACAGCATTGCCAGAACAGTTTTATGCGATTTTTTCAAAATTTAAGCCTTAATAAAATTATTTTAACAAAGACTATATGAACGGCTGGGAATGATAAGTAAACATATTTTGAATGTAAGTAAAAGTTAACATATGAAATGTTTAATTAAAGAGCGTACAAAAAAAGGTATTCAGCAAAACGTAGACAAATCATTTTTTCCATTAAAAGTTTAAAATATCATGCTAATGAAAATGTCTATCTTTTTGTGAACACCTTTTCTTGTACGCTCTTTAATTAAACATTTCATATGCTAACTTTTACTTACATTCAAAATATGTTTACTTATCATTCCCAGCCGTTCATATAGTCTTTGTTAAAATAATTTTATTAAGGCTTAAATTTTGAAAAAATCGCATAAAACTGTTCTGCCAATGCTGTATATAAAAATAATTTAAGATGTCATAACTTAGCAATTGACTTCGCTTCTATTAATTTGTGGACAGTGAATAGCAGTGTATGCACATAAAAATAAAAAAATTCATAAATATGTAATAAAATAAAAAAGGCACTTTTCATTTGGCTAGCTATTAATAAATATAAAATAATATATATAGTGAACCGAATGTAAATAGGGATTTAATGGAAAGTTTTAACATACATTTTTTTATGTGTATTTTAAATTTTTCTTTCAAAATATAGGAAAACTTATAGCTCATGTATAAATGAAAATTGTATAAGCTCAAACAAAGTTTAGGAGAGTTAGTCAAGTTTTGGTAACTCGTTAATTTATTCACAGAATTTTTAGAAAATTTCTGAGTATACAGTTTTGTAGCACTATCAAATTTAGATCAGGAATGTGCAGGTTGGAAGTAGCTAAAAAATTTCCGTGAATTTTCAGAATTTTTTTCGTCGAGGGTGTTGAGCAATTCCTTTCATGCAACAAACAAATTAAGTTTTGTATGAAAGGAATTACTCAACACCCTCGACGAAAAAAATTCTGAAAATTCACGGAAATTTTTTTAGCTACTTCCAACTTGCACATTCCTGATCTAAATTTGATAGTGCTACAAAACTGTATACTCAGAAATTTTCTAAAAATTCTGTGAATAAATTAACGAGTTACCAAAACTTGACTAACTCTCCTAAACTTTGTTTGAGCTTATACAATTTTCATTTATACATGAGCTATAAGTTTTCCTATATTTTGAAAGAAAAATTTAAAATACACATAAAAAAATGTATGTTAAAACTTTCCATTAAATCCCAATTTATCTTCGACGCATACATACTTAAATCTAAAAATACATAGCTAAATCTAAAAATACATTCTTAAATCTAAAAACGGCATCATTCCGGGCTAAAATAAAAAAAGAAAAATTAAGATTTTATGAACACCATTCTGTTTCTGCTCTTACCGTGCAAATTTGTTCTGGTATTTCAATATCAGCCCATACAACTCAGCCTTGAACTCCTTTGCCAGCTGAGGGAGTTCAGCTGCCCATTCGCGACCATTTGATGCCACGAAGTTGCCCACATCATCCCAAGCATCATTTTTTGCTGCCGCTGACATCGTCTCCAATGCACGTTGCATCACCTCAGAAAATCCATCGTCGTCTTTAGGAGCGCGTCGTCGTGCCACCGATCCTCGGGATGTTGACGGCGTTGACATCACGTCCTCAAGCTCCAAAAGACTGTCCGTATCAGACAGGGAAGCTGATGGCATCTGCGGCGATGAACACTTCTATAATATACATGGATACATATACAGTGGATGTGTAGATACATATACAGTGGAGGACATAAGTTAACATACAGCACATTTTTTTGGTAATGGTCCCAGGACGTAGTGCAGAAATGTGTTATGCGCTAAGCTACTAAATATCACGTAGCCGGCTTTGGATCGGCTGAGGGTTATTGTTTTGAAGGGCAGCCAAAGGCCGCCTCTGCACATAAATATGTTGTGAAAACTGTATGTAAACTTAACTCCACACATATTTATGGATATTAATAAAATATACTTACATCTGGCAAGTTTGAGGTCGTATTTGCCTCAATTTGCAGTGACGGTTCAAGAAATTTGAGGGAGTTGTACAGCGGATTCATTGAAATAGATCGCACTGCACCTTGGCCACTCTTGCTGAGCTGCTTTCGGTTGAACGCCGCCTATTACAAAAGTTTGGATTAGCAATTATATTTCTATAAACCAAAAACAAACTTACCCGAAAAGAGCAGCGCAGGCTGTTCCATTTGGCGGACACTTCCGATCGTGGCATCTTTAGGCTATCGGCCACATCTTGCCATTGAGCCTCCCTCAAATTCCTATCCCTGTATTGAGGTGAAAGGAAGTTCCAGGTACCTTCCCTGACCTCTACTTCCTGGATTAAGCGTTCAGTTTGGTCGGCTGTCCACGCTTCCTTCAGCTTTCGCACCCGCTTCTTCTTTAGAACGCCAGCACTGTCTGGGTGTGCGAAAGCTATGGAATTACTTGACTCGTCCATTTTTATTATTTTAAACTAAAAACAAGAATGTAAAAAGTTAATAAATAAACTTTTGTAAAAATTGTATTCCACTTACCATTGATGTGTGAAGAAGGCGAAAAACAGCTGTTCGCACGTCAAATAAAACATTTGCCAACATGTTGTCAAATTGCTTTTTTGTGTCAAACGTTGCTAACTCATTTGTCAAACAGAAATTTGATCGTTTTCATATGGCTGTCATTTTATATGACAGGGAGTGGTCATAACTGACTGCAAACGCAATTGACACCGTATGCCAACCCGTTTTCATTAATTTGACAACATTTGACGTCATATATGACATAATGAAAACCAGGCATAATTCTGATGACCCATTCAACAGACACGGAGTGTATAGGCTTACTTGTGAATGTCAATACAGCTACATAGGACAAACAGGAAGGAAAATAAGCACAAGATTCCGAGAGCATATCAGGGACTACAACAAAAAAACACGAAAACCCACCATAATACCAGAATCTAATTTCGCGAACCACATGTTTGAGAACAACTGCACCCCAGCTAACATAAAAACAACGGCTCGAATACTCCACGTACAAGGAAAAGGCCGGCGGCTCAATGTACTTGAGAACATGGAGATATACAAGTTAAAAACATTTGACGGCAGGATCATAAACGAACAAACCAACTCTATCTCTGACGAAATATTTGAACCCTTAAAACTAGTTTACAAAAAACAGCACAAGCCAGCAGGTACAGCAACCAAACACGTAACAATGAACAAGCAAAAACGAAATATGAACCAAACTGCAAAAATCACCGATTTCTACCTACATCAACCTACCGCTTAGCTAACAAGCGGTATGTCTACATACCTACAAAAACAACCCTTGGGACAGATAACAATTCGGACGTATCAATACCGCGCACACACACACGCATATTAACGTTACCTACCACGAAAACATAGATTGACATTACCTGCCACAGCACCCACGGACTATAAAAACAACGCAGCGGATAGACACAGACCAGAACGAAACTAGGCATTGAAAATGGCAGAACGCCGAAACCGGTTTGTCACAAAACCAAACTTGACAAGGGATGACGGAAAATCGTTCCAACAAAAATCAGATTGGAGCTCATCAAACTACAGTTTCGAAAACTTTTAATTTGGTAAACGAGTGAAGTTTTAAAGAAGGCACATGTGTGGATTAAATTTCCAAAGTCTGGCGCGGAAATGATTGCTGCTAATCTCTTCTGATACGCTATTTTGATAGTCCGGATCGGAAATTGTGCGCAGAAAGATCTTCATCTTTTCAAATGCTGATAACGCACCTCCTCGTTTTTCGCCAGTTTCGTCCAAAAAACAGGTAGTCAACCACTCTACGTTCTCACGATTGAATCGATATAGCTTCCGAAAGTCTTAATTTTTACATTCCCTTCGCACATTATAGTATTTTCGTTTACGAATAGTCAAAAACTGCGCCATAGTTAAATGTTGCGCGAAAAAAAGTCGAATAAAAACTAATTTCCAAAAAATTTAGCATGGGGTAGGGCAGCAAATCGTAAGCAAATGCTACTTAAAGATAGCAAATGCTTCATTTATTCATTCGGAATCCAGAAATTGTTTATAGAAATAAGCAAATGCTGAATGAAAATAGCAATTGCTTATAGAAATAGCATATGCTTATAAAAAAAGCAATTGCTTGGATTTTTATTCCTTGAAATTTAAGGAAAAGGTCAAAAAAAGCAATTGCCTTTTTTATTCATCAGGCTCACTAACTACTTGCCCGGATATTTTACTTTTCATCCTGAACGTTTTGATATACATTAATAATATATCTCGATCCGTTTATGCCGAATGAAGTAATATACCTTGTGTGCGTAACAAAAATAGATATAAAAAATGTGTCTTTCACAATATATACTTGGGTTCACTGAATACAGCATAGATAATATATAGTTTTGGAAAAGTGGGCGGAGCCACGCCCCCAGGCTATATAAAGTTTCAATTCGTCATAACTCCGAACTTTTTTTGTCTAAATTAATGATATTTGGATATATGTGTCACTTAGTCAATATCTTCATACATATTTTACTTATATATTTTGTGTTTTGATTTTGCTCTTGAACTTTCACGATAGGTTCAGGAGTTCGCTGGGCACGACACCGTCTGTATATAGCTTTTGGAATAGCCTCCAGGTTATATAAAGCTGTAGTTCGGTATAGCTAGAAGTTTATTTAGTTCAAGTTAATGACATTTTATATATAGATGTGTTCTATGTATCAAAACGTCAAAACAACGTCTACCGGGTTGGCTAGTATATTATAAAATGGCGAAAGCAAACAACGAATTTCAGCATTTTTTTGTAAAACTGAGAGACTAGTTTTGCGTTTAAATAGACAGACGGACAGACAGACAGACGGACGGAGAGACGGGCATGGCTAAATCGACTCCGCTCATCGTGCTGATCATTTTAGTGAACTTTTCTCTTCTTGTTTTCATACTTATAATTTCGCTATTGCAGTGGGCTATTAACTACGTGCCCGAATATTTTGCTTGTGTGTTTTCCGATTTGGTTAATTTTTGGCAGGAGTATAATACATACTACTGAGAAGCGGTTGACCAATTTTCATTGAAATATCAAGATTGAACTATAAGCGATTGCCTTTGAAAATTGTAGAAATTTTATGCTGAAAAGTGGGCGGCGCCACGCCGATTTCGCCCATTTCCACAACAAACAGTTACCTTTATATATTGAACATTATTACTAAATTTCGTTTCGACAAATCAATTTTTGGCGGAGTTATGCCATAAAAAGTTTTGTGGAATAATCCACTATAAAAGGGGCGGGCCACGCCCATTTTCGAAAATTTGTATGTTTTGAATTTCTTAGTTTACGGAAACTTCAAAAATGAAATATAAATTATGAAAAGCTATTTTACCCAAAGTTATTGCCTATTTATTATGTCTACGATCCTCTTCAAAATCTTTCATATAAAAGTGGGCATGGCCCTTAACCGATTTAGAACATTTTTTCCTCAAACATTCCTTGCACACCTGGAAACCTGCGTGCTGAATTTCGTTTCGATATCTTAAACGGTGTTTGATTCATTATTAATAATATTTCTAAATTTGACTTAGTCAAAAGTGGGCCGTGCCACCCCCATTTTCAAAAATTTTTTGAAAGATTTATTTAATGCCTCAACGGACGGACGGACGGACATGGCTTAATCAATTTCTCTTTTCTTCCTGAACATTTTGATATATATAAGTCAATATCTATCTCGATCCGTCTATTCCGTTACATACTGCCGTTAATATACCTTGTGTGCGTAGCACTACTAGGTATAATCAATATTCCACTTCCCACCCAATCTGAAATATCATATAAAACTTAACACTCACAGAAATGTTTGACCACTGTGTAACGCATGCATTTCTCGCTCACATTATACTTTTTTGACACTTTCGTGGTTATAGGAAATGATCAGTGCAAACAGCATAAGAGAAGTTGGAAGAGAAGATTTGTATTCTCTGAATCTTAACCCACGACTCATATATCCGGTCTCACATCTCTAAGGGCGTGGTTTCCTCGAAAGCGGTACCGCTATATAGTAGCCGTCACAAAGCGGTAGAGTAGGTTGTCAGAAACATTGCAATGCAAAAGTAATTACGTGTAAACCAAGAAGACGGTAAAGTGCACCGTAATGTAATAAAGCGGCAATCATAATATATTACGGCCGCCATGACGGCGAAAACTAATTCTTCAACGTTTTTTATCACCGTACTTGTCATAACGGTGCGGTTTCTATCAAATACTTCCAAAATTTTTACAAAACAAACAATGCAGACATTTCAATGTTTTGAAAGTAACGATTTACAAACTTCAGATTCACAAAAAATTAAAAAATAGCGCAAAATATAGCAAATTAAATCGCCAGAATGTGGGAAACAGCGTTCGTGTAAGTTTGCAAAAAAGCGGTGCCGCTCATGGCGGTGACAACAGTTAACGTTATTTGGCGGCCGTAACAAAGCGGCACCACTTTTCGAGGAAACCACGGCTTAAGTAACATCCTTGGTCGTCGTGGACATACAAATGTAAACAACACATTTGATTTGCTGTTATCCTTATACTGTTGTAAAGATCTGTTGCCTATTCCTTACAGTAATTTACTGCGAAGAACCCTATCGTTTTATTAATTGTAAGAAATCTACAAGAAGTTTTAACATTTTGGCGACCCTAAGAAATCTTCAATTCTTTTCTTACGTCTAACGCTTCACTAAAAAAATAGGCAGCGCCATCAGAAACCGGGTTTGGCTGGTTTTTACTATAACCAGCAAATTAGATGTGAATACTCGCAAATCATGGGGGGTGTCCCTAAAATCGCACTACAACATTCCACCTTTAAAGAAATACGGGCGTTTCTTACCAGTAGAACGCAACCCCTGGAAATAGTTCACAGCTTTAGAGGGGTGAAGCTTTCCGAGAAGGAGCATATTCCAAAGAAAGTATGGCATTCCGGATTTTACGTTGCAACTGTTCCGGTAAGCATATTTTGATGTTTTGTGAAGCTTTTCACAACAAAGCGCTGCATCTACGCACTGCAAACCAAGCTGTGCCTTAATTGTTTACACGGCGACCACCAACAATCAACTTGTTCCTCAGAACACCCATGAAAACATGCCAAGCTAATCAGCATAAAATGCTACATTACTATTACATAATGCAGTGTCAACAACTGACTGCGGTAGTACATTGCAGCCTGTTTTGATCGGCACAGCACTGATCAAAGTTAAGACCCAGTCTGACCACACTGTCGCATTGCGAGCTTTATTGACACTGGGGAAGAGAGCGTCCCGTGGTCAACGTCGATCCAGTATCGCACCGCCGCAAGTTCAGGATACAGTCTCCATGACAAACAGCACTAATACTGCTCAGCAAGTAGTGTGCAACTTCTTCTGCCGCTCACGCCCACTGGCGCCATCATCTCACAGCTACTTTCTGCGTAGCACCTTTCTCTTAGATGTGAGCAATGCTGAGCAACAATCCAGCCCCTCCCACTCACAACCTCCCCTTCTTCTTCCAGCGCTAACACAAATGTTAGTCAACGCCAACAGCCCCTGGGCCCTTACACTATGTGCACTGTTTGTCGGTTGAGATTATATACACCTGCGAAATCAGTCAAATGCAACTCCTGCCTAGGCCTATGTCACCTGCTTCTTAGTTCTCAACTTGGTAACGGGAATTTATGGACTGAAACGTACGTTGCGCCATGTTGTCGAGCTACACAGCCTACAACGTCGACTCATTCGCCTCCTTCGGGTGGTCCGGATCCTTCGTCTTCTAGATTGCGACGAAGAGCGCGACCCAGCCTGCTTCCACCTAGGCACACGTACCAGTCCTACAGTTGAACTTCATGGCGGCTACAGAATCCATCGGCGTGACCGTGCGAGAGGACTGTGCAATATCGTCTATTTGAGACCGACGTCGACCCGAGTGATAACACCTTAGAACGTCAAGGTATAGTTGTCCGGTCAGGCTATGTCGATGTAGAAATAATTAACATTTATATACTTCGTGTCACCTGCTGTCCGAGGGAATACCGCACTGAGGTTCGTGTGCTACTCAGAGGCGATAACCGTGTAATCCTCGGAGACTTTAACGCACACCATGACCTCTGGCACTCGAGCCTGCAGGTCGATGGTAGGGGACAGGAACTGGCTGAACAAATAGATGATTCGACGTTCTGTACTGTGAACGGGGATGTCCCCAAGAGAGTCGCGGTAAATTGTTCCAGCTCGCCAGACCTTACCACGGGCAGCGCTGGTCTCATAAACTGCGTAAACTGGCGACCGATGCTAACTCTTGCATCGGATCATTTACCGATAGTCCTCGCAATCGATCGCTCCACCGACTTTGTCTCCCCTGAAAATCGCACCTTCACTAATTTCAGCAAAGTTTATTGGGTTGGTTTTCTTAACTCCACTGAGAGCACCTTCGATGCTCTTCGCATCCCGTCTGACGTACGAGAAGGGGAAAAAGCGTTTCTCATGGGCATAGCTTCAGCCTCAAATCAATACATTCCATCAGGTGGAATCAAGGAGGCACTTCCGTATTTCCCCGCAGAGGCAGCGGCCCTGGCAAATGAACGTGACCATGTGCAACGCTTAGACCCTACGGATCCCTAAATTCAAGATCTCAATGCGGAAATCAAACGGCTGGTTGATCAACGCAAACGAGCCAAATGGGAGGAGCACCTTAGTTCCTGCAACCTCTCTGCTGGTGTTGGCAAATTATGGTCCACTGTCAAATCCTTGTTAAATCCGACTAAAGCTAACAACAAAATATCCATCGCCTTCGGTGATAAGGTCCAGTCGAAACTAGAAGACGCGCGAGCGCTTTCTGCCGAAAATTTGTACTGCATTCTCCGGTTGACTAGGAAATTAGACGAGCTACCAGGGAAGCGCACAAACGTAAAAATAGTCAAGCGCCCATTGTCGCCACCACCACAGAGGTTCGGGAGGCCATACAGGGGCCTAAAGTCTCCAAATCAATCGGCCACGACGGTACATCCATGCTGATGTTAAACCATCTCACAACTGTCTTCAATATGTCCCTGCCCACCTTTGTCATTCTAGAAAAATGGAGACAATGAAAGGTAGTGCCACTACTAAAGCTTGGCTAGCCAGCTAACGGGTGGAGTCTTATCGACTGATATCGCTCCTCTCGCCAGTAGTGAAGACCTTGGAGACAGTCCTGCTCCCTTACTACACCGCTAAGCTGCCACTCGCCGAACATCAGCATGGACTCCGTAAGATGCATAGCACGACCACGTGCTTAACGCCATTACCACTCAGATAAGTGCCGGTCTCAACCAAAATCATTCTAATGACAGGACTGTACTGTACTTATGAGTGACCTTAAAGAGTCAACTCTTCCCCACTGTCTAAAACGTTGGACCGCCATTTATCTGAGTGGGCGGCAGTCTCGGTGGAATTCAGAGGCGAACGATCAAAACCACGTTAAACAAGACGTGCCAAATCACATGGTAGTGCCCTATCCCCTCTTTTGTTTATTTACTACATATCGGGGCTCCCCACCAGAGGGAGACCAAGTCCTCGGCCACCTTATTTACGACGTGGACAGCGCAGGTGAACATGGAATTTCACCTCTACATCGACGGCATTAAACTTGCGACTGTCACACATCCCAAAATCTTAGGGGTCACGTTTGATAACATGTTCAACTACGGTGCTCATGTAGCTGCGAGTGCCACCAAAGTACAAAACCGTAACAAAATCCTCAAACCACGAGCTGGCAGCACTTGGGGAAAAGATAAAGAAACGTTACTGGTCGCCGGGGCTATCAGACACATGCTGGAGGAGGTTGCAGGGCTGTCAAACACCGCACTCAGAACTGCCACGGGATGTCTCCTTATGTCTCCTGAACACCACCTCCATAGTGAGGCAAAAATGCTCGGTGTAAAAGAGCATAGCGAGATGTTGACCAGGCAATTCCTGTTCAATTGCTATCAACCGCAGCATCCGAACAGGAACCTGCTCAACAAAAATCCGCCTTCCAGGAAAATAAGGAGTCACCTCCGTAAGCACTATGGCGAGATCCGGCATCATTTTTTTTGCCGTTTGATTCAAAGGTGCATCGACAGGCCCTCAAACTCATCCACACAGAGTCGGTAAACTCGTTTGTCAGCTCTCGTCCAGTGAACACCGTCAGGCACAAGCTCCACCTGTTGCCGAAGAGGAACGCGAACTGCCTAGGGAGACAACTTGGCTGGCCCAACTTCGTTCTGGATACTGTAACAGGTTAAACTCTCACCTATCCAGACTGAACCCTGACATGGCAAATGTCTGCCCGGCATGCGGCGTGTCTCCCCTTGACACTAATCATCTGTTCATCTGCTCAACTGAGCCTGAGGGGAAGCGTAACAACAGCCAAGGGCTTAGTCAGGTTGACTGTACGATCGTTGAAATCCGGTTAAAGTTTGATTGCATCGATTTACTACTACCCCGAGTTGCAACTGTATCAAACAATGTAAAAGATTTTAGTGCTTTGGGTCCATCTGATCCCACGTGGAAGGCACTCAACGGATTGATGCGATATTAAATCCCGGATACTGTGCTGCTGTTTTGTTGAATGGAATACAGCGTGGTGGTAACAGTAATTTGATTGCACAAAGCTGACGCATGGGTTGGGTGATTTTTGGCAGTTCTGCTCCAAGCAAGTCTCCTATCACTATGCGAGATGTAGTTGACTGCTATGCTACCCAACTCAACCTTGACCGAACACTCTCGCTTTTGAGAGATAGAAGAGGTTAGTTCGGCATCTAGTTTAAAACAAGAGGATCGATTCGTGTAGGATTACTTCAACCGTACTACACGCGCTACATTGTGCGCTTGCCAGCCAAACCGGATGCTGACCTAATGCAACCAGCCTCTACAGAACACAATGCAATTGTACTTCTGAACCGTCTAGATCGACGCTTGACCCGAGACCCGATTATGACAGATATTTGCGAAATATGGTTAGCATCAGTAGTGAAGAAAATGATGGAAAGCCCATATGTTATCTGCCACATCACGGCATTTGGAAGGGATCAAGCAGCATTACAAAATTAAGGGTTGTTATAAAATATTAAATAATTACTTATGCTCTGGTCCCGAACTCCAAATGGCCTTACCTCAATTCTAGCTCTAACTGGTGACATTGCTAACATGTACACACAAATGCAGCGAATTGTTTGGCAATCAAAATGACCACGAGAGCCTACCCATTTCCGATTAAAAACTGTTTCATATGGTATGAATTGCGCGCTGTACCTTGCCATCAAGCAGCAATGCTAACGGGGCGGACAACTTAAAAGATGCTTGCAGGCTACGTGAAGAACTACAGGGCATTCTCCAAGTTAGTGGTTTTACCCTGCGGAAGTGGAATTCGAATTCAAATGAAGTGCTGCGATCTATCTGCAGATTCACCAACTTCAGCTATACGATGAGTGCAATACTTTGGGTTTGATCTGGGTAGTGAAAAACACCTCTAGTTCCATATATGTGGTCCGACTTCACAACAACAATATGGTAAATCCGATCAGAGCCGCGAAGCCGCTACGCGATTTTAGGTCAAGCGTGTATAAGGTCTGGCATTCAAGAGCGACATCTCAGCTCTCAAGGATATTAATACAGTTCAGAAAAGAAGCAAAATGTTAAAGCTACGGTCCATGTTAGACACAAAAGGGATGGAACTACGCATGTTATCCTACAAAAGGACAGTCATCTTACAACGCTGGTCATCAGACAATCTCAACAACGTAAACTACTTCATGGCGGGACACACGCCAGTCTTCATTTTATTCAACATGGTCGACGATCTTCCTCCTGCGCGCTGCAACGTATCATCTCCATTCATGCACAGTGGTTTGGATTTTTCCGGACCATTCCACATAAGAACAACGCAAGGTCGAGGTCATTATTCGTTTCAAGGAGAAATCAACGCTTTCAAAGCACAACTTCAAGCAGGCTAGGGTTAAAGCTCTACAGTCGGCCTGACTTGGCACTTCATCCCTCCAGGCGCACCAAATTTTGGTGGAATCTGGGAGGCCGGCACCACGTTAACAATAGAAGAATAATTTTGTACGCTTCTAGTACAGACGGCAGCGTGCTTGAACTCAGGGCCGATTTCTGCAATATCCGACGACCCTCAGGATTTAGCCGCGCTGACACCGGGCCATTTCCTGATTGGAACGTGCTTGATGAAACTATTGGTTTACTACAAATTGGAAATGAATAAACCATCAACACTTTTAACATCGATGGTCTTGTTTGCATCTACACAGCCTGCAAAGGCGAAATTAAACTGAAACGACGCCTGTTAAGGATTTCCGTGCTACCTATCAACGGGGAACCAATAAACACGCGAGAAGATAACACTACATCCACGCCGAGCACAGTGGGTGGCATAATGTGCTAGTTTCGTCGTCCATCCGACTGGCGGAAAGTTCTTAGTCTACGAAACTCTGAATCTAACTAATGACTCACATCTCTAAGTAACATCGCTGGTTGTCGTGGACATACAAATGTAAAAAGTTGCTCTTTAAAGAGATTAATTGGGAAATGGGTATAAAAATAAAACTTAGTACAATAACGCAAAGTTACAAATAATAAGAAGTAGTTACTTAAATTTCGTAAATGAACAATATGACGTTACTTCATATGAGAAAATAGAACGAACGCGAATAGAATAAAGAAAATTTTAAACAAGGAAAACCATTTAATTTTATATGGCATACAAATAAAAAAAAAAACCAAAAATATTAAAACTCAATACTCGTGCGGCTTTAACCGAAAATAGTTGATTTAATTTTTCGACCATAGGTTTATAATTAGTACCTATTACTTTGGCTTCTTTTACAATGGAAGCTACAAAATACAAATAAACCATTAAAAACTCGATAATAAAATAAGTGCTCTGAACATCTAGCTGTAAACTAGGTATAGGTAATAGAAAATATGGCAAATTGCATTGCAAATTGGATGGCAAGTAAGTTAATTGCAGGGACCGCAAATAATGATAATTTTTAATTTTTACTCATTCTTAAGTACTATTTTATTTTTCATAATAAAACTCAAAGCATCATATATCCTGAACTATGGAAAATTTCACCTTAAAAATGTGAACGAACGTCCCTCTTGCTCTGAAGTGGGTGACGCGAAAGATAAATGATTGAAAATTCTGAGTATACATCTCCCAAAGAAATCGTTTGCGTGGATGGCAACAATGCCAAACTCTGGGGATGGAATTGAGAGAATGAGAGATTCGCTTATCTAAATATTTATCTATGGTATAGTTTAACTCCTTAGGAGTTTTTTGATTTAAAAAAATTAATTTTTTTCCGGCTTGTGAAGGTTTGGGTTATTTATTTAAACGATCAACTTAAGACTAAAGATAATAAATATTGTTGTTGTTGTTGTTAACAGTGCTTCGCCCTGCCTAATGGGCTCGATCACTATAAATTGTCATCAGGCTCTTCTAACGGAAGTCCGAGGAAACGCGCAGTTTCCACAGGGTTGGACCAGAGTGATATAGGTGTTAGAAGAGTGGGTTCGACTGAACAGGAGAAGAGATGTTTGGTATCATGAGGGGACATACCACATGCAGGGCATGTGTTTGGTTCAGTCTGGATAAGTAAGAGTTTAACCTATTACAATATCCAGAGCGAAGTTGTGCTAGCATAACTCTAGTCTTCCTCGGAAGTAAACGCTCGTCTTCAGCCAATTCAGGTGGCTGAGTATCGAGGACAGGATTCACAGGCCGAGATATGAGGGATCTGTCCACCGACTCGGTGTGGAGGTCATTTAGAGCCCGCCTTTTGGTTCCACAGATCAAACGGCAAGGAGATGTGGTGCCGGATTTCATCGTAGTGCTTACGAAGATGTCTCCTTATGTCTCTGGGGGGCGGGGCTACATCCAATAGATGTCGATTAGGATGACTGGGTTTATGACAGTTCAGAAGGAAGTGACTTGAGGATCTTATTGCGGCTCTGCACCTTTGAAACTGTTACGGTAGCATGACCAGCGAAGGTGAGGCCGTTGTCAAATGTCACACACAAGATTTTCGGGTGGTTGACAGTAGGTAGAGGTCTACGTGGACATTTAACTCTTGCCCCATCTGCGCATTCCATGTCGTAAACAGGGTCGGCGTCGATTTAGTCGAAGATAGGGAAGCTGGAAAGGTCACCGAGGTAACTGTTGATTCTAGTACAGAGTTCGTCAATGGAGGGACCCTTGCCAGAGGACATTATCGTACAATTGTCAGCGTAGGAAACAATGGCGACTTCCTCTGGTGGGGGGGGAAGTCTCGCTAAATAACTCTGTCTCTCGTGGCTTAGGTGTTTGATCATCTTCATGGCGATTCCGTCGGGTCCGATGGAGTTTGATGGTTTGGCCTTCATTATGGCTTCCTTAACCTTTGCGACTGAGACGGCAATGGGCGCAGTAAAGTATTTGTGTTTGTGCGCACGTCGGATGACTCTTCTCTTAGTCCTATCCGCAGGTGCATGCATTATAAACTGCCGGCAAAATAAGCTCGCGCATTTCCTGGCGTCCGAATTGACACTGTCGCCGAATGCAGATGGGGGCAGAGAAAGAGGGGACTGACGCTCAGCAATGCTTATATCTGGCCTATTCCGGAGGGGATGAGAGTGTTGAGCGGCCGTGCGAGATGGAGACGCTGGTGAGCGTGAGCGACAGTCGGGAGTGGGTGAGGCGGGAATGGCAGCGGAGCTGCCAGTCGTGTAGACTGAGCCGCTATTGTGGCTATTTGAAGTTGGTAGGGGCGGTAGGGGAGTGCCAGAGCGACGACTACCGCCGGACGCCCTTGGGCATGTACAGGATGGTGCCTCGAAAGTACTAAAGAAAGTACGGGGTCTGTGGATGGTAGGGTTAAACCCTGAGCATCCAGATTTATGTAGCCATCTCTCACACTTGGCGCATTGAACCGAATGCGACCGTTTAATATAAATTTTCTTCCAGCAAACGCAGCAGATACAGTTTCTTGGTCCAGGGTTGGGTTCGACCACAGCCCGTAACAAGAGATAAGGGAGCAACCTAGCTCCCAGGGTTTGCTCCGAGGATGACAGTTTAATGGTGAGACGGGAAAGATTGGACAGGGTTACACTGAAATAACAGCCCTTGGCAGGGTAGAAAACCCCGGGGCATTCCGGTTTGACAGAACCGGCTGTTGTGGGAATGAGAGATAATAAATAATATTATTTACTTAAAATCTAACATAAGCTGCACCCACCACTTGTTGTGTGTTGTTGTGCAAGTTCCTCGAATTTGCAGTATTGGGTTGCGCGTGTGAAATAATTTTTGCTGACCGTGCGTCTGGCTTCTTGGTGTGGGAAATAATTTGTAATCTGAGTTTCGTGTAATGCAGTTTGTTGTGCAATGCTGTCACCTGCCCTTCGACGTTCGGTGGTTTTGATGTCGTCAGCTGATATCAACAGTTGACATGTGCCATGTTAACACTTCCCCTCTTAAAACGATCTTCCAGAGCGTTGTCAAAAATAGGGTAAGTTGTTGAAATTAATGTATGTTTGCTGATCAGTAGGAAGTTCTTTGGATTTACCTAGGTTTACCATTACCGGAAATATGTGGTTAGTGCCAAGATTTGAAGGTACTGTTATCTTGGTGCTTTCTGGAAAATTTGCAATTGCTCCAAGTGAAAGTGAGCTTTTACGTATTGTTGCTGTCTTGAGTAGGTTTATATTGTTTGTGGGGAATTATTTTAAAGCTTCGAGAGAAAGTTACTCGATTCGGGTTTTTTCAATTGGTGCAGGTTGATAGACTGCAGGGAAAGCGGGCAGTGGGACCAAATCGTAGTTGATATAAGATTGGTTATTTATTTTTATCGTTGAGTTGGGAAAATTAATGAGATGGGTTCCCGGCATATTTTGTAGCATACCGTCAGTATTTATTTCCCCTTGGAATTATGAATTATGAATTTATGAATTTAAACTGCTAATTATTCTAGGTATACAACTATCATTACTTATATTAACTAATTGACTTTGTTTACAAATGTCTATTTTCTTATACCTATCGCAAGTTTTCTTAATTCTGTAATATTTTTATTTCCTTTCCAAATTCTCTCAAATTCAGTTTTAATTACAATTTTATTTAACTTAACAGGTCTAGTAATATTTTTTTGAAAAGTTTCCTTAATAGTTAATGGTATCTTTAGCAAGTAAAAAACTGTCATATTTTTTCTAATAACATTCGTATTTGAAATTTCTAATGCTTCTATTTTATCGCATATTTTATATTAATTTATTCTTCTTTAATTAGTCTTACTCTATTTTGCAAATTAACAATTAATTAATTTTCTATATACGAATTTTTATTTATATTATTAAAAAGATTGTTAACTATAGTAGTAATCTTATTTATTTTTTCGTTCAAAATTTCATTCATTAAACTTGTTTAATATTGTTATTATTAAGCTCCTTAAGGTTGCCTCCAGGTCTTCGTGATATGGACTTCCGGAGATGAACTTCCATACCGTTCCTAAGATATTTATTGCTCTTTTCTGTCTTCCTTCGACAGGCTTTATGGTTTCTAAGATTTGCAATAATTGTGTTAGTTTGTGCTTTAGGATAGGATATCGTCTTTAGAGATTTCCGAAAAAATTACTTTGTACATGTCCGTTAGAAATTGCTCGTATTTGTTGAGGACGATGATGTGTATTAACCTAAAGGCACCGTTTTGAATTTTTGCTAGGCCGTCATTGATTGTGACCAGCTTTCCGTTGAAGTAGTCTTAAATATCTACTGTCGCCGAAACAGAGTAAATCAAAAGGAGCTTGAAAATTGAAAAATACGTTTTAATTTCGAATGTTGCTTTTGTGGACTTCTTTTCTTGATTCTTTTAGAACCGTAGAATTTGATTTTGACATAAATTATGTCTGCAGGATTGCTTTTTTTTCAGCGCAGAGACATTCTCTTCTCTTGCTTTCTGGAATTGGCTTGGGGCTGTGTAGACTCTTCTCCCGAAAAATACTTCTATAGCTTTCTTTTTTGTTGTAGAGTGAACTGCGTAGTTATATTCATAGACGGAATTGTGTAGTAGTTCAGCGAAAGAGTCGAAGGTGCGTTCTGCTTTCAAGCAAGGCATTATTTCCGTGAGGGTTGAGTGGAAACGCTCCACTTGACCGTTCACGGTGTTTTGAAGCCTTTTCTATTTAGGGTGTCTTCTAACAAACATCGTATGGAGGCTGAGTTCAGGGAGGTTTCGTTGCCTATTACGACAATTACGAATTATTTCGCGAAGAGGTCCCTTGACATGTTCTACTGCTCTTGATTTGATTAGTTTTGTTTGTGCATACTTTGAAAACTTATCGATTTCTGTGAGAACTATGTTCCGGTTGGTAAATGGCAATGTGTAATATTTGTCCTGGGAATTGGGGAACAGAAAATTCTCCTAGCTCTGGTTTTCTAGGGTGTCGGTCGTGTATATTTTCTTTGCATACCGAGCATTTGCTGAATTATATGTTACATCCTGAACCTGTATTTGAGTGAATCGGATTCTGTAATTACTAAAATGTGTGTGATAAATTTTCAGAAATTTTCCCATAATTCTTTCGCCTGTTTTAATGCATTTTACTAGGGAGGGATTAAGGTATCTTTTGAGGCTGTTTACTAAAATTTTTTAGTTATATTCTGGTTCCTCTAAAATATGCCAATGGTAAGTAGGACATATTATTTTAAACTGGTGTGTTGAAGTTACTGCTGTGTTCAAAAATTGTTGGTTTTTAAAAACATTTATGGGGAATCAAATTATCAGACGAGCTTTCATCACTGTGCTGAGTTACGGAATTGACTTCTTCGGGTGGCATCCTTGATAGCACGTCGGCTACGACATTGGTTGTACCTGGTTTATAGTGGAGTTCATGGTTGTATTTCTCTAGTGTGGCTTTCCATTGCTTAATTTTTGCGTTATTCTTTTTGTTACTAAAGCTTTGGTTTCCTCGGAAAGCGGTGCTGCAATGTAACGTATAGCGGCCGCTATGCTTACCGTCATTAGCGGCACTGCTTTCTTGTCAAGTTCGATGAGAGTTGCGGTCAATTTGGCCAATTTTGTTTCCACTATTTTGTTTTATGAGTTTTTGATTTTTACTTATTTCTAATATTTTTTTTAAAACCACAGGAATGTGACAACTGTTGTTTTGTGTTAAAATATTTGAAAGATTTGATTGAATTCTAACTGTTTTGAATATGACGGAGGAAAAAAACCTTGACGAAAGATTCGCCACCATCATGACGGCCGTAATATTTTATGCTTGCCGTTATATTACGTTACGGTGAACTTCACCGTCTTCTTAGTTTACACGTAATTACTTTCACGGTAAGCATAGCGGCTGCTACATTGCGGTACCGCTTTCCGAGGAAACCAAAGCTTAAGGGGCTGATGGTCTGTGAACATCTTTACTTTGGCTGAGCCGTAGAGATACTTTCTAAATATATTTATAGCCCATTGTTTACGGGATGTCCCAATCCCAAAAACATAATACTCATCATACACATAGGTCATGAATTGTACAGGGTGGCTGATGAATTTTGCTACATTAAGAAACTCGAATAATTTTTTTTTTCAGTGTATGGAATTCATTTTTCTTTTATTCATGTTAAAGCTCATTAAATTTTATTAAATATAGCTTAATTAGTTTTAAACATAATGGAATTTAAATGCCCCCCCTGCTCGTCGATGCATGTGCGGCATCTTACCAAAAAGTTGTTCATTACTGCTTGGAGAGTTGAGACAGGAATAGCCGCAATTGTTTCTCGAATGGATTGCCTTAGTTCATTCAAATTTGTTGGTTTTGCTTTGAAGACTTCCTGTTTGCAATAACCCCACAAGAAAAAGTCAGGTGCAGTAAGGTCAGGCGACCTGGGTGGCCAACGGAATGTGGAGTTTCTGGATATCAGCTTATTGGGAAATTTTCGTCGCAATTCTGTCATAACAGGTTGGGCTATATGAGGAGCTGCACCATCTTGCTGAAACCACACAGAGTTGAAAGAAATTCTCATTCGGCGTAATTCTGGATAGAAAAACTCTCTCAACATGCTCAAGTAACGGTCTCCAGTAACCGTAACGGTGTGACCGTTTTCTTCGAAGAAGTAGGGCCCGACAATGCAGCGTGATGAAACTGCACACCACACTGTGACCCGAAGTGGATGCAATTCCGTCTCATGGAGTATCTGTGGGTTGGAAGCACTCCATATTCGACAATTTTGTTTGTTTATGTTGCCGTTTAAATCGAAATGGGCCTCGTCAGACATGAAAAGACAGTTCAACATGTTTCCATTCTCTTCCACCATTTGAAGCATCTTCTGGCAAAATTCCAAGCGAATCGGCAAGTCTGCAGCGTTCAGTTTGTTGGCCATTTGAATTTTATATGGGAATAAGTCCAAATCTTTGTGCATAATTGACTGTAGTGACTGTCTGCTTACACCCATTTGAGCAGATAAGCTTCTTGTCGAAACACGTGGATTGTTTTGTATGGCAGCAGGTACAGCAGCGATTGTTTCCTCCGTTCGAACTGAAGAGTTTCGATGGTAAGGTCTTCTGTTGACGGTCCCATGCTCGGCAAAATTGTTTACAAGTCTTATTATGGTCCATCTGCTCGGAGGATTGCCGCCAAACGTGCGCCTATACTCTCTTTGAACCGAAACTACGGACTCCAGTGCGTGATAGCGGCGGACAATCCAAATTCTTGTTTCAGTGTCCCACTTATCCATTTTTGTTAAACGTAAAAGTCAATCTGCAAAATCAAAAAAAAATTAACCAGATTCATTAAATAGAAAAAAAGTTATTTAATTTTTTTTGGTAGCGGCTTTCATTAGCCACCCTGTACATAAAATAACAATACTCGTTATATATATTTCCAATGAATTGTAAATAATTTCATTATAACGCATGTATTATATCACATTATATTATTATTACATAATATTTAATCACCTCAGAGTATGAACTCACCTTTAGGTTTAAGTATTAAATTTGGAACGATTTGGGACGTGTGGCAACCTCGCGTAAATCACCGCACACCAATTCGCCGCATGACCGACCGCTGTCGGTGGGCGCCCATACTTTTTTTTTATTACTATCATTGTTATTGGTTTCACCGGTAAATGTAACGTTTTTTGCAGATACTTAAATTATATTTATAAAACCATTCTTCTTCGAAATAAAAGAAAAGTGTCGGTATCAAACAACTGAAAGGCAGGGTACCGAAATCTAGCTACAATCAAGTCAGCAGTAAAATTTTCCCAGCTGAGTGCTTTAAAAGAACTGATTTCGTTTCGTAAACAATTAGCAAGGAGTCGCCATACATGCTAAGCAGCAATTTCCACAAACCACTAAACAGTACAAAGAAATAGCACACATTCCAGGGCTCCCCGACCAGTAAGTAGCTCAAGTTAACTAATGGTCCTTCTTCGCCATTGAAGAAACCAGCCCCTGCCCATTAAATACAATAATATTATAAATTATAATCCCCTAATTTCAATCTGTTAGCTCCCGCCAAAAAAAAATTTTCCCGCCAAAATAATTTTTATCCCGTGAAAAACCAAAATCCCTTAAGGCGAAATTTCGCATATATACAGTGCTATATAAAATACTTATAATTCCCTTGCGGTATAAATTTCCTTTGGTACCATCAGCTGAAAACTGACTAGCGACCTAAAAAGAAAATAAAATAATTAATTAAATACACATTTACACAAAATCGTTAGCCGTGACGAGCTAAAATAAGATTCTGTGCAAAAGTGCTAACAACAAAAGAAGACAAAGAAAATTATAAAACATAAAAGAAAATTGCAGTTAGTGCAAAAAAAAATATAATAAAAATACAAAGAAAAGTTTGAAATATTAAAAAATACATACAAATATACAAGTACAAAAAAAATTGCAGTGAAAAAACAAACGGTGGAAAAAAAGTACAGTGGTGCTGGAAAAAAGTGAAACAAACATAAATAATAAATATATTGTTAAAAAGTTGCAGAAAAACAATAAAAGGATTTAGAAAAAAAAAATCAAACACAACAAACAAAAATAAGTGGTGTGAAAAAAAAGCCAAACATAAAAATAACTTAAGCGGTTTGGAAGGCGCATCCACAAAGTACAAGGTGGCGCAAAAGTAAGCTTCCGATGTTCAGCATATCGGTTGTGGCACGTGCAGTGTGTGCTGTTGTGCACATGTTTTCCAATCCCAATTCATCAAGTTGCGGCAAAAAGAACTCGTTGATCAATGCTCTGTAGCGCTCACCATTCACAGTAACCGTTTGGCCCCGACCGATTATTGGTCAAATAAATAGTCAGCAATATTCCGCGTTCTGGAGCAGTGTAGCGTAACATTGTTTATTAACGTGTATTTCGCATGTGTTTACTACACAAATGTCAAAACAGAACTGACTTTAGGGGCCAATCGCAAAATTTATAGCATTTTCTGATAGGAGGATTACTTTTGCGCCACCTTGTAGTTTTAACCACGAGCAGTACACCTGCAAAAGTGGTACCCAGCAACACAACAACCACAAAGCAGAAAAGAGGAAGTGGAAAGCAGAACGCCAAGGCATCAAAGGCACCGAACGACAACCACAACAATCCCCACAACAAAACCGGTATAGAAATCAGGTGGTAGAATATGTCAAAGTAAGTACACCTTGCCCAAAATATATGCATATATAAGTGCAGCGGAGTTCCTCAAAAACAATAAATAAGTTGTCTCAGCCCATCTACGGTGAATTTGACAGGATCTTAGAAAGAATCCGCACAAAACACCGTTTTAGCAAATCTCTCTTATTTAACAAAATTCCGCTAAGCTCTTCTTATATATACACATATTGATAATATCCTCAATTTGTGCATTTATATATACCCTACATATATATCACATTCTTTCATATACATAAGATATTTGCCGGTAACTTCCACTGAAAATTTCCTCTTAAATTTTAACGTATACCGTTTCGCACAGTCACCAACAGAAAATTGCTACAAAAACCACATACGAAAGTCCACAATTTACATACGTATATGTATGCGTCCCAAATTCCAAGTCAATAACCGCATTATTGACTCTCAATTTGTTAGCTGTACTTATTATAACACCATTTAATTTAGGTGATTTGCGAATTTAAACCCGCCCACCTTTCTTTAATTCTCTTCGTGGCACTCACATATTTATATACTCACTTATATACTCACAAACATACTTGTACTTAGATGCGCTAAGACAAGTAGTTCCGCACCTCATTTGTTTATACTAATCCAGCTAGTCAAAAGTACGGTGGGCCCCAACTTATAAAAAATACCTCAAAAAGGCTCAAACTACCCCTAAAACTTTTGTGTAATAGTTTAAAAAAACCCTAAATAAATTACTCCCTACTGAAATAAATTCGCAATGGGCGGCCCAGGTGAAGATAAAGCACAATCTCTTCTACCCCAATGAATACATGCATGAAAACAAGATCGAAATCTCAGAGTGACGAAGAAGAAGAAGCACTCTTCAACAAAAAATTTCTCTTTGAAGCCTCTAAATTGGAGAAGTTTTGCGACAAATAGTGGGATATTACGGAAAGTAAACACACGGAGGCTGGTCTCAAGACGTATCTGGAGCAACTCAACAAACATATGGCTGTAATGGAAATGGCGAATGAGAACTTTCAGATGAGCAGCATTGAAGAAAAAATCAGGAAAACTAGCGAGGAAAGATATGACCAAATCAACGATTCAGGACTAAGTACGAGACTACGGATAAATTTGATCCTCACCAGTTTTCAGCCCGCCCCACAAGTAGCGAGCGTAAACATCCCGACTCCGCTGATAACGCTCCCCCCCTTTAATCAAGCCAATTATTTAAAGGTTCCTGCATGTGACACAGAGGTCTTCTACGGAGGAAATGAAGGCTGGCCATCATTTAGGGACATGTTCACAGCAGTGTACATTAGTCACCCCAAACTCTCTACGGCCCAGAAACTTTACCATTTGAGGCAAAAAACCCGGGGAAAAGCCGGCCTGCTTATTAAAAATTACACACTTAATGACCAAAGTTTTGAGCTTGCGTGGAATGCACTAAAGTCTCGATATGAGAATAGCAGAAATGTGAAAATGGTGAACGCATACAATATGTGCAAACGCAATTAATACTTGTCTCCCAACCCTTAAGGCAAATAGAGTATCCACAGACAATTGGGACCCGATGGTAGTATATCTCTGCTCCTCCAAATTACCAGACGAAACCTTATCGTTATGGGAGTAAGGGGTTACCTCTTTTGTCCTAATTGGACCAGTTCCTGGCTACTCGGTATGAGGTGGTTGAACGCCTTACTACTTACAGGCCTAATCGATCAAAGCAGAATCAACCAAATTTCAGTCCACGCTCTTCTACACCTGGCAATCACTCGTTTCAGCAAAGAAACAAAGCCAGCTCCTTCCATACCGAGTCAAAGAGACAGGCCTCTTGCGAATTATGCAACAGCAATCATTCATTCGGCGGCCGCCGTGGTGTGGAGGTAGTGTTGCCGGCCTACCACACCGAAGGTCCATGGTTGGAGCCCTGGTACAGGTAACATCAAAAGTGATTTGAAAAAAGTTTTTCAAAACGGGGTCGCCCCTCGGCAGTGGTTTGGCAAACTCTCCGAGTGTATTTCTGCCATGACAGGCTTCTCAGCAAAAATTCGTCTCCTTTGTAGATGGCGTTCGGAGTCGGCAAAAAACTGTAGGTCCCACCAATTTGTAGGGAAAATTCAAATCGGCACACCACAAATTGGAAGAGAAGCTTGGCGCAAAAATCTCTTAGGAGGTTTATGATGGTATACCTGTTGTATATCGCGCCATAGAGATAGAGAATCATTCTCTGATGTATTGCGTCGAATTTAAAGAGCTAACAGCTCAAGAAAGGAACAAATTCGTAAAGGAAAATCACTATTGCCAGAACTTTTTGGCTTATTCCCACGCAGAAAAGCAATGTCGTACTAGTTTCACCTGCGCTTACTGCCAAAAGTGACATTACTCCCTCCTTCATTACCCAGTCAACCAGCAAACGCAGACCAAGCCAAAAACTAAGAAAAACTTAGTGTCAACTTATATGACCACCGATAACGAGATACTATGTACCTCAAAACAGGCCGCATCGATGACCCCAACATCCCCTCAAAACACCACGCAGAATGTCCTCTCACATTTTGCAAATAGTAGAGAGAGAACCTTGCTCCCAACAGCAAACATCACACGATCATACTCCCGCAATTAACACAGTTATTGCCAACTTTTGGAGTGACCCACTTAGATCTCAAAGAGTATGCGTCCCTCCCTCTAGCTGACCCGAACTGTTTCACCCCTGCAAAAATCGGCATGGTTATAGGAGACAATATTCTCCCTCAAATACTGGTTCCGGGCCTCATAACCAATGTATTGAGAAGAGCCTTGAGAACAAAGCGGAACTCCAAACTACGTACTCAAAAGTCTTAGCAGAATATATTACCCTCGACCATACGGAACCCACGGCATTTCGTGAAATTATACGTGATGGAAAATATTTTTCATTTGACTTGCCCCATCACGCCGTAATCAAACCTGATAGTGAAACTACTAAAGTCCGAGTAGTCTTCAATGCGTCCAAACAATCCCACTCCGGCATTTCACTGAATTATGTGCTTCACACAGGCCCCGTTCTTCAGAACGATCTTATGATCGTAATTCTCAAATGTCGTCTCTATAAACACGTTTTCAATGGTGACATTGAAAAAATGTATCGGCAAATACATGTCTAAAGGAAGATCAAGACTTCCAGCGAATTCTTTATCGCCAATCTCTTAATGGCCCTGTAGAAGATTTTTAATTAAAAACAGTTACTTTTGGTGTCAACTGTGCCCCATATTTAGCTATTCGCACCCTTCAGCAACTGGCAGAAGACTGCAAATCTGAACTACCACTTGCTAGCAACGTCCTCCTTCGGGAAACTTACGTGGATGACATCCTCTCAGGCGGACATAACATACAGTCCACTATCGAAACGATGCAGCAGCTAATCGAAGCACTGAAGTCAAGCTTTCCCCTTAAAAAAAATCACCGCAAAACTCCCAAAATATTGGAGGCAATTCCAGAATCTGATCTCCTTGATGCCGATTTTCTAAAATTTCACGACTCAAGCTCTACAAAGACGCTTGGAGTAAGATGAAATGCCCTCAGCGATACCTTTTCGTATTCGCGCGACTTCGTCCCAGGCGTAAATTCTGCCACAAAAAGGCAGATTCTCTGTTCTGTCGCGAAACTTTTCGACTCGGCAGGATGGCTATCGCCTATAATGATCGTGGAAAAAACTCTCCTTCAACAGCTATAGATGGAAGGAACTGATTGGGACGAACACCTCAAACCCGGATCCTTTCTCAAGTGGAAAACATTTACGGAAAACCTCATAGCCATTGGAGACGTACAAATCCCACGTTGGGTCAAATTCACTCCTGGTGCACCTACATAAATACATGGATTCTCGGACGCCTCTGAAAAGGCTTATTGCGCCTGCGTATACCTAACGGTTCAACACAGCGATAACTCCTTTTCCTCTCACCTACTAATAGCAAAAGGTAAAGTCGCACCCCTCCAAACGGTAAGCCTCCCTAGGTTGAAGCTCTGCGGAGCAGTCTTGCTCTCAAAAGTAGTTAAGCACATTCGGACGTCACTTCAGCTCACAGAGAGTAGCTTGACCATGTGGACAGACTCCTCTATAGTCTTGGCTTGGCTTGAAAAGCCACCACACACTTGGAAAACGTATGTGGCGAACCGCATATCCCAAATCCTCCATAACGTCAGTAACGCTAGTTGGCGACATATGCCCAGCCGAGACAACCCAGCAGATATGGTCACGCAAGGATGTCGGCCTCAGGACTTGATCGATTGTTCACTCTGGTGGAACGGGCCAAAGTGGCTCTTAAACTCCCCGACTGATTGGCCAAAAGATAGCCAGCACAAAAACTCACCCCCAGAGCAACGACGAATAGAAGCCCTACACTCACTGGAAAGTCATGAATTCCTGGATCGGTTCTCGTCATTCGCTAGAGCATTGAGAGTTCTCGCCTACATTCGCCGATTTATCTCGAAGTCCAGGAAACAGCTGATACCATCTTCAGTTCATCTCACCCAGGAAGAGATTCATCAGGCAAAGACGCAACTCATTACGAATTCTCAGCAAAGGCAGTATGGAGAAGTCATTGCAGCACTCAAAGATTCAACTCCATTAGATAGAAGAAGCTCGTTACTCCCGCTCAACCCCTTCTTGGACGACAAGGGTCTATTACGCGTAAATGGAAGCCTCGCTTTTGCAGACCTGGGTTACAACGAAAGGCACCCTATAATCACACCCGACAACTCACGGTACTGCGCGCTTTTTTTTGACTTCCTCCATGCGACCCTACTCCATGCCGAGAAGCAACTCATGATCCGCATGGTTCAACAATAATTTTATATTCCCTGCCTGAAACAAAAGGTGAAAAAATACATATTTCAGTGCAAGAAATGCACTATATATAAGCAACAAATGCAATCTCAATTGATGGCAGCTCTACCTCCAGAACGTGCAACGTATTCACTGACCTTTAATATCACTGTAGTAGATTTTGCAGAGCCATTTCTGGTGAAAACGTCAATTCTCCCGCGTGCATCTTACGCCAAAGCATACGTCTGCGTTTTCGTATGCTTTTCCACCAAAGCCATACATCTCGAAGTCTGCTCAGACCTCACCACGGAAGCGTTCAAGGCAACATTCGCCCGTTTTGTGGGCCGTCGAGGCATACCCTCTAAGATTATGTCTGATAACGGCAAGACATTTGTCTATTTCTGAGCCTTGATTTGAAAACCTCTCGTTAGTTAACAAATGGCAAAAGCCAAAGGCACTCCATCACCAATTCAGCAAACGCTGGAAAACGGAATATCTGCAGGAACTTCACAAGCGTTACAGATGGAAACGCCAAGAAGCCAACATAAAGGAAGAGGACCTCGTCGTTATTAAGGATGATCTCCTACCTCCCAACGAATGGCGGTTAGGCCGTATCACGAAACTGCATCCCGCTCGTGATCAAAGTGTTCGCGTAGTAGACATCCGAAAGCGGAACTGTCACTCGGAACATAACGAAACTCTGTCTGTTACAACACAGCGACCAGGTCTACTTCCACCAACAAGCCCAACCACCATAGAAGTAAAAAGCGGCGCCAACACCCTCGTCCCGTTCTTCGAAGGCGCATCCGTGGGCTATTCCACCAAGCAAAAGAAACTCTGGACGAGCTGCAGGACCTTATGCAAATCACCTCGCCACAGGCTCGTCGGCATGTTGAAGACATGAACGAGAATCTCATCGAGTTTGATGACTAAATACGATTTATACCATTACACCTGAATTTAAAAACATCCTGAAAGAGAAATATGAATTTACTTTGAAATAAATTAATATGCATATTTACAATACATTTATTAATACTTACCTTATTCATACTTAGCTAAATAATACTCAACTTATTTATCCTTACCGCTATGCAACAGTTGCCTAAAATTTCTTACCTTGGTATATACGTAACCTTTTTGCATTACCTTGTATACTTACCTATTTTTAAGTACCCTGTAATGTAACGGCGGCCGCCGTGGTATGAAGGTAGTGTTGCCGGCCTACCACACCGAAGGTCCATGGTTCGAGCCCTGGTACAGGTAACATCAAAAGTGATTTGAAAAAAAAGTTTTTCAAAACGGGGTCGCCCCTCGGCAGTGGTTTGGCAAACTCTCCGAGTGTATTTCTGCCATGACAGGCTTCTCAGCAAAAATTCGTCTCCTTTGTAGATGCCGTTCGGAGTCGGCAAAAAACTGTAGGTCCCACCAATTTGTAGGGAAAATTCAAATCGGCACACCACAAATTGGAAGAGAAGCTTGGCGCAAAAATCTCTTAGGAGGTTTATGATGATATACCTGTTGTATATCGCGCCATAGAGAGAGAATAAGAAACATTATTACTGTTTAGTGCACATACACCAACACTTATGTATGCTCTCACTAAAAATAAGTAAGCGGTCCAGTGGAATGTGCTGGGCCGTTATAAAATTAGTTATCCACTTACATAGTATGTGTCTACTAGGAGCGCAACTTAGTCCGAATCTGCACACACACACAAACCACACAGGGTGCGTTGTATGCAGTAATAAAACAATCAAATTTAAATACTCCAATGTTGAACATGAATACTTGAAACTTCAAAACGATTGAATATAAAGCAGTTATAACACGTTATTAGTTACTATAGGATGTATATTTCAGTTTAAATTGAAGTTTTTAGTTGCACTTTTTACTTTAAAACAACTCTGAACGCGATTTCCTTCATTACACTCTTTTGGAGTGCCTTCATCCACTACCTTCCACTCCGATTCGCAAAAGAGGATGCCAAACTAGTACGGGTAAACAATGTCCACTTACCTCCGTAGTCATCGCATTGAACTGTTCGCGTTAGTTGGTCCTGTAAATTAAAATTAAATAAAGTTAAAGTTATATTGATTTGAAAAGTGTCGTGTCCGCTTCTTTTATCTGGAATTTATAATAGTGACGATCCTTACCCCATAAAAGGGTGAAAAGTATCCACCACCTAAAGACAGTGGGCCTGATCGCCAATTTCACTCCATAAAACAAGTTTCTTTGGACTCTTAATAGTAACCAAATTAACAACTTCAAAGCCAAATAACCCAGTACATTGAAAAGAGTAAATAGTAATAATCTCTTGACCGGTGCTAAAATTTAGAATCCATTAAATTATCCCTAAACTACCGCTCTGATTATACCCACACACACATATTCATACAAACAAATAGTTAGCTAGCAGTGGAGCAAGACTGCTAAATCCCACATCAAATTTTTTTTGCGAAAATAAAACAAAATTCCCAAAATTACCACAATTAAAAAAAAGTTTGTCTTTTCTCAATATGACTACCTTAGCCGGGAATAAATTTATCTCCGAAACAGATATTTTTACAGACTACTGCACTCGGTTCTGCTCAACCCCGATTAATGATAATACCGAGGCAGTCCTAAATTTACAAGGTAAAATCATAGATGTTTTTGGTCAAGAGTACAGAGCGCGTACGACGTCCCCAAGGACTTTAAGTCTGCCGCTTTCGATAAATACCGAGCCTGCTTCATAGCATATGAGGAAACCAAATAGGCGACTAGCTACAACTCAAAAAATGTTGTAATCCCGCGCCTCAAATACAAGCCCAACAACCCCAAGAGTCCTCCCATATGAACCTGAAAGTCCCCCCATGTGATACGGAAATTTTTCATGGAGGGTATGATCAATGACCGTCCTTCCGTGACATGATCACTGTGGTCTATATCAAACACTCGAAACTCTGCAGAAACTGTATCACCTCAGACATAAGACTAAAGGAAAGGCAGGTCAAATAGTGGAACAATTCCCTTTAAGCGACAGCAATTTTGCCCTAGCATGGGAAGCTCTCAGTCGCCTTATGAAAATAAACGAGTCCTGGTCGATAATCAAATCCGACTTCCCATGAATTTAAAGGCGATTCAATGGGAGAATAGTGGTGAGATCCAGAGGCTCTATAAATAACTGCCTCCAAATCCTGGCGACACAACAAGTCGAAACCTCAAGTTGGGATTCCATACCAATATATCTGGTAACCTCGAATCTTTCAGAAAAGGTGGGAGCAATCCTGGAGCTCACGAAGAGACCTCCCGAACTTTCCGAAATGAACCAGTTTCTGGCTACTCGCTACGAGATAGTGGAGGGTGGATCAATGGCCACCAGCCAAACCCTGATACAATCCACCCTCCACAAACTTCTCAAGGCCTGTCCCCAGTCAGAACAAAACCCCAGAACAGGCAGGCTCAGTCCCAAAACCACAGCACTCCCTTACACATACAAATTCTCACGCCACAGAACATCAAATATTTTACGCCTGCAAATTATGCAAACAATCCACCCATTCTCTACAAAGCTGTTTACAGTATAAAAAGTTGTCAATCACAGATCGCAGAAAGTTCGCAAGAGAAAACAATCTTTGCGAGAATTGTTTAGCTCGGACCCATGTTCTAAAAGACTGCCAAAGCACGAGAACGTGCATACACTGCCAAGGGCGGCATAACACCACCCTTCACGACGCAGCAACCCCCAGGACCACGATAGAAGCTAGCAATCCCAGGCTTCAGGACATCAGCCAGGCGGTACCTCAAGAAGAAGATCCCTATAATCCCAACGCATTCCAAGTACAATCGTTCCATGCTGAAAATGATAGCCAAATCATACTCCCTACAGCAATCGTTTTAGTAGAACATAGAGGGGACCTGTTCAAGCTTAGAGCCTTAGTAGAACAAGGCTCCGAAAGAAGCTTTGTATCCGCCAAAGCCCGGACCAAACTGGGGATTCCCTATACCCACTCCCTATTTGAAATATCGGGTATGGGACACGGAGTGGTACAAACCTCCAACAAGCTGTGCTCGTTGACCTTAGTCTCTAATGATAATAAGGTGAAAATAATGGCCCAGGCAAAAGTGCTACCGCGGCTCACTGGGCAACTCCCAACTCAAACGAGCACCTAAAGCTAAATGGCACCAAAAAGATCTCTCCCAGCCTGCTAGCCCAACATACAATCTTTGGATGGATCATAAGTGGCCAAACTCCTGAAAAGGGCGGAGCACATTCACAATGAACAGCTGGGACAGTTCTGGGAAATCGAAGAGATACCCAGAACTCGAGTGGAAACCCCTGAAGATCGTACGTGCCAAGAATTTTATCAAAGTACAACCACTCAAATGGATGACGGTCGATATATGGTTCGGCTCCCATTCAAACCATAATTCCCGTACAATATCGACTTAGGCCAAACCCGTACTGCAGCCCTACGACAGTCCCATAAGAATACCTGTCCCTCGGCCACATGGAAGAAAGCAGTCCCAATGAAGTGGAATCCCGAACAAAATACTGGTCATTCTATCTCCCTCACTATGCCGGTGTAAGGCCAGACAAAAAGACAACAAAAGTCAGAGTGGTATTCAATGCTTCCAAAAAGTCATGGTCCGCTCGCTCCCTTAATGATGTTTTATGCACCGGACCAACCCTCAAACCCGATCTCCGACTTATGTTACTAAAATGGCGGACATACTCAGACACATTCCTAAGGCGGACTTACTAGAAACCGATTTCCCTCAACTCGAGAAAAGTAGTACCGCTAAAACCCTAGAAATTCAGTGGAATGCACTCTCGGACACCTTCTCTTGTACTGTGGACTCAGGCCCAGCCCCCACAGCAGCCACCAAGCGGCAGATTCTCTTCCCTATCGGAAAAGTTTTCGACCCCGCGGGTGGCTGACGTCAGTAATGATACAGGTGAAAATCTTGATTTAAGAGTTGTAGTTAGACGGGACTGCTTGAAATTCAAATTCCCCCATGGGTTAACTTCGCCCCGACCACCTGGTTCAGCTCCGTGGTTTTTGCGACTCCTCTGAAAAGGCTTATTGTGCAACTCTCTTTTTGCCAACTACTGTCGGCACCCAAGTTTTTTCTCACCTCCTAAAGTCCAAAGGCAAAGTGGCTTCTCTCAAAACTATAAGTCTGCCAGGCCTTCAATGCGTCCAAACAATCCCACTCCGGCATTTCACTGAATTATGTGCTTCACACAGGCCCCGTTCTTCAGAACGATCTTATGATCGTAATTCTCAAATGTCGTCTCTATAAACACGTTTTCAATGGTGACATTGAAAAAATGTATCGGCAAATACATGTCTAAAGGAAGATCAAGACTTCCAGCGAATTCTTTATCGCCAATCTCTTAATGGCCCTGTAGAAGATTTTTAATTAAAAACAGTTACTTTTGGTGTCAACTGTGCCCCATATTTAGCTATTCGCACCCTTCAGCAACTGGCAGAAGACTGCAAATCTGAACTACCACTTGCTAGCAACGTCCTCCTTCGGGAAACTTACGTGGATGACATCCTCTCAGGCGGACATAACATACAGTCCACTATCGAAACGATGCAGCAGCTAATCGAAGCACTGAAGTCAAGCTTTCCCCTTAAAAAAAATCACCGCAAAACTCCCAAAATATTGGAGGCAATTCCAGAATCTGATCTCCTTGATGCCGATTTTCTAAAATTTCACGACTCAAGCTCTACAAAGACGCTTGGAGTAAGATGAAATGCCCTCAGCGATACCTTTTCGTATTCGCTCGACTTCGTCCCAGGCGTAAATTCTGCCACAAAAAGGCAGATTCTCTGTTCTGTCGCGAAACTTTTCGACTCGGCAGGATGGCTATCGCCTATAATGATCGTGGAAAAAACTCTCCTTCAACAGCTATAGATGGAAGGAACTGATTGGGACGAACACCTCAAACCCGGATCCTTTCTCAAGTGGAAAACATTTACGGAAAACCTCATAGCCATTGGAGACGTACAAATCCCACGTTGGGTCAAATTCACTCCTGGTGCACCTACATAAATACATGGATTCTCGGACGCCTCTGAAAAGGCTTATTGCGCCTGCGTATACCTAACGGTTCAACACAGCGATAACTCCTTTTCCTCTCACCTACTAATAGCAAAAGGTAAAGTCGCACCCCTCCAAACGGTAAGCCTCCCTAGGTTGAAGCTCTGCGGAGCAGTCTTGCTCTCAAAAGTAGTTAAGCACATTCGGACGTCACTTCAGCTCACAGAGAGTAGCTTGACCATGTGGACAGACTCCTCTATAGTCTTGGCTTGGCTTGAAAAGCCACCACACACTTGGAAAACGTATGTGGCGAACCGCATATCCCAAATCCTCCATAACGTCAGTAACGCTACTTGGCGACATATGCCCAGCCGAGACAACCCAGCAGATATGGTCACGCAAGGATGTCGGCCTCAGGACTTGATCGATTGTTCACTCTGGTGGAACGGGCCAAAGTGGCTCTTAAACTCCCCGACTGATTGGCCAAAAGATAGCCAGCACAAAAACTCACCCCCAGAGCAACGACGAATAGAAGCCCTACACTCACTGGAAAGTCATGAATTCCTGGATCGGTTCTCGTCATTCGCTAGAGCATTGAGAGTTCTCGCCTACATTCGCCGATTTATCTCGAAGTCCAGGAAACAGCTGATACCATCTTCAGTTCATCTCACCCAGGAAGAGATTCATCAGGCAAAGACGCAACTCATTACGAATTCTCAGCAAAGGCAGTATGGAGAAGTCATTGCAGCACTCAAAGATTCAACTCCATTAGATAGAAGAAGCTCGTTACTCCCGCTCAACCCCTTCTTGGACGACAAGGGTCTATTACGCGTAAATGGAAGCCTCGCTTTTGCAGACCTGGGTTACAACGAAAGGCACCCTATAATCACACCCGACAACTCACGGTACTGCGCGCTTTTTTTTGACTTCCTCCATGCGACCCTACTCCATGCCGAGAAGCAACTCATGATCCGCATGGTTCAACAATAATTTTATATTCCCTGCCTGAAACAAAAGGTGAAAAAATACATATTTCAGTGCAAGAAATGCACTATATATAAGCAACAAATGCAATCTCAATTGATGGCAGCTCTACCTCCAGAACGTGCAACGTATTCACTGACCTTTAATATCACTGTAGTAGATTTTGCAGAGCCATTTCTGGTGAAAACGTCAATTCTCCCGCGTGCATCTTACGCCAAAGCATACGTCTGCGTTTTCGTATGCTTTTCCACCAAAGCCATACATCTCGAAGTCTGCTCAGACCTCACCACGGAAGCGTTCAAGGCAACATTCGCCCGTTTTGTGGGCCGTCGAGGCATACCCTCTAAGATTATGTCTGATAACGGCAAGACATTTGTCTATTTCTGAGCCTTGATTTGAAAACCTCTCGTTAGTTAACCAATTCAGCAAACGCTGGAAAACGGAATATCTGCAGGAACTTCACAAGCGTTACAGATGGAAACGCCAAGAAGCCAACATAAAGGAAGAGGACCTCGTCGTTATTAAGGATGATCTCCTACCTCCCAACGAATGGCGGTTAGGCCGTATCACGAAACTGCATCCCGCTCGTGATCAAAGTGTTCGCGTAGTAGACATCCGAAAGCGGAACTGTCACTCGGAACATAACGAAACTCTGTCTGTTACAACACAGCGACCAGGTCTACTTCCACCAACAAGCCCAACCACCATAGAAGTAAAAAGCGGCGCCAACACCCTCGTCCCGTTCTTCGAAGGCGCATCCGTGGGCTATTCCACCAAGCAAAAGAAACTCTGGACGAGCTGCAGGACCTTATGCAAATCACCTCGCCACAGGCTCGTCGGCATGTTGAAGACATGAACGAGAATCTCATCGAGTTTGATGACTAAATACGATTTATACCATTACACCTGAATTTAAAAACATCCTGAAAGAGAAATATGAATTTACTTTGAAATAAATTAATATGCATATTTACAATACATTTATTAATACTTACCTTATTCATACTTAGCTAAATAATACTCAACTTATTTATCCTTACCGCTATGCAACAGTTGCCTAAAATTTCTTACCTTGGTATATACGTAACCTTTTTGCATTACCTTGTATACTTACCTATTTTTAAGTACCCTGTAATGTAACGGCGGCCGCCGTGGTATGAAGGTAGTGTTGCCGGCCTACCACACCGAAGGTCCATGGTTCGAGCCCTGGTACAGGTAACATCAAAAGTGATTTGAAAAAAAAGTTTTTCAAAACGGGGTCGCCCCTCGGCAGTGGTTTGGCAAACTCTCCGAGTGTATTTCTGCCATGACAGGCTTCTCAGCAAAAATCTCCTTTGTAGATGCCGTTCGGAGTCGGCAAAAAACTGTAGGTCCCACCAATTTGTAGGGAAAATTCAAATCGGCACACCACAAATTGGAAGAGAAGCTTGGCGCAAAAATCTCTTAGGAGGTTTATGATGATATACCTGTTGTATATCGCGCCATAGAGAGAGAATAAGAAACATTATTACTGTTTAGTGCACATACACCAACACTTATGTATGCTCTCACTAAAAATAAGTAAGCGGTCCAGTGGAATGTGCTGGGCCGTTATAAAATTAGTTATCCACTTACATAGTATGTGTCTACTAGGAGCGCAACTTAGTCCGAATCTGCACACACACACAAACCACACAGGGTGTGTTGTATGCAGTAATAAAACAATCAAATTTAAATACTCCAATGTTGAACATGAATACTTGAAACTTCAAAACGATTGAATATAAAGCAGTTATAACACGTTATTAGTTACTATAGGATGTATATTTCAGTTTAAATTGAAGTTTTTAGTTGCACTTTTTACTTTAAAACAACTCTGAACGCGATTTCCTTCATTACACTCTTTTGGAGTGCCTTCATCCACTACCTTCCACTCCGATTCGCAAAAGAGGATGCCAAACTAGTACGGGTAAACAATGTCCACTTACCTCCGTAGTCATCGCATTGAACTGTTCGCGTTAGTTGGTCCTGTAAATTAAAATTAAATAAAGTTAAAGTTATATTGATTTGAAAAGTGTCGTGTCCGCTTCTTTTATCTGGAATTTATAATAGTGACGATCCTTACCCCATAAAAGGGTGAAAAGTATCCACCACCTAAAGACAGTGGGCCTGATCGCCAATTTCACTCCATAAAACAAGTTTCTTTGGACTCTTAATAGTAACCAAATTAACAACTTCAAAGCCAAATAACCCAGTACATTGAAAAGAGTAAATAGTAATAATCTCTTGACCGGTGCTAAAATTTAGAATCCATTAAATTATCCCTAAACTACCGCTCTGATTATACCCACACACACATATTCATACAAACAAATAGTTAGCTAGCAGTGGAGCAAGACTGCTAAATCCCACATCAAATTTTTTTTGCGAAAATAAAACAAAATTCCCAAAATTACCACAATTAAAAAAAAGTTTGTCTTTTCTCAATATGACTACCGTAGCCGGGAATAAATTTATCTCCGAAACAGATATTTTTACAGACTACTGCACTCGGTTCTGCTCAACCCCGATTAATGATAATACCGAGGCAGTCCTAAATTTACAAGGTAAAATCATAGATGTTTTTGGTCAAGAGTACAGAGCGCGTACGACGTCCCCAAGGACTTTAAGTCTGCCGCTTTCGATAAATACCGAGCCTGCTTCATAGCATATGAGGAAACCAAATAGGCGACTAGCTACAACTCAAAAAATGTTGTAATCCCGCGCCTCAAATACAAGCCCAACAACCCCAAGAGTCCTCCCATATGAACCTGAAAGTCCCCCCATGTGATACGGAAATTTTTCATGGAGGGTATGATCAATGACCGTCCTTCCGTGACATGATCACTGTGGTCTATATCAAACACTCGAAACTCTGCAGAAACTGTATCACCTCAGACATAAGACTAAAGGAAAGGCAGGTCAAATAGTGGAACAATTCCCTTTAAGCGACAGCAATTTTGCCCTAGCATGGGAAGCTCTCAGTCGCCTTATGAAAATAAACGAGTCCTGGTCGATAATCAAATCCGACTTCCCATGAATTTAAAGGCGATTCAATGGGAGAATAGTGGTGAGATCCAGAGGCTCTATAAATAACTGCCTCCAAATCCTGGCGACACAACAAGTCGAAACCTCAAGTTGGGATTCCATACCAATATATCTGGTAACCTCGAATCTTTCAGAAAAGGTGGGAGCAATCCTGGAGCTCACGAAGAGACCTCCCGAACTTTCCGAAATGAACCAGTTTCTGGCTACTCGCTACGAGATAGTGGAGGGTGGATCAATGGCCACCAGCCAAACCCTGATACAATCCACCCTCCACAAACTTCTCAAGGCCTGTCCCCAGTCAGAACAAAACCCCAGAACAGGCAGGCTCAGTCCCAAAACCACAGCACTCCCTTACACATACAAATTCTCACGCCACAGAACATCAAATATTTTACGCCTGCAAATTATGCAAACAATCCACCCATTCTCTACAAAGCTGTTTACAGTATAAAAAGTTGTCAATCACAGATCGCAGAAAGTTCGCAAGAGAAAACAATCTTTGCGAGAATTGTTTAGCTCGGACCCATGTTCTAAAAGACTGCCAAAGCACGAGAACGTGCATACACTGCCAAGGGCGGCATAACACCACCCTTCACGACGCAGCAACCCCCAGGACCACGATAGAAGCTAGCAATCCCAGGCTTCAGGACATCAGCCAGGCGGTACCTCAAGAAGAAGATCCCTATAATCCCAACGCATTCCAAGTACAATCGTTCCATGCTGAAAATGATAGCCAAATCATACTCCCTACAGCAATCGTTTTAGTAGAACATAGAGGGGACCTGTTCAAGCTTAGAGCCTTAGTAGAACAAGGCTCCGAAAGAAGCTTTGTATCCGCCAAAGCCCGGACCAAACTGGGGATTCCCTATACCCACTCCCTATTTGAAATATCGGGTATGGGACACGGAGTGGTACAAACCTCCAACAAGCTGTGCTCGTTGACCTTAGTCTCTAATGATAATAAGGTGAAAATAATGGCCCAGGCAAAAGTGCTACCGCGGCTCACTGGGCAACTCCCAACTCAAACGAGCACCTAAAGCTAAATGGCACCAAAAAGATCTCTCCCAGCCTGCTAGCCCAACATACAATCTTTGGATGGATCATAAGTGGCCAAACTCCTGAAAAGGGCGGAGCACATTCACAATGAACAGCTGGGACAGTTCTGGGAAATCGAAGAGATACCCAGAACTCGAGTGGAAACCCCTGAAGATCGTACGTGCCAAGAATTTTATCAAAGTACAACCACTCAAATGGATGACGGTCGATATATGGTTCGGCTCCCATTCAAACCATAATTCCCGTACAATATCGACTTAGGCCAAACCCGTACTGCAGCCCTACGACAGTCCCATAAGAATACCTGTCCCTCGGCCACATGGAAGAAAGCAGTCCCAATGAAGTGGAATCCCAAGCAAAATACTGGTCATTCTATCTCCCTCACTATGCCGGTGTAAGGCCAGACAAAAAGACAACAAAAGTCAGAGTGGTATTCAATGCTTCCAAAAAGTCATGGTCCGCTCGCTCCCTTAATGATGTTTTATGCACCGGACCAACCCTCAAACCCGATCTCCGACTTATGTTACTAAAATGGCGGACATACTCAGACACATTCCTAAGGCGGACTTACTAGAAACCGATTTCCCTCAACTCGAGAAAAGTAGTACCGCTAAAACCCTAGAAATTCAGTGGAATGCACTCTCGGACACCTTCTCTTGTACTGTGGACTCAGGCCCAGCCCCCACAGCAGCCACCAAGCGGCAGATTCTCTTCCCTATCGGAAAAGTTTTCGACCCCGCGGGTGGCTGACGTCAGTAATGATACAGGTGAAAATCTTGATTTAAGAGTTGTAGTTAGACGGGACTGCTTGAAATTCAAATTCCCCCATGGGTTAACTTCGCCCCGACCACCTGGTTCAGCTCCGTGGTTTTTGCGACTCCTCTGAAAAGGCTTATTGTGCAACTCTCTTTTTGCCAACTACTGTCGGCACCCAAGTTTTTTCTCACCTCCTAAAGTCCAAAGGCAAAGTGGCTTCTCTCAAAACTATAAGTCTGCCAGGCCTGGAACTATGCGGAGCTCTCTTATTAGCTAAGCTAGTCGCAGTAGTGCAACCCCATCTCTGCCTCACTGGAAAAAAGTTGACCATGTGGTCTGATTCCGTAATAGTGTAGCCTGACCACCTCATTCATGGAAGACCTATGTCGCCAATCGATCCACCCAGATCATAGATCTCGTAGGTAATGTCCCTTGGCGACACGTACGAAGTAAAGATAACCCCGCGGATCTGGGAACTCGAGGTTGTACGCTAGTCGATCTCCCTAATTCTTCACTTTGGTGGAATGGTCCAGAGTGGCTTTACACACCCCCCGAAGGTTGGCCACAACCAACAGTTCGAAACGTCAACCCCCCAGAGTCACGTAAAGTAGAAGCCCTACATGCTACGGAAGAGAATGAGGATCTCTTAGATCGGTTTCCTTCTTACCCTTGTGCTTTACGTGAGATAGCTTACGTTCTCAAATGTGTACGTTGGCCAAAAGACGCGGTGAACGGTATTTATGACCCAACCGACCCCTCGCTAACTCATGCGGATCTGAAACGATCGAAACATCGTCTGCGCATAATGGCCCAAACTCGAAACTTCGCTCTTGAAAGATCATGTCTAGAGGACTCAAACCCCATTGGGAAACGGATCTCCCTACTCGTACTCAATCCCTTCCTAGACAAGAGCAGAGTCCTCCGAGTGAATTGTAAACTAGCCCATGCAACTCTAACTTACAATGAGCGTCATCCCATTATTCTACTCGAAAAGTCTCGGCCCTGTAGTCTATACATACGATTCCTTTATGAAATTCTCTTACATGCGGAAGCTCGCCTCATCCATCGAATCTTAAGGCAAGAATATTTACATTGCCCGTCTCAAACCACTTATCAAAAAGTGCATTTTTCAGTGCAAAGTCTGCACCACTCACAAACAACAAACGCGATCAAAACGATGCAGATTCGCGCCGGCCTTCACCACGACTGGTGTAAACTTCGCTGGCCCATTTAATATAAAGGCATCCATGTTCCGATATCAAACCCTCGTAAAGGGCTACGTGGCCGTCCTTGTCTGTTTTACCACCAAGGCGGTCCACCTGGTATTATGCTCAGAGCTCACCAGCAAGGCTTTTCTGGGTGCCTTCGCCAGATTCGTAGGACGAATGGAGACCCGAACCAGATGATGAGTGATAACGGCAAAACGTTCATCGGCGCCAAGCGTGCTACCGAACTGGAATTCGTGTCGTTCCTGAAAGAAGTATCGTCGGATATTGTCCCCCCAAGAAATCGATTGGAAGTTCATACCCCGGCGCACCTCACAAGGGCGGATTATGGGAATCCGCTGTCAAAAGCTTCAAAACTCACTTTCAAAAGGCCGCCGGAACTCACAGATTTTTACCTTCGAGGAGTTCTCGACTTCATTGATTCGAATAGAAGTCGTCCTTAACTCTCGTTCCATCTACCAGCTGTCTCAGGCCCCGAATGACCGCACCGCCCTCACGACAGGTAATTTTCTTCGAGGTGCACCAATGCTCTCGCTTCCCGAACCGAATCACGAAAATTTCGCCACGATAAACAGTTGGGAACGACTGAAAGTTCTGCACCATCATTTCAGCAAACGCTGGAAAACGGATCACCTAACCGACCTTCAAAAGCGTTACCGACGGAAGGACGCCCAAACTCCCCCGAAAATTGGCGATCTAGTCACCATTGAAGAAGACAACTTACCTCCCATCCATTGGCGACTAGGTCGATTGGAAATCCTACACCCAAGACGAGACGGACACTTTCGTGTCGTAGGAGGTCCGCACGCAGAACTGTACTCTCACGAGACCTCTCACTAAACTATGCTTTCTACCGTCATTTGAGAGTGACGCGGGCCCTCAGGGCCCACTCCCATCTACCTTACTTAATACAGTCCACTAAGCTCGTGCTATCGTAAACTGTCAGGCAACCACTTAGGCACTCCCGAAAATTGTGCTTCATAACAGGCGTACAACTAATATGCATTCATACATTACTCTCTTTTTTCAACAGATGGATCGTCAGTGCGCTCCGGTTCCAACCCCATGCCGCTAATTGTCATCGTAGGTGACCCGCCTGCAGCCCGCCCGGATTACCGGAAATTGAGGTTGTGTTTGCGTCATCACGCGCTGCTGACGTGCTCAGTGTTTACGGCCATGCAGCCGCAACAAGGCTTCCTAATTGCTATGGCACATCAGTATTGCACCAATTGATTAGCGCTTTCCGATCTCACCAAGCAGTGCACCTCCACCGAGAGCTGCCGGGTCTGCGGACAGCACCACCACGCGTTTTTTCACCGTGACACCGGAGGTCGCCTTCCCGCGTACGTTGCACCACCTGTAGCGGAAGTACTTCCCCCCCCATGCTGCCAGGAGCCCCGCCGTCGAGCAGCAACTCATCGTCACCATCCTCAACCGCAGCCTCACAGGGCTAATGGTCGTGCTCCAAGCGCATGTCAACTGTTACGACCCACTAGCGTCGGGGATCGCCACATACAAAAATAAGGTGGGACGGATCCTTATCTAGGAAGCAGTTCGATCCCTGCAGGAGTTGCAGCATACACTAGGTGTTTAGTACACCTAGGGGAGGCAGAATGTTTGCTCGACATAGGTAGCCACACGTCCCAATCCCAAAAACATTATACTCAATATACACATAGTTCATGAATTGTTCACAAAATCATACTCGTTATATATATTTCCCATGAATTGTGAATAATTTCACTATAACGCATGGCTCAACTACCAGAGGTTTTTTATGCAGGTTTTTCTTCATATGTGACACTCCGCACGCATGGTTGCTTTGAGGAAGGAGAAGAAAAAGGGGGAAAATTGTATGCCGTTCTGTAAAAAGGTATTAACACCGGTAGAAAAGGTATGCACAATACCTATTAGAATAACAAATAAAATTTAATGGAAATACTAAATTAAAGACATTTTACTTGTATAAAATATAACTCTTCTTTTTGTATTTTATTTTTTTCTGAAATAATTGAGACAGGATATGTAGTTCATTAATAAATACAATTTTTATTTTATAGTAATGATAGCTTAAAATAAAATAAATCTCTTTATTTTCAGGGAAACTCTGTAACTATGAAATATGCCCTTTTTCTTCGCATTTGAACCTGGAATTAGTAAATATATGAAGGAAGTTGAAATAAAGTCGCAGTATCAATAATAAATAATAATAGTCTTTCAAAAAAAGGTCTGAAATGTGGGAAATCAGTTGTGCATACAATTTTCAAAGAGATTGCGAAAACAATAACTGGATACAATTTTTAGATATCTTATTCAAATTTGGTAAGCGGGCCCTCATCTCCCATCGCTATTTGAAATAAGAGAATCGATGATAGCTACGACCACTTTTTATGTATCGAATATTTTGGAAAATTCTTTATTCATTCGCACAACATGGCCTAGCCAACTGAGACGTTGAGTTTTAATTCGCTGAACTATGTCGGCGTCTGCTTAGAGCTCATACAGGTCATCATTAAATCTTCTTCGGTACTCGCCGTCGCCAACACGTAGTGGTCCACAAATATTTCGAAGAACCTTTCTCTCGAATACTTCCAGAGCCGCCTCATCAGATGTTGTTAGTGTCCATGCTTCTGCACCATATAGCAGGACGGGTGCCATGAGTGACTTATAGTGTTATAGAGAGAGGACTTTAATTTTCAATTGCCTACTCAGTCCGAAGTAGCATTTGTTTGCAAGAGTAACTCTCCGTCATTTTTCTAAGCTAACATTATTGTTGGTGTTAATGCTCGTTCCCAGGTAAACGAAGTCCTTTACTATTTCGAAATTATTGCTGGCAACAGTGGCGTGGTTGCCAAGGCGCGAATTCGCTGACTCTTTGCATGATGACAGAAGGTACTTCGCTTTGCCCTCGTTCGAACATCTAAAACGCTGGGAGCATGCCAGCCGTCTATCACAACGTGGTCGATCTTTTTACCGTAGATATGAAAAATTTGTTTTAAAAAATTTAAACGCGATATTTCTGTAATTGTGCAACGGCAGTAGTATCCTGAGAGTCCTATAAATGATCACAATTCTTTTATATTATTGGGGTATGGTATTTTCGCTACTGCTTTTACCTTTTGCGGGATTCGTTTTATCCCTTTTGAGGAAATAGTGAAGCCTAAGAACTCGACGGAGTCCCTGAAAAAGTGGCACTTGTCCAGCTGGCCCTTCATATTGGCATCTTCGAGCGTTTTAAACATTTTTTGAAAGTGGGCTGCGTGCTCTTCCCCGGAGCTGCTGAAAACGACTATGTAGTCGATAAATACGTAGCATATTTGGCCAATGTGATGACGGAGGGGAATTTTTGAGTCCGAATGGTAATCTCGTGACATTGTATTTACCGTTGAAAAAGCGGTTTTCTCTTTACCAGAATCTTTAAGGGGAATTTGATGAAGTCTGCTTTTAAGATCCAAAACGCAAAAATATTTATTTTCTCCGAGTTAGGACAGCACTTCGTTTATTTGTGGTATTGGGTAGCAGTCTGCTACAGTGATTGCGTTGAGCTTGCGATAATCGATAACAATTCGGTATTGTTTATTAGCTTGGGAGGAGAGTATTTTTGCAACGACCCTAATGGGCGAATTATATGGTGACCTTGATAACCGAATAATCCCGTCGTCTAACATTTTGGGTAAGGGTAGTATCTGGTGTACACAGAGGTATCCTCACTTGATCTGATTTCGCCTTCTACTTTCATAGTGTATGTAAGTTTGTCATTGGGTTTGGAAAAGAGGTTGGAAAAATGTTCTACTAAATTATCGATTTTATGTTGTGGACTTGGTGGCATGTGATCTTTTTTGATGTCAATTTTGTTGACAGATCCTGAAACTAGCTATCTTATTCTAGTTTTGGCGAGCTTCTGTAAAACTGAGAACGGCGACCTGGTAACCAATATTCAGAGAGCACTAAGATTATCGGGGGCAGCATCGTCTATTTGAGCCCGACGTCGACCCGGGGCACAGCACCTTAGAGCGTCAAGATATGGTTGTCTGGTCAGGCGATGTCGATCTTGAGATCTTTAATATTTAAATATCTGCTCTTACCTGTTGTCCGAGTGAGTAACACCCTGAGGTTCGTGCGTCACTCAAAGGCGAGAACCTTTGGATACTTCTACACATACCGCGACCTCTGCCTCAATCTTACAGGTTGATGGTGGGGGAAAGTAGCTGGCTGAACAAATAGACGATTCGACGTTTTGCATGGTGGGTGAACGGGGATGCCCCCACAAGAGTAGCGGCAAATTGTACAAGTTTGCCAGACCTCACCATCGTCAGCGCAGGCTTTATTAACTGCGATGACTGCCGAACGATGGTGACTCTTGCATCAGATCATTTATCGATTGTCCTCTCAATCGATCGCCCTACCAACTTCATCTGCTTTGAAACCCAAACCTATTTTAATTTCAATAAAGCTTATTGGGCCGTTTTTCGTGGCTGTTCTGAGAGATTCTTTGCTACTCGACTAAGCCAAATGACAAAACATAAAACGCCTTCGGCGACAAGGAAATGCGAAAACGCTTTTTGCCGAAAATATGTATTGCATCCTCGGTTGGACAAGAAAATTAGACACTCCCCCAGGGAAGCGCACAAACGAAAAAATAGTCAAGCGCCCGTTTGAATCCCCACCACAAAGGTTCAGGAGGTCTAAAGCCTCCGAATCAATATGCCCATTTGAATATTTACGCTGGTGTTAAAACATCTCGGAGACAAGGGCACTAAGATACCTAAAATCTGTCTGCAATGTTGTTGTTGTTGTTTGTAACGAGAAAAACACTCCACGAAGGTTTTGTGGAGTGTTGTCGTATTGATAGTCTTTGGCCGGATATGAACCCGGTACGCTCCGGTAATCCCTTTCGGTACTGCCCTACGGACGTGGTAGCGATTCGGTCTGACCAGTGCAACCTTTTAGGTTATGTCATCTCTCCTTATGGAAGGAGAAGATGGGTAATGAGAGGTGAGAGGCATCATATCCGTAAATCAACTATCGAGTTGAACGTCATTACCTTTGTGCATTTAAGTCGCCTCCTAAGACCGGTATGCTAACCTCGGGCATATTCTAAACCCCTAACCCGCAGGGGTTCTGTCTTCAACCTGTCCATGAACACCTTTGTCATTCCTGAAAACTGAAAACAGTCATACAGGTGGTCCCGCTACAAAATCCAGCTAATGTTGAGGAATCATATCGCGCATTATCTCTCCTCTCGCCAGTAGTGAAGACACTGGAGGCGGTCTTATTTCCTTATTACACTGCTAACCTGCGCCTTGCCGCACATCACCATGGATTCCGGATCATGTATAGCACGACCACCGCGCTCAATGCCATAAACATTCAGATACATTTTGGTCTCAACCAAAAACGTCCAAACGATAGGACTGTGATAGTTGCTCTTAACCTGTCGAAAACCTCGATGATTGCACGATTTTGGCTAGGCCCCTTCGCTAATGAGCTGTGCTCAAGAATTTATTCTTGCCTTCCGTCCTTGTTCGGTTTTTTCGCTGGGCGCAATCCTCGCCCATCTTTTTCACGGCGTGGACAAAGCAGGTGAACATGGAATTAGCCGTCTACGTGACGGCATGAAGCTTCCGACGGTCTCATACCCCAAAATCTTAGCGGTCACGTTTGATAACATGTTCAACAATGGTGCTAACGCAGTCGCGATTGCCACCAAAGTAAAAAGGCGTAACAAAGTTATCAAGTAACTGGCTGGCAGCACTTGGGGAGAAGATGAAGAAACTTTGCTGGCAACGTAAAAGGCAATGGCCCAGCCGGTTCTGAACTACCATCGCAAATATGGTCGCCGGGGATATGGGGAAAGTCTGTCAAAACACTGCACTCAGAGCTTCCACGGGATGTCTCCTTATGACACCAGAACATCATCTACACAGTGAGGTAAAAATGTTCGGTTTGCTAAGTGCCTTATGTTTGAGGATGACGTCAAACTTTTCTGCACCGTGCGAGATGCTAGTGATAGTCTTAACCTGAATTTTGACCTCAATTCACTCACTTAGTGGTGCACACTTAACTGTCCCAAACTATATAATCTATAGTATAAATGCGCAAGTTGAGACAGTTTGTCCCGCTTTATGGCCAAACTATAAATCTAAGGTGTAAACAATTGTATATCTATGGATAGGTCTATCTAATCAGCAGTGTATAATATAGTATATATATATAATATAATATAGAATAATCAGTTTAAAAATGACACCACTACAAATGCCAAACATGTATTCACATTATAGTTGTGTAAGTAGACATGTCATGCATTACATTGCTCTTGTGATCGGCTATCACTGCTTTAGTTGTTGTTATTGTTTTGATCACTGGCTACGATGCCCAGTGTCAGCGGCTCTCCTGAGAGCACAAAGAGTTGCTTTGTTGGAGGTATTAAACAAACAATGTAAAATATGAGCAAATATGTAAGCTTCATTGATGATACAAACAGTGTTTACAAAAATAAATGATTATTCATAAAGAGAATTCAACACCGGAGTTAGTTTTGTTTTTGTATTTGTGGTTGGGTTTCTGTGAATTCAAATAAAATTATATAAAATTAAATAAATAAGAAAAATAAAACAAAGTTTATTTACAGAAAGGAAAGGAAATTAAAGAAAAAGAAAGGAAAGGAAACCACAAAAAAGAAAACAATAAAATAAAGCAAAAAAAGAGACTGTAGAGAGAAGAAGAAATCAAAGAAAACGAAAATATATTAAAGGAAAGAAACAGCAGAGAAAGAAAGGGAAAATGGCGAATGAAAGGAATAGCAAATAATTAAAATAAAATAAAAGTTTTGTGGTTAAATTTCAACGACCAGGAACCCTAACAATGCATTGCATGGTTACAACATGATAATTTTGACTTAACTCGATATACCGAAATGAAAGATTTAAGAGTTATTTTCGACAAAAGGCTGACGTTTTGCCAGCATATTGGCTTTATTACATCCACAGTGTTACAATGAGCAAAGTAGCCAAAACAAAAAAGTCAACATGCTTATTTGACAGTTCGTTTGAAAGTATTTGCTGAAAATTCTCATCATATGTCGTTATCGTTAACCACAATAACATTTCTTTTTTTCTATTATAGTAAGCAAACGATTTTGTGTGCAACAGTAAGAATAAAAAGAAAATGTCCCGCAATTCTTGTTATTTGTGCAAATCTTCTAAGTGTGCTGTATCAATGTTTAATATACCTCGCGACGGATTCACGAAAAAACAGTGGGAAATTGCGTTTGTTATTTCTTTGCCTTCCACGGCTTATATATGCTCTAATCATTTTCGTACGAATGACCTCTCGTCGTCTGTCGTAAAGCGAAAACGTTTGTGTCCAGTTGTTGTACCAACGTTGTCCCTTCCTGCCACTAATTCAAACTCGAGAAATCAGTAAGTAATACACTATACATTTTAACAAAATTGGGGAAAGCCATGTTACACCCATGTTCGAAGAGCTCAAAAGCGAAACGGTTACTCGTTTATGTCCCTAGAAGATTTGACTAGCAGCGTGAACAATTTAAGTAAAGAAAATGAGATAAACCGTCATATACGAGTATGCATCATCAAAGTGTCATTGATTAAAAAACATATCTGTCAAGACCCGATAATCTTTTTTTAGTGACAAGTTTCTCGTTAACTATTTAACCCTTGACCGATACCAGGTTTTCGTAACACATGGCTTTTCTATGGGATGTGAGAACATCAGGAGGTATATGGGAAAATTGTACTAAAACTCCTCTGATTTAGGGTTGAACAAGCAAGTTTTAAAACAAAAGCAATACAAAACAAAGGTTTCTTTAAATAAAAAGCTTGATAAACTAGCCACGTAAGCTATTAAGTTTTATTTCTAAACTTGATTTCATATTTTCTTTTATAAAACTTTTATTGAAAAGCCCACTTAAGGCTTTGTGTACATATGCATAATTTTTTTAGCAGGGGTTAATGGGAACAAACTACTAACACATACATATTGTCATATAAACATACCCATCTAACCAAAGTCGGAGCGCTCCGAAATAATGATCCAAAAAGAGTCCGTAATTTGAGCATTTTTGGAGTGTTATTTAGTAAACATCAAAAATACCACTTTTTTATGAAGATTCACGGAGCCTTGGAAGAAGAAATGAATATTGTAGAGCGGATAAACTGCAATGCTCAGGTATATGAACGATTTAGAGCATTTTCTGATCCTTTTTGTTGTACGTGTTGTTGGAGACATGAGCTCCAATCTTATTGAATTTTAAAAAGAAAACCTAAACCAATACATACATATACACATACAGAATGAATTTACAAAATGAATTATATATATATACATTTTAAAATACTTACCTTACTATCTTATTATACTTACCTTTGTTGTCAAATACTCACCTTTGTCTAAAATACCTAAATTTACTTAAATACCTACCTTTAATTGAATACTGACTTACCTTTGTTATACTTACCAAACACCCGGTAAAGAAACCTTGCACTTACCGTTTGTTAAATTAAGTTGTTCTTACCGTTTGCCAATATTCTAAATTTTTGTACATATATGCATACATACCTACACATTCCAGTCTCCTTGCTGCGCAAGAGATCAATGTAAGATATTAACTTTAGTTCGATTACACCCGTCGCGCTAATACCACCGTTTGTGCGATCAAAAATACGTGAATAAAGTGTTTGTACCGATATAGTGAAAACAAGAGTGCGTTTTATTTAGTGGAAGTGACCCATAATCCCTCCAGATTTATACAGTGACCCGATCGTTACCCCAAAAAATATACATGGTCCTTTGCGGCCATCAAAGAGTCAGTGACCTATGAGAAAAAAGAAAAATACTAAAACCCTAAAAAATTAAAAAAAAAAAAAATTTAAGAAGAATTAAAAAGTGTAGAAATATTCGCAACAAATAATAATATAATATATAAATATTGAATACCTACTTGCGGAAAAATATAAGAAATTGGAAGAAAGTGCTACTTGCCCAAAAACAAAATATCTTGAAGAGGAAAAACACATAAGAGTATACTTACCTGTGCTGGTGCAAAAATTTCAACATAAAATCTATTAATTAATTAACGAAATAAATACTTACCCGGAACGCGCGCGCTAAAACATTAAGTGCAAACAAAATAAGCTTAAATACATACATAAAAACAAAAAGTGTAAATTTGGAAAAAATACAAATAAAACCTACTTTCTATAAGAAAGTGCTCAAAAGAAAAAAATATAGTTAGAAAGATTTCCAAAAAAACCAAGTAGTAAAAAAAAAAAAAAAAAAAAAAAAAGAGAAATATATCTATTTATATTGGGGAAAATATTTCTTCATAAACCAAATAAAAAAAAAATAAAGTACAATTTTCTAGCACCGCGAGCAGTAGACCTGCAAATAAGCGGCACACCTTAGTGTACAAAGCGGCAAATTTTTCAGCACACACACACAAACGGTTGTATACAAAAATCGCCCGACGGAAAACAAAAAGTGGTGCATAAGAAAAAAACACGGCCAGTAGACTGTGCCGAAAAATATAACAAACAAATTTTTTTGCTAAAAACAAATTTGTAAACATTTTATTGTCGCCACTAGCAGTATACCTGCAAAAGTGGTCCCACAACAACAACATCAACAAAAAGCTACACAACAACAGCATCACAATCACTCTGGTACAAACACCCACACAGGAGAATCAACAACAACATAGAAAAATCAACAGCACAGGAGAAGCAACAACATTAAACGGAAACACGACAAAAAGGTGGTAATAACAAAATACGGGATGCCAAAGTAAGTACACCCTGTACAAAACATTATATCTGCACACACACATACATAAGTACAGCAAACTCCAATCACCCCAATATCACAGACTCTGGATAGAAACCAGGTACAGTCCCGTCTAAACCCAGCAGTTCGTACTTATGTACAAAGTTTAAAACCCATAGCGGTAAATCCCTAAAAGCTGTACTTATACTCATTATATATACATATAGGTATTACACAAAAACGTATATTTTACCCTCACCCGTTAAATCACTTTCACTCAAAGTTAGTTGCTAACCAAAAACTTGCAGTTGCATATATTTTTTTGCAAAAGTAAAAAATTTCATATATTCTCACTTGCACACATAAACTCCGCCCACGAATTTTTGCGCTTAACCCGAACTCAAAAGGAATAATAAAATTAATACCCCTTGCGGCCCATAAAAAATTCATACTAAAAATCGCACACCCTAATACCCATAATTTTAAGCTTTACTTCTCACTCAACACTCGCTGGAAATCAATTATAACTCCACCCAGTTCTTTTTCTATTTTCCACTGTGATACCCTTTTTTACATACGGACACACATACTTGTACTTAGAAGCGCTAAGACAAGTGACTCTCAACAAAAAAAAAGCCGGTCATCACCACTTGTGCAAAATATCCCGCTACACAAAATAGCACAGTGGGCCCGAGCAGATAAAATTGCGAATAAATTACAGTGGGAAAAAACACTTAGTTTCGCCATAAATTATTTAGTAGATTTTTAATATGGCGGATGAGAAGAAAGACCAGCCCAAAACCCTGAGACCCCCTGCAGCATCAACCCGATCTAAATCCCAGTCGGAAGATGAATACGGAGTTGCGGAAAAGAAATTCCTCCTAACCACAAGTAAACTAGAAAAATTCTGGGAAAAATGGTGGAACATAGCAGAAACGGACCACTCCGGAACCAGTCTCCAAATGTACCTGGACGAACTCAACAAACGAGTAGACGCAATGGAGTCAGCGTACGAAGCAGCACAACTCAGCACAACGGAGGATGTATCCAGGAGGGCATGCGATGAAACGTACGAAACCTCACTGGACACGGCGATGAGCACACAACTTAGGATAAAGGAGTTACTCAATACACTTCAGCCTAATCAAACCCTAGTAAATCCCATTCAAATTGTCCATGCCCCCTCTGAACACCAACCATATCTCAAAGTCCCTGCATGCGATACGGAAATCTTTTACGGCGGGTACGAAGATTGGCCGTCATTCCGGGACATGTTCACTGCGGTCTACATAAATCACCCTAAGTTATCCAAAGCTCAAAAACTCTTCCACCTGAGAGCAAAAACCCGAGGCAAAGCAGCTCTGATCATCAAAAAATACTCCCTCAACGATCAAAATTTCGAGCTTGCCTGGGGAGCACTCAAATCAAGATACGAGAATCGGAGAATTCTCGTAGATAACCAATTAAAGACCCTATTTAATATGCCCACAGTTTATTCTGAAAATGGTGAAAGAATACAAGAGATTCAAACCACCATAAATAACTGTTTATCGACCCTAAATGCGAGTGATGTTTCAACTGATAACTGGGACCCCATCCTCGTATACCTATGTTCATCAAAGCTACCTGATGAGACCCTAGCACTCTGGGAACAATCCCTCGACTCTCGAAAAGAACTTCCACTTTGGTCGGAGATGGACAAATTTCTCACGACGAGATACGAAGTGGTAGAACGACTCGGCACATACAGACCCAATAAAACACGTAACCCGAACTCTAGCTTCAGTCACAGATCTTCGACGACCCACAACCAATCGAACTTCCGGAATAAGACCCAAGCATTCCATGTAGACTCGAAGCATCAGTTCTCTTGTAAACTGTGCAACTCAAATCATTCGTTGATGAGCTGTATAAAATTCAGAGAACTGTCAACCCTAGAGCGAAGCAAATTTGTGAAGGACAATAATTATTGCACAAACTGTCTAGCTTGCTCGCATTTGGCAAAGGATTGTGGTAGCAATTTCACTTGCGTTTATTGTCAAAACCGACACCACTCTCTTCTCCATTTTCAACCAAAACCCAGTACTCAAAACCCCGCACAGAGGAATAGAGCGTATAACAAAACAAACGTTGCGCCACCTCCAGTTGAAGACCCAGATAGACCATCAACGTCAAAAGATGCAAGTCGAACCCAACCAATTCAAAACCCCTTTAAGAAAAACACTATATCGACTCACTTTGCGAGTAGTTGCGAAACTACTCTCTTACCCACCGCTTTAGTCACAGTGTCAGCTAATGGCGAATATCACAAAATTCGTGCACTGATAGACCAAGGCTCCGAAAAAACATTTGTAGCGTCGAGAATACAAGCACTCTTACAACTACCGACCAAATAAACCCATTATAAAATATCCGGAATGGGAGGTTCGGTAGTTCAAAACTCAAATAGGATCTGCGAGATAACCCTCTGCTCGTCTGATCTAAAGACCCAAATAAATACCCAGGCAATTTTACTGCCAAAATTGACTCACTTCCTGCCTAGCGTTAAAGTGTCGACAGTAAATTTGAAGGAATTTGCGACATTGCCACTCGCTGACCCTGAATGTTTCACCCCATCGAAAATTGACATGGTTATAGGCAGCGATCTCACCCCACAAGTACTACTCCACGGACTACATTCCGATGTAAGTGGTTCTTTATTAGCCCAAAATACTATATTTGGGTGGATACTCAGCGGACCCATTAAAGAGACTGTAAATACATTCTCAACTCAAGTACTCGAGAGTCCGGATGATACTCTCAGTACAATACTCCAGCAGTTCTGGCGACAGGAAGAGCTACCCATGACTCAAGCTATTTCGGAAGATGACAAATTTTGCGAGGAACTCTACCGCAAAACCACCCACCGCCAAGAAGATGGTAGATATGTTGTGAAACTACCGTCCAAAAGGGAATTTCCAAGCACACTCGCCCTGGGACACTCACGTATTACTGCACAGCAACAATACCTCAGCGTTGAGAGATCCCTCGAAAGAAGCCCAGAACTAAGAGAAAAATACTCGGAAGTTTTGGAAGAATATATCACCCTTAACCATATGGAGCCAACCTCATCCCGCGAGGTCATCGATAAAGGAAAGTATCTTTCCTTCTATCTCCCCCATCATGCTGTCTTAAAACCTGACAGCAAAACAACAAAGGTGCGCGTTGTCTTCAACGCATCTAGAACCACTCATTCTGGAAACTCATTGAATGACGCTCTACACTCAGGCCCTATACTCCAAAACGACTTAATGCTCGTCTTACTGAAATGGCGATTTTTTAAGTACGTATTTAACGGCGACATAGAAAACATGTACCGCCAGATTCTCGTTCACGAAGAGGATCAAGATTTTCAAAGAATTCTCTTCCGAAGATCCCCACAGCAGCCAATGCATGACTTTAAATTAAAGACAGTGACGTTTGGCGTCAATTGTGCCCCGTATCTCGCGATACGTACTCTACATCAACTCGCAGAAGACACAAAACCCACCCACCCACTCGCCTATGATATATTGCTACACGAAACCTACGTAGACGATATACTTTCGGGCGAACACAGTATACAGTCCGCTCACGACTCTCTACACCAGGTTATCGAAGCTTTGAAATCAGCTGGCTTTCCACTCAAGAAAATAACCTCAAATCACCCAGAATTATTAGAATCCATCCCAGAATCTGATCTCCTAGATGCAGATTTTCTCAAATTTCACGATGCCAGCTCAACAAAGACCCTCGGCATAAAATGGAATGCCATAAACGACTCTTTCTCATACTCTTACGACCATATACCCGCAGAAAACTCGAACACAAAGAGGCAAATTTTATCGGCGGTTGCGAAATTGTTTGACCCGGCAGGGTGGCTATCGCCAATAATGATACTAGCCAAGACTCTCCTCCAGCAACTCTGGTTAGAAGGAACTGACTGGGATGAACAAGTCAAACCCAGCGCTTTCCACAAATGGAACACATTTCGCGAAAGTCTCTCCGCGATAAATGGAATAAAAATTCCTAGATGGGTAAACTTCTCCCCTGATAAACCCTTTCAGATACACGGCTTCTCAGATGCCTCAGAAAAAGCATTCTGCGCATGTGTGTACCTACGAGTACAGAATAGTGAAAGCACGTTTTCCACTCATCTATTAGTGGCAAAGAGCAAAGTCGCTCCTTTGCAAACAGTTAGTCTCCCCCGTCTGGAACTTTGCGGAGCGGTGCTCCTCACAAAACTAATTAAACACATACACTCTCACTTAAATCTGACCCCTCACGAACTTTACCTCTGGTCAGACTCTGCAATCGTGCTAGCATGGCTGGAAAAACCCCCGCACACATGGAAGACCTATGTAGCAAATAGGACTTCGCAAATTTTGGACAATGTTGGTAACGCCACTTGGCGACATGTGCCTGGGGCAGAAAATCCCTCAGATCTTGGCACCCGTGGATGTACACCAAAGGATCTAGCCGATTGCCCCTTATGGTGGAACGGCCCGGAATGGTTGTCGAAAGCTTCGACGTCCTGGCCCAAACCTGTGACCCAAACCATAACTCCGCCCGAACAAAAGCGTACCCAAGTACTCCATGCCACTGAAATGCCAGACTTACTCGATAGGTTTTCGTCGTACCCAAAAGCAGTTCGAGTAGTGGCGTATATGCACCGGTTTATAGATAGAGTGAAAAAACGCAATGTCTCAAAACCGGTAGCCCTTACCCAAGAGGAAGTGCATCAGGCAAAGATGCGTCTGATCCTGTTGACTCAGCTCAGATTTTACCCAGCTGAAATTAAGGACCTTCAATCTGGCAAACCCATTAGTAGGAAAAGCCCCCTCTTGTCTTTGAACCCTATGCTCGACAATGGAAGGCTCGCCTATGCAACTCTCACATATAACGAGCGCTGCCCTATTATTATTCCCGATAGCTCCCGATTATGCTCCTTACTCCTTGATTTTATCCATTCTGAATTTTTGCATGCAGAAAAGCAGCTAATGACCCGGATGATACAACAAGAGTATTATATCCCGAGACTCAAGCAAAAGGTGAAAAAGTGCATCTTCCATTGCAAAGCCTGCACTATCTATAAGCAACAGGCGAAATCTCAAATAATGGCCGCACTACCCCCTGAGAGGTCCACCTTCTCCCTACCCTTTCATACTACCGGTGTGGACTTTGCTGGCCCGTTTTTAGTCAAAACATCCATGCTCCGAAAAGCCTCGTATGCAAAGGCCTATGTCTGCGTATTTGTTTGTTTTTCGACAAAAGCAGTACACCTCGAACTCTGCTCAGATTTGACGACAGCTGCGTTCAAAGCAGCATTCTCTCGTTTTGTCAGTCGTCGTGGACTACCACATAAAGTTATGTCAGATAATGGCAAGACCTTCGTCGGCGCCAGCCGCACAATTCAGAAGGAGCTCACGGCTTTACTCAAAGAAGCCGCACCCGACATAGCGGAGAAATACTCTACCCACGGACTGTCCTGGCAATTCATCCCCCCCTATGCTCCGCACATGGGTGGATTGTGGGAGGCAGCTGTGAAGAGTTTTAAAACCCATTTTCTCAAGGTTGCGGGAAGCCATAAATTCACATTCGAAAAATTCACGACTCTACTCGCGCGGATCGAAGCAGTTCTCAACTCGCGACCACTTTCTCCAATGTCAGACGATCCAAACGATATACTCGCTCTTACCCCTGGTCATTTTCTCCGCGGCGCTCCACTACTCTCACTGCCAGAAGCCAACTCTGAAAATCTGCCAATCATCCACAAATGGCAGAAACTGCAAGTGCTACACCATCAGTTTAGTATGCGTTGGAAAAACGAATACCTCAAAGAACTTCATAAGCGTACTAAGTGGAAAACCCAGCAGACAAACATCAGGGAGGGAGATCTGGTCGTCGTAAAAGATGACCTTCTACCTCCGAATGACTGGCGACTCGGACGCGTCATTCGACTCCATCCTGGCTCGGACAAAAATGTTCGAGTTGTAGATGTCCGAACTCAAGGCGGAGTTTATACACGACCCATCTCAAAATTATGTGCATTGCCCCCCGCAAAATAGGATTTCGACTCTCAGCTAACACCACAAATATTTCCCTTCTTTTCTTCTCGTTACAGCCGCTGCGGAGACTACAGCACCTGTCGGTTGTGCTGCGAACGGCACTCTCTGCGGTACTGTCCCGCATTTATGGCCATGACGCCAGAGCAGCGGTACGAGTCAGTGCGGGCTCACAAGTACTGCATTAATTGCTTGGCAACCTCACACGCCACGGCGGCATGCAACTCGCGGGACAGTTGCCACCGATGCGGCTTGGCACACCACACACTAATTCATCGGCAGCAACACCACGATATCGGGAAAGTCACGAAAAAGAGGCAACGACGACAGGCATCGAAACCCGAAAAACAATCCACTCAGCGGAAAGTAGTCATCACCAAACCGAAGGAGAGACGGCAGAAACCCGAAAACAACCAGCGGCGCTTACGGAACCTCTTTTCCAAGGCGGTGAACACCTTGGCAGAGATGCAGGAGTTACTGCTACCGCCATCGGAGCAGGCCGGCCGCCATGTTGGAGACATGAGCTCCAATCTTATTGAATTTTAAAAAGAAAACCTAAACCAATACATACATATGCACATACAGAATGAATTTACAAAATGAATTATATATATATACATTTTAAAATACTTACCTTACTATCTTATTATACTTACCTTTGTTGTCAAATACTCACCTTTGTCTAAAATACCTAAATTTACTTAAATACCTACCTTTAATTGAATACTGACTTACCTTTGTTATACTTACCAAACACCCTGTAAAGAAACCTTGCACTTACCGTTTGTTAAATTAAGTTGTTCTTACCGTTTGCCAATATTCTACATTTTTGTACATATATGCATACATACCTACACATTCCAGTCTCCTTGCTGCGCAAGAGATCAATGTAAGATATTAACTTTAGTTCGATTACACCCGTCGCGCTAATACCACCGTTTGTGCGATCAAAAATACGTGAATAAAGTGTTTGTACCGATATAGTGAAAACAAGAGTGCGTTTTATTTAGTGGAAGTGACCCATACTCCCTCCAGATTTATACAGTGACCCGACCAAAAAATATACACGTGTAAAGAGAATTGTGAGAAAATAAACGTAGGAGAGCGGATAAGCAGCAACGTGCAATTATATGTATGTTTTAGAGCATTTTCTGAGGTTTTTTTATTTTACCTAATGGAACGTAAAGTGCCTTTTTCTCCGGAATGTTTATCAATAGACAAAAGTTGGAAGCCAACTAAAGTGCATCTAAAATAAAACGAAGTCTGTTATAGAAACCACATAGTAAAACTTTCAAAGTTAACACAATGTTTTGAAGGCAATTTTTTAAGCTTTGATAAACTTTCCTGAACTTTTTGCAAACTCTGAAAATTTTATTTATGTGGTTTCTATAAAAGATTTTGCTTTATTTTAAATGAAAATTATTAAAAACACAAATTAATATATTTTACGAGTAAACTACTTCCAATTTTGTTTCTATTATTCCTGCCACTACTGTATGTATATTCTATATATCATTTTAATGAATCGAATATAGTTTTTGATTGAATGAAGTGATAAGTTCCAAATGAAAAATGTATACGCTTAGTTGTACCTATATATTTAGTTATACAAATATTTTTACATAAAACTTGTTTTCAATAAAGAACTAATTGAATTTCATACATTTTTAATATTACATAAATAATACTGTATAAAACAATAAAAAGAAAATTTTCTTCTGATTAATTAAATAAAGATATGTGTCTTAAACCCTATAAAAATCTTAACAAAAGAGTAAAAAACGGACAAAATGTGCCTAAAAAGAGTCGAAAAAGGCCCCGAAAAAGCTTCAGAAAAGCGTCAATAAAAGGCTCCAAAAAAGAGTCCAAAAAGGCTCCAAAAACCATCAGAATGGAGGAAAAAAGGTGCATAAAAAGAGCCGAAAAGGGCTCCAAAAAAGCTTCAGAAAAGCGTCAATAAAAGGCTCCAAAAAGAGTCCAAAAAGGCTCCGAAGCTCATTAAAAAAGAACCAGAAAACGCTCCAAATTCATCGGATTCGGACTCATTTCGGACTCATTTTTATGACTCCTTTTGGGGGTGCCCGCGTGGAACCATTTTTGCTGCATTTGGGCTGCGAAAGGAGCTCATTTCGGAAGGTAAAGCTCCGAGAAATGTGCGTTTTATGGCTCCGAAGGGAGTCTTTTTTCGCACTTTTGGTTAGCTGGGATGTTGTCAACGGCTGGCTCACTGTTTCACTGTGATTAAATCCAAATCATTTTCTATGCTCGGCTTCATAAGAAGAAACTGAATAGAGTTCAGAGACCCCTTCACTCTTAAATCGCTTTACTTATGTCTGGTGAGAAGTCACCTTGAGTATTGTTCATTAATATGGATCCCACACTATGAAGTACACTCATATAAAATAGAGAAAGTCCAAAAAAATTGTATCAAGATCGCTCTAAGAAAGTAACCGTGGCAGGGTGAACTTCATTCTTATATCAGCAGCCGAAAACTTCTGAGCTTGCAGTCTCTGCATGAAAGAAGAATTTATTTCTCAATAATTTATAGTGTCGTTTTTTATTTATAGTTAGTTTTCACGACCCGAAGTAAAATTTTACTGGTAGACACAGTGCACCCTACTAATTACGCCACGAATGAGCTCATTGCTAGAGGCTTTAGACTGTGTAACACCCATGCAAGCGCTATCGACTTCAATCGAAGTATAAAAATGTTTATATTTAATTTTTATACCTAGTAGTGCTACGCACACAAGGTATATTAACTTTAGTCGCCTACCGGCAGTACGTAACGGCATAAACGGATCGAGATAGATCTTTATTTAATTTTTAAAGTTTCCGTAAACTAAATATTCCAAAAAAAAAAACATTTTCGAAAATGGAAGTGGCCCACGCCTTTTATAGTGGATTATTCCACAAAACTTTGTATGCCATAACTCCGCCAAAAAATGATTTGCCGAAACGAAATTTGGGAATAATGTTCAATATATAAAGGTTACTGTTTGCTGTAAAAATGGGCGAAATCGGTGAATGTCCCCGCCCAGTTTTTTAACATAGTTCTAAAATTTTTTTTTGTAAAATTTAAAAAGCCATATTTCTAAAACTAAGCAAGTTATCAAGTCAATCAGATTTTGCACACATAATAAGCTTTTTAAGAAAAACTCGACCGCAACAAAATTTTGTTAATTTTGAAGACGTAGTCGTGGCGCCGCCCACTTTTCAGCACAAAATTTCTGCTATTTTCAAAGGCAATCGCTTATAATTCAATCTTGATATTTTAGTGAAAATTGGTCAGCTGCTTCTCAGTAGTATGTCTTACCTGCCAAAAATTAGCCAAATCGGAAAACACACAAGCAAAATATTTGGGCACCTAGTTAATAGCCCAATGCAATACCGAAGTTATATATCTTTTTTGATTTTCATACCTTTCAATAACATTAGATGCATGTAAGTATGAGAAGAAGAAGAGAAAAGTTCACTAAAATGATCAGCACGATGAGCGGAGTCTATTTAGCCATGTCCGTCTCTCCGTCCGTCTGTCTATTTGAACGCAAACTAGACTCTCAGTTTTACAAAAGAATGCTGAAATTCGGTGTTTGCTTTCGCCATTTTATAATATACTAGCAAACCCGGTAGACGTTGTTTTGACGTTTTGATACATAGGACACATCTATATATAAAATGTCACTAACTTCAATCAAATAAACTCCTAGCTATACCGAACTGCAGCTTTATATAACCGGGGGGCTTTTCCAAAAGCTATATACAGACTGTCGTGCCCAGCTAACTCCTGAACCTATCGTGAAAGTTCAAGAGCAAAAGCAAAACATAAAATATGTGGGCGTGGTACCGCCCACTTTTCCAAAGTTATGTAGATATTAACTAACTGACACATATATCCAAATATCATTAATTTGGACCAAAAAAGTTCGGAGTTATGACGAATTGAAACTTTATATAGCCTGGGGGCTTGGCTCCGCCCACTTTTCCAAAACTTTATACTGTCTATACCGTACCCAGTGAACTCAAGTATATAATGTGAAAATCTCATAAAGATCGATTGAGTACTTTGGCGCCTATAAAAGACACACATTTGTATACCTAGTAGTGGTACTCACACAAGGTATATTAACTTTCGTCGCTTAACGGCAGTACGTAACGGCATAAACGGATCGAGATAGATATTGACTTATATATATCAAAATGTTCAGGACGAAAAGAGCAATTGGTTAAGCTATGTCCGTCCGTCCTTCTGTGAACACGTTAACTTAAGTAAATTTGGAGATATCTTAATAAAATTTGTTACAGTACATAATACACCTATAAGGATAAAATTTGGTGCATACATTAAGATTGAGGTATAAAATAAATTTTTCAAGGAATTTTTGATTGAGTCAAATTTAGAAATAATATTAATCATAAATCAAAAACCGTTCAAGGTATCAAAACGAAATTCAGCACGCAGATTTCCAGGTATGCAAGGAATGTTCCAGAAAAAATGGGGGGGGGTCGGTTAAGGTCCACGCCCACTTTTATATGAAAGATTTTGAAGAGGATCGTAGATATATTAAACAGGCAATAGCTTTTAAAGTTTCCGTAAACAAAGAAATCCAAAACCTTAAAATTTTCGAAAATGGGAGTGGCCCCACCCCTTTTATAGTAGACTAATCCACAAAACTTTTTATGCCATAACTCCGCCAAAAATTGATTTGCCGAAACGAAATTTTAGGATAATGTTCTATATATAAAGGTAACTGTTTGCTTTAAAAATGGGCGAAATCGGTTAGTGCCCAGTTTTTTAACACAGTTCTGAAATTTTTTTTGTAAAATTTAAAAAGGATATTTCTACAACCAAGCAAGTTATATCAATCAGATTTTGCACAAATAATAAGCTTTTTAAGAAAAACTCGACCGCAACAAAATTTTGTAAATTTTGAAGAAGTAGGCGTAGCGCCGCCCACTTATCAGCATAAAATTTGTGCTCTTTTCAAAGGCAATCGCTTATAATTCAATCTTGATATTTCAATGAAAGTTGGTCAGCTGCTTCTCAGTAGTATGAATTATACTCCTGCCAAAATTTAGCTAAATCGGGAGACACACAAGCAAAATATTCGGGCACGTAGTTAATAGCCCACTGCAATAGCGAAGTTATATATCTTTTTTGATTTTCATACCTTTCATAAACATTAAATGTATGTAAGTAAAAGAACAAGAAGAGAAAAGTTCACTAAAATTATCAGCACAATGAGCGTAGTCGATTTAGCCATGCCCGTCTCTCCGTCCGTCTGTCTATTTGAACGCAAATACGAACTGAAAGTATTAAAATAGACCTGCGTAAATTGAGATGACAAATAGATCACTACTAGGTATATAATGTTCGGTTCCACCCGAACTTAGACTTCCTTACTTGTTTATATCTATTTTTGTTACACACAGAAGGTATACTACTTCATTGGGCATAAACGAATCGAGATATATATTTATTAATGTATATCAAAACGTTCAGGATGAAAAGTAAAATATTCGGGCAAGTAGTTAATACCCCACTGCAAAAGTGAACTCGGATGTCTTTTTTGATTTCCATACCTTTCATGAACATGTAATGTTTGTACGTATGAGAAAAAAAAGAGGTAGTCCTATCAAAAAGTATACTGAAATGATCAGGAGGATGAGCTGAGTCGATGTAGTCATGTCCGTCTCTCGATACATCTATCTGTTTGTCCGTCTGTGTATTTGAACGCAAATACGAACTGAAAGTATTAAAATAGACCTGCGTAAATTGGGGTGCCATAACAGATCACTACTAGATATATAATGTTCGGTTCCACCCGAACTTAGACTTCCTTACTTGTTGTTTATTCTGTTTATGGCTTTCATTTTATTATTTTGAATTCTACTTTTTATTTTATCAAAATGTAAATTCAAATTAGTTATAAAATCTATTGGTTTGAATTTAGTTGAACTATGTATAGTGTTATTATAAAAATTTATTGCTTTAAGTACCAACTCTTCTGAATCATTAATGGCATCATTATTTTTCAAAATTCTTATATGCTCAAGAAGTGTCGAATGCATTCTTTTTATATCTGAATTCCCAGTGTGAGAATTTGGTGTAGTATAATAAGGTTCTATATTGTTTTCGTGACAACAAAATTTAATTAGTGCATTATTAAATTCGTTATCCATAATCAATTTATCTGGCTTTCCTAAAAATGCAATTCGTTCCTCAAGTTTTATTTTAACTGTTACCATATTTTTATCACTTAGTTTATGAGCAGTACCTGATTTTGTTAATTTATCGATCGTTGTTAAAAAAAAAATTTCTGAATATGGAAAATATCTAAATGAATCACTGCGTTTTGTCTATCAGAAGTAAAAGTATGTTTAAACTGTTTATTTTTTTTTCGATCATTTTTGTTTTCTATACAAACCCTGCAACTGTTACAATATCTATTTACATATTTAAATAATTTCGGATTAAAATATAAACCTTTTAACTCCTCGAAATTCTCTAATATACCTCTATGATTTCTTTTTAAATGAATATCATTAATAACATTCAGTAACAAATCCTCTGATTCAATATTCTTTATAAATTTCAAATTATTATCGTTAGAAAAGAGTTCAATTAACTTTTGTTGTAATATGTTATACATACTATCTTCAAGTTCTCAATATATTCCGGCCTTCCCTTTCTTTATTTCTTTTCGAAATAAATTATTTAAATAGCGTTCATTGGTTAAATCCGTTTCTGCGATATATGTATATTATTTTATATTTATTGAAAAGTAAATCGATTTCTCTACTTTTGGTTTTGTATAATCTAATTTTAGTTCGATATTTATTAACAATTCCGTCTATTATAGGAAAAAATTCGTTTAAATCTTCTTGAGCACCATGTATACTACCTACTGAATTTTGATTTAATTAAACTCTACTTAAAAAATCAACTACAGTATTCTCTTTTCCTTTAAGATATTCTATATCAAACTGAAATTCATTCAATAAAATATTCCATTTAATAATACGAGAATTTCGATCCTTTAATGAAAATAGCCATTTTAATGGTTGATGATCCGTTTGTACCAGAAATTATCTACCGTAAAAATAACAACGATAATATTTTATTGCCCAATCTATAGCTAACAATTCTTTTTCTAAAGTCGAGTAGTTCTTCTCATGTCCATTTAATGTCCTACTTGCGTAACTCACTGGTTTGCCTTCTTGATTTAAAACAGCTCCGATTGCCAAATTACTCGCATTGGTAGTCAAAACAAATTTTTATTAAAATTAGGGTAACACAGTAAGGGCGGATTAATTAAAATTGTTTTTAATTTTTCAAAAGCCCTAATATATGACTCATCATTAATATTTATTCTTTTTTAAATATTTAATTATTGGACTTGCTATAACGGAATAATTTTTCATAAATTTCCTATAGTATCCAGTTAACTCAAGAAATGATTTTATTTCTTTCAAAGCTGTTGGTAACTGTAAATTTTGTATTATATAAACTTTTTCTGGATTTGGCTTAATGCCATCTTTTGTTACTATATGTCCAAGAAAACTAGTTTCTTTCAATAAAAATTTACACTTTTTAATTTGAACCTTAAGATTGAACTCATTAAGTTTTGAAAAAATTGTTTGTAAACTTTCAATATGTTCGGTTAATGAAGTCGAAAATACAAGTATATCATCCATCTAAAGACACAAATTTTATTAATAAAATTAGATAGAACGTAATTTAACATACGTTGAAAAGTTGGCGGTGTGCTTTTCATACCAAAAGGCATAAACTCAAAATGTTCTCTTGAAGTCGAAAATGCTGTTTTTTCTATATCACTTTATTCCATAAAAATCTGAAGGAAGCCTTTGGCAAGGTCTAATGAAGAAAAATATTGGGCCTAACCTAATTTGTCAAATAAGGATTCAATATTTGGAAACGGGAATTTGTCATCCACTGTAATCTCATTAATTTCCTAAAATCAGTAACTAATCGCCACCTTTGCTGATTTGAGCTATCAGTCTTCTTTTTGATTATCCATAAAGGAGAATTATATGGTGATTTGCTATTTCTTATAATATTATTCGTTCGTGCCGAGTCGTTGAAAGGCTTTGGTTTGTTCATCGTCAAGATCTAAAACTGCTCAGCTACAGAGAAAACCTCATCAGCTAATTATAGTAGATATAAGATAGATTATACATTAAGAAATAATTAGTTAACAGAATAAAACTATTTTTAGAAGTTAATATAGAAGTAAAAGAATAAGAAACAATTAGTAGCTATATATTTGGGATAGAAAGAATTGATTTTTTTATGCTGAAAAGCGAGTCTGAAATACCAAATCTACCAGAAAGAGAGTTATAATCTTGACACAAACAGCGAAAAGGCTCATTTAACTGAAAATTGGTTCGGCACTGTTTTAAGACTAGAGGTTTAAAATGCCTTGAAGGACGAGACGGTACATTGTAGTGCACTTCACTCAGAAGAAATGGCCTGGAGAGTGAACCATTTAGCAATTTAATCATAAAAACAATTTCAAGCATTTTCCTCCGACTAGAAAGTGTGTGCAGATTAATGAGTTTTAAAGGATTAGTATAGGGTGGCAGATTATACAAGGGATCCCAATGAAAATCTCTTAAGGCAAATAGTAAAAATTGTTTTTGAATTGATTCTAGCCGATCTACATGAACCTGGTTACGCGGGTTCCAAATTATAGAACCGTATTCAAGCATCGGTCTGACTAATGTAGTGAAGAGGGCTTTAGTTACATAAGTGTCGCTAAACTCTTTAGACCATCGTTTAACGAATGCTAGGACACCTCTAGCCTTATTGACTGTTGTGTTAGTTAATATGGCGGTTGAAACTGAGTTTATAGTCCATAGGTCAACCAAATCACACACTTGCTCAAGACTATAATTTTTAATTGTATAAGAAGCCGGCTGAGAAATTCCACGCGAAAACCCCATGTATTTACATTTTTTAAGGTTAAGTGGCTGTTAGCCGTCGTCCTCGATTGCAAATTCAACCAAAAAACATCTACCGGCTAGTACCGCAAATGACATATATTCTATTGGTTTGGTTTATTTCTTAAGATTGACATCAGTTACAAAACGCCCAATTATAACAATAAGCAAGTAAATACTTACCGCAGTGTGATCCTTCTCCCTTGGTTGACGACAGCTAACAAATAAGTTGTGCTCTGCCGTAAATAATAGAAACCTATCATTCTTATGCGCAACCGTTTTGTCAAATCTCATACGAATATGCACATAAGTAACAAGCGAGAATGGCGTATTGCGGTTAGAACTGCAATAATTAGGCGACAACAACAAGTAAGATATAAGCATATAACCTAAAGTGCATATACATAAAGTTAACATCATAATTGTGTAGGTACAAATGGCATGATATAGAGATAAACTACTGAGTGATCGTTACCCCGATGTAAGGGCGGGCTGTGACAGTGGCATATAATTTAAATCGCACCAAGTAACTAGTGTATCTGGATCTGATTGCAGCTTATTTTTATCTTCAAATGACGCGAATGACATGAAAAGCTTTACGTCGTCAGCATAAATTAACATTTTTGAAAATTTGATTATTGTAGAAATATCATTTATAAACAACAAGAACAGAATCGGGCCAAGATGGTTTCCTTGAGGAACTCCTGAAGAGATATGAATACTCTTTGTGTCCTGGCACTAAGGTAATAAGAGATCCAACGACTGAGACCCGGCTTGAAGACCAACTCATCGAGTTTATGAATAAGTAATGAGTGACACACTTTGGCAAAAGCTTTGCTGAAATCCGTATAAATAACGTCGGTGTGCAGAATTTTTCTAAAGCCATTTGAGACATGACTAGTAAACTCAAGTAAATTCGTAACTGTGGACTTTCCCTTACTGAACCCGTGTTGGCAGTCAGCTATCAAAGTAGAGATCGGACCCGTAACTTGATTTGTAACAATAGCTTCAAACAATTTTGGGATGGCAGAAAGCTTTTCTATGTCACGATAGTTCTCTATAGAAGACCTACAGCGGTAAAAGAAACAATTCTTTCCACGCAATTGGAAAAACACCACACTTTAGTGATAGATTGAACAGATTGGTAAGGGGTTGGTAAATATGGTTCGCACACTTTTTCAAGAAACATGTAGGAATCCTATCAGGACCATATTTAAAAGATTCTTTTAAGGTTTTAAGGTAAATTAGAACATCTTTGGCGCATATAATTAGTGAACTAATTAAATTTGGCCGCGGCCGCCGTGGTGTGAAGGTAGTGTTGCCGGCCTACCACACCGAAGGTCCATGGTTCGAGCCCTGGTACAGGTAACATCAAAAGTGATTTGAAAAAAGTTTTTCAAAACGGGGTCGCCCCTCGGCAGTGGTTTGGCAAACTCTCCGAGTGTATTTCTGCCATGACAGGCTTCTCAGCAAAAAATTCGTCTCCTTTGTAGATGCCGTTCGGAGTCGGCAAAAAACTGTAGGTCCCACCAATTTGTAGGGAAAATTCAAATCGGCACACCACAAATTGGAAGAGAAGCTTGGCGCAAAAATCTCTTAGGAGGTTTATGATGATATACCTGTTGTATATCGCGCCATAGAGAGAAATTTGTCCCGTGTAGCTTATAGGGATAGTTTTGAAAGTTTGAATTGGTGACGGCAGAATAGTTAGAAGTGAAAAATTGAGCAAAGAAATTTGCGATATCTTGATTATCGCTAGATATAATGTCTTGATATTTCATGGCTGAGGGAAACCCTGATACTCTACGTTTAGAATTTACGAAACCATAAAATGACTTTGGATTGAGAATAATGTCTCTTTTTGTTTTAGAGATATAAGCTTTATAGCACTTTTTATTTAAATCCATGTACTTCTGACGTAGAATGGAATACAGTAAGTAATGTTGGTTTAATCCTGATTTCTTATATAAATTAAATGATCGCGGTTTCCTATTTTTTCAGAGCCTTAAGCTCTTTAGTAAACCAAGCTTGCGTAGGATGATCATAAGTTACTTTACGTTTAGGAATAAACTTCTCAAATAGGCAGTAAATAGTTTGATTGAAATGTGAGACGTTTCGATCGATATCACTACCAAATTCAGGCCAAGTTAATTTAGACAGTTTTTCATTTAATTTTTTGTAGTTTGCTTTGGAAAAGTTAAAATCAGAGCTACTACATGAGTAGCATTGAGTACCTTGGCCATTACTTATGGTTTCGTAGACTATTTTCATAGAAGGCTGGTAAAGGTCTCTGGTAAAACCAACTGATCAAAACGATTTACAGAAAATTGGTTTATATCAACAACATACACTAAATCTAAGACTTTCCTAAACTTGTTAGCGGTAACATTTATTTGGTTAAGGCAAATATCGGAAATTTCATCTATAAGGTCATTGTACCCCAGTTTGGACGGATTTGGAATAATGTTACCATCAGATATGTTCCACGATATATGAGGTAAGTTAAAATCACCCAAAACAATAATTGAATCTGAAGCTTTAGTCATAAGGTTAACAGTTTTGAGCAGAGAGACATGTTGCATGTAGACTGAAAAATCTAATGCTGGAGGGATGCAGCAAACATATAAGTACATAGAGACGTTCTCTAGCGGAATGCGGATGCATTTGAGCGTAATGAAATCGATGTTAACCTCTTCTGAAGGGATGGAGGAATGACGGCAAGTAGAACACCACCTGCGACTCTGTTCAAGCGATCATTTCTATATACTTGATATTCTTTTTCGGTAAAAGCTATTACGTTGTATTTACAATGAAAATATTTCAAAAAGAGATCAGTTTATTTGGTATTTAAACCTCTGACATTTTGATAAAAGATATTTTCACAGATTTAGTGCTCAGTTTTTTGACTCAACGTTATTACGAGAAATTTTCGCTACATTTTGAACATTTCTATTTGGTCTGTATTCAAACTCCCGCACAAGAGCCCCGGGAGGCCAAAAAGAGCTGTCCAAAAGAGTATCGAAATCTTTCCCAGATACATCAATCTTAAACTAAGACATACTTCTTTGATATGTGAAATTAAATGTTCTAACAGTTACGATTGGTTCAGACTTCATTGCAATAGTTGGAGGTTCCGGGTCTTTCCTAGTGGATATTTTTAAAGGGGCGTTCTTGGACGTTGCTCGGACAACCGTACTAGGAATTGGAGAAGCCAAATCGATAAGTTCAAGGGCTTGAGGCAAGTTCGGCATTGTTGAGGTAGTAGGGCGATCATCCGTACGTCTGCGCTTGTTTTCGCGATTATCAGGGCATTCCAAATGAGGCGAATTATTTAATTTTTCCAAGGTTTATAATCTTGTGTTTAACACATTTTGTAGTTGTCAAATTTTTTACCCTCAATATAAAACATCTTTTATTTTTATGCAAAAAAGTTTCAAATAATTTACCTTTTTCTCAATTCAAATCTTTGGGTACCAAATCTTTGATTGCATTTATTTCTGATTTTTCTATTACTATTTACAGTTAATTTATTGTTTTGAAAGTCTAAAATAGCATCAATTGGATTTAAAACATTAACTCTTTATAATTCAGTCAACATTTTTATTAATAAAATGTGATAATTTTACAGACATAGTCTTCCTACCAGCATTGAATTCTGTAGGTACATTAACTACAACTTCCTCTGTTATTAATTTATCACCAACCAAAGTATTTGATAATATTGGCTTTAAAAGATATTGTTTTGCACCCATATTAAAAAAAATATATTACTACCCAACGTAGTAGCAGCTCCACTATCGATTAAACATTTAGTTTTAATATTATTGATTGTTAGTAATACTATTTGTAATGTTGATCCTGAGGCTGCAAATGAAAATTTTCAGTAAAATTTACAACACCTACCTCCATTGGCTCTTGATAATCAAAATTTCTTTGATTGTGATTAAAATTTTGAACATTTCCTGAATTATAATTTTGAGTTTTTCGATATCCACCATATTGGTGATAATTATTATTTCTGTTACTCAGTTTATATCGTGATCTCATAGCGAACAGTCGTGCATAGTCGCGCTATTCAACTTTAAACAAATTTTTGAAAACACGTGTTACCATTTCTACACATTTTGTTCATAAACCCAATTAGACTGTGACCAGTACTTAAGTGCCACAAAACCATGACCTCCTCCTCTGGAGGCAATTATTTTGCCATATTAGATCCTGATGGACCTAATACAGCACCAAAAAAGAGAAAGAATCAAACCTCCAAACTTAATTTTTCTAATAAAACCGATTATCCACCACTCTCCACAATCATCAAGCCAATTAAAACAAGCTGTCCAAAGTTCGTATTAATAAAAAACAAAAACGCAAAAACGCCCATAAATACATTGAATATTTTCCTCATATCGAAAGCGCTAGAAGGCATCAGTTCTCAACAACCAAAAAAAATTACATTTACTCGCGAAGGTGATCTTCTGATTCTAACACAAAACGAAGAACAAGCAGACCGGTTTCTACGGGCCACATAACGTGCTAATACTTGTGAAATAAACTCAACACTACACTCAACACAATTAAAGGTGTAGTATTCGCACCACCATTGAAAGAGTTGAACGAGAAAGAAATTGAAGATGGGCTAAAAGACCAATAAGTAGTAGCTCGCAAAAAAATCACCAAACTCACAGAAGGCAAAATTATCAACTCCCCCCTGCATATTATCTCCTTCAACTCTTTCAAACTTCCAAAGGATTTGAAGGTTGGCTTCTTAAACGTTAAAGTAGATCCCTACATTCCGACACCACTGCAGTGCAAAAACTGCTACAGATTAGGCCACACAAAGAAGTATTGCCGCACAGATGCAAAATGTGACGTTTGCACCCTCAGCATACACGATCTTACACCATGCGAAAAAGTTCAGTGCATTAACTGAAACGTTGTCGCTCAAGTAACAGAAACTGCCGTACATCATTGTTTACCTATACTGAATATAAATAAAAATATTCAAACCCCATTTGCCGAATAAAGAACTATTCCAATAAATGACAACTATTCGAAAAGTAAGTATTCGAATAAACAAATGTAACTAACCTGCAAAAAACGGAAATACTCCTGTACGCGATCCAAAGAATACTCCTTAAGGAGTATCAGAGTACTCCAATAATTATCTTAATTAATATAAAAAAGGTGGTCCAATTTACATGGGGATGCCCGGTGATTGGAACACCTAATCCATCTCGGAGTACCCTTTACTTTGCTTCTAAATAGTCTATAGAGTACCTACAGGAAAGTACTTTCAAAATGCTGCCAAAAGATTACTCCATGGAGTATTCTATTTAGTATTTTATAATACAATTATTTATATTTAAAATTGTTCGTTTTTTTATTTTTTAAATTTGAAAATTGAATAATAAAATGTTTAACATTTGTTGATATACAAACAAAAGTATCATAGAAATTTAATTATTTAAACAAAATATAAAAGTAATTTAAAAACAAGTATATACAAGGTGGCGCAAAAGTAAGCTTCCGATGTTCAGCATATCGGTTGTGGCACGTGCAGTGTGTGCTGTTGCACCGTCTTGTTGGAACCACATGTTTTCCAATCCCAATTCATCAAGTTGCGGCAAAAAGAACTCGTTGATCATTGCTCTGTAGCGCTCACCATTCACAGTAACCGTTTGGCCCCGACCGATTATTGGTCAAATAAATAGTCAGCAATATTCCGCGTTCTGGAGCAGTGTAGCGTAACATTGTTTATTAACGTGTATTTCGCATGTGTTTACTACACAAATGTCAAAACAGAACTGACTTTAGGGGCCAATCGCAAAATTTATAGCATTTTCTGATAGGAGGATTACTTTTGCGCAGTAACCGTTTTTCACCGACCGAAATAAATAGTCAGCAATATTCCGCGTTCTGGAGCAGTGTAGCGTAACATTGTTTATTAACGTGTATTTCGCATGTGTTTACTACAAAATTGTCAAAACAGAACTGACTTTAGGGGCCAATCGCAAAATTTATAGCATTTTCTGATAGGAGGATTACTTTTGCGCCACCTTGTATCTCGAAAATTTCCCATATTTGCCCCTTGTAAAAATTTCAATAACTTTCGTTATGTGAATCTTTCAAAATGAGGCTTTTATTTTTATACTACTGTAGTGTGGGTAAAAGTAACACTGTAGCTGTGCCAACAAAAAAACATGCTACCGAAAAAAAATTACGCAGCAAAGTACCTCGACATTTCTGCCTCTAACTTCAAAACTACAGAGAGCACATCAAATTCAAAACCACCGAAAGTTTTGCTGTATAATAGGCTATAATCGCGTATAACCAAAATTTTAATACTCTGTTGCCTCAAAAACTTATAAGCACAAATTCACATATATTGAAAAAGGCCAAAAATAGAGTATCGCTACTTTCATTGATTATAACTTTAAATATTGGAGGAGCACATTAACCCCGCTTACATTTTTAGAATTTCCGTCTCAAAAACTACACCCAGTTAAAATTTGAAAGCGATACATTGATGCCTCAATATTTTATAGAACAAATACCAAAAAAAAAAAAACGAGTATCACTTGAAAAAACGGAAATATCGACGCTTTTCACTCTTCAAAGTTCTGAAAAAACTTTTTGTCTACATTTTTTCCATACATATCTTCAGAGGTAATATTGAAAATGGCAAACTAAATATCCATACGCTTTTTACCGGCTTTAATTCATTAACCCATGTGTAGCATCCGAGTATCCAAAAATGTAACACTACGGCGGATTTGCCCATATCTTTACTATAATAAAACTATATAAAACTCTTGTTTGTATATTGAATATTTATTTGAAAAAAATGACTGTAGTTGGCTTAGGGAATATTGTGGAGCTCATCTGAACCACTTTTAGAATTGTTGTCTGTCGGTTTGACTGTTTGAACTCAATGATCTCGGAAACTAGGGAATGGATGTTATCTCAAGAATGGTTAGATGACATGAACGGAACAATCCAGCAACAGCCGGCAGAGGCAGGCGAAATTCAACAAACGACCATGGAAGCGAAACTTACTATGATGCTGCAGCAGATGCAAGAGCTACAGGATGAGCCAAGGCAAAGTCGGCAACATTAAGGGGAAAGTAAGAGAAGTGGTTGAATGCCTACTTATACACAGCAGCAACGTGTCGCATCTAGTTTTTCAGCGATTTTGCGAATTTGAGTGGAAGGCAGTGGATAATGGTACTCGGCTTCGTGGAATGAAAGATCAGTGTCGGGGACTTTCGACAAAATTCGCACAAAACCATAAAATTCAAAAAGGAGCTAAACTTAGTACGAAGTTTGCAAATAGTAACTATATGTTGCTCCAATTTTAACTCAGCATACAATTTTTATATATGTAAAATTTGCCAGCTAGTGTTTGATTTATTACTTATTTTGCTTAGGTTAAGTAAAAATTATCGTATATTTAATTGTTGTGGTATAAGTTCATACGAAAATAAATGAATAACATAAAAAATGACATTTGGTAATTCTTTCTATTTAACGTCAACTGCTAAAACACGTCCAAAAATATCGGGAGAGTTATCAAAAAACTTGCTTTGACATCGGTATCAACAATCCGAAAACGGAAATTCAATTTTATATTTCTGTCAAGAGATATTTGCAATCAAAGTTGAAAATTTTCTGTCATTTGCATGTGGTTGTTGTAATCACACATAATGGGTATTACAAAATGTGCAAAAGTGTGTTCCGCGCAGAAATATTGTGGATCGCGTAGCCAGTGTTGGATCGGCTAAGGGTTTTTTTTTAAGCGTGGCCGAAAGCCGCCTACACAAAAAGCTGTTCTGGACGTAAATACCTGGGTAATTTTTTCGTTTTTTGCCAATAACTTTTAAATTACTGAAAATATTGGGTTGTCCCTACCGGATTAGGGTTCTTGGGACCGAAACACGTCTCTGGGTATCAATACCGACATTTTTAGTGCAATTTTTCCTGTTGACGTTGAAAGTAAAGTATGACCTAACCATGGCCCTGAATCGTTGCTTATTTTTTGCGGGCTAGAGAAGTAATCCTTTTATGGAGTTTTGTGATTTCTTAACGACAATTTTCGCATCTATGTCGTATATTTTCATTATATATATTATTTTTTTACCATGTCTCAGTACACTCCTCTTTCATTCTTTAAAAAAATGTTAGTTCAAAAAAATGCAAACCTGTCTTGTAGACTTGACAACTCACCGACGGACAAATTCAAAGTATTTAACCAACTGCCTGTAAGTATGATTAAATAAGAATTTTTATTATATTTTTTTCATATTTATAGTGAATATTATTTATCTTGATATGTATTTCAGATATACTGGAGATAATCAGGACACATTTCTACAAAATTGTTTTCAACTTTTAATCGAGTTTTCTTTTCATTTCAGATTTTTCACGGGGAATTGCTGCACAAGTCTTGTTGTTGTTGTAGCGGCTACTTAACCTGCCTAGGATGTCACCCCCCATCCAATACTGTCATCAGGCTCTTCTTACGGAAGTCCAAGGAACCTCGCGGCTTCAACAGGGGTGGACCAGAGTGAAATTGGTGTTAGAAGAGTGGGCTCAGTTGAGCAGATGAACAGATGGTTAGTATCGTGGGGAGACACGCCGCATGCCGGGCAGACATTTGGCATGTCAGGGTTCAGTCTGGAGAGGTAAGATTTTATTCTGTTACAGTATCCAGAACGAAGTTGAGCCAGCGTGACTCTTGTCTCCCTGGGCAGTTCGCGTTCCTCGTCGGCAATAGGTGGGGCTTGTGCCTGTAGGACTGCATTCACTGGACGTGACCTGACAAAGGAGTTTACCGACTCCGTGTGGATGAGGTTGAGGGCCCGCCGGTGCACCTTTGGATCAAACGACGAGAAAATGTGGTGCCGGATCTCGTCATAGTGCTTACGGAGGTGACTCCTTATTCTCCTGGGAGGCGGATTTTCGTTGAGCAGGTTCCTGTTCGGGTGCTGCGGTTTATGGCAGTTGAACAGGAATTGTCTGGTCAACATCTCGCAGTGCTCTTTGACATCGAGCATTTTTGCCTCATTATGAAGATGGTGCTCAGGAGACATAAGGAGGCACCCCGTGGCAGTTCTGAGTGCGGTGTTTTGGCAGGCCTGCAACCTCCTCCAATGTGTGTCTGCTAACCCCGGCGACCATATTGGCGTCGCGTAGCTCAGAACTGGCTGCCCGAAACCGGCTGGCCTTGTACGTTGCCAGTAACGTTTCTTTGTCTTTCCCCCAAGTACTGCCAGCTAGTGACTTGAGGATTTTGTTACGGCTTTGTACTTTGGTGGCAATCGCGGCTACATGAGCACCGTATTTGAACATGTTATCAAACGTGACCCCTAAGATTTTGGGGTGTGTGACAGTCGGAAGCTTAATGCCGTCGAAGTAGACGTCTAATTCCATGTTCGCCTGCTCTGTCCACTTCGTAAATAAGGTGGCCGAGGATTTGGTCTGTGACAATGTCAGGTTCCGTGCAGCGAAGAAACTGGAAAGGGTTGGAAGGTAAGAATTAATTCTCGAGCAGAGCTCATCGACGGAGGGGCCAGTCGCCAGGATCGTGCAGTCATCGGCGTAGGAGACGATCGAGACGCCTTCTGGTGGGGAAGGGAGCCTCGATAAGTAATAATTAAACAGAAGCGGGGATAGCACACCACCCTGTGGCACACCCTGCTTAATTATACGTGGTTTTGATCTTTCGCCTCTAAATTCCACCGATGACTGCCGGCCACTCAGATAGTTGGCGGTCCAACGCTTTAGACAGGGGGGAAGGTTTGAATCTTCCAGGTCGTTAATGAGTTGTGCGTGATTAACAGTGTCCAAAGCTTTCGACAAATCAAGCGCAACTAGCACGGTCCTGTCATTTGGGCGAGATTGGTTGAGACCGACAACTATCTGTGTGGTGATGGCGTTTAGCGCGGTGGTAGTGCTATGCGTTTTGCGGAATCCATGCTGATGTTCGGCTAATCGTAGGTTAGCGGTATAGTAAGGGAGCAAGACCGTCTCCAGGGTCTTCACTACTGGCGAGAGGAGTGATATCGGTCGATATGACTCCCCCACGTTGGCCGGCTTGCCGGGCTTTAGTAGTGGCACCACCTTTGCCTGTTTCCATCTTTCTGGAATGACAAAGGTGGTCATGGACTGATTGAAGACGGTTGTTAGGTACCTTACTCCCTCATCACCGAGATGTTTTAGCATCAGCATGGATATACCGTCTGGGCCAATAGATTTGGAGTTTTTGGAACCCCGTATGGCCTCCCGAACCTCTGTGGTGGTGATGGCAAAGGGCGCTTGGTTGTTTTTGCGTTTGTGCGCTTCCCTGATGGCGCGCCTGATTTCCTTGTCAACCGGAGGATGCAGTACAAATTGCCGGCAGAAAGCGCTCGCCGGCTTCATTTTTATTTGTACATTTATTTAAATAAATTTTTCTCTTTTTTCCAGGTTTTACTTAAAGTGGCAAACAATAGCAAGGAGCGAAGGAAAGTTTAATTAAGATTTGTAAGCATATATTGAATTTTAAATCTTCAAATTACTTATTATTGGTTTAATTTCAGCAATATGCCTGACAGAAAATGCATCCGAAGGTGCCCTTTGGGAGTCCCCCTTCAAAACTTTCCCCCGAAAGAAGAAATGTCCAGGTGAGTACTAATTTTATGTAGATGTACATATTGTGTGCGGTAATTGTTTCCTTTAGGAGACAACTGCTAAAACAGGCCCGAAATTATCGGCAAAGGTATCAAGAGACGCGTTTTGACCTCGGTAACAAGAATCCGGAAGTGGATTCCCGAGTTTTTGTGTGGTGTGAAGGTAGTGTTGCCGGCCTACCACACCGAAGGTCCATGGTTCGAGCCCTGGTACAGCTAACATCAAAAGTGATTTGAAAAAAGTTTTTCAAAAACGGGGTCGCTCCTCGGCAGTGGTTTGGCAAACTCTCCGAGTGTATTTCTGCCATGACAGGCTTCTCAGCAAAAATTCGTCTCCTTTGTAGATGCCGTTCGGAGTCGGCAAAAAACTGTAGGTCCCACCAGTTTGTAGGGAAAATTCAAATCGGCACACCACAAATTGGAAGAGAAGCTTGGCGCAAAAATCTCTTAGGAGGTTTATGACGATATACCTGTTGTATATCGCGCCATAGAGAGAGAGAAGAGATATTTGCAATTAAAGTTGACAATTTTCTGTCATTTTCATTTGGTCAAAACGCGTTGTTTGATACCACTCCTAAAGGAAACAAGTACCTTGTGTGCTTGTGTGAAGCTTTTCCACTCACCCAAAAATGGTAATTATTTAAGAGCGTCACCGCGTGCTAAAACACGTACAAAATTGTCGGGAGAGGTATCAGGAGACGTGTATGGATTTCAGAAATCATAAGCCGAATCCGGGGAATGATCATTTTTCGTAGTTTGCAAGAAAGTTAACACTTCTTATACCTCTTCCAACATTCTTTGGTAATACTTTACATCCAACGTCAGCTCTAAAAACTGCACTAGAAATGTCGATATTGGTACCCAGAGACGCGTTACGGTCCCAGGAACCATAATCCGGTGGGGGAAACCCAAGATTTTTGGTAGTTTGCAAGATATTTGCAAGCAAACTTAACAATTTTCGAAGTGCCCAGCTTCTCAGCAGACCCCCTCTCGGACACTGAGATACGAACCCAAGTGTCTGCACGAAAGCCGCTGTTAGAGTACTCTAACAACTAAGCTATGATGCCCTGTAGCGTCACGATGCATTTTTCCTCTAATGTGCCATTTGCTTATTCCTTTTATACATTCTTTGGTACATATATTTTATATGTCAACTCAAGGAAAGTGGAATATTTTTAGGCGCGTTCATAGAACAGCTTTAGATACAGAAGGGCTTTTTTTGCATATCAACACTTCCGTGTTATTTGTTATGCACCCGCACTGTACCTCTAATATCAATTAACAAACAAAAACATAAAAATTCGAGCTTTGCTCCAACAACAATCACCATAACTATAATTGTTACAGGTACAGTGCGGGTGCATAACAAATAACACGGAAGTGTTGATATGCAAAAAAAGCCCTTCTGTATCTAAAACTGTTCTATGAACGCGCCTAAAAATATTCCACTTTCCTTGAGTTGACATATAAAACATTTGTACCAAAGAATGTATAAAAGGAATAAGCAAATGGCACATTAGAGGAAAAATGCATCGTGACGCTACAGGGCATCATAGCTTAGTTGTTAGAGTACTCTAACAGCGGCTTTGGTGCAGACACTTGGGTTCGTATCTCAGTGTCCGAGAAGGGGTCTGATGAGAAGCTGGGCACTTCGAAACATGTCATCCCATACCATCGCTGTGCATAACGTTGTAATTTTTCCTCTAATATCAATTAACAAACAAAAACATAAAAATTCGAGCTTTGCTCCAACAACAATCACCATAACTATAATTGTTACAGGTACAGTGCGGGTGCATAACAAATAACACGGAAGTGTTGATATGCAAAAAAAGCCCTTCTGTATCTAAAACTGTTCTATGAACGCGCCTAAAAATATTCCACTTTCCTTGAGTTGACATATAAAACATTTGTACCAAAGAATGTATAAAAGGAATAAGCAAATGGCACATTAGAGGAAAAATGCATCGTGACGCTACAGGGCATCATAGCTTATTTGTTAGAGTACTCTAACAGCGGCTTTGGTGCAGACACTTGGGTTCGTATCTCAGTGTCCGAGAAGGGGTCTGATGAGAAGCTGGGCACTTCGAAACATGTCATCCCATACCATCGCTGTGCATAACGTTGTAATTTTTCCTCTAATATCAATTAACAAACAAAAACATAAAAATTCGAGCTTTGCTCCAACAACAATCACCTTAACTATTTTCTGTAATTTTCATGTGGTTGTTGTAGATAAAGATATAGGGTGTACCGAAAAGTACAGAAGTGTGTGTTTGCGGAGAAATACTGTGGATCGCGTAGTTGGTGTTGGACCAGCTAAGGGTTATGTTTTTCAAGCGCGGCCGAAGGCCGCCTACGCAAAAAGTTGTTCTGCACATAAATACCTTAGATCAAGCCCTCTATTTGGGATCGGACCTGGGTCATTTTTTAAATTACCACAAATAATGAGTTTCGTCCACGGTAGTGTGATTCCTGGGACCGTAACGCGTCGCTGGGTACCAATATCGACATTTCTAGTGCAGTTTTTACAGTTGACGTTGGATGTAAAGAGTTACCCATTCTTTGACGCGTTTTAGCACTCAGTGGCGGTCGTAAACAATTATCAACAAGTAAGGAAGCCTAAGTTCGGGTGGAACCGAACATTAAATACCCAGCTGTGTAAAAGTGGTCATGGTAAATTGCTAAATTGTTGTGGAGTTATGACCTATAGAGGTTTCAAACTTTTTCTACCACCATGTCTCTCATGCAATCTCATAAATAGAAATGAATGTTTGTCTGTGTGTCTGGCGTCCAAAGTACTTAACCGATCTTTATGAAATTTTCACAGTAGATTACTGGATTCACTGGTTACAGCATATATATAATGCTGAAAATCGTAGATCGTAGATAGTATACCTTGTTTCATGTTTCGAACACCCAAAAAAATTCGGTAACGCGCCTATATTGCAACCTCATAGGCATATTGTCAACTTTAAAATGAAGTTACATGTGTATGTATATACGAAATATTTAATATATACAAACCGATCATGTAATTGGTACAAAGTAAACAAATCTGTTTGTAGGTGTTTTCCAAAACAGGGAGACAGGCCTTCACCCACCGGTCTGGAAGAATACGCCATCGTTGAGCGGCACTCAGATATCGAAATCAGATCTGGGGAAAATATTCATCATATTTAGTATTTTAGTTAATAGTAAACAGGTTTCTATTAAATATGTATATTGACGCAAAAGTTGTAACATAACTTAATTGTGAAATTGTATGTAATTCATATAAAATTAAATATTAAATTAAAAATATATATATAAACAATAGTGTACTGTAGTCAAATTTAATATCGGCGCATATATGCCTCTGAATATGGCACACCAATTAAGTTAAGCATTCTCCACGTCCTCCGCATTCCCAACTTCTTCAGCTTTCTCCAACTCCCTTTGTGCCTCTTCTCGACGTTCTGCACATATAAAAAGATTTGTTAAGTTTACCTTGGCAAACACAAAAATTTTCGATAGTTGTTTCCTTTAGGAGACAACTGCTAAAACACCTCCAAAAATATCGGGAGATGTATCAAACAACGCGCTTTGATTGCAGTATCAACAATCCGAAAGCGGATTTTCAATTGTTTGTTTCAGTGAAAAGTTATTAGCAAAAACCCCAAAAATTACCCAGGTCCGATCCCAAATAGGAGGGGTGATCCAAGGCATTTTTGTGCAGAACACCTTGCGTCCGCGCTTCAAAAAAATAAACCTTAGCCGATCCAACACTAGCTACGCGATCCCCAGTATTCCTGCGCGGAACACACTTTTGCACATTTTGTAACACCTAATATGTGTGATTACAAATGACAGAAAATTGTCAACTTTAATTGCAAACAACTCTTGAGTTAAAAACGCATCGTTTGATACCCCTTCCGACATTTTTGGACGTGTTTTACCAGTTGTATCGTAAAGGAAACAATTACCGAATTTTCTACTCACCAAAGCAATTTTTCACTTCATTTTCCTTGATGGCAGATGGTGCAATATCTGCTATTAAAAGGTTGAGAATGAATTTGTTGTATTTTGTGCTGACTCGAGTTACTTTTGCTATATTTACACACAACATAATCCACTAAATAAACAAATTACAATTTTGCAATTAAAAAAGCTCTGCTTGCCACAACTTTGTTTACTTATTAGGTAACAATGACATAGCAAATACGAATAGCAACAAAACGTAATGCCAAAAGACATATGCACATGGCTGTATTTTAATACACTAAAATGCTTTAAAAAAAGGACTTAACCTTTAATTTAAAGTGAAAAATTTCTTCTTTTGACAACAAATAGGATATTACAAAGGCTATCTGTTCAAAAATATGCTAGGTTTCAGGCTTTTTAATATTTTGCTTTAAAAATCTTAAAGTTTTCTTCAAATAATGTGTCGAGAACTGTGCGTGTGTTTATATGCGTTTTTAGCAATCAGCTGTTAGTTGCGCAAACAAAAAACAATAATAACAATGCGAATCAAAACGAAGTTCAACAGGATCAAGAAAAACCTACTCAAGAACAAACGACAGTTAACCACTCACAACTTTCAGACCCAAATTCTACAATAAAACACTCAATCAATTACTTAAACAGTTTAAAATCTCAACAAAACAACACAGTTAATTATATGCCTTCATACGAAGCAGAAAACGTAATTCAATTACTCACCGCCAACAACATACTCACTAAATCGCAATATTCATTATACGCTAATACCCCTCTTCTTCACAGCGAGGTTGATAATGAAATGCGCTTCATATCTTCCAGTAATACGAGTATACCATCAGTTATATCGTTGGAAAGATAATTAAAGCGCATATTTATTTTAATTATTCTCTCTATGGCGCGATATACAACAGGTATATCATCATAAACCTCCTAAGAGATTTTTGCGCCAAGCTTCTCTTCCAATTTGTGGTGTGCCGATTTGAATTTTCCCTACAAATTGGTGGGACCTACAGTTTTTTGCCGACTCCGAACGGCATCTACAAAGGAGACGAATTTTTGCTGAGAGGCCTGTCATGGCAGAAGTACACTCGGAGAGTTTGCCAAACCACTGCCGAGGGGCGACCCCGTTTTGAAAACCTTTTTTTTAAATCACTTTTGATGTTGCCTGTTCCAGGGCTCGAACCATGGACCTTCGGTGTGGTAGGCCGGCAACACTACCTTCACACAAATATTTTAATTATTATGGTCCTAAACATTCTGCAATCGAATTTCAACGGCTACCTAAATAATTTAAACGAGCTCAATCTATTAATAAAACAACATAACCCGGATTCAATATACGAGTACTTACGGGAAACCCACCTAAACCCTAATCAAACACATATAAATCTTATTTTAGCGCCCAATACATCCCCTCCCGTTGTAAGTGGGGTGTAGCAATATGTATCAAAAACACCATACAACACAAAAAATTAAACCCTCCCCCCCCCCCCACACAACATCCAAGCGGTAGCTGTGGAGATATGTCACAACACTAAATTCACTGGTAATTCAATCTACTTTCCGCCATCCGAAACAATGCCCATAGACAAATTAAACTGTCTACTTAATAATAGCGACCACCCAGCGTTTTTTCCAGGTGACTTTAATGCTCACAGTGTTCTTTGGGGTTCACCCAAAACCAACTCAAGAGGTAAAACAGTCGAAGCTTTCATCCTACAAGAAAATCTTTGCCTTCTAAATGGAGGCTCTCCCACACATTTATCCACCCACTCCAAACTAACATCGGTTGATCTTTCGCTTGCAGCTGCTAGTTTCTTACCCTTTACTACTTGGAAAGTAGATCCCGAGCCACACGGAAGTAATCAATTCCCGAGCTGGATTACAACAAATGACGGGGAAACCCCCAAAGCCACAACACTCCGCAGAAAAAGCTTAACGCGTTTCTTAACCGGGAAAGCTGATTGGGTGCGCTTCCAAAATACCATTTCAGACAGTCTAACTCGTTCAAACCAATCAAACAACATCAATAAAGATGCTGCCGTGTTGCAAAAGCAAATTATATTTGCTGCCAATCAATCGATACCCCGCAGTCGACCACACCAAGCCAAGCAGAAAAAGACCGTACACTGGTGGAGCAAAAAAATTGCAGAGCTTCGATCTAGTAAACATCGTTTGTGGCATATATTCAAAAAAGACATCTCAAATGCTAATCTGCTTGCATATAAAAAGGTCAATGCTATATTTAAAAGGGAAGCTAAAATCGCCAAAAGAGAATCTTTTGCCTCTTTTACAGCGACCATCAATCCTAATACCTCAACTAAACTCTTGTGGAATATCATCAATAAATTATACGGAACAAAGAATAACTTTCGTATTAAAAATATTGAAACAGTAAATGGCGGCTGCTTGTCCAACCCTTCCGAGATTTCGGAATTCTTTGCGAAGTCTTGGTCTGATAACTCTCAAGACTCAAACTTTAGCCCCGAATTTATTAGAGCAAAAAATACCAACCCTATAGTAACCTTTCACCCAGCCCTCTCAGCAAGACTATTAGAATCCGATTTAACGCTTATAGAGCTCAACGCAGCTCTAGCGACCGCTAAAGGCAAAACGCCAGGATTCAACAAAGTTAATTATGACATGCTGAAAAATCTTTCTCTATCAGGGACAACTCATCTACTTAATTTATACAATTCCATTTTCAAGCAATCAATAATTCCTCAAGAATGGAAAACCGAGGTAATTATTCCTCTAAAGAAGCCAAATAAACCACCAAATAAAATATTAGAAGAAATAATAGCAAGAAGGCTGGCTTGGTTTCTACAAAGAAATAGACTTATACACCCAAATCAAGTAGCTTTTAAAAGCTCAAAAAGTACACTCGACGCGATGTTGTTCATAGACCTCAACATAGCAAATACAGTCTCTGCAAAGGAACACACCTCAATAATCTCGTTAGACTTCGACAAAGCGTTCGAAAATATCGGTTGCCACGCAATTCTGAACCAACTACTAGAATGGAAAGTGGGAAATAAGATTTCCTCATTTGTTAAAAGTTTCCTATCGCACAGATTTATAAGAGTGCGAATCGGCTCATCCTACTCCAAAGTACACCCAATTAGCAATGGAATTCCCCAGGGCTCGCCTCTATCCCTTATAGTTTTTCAAATTGCTTTCGAGGCTCTCAACAAATTAATCTCCAGACATACATTTTTTAAGCATTGCATTCATGCGGACGACCTTTATTTAATAGCCAAACACAATGATGATTCAGAAATACAAAATAATTTTGATAAATTATTGGAAGACATTCAAAGTTGGGGAATGGTAAACGGTGCCAAAATATCCTCTAAAAAAAGTAAAGTCCTTCATGTTTGTCGTAAACCTCTTTTCATCCCAAAAAAACTTAGTATACAAACACAAACACTAAAGTATGTTGTAAACCTCAAAATCTTAGGTGTTTATTTTAGTCATAATTACAAGTGGGACACACACTTAATTTACCTTAAAAAAGCTCTAGTAAAACGACACGTTGTAAAGGCAATCATAGTATCTAAAATCGATTACGGTATTCCGATCTACGGCCAAACCACAAAATACAACCTACGGACGCTACAGACAGTTTAAAATGCAGCGGCCCGATACAGCGTGGGCCCTTTCCGCTCCACGCCAATAATTAACCTTCTCACAGAGACAGGTCTAACGACAATAGAGGAGAGGTTCAAAATACAAACTGCTAAACTGATCCCAAAGATACATATGCCAACAGTACCAACGTTTCCGCGGAACATTACCACTCACAAAGCCGGCCGCATTCAATCCGCCGTAGATCGCGTCATCAAATCTGCCCATGAATTGGATTTAGAGCTTAACCCCAATTCATCTTACATCACAACCAGGCCAGCTTGGATGCTAAAGAACCAAAGCCTATTGAAGGCCTTTACTCAACTGCCCAAAAGTTCCACGCCTGTATCCGCATATTTAGCCCACTTTTCGGAAATCCAAAACACCTACTCCGATTGGCATTTCATTTATACTGACGCCTCCAAGACCGAAACAGGAACAGCTCTTGCAGTTGTTTATCAAAACTTCATAGTACAAACATTAACACGTCTAAGAAACTACTGTTCAGTTTTCGCAGCAGAAGCAATCTCATCCGCTCTCGAAACCTACCGCTCCATACGTGGAAAATATATAATTTGCAGGACTCCTTGTCCACAATCAACGCCATAGAAAATATTCTCAACGAAACCTCTACCATAGCAAAAATTAGAGATATACTAATAGCACACCCCAACAAATTCAAGTTAATGTGGGTACCAGGACACATTGGTATAATACCAATGCTCCAGTGCTGTTGAAAGAATCATACAACGTGCAGGATATAAAAAGCACCGTAAGCGCTTACTACCTCAAGGAGCGCAAACAAGCATGGAGTAACTACGAACAATTTTACAAGAGAATAAATCCTCATGGGAACCCACCAATATATCCAGCAGAACGCTCTAGACAATAAAATACAGCCGGTTGAGAATGGGGCACACACGCCTCACGCACGGGTAACTCCCGCACAAGAGCCCCGGGAGCCCAAAAGAGCTGTCCAAAAGAGTATCAAAATCTTTCCCAGATACATCAATCTTAAACTAAGACATACTTCTTTGATATGTGAAATTAAATGTTCTAACAGTTACGCTTTGATCTTTAACTTTAGAAGAAATATGGTACATCAAATCATCCTCGGTAGTGTCTGGATGGAACCTAGACACAAAAATAGATTTTTTGCGAGGGACCACAACCAGCTTACTAACGATTGGTTCAGACTTCATTGCAATAGTTGGAGGTTCCGGGTCTTTCCTGGATATTTTTGAAGGGGCGTTCTTGGACGTTGCTCTGACAACCGTACTAGGAATTGGAGAAGCCAAATCGATAAGTTCAAGGGCTTGAGGCAAGTTCGGCATTGTTGAGGTAGTAGGCCGATCATCCGTACGTCTGCGCTTGTTTTCGCGATTATCAGGGCATTCCAAATGAGGCGAATTATCTAAAGTTTCCAAGGTTTAAAATCCTTTGACACTTTGTAGCTGTCAAATTTTTAACACTCAATATAAAAACATCTTTTATTTTTGTGCAAAAAAGTTTCAAATAATTTACTTTTTTCTCAATTCAAATGTTTGGGTACCAAATCTTTGATTGAATTTATTTCTGATTTTTCTAAATAATTAATTTCTTCATACTTAATATCAAAACTATCACAAAATAATTTTATTCTCCTACTATTTACAGTTAATTTATTGTTTTGAAAGTCTAAAATAGCATCAATTGGACTTAAAACATTTACTCTTTATAATTCAGTCAAAATTTTTTTAATAAAATTTGCTAATTTTACAGCATTGAATTCTGTGGGTACATTAACTACAACTTCCTCTGTTATTAACTTATCACCAACCAAAGTATTTGATAATATTGGCTTTAAAAGATACCCATATTAAAAAAAATATATTACTACCCAACGTAGTAGCAGCTCCACTATCGATTAAACATTTAGTTTTAATATTATTGATTGTTAGTAATACTATTTGTAATGTTGATCCTGAGGATGCGAATGAAAATTTTCAGTGAAATTTACAACACCTACTTTCATTGGCCCTTGATAATCAAAATTTCTTGACAAAATTGATTTGAGCAAAATTCAGAATCGCCTGCCTCTGCGCAACACTTTCTTAAGGTTGGTAGATAAAAGGTGTAAGAAAAATTAAAATTCACTTTCAATCGTAACAGAATATAAAAATTTTTGAAAAATAAAAAAAATATATAAAATATATAAAAACTATCGAGATATAAAAATTTTATTAACAAAAGTAATAAATTCCGTGGTGAAATTCCCATAAACTATAAAAACAAAGAAAAGGTTTTAAATAAAACCTTCGAAAAGTTCAAAAAACTTTAGAAATGAAAAGTTATATGAAAATTCAGACAAACTAAAAAGAAGAACAATTGAAACGATTACTTGCAAGAAGAAATTCTTTTACGAGTAACGATAAACGACTTTAAGCGAAATCCCCCGTAAAAACTGGTATCTAATTTGTGAAATCAAATTACAATGACTTTTATGTGTTTACGTATAATGTGTTTGTAAATATTAAATAAACAAGATTCGAAACACATCAATAATTTGGAATTTTTGATGCATATGAAATCGAAAAAAAATATATGTATTTTATTTAACTATTTATTATATACGATTTATAAAAGAAATCGGAAATTCCTAAGAAATTTATATATTATATTTGGTGTTGTCCTCGCCTGATGGACTCTGGGTAGTCGAGTACGGTATGAAGTATGCTGTCCAAGGTCAATGTCAGCTAATCCCCTCTTAATTATGGAATGTGGCACGACAGCGTCTTAAGAACTAGCTCAAGACGTGGTTGCCACAATTCCCCCTTTACCCTGTCAAATTACTCTACCCCCTGCAAACATACAACAACCTCACATACATACAGTGCTGGACCATGCGTATGGCAGCTGATGTAGCTTGCAACAAAACAACAAACAATTAAAATCGTCTTAAAGTACTGCCGATGACCTCTGATACCACTTTTTAAAAAGGTTGAAGTTCTTAAAAGGAACCCAGAAATCACCGCCAGCACTCCCCCCACTGTTTTGTCACTTAGGCACATATCGCTCGTTGCTGACAACAAGCAATGTTGCCCTCGTGACCCTAACTCTGTCCGCGAGAAGGAAAATAAAAAAAATAGGATAGTGAAAAGCTGGAAATAGTATATAAAAGTAAGTTGAAATACAAGGAAATAAAAATTAGAAAGTAAAAGCACAGAAATATGGGAAAGATTGAAATTAACTAGTGGGCTATATCGTTGGGTAGCCCGGCGGAGGCTCGTCGGCTTAGAGGCGCGGTTCTTGCCACTTCTCCTTTCCCAACAGTTGCAGAGTAAAATTAGGTTCATGCCTGGGGAAAGAAAAAAACCAAACAGAGAAACAGATACATAGGAAAGCGGGAGAAAACCTGTCCGAGTCAGGTGGAGCCTTCCCACCCCTCCTGTTCACGGGATGTGAACAGCCTTTGGACTCTACTATGGCTCCGCTTCCTGAGTAGAGTCCCCTTAAACCTGACTAGCGTCCGTCTTTAGGTACTTACGTTTACTTCCTCCTTTTCTCAACTACCCCAACTTACCATTCAGTTGCCACAAGGGCAACACCTGCACCAACAACAGTATGTCTTTAGTCCGACATATTATCAATGAAATCCGCTATTAAGGATAACAATCTTCAACCCATAAACTTCAACAAAATAGCTTATACCAGCGAATTCCAAATTCATAGAATGTTTATTATAACAATAAAAAACTTACGATTATCTATTCATGTAACTATTATAAATACAGTTTCCCCTAGCCTTATCTACAACAATATATTATTTCGTTATTTGAAAAAAAAGACCTCTTACAAAAAAAATTTTTATCGAAATTCGAAACCGGCCTAATGTAGATCTAACTATTTGTGCAAAAGCACACGTATGGACATATATCAATAAGAGCGCACTTGTGAGCGCTAACTCTCAATAAAAATGTCAACCAAATTATATGTATAAGTATGTGTGCCCTGCTCAGAGAAAACTTCACACCTATACAGGCGTGTGCATATGTAATTTTTCTATTACAAAACCTCTTACCTTGCTTATCCGGATGAATTTGCTACCAAAAACAACTCTTAAGCTGAAAGTAGAGGAAACAAACAAACAACATGTGCTGGACAAAAGACAGTGGTTCTGTTATAGGGCTTTGACCGCGTGGTCAAAGCTGACTTTTCAGAACTAATGTCTTTTGATATTAGTTTAAGGTGTCGGTTCGGTGCATGTGCATTATTTCATGCATGTGCAAACAAAAAATTTTTTTTTTATTAGAAAGAGTCGTGAACGTAGTAAAAGTGCAAAGCAAAAAAGCTAATAACACTAAATCGAAAACCGAAACAACAAAAAAAAGGAAAAACTAAGTGCGCGTGAAAACTAAAATTGTAAAAAAAAAAAAAGGAAAAGGCAATTGAAAAATGACACAACCGGAAAGTGAAAACAATATTGTTGCCCACTAGGCTAATGTCCCTCAACCAAAAAAATGCTTAAGCCTGGGTAGACATTGCTGCGAATGCCACAAAATATGCTGGTACTAACTTAAAGGTATGTGATTGGAGCAAAATTCAGAATCGCCTGCCTCTGCGCAACACTTTCTTAAGGTTGGTAGATAAAAGGTGTAAGAAAAATTAAAATTCACTTTCAATCGTAACAGAATATAAAAATTTTTGAAAAATAAAACAAATATATAAAATATATAAAAACTATCGAGATATAAAAATTTTATTAACAAAAGTAATAAATTCCTTGGTGAAATTCCCATAAACTATAAAAACAAAGAAAAGGTTTTAAATAAAACCTTCGAAAAGTTCAAAAAACTTTAGAAATGAAAAGATGAAAATTCAGACAAACTAAAAAGAAGAAAAATTAAAACGATTACTTGCAAGAAGAAATTCTTTTACGAGTTTTCCTACAGTAACGATAAACGACTTTAAGCGAAATCCCCCGTAAAAACTGGTATCTAATTTGTGAAATCAAATTACAATGACTTTTATGTGTTTACGTATAATGTGTTTGTAAATATTAAATAAACAAGATTCGAAACACATCAATAATTTGGAATTTTTGATGCATATGAAATCGAAAAAAATATATGTATTTTACTTAACTATTTATTATATACGATTTATAAAAGAAATCGGAAATTCCTAAGAAATTTATATATTATATTTGGTGTTGTCCTCGCCTGATGGAATCTGGGTAGTCGAGTACGGTATGAAGTATGCTGTCCAAGGTCAATGTCAGCTAATCCCCTCTTAATTATGGAATGTGGCACGACAGCGTCTTAAGAACTAGCTCAAGACGTGGTTGCCACAATTCCCCCTTTACTCTGTCAAATTACTCTACCCCCTGCAAACATACAACAACCTCACATACATACAGTGCTGGACCATGCGTATGGCAGCTGATGTAGCTTGCAACAAAACAACAAACAATTAAAATCGTCTTAAAGTACTGCCGATGACCTCTGATACCACTTTTTAAAAAGGTTGAAGTTCTTAAAAGGAACCCAGAAATCACCGCCAGCACTCCCCCCACTGTTTTGTCACTTAGGCACATATCGCTCGTTGCTGACAACAAGCAATGTTGCCCTCGTGACCCTAACTCTGTCCGCGAGAAGGAAAATAAAAAAAATAGGATAGTGAAAAGCTGGAAATAGTATATAAAAGTAAGTTGAAATACAAGGAAATAAAAATTAGAAAGTAAAAGCACAGAAATATGGGAAAGATTGAAATTAACTAGTGGGCTATATCGTTGGGTAGCCCAGCGCAGGCTCGTCGGCTTAGAGGCGCGGTTCTTGCCACTTCTCCTTTCCCAACAGTTGCATAGCAAAATTAGGTTCATGCCTGGGGAAAGAAAAAAACCAAACAGAGAAACAGATACATAGGAAAGCGGGAGAAAACCTGTCCGAGTCAGGTGGAGCCTTCCCACCCCTCCTGTTCACGGGATGTGAACAGCCTTTGGACTCTACTATGGCTCCGCTTCCTGAGTAGAGTCCCCTTAAACCTGACTAGCGTCCGTCTTTAGGTACTTACGTTTACTTCCTCCTTTTCTCAACTACCCCAACTTACCATTCAGTTGCCACAAGGGCAACACCTGCACCAACAACAGTATGTCTTTAGTCCGACATATTATCAATGAAATCCGCTATTAAGGATAACAATCTTCAACCCATAAACTTCAACAAAATAGCTTATACCAGCGAATTCCAAATTCATAGAATGTTTATTATAACAATAAAAAACTTACGATTATCTATTCATGTAACTATTATAAATACAGTTTCCCCTAGCCTTATCTACAACAATATATTATTTCGTTATTTGAAAAAAAAAACCTCTTACAAAAAAAATTTTTATCGAAATTCGAAACCGGCCTAATGTAGATCTAACTATTTGTGCAAAAGCACACGTATGGACATATATCAATAAGAGCGCACTTGTGAGCGCTAACTCTCAATAAAAATGTCAACCAAATTATATGTATAAGTATGTGTGCCCTGCTCAGAGAAAACTTCACACCTATACAGGCGTGTGCATATGTAATTTTTCTATTACAAAACCTCTTACCTTGCTTATCCGGATGAATTTGGTACCAAAAACAACTCTTAAGCTGAAAGTAGAGGAAAAAAACAAACAACATGTGCTGGACAAAAGACAGTGGTTCTGTTATAGGGCTTTGACCGCGTGGTCAAAGCTGACTTTTCAGAACTAATGTCTTTTGATATTAGTTTAAGGTGTCGGTTCGGTGCATGTGCATTATTTCATGCATGTGCAAACAAAAATTTTTTTTTATTAGAAAGAGTCGTGAACGTAGTAAAAGTGCAAAGCAAAAAAGCTAATAACACTAAATCGAAAACCGAAACAACAAAAAAAAAAAAGAAAAACTAAGTGCGCGTGAAAACTAAAAGTGTAAAAAAAAAAAAAGGAAAAGGCAATTTAAAAATTACACAACCGGAAAGTGAAAACAATATTGTTGCCCACTAGGCTAATGTCCCTCAACCAAAAAAATGCTTAAGCCTGGGTAGGCATTGGTGCGAATGCCAGAAAATATGCTGGTACTAACTTAAAGGTATGTGAAATTCCAAATTCAAAGAAACTAATATTAAATAACTTATAAAACTAATATCATAAATAAATAAAAGAAAAAAATCAATGAATTCACGGAAAAAAATCCAAACTTAAATTTACAACTTGTAACAAAAAAATTCATGGGTGGTGCACCCTAATATATACCAAAAAAAACTGTGTGAAGAGTGTGTAGTAGAAAATTTTAAAAATTTCAAGTTGGCGAGCGCGCTCACCGTGAGCTGCGCTTTTCTGCTCTCCCGCTTCGCTGTTTCTGTGCTCGTGGGTGTTAGTGTGTATGTGTAGTGAGAAATGCTGCTGGTGAGTGTTGCTGATGTTGCTGAAGTGGCTAATGTTGCTACGGGTGTCGGTGGTCGTGCCACAAAATGTTTAGCAGCACGTCGATGATGCTGATGATGATGTTTTGCAACACGTAGTGTTGCTGATGTCGCTGTTGTGTTGCGCCGCTGGAATGTAGTATTCTACCCGCTTGTGTGGATGTTCGACGGAAATTGTATGATGTCGTGTGTGTGAAAGAAATGCTGTGTTCGCTGGTTTGTAACAAAAGTGTGAAGTTGCGTTCCACCCTTGTTTGGCGGTTTATGGGAAAAATGTTCGGTGTTCGTGGCTCGTGTTGGATCGTCGTGGAAAAATTCTCCGTGTTATGTGTGCGTGTCTGTGTGTTTGTGCAATCTGGCGGGGATCTATGCCAACGCTTTTGGCCACAGATATCCCCCGGATTTTGACCTTTGGCCAAAAAAAAATTACTCCCTGAATATTTCGCTAATGTGTGAATGTGTGATGTTGATGTTTCCTGTGTTTAGTGCCCAATAATTTGTGTAGTTTTATGTGTGGATTTAGTGAGTTCCTGTAGCAAAAAATGTCGCGGCCCTCGGCTGGCTTCGTGCTCGCTGCAACAAGAGAACGTATATCCATACATATGTTTTTTTTCTAAATATTTTTATTCTTCAGTATCTTTGATAAACATTTTTTCTGGCTTTTTGAATTAAATTCAGCGATTTTTTTTTCTTTTCAAATTTAACCTGACTTCAAAAAAAAAATGTCTTCTTCTTCTTTTCATCTACCCTTTGTTTGCATACATGCTCGTGTACATATGTACACACCTATGTACACCTAAGTGCGTTTATGCATATTTTGATATGCTTGAATTTTGAAATTAGATTTAATCGGAAAAAATCTAATAAATGAACAATTCAAGCAAATATTTCAATGGAAATTCAACAAATATTTATTTACAAAAATTTCGGAAAATATGGAAGGAAATTTTGGGTAAAAAAAATTTAGAATGATCATTCAACATTGATTTTGATCAAAACTGCCAACAACAATTCTATGGAGACAATTCTGCTAAATGGACTAATTTATCCGCATTTATTTTAGTAAAGGATAACTTAAGTTATTAATTCAACCATTATTTTTACAGAAAAAAATCGCCAAATAAATAAAACATATCTACCGCAAAAACTTATTTAAATGAAAATAGATCAAAAAGAAAGTGTATCAACAAATTTGAATTTTATGAAAAATTTATTTTAATGAAAATTTACTGCACTTAATTAAGAGAAAGGTTATAATTTCACACAAAGATTTATCTGGATAAAAATTCACAAATATATATTTTAGACACGGGTAAAAATTCAGAAAAAAAGTTTTCAAACAAAATTTAAATCTTACAATTTGACTTACCGGTGACTGCTGCTTCTTGAGGGGATTTTCACGTCCTGTGGCGGCGGCTCTCCTTGCGCTGGTGAGATACCTAGGAAGGATTCCCTGGTATCAGGGTGTACTCTTATTTTAGGCGATCGCGTTTACTTTTAGCGTGAAACCGCACTTTATAAAGTAGACTTTGTCACTCGCGCACCTACACTTTAAGGTGAATACAACGCACTTTGAAAACTGACCTTTTTTTTCACAACACTTTTGGCACTAGTTAAGACCGCGACTTTTCGATTTTTTAATTGCTGTCGATCAGCGGGACCCCCTTTTATACCCATTAACCCTTGCGGAATTTTGGGCACCGTACGGCACGAATCGCCGGCCTGCTTAGGGTAAACCAATCCGCGTTCGACCCTTAAGCGGCACGCATATGCACATATGCGCAAGCAACAACTTAACCCACCCACACAAACAAACATCCGCTACGCTAATATCGTAAACGCGGATAAGGTGGTTCGATTAGCGGTTGCCCGTGCATCTGCTCATATACCCGCTTGCGCGTAGTCAGAGAAATGCTCAAAGGCGCTCGTTACACCTAATTAAACACATATAAATTTATTAAAAGACTATAAATCTTATTTTAGCGCCCAATACATCCCGTCCCGTTGTAAAACACCATACAACACAAAAAATTAAACCCTCCCACAACATCCGCGGTAGCTGTGGAGATATGTCACGACACTAAATTCACTGGTAATTTAATCTAATTTCGGCCATCCGAAACAATGTCCATAGCCAAATTAAACTCTCTACTTAATAATAGCGACCCAGCGTTTTTTCTAGGTGACTTAATGCTCACAGTGTTCTTTGGGGTTCACCCAAAACCAACTCAAGAGGTAAAACAGTCGAAGCTTTCATCCTACAAGAAAATCTTTGCCTTCTAAATGAAGGCTCTCCCACACATTTATCCACCCACTCCAAACTAACATCGGTTGATCTTTCGTTTGCAGCTGCTGGTTTCTTACCCTTTACTACTTGGAAAGTAGATCCCGAGCCACACGGAAGTGATCACTTCCCGATCTGGATTACAACAAATGACGGGGAAACCCCTCAAGCCACAACACTCCGCAGAAAAAGCTTAACGCGTTTCTTAACCGGGAAAGCTGATTGGGTGCGCTTCCAACATACCATTTCAGACAGTCTAACTCGTTCAAACCTATCGGACAACATCAATAAAGGTGCTGCCGTGTTGCAAAAGCAAATTATATTTGCTGCCAATCAATAAATACCCCGCAGTCGACCACACCAAGCCAAGCAGAAAAAGACCGTACACTGGTGGAGCAAAAAAATTGCAGAGCTTCGATCTAGTAAACAGCGTTTGTGGCATATATTCAAAAAAGACATCTCAAATGCTAATCTGCTTGCATATAAAAAGGTCAATGCTATATTTAAAAGGGAAGCCAAAATCGCCAAAAGAGAATCTTTTGCCTCTTTTACAGCGGCCATCAATCCTAATACCTCAACTAAACTCTTGTGGAATATCATCAATAAATTATACGGAACAAAAAATAACTTTCGTATTAAAAATATTGAAACAGTAAATGGCGGCTGCTTGTCCAACCCTTCCGACATTGCGGAATTCTTTGCGAAGTCTTGGTCTGATAACTCTCAAGACTCAAACTTCAGCCCCGAATTTATTAGAGCAAAAAATACCAACCCTATAGTAACCTTTCACCCAGCCTCTCAGCAAGACTATTAGAATCCGATTTAACGCTTATAGAGCTCAACGCAGCTCTAGCGACCGCTAAAGGCAAAACGCCAGGATTCAACAAAGTCAATTATGACATGCTGAAAAATCTTTCTCTATCAGGGAAAAATCATCTACCTAATTTATACAATTCCATTTTCAAGCAATCAATAATTCCTCAAGAAGCCAAATAAACCACCAAATAAAATATTAGAAAAAATAATAGCAAGAAGGCTGGCTTGGTTTCTACAAAGAAATAGACTTATACACCCAAATCAAGTAGCTTTTAAAAGCTCAAAAAGTAGACTCGACGCGATGTTGTTCATAGACCTCAACATAGCAAATACAGTCTCTGCAAAGGAACACACCTCAATACTCTCGTTAGACTTCGACAAAGCGTTCGAAAAAATCGGTTGCCACGCAATTCTGAACCAACTACTGGAATGGAAAGTGGGAAGTAAGATTTTCTCATTTGTTAAAAGTTTCCTATCGCACAGATTTATAAGAGTTCGAATCGGCTCATCCTACTCCAAAGTACACCCAATTAGCAACGGAATTCCCCAGGGCTCGCCTCTATCCCTTATAGTTTTTCAAATTGCTTTCGAGGCTCTCAACAAATTAATCTCCAGACATACATTTTTTAAGCATTGCATTTATGCGGACGACCTTTATTTAATAGCCAAACACAATGATGATTCAGAAATACAAAATAATTTTGATAAATTATTGGAAGACATTCAAAGTTGGGGAATGGTAAACGGTGCCAAAATATCCTCTGAAAAAATTAAAGTCCTTCATGTTTGTCGTAAACCTCTTTTCACTACAAACACTAAAGTATGTTGTAAACCTCAAAATCTTAGGTGTTTATTTTAGTCATAATTACAAGTCGGACACACACTTAATTTACCTTAAAAAAGCTCTAGTAAAACGACAGCTTGTAAAGGCAATCATAGTATCTAAAATCGATTACGGTATTCCGATCTACGGCCAAACCACAAAATACAACCTACGGACGCTACAGACAGTTTAAAATGCAGCGGCCCGATACAGCGTGGGCCCTTTCCGCTCCACGCCAATAATTAACGTTCTCACAGAGACAGGTCTAACGACAATAGAGGAGAGGTTCAAAATAAAAACTGCTAAACTGATCCCAAAGATATATATGCCAACAGTACCAACGTTTCCGCGGAACGTTACCACTCACAAAGCCGGCCGCATTCAATCCGCCGTAGATCGCGTCATCAAATCTGCCCATGAATTGGATTTAGAGCTTAACCCCAATTCATCTTACATCACAACCAGGCCAGCTTGGATGCTAAAGAACCAAAGCCTATTGAAGGCCTTTACTCAACTGCCCAAAAGTTCCACGCCTGTATCCGCATATTTAGCCCACTTTTCGGAAATCCAAAACACCTACTCCGATTGGCATTTCATTTATACTGACGCCTCCAAGACCGAAACAGGAACAGCTCTTGCAGTTGTTGATCAAAACTTCATAGTACAAACATTAACACGTCTAAGAAACTACTGTTCAGTTTTCGCAGCAGAAGCAGAAGCAATCTCATCCGCTCTCGAAACCTACCGCTCCATCCGTGGAAAATATATAATATGCAGGACTCCTTGTCCACAATCAACGCCATAGAAAATATTCTCAACGAAACCTCTACCATAGCAAAAATTAGAGATATACTAATAGCACACCCCAACAAATTCAAGTTAATGTGGGTACCAGGACACATTGGTATAATACCAATGCTCCAGTGCTGTTGAAAGAATCATACAACGTGCAGGATATAAAAAGCACCGTAAGCGCTTACTACCTCAAGCAGCGCAAACAAGCATGGAGTAACTATGAACACTTTTACAAGAGAATAAATCCTCATGGGAACCCACCAATATATCCAGCAGAACGCTTTAGACAATAAAATACACCCGGTTGAGAATGAGGCACACACGCCTCACGCACGGGCAACTCCCGCACAAGAGCCCCGGGAGGCCAAAAAGAGCTGTCCAGAAGAGTATCGAAATCTTTCCCAGATACATCAATCTTAAACTAAGACATACTTCTTTGATATGTGAAATTAAATGTTCTAACAGTTACGCTTTGATCTTTAACTTTAGAAGAAATATGGTACATCAAATCATCCTCGGTAGTGTCTGGATGGAACCTAGACACAAAAATAGATTTTTTGCGAGGGACCACAACCAACTTACTAACGATTGGTTCAGACTTCATTGCAATAGTTGGAGGTTCCGGGTCTTTCCTAGTGGATATTTTTGAAGGGGCGTTCTTGGACGTTGCTCGGACAACCGTACTAGGAATTGGAGAAGCCAAATCGATAAGTTCAAGGGCTTGAGGCAAGTTCGGCATTGTTGAGGTAGTAGGCCGATCATCCGTACGTCTGCGCTTGTTTTCGCGATTATCAGGGCATTCCAAATGAGGCGAATTATCTACAGTTTCCAAGGTTTAAAATCCTGTGTTTAACACACTTTGTAGTTGTCAAATTTTTAACACTCAATATAAAAACATCTTTTATTTTTGTGCAAAAAAGTTTCAAATAATTTACTTTTTTCTCAATTCAAATGTTTGGGTACCAAATCTTTGATTGAATTTATTTCTGATTTTTCTAAATAATTAATTTCTTCATACTTAATATCAAAACTATCACAAAATAATTTTATTCTCCTACTATTTACAGTTAATTTATTGTTTTGAAAGTCTAAAATAGCATCAATTGGACTTAAAACATTTACTCTTTATAATTCAGTCAAAATTTTTTTAATAAAATTTGCTAATTTTACAGACATAGTCTTCCTACCAGCATTGAATTCTGTGGGTACATTAACTACAACTTCCTCTGTTATTAACTTATCACCAACCAAAGTATTTGATAATATTGGCTTTAAAAGATACCCATATTAAAAAAAATATATTACTACCCAACGTAGTAGCAGCTCCACTATCAATTAAACATTTAGTTTTAATATTATTGATTGTTAGTAATACTATTTGTAATGTTGATCCTGAGGATGCGAATGAAAATTTTCAGTAAAATTTACAACACCTACTTTCATTGGCCCTTGATAATCAAAATTTCTTTGATTGTGATTAAAATTTTGAACATTTCCTGAATTATAATTTTGAGTTTTTCGATATCCACCATATTGGTGATAATTATTATTTCTGTTACTCAGTTGATATCGTGATCTCATAGGGAACAGTCGTGCATAGTCGCGCTATTCAACTTTAACAAAATTTTTGATAACACGTGTTACTATTTCTATACATTTTGTTCATAAACCCAATTAGACTGTGACCAGTACTTAAGTGCCACAAAACCATGACCTCCTCCTCTGGAGGCAATTATTTTGCCATATTAGATCCTGATGGACCTAATACAGCACCAAAAAAGAGAAAGAATCAAACCTCCAAACTTAATTTTTCTAATAAAACCGATTATCCACTACTCTCCACAATCATCAAGCCAACTAAAACAAGCTGCCCAAAGTTCGTATTAATAAAAAACAAAAACGCAAATAAGCCCCTAAATACATTGCATATTTTCCTCATATCGAAAGCGCTAGAAGGCATCAGTTCGCAACAACCGAAAAAAATTACATTTACTCGCAAAGGTGATCTTCTGATTCTAACACAAGAAGCACAAGCAAAGAACAAGCAAACCGGTTTCTACGGGCCACACAACTTGCTAATACTTGTGAAATAAACTCAACACTACACCCGACACTCAACACAATTAAAGGTGTAGTATTCGCACCACCATTGAAAGAGTAGAACGAGAAAGGAATTGAAGAGGGGCTAAAAGACCAACAAATAGTAGCTCGCAAAAAAATCACCAAACTCACAGAAGGCAAAATTATCAACTCCCCCTGCATATTATCTACTTCAACTCTTTCGAACTTCCAAAGAAATTGAAACTTTAAAGTAGGGCCCTACATTCCGACATCACTGCAGTGCAAAAACTGCTACAGATTAGGCCACACAAAGAAGTATTGCCGCACAGATGCAAAATGTGACACTTGCACCCTCAGCATACACGATCCTACACCATGCGAAAGAGTTCAGTGCATTAACTGAAACGTTGTCGCTCAAGTAACAGAAACTGCCCTACATTTAAGAAGAAGCAAGACATTATAATATTAAAAACAATACACAACTGTTCCTACAGCGAAGCAACAGAAAAGGTAAATGAAACGCTCAATTCCAGCCATCCCTCTCCCGTCGAATCGCTCGAAGAAGCAATCAACACGATATAAGAAAGAGAATTAATGTAACAAAAAACAATAATAACAATGCGAATGAAAACGAAGCTCAACAGGATCAAGAAAAACCTACTCAAGAACAAACGACAGTTAACCACTCACAACTTTCAGACTCAAATTCTATAATAAAACACACAATCAATTACTTAAACAGTTTAAAATCTCAACAAAACAACACAGTTAATTATATGCCTTCACACGAAGGAGAAAACGTAATTCAATTAGTCACCGCCAACAACATACTCACTCAATTGCAATACTCATTATACGCTAATACCCCTCTGCTTCACAGCGAGGTTGATAATGAAATGCGCTTCATATCTTCCAGTATTATACCATCAGTTATATCGTTGGAAAGAGTATTAAAGCCCATATTTATTTTAATTATTATGGTCCTAAAAGTTCTGCAATGGAATTTAAACGGCTACCTAAATCAGCTCAATCTATTAATAAAACAACATAACCCGGATTTAATATCCTTACAGGAAACCCACATAAAACCTAATTAAACACATATAAATTTATTAAAAGACTATAAATCTTATTTTAGCGCCCAATACATCCCGTCCCGTTGTAAAACACCATACAACACAAAAAATTAAACCCCCCACAACATCCGCGGTAGCTGTGGAGATATGTCACAACACTAAATTCACTGGTAATTCAATCTACTTTCCGCCATCCGAAACAATGTCCATAGCCAAATTAAACTCTACTTAATAATAGCGACCCAGCGTTTTTTCTAGGTGACTTAATGCTCATAGTGTTCTTTGGGGTTCACCCAAAACCAACTCAAGAGGTAAAACAGTCGAAGCTTTCATCCTACAAGAAAATCTTTGCCTTCTAAATGAAGGCTCTCCCACACATTTATCCACCCACTCCAAACTAACATCGGTTGATCTTTCGTTTGCAGCTGCTAGTTTCTTACCCTTTACTACTTGGAAAGTAGATCCCGAGCCACACGGAAGTAATCAATTCCCGAGCTGGATTACAACAAATGACGGGGAAACCCCCAAAGCCACAACACTCCGCAGAAAAAGCTTAACGCGTTTCTTAACCGGGAAAGCTGATTGGGTGCGCTTCCAAAATACCATTTCAGACAGTCTAACTCGTTCAAACCAATCAAACAACATCAATAAAGATGCTGCCGTGTTGCAAAAGCAAATTATATTTGCTGCCAATCAATCGATACCCCGCAGTCGACCACACCAAGCCAAGCAGAAAAAGACCGTACACTGGTGGAGCAAAAAATTGCAGAGCTTCGATCTAGTAAACATCGTTTGTGGCATATATTCAAAAAAGACATCTCAAATGCTAATCTGCTTGCATATAAAAAGGTCAATGCTATATTTAAAAGGGAAGCCAAAATCGCCAAAAGAGAATCTTTTGCCTCTTTTACAGCGGCCATCAATCCTAATACCTCAACTAAACTCTTGTGGAATATCATCAATAAATTATACGGAACAAAGAATAACTTTCGTATTAAAAATATTGAAACAGTAAATGGCGGCTGCTTGTCCAACCCTTCCGAGATTGCGGAATTCTTTGCGAAGTCTTGGTCTGATAACTCTCAAGACTCAAACTTCAGCCCCGAATTTATTAGAGCAAAAAATACCAACCCTATAGTAACCTTTCACCCAGCCCTCTCAGCAAGACTATTAGAATCCGATTTAACGCCTATAGAGCTCAACGCAGCTCTAGCGACCGCTAAAGGCAAAACGCCAGGATTCAACAAAGTCAATTATGACATGCTGAAAAATCTTTCTCTATCAGGGAAAAATCATCTACCTTTATACAATTCCATTTTCAAGCAATCAATAATTCCTCAAGAAGCCAAATAAACCACCAAATAAAATATTAGAAAAAATAATAGCAAGAAGGCTGGCTTGGTTTCTACAAAGAAATAGACTTATACACCCAAATCAAGTAGCTTTTAAAAGCTCAAAAAGTACACTCGACGCGATGTTGTTCATAGACCTCAACACAGCAAATACAGTCTCTGCAAAGGAACACACCTCAATAACCTCGTTAGACTTCGACAAAGCGTTCGAAAAAATCGGTTGCCACGCAATTCTGAACCAACTACTAGAATGGAAAGTGGGAAGTAAGATTTTCTCATTTGTTAAAAGTTTCCTATCGCACAGATTTATAAGAGTTCGAATCGGCTCATCCTACTCCAAAGTAGACCCAATTAGCAACGGAATTCCCCAAGGCTCGCCTCTATCCCTTATAGTTTTTCAAATTGCTTTCGAGGCTCTCAACAAATTAATCTCCAGACATACATTTTTTAAGCATTGCATTTATGCGGACGACCTTTATTTAATAGCCAAACACAATGATGATTCAGAAATACAAAATAATTTTGATAAATTATTGGAAGACATTCAAAGTTGGGGAATGGTAAACGGTGCCAAAATATCCTCTGAAAAAAGTAAAGTCCTTCATGTTTGTCGTAAACCTCTTTTCATCCCAAAAAAACTTAGTATACAAACACAAACACTAAAGTATGTTGTAAACCTCAAAATCTTAGGTGTTTATTTTAGTCATAATTACAAGTGGGACACACACTTAATTTACCTTAAAAAAGCTCTAGTAAAACGACACCTTGTAAAGGCAATCATAGTATCTAAAATCGATTACGGTATTCCGATCCACGGCAAACCACAAAATACAACCTACGGACGCTACAGACAGTTTAAAATGCAGCGGCCCGATACAGCGTGGGCCCTTTCCGCTCCACGCCAATAATTAACGTTCTCACAGAGACAGGTCTAACGACAATAGAGGAGAGGTTCAAAATAAAAACTGCTAAACTGATCCCAAAGATATATATGCCAACAGTACCAACGTTTCCGCGGAACGTTACCACTCACAAAGCCGGCCGCATTCAATCTGCCGTAGATCGCGTCATCAAATCTGCCCATGAATTGGATTTAGAGCTTAAACCCAAATCATCTTACATCACAACCAGGCCAGCTTGGATGCTAAAGAACCAAAGCCTATTGAAGGCCTTTACTCAACTGCCCAAAAGTTCCACGCCTGTATCCGCATATTTAGCCCACTTTTCGGAAATCCAAAACACCTACTCCGATTGGCATTTCATTTATACTGACGCCTCCAAGACCGAAACAGGAACAGCTCTTGCAGTTGTTGATCAAAACTTCATAGTACAAACATTAACACGTCTAAGAAACTACTGTTCAGTTTTCGCAGCAGAAGCAGAAGCAATCTCATCCGCTTTCGAAACCTACCGCTCCATACGTGGAAAATATATAGAATGCAGGACTCCTTGTCCACAATCAACGCCATAGAAAATATTCTCAACGAAACCTCTACTATAGCAAAAATTATGGATATACTAAAAGCACACCCCAACAAATTCAAGTTAATGTGGGTACCAGGACACATTGGTAAAAGAGGTAATCACAAGGCCGAAGAAGCTGCTAAATACGCTACCAATGCTCCAGTGCTGTTGAAAGAATCATACAACGGGCAGGATATAAAAAGAACCGTAAGCGCTTACTACCTCAAGGAGCGCAAACAAGCATGGAGTAACTATGAACACTTTTACAAGAGAATAAATCCTCATGGGAACCCACCAATAAATATATCCAGCAGAACGCTCTAGAATGGAGACAATAAAATACACCCGGTTGAGAATTGGGCACACACGGCTAACGCACGGGCATCTTATGGATAACACTCCTAATGCCCCTCGTACGTTATGCAACAACACTTCAACCTCAGTACCACATCTCATTATCGAATGCAGCGGTCTAAGCAGATACCGTACAGTTAATAGCACAAGACCTCTTAAAAGATATTACTTCCATCAACATAAAAAAAAATTGTCCAAATATTGCTAGAATGCCACATCTTTTATAACATATAATAACCCATATACACGTATCATCATTTAATTATAAGGCCGAAAACCGTTGTGGGTAGTGCCTAGTTTTCAGCTTATTTGTAAAATTTATTTTATGAATAAACTGTGTATAATAATAATTATTATTATTTCTGTTACTATCAAAGTTATTGATCGTACTACTATCAAAATTTCCCATATTAATTTTATTATTTTAATTGCTTAAATTCGGCACGGTATATTTACTAAAGCGCTTTTTTCCACTTAAATTTCGGGGCTCCTGAAAGCCATAATTATTAGAAAAGTTGTCTCCATTTAAAAGTTTATTTCTTTTTTAAAGTTATTTGAAAAATTATCATTATTTAAATCATTACTATCTTTATTTATGTTATACTAGCATTTACCCGCGGCTCCGCTCGCATTAAAGAAATAAGCAAAATACCTAAGCTTCTTTTGAAAACATTTTTATTTATCAAATAGATAAGTTTTAAGGTTCACATGTTCCTTAAAATAATGATATACAAAAAACCTTAAATAATCAGGTTACACACCAAATATTAAAAATTTCTTAGCAGCACTTGTAAACAATTATATTCACACAGAGCACCAACTTCTAATACAGGATTCTAAACAAAAGCCAAAGCTATTAATTATTTTTCAGATCAAATTGAAGAGATACATACAGAACAAACCGTAAGAGCTTCATAAATTGTATTATCATATAAACACTCATAAAAGTTTAACAGCGAAGCAACCAAAATATGAAGAATTGCTAAACTTGCTAAAAGGATATTTTCCGCAGAAACGATATCAATCAAATGCACAACTATTTTGACAGATGCAGCACCGTCGCTGTCGACTTGAATATGTTTTCCCTAAATGACAGAAAAAGTACCGAAAACGCAAAATAAAATTGGTATTGTATGTATAGCAAGGCGAATTCATTACATGAACGTTATTTTCTTTTGATCTGACATTTATGAACATGCTAAATTCGCCTTGCTCTCACCTTATATGAATTCGCCTTGATGTATAGTAACTAAACTTATTAAAATCATAGCAATTAGTTTTTAAAAGTATTTTTGTTGATATGGCGATAAATTTTTTGGTCACGTTTTGACCGATAACTCAGTTATCGATTAACTTACACAACGAAACATATCAGTATCGGTTAGTTTATTGAAATATCGAGAAGTCCACATAAATCTTTGGCCTTTCCGTTTCGTGTCATATCCATATTTAATGCAAATTTATAGGTTTCACGGCTTTTACATTTCGACCGATAGCTCGGTTATCGATTAATTTATCGAAATATTGGAATGTCCAAACGAAACCTGTGGCCTTCCCCTTTCGTCTGATACCCATATTATATGCAAATTCAGGGGTTTTGGAGCAACAGCATTCTGACCGATAACTCAGTTATCGATTAATTGATCGAAATATTGCAGAGTCCAAAGGAATACTGTGGCCTTCTCCTTTCGTTTGATATCCATATTGTATGCAAATTCAGGGGTTTTGGGCTACCCCATTCTGACCGATAACTCAGTTATCGATAAAGCTATCGAAATATTGCAGGGTCCAAGAGAATACTGTGGCCTTCCCCATTCATTTGATACCCATATTGTTTGCAAATTCAGGGGTTTTAGGGCAACCACATTCTGACCGATAACTTAGTTATCGATTAATTGATCGGAATATTGCAGAGTCCAAAAAAAAAATCCTGTGACCTTCCCCTTTCGTTTGATACCTATATTGTTTGCAAATTCATGGGTTTCTCGGCAACCACATTCTGATCGTACAGATCGGTGCTGCAGTTTGGGCGTGAAAACAGTTCAAACACACTCACTCACTCACAAACTTACGCATTTATAATATAAGTAAGATTGAATACCGTTTGAATGTTTATTATTATTATGAGATTTACTTAAAGTATTAATATTGTTTTGGATTGGCAATGATTTTATAAGAACTGGCAAAAAATTAACGTATATGTCAAAGATAACTTGCTCATTATGAGTAGGTGAATACAAATTATTCGGATCAAGCATATATTTTGTATTCATATCACAAATAATTTTTTCAACTTATAATTACCTTCTTTTCCATTTCTCACATCCACATTTCTAGCATCAGTACGTAAATTAAAAAACGATCTTTTTACACCAAATTCCTCCTTAATTTTATTTATTATATTACTACCTTTAAAGCTTTTCCTTGAAGCCGGTTGCTCAATACCGCCTGTATAGTATGATGAAATTAACCGGAGCTAACTGGAGAATTACCCTCACGTTTCTTAAATAATTGCTGAGTGAGTATTCGCTATTGCCATTAAACACTGGCAAGCTTCTTGCTTCCCGTAAACATTCTGGCAACGTTAAAGCCAGTGTTGTTTTATTTATACGTCCTTTAGGTTCCCAATTTAATTTTTGTTGGAACGACTTTCCGTCATCCCTTGTCAAGTTTGGTTTTGTGACAAACCGGTTTCGACGTTCTGCCATTTTAAATGCCTAGTTTCGTTCTGGTCTGTGTCTATCCGTTGCGTTGTTTTTATAGTCCATGGGTGCTGTGGCAGGTAATGCCAATCTATGTGTCCGTGGTAGGTAACGTTGATATGCGTGTGTGTGTGCGCGGTATTGATACGTCCGAATTGTTACTTGTCCCAAGGGTTGTTTTTGTAGGTATGTAGACAAACCGGTAGGTAGAAATCGATGATTTTTGCCGTTCGGTTCATTTTTCGTTTTTGCTTGTTCATTGTTACGTCTTTGGTTGCTGTACCTGCTGGCTTGTGCTCTTTTGTGAAAATTAACTTTAAGGGTTCAAATTACGAAAATTACGAAAGTACTGACGAAAAGTATTGACGATAAGTATTGAACGTGTAGCGTCAGTTTGCGATCCATCAATCCATCAGTATTTATCGTGATCCAAATATCGTGATATTTACTGACTGTGTAGCGGGCGCTTTACAGTTCAACCATATAAAAACGCAAAGCGTGAATTTTTTGTCAAAAATGTCTTATACCAATAGAAATTGGATGACAGCAACTGAAATAAAATTCTGTGCTTTTCAATCCAATTTAAAATTTGTGTGCGTCGGGGAACGCTGTGCGTTTATATATGGTTGAGCTGTTATGCATGCAAGCAAGTGAAAGAAAGATGCTACTACGAGGCAAAGAGGAGAAGTCAATACATAACACCGACCCTTCGAGAACAAGAAGACGGAACAATCAAGAAACTTCTGGATGCGTAGGGTAGCACCCTGTCGGACTAAAAAAGGCAGTAACCAAGCTAGGAAGGGATCAGTTTACTTTGAAGTGTTGTACAGTGAACTTACTGCGGAGTTACCAAACTCGTAAAATTGTATTGCGTTTTTTACTATTAAATAAAACTAGCTTTTTGTTACAGTATTTGTGCGTACGTTTGTGATCGAACTCAGGATTATTAATCGCGGAGTCATCGAATTCGACACAATTAGTGTCAGAAGTGGTATTGTCAAATAAATACCAGTGATTGCAAGGATAACAAGGACATGGCAATGTTGAATGGACTAAAGATTTAGCAACTCAAAAATGAGTTGGAGCAACCGGAATGAATACTACAGCCAATAAATCTGTGCTACAGTCACGATTACGGGAGGCTATGGAAGCGGAAGGAATCAACGTTGATGATCATGTTTTCCATCTTGTGGAGGAGGCATTAACAAAATTGGAAGAGAAAAAGGAGTCTCCCAATCCAGTGGCAAGTGTGGACACAAACATGATGTTGGCAGTATTGACTCAGATATCGACTAAAATGGAAGAACAGGATACACGTATTACATCACGCATGGCATCTCAACTTGAAGAACAGGATATACGTGTATATACATCTCGGCTGGAATCACAGAAAACTGACATGGCATCTCAGATTTCAGCTCAATTAGCATACGTGAGATCTCGGAACAAGTGCAAAATACATACATTTGTCACATTTAAAGGTGAAAAATTGGGCATTATAAAGAATTTTATGACGATTCTAAGGTATCCTTTTTTTGGTGCAAGGAAAGGATTAAAGAGATATTCAAGGTCAAAGGTCAAACTATGATTCTTTTTTATTCAAAATTCCTTCCAAAATACCTTTCACTTACTGTGCAATTTATTTACCCTTTTGGTCCATATGTACTAAAAATGCACAAAAAACATATTTTGTCAAAATTCTATGAAATATTTTTTTTCTTCAAAACACAACCCTAAGCCGATCCAACACCGGCTACGCCATCCATAGTACTTCTGCACAGAGCGCCCTTCTGCATTGGTGGCCTTCGGCAGCTCTTAAAAAAACAACCCTAGGCCGATCCAACACCGGGGACGCCATCCACAGTACACAATATTCCGGAAAAAAAATTTGCTTGCCCTTTAATTGTGGAATTGCCCAATTTCTAAAGGGAAATATGGGTATCAAATTAAAGGTAATTGTATCGTCTGGAGGGTGGGGCCGTGTGCAGAAGTCCACGCAAGTGGGGAAAGTTTCTGATCGCCATTCACCTGGGAATGGCCAGAGCGATTCTTTTGCATGCGGTTCAAGCAGCTCACTACTTCCGGGCTTTGCGCCCAAGTATCCTCTGGGTAACCACCGAACACCCGTTTGGTGGTGAGCTAAACGTGAGAAGGCGACAACCTGGTAAGGCCACTCCGACATAATCGGTTTAAGGGCTTGCTGGGGGGTTCAAACAGCAGCGTCTGATAACCAGGTGGTGCGGCTGCAAGCGGGCGTCTGTCTTGGATCAAGCGGCTCGCTATACAAACGTGTAATAGAATTCAACCTCCCGTGAAACGGGTTGTGCGTTGGGTTTGGGACCCACCACATAAAACAACGTTCCAATGAAATTCAACAACAAAGCCTCCTGGCGAGCTATGTTGGACGGTCAAAATCGCCCAGGCGGTTAGATGACCATTTAAAGAAGAAAGAAGTATCGTCTACAATATTTAAATATTTAAAAATACCGTTAATAAGGCATTTTTTTTTATTTATAAACAGTTTTATTTACTTTTATAACAATTTTTCATAAAAACATAGTTTTCTTATAAATATTTCACGTAAAGATACAAGATATATACATCAAATGAAAGCTATTTCCATTACCTATTTATCGGCACCAACGATTTTCAGATCGTCATTTACCTTTTGACATGGAATAACCCCAAAAGTTTTTATTTGCACAAAAAAAAATACACTATTTAAACCAGCATAAATACTGTTATCCATTACTGTGTAAATATTTTTAATTTACGAAATGTATGTATTCTGTACGTAAGCCGAGATCTCAAGTGGAAGATCAGAAGGCATGTATCTCTTCGCAGATGGAACAACAGGAGACTGGAAGTGGAAATCCGCATCCTTTGATGGTTCTGTTCCTTTTCAGATATTTAAGCGACGGCAGCTGTGAATAATTGGGGTATGGAAGACAAAGTTGCTGAACTATTCGTGGCATTGAAGCGCCCTGCACCTAAAATCTTACAGACTACTCCTGACGGAGAACGAAATAATTATGAGGCATTGATGCGTGCAGTTGAGAGACGCTATGGTAGCGAACATCGGAAACATATATACCAAATAGAGCTACAGACTCGCTTCGAGAAGGCTAATAAGACTTTGCAAGAACTTGCGTTGGAAATCGAGAGGTTGGCTCATCTAGCGAATGCGGACGCACCCGTAGAGTACACAGAAAGGATAAAAATCTAAAACTTTATAAATGGTATACTTGACGTGGAGACCAAGCGAGCCACATATGCAAATCCAAAGAGATCATTTGTTGAGACGGTATCACATGCTCTAACGCAAGAAACCGCCTAGTTTTTTAGTGTGGAAGGTCAGGTCACATAGCACGTTATTGCGGCTCTGGCTCTAGTAATCCCACCAATTCATGTAAGCGTAAACGCAAAGCTAGAGAAGATGACCAAGATGAATGCCCCATAATCTCTGTGTCACAACTCGGACGGCTACTGTTGAGGGGTACGTGGACGGGAAAAAGCGCTTGCTGACTGTTGATATTGATTATTTGGAGTGACTTAGTTAGTGGGCAGGTGAGACCATTGCGGAAAGCTAAGTTAAGGCGTGGAAAGTTGTGATTGGGAATGTGGCTACGCATCACAACTTCTTGGTAGCGAATATTGTCGACGAAGTCATCATTGGCGTCGATTTCTTGGCTGAGAGAGACATTCACATCAACGTAAGGAACAGGGTTATGACTTACAACGGCCAAGAAGTCCCTCTGATCTTTGGACACAATAGTGGCTAAAGCAGCGAGGGAGTGATCTTAGAGCTGAAACAGAAGGAGCCTCTTAAGGCAGAGGTAGCTCCTCAACCATTGGCTTTCATGGGCAGACCCCTCCTGAAGAAGCCTCGGTGTTAAAAGAACTGGAAGAGAATAAACGGCCAAGAAGAGAAGAAGAATGGAGAAGCTTCAAGCTAATATCTGGTTGTTTGCTTAGGCTATGGAAAAGTGAAGATGGCCAGAATCATGGAACACTTATTGTTGTCCCCCAAGCAAGAGTTCCAGATCTCATCAAAGCGTCGAATAGTTGCTCAGATGGAAAGCACATGGGAATAAAGAAAACGCTGCTTGTGGTAAACCGGCGGTTCTATTGGATTGTATGCCGACAATCTATAAGAGAATGGATTGCTAAGTTAGCGAAATGTGCTGAGGATAAAAGGCGACCATCTGGTGATCATTTTCGAAAGAAGCAGCGCAACTTAGTGGATAAAGTGAAACGGTACACTGAGAGAAGGAAGCGAATCCTGAAAAAATGAGTTGCAGGACTGTTTGCCAGGTACCACCGTGAACGAAAGTAAACACACAAATTCATGCGGGATTAAGGACACACAAAATGGTTCGAATATGTGACAATATAATGCATTGTGAGAGTCTCCATTGAGTGTATAGCAGCGTTTGGGTCGAACAGTATTCGTTTTCCGGTGGCAACTGGATCTCAGGATCACGCTCAATGCTCACTGGAACACCCCCGATCATTAGTAGATCTCAGAAGAAGATGTCAGCGCGCTTGCTTCTCATTTCAAGTAGAACCAGGGCATCCATAATATTAAAAAAAAAATACCCCAATATTTTAGTTTAGTATTAAAAATCATGAACTTAGTTACAAGAATACGATAATATGATAATTTAAATAATATATATATATTCCAGTTAATAATATATAAATAAGAGAAATCATTAATATATCTCATATTCTTGGGGACGAAACCAGTTCATAAAATATGATTGCGTTTAGCACGAAATCCAAAAAAAAAGAAACAATATGAACACTCCGTGATGAAACATGATTGCACCAGCGGCATCCGTTATTGAAAAATTTGATGCATCAAAATATAGTGTGTCCATATTGAAGATAAGAAACAAGCAAAATTATCTTGCTCAAATATTTATCTAGAAATCTATATGGATCTATCTGGCTCAAATCGTTGCTTTGAATTTACATGTAAATTTTTGTATCTGGCTCAGGATCACTACGACCGGATAACACGTTAGGTGGAGGTCAGTGTGGCGAATATTCCCAAGCTTGTAGCATCCCTAACTCAATAACACTCCCACCACTACTTTAACACAGCAGAGATAACGGATAGAAATAATAGATCGAAATAATACCGTAATTTTCGTGGTCTGAAGTTGCTAATATAAAACTCTACTTCCTTATCTTTCACGTCTATAAAAAGCCGAATTCACGCGGTCTGAAAATACTAGAATAGGTAGGCTCATTAATTTAATCAAAGCACACAGCGGCGGAAAAATAGATATAGACGAGGATTTTTTACAAGTTTTTTATAAAAGTATAGCCCATTATTTAATAAAAAACATTCAACAACAAACTTCAAACTTTGTTCAAAACCTAGGAAAATTTAACCAATTTGCATCAAAATTCTAGACTTTTTAATCCAGTTTTATTACCTATTAAATTTTAGTATTTATAATAAAGTGCCTGGGTGAAGTTAGCCAAAAAAGTGGCAATTATGGGCATTTATTGATAAATTTATGATGTCAGCTTTGTTATGCGAAAGACTCAAAATTTTAAAAGTTCCAACATTTTCTCTTTGCTTAGTATTATAAAACTCTTAGGTCAACATTAAAAAATATTTTTTTTTAACGCAGTCTTTTAGCATCTTTGTTAATATAATGCGTTCTGCCTTTGTGTAATAAACTTCAACAAATAAAGATAGACGTAGCGCCTTTCGCAAGGACTACTGGAGTTACGACGTATTCGTTCCGACGAACATGTCTTTGAAAAACTATTTAGAACTTGTGACATAGATATTGAAACTCAAATAGAACCGATTCAATCTAGTCAAAGTCTGCTCTACCTAGATGTTTATTACAAGATTCCTGTTTTATATAAATTTGTTGATCGTATAATAATGGGAATGGATAATCGATTCACTCAACATGAAACTATCTTTAGAGATTTCGCTTCGGCTTTTAAACGAACCACAGAGAAGAAAATGACAAAAATTTATTTAAGCTTGCTGAATTTTATGAACCACAATAATTGTTTATGGAGAAGATTCTTAAAATGAAGTACTGCATTTTACGAACTTCAGAGCAGCGACAAGCGTCAATTCATAACTTATGAAAATTTTTAAACATTTTTGCAGCTCTCCCTTTCCATTTCTACGGTAGAACTCACCTTTTCAACCCTTTTATTCTTTAAATGCCGCTTAACCGCCTAAGCGATTTTGGCCTTTTACCATAGCTCGCCACTCGTTACGTCTTTCTGCCAATTGCAAACACCACGGGATCACAAATCAGTCCCCACTTCGTCCTTCCATCGAAGGGGTGTTCTTCCTCTTTCTTTGCTATCACCGGTGGTTGCCGATAAGAATACCTTCTGGGCCTCAACATCTTCATTCATTCGCATAATATCGCTAAGCCCAGTAAGACGTTGGGTTTTAATTCGTTGGACTATGTCGGTGTCTGCATATAGCTCATACAATTAAAGGACCGAATAATCTTTCTCTCAAATACTCCCCGAGCCGCCTCATTAGATGTTGTCAGTGTCCCAGCTTCTGCACCATAAACCAGGACGGGTACGATAAGGGACTTATTTATTTTCGTTCTTCGAGAGAGGGATTTACTTCTCAATTGCTAACTCAGTCAGAAGTAGCACTTGTTTGGGTGAGTGATTCTTCATTGGATTTCTAGACTGACATTATTGCTGGTGTTAATGCTGGTTCCCAGGTAAAACAAACTCTAAAGAGGTTAAAAAGTTATCTACGTAACTCTACCGGAGAAGTAATTAAAATATTGATGTGTACATTATGCTTTACAATTGTTGAATATCCTATCTTATTTATCTCTTCTCCTTATGCAAGACGATTAAAACTCGCTTTATAAGTAATATAATTTTCTTGAGGACTTCTGTATTTTCCTCAAGACAAGGTTACGAAAGCAATTTCTTTTATATAAAAGAAAACGCTTTAGCTCTTCGGAAAAAAGAATGGCCAAAAATCAGAAAAATTAGTCACGACCTTAGGATTGACACATTACTGCATATTTCAAAAAAGTTCCAAAATTTCTGAAAAAAATTTAAGACTTAGATAAAATTGCTTTGAATTTTCGGGAATTTTGCGTATATTTTTAAAACAAAATTTATTATGTCTCAAATTTCAGTTTCCGATAAAAATTTTTTTTGAAGCGCGCCGAAGGCCGCCTACGCAGAAAAATGTTCTGCATATAAATAGCATAGCTCACACCCCACTATTGGGATCGGATCACGGTAATTTTTTGGTATTTTGGCAACATCCACACTCTTGTGCAGTGAATGCTGTCATTCAAGCGCAAGCTCCCAAGGGAGACAATAGTCACACTGGCCCTAATTCGATCTCGATACTGTAACAGATTAATCTCTTGCCCGACATGCGGTTTGTCTCCCCATGACTCCAACTATCTGGGGTTCCTGGGACTTCCGTTAGATAGGGTGATGTGTGTCGATTCATTTTTTGCGGGTTATCCGGGATTTGCGCAAGCAATACAGGGTGGCTGATGAATTTTGCTACATTAAGAAACTCAAATAATTTTTTTTTTCAGTGTATGGAATTCATTTTTCTTTTATTCATGTTAAAGCTCATTAAATTTTATTAAATATAGCTTAATTAGTTTTAAAAATAATGGAATTTAAATGCCCCCCCTGCTCGTCGATGCATGTGCGGCATCTTACCAAAAAGTTGTTCATTACTGCTTGGAGAGTTGAGACAGGAATAGCCGCAATTGTTTCTCGAATGGATTGCCTTAGTTCATTCAAATTTGTTGGTTTTGCTTTGAAGACTTCCTGTTTGCAATAACCCCACAAGAAAAAGTCAGGTGCAGTAAGGTCAGGCGACCTGGGTGGCCATCGGAATGTGGAGTTTCTGGATATCAGCTTATTGGGAAATTTTCGTCGCAATTCTGTCATAACAGGTTGGGCTATATGAGGAGCTGCACCATCTTTCTGAAACCACACAGAGTTGAAAGAAATTCTCATTCGGCGTAATTCTGGATAGAAAAACTCTCTCAACATGCTCAAGTAACGGTCTCCAGTAACCGTAACGGTGTGACCGTTTTCTTCGAAGAAGTAGGGCCCGACAATGCAGCGTGATAAAACTGCACACCACACTGTGACACGAAGTGGATGCAATTCCGTCTCATGGAGTATCTGTGGGTTGGAAGCACTCCATATTCGACAATTTTGTTTGTTTATGTTGCCGTTTAAATGGAAATGGGCCTCGTCAGACATGAAAAGACAGTTCAACATGTTTCCATCCTCTTCCACCATTTGAAGCATCTTCTGGCAAAATTCCAAGCGAATCGGCAAGTCTGCAGCGTTCAGTTTGTTGGCCATTTGAATTTTATATGGGAATAAGTCCAAATCTTTGTGCATAATTGACTGTAATGACTGTCTGCTTACACCCATTTGAGCAGATAAGCTTCTTGTCGAAACACGTGGATTGTTTTGTATGGCAGCAGCTACAGCCGCGATTGTTTCCTCCGTTCGAACTAAAGGGTTTCGATGGTAAGGTCTTCTGTTGACTGTCCCATGCTCGGCAAAATTGTTTACAAGTCTTATTATGGTCCATCTGCTCGGAGGATTGCCGCCAAACGTGCGCCTATACTCTCTTTGAACCGAAACTACGGACTCCAGTGCGTGATAGCGGCGGACAATCCAAATTCTTGTTTCAGTGTCCCAGTTATCCATTTTTGTTAAATGTAAAAGTCAATCTGCAAAATAAAAAAAAATTTACCAGATTCATTAAATAGAAAAAAAGTTATTTAATTTTTTTTTGGTAGCGGCTTTCATCAGCCACCCTGTATAAATGGCTCTATGGAGTTCTACCTGTTTTTTCATCTTTGGTATCTTCATTTTATATTTTCTTGTTTTTATTTAAATAGTAACGATTTAGTGTCAGAAGTGTGATTACACAATGTCGTCATTTGATGAAAGAGTTGGACTCCTTTGTGGTGACGCATTTGGTTTTGGCCGTTACAATGACCTGTGACCTTGCAAGTTGCTTGGCGATGTGTGGGTCTGTCGCATACAGAGGACCATGTCTGTCCCAAAAAAGAAGAGGAACATGCAGTGCGATTTTTCGAGGACGCGAGCGACCAACCCCTTTTCCGGGAAATCGAAGTTAAGTGTGAAACAGTTGTGTAAGCTAGTGGTTTAGTTTATTTGGACGCTCTACCCGAAAGTAAAAGCCTTAGAGCGTGACTGACTGGGCAAGTTTCACAAGAGGGATGTTGGTCGATTTCAATATGCAGTAGGGAGACAAAATGTTAGGCGGTCCCGGAAAACCCGTCGAATTTGACGAGGCAAAGATGTGGAGAAGAAAATACAATACGAATGACTGAAGGTCAGGGGGTGTTCGGAGGCGTAGAGAGGGGAAGTAGGAAGATGGTGGTTGTGCCTGTAGCGGAGACATTACTCGAGTTTATTAAAGCAAAGATTACGCCGGGCACAACCATTATATGATATGGCTGGAGAGCTTGGGAACCACAGCTGCCATCACTACACCGTTAATCACTCCGAGAACTTAGTGGATCCCGTAACCAGCGGCTATACCTAAAACATTGAGAGAAGCTGGCGGGAGCTTCGGGGATCTATCAAAAATATGGTCTCTCCGATAAAAATTTCGACGGGTATATAAAATTAATATATGTATATAAACTAGGCTTTTTCATGTTTAAGTGAAGTTTTTACTTTAACTTCACTTGGAAAAGAAACCTAGATTTTATGTATTGTATTCATATCGACTATACCAAAGAACAAATTAAAAACCCTTTTTCCTTTAAGAAATTCGTACAAGTTGTTTTTTCTCTAGTCAGAGACCCACTCCAGAGTGGTAAGTAAAATATATATATAAAGGGGTTAGAAGCAAAGGAAGCGAATAAGGTTTGACACTGTTTCGAGATATTGAAGTTTAAAAATTATTACTTATTGTAAATTCTCTTTGTCAACAAATAAACACAATATTTAACTATACAAATATGGGTTAAACTTCAACTACGTACACATATGAAGCATTCGAAATACAAAGTTATAAAATTTCCTTGTAAAAATATTTTTACAATTTTATATCTTTTCAGAGTCTCATCATGGTCCTTTGAGAAAAAAACACAGCAAGGCAACAAGGAGGAACCTCCCCGAAGGTAGTCACTGTGTAGTGGTGCGGGGGCTTAAGTCGATAACATTCGACACTAACTAACCAAACGAACGTGGCTTTGCCTGCATTCACATGGATCGTCTTTTCCCTTATCAGGGCTACAAAAATAAAAAAGAGACAAAAGTTGCAAATACAAAAAGTTAGAAAAGCCCCTATCAGGGCCACCAAAATTCTATTCAAAATTTCATTATGTGAAAAAAAATCACTACCGTCACAACTTTAAAAGATTTTACAAAGTAAACCTTGGCTCCATACATGTGTTTTGAAAACTGAAAAAAAAAATTTACCAAACATAAATGCGTTTCGATGAAATTGATACGAAAGGAAAGGTAGTTGAATTACCTTTCTTTTCGTTTAAATTAACATTCATACATAATGTGCATTTTGTAAAAACCAATCACTATCTTTCCAATTTACAAGGTAAACCTTGGCTTCATACATGTCTTTTGAAGAATGAAAAAAATGTAACCAAAATATAAATGAATTTTGATGAAATTGATACGAAGGGAAAGGTAATTGAATTGCCTTTCTTTTCGTGTAAATTATGTTCTAAAATTTTTTGAATTTGACAGTTTTCTTAGCCAAAATTTATGCTAAAGGAGTTCACACATTTAATACAACCGGTCTGGAATTGCACTCGTACATAATTTGCATTCTGTAAAAAAAAAATCACTATCTTTACGACTTAAAAAAATTTTACAAAGTAAACCTTGGCTTCATACATAGGTTTTGAAAATTGAAAAAAAATTTTACCAAAACATAAATGCATTTTAATGAAATTGATACGAAAGTAAAGGTTAATGAACCACCTTTCCTGTCGTGTAAATTAACATTCGTACATAATTTGCATTATGTAAAAAACAATCACTATCTTTCAAACTGGAAAAAATTTTACAAAGTAAATCTTGGCTTTATAAATGCGTTTTGAAAGATTAAAAAAATGTTACTAAAACATAAATATATTCTGATGAAATTGATACGAAAGTAAAGGTTATTGAATTACCTTTCCTTGCATGTAAATTATGTTGTAAAATAATTTAAAATCTGTGTATAGTTTTTCTTACCAAAATGGATGCTCAAGGAGTTTACATATTCAGTACAGTCGGTCTGGAATTGCATGTGGATGATTGATATAAATGATGATGATGAGTAAGCTGATAGTGGACAACTTGATGAAAAGATGACGTTATGTATCATTCAAACAATAAACTGGAAGAAGATGATTGATTGAATTATTATCTTTATATTGGAAAATAGTCCAGAGTTATTTTTATATAAATAAATGTAAGGTAAAAGGTTCTAGATTAGCACAATTCTGGTTAAATATCGCACCTGATAAAGAAAACCCCCACTTTTATTTATATTTATATGTTTCTTTCTCAATTCTAATCAAAACAAAGGAATGGGTTACACTTTATTTTTTCTTTTGTTATCACATTTATTCTCACCCCTGTCTGCACATGCAAACTGTGCTGGCGTTCATAGCCAAATGGCAGGAATATATTGCTGGTTAACTATTTACTGCGATCATGATTCAATAACTAGAAGGTTAGCTCTCTAGTGACATAATTTGACAATTTCCGCCATCTTGCTGCCTGAAAAATTTTAGTTTACTTTCTGGGTTGCCTTTTATCGAAATTATGTAAAAATAATACTTAAAAATTAAATATTATACAAAATTTTAAATGAGTTTTAGAAAATAGATTACTTTATTCAGATTGAGTTTTGGGGGTGTAGCAAACTCGGGACATTGCGGTATGTAGCAATTGCTGTCTTAAAATTTTGTCCCTGCATACTTATATACTTACTTAGGTCTATCGTGACTTCAAAACTGTTCCTTATGTGATTCGAAGTCTTGTTTTCAACAAAAATTTACTACTATTCTCTGGGTGCGATAATGAGTTCTGGCTTAACTTAAGCAACAGTTTTAAGTCCATTTCTGTTTTAAGTTTGCATGAATAATAGGAGCCAATTCTATGTTATTGAAACTTATCACTTTACTGTACACTTGGTAGACTATGTCCGTTTGTCTTTATACCCTGAAAAGGTTCCAAAAAATATGCATCTCCCCAATTTGTCATTATTATTAAAACACGTAGTCCTATAGTCAGAAGCACGAATGTGCAATTTTCGTAATGTAATCGTTTTCTTTTTATATACTTTCTATATTTTCCTTCACCTATTTTTCTTAATCTTTCTCAACTACCTTTTGCCCTTACAACCTCATCAATCCTTCTTACTATTAAAACTTAAACTATTTAAAATTTTTAAACATATTTTGTATTTACGTATATTTACTATGTTTTAAGTCCTATTGTCAAACAATGTAAATAAAACTTATGATTGTTGTGTTTGATACCTTATAAATAAATAAAAATAAATAAATAAATCGAATTGTGACCTACAATGCTGATCGATATCGGGTTTTCATCACAGCTAATTGGTCGATAGCTTTGGCAAAATACATCTGGTCGGCTCAATTATTAAGGCGAAAACAAAACGCAACAACGAGTGGGCCCCCAAATGTGAAAAATAATAATGAAGTAACAACAAAAATGATTTAAAAGAAATGGAAAATAATGCAGTATGTGTCAGAGGACTTGTGCGCGATAGGGCATCTAAAATTTCCGAGCTGGCCGATGTTGAGTAAGTGTATGAGGAATAAAATATTAAGAAAAAATGCGAATTTACAATTTGTTTACTCAAAAGGTTCGTTAAACCGTTTCGATTAAATACAATTCCACGTTTTATGCTTGGATAAAAATAAATGGATGGCGCGATAAACAACAGCTATATCATCATAAACCTCCTAAGAGATTTTTGCGCCGAGCTTCTCTTATGATTTGTGGTGCGCCTCAAAATTGGCGGGACCTACAGTTTTTTGCCGACTCTGAACGGTGTGACGGACTTTCCGAATTGCCGGGGTATGCTCAGTCCGTCCAGGGTTCCTACAAATAGAGTTCCCTATGGTTTTTCTCCAAATGATAAAACCCTGTTATTATTTTAGTTTTGATATTTTTCTTTAATTAATTTTTTTCAAATCTCATCTACAATCTTAAATTTATCGCTAACTACGCTAAAGGTGGTGGAGGTGAAAACCCCTACTCAGCCCTACGTTCGGCGGAGGCGAAAACCACCACTTACTATAACTTAAGTTGCTCCTGGCTAAATTAAAGGCGGCAGAGGTGAAAACCCCTACTAAGCCCTACCGTCCACTGAGGTGAAAATCCCTGCAGAATATAAAAATAGTACGCGTGAAATGAAAACTCCCAGGTGTACGTTCACCGGAGGTGAAAACCACCGACTACTATGCCTATCTAGAAGCTAACTACTCAATTTTCCTAAGGAATTCATCGCCCTTTTATACTAATTTGCACGCAGGCAAACTGTAACTTCTTCTTCTTTAAATGGTCATTTATCAGCCTGGGCGATTTTGACCGTCCAACATAGCTCGCCAGTCGTTTCTTCGTTGCGCAAATGGCGCCAATTGGAAACACCGCGGGTTCGCAAATCGGTCTCCACTTGGTCCTTCCATCGGAGTGGTGCTCTCCCTCTTCCTCTGCTTCCACCGGCGGGTATCGATAAGAATACCTTCTGGGCTGGAGCATCTTCGCTAATTCGCACTACGTGGCCTAGCCAGCGAAGCCGCTGTGTTTTAATTCGCTGATCTATGTCGGAGTCTGCGTAAAGTTCATAGAGCTCATCATTAAATCTTCTTCGGTACCCGCCGTCGCCAAAGCGTAGAGGTCCACAAATCTTTCGAAGAACCTTTCTATCGAATACTCCTAGAGCCGCCTCATCAGATGTTGTTAGTGTCCACCTTCTGCACCATATAGCAGGACGGGTGCGATGAGTGACTTGTAGAGTGTTATTTTCGCTCGTCGAGAGAGGACTTTACTTTTCAATTGCCTACTCAGTCCGAAGTAGCATTTGTATGCAAGAGTAATTCTTCGTCGGATTTCTAGGCTAACATTATTGTTAATGTTAATGCTGGTTCCCAGGTAAACTATTTCAAAATTATTGCTGCCAACAGTGGCTTGGTTGCGAATGCGTTGACTCTTTGCATGATGACAGAAGGTACTTCGTTTTGCCCTCGTTCATCACCAAACTCATTTTTTCCGCTTCTTTTTCTAATTTGGAGTAAGCAGTAGTTACGGCGCGGTTGTTAAGGCCAATGATATCAATATTTAATCCGCTAAATTTTTTTTAACTTATAATTTTTCTTATAAATTTATATAAGTATTTATACGAAAAGGCTGTGTGATGGACTTGTCCACGCCAAGTGCACTGGGTTAACCGGTAGAATAGCTGTCGTGCTTAACGAAGGAAAAGGCCTGCGCTGGTCTTGTTCCAAATGCCGGTCGACGGAAGTTGATCTCTGTAAAATCTTTAGGCATATCAGAAACGGGTTTTCTGAAATAAGCAAAGATTTTTCATTGCTGACTGAAAAATTAAAAAAATATGAAAATATTTTCAAAACCTTTGAAACATTGGAAAATTCGCCTCATTTGGAATGCCCTGAAAATCATGAAAACAAGCGCAGGCGTACGGATGATCCGCCTACTACCTCAACAGTCCCGAACTTGCCTCAACCCCTTGAACTTATAGATTTGGCTTCTCCAATTCCTAGTACGGTTGTCCGAGCAACGTCGAAGGACGCCCCCTTCAAAAATGTCCACTAGGAAAAACCCGGAACCTCCAACTATTGCAATGGAGTCTGAACCAATCGTTGGTAAGGTGTTTGTGGTTCCTCGCAAAAAATCTTTTTTTTGTGTCTAGGTTCCATCCAGAGACTACCGAGGATTATTTGATGTACCATATTTCTTCTAAAGTTAAAGATCAAAGCGTAACTGTTAGAACATTTAATTTCACATATCAAAGAAGTATGCCTTAGTTTAAGATTGATGTATCTGGGAAAGATTTCGATACTTTTTTGGATAGCTCTTTTAGCCTCCCGGGGCTCTTGTGCGGGAATTTGAATACAGACCGAATAGGAATGTTCAAAATGCAGCGAGAATTTCTCGTAATAACGTTGAGTCAAAAAACTGAGCACTAAATCCGTGAATATATTTTATCAAAATGTCAGAGGTTTAAATGCCAAATTAACTGATCTCTTTTTGAAGTATTTTGATTGTAAATATAACGTAATTGCTTTTACCGAAACTTGGCTAAAACCTCATGTTTTCAATTCAGAGTTTTTATGTAATGAATATCAAGTATATAGAAATGATCGCTTGAACAGAGTCGGGGGTGGTGTTCTACTTGCCGTTCATTCCTCCATCCCTTCAGAAGAGGTTAATATTCCTAACATCGATTTCATTGAGTTCAAATGCATCCGCCTCCAACTAGACAACGTCTCTATGTACTTATATGTTTGCTACATCCCTCCAGCATCAGATTTTTCAGTCTACATGCAACATGTCTCTCTGCTCAAAACTGTTAACCTTATGACTAAAGCTTCAGATTCAATTATTGTTTTGGGTGATTTTAACTTACCTCATATATCGTGGAACATATCTGATGTTAACATTATTCCAAATCCGTCCAAACTGGGGTTCAATGACTTTTTAGATGGAATTTCCGATCTTTGCCTTAATCAAATAAATGTTACCGCTAACAAGTTTGGGAAAGTCTTAGATTTAGTGTATGTTAATGATATAAACCAATTTTCTGTAAATCGTTGTGATCAGTTGGTTTTACCAGAAGACCTTTACCACCCTTCTATTGAAATAGTCTACGAAACCATAAGTAATGGCCAAGGCACTCAATGCTACTCATGTAGTAGCTTTGATTTTAACTTTTCCAAAGCAAACTACAAGAAATTAAATAAAGAACTGTCTAAATTAACTTGACCTGAATTTGGTTGTGATATCGATCTAAACGTCTCACATTTCAGTCAAACTATTTACTGCCTATTTGAGAAGTTTATTCCTAAACGTAAAGTAACTTATGATCATCCTACGCAAGCTTGGTTTACTAAAGAGCTTAAGGTTCTTAAAAATAGGAAAACGCGATCATTTAATTTATATAAGAAATCCGGATTAAATAAACATTACTTTCTGTATTCCATTCTACGTCAGAAGTACATAGACTTAAATAAAAAGTGCTATAAAGCTTATATCTCTAAAACCAAAAGAGACATTATTCTCAATCCAAAGTCATTTTATGGTTTCGTAAATTCTAAACGTAAAGTATCACGGTTTCCCTCAGCCATGAAATATCAAGACATTATATCTAGCGATAATCAATATATCGCAAATTTTTTTGCTCAATTTTTCACTCCTAACTATTCTGCTGTCACCAATTCAAACTTTCATAATTATCCCTATAAGCTACACGGGACAAATTTAATTAATTCACTAATTATATGCGCCAAAGATGTTCTAATTTACCTTAAAACCTTAAAAGAATCTTTTAAATATGGTCCTGGTAGGATTTCTACATGTTTCTTGAAAACGTTTGCGAACCATATTAACCAACCCCTTACCAATCTGTTCAATCTATCACTAAAGTGTGGTGTTTTTCCAACTGCGTGGAAAGATTCGTTTCTTCTACCGCTGCATAAAAGCGGGAGTAGGTCTTCTATAGAGAACTATCGTGGCATCGCAAAGCTTTCTGCCATCCCAAAATTGTTTGAAGCTATTGTTACACATCAACTTACGGGTCCGATCTCTACTTTGATAGCTGACTGCCAACACGGGTTCAGTAAGGGAAAGTCCACAGTTACTTGAGTTTACCAGTCATGTCTCAAATGGCTTTAGAAAAAATCTGCACACCGACGTTATTTATATATAAGTGTGTCACTCATTACTTATTCATAAACTCGATCAGTTGGGCTTCCAGCCGGGTCTCAATCGCTGGATCTCTTCTTACCTTAGTGACAGGACACAAAGAGTAATGTTTAAAAATTTAGTATCCGATGTCATTTATGTCTCTTCGGGGGTTCCTCAAGGAAGCCATCTTGGCCCGATTCTGTTCTTGTTGTTTATAAATGATATTTCTACAATAATAAAATTTTCAAAAATGTTAATGTATGCCGACGACGTAAAGCTTTTCATGTCATTCGCGTCATTTGAAGATAGAAATAAGCTACAATCAGATCTAGATACACTTGTTACTTGGTGCGATTTAAATTATATGCCACTTAACCTTAAAAAATGTAAACACATGGGTATTTCGCGTGGAATTTCTCAGCCGGCTTCCTATACAATTAAAAATTATAGTCTTGAGCAAGTGTATGATTTTGTTGACCTGGGGGTTGTTATGGACTATAAACTCAGTTTCAACCGCCATATTAACACAACAGTCAATAAGGCTAGAGGTGTCCTAGCATTCGTTAAACGATGGTCTAAAGAATTTAGCGACCCTTATGTAACTAAAGCCCTCTTCACTACATTAGTCAGACCGATACTTGAATACGGTTCTATAATTTGGAACCCGCGTTACCAGGTTCATGTAGATCGTCTTGAATCAGTTCAAAAACAATTTTTACTATTTGCTTTAAGAGATTTTCATTGGGATCCCTTGTACAATCTGCCACCCTATACGAATCGTTTAAAACTCATTAATCTGCACACACTTTCTAGTCGGAGGGAAATGCTTGGAATTATTTTTATGATTAAATTGCTAAATGGTTCACTATCCAGCCCATTTCTTCTAAGTAAAGTGAACTTCAATGTACCGTCTCGTCCTTTAAGGCATTTTAAACCTCTAGTCTTAAAACAGTGCCGAACCAATTTTCAGTTAAATGAGCCTTTTCGCTGTTTGTGCCAAGATTATAACTCTCTTTCTGGTAGATTTGATATTTCAGACTCGCTTTTCAGCATAAAAAAATCAATTCTTTCTATCCTAAATTCATAGCTACTAATTGTTTCTTATTCTTTGACTTCTATATTAACTTCTAACAATAATTGTATTCTGTTAACTAGTTATTTCTTAATGTATAATCTATCCTATATCTACTTTACTTAGCTGATGAGGTTTTCTCTGTAGCTGAGCAGTTTTAGATCTCGACGATTAACAAACCAAAGCCTTTCAACGACTCGGCACGAACGAATAATCCGCGCGTTATGCGGATGCGCCCCTCGCGCCGGTCGGGCGGGATATGGTGGGTAATCCGTTGGGAATTATTATTATTATTATTATGTGTATTAGAGTGTTCCTATTTGTAAGAAATTGATATTCGAATGGTATGTTCTTTTAAAAATATCTCAAATATATGTATTATCGTACATAAATTAGCTAAGGGGGTTTTCGTGCAAAAATGCTTATGTGGTTCATTTATAGAACGGCATATGTACAAAAATATAAAAATTCAGTATATTTCATAAAAATAGCGTATAATTCAAATTAACTATATATATGTGTATTGTGAGGGCTCCACAACCCTCCCCTCACCTGCCGCAACAATACCTACAGTCACTAAGCCCGTTCGGGTGATTCGAACTCGGACAGTAGGGTGTCTCTAAATTCCCTTAAAATGTTTAATTATGTGATAAATTTTTCTGATTTGTTATCTCATTTGAATATTATATAAGAACTGTCAACTGAATTTGTTATCGATAGAGATCCACATCTCGTTACTGGACCATACTCGGTAATGTAGCTGTGTTTTCTGCGACGAACTCGGTCCTTCCGACTCTGTAACTTGCCCGTTCGGCGTGCTGCAGACGCGTTTTCTTTGTTACACCCGCTTGATCTACGTGACCCTGCCTCTTGTTGACGTTTCTCGCTCTCCGGTCTGTCGTCCTCCGTTATTTCGGCCTCGTGGTATGCGTTTAATTCGCATAAGTGTGCTCTCCTCCTCTTGCCCTTGTGCACTTTGTCCAGTTCTACTACTTCTATTTGGGTGCTAGTTTTGCCGCGAAATTGCCTACTGCTTTGGACAATTGATGCTCTTTCACCAATACTAAGTCACCTATAGCCGGTTGCCATTGTCTTCTACGTAAGTTGCTTGCTCTGTGGACGCGCTTTGCTGCCTACGTCGTACCATTTTGTACACTTCCTTCATCCGTGCTCCCTTCTCGCTCAGAATAACTCTTTCCTCTCCCGTTTCAAATGTTTGTGCGTCGTAAAAAGCGCCTGGTATTCTTGGTTCTCTACCTTGTATCACGTATGCTGGGCTATAACCAGTTGATTCGCACACACTCGTATTTAATGCTAACGTTATCTCTGGTATGAACTCGTCTCAATTCCTCTGATCTTTGCCGCTAAAGTGTGCTATTCTCTCTCTCTATGGCGCGATATACAACAGGTATATCATCATAAACCTCCTAAGAGATTTTTGCGCCAAGCTTCTCTTCCAATTTGTGGTGTGCCGATTTGAATTTTCCCTACAAATTGGTGGGACCTACAGTTTTTTGCCGACTCCGAACGGCATCTACAAAGGAGACGAATTTTTGCTGAGAAGCCTGTCATGGCAGAAATACACTCGGAGAGTTTGCCAAACCACTGCCGAGGGGCGACCCCGTTTTGAAAAACTTTTTTCAAATCACTTTTGATGTTACCTGTACCAGGGCTCGAACCATGGACCTTCGGTGTGGTAGGCCGGCAACACTACCTTCACACCACGGCGGCAGTGTGCTATTAAACGTTTAATATTACGATTCGCTCTCTCTGTTGAGTTCTTCTGCGGTATATATGGTACCGTTAGCTGGTGTCTTATGCCGAGCTCTTGGTGTGTCGTGAATCTCGCTTAGCACTCTTCGCAGTTGTGGTGTCGGTACGCACAACTTCCATGGAATGGAATCTTCACCATCCATCTGACTTACAATTCGCCTGTATAACTTCCCATCTTGGATAACGTAGTCCGGAAACTTCTCTGGTGCCTTCATTACTTCTGCTATTTTCGATTCGTGCCAATTACAGCTGCTTTCGTTCCGCTGCGTGGTCATCATTCCAGATTGTTTCTCTAATGGTTGCCGTGATAGTGCGATAGTGCGTCCGCTACGACGTTCAACTTCCCCTTCCTGTACTGGGTGGCAAATGAATATTGCTGTAGCTCGAGCGCCCATTTAGCAATACGACCTGACGGACTCTCGATTGCGTTCAGCCACTTCAATCCCAAGTGTTCTGTGATCACCGTGAAATTGTATCATTCTAGGTACGGCCGCATTTTCCGTATCGCCCAAACTATGGCCAAACATTCCTTCTCTGTCGGTGAGTAATTGGCTTCTGCTTTTCTGAATCTCTGGCTCGCGTATGCTATCACCCGCTCTTCCTTGTCCACTCCTTGTGTGAGTACAGCTCCGAGGCCAAAGTCACTCGCATCGGTTTGCAATCTAAACCTCTTCGTGAAATCCGGGCAAGCTAATACCGGTGCTTGTATAAGCGCACTCTTCAACGATTTGAACGCCGTCTTCTGTTCCTTGGACCATTTCCATTTGTTTCCCTTCTTTAACATCGACGTCAATGGATTTGCCACTTTTGAAAAATCAGGAACGAACCTCCTATACCATGACACTATTCCTAGAAACCTTCGTAACTCTCGTATATTGCCTGGTGGTGTGATCTCTTTAATCGCCGCTACTTTGTCTGGATCGGTGTGTATGCCCTCTTCGCTGACGACGTGGCCTAAGTACTTCAAATCTTTCTTAAAGAACTCGTAATTCTCGGGATTAAGGTTTGCTCGCCTCAGACGCTGAAAAACTTCTGTGAGGTGCCTTATGTGGTCTTACAATGTGCTACTTGTTATTATAATATCTTCTAGGTACGCGAACGCATGTGGTTCTAATTGAGGGCCTATGATACGATCAAGTGCCCTCTGAAACGTTGCTGGAGCGGAATGTAGTCCGAATGGCATTACTTTCAACTGATAAAGTCCTCGTCCAGGTATCGTAAATGCGGTATACTGCTTACTGCCTTCCTCCATAGGGATCTGCCAATAGCCGTTCTTTAAATCCAGGCTGCTGATAAACCGAGCACTTCTAAGCCTGCCTAAGATATGTTGTATGCGTGGCAACGGATATGCGTCTACGCAAAGTCTCCCTGGTAAGGCCACTCCGACATAATCTGTTTAAGGGCTTGCTGGGGGGTTCAAACAGCAGCGTCTGATCACCATGTGGTGCGGCTGCAAGCGGGCGTCTGTCTTGGATCAAGCGGCTCGCTATACAAACGTGTAATAGAATTCAACTTCCCGTGAAACGGGTTGTGCGTTGGGTTTGGGACCCACCACATAAAACAACGTTCCAATGAAATTCAACAACAAAGCCTCGGATATGAGAACCCCTTTTTTAGATGACAACACCCGCAAACGAAATAAGGATTATGAGATAAGGGCATGTACCTGGAATGTCCGGTCCCTTAATGGGGAAGGTGCCGCTGCCCGGCTGGTTGAGGTCCTGAGGAAAGCAAAAGCTGACATCACCGCCATACAAGAGATGCGATGGACGGGGCGAGGAAATACGATCAGAACACCTTGTAACATCTACTGGAGTGGGCATGAAGACAAGCGCAGATTCGGCGTGGGATTTGTGGTGGGAGAGAGACTCCGTCACCGAGTACTGTCGTTAACACCCGTGAACGAGCGTCTCGCTGCAATCCGCATAAAAGTACGATTTTTCACCATATCGTTTATCTGCGCTCATGCACCGACGGAAGAGAAGGACGACGTGGAAAAGGATGCATTCTACGAGCGCCTGGAAGAAGCATACGAGCGCTGCCCCCGTCATGATATCAAAGTCGTGCTTGGCGCACAAGAAGATCCATCAAGCTACATGGCTGTCCTCCGATCGAAAAACACGCAACCAGATCGACCACGTTGTGATAGACGGACGGCATGCTTCCAGCGTTTTAGATGTTCGCACAATACGAGGACCTAACATCGACTCTGATCACTACCTAGTAGCAGCCAAGATTCGTACCCGCCTCTGTACGACAAAACAGGTGCAACAAAAAACGCAGGGAAAGCTGGACGTCGAAAAGCTGTAATAACAACAGACCGCCAATTATTTCGCAGATCGCCTCTCACACCTGCTCTCCGAGAGCACAATTCAACCTAGTGGAATGCATGAGCAGTGGAATCATATCTCAGGAGCACTCCGTACCGCAGCCGAAGAAGTAATTGGATTCCGGCGAACGCGAAGAAACAACTGGTATGATGATGAAGAGTGCCGCGCTGCAACGAAAAGAAAGGACTAAGCCTACAAGGCAACGCTGAGATCGAATGCAACGAGGAGTGTGTGTGAACACTACCGCGAGTTGAAGAGGGAAGCGAGGCGGCTTTTCCGGGCGAAAAAAAGAGAGGCAGAAAAGCGTGAAATAAAGGAGCCTGAGATGCTGGCCAAAGGGAATAATGCCCGAAAATTCTATCAAAAAATTCGGCGAATGACAGAAGGTTTTAAACCCGGGGCAAACTCCTGTAAAATGAGAACGGCGACCTGGTGGCCGATGTTCAGAGAGCACTCAGAATATGGAGGGATCACTTCTCTGCCCTTTTAAATGGAGAAACTGAGCAAGAAACCAGAGAAGATGCCGAACCCGAGCCCACAATCGAAGATGATGGAATTGACGTTCCACAACCCGACTATAATGAGGTGCGAATAGCAATATCCCGATTGAAAAACAATAAAGCAGCTGGCGCTGATGGTTTGCCTGCTGAGCTATTCAAACACGGAGGCGAGGAGCTGGTAAGGCACATGCATCAGCTTCTATGCAGAATATGGTCGGATGAATGCATGCCTGAAGATTGGAATCTAAGTGTTCTCTGCCCAATCCACAAGAAGGGAGATCCTGCAAACTGCGCCAACTATCGCGGAATCAGCCTTTTGAATATCGCGTGTAACGTCCTATCAAGCGTATTGTGCGAAAGACTGAAGCCTGATGTGAACAGACTGATTGGACCTTATCAGTGTGGCTTCCGACCTGGTAAATCTACCATCGACCAAATTTTTACAATACGCCAAATCTTGGAAAAAACCCGTGAAAAGAGAATCGACACACATCATCTCTTTGTTGATTTTAAAGCCGCTTTCGATAGCACGAAAAGGAATTTGGTTTGCCCGCAAAACTTATACGGCTATGCAAAATGACCTTGAGCAACACCGCCAGCTCGGTCAGAATTGGGAAGTACCTCTCTGAGCCGTTCGAAACTAAACGAGGTTTCAGGGTGACCCCTATCGTGCGGTTTCTTTAATTTAATGCTGGAGAAAATAATACAAGCTGCAGAACTTAACCGCGCTGGAACAATATTTTATAAAAGCGTCCAACTGTAAGGATTAACGTAACCAAATAAAACGCTGATGTTTAGCGTATGATCAGAATTTCAGAATTGATTCTTTATTGAACATTACTTTCTTTTTATAGGAATTTCTTACCCTAATTTACACTAATACTTACAAACTACTTATGTGTATAAACTACAATACTTACAAACTATTTACTTACACACGATATGCTGTGTCAGCATATGTGTTTCATAACTATGGAATGGTTTGTCAGTCGCTCTGACGTAGTGACTTGACTCATCATAATTGTAACAAGATATGCGGTACGCTCGTTAGAAGTCAAGCGCCCGCTGTGCAGTTTAATGGCATTTAAATGGGTCACAATATTTTGGCATTGTGTGTGGTCACTGAACATGTGCATACCAAATGTTTGTAAATGCAATGTGTTCAATAGTGATACTACAATACTACACCTTCCCCCTTAAAAAAAAATAGACATATATATTGATGCTTGTAGCTACCTATATATATGTTTATTTTTCTAAACATGCCTTATTGTTTGTGTTTACAAAAATTTAATTGTTTTTTTTTTTTTTTTTTTTTTTGGCTCTTATTGCCATTATTGCATAAAGCGTTTTTCATTCTTTTCTTTTCATTTGTTTACATTTGTTGGGTTCATTTTTTTTTTTTTGTATTGCACATGATATGTGATATTTTTCTTTTGGCTTGTGCCGTTATTAAAATGAGTAAACTGGAGTGATTATTGTTGTCGTTGTAATTCTTTTTTTTTTCTCTTGTTACTATTGTCGTTAAACTGTTTTAAGTCTATTCTTATGAATTATGATTTCTTTTTTGTTTTTATTACTATTTCCTATGCTATGTGGGATTAAAGTGAAATTGTTATTCTTATCTATACTTTTAACTTTGTAATGTTCACTATATCTATTTTCTAACTTATGGGAGGCCTCTTCTTTAACTAATACTAAATCTCCTATTTTAATTTCTTTACTATAGCTAGTTTTGTCATAGTTGGTTTTTTGCTTTTCTTTAGCTTCTTGAATTAATTTTCTTGCTCTTTGCTGTGCTATTTGAAGTTTGTATTTTACTTCTTTGTCATATGCCTCATGGTTGTATACCGGGCTAATTTTATCTTCTTTCAAAAATTCATAATTTGGTGGTTGTTTTGCGAATATTAGTTCGAAAGGACAATAATTATGTGTTGTTGATGGCGTTGTATTGTAACAATAAGCGAAATACCTGAGGTATTCATCCCAATCGTCTTTGTCACTGGATATGTATGCACGCATATATTCGTTGAATGTCCGGTGACTGCGTTCTACAGTACCCAAAGTCTGGTGATGGTATGGTGTAGAAGTTTTATGCTCAATTTTTAACAATTTACACAGTTCTTTGAACAGGCTATTTTTGTATTCTGTTCCCATGTCTGTTAAAATTGTTTTCATTTGACCATAAATCAGGATGAAATGCTCGAATATGGCTTTAGCAACAGTTGTTGCATGTTTGCTTGGAACTGGAATTGCTACCAAATATTTGGTTAGATCGCATATAATGGTAACTGCATATTCGTTTCCATTTATCGACTTTGGCAATGGACCGACTGTGTCAATTTGTACAATATCAAATGCCTTCGGAGGTGTCTCCGTTATTGTCATTGGTTCTTTGATATGTTTGTTAATTTTATTTTTCTTGCAGTGGATGCAGTTTTTTACATATTTTCGTATGTCGTTTTTCATATTCAGCCAGCTATATTTCTGCTTGATTTTATCTGTCATGCGATTTATTCCTGGGTGGCCACCACTAATAGGATCGTCATGATATTTATGCAGAATTTCCTTTATTTTCCCGGGATTTGTCACGTATATAACCTCTGGGGTTAGAGCGATTGTTAGTTTTTTGAGAACTTTATTACCCATTTCAATAAATTTGCCTACTGCAGTATAATTCTTTTTAAACAATTTGTCCCCTAAGGACAACTGTACTTGTACAAGTCCTAAATTGCCGGCTTCTCTTTCGAGCCTGGTCAAGAATTGTCCTAAGTCAATCTTTTCCTTAACAATTAGGTTGCTTGTATCAAAATTGCTACAAATTTTCTTTCCTTTTTTGAAATAAAATTTCGGAGGATTGAAAACGAGCTCGACATGTCTTTTTACTTCAAATTTATTTAGCGCTTCGTATATTTTGGGGTTCTCTTTGTGACTTTCTTTATTTTCAATATTATTGCTGTTCCTGTTTGCTGCTGATCTGGTAGTTATTTTTAATATTTTGCTTGCTTCCACTGACATATCTTTTAAATTTGTAATAGTTATGCGGGATAATGCATCCGCGATATGATTTTCTTTACCAGCTATATACTCCACTTCAAAATCGTACTCTTCTAAATCTAGTCTTACTCGTGTCAGCTTTGAGGAAGGACTTTTCATTGAAAATAGGTATGTTAGTGGGCGATGGTCGGTTTTAACTAGGAATTTTCTGCCATATACGTATGGTCTGAAGAAGGTTATGGCCCAATGAATTGCTGCCAATTCTTTTTCTATTGTTGCTTTATTTATTTCACCCTTTGTGAATGACCTGGACGCGTAGGCTATTGGTAACTGTTTGCCATCATGTTCTTGGCTAAGGACTGCTCCACAAGCATATCCACTAGCGTCTGTTGTTATGCAGAATTCTTTATCGAAATCTGGGTATTGCAAGAGTTTTGGACTAATTAATGCTTCCTTTAAGTAGACAAAAGCTTTTTGACATTCTTCTGTCCACTCGAAGGCAACATTCTTTTTGCATAGCCTAGTTAATTTTCTTGAATGTTCTGCAAAATTTGGTACAAATCTTCTGTAATAATTACAGAAGGCTACAAATCTTTTAACTTCGTCGGCTGTTTTTGGTGTTGGGTAATTTTGAACTGTTTCAAATTTGCTTGGGTCGGGTAATATTCCCTTGTTTGTGCATTTATGTCCTAAATATGTTACCTCTTGGCTGAAAAATAAGCATTTATCTGGATGTAATTTTAAGTTGTATTTTCTGCAGGTAGAGAACACGTCTCTTAAATTTTTTAGCATATGGTTTTCTGAACAACCTAATACAACTAAATCATCCATGTAGAGAAATGCTTGAGATGGTTTAAGGCCAGCGAATGCTAATGTCATCATTCGTTGGAATGAATTTGGGGCTACTTTTAAACCATATGGTAATCTTTTGAATCTATATGTGCCATTTTCGGCAGTGAATGAAGTAATGTCCCTAGAGTCTGGGTGTAATTCTATTTGATGAAAACCTGACATAAGGTCTAGGCATGAAAAATATTTTGCTCTTCCAAGTTGATCTAAAATGTCATCAATTCTTGGGAGTGGGAATTTATCTGCTGCTAGCTTTTTGTTTACTTGTCTGTAATCAACCACTAGTCTCCATCTTTTTTCTATTTTTCCTGGGAGTGATTTTTTAGGGACTAGTAGGATTGGGCTATTATATTCCGATATGGAGGGTTCTATTATGTCATCTTCTATTAGTTTATTTACTTGTTTGCTGATTTCTCCCTTCTGGGTTTGAGGCAATCTGTAATTTTTTATGTAAACGGGGGTGTCATCCTTCATGTATAATTTCTGTTTATAGAAGTTATTAGCGGAGATTGGTTCGGTTTCTAGTGCAAATATATCTATGAATTCTGTGCATAGTGTTGTTAATTGAGAATTGACAAATTTTGGAAAATTTTTTGTTAATCTTTTTAATTTTTCTCTATCTATGCAGTTTTTACTGTGTGTGGTTGCTTTAACTAGTGTATAGTCGTCTAAATTTTCAGTATTAATCTTATAATTTTGAATAATTGCGTTGTTTTGTGTCGTATTAATAATTCTAACGAAAGTTTGTTCGTTATTTGTAATGGTATTTGCAATATAAATACCTTCGGATAGTTGCTGGTGTGGTATGAAAATGTTTTTATTATTTGTTTTTATTTGAATTTGTCTAATAACTTCCGATCTAGCCGGAATTGTGATTGTGTTGACGGACAGACAGTTTGTTAGGTTCATTGTTATTGTTTGGGGGAAATCATATGGTCTTAGGATTAGTTTATCTTTTGATTTTCCATAATCTAGAATACAATTGTATTTCTTTATGAAATCTAGACCTATTATTCCATCACATGGAATTGGAAAGTTGTCTTCCACAACATGAAATTTATGATAAATTAGAAGGTCATCGCCTTTTAGATCTACTTTGATTGTGCCTAAAGTGCTAGTTATTCCCTGACCAATGCCTTTCAAATCTGTGATTTGTTCAGTATTTATTTTTTCTTTATTATCTATTTGCTGTTTTTTAATTATGGAGATATCGGCTCCAGTATCAATTAAAAAATTTGAGTATGAATTGTTTAATGATGTCCTTGTAGATATATAGCTGTTTAAGTTTAGATTAAGTACGCATATTTTTCTTTTTGTTAATTTTGAAGTGGAGTTTCCTGGTTTTCCGTTTCGGTACAACTGCGCACGTTACGGGTTTGTGTGTATGGTCTGTTTGTATTTCGGGATTGTGATCCTCTTTGATTATTATTGTTGTTGTACGACCTCGAGTTATTGTTATATCTCGGTTGTGGTCTAAATCTTCTATTTTGGTAATTTCCATAGTTGTTACTACGGTAACCTCCACGGAAACTACTCCTGTACTGACTTTGCTGTCGTACGTTTAGAATCGTGTTTGAGCTGCCTGTAATTTCGGTGCAGCTGTTTGTAAATTTAGAGATTGCGTCGTTCATCGTTGTGAACGTTCCTGCTTGCATGATCATTTTGACCTTGTCATTAGAGCAGTTTTTACACATGGCTTTAACAGCTGCTTGTGTTGAATATCTCGTGGCTAAGTCTGGGTTTAATCCATCAGAGATATATGCTCCTTCTAATGACCTTGTGATTTTTTCAATTTCCGCTGTGTATTGGTTAGCAGTTTTGCTACGCTGTTGGATGTTCAGTAGTTTAGCGGTTAGAACTTCAACTGATTCACCCTTTATTGCGGTTTTTAATTTGTTTTTTATTTGTTCAACCGTGGACTCATTACTAATAAAATTCCTTGCTGTACCTTTCAGCTTTGTTTTTATCATAGTAATGGCCAATGCCTCGTGTGTATCCTTGATTTGCTCAAGTATATCGAGTGCATCTAGGAAACTATGTAGATTTTCTGGTTTACCATCAAACTCTGGTAATACTGACGAAGCAGTTTTGATAAATTCAACTACTGTTTGTGGCATTGTGATGTTTATTATTGGGACGTGTATTGGTTGAGAATTTGGTTTGCTTTCCTCTATTGATTGAGTCTGGCTCGTGGAATGTGTCGGAGTCGGGCTCTGAGCGCGTTCTGACAGTAGTAGATTGAAATCTATTTGAAGTTTTTCCTCAATTGTGGTTGGTATATTAAATTCTATACTATATCTTGATAAGGAAGATACAAGTTTATCTCGTACAGCGGAGAAAAATTGGTAGGCTTCTATTTGGTGTTCTGCAGTAAGTATGTTATTTACTGATTTAATTACCTGTCCTATGCTGTTTAGAGCTTCTAGAATTATGTTCAAATGCTTGACTATGGTTTCTGTTGTAATTGGGATACTTTTATTTATGCATTTGTAAGACTTAATTGCTTTTGTTTTTTCCTCATATAATTTTTCGTGGATTTCTTCCCATTGAGTCATTTCTTGTTATAGGGTGTTGGTTCATACGCGTCGTTGTACATTGTTTAATCGTCCCAATTTATTTTTTATATAATTTTTGATTAAAATAATAATTGCGATAATTAAACATGTAACCATAAATGCGACCAAAACTAACCATTTATCAGACAGTTCTTCTTTATTTTCAACAGGTATAGGGTGTGGTTCGTACTTAACTATTCTATTTTCAGAGTTTTTCTCTGCTGAACTTTCTTTACCAACTTCATATCCTGCTATACCTACTAAAATGCTGTTTAGGGCAATTTTCCACCATGATGCCATTTTAAAAAGGTAAAAAAATTTTCTTCTTAGATTTTTTTTTTTTTTAATTTTTTATTTTTCAATCCAATTTACTCGGTTTATATAAGAAATTTTTTTTTTTTGGTTTGTTCTTAACATTCTTATTTTATCTTTTAGATGTAATTTATCATTAATATTTGTAGCTAAATTAAGTAATCTAAAGGTTTCAGCTATTTCTTTCCGCTTTCTAACCTGTTTACCGCCTCGTTTCCTTTTGTACATTATTTTTACAGGGGTAGGAATTTTTGGAGTTTCCTCCTTTTTAATAAGGTTATTCCTTCGCCGATACTCCTCTATAGTGATCGGTGTAGGACCTTGCTTTGCTGCGCTACGACTCTTCAGGATTTGTTCAGAAATTATTATAAACTCTTTAATAGTATCGTGGCATTTCTTGAAAATTCTGTCAAATTCTTCTTGAGTCTTAATTTCTTGCATTATTGATACTAACATGTAATTAAACTATTTATAATCCCTAAGCAAATTTAATTGCTACTGGTTTAGCGGCCATAAGGCGTGCTCAAATTATTCTAAGTTATCATACATAATATTTGTAATTATTATTATACATAATATTTGTAAATATTCGCCGCCAGTCTTGCCGCTAGTTTTGTCTCCAAATTACCAATATTTAACGCCAGTCATATTACCAACTTATCAATATTTGCTGCCAGTCACGAGATTATCAATATTCCACTTCTTTTTGCGCGCCGTCGATGTCATCTATTTTTGGGGTTCAATCCTTGGGTTGATATCCTTAGTGTATTTCCATGACGTACCTCATAAATTTAACCACCAGTACTTTCATAGGCTAACTTGTTTTGCCTTTGGATTTTATATTTTCGGCTGGTGGTATCGCTATGAGCCACATAAGTTATTTTATTTAACTATGGCTGGCGATTTCGCTATATAGAGCGGAGTGAATTGTTATTAAAAGCCTGGCAGGATCGCCATGTAAGGATTAACGTAACCAAATAAAACGCTGATGTTTAGCGTATGATCAGAATTTCAGAATTGATTCTTTATTGAACATTACTTTCTTTTTATAGGAATTTCTTACCCTAATTTACACTAATACTTACAAACTACTTATGTGTATAAACTACAATACTTACAAACTATTTACTTACACACGATATGCTGTGTCAGCATATGTGTTTCATAACTATGGAATGGTTTGTCAGTCGCTCTGACGTAGTGACTTGACTCATCATAATTGTAACAAGATATGCGGTACGCTCGTTAGAAGTCAAGCGCCCGCTGTGCAGTTTAATGGCATTTAAATGGGTCACAATATTTTGGCATTGTGTGTGGTCACTGAACATGTGCATACCAAATGTTTGTAAATGCAATGTGTTCAATAGTGATACTACAATACTACACAACTGTTGGCATATGCTGACGATATTGATATCATTGGCCTTAACAACCGCGCCGTAACTTCTGCTTACTCCAAATTAGAAAAAGAAGCGGAGAAAAATTGGAATGGTGGTGAACGAGGGCAAAGCGAAGTACCTTCTGTCATCATGCAAAGAGTCAGCGCATTCGCGCATTCGCGCCTTGGCAACCAAGCCACTGTTGGCAGCAATAATTTCGAAATAGTAAAGGACTTCGTTTACCTGGGAACCAGCATTAACACCAACAATAATGTTAGCCTAGAAATCCGACGAAGAATTACTCTTGCAAACAAATGCTACTTCGGACTGAGTAGGCAATTGAAAAGTAAAGTCCTCTCTCGACGAACGAAAATAACACTCTACAAGTCACTCATCGCACCCGTCCTGCTATATGGTGCAGAAGCGTGGACACTAACAACATCTGATGAGGCGGCTCTAGGAGTATTCGATAGAAAGGTTCTTCGAAAGATTTGTGGACCTCTACGCTTTGGCGACGGCGGGTACCGAAGAAGATTTCATGATGAGCTCTATGAACTTTACGCAGACTCCGACATAGTTCAGCGAATTAAAACAAAGCGGCTTCGCTGGCTAGGCCACGTAGTGCGAATGAGCGAAGATGCTCCAGCCCAGAAGGTATTCTTATCGGCACCAGCTGGTGGAAGCAGAGGAAGAGGGAGACCACCACTCCGATGGAAGGGCCAAGTGGAGACCAATTTGCGATCCCGCGGTGTTTAAAATTGGCGCCAGTTGGCGCAACGAAGAAACGACTGGCGAGCTATGTTGGACGGTCAAAATCGCCCAGGCGGTTAGATGACCATTTAAAGAAAGTCTCCATTTGCCGTTCTTCTTCTTCGCTAAAACTATAGGTGCGCTGTGAGGGCTGTGCGATGGTTCAATGCAACCCTTGGCTATAAGCTCATCAATCTCCTTGTTAATTATCTCCTGAATCTTCGGGGTTTTGGGAAAGTATCGCTGTTTAATTGGGCGGTCATCTCGCATGACTATCTTATGCTCGGTTCCATTAGATACTCCCGACATTTCTTCAAAAATCTTTAATTCCTGGTTAAGAAATTCACTCGCTCCGACATCTGTGGTACTTTGTGCTTCTGTAGTGGGTTCGGGCCTTGCGTTCTCCTTGATATCTTTATGCTCTTCTGCTATTGTTGTACATCTTGCCATATCCTGCTTCTGATCCTCTGCTCGTAATACTATTGCTTGGTTACCGCACTTCAACTCCATGTTTGCCTTTGGCAGGTAGTCTGTTCCAATAACCAATTTATCTACTAGCCCTGGTAATACCAATAACTCGCTCCAGTGTACTTGATCGCCCAATTTTACCTCTGCGTCTATCGCTTCCCCTACGTCCTTCGCTCTACCATCGCCCATCACCACTCGAGTATCTACTTCTTTCATCTTGCGTGCATTTAAGCTTATTGCCATCGACTCGCTCACAAAACTCTTCGTTGCTCCGGTGTCCACTGATTCCATCACGTCTCTGCCGTTCACTGTACCCGCTGCCAAGATTCGCCCTTGCGTTTGCTTAAAGGTATTTATTGAGTACGAGGTTGAACCTCTTGAGACCCCACCCCTCGCTGACAATGGGACCTCTGGTCGTTTCCCTGACGTCTGCGACAGCAGTCGTTTGTCTGAACATCTCTTCTACCACACGTCCAGCAGAAGTCGCGTCGAGAGTTACGGCACCCATAAGCGAAGTGTCCGTTCTCTCCGCACCGCCTGCATGCTGTCCTTGGATCTACTTGCCCTTGCTGTGTATGTGCTTGTACGTTTATTACTGGTTGTGCACTTCTGACTGTATGTCGATCGTTATTCTCCTCCGTGTGTAAATAATGGTACCGTTCCTCCTGTCGTCTAGGAACAAACGGTCTTCCGGCTGGTCTGATTGGTTCTCTCTCCAGTGCGATATTCTCGTAGTCTTCGGCCAGGCTTAACAACTCCTCCAGATTGCTGAATTCACTTCGCTTGACGTAAAGTTGGTACTCTCTCCTCGAGTTCCGGTATATGCGGTTCAGCTTTTGCTCGATGCTCTAATCGGAGTGCCGCATAAGCCCCTGTAACGTAAGTACGTAGTCCTTAAATTTTTCTCCTCTGCGTTGGACTCGCTGCCTGATTTCGTCGTCTAAGCGTTCGAAATATCTTTAACTCAAAAACAATGTCAAGAAATCCTTCTTAAAGGTTTCCCATTCTTGCCAGTGTCGGTTATTATTGCGGAACCATACCAACGCCTTATCTCTGAGATGCTCAGGTAGAGCTCGTGGAATAAAGTTGCGGTTCATCGCATAGCTGTCGGCGAGTTCTTCTACCCGCTCTATAAATCCATGCGGGTCCTTCTCGCCGTCGTACCTCAAACCTCACTTGCGCATCCGGTCCATGGTGTTAGCAAACGGTTCCGGATGGTTAAATGTATATGCTGGTGCTTCGTTGTGCCGGTCACTGCATAAGTTTACCTCGGATGCCCCGATGCGGCCTGGTAGTGGTGGTTCGGGGCCATCTTTGGGTGTTGGTGGATTGACCGTTCCGTTGGCCGAGCGTGGCGAAGAGCTAACTCGGTACAGCGTTTCTCTAATTTTTCATCGTCACCATGCATCTGGATATCTCCTCATAATCGTTTCCTTAATTCTTCCACCGTTCCTGTGCCTTCCAAACCAAATCCTCACGATTGAAGTATACACCCCTGTTACCCTTACCATGATGCTTCGTTTTAACTATCTTCCGTGCTGACTCGTATAATATTCTTGGCTTTGTGCGTATCCTCTTTACTATTTTTTTGGTTGTATTATCCCCTTGTAGTTTCCACTTCTTTTACCTCGTTGCTGGCTTTCTCATAGTATAATTCCTCAAACTCCGTACAATTGACTTAAAGAAGTCCCTGCTCGGCGCCATTTGTGACGGTCTTTCCAAATTGCCGGGGTATGCTCAGTCCGTCCAGGGTTCCTACAAATAGAGTTCCCTATGGTTTTTCTCCAAATGAAAAAACCCTTTTATTATTTTGGTTTTGATATTTTTCTTGAATTATTTTTTTTCAAATCTCATCTACAATCTTAAATTTATCGCTAACCACGCTAAAGGTGGTGGAGGTGAAAACCACTACTCAGCCCTACGTTCGGCGGAGGTGAAAACCACCACTTACTATAACTTAAGTTGCTCCTGGCTAAATTAATGGCGGCAGAGGTGAAAACCCCTACTTAGCCCTATCGTCCACTGAGGTGAAAACCCCTGCAGAATATGAAAATAGTACTCGTGAGATGAAAACTCCTAGTAGCCCGATTCTGTAACTTTTAACCACTCGCCGGGCGTTAAGCTTATCGCCAAATTTCGGCGTTTGTTCTTAACGAAAGTGCGATTCTGTAACTCTCCTTTAACGCCGCTAAACAGCTGACTCTTGATAGTGATAAAACATGGCAATATTGGTATTCAGAGTGTCAAACCCACGAAAAACACAAAGAGGAATAAGAAAAAAACATTAAAATTATTCGGCGGCAACAAGTTGAGTGCACAAATTTTACTAAAAGGGAAGTATTTGTATAATTTTATTGAAATTACAGTTTTTCTGCTTATAATTTTGTAAATTTTCAGAATGGCGACAACCAGTGCAGCAGCAAAGAGACAGCGGGCTTCAGTGGACCAGCTGAATGCAATGGTCGACCTGTTGGCGGAGAACCCGGGAATGGCGTCCGGGAAATTTCAACGGATGCACGGGAAGCTGGAGTTCCAGACCAAGTGGCGCGAAATGATACAAAAATTGAATGCCATGGGAGGAGCGATCAAAACAGTGGAGCAATGGCAAACGCTAAGTACTTAGTGTGATGCAAGCGCTTAAAGTTCAGGAGCATGATTCTACTAGCTTTAGTTGCAAAATCCGTCTGAGGCATGTAACTCGTTCGCAATTTCAACTTTTAATATTCTATGGAGTGAGTGGAAGTGAATTGTGGACATGCATGTACATGTACATGTATAAGCGCTTTTAAAATTTGTATCACTTTTTGTTATTTATTATGTATATGATTACTGACACTATTATTTTCTAAACAGGTTTGGAAAGATTTAAAAATCCGCACCAGCGTTCGCTGCCGTGACCGCAAAAGGCAGCAGGCGCTAACTGGAAACCGCCCAATAGACCAGGCTCCACTGTCTGAACTGGAGATGCGCGTCCTCAGTCTGAGTGGCGTGCAGTATGTTGAGGGCAGGGAAAACGTCCCCGATACCATACCATTGGAAGAGGTGAGTTCCTCCTAAAATTATTTGTAAAAGCAAATTTATGAAAGTAAATTGAAATAGTGCTGCAATAATAATTTTTTCTTTTATTTCTATTTTCAGGAATTTCAAATAATGATGGAGGAAGGTCAAGAGTTCCCATGCCTGGCCGTTACATCATCATCGGATAATGGTGCCCAAAGTTTTATTCAGGCCAGCACACCCAGAACTCCTGCCGAAACACCACGTAGAGCTCCAAAAAGAACGCTTGTCGGAAACGATATCGCAGAGGAATTTTTGAAGGTCGCCAAAGCTCAGGCGGATGCCTTAACTCTGCTTGCTCTACTTATTTAAATAATTTTTTGCTTTCTATTCAACAGGAGCTCGCTGCCTATAGTAATAAGGTGGCGGAAAGGCAAATCGGTGCATTGAAGGTGAGAACCTATAATATTTACAGCCCTTTTCCTTTAGTAATAGTTCCATCACTTTGGTTTTTAAGTTACTTTACTTATTTATATTACTATACGTATTTATATTATTGTATATATTGACACTACTACGAGTATACCTATTTGAAATATTTTTCTTTCTACTCAACAGGAGCTCGTTGTCAACAGTAACAAGGTGGGGGAAAACCAAACTGGTGCCTTGAAGGTGAGAACCTATCATTATATTAACAGCCCTATTCCTATTGTAATAGTTGTTATTAACAGTGCTTCAAGCACTTTGCTTATTTGAATATATTTATTTATTTATACAACTTTACATATTTATATCACTATACTTATTTAAATACATTTTTTTTTCTATTCAACAGGAGCTGGTCGAAAGCCATAAAGTATTGAAGCAAACAATGGTGGAGTTGGTCGAAGGACTTAGGGACCACTCCAATGCCGTCTTCCTTTTGGCGGGCACACTTGCTGAAAGAAGGGATTAGCTTTAAGTTATAATTTATTTTTTATAAGACTGAAGAACTTTTTTTTTCTTTTTAGTACCTGTAAGATGTCTGAATTGCCTTGTTTTTGTTTTAGTTTTGGTTCTTTTTTTTTTAACTATTTTATTACATTTCAATTAATGTACCTGAACTTTTTTAACATGTTTTGTTTTCAACTTTTGTAGCTCTAAGTTTTTTTTGATAATAAATAGGCTTGTTTAAGGTTATCTATTAAATTAAATGCTAAGTTTTATTGAATTAATTTTTAAAATACAAAATAAAGTACCAGAATGGTTTTTAGTTTTATAATAATCTTTATTTTTGTTAATTTAGCTGGCAAGTACAAAATTTTGAATACATTAAAAACAAACATTTCTACATTTTCAAATTTGGCTCTATCATGGCACATCAGTGTATATACACTAGGCGGAATAAGTCTGCGTTCAGTTATATTTTTGTAATTTTCGCCCATTTATTATATTAAAATGAACGTAAAATTGCAATTCTTTTTATTGACGCCAAATCCTTTTAAATATGTTTCTAAACACTAGCGCATAAAAATTGTTAACATCAATGCTTTTTAATTGAATGTGTGTATAATTATGTTTATTAAATGTATTTTTCCTTAAAGTCTTAATGTCTACGATTCGAAGTGACCATTGACCATACTATTGACCTAGTTATCTCCTGAATCTTCGGGGTTTTGGGAAAGTATCGCTGTTTAATTGGGCGGTCATCTCGCATGACTATCTTATGCTCGGTTCCATTAGATACTCCCGACATTTCTTCAAAAATCTTTAATTCCTGGTTAAGAAATTCACTCGCTCCGACATCTGTGGTACTTTGTGCTTCTGTAGTGGGTTCGGGCCTTGCGTTCTCCTTGATATCTTTATGCTCTTCTGCTATTGTTGTACATCTTGCCATATCCTGCTTCTGATCCTCTGCTCGTAATACTATTGCTTGGTTACCGCACTTCAACTCCATGTTTGCCTTTGGCAGGTAGTCTGTTCCAATAACCAATTTATCTACTAGCCCTGGTAATACCAATAACTCGCTCCAGTGTACTTGATCGCCCAATTTTACCTCTGCGTCTATCGCTTCCCCTACGTCCTTCGCTCTACCATCGCCCATCACCACTCGAGTATCTACTTCTTCCATCTTGCGTGCATTTAAGCTTATTGCCATCGACTCGCTCACAAAACTCTTCGTTGCTCCGGTGTCCACTGATTCCATCACGTCTCTGCCGTTCACTGTACCCGCTGCCAAGATTCGCCCTTGCGTTTGCTTAAAGGTATTTATTGAGTACGAGGTTGAACCTCTTGAGACCCCACCCCTCGCTGACAATGGGACCTCTGGTCGTTTCCCTGACGTCTGCGACAGCAGTCGTTTGTCTGAACATCTCTTCTACCACACGTCCAGCAGAAGTCGCGTCGAGAGTTACGGCACCCATAAGCGAAGTGTCCGTTCTCTCCGCACCGCCTGCATGCTGTCCTTGGATCTACTTGCCCTTGCTGTGTATGTGCTTGTACGTTTATTACTGGTTGTGCACTTCTGACTGTATGTCGATCGTTATTCTCCTCCGTGTGTAAATAATGGTACCGTTCCTCCTGTCGTCTAGGAACAAACGGTCTTCCGGCTGGTCTGATTGGTTCTCTCTCCAGTGCGATATTCTCGTAGTCTTCGGCCAGGCTTAACAACTCCTCCAGATTGCTGAATTCACTTCGCTTGACGTAAAGTTGGTACTCTCTCCTCGAGTTCCGGTATATGCGGTTCAGCTTTTGCTCGATGCTCTAATCGGAGTGCAGCATAAGCCTCTGTAACGTAAGTACGTAGTCCTTAAATTTTTCTCCTCTGCGTTGGACTCGCTGCCTGATTTCGTCGTCTAAGCGTTCGAAATATCTTTAACTCAAAACCAATGTCAAGAAATCCTTCTTAAAGGTTTCCCATTCTTGCCAGTGTCGGTTATTATTGCGGAACCATACCAACGCCTTATCTCTGAGATGCTCAGGTAGAGCTCGTGGAATAAAGTTGCGGTTCATCGCATAGCTGTCGGCGAGTTCTTCTACCCGCTCTATAAATCCAAGCGGGTCCTTCTCGCCGTCGTACCTCAAACCTCACTTGCGCATCCGGTCCATGGTGTTAGCAAACGGTTCCGGATGGTTAAATGTATATGCTGGTGCTTCGTTGTGCCGGTCACTGCATAAGTTTACCTCGGATGCCCCGATGCGGCCTGGTAGTGGTGGTTCGGGGCCATCTTTGGGTGTTGGTGGATTGACCGTTCCGTTGGCCGAGCGTGGCGAAGAGCTAACTCGGTACAGCGTTTCTCTAATTTTTCATCGTCACCATGCATCTGGATATCTCCTCATAATCGTTTCCTTAATTCTTCCACCGTTCCTGTGCCTTCCAAACCAAATCCTCACGATTGAAGTATACACCCCTGTTACCCTTACCATGATGCTTCGTTTTAACTATCTTCCGTGCTGACTCGTATAATATTCTTGGCTTTGTGCGTATCCTCTTTACTATTTTTTTGGTTGTATTATCCCCTTGTAGTTTCCACTTCTTTTACCTCGTTGCTGGCTTTCTCATAGTATAATTCCTCAAACTCCGTACAATTGACTTAAAGAAGTCCCTGCTCGGCGCCATTTGTGACGGTCTTTCCAAATTGCCGGGGTATGCTCAGTCCGTCCAGGGTTCCTACAAATAGAGTTCCCTATGGTTTTTCTCCAAATGAAAAAACCCTTTTATTATTTTGGTTTTGATATTTTTCTTGAATTATTTTTTTTCAAATCTCATCTACAATCTTAAATTTATCGCTAACCACGCTAAAGGTGGTGGAGGTGAAAACCACTACTCAGCCCTACGTTCGGCGGAGGTGAAAACCACCACTTACTATAACTTAAGTTGCTCCTGGCTAAATTAATGGCGGCAGAGGTGAAAACCCCTACTTAGCCCTATCGTCCACTGAGGTGAAAACCCCTGCAGAATATGAAAATAGTACTCGTGAGATGAAAACTCCTAGTAGCCCGATTCTGTAACTTTTAACCACTCGCCGGGCGTTAAGCTTATCGCCAAATTTCGGCGTTTGTTCTTAACGAAAGTGCGATTCTGTAACTCTCCTTTAACGCCGCTAAACAGCTGACTCTTGATAGTGATAAAACATGGCAATACTGGTATTCAGAGTGTCAAACCCACGAAAAACACAAAGAGGAATAAGAAAAAAACATTAAAATTATTCGGCGGCAACAAGTTGAGTGCACAAATTTTACTAAAAGGGAAGTATTTGTATAATTTTATTGAAATTACAGTTTTTCTGCTTATAATTTTGTAAATTTTCAGAATGGCGACAACCAGTGCAGCAGCAAAGAGACAGCGGGCTTCAGTGGACCAGCTGAATGCAATGGTCGACCTGTTGGCGGAGAACCCGGGAATGGCGTCCGGGAAATTTCAACGGATGCACGGGAAGCTGGAGTTCCAGACCAAGTGGCGCGAAATGATACAAAAATTGAATGCCATGGGAGGAGCGATCAAAACAGTGGAGCAATGGCAAACGCTAAGTACTTAGTGTGATGCAAGCGCTTAAAGTTCAGGAGCATGATTCTACTAGCTTTAGTTGCAAAATCCGTCTGAGGCATGTAACTCGTTCGCAATTTCAACTTTTAATATTCTATGGAGTGAGTGGAAGTGAATTGTGGACATGCATGTACATGTACATGTATAAGCGCTTTTAAAATTTGTATCACTTTTTGTTATTTATTATGTATATGATTACTGACACTATTATTTTCTAAACAGGTTTGGAAAGATTTAAAAATCCGCACCAGCGTTCGCTGCCGTGACCGCAAAAGGCAGCAGGCGCTAACTGGAAACCGCCCAATAGACCAGGCTCCACTGTCTGAACTGGAGATGCGCGTCCTCAGTCTGAGTGGCGTGCAGTATGTTGAGGGCAGGGAAAACGTCCCCGATACCATACCATTGGAAGAGGTGAGTTCCTCCTAAAATTATTTGTAAAAGCAAATTTATGAAAGTAAATTGAAATAGTGCTGCAATAATAATTTTTTCTTTTATTTCTATTTTCAGGAATTTCAAATAATGATGGAGGAAGGTCAAGAGTTCCCATGCCTGGCCGTTACATCATCATCGGATAATGGTGCCCAAAGTTTTATTCAGGCCAGCACACCCAGAACTCCTGCCGAAACACCACGTAGAGCTCCAAAAAGAACGCTTGTCGGAAACGATATCGCAGAGGAATTTTTGAAGGTCGCCAAAGCTCAGGCGGATGCCTTAACTCTGCTTGCTCTACTTATTTAAATAATTTTTTGCTTTCTATTCAACAGGAGCTCGCTGCCTATAGTAATAAGGTGGCGGAAAGGCAAATCGGTGCATTGAAGGTGAGAACCTATAATATTTACAGCCCTTTTCCTTTAGTAATAGTTCCATCACTTTGGTTTTTAAGTTACTTTACTTATTTATATTACTATACGTATTTATATTATTGTATATATTGACACTACTACGAGTATACCTATTTGAAATATTTTTCTTTCTACTCAACAGGAGCTCGTTGTCAACAGTAACAAGGTGGGGGAAAACCAAACTGGTGCCTTGAAGGTGAGAACCTATCATTATATTAACAGCCCTATTCCTATTGTAATAGTTGTTATTAACAGTGCTTCAAGCACTTTGCTTATTTATATATATTTATTTATTTATACAACTTTACATATTTATATCACTATACTTATTTAAATACATTTTTTTTTCTATTCAACAGGAGCTGGTCGAAAGCCATAAAGTATTGAAGCAAACAATGGTGGAGTTGGTCGAAGGACTTAGGGACCACTCCAATGCCGTCTTCCTTTTGGCGGGCACACTTGCTGAAAGAAGGGATTAGCTTTAAGTTATAATTTATTTTTTATAAGACTGAAGAACTTTTTTTTCTTTTTAGTACCTGTAAGATGTCTGAATTGCCTTGTTTTTGTTTTAGTTTTGGTTCTTTTTTTTTTAACTATTTTATTACATTTCAATTAATGTACCTGAACTTTTTTAACATGTTTTGTTTTCAACTTTTGTAGCTCTAAGTTTTTTTTGATAATAAATAGGCTTGTTTAAGGTTATCTATTAAATTAAATGCTAAGTTTTATTGAATTAATTTTTAAAATACAAAATAAAGTACCAGAATGGTTTTTAGTTTTATAATAATCTTTATTTTTGTTAATTTAGCTGGCAAGTACAAAATTTTGAATACATTAAAAACAAACATTTCTACATTTTCAAATTTGGCTCTATCATGGCACATCAGTGTATATACACTAGGCGGAATAAGTCTGCGTTCAGTTATATTTTTGTAATTTTCGCCCATTTATTATATTAAAATGAACGTAAAATTGCAATTCTTTTTATTGACGCCAAATCCTTTTAAATATGTTTCTAAACACTAGCGCATAAAAATTGTTAACATCAATGCTTTTTAATTGAATGTGTGTATAATTATGTTTATTAAATGTATTTTTCCTTAAAGTCTTAATGTCTACGATTCGAAGTGACCATTGACCATACTATTGACCTAGTTAAAATAAAAATGAATTAGTTGGGACAAAAGTGTATATGTGTATGCTTCTGAACCTTCAAAATTACGCCCTTCTCTGCGGTATAAAACTGATAGTACAGGCCTGCAACGGTTGCCGGGTAAAGTTCTTCACTCAAACGAAACTTAACTAGCTTTTCGTAGAGCGCACAAAGGTCATCGCTGTGAGAATAAAAAAGCAAAGAACATTATAGGAGAGAACTGTATGGAATATTCTTACTTTTTGGGATCCTTGCGTAACGGCGATATGATATAAAAGTCCATATATGCCGCGGGTAACAGGAACTTGTCATTCTGCCTAAACCATAATTCACATATATCTGTTTATTGTATCTTTTTTGGTGCGCTAGGTATCTCAGGCTTGCCATTTTCTTCCCAATGTAAACTGAAGTCATTTGTTATAAATTGATTTGGTTTCGACAAAAACAACACTGGCATAGGTTCGGATTTGTTCCAAAGGTCACAGGAAATTGTTAGTTTTGCTTGCAAATATCTTGCAGTTTTTACAGTTGACGTTGGATGTATAGTATTTCCACGAAAATTAGTCGCCTTAATGTATTGCAATTCCGGACCACTATTTGCAAATAATTTTGTGAAGGCAAAGCATACGTCGAGTACTTAAAAACAGAAGTTAGGAAAGGTCACATAGCACAATTCATAGTTTTACCTTGTTTGATTCGAAACCACTTTCATCAATACCGGCAGTAAGCTGTAATCCTTCGTATCCCACCAAATGTGATATAAACTGATCTGGTTGAGTTTTGTAGTACTATCGCAGAAAGGAGAAATTTATAAGTTGGCATTCATTACTATTAAAATTTGCTTAAGTATTCAAATCTGTAACATTGATGGCAGTACCCATGTAAGTTCTAGCTTACAGATATTTTCGACGGGTTTTACAAAAAAATACTTCTTCAAAAAACTCTTTACGGAAAGCATATGGTGGCTTAGGCCTTAATGATGATTAATTTCCACTGTATAAGGTGGAGGTGGTGGTGGTTGTATAACTGTTACCACTGAATATCGTTGCGATTGTAGTGTTTCAGTTTGGTCATTAAAAATCGCAGTCAAGTGCGTTGCAAGCATGATGAGCGTAAATATTGCAAACAATAATGCTTCAAATAATAGTAAAAATATTGTTGTTGGTGGAGAATGTGGTGAGCATTGCCTCCATTCGGATTGCACACATTGCGCAAATTCTGTGACCACTAAAAGCATCGAATGTGTAGATATGATAATATAAACTGTAAAAATATGCAAACAAAATTAATTCGATATACGTCTACAAGTAGGTATCCAGAACACATAATTTAATACGAACCGTAAATAGTATAAAGTACTTTTGATTGTTTCTTCCCACAATTGTTCACCCATGGACAATGATGATCCATTTTTCGTATACAACGCTGACAAACATAACAAGGATGTGCACGTTCCGATAGCCCATCTGTACGATAATTTCTTTGCTTGCATTTTCACGGGGTACTGCGCCTGGATCTGCTAACATAGTGCGTATGTGTGATGCAAAAGCGAGAAAGGCTAACAACTGCTATAGATGGGTTATGAACTCGGCCATAATATAACCCGTATCACAACAAATTCTGCAAATAGTATAAGCAACCACGTGAATACTGCGCAAACAATGCCACAAGTGTCCTAAAATACCGGTACATGAAATCTTTAAATCTTGATTAGATCATTATTTTTACCTCCACACACGATTGTGCATATCCCTGCTACCACCATGTATTGCAACATATTGAGAATGCATTGTTGATGATGTTGTGATTGTTGTTTTGCTGCAGCTGCTGACGCTGATATTGAAAATGTTTGACCTGTGTAAATACAAAAAGGACACTTATTAAAATTTATACAAAAAAGTAATTTGATTTTTTTTTACTTATAAGGCAAGATTGAAACGTATGCGAGTTGCGAGTTGACGAATAATATATATAGTTTTCGTAATATATTAGAGGTGCCAACTGATTTGACTTAAGCAAAATAGTTAGCTATGAGCCTATCTTGGGTACGCCTTGGAATGGAAGAGGAGGAGTTCAAATTATCCTGGTTTTCTGTTTCTGTTGGTTGTGTTGCCGTTGGTTGTATTTCTGCTTGTAGCGCATCAACTTCATGTGGTTGTTCATCCAAACTTATATTATGCAACGCTGAACACGCGTTCACAACCTTACCAGCGAAGCCGGGGTGGTACATTAGAACCCGATGTCGTGACAAACACCGCTAAGTTCCTTTAAGCACACCAAAAAGACGCTCAAAAGGATTTCGGGCTTTACAAAGTGCCTCGTTATACCCATATTTCGCCGTGACCTCTGGTTGATTTGGCAAAGGTGTCATCATTCACGGCTCCAACGGGTATCCAGAATCTCCTGCAACGATTTTTTTTTAATAGTGTATATTTTACAATAAATTAAAAAAGAACATACCAATCAGAAACATATTGCGGGTTCCATTTTCATACGCTCTCTCCATTACACGACGCACAGAGCAAGAACTCCAAATATACGAATCATGCCGTGCTCCCGGAAATTTAGCGTTCACGTTTAAAATTTTTAAATTTGGGTCACCAATCTATAAGAGCACACAAATTTAGCGCTACACCATTATATAAAATACAAAGCTTACCAGTTGTACATTTATGGAATGGTACGAGTGATGGTTCACATAGGCCTCGTCGTGAATTTTAGGCGCTAAAATGGCAACATGTGTACAATCTATAGCCCCTATAGTACCTCCCACAAAAGGTGCTGGTGCCGATGACAAAACCTCCTGAGCAACATGTCGCTCCATCTGCGTCATGGGGATCTTTATTTTTTCGAAAAGAATTCTGCTATTAAAAGCATCAGTCACCCTATGTATGCAGCGGCTTATCGAAGTCTGGCTTATCGATATGCCCCACTGCTCACCAACAGGCCTTTGATAGCATCCTGTTGCATAAAACCTCAGCGTACGCATATTGAATTTAATATTTAGTCTTACCTGTTTTTTAGGTGATATGCATGTTATTCTCTGCCCCTTCAAAGTACTTTGCAACCGGTCCACGATTCCTGAGACGGTATCGGGGCCCACGCGATATAATTTCCGAACTGGGAGGACGGCAGCTCAAATGGGTCATCCACTCCTCTTAGCATACGTCTATTCACAATCGGCACTTCTCTTGTCGCCGTATTTTGCACTAAATTACATGCAAAAAACTCAAAACTCATTTTTTCACTTTTTCCACACGCTAAAATACTTGCAAATGTATTAACGCTATTGTTATCACCTCGAAAATAATTTGCGACAGCTAACCACACAAAAAGTGTTAGCTAACACCTGGTGTTAAAATAGTTACAGAATCGACCTACAGGTGTACGTTCATCGGAGGTGAAAACCACCGACTACTATGCCTAGCTAGTAGCTAACTACTAAATTTTCCTAAGGAATTCATCGCCCTTTTATACTAACGCAGGCAAACTGTTACTTAACAACAATAAATACTTATATACTTATAATACATAATCTTATAAGTGAACCTTTTCCTTATTATTATACTAATTTCCTTATAACAACTATCGTATATACACTCGACTGTATGCCTGTTTTCTTCTTCATATGCAGGCTCCTCGTATCCTAGCGAACATTTGTACACACGCCTGTACGCTTTTCTTCCCTCATATGCCAGTCTCTTGCCTTGCAGCGAATATATGTACACACGCCTGCACGCTTTTCTCCCCTCATATGCCAGTTTCTTGCCTTGCAGCGATTATTCTCATGCATGTACCATCCCTAACTCAATAACACTCCCACCACTAGTTAACCACAACAGAGATAACGATGGCTACGTTTATGCATGCAAGCATGTACAAAACAAGAGGAAGAGAGATCGGACGAGTGTTTGCGAATACGATGCAAAGAGGAGATGCCAGTAAATAACACCGATCCTTCGAGAACACGAAGAGCGAATAACCAAGAAAGTTCTCGGTGCGTAGGCAAGTACCCTGTTGGACTATATAAGGCAGTGACCAAGCAAGGCAGGTTGATCAGTTTATTTTCAAGTGTTGTTCAGTGAACTTACTGCGAATTTATCAAACTCTTAAATTTGTATTGCGTTTATTACTAGTAAATAAAACTAGCTATCAGTTACAATATCTGTGCGTGTGTTTATTTGACTTTATAGCGATCGAACCCAGGATTGATAACTAAGGAATCATGGAATTCGTCACAATTGGTGTCAGAAGCGGTATTGTTAAATACATACCAGTGGTTGCAAGGATAATAAGGAGATAGCTAAGTTTATTGAATTAAAGATTCAGCATCTCAAAACTGAGCTTGAACAACGCGGACTAAACACCACAGGCAATAAATACGAGTTACAATCACGACTACTTGTGGCAATGGAAGCGGAAGGCGTCAACGTTGATGACTATGTTTTCCATCTTGTGGAGGAGGCATCGGCGAACGTGGAAGAGAAAAAGGAGCCTCCGACTCCAGTGGCAAGTGTGGATACAAACGCGTTGTTGGCTGTATTGGCTCAGATGTCGTCAAGCATTTCAACACAGCTGGAAGAACAGAAGGCACACATGGCATGATATCTCAAATGGAAGAACAGAAGGCATATATCTCATCGCAGTTGGAAGAACAGGAAGCAAAGGTGTAATCGAAACTAGAAGTGCAAGATGCAAAAATTGCACAATTTCAAGATAAAATAGAGGCCGAGGTAGATGCGTTAAGGGGCCGTATCTAGGAGTTGCAACTGAACCGTCCATCTGCTTCAGCGAATACTCCCAAGGTAAAATCCCCGTCATTTGATGGTTCTGTTCCTTTCCAGCTACAGTTTGAGAGGACGGCAGCGGTGAATAATTGGGGCACTGAAGACGGTGAACGCAATACAGAATCGCTTTCAGAAGGCTAATGAGACATTGCAGGAATTTGCATCGGATATCGAGAGGTTGGCCTATCTAGCAAACGCAGACGCAACCGTAGAATACACAGAAAGGGTAAAAATCCAAAGCTTTATAAATGGAATACGTGACGTGGAGAAGAATCGAGCCACATATGCAACTCCCAAGAGATCATTTGCTGAGACGGTATCACATGCTCTAACGCAGGAAACAGCCTCGCTATTAGTAAGCCTGCGTACAAAGCTCACCGCCTGGAGGTAGAACGGCCAGACTGGGTAGACACAATTCTAGAAGCGTTAAACGGAGTACAGAAAAAAGTAATGGTGCCATTAAATGCTTTAAGTGCGGAAAACCTGTGACCTGGTTATTGCGGCACTGGCTCCAGTAACCCCAGCAATTCAAGTGAACGTAAACGCAAAGCTGGGGAAGATGTGCAAGATGAATGCCCCATAATCTCTGTGGCACAGCTCGAACGGAAAGCGAGTAATGTTACTGTCGAAGGCTACGTGGACGGGAAAGAGCGCTGGCTGACTGTTGATATTGATTATTCGGAGTGACTTAGTTGGCGGGAAGGTGAGACCATTGCGGAAAGCTAAGTTGTGGACAGTAACTGGTGACAGCAAGCAAATCCTGGGAGAAGTGACATGCAAGGTTGTGATTGGGATGTGGCTACGCATCACAACTTCTTGGTAGCGAATATTGGCGACGAAGTCATCATTGGCGTCGATTTCTTGGCTGAGAGAGACATTCACAACAACGTAAGGAACAGGTTATGACTTACAACGGCCAAGAAGTTCCTCTCGTCTTTGGACACAATAGTGGCTATACCACCAAGGGAGTGATCGTGAAGATGAAGGAACAGGAGCCTCGTAAAGCAGATAGCTCCCAACCATTGGCTTTCATGGGCAGGTTCCTTCTGAAGAAAATTCGGCAAGGCCAGGAGGAAGATCCAGATTTGGCACGTGTGTTGAAAGGAATAAAGGAAAACAAACAGCCAGGAAGAGAAGAGATGGTAGTAGAGAGTCGTATTGCAAAAGCATACTGGGTACAATGGAGTAGTTTGAAGCTAATATATGGTTGTTTGCATCGGATATGGGAAAGTGAAGATGACCATATCATCGGGCACTTATTGTTGCTCCCAAGGCAAGAATTCCAGATGTTATCAAAGCGTCGCATAATTGCCCAGATGGAAGGCACATAGGAATAAAGAAAACGCTGCAAGAGGTAAAGCGGCGGTGTATTGGATCGGTTGCAAACAAACTATGAGGGAATGGATTACTAAGTGTGCAGAGTGTGCTGAGGATAAGAGCCGAACATCTGGTGGTCATGTTCCGAGGAAGCAACGCAACTTAGTGGATAACGTGAAACAGTGCAATGGGCATGAGAGAACGGAACGGAATCCTGAAGAAACGGGTTGCAGGAATGTTTGCCGGGTACCACTGGGAACGAAAGGGAAGGCACAAATACATTTGGGATTAAGAACGGACAAAATTGTTGGAATATGTGACACTGCAATGCATCGTGGGAATCTCTGCAGGAGAGGATTGATGTCGGAGTTGCAATCCCTGGAGGAAACGAAGTTTAATAAAGCAGTGCCAACCATTGAACGTCTAGCAGCGTTTGGTTTGGGAAATGTGTGGAGGAGGGCAGTGTGGCGATCATTCTCAAGCATGTACCATCCCTAACTCAATAACACTCCCACCACTAGTTAAACACAACAGAGATAACGATGGATACGCTTATGCATGCAAGCATGTACAAAACAAGAGGAAGGAGATGCCAATAAATAACACCGATCCTTCGAGAACACAAAAAGCGAACAACCAAGAAAGTTCTCGGTGCGTAGGCAAGTACCCTGTTGGACTATATAAGGCAGTGACCAAGCAAGGCAGGTTGATCAGTTTATTTTCAAGTGTTGTTCAGTGAACTTACTGCGAATTTATCAAACTCTTAAATTTGTATTGCGTTTATTACTAGTAAATAAAACTAGCTATCAGTTACAATATCTGTGCGTGTGTTTATTTGACTTTAGTGATCGAAGACAGGATTGATAACTAAGGAAACATCGAATTCATCACAATATGTACACACTCCTGTACGCTTGCGTTGGTCACTTCCAGTGTTTCTCGTGTGTAGATTTGTATTGCTCTGCATTGTTGTGCGCTTAAATGTTCGCATTTTCGAATGCTTATTGTTTGCCGTCTCCTTTGCATAGGCAGGTTTCTAACCTCTTAGCGTCGCTGCCAAATCTAGTGTATGGTAAAGCTCATATGTATATATGTATATTAGAGTGTTCCTATTTGTGAGAAATTGATATTCGAATGGCATGTTCTTTTAAAAATATCTCACATATATATATTATCGTATATATATTAGCTAAGGGGGTTTCCGTGCAAAAATGCGTATGTGGTTCATGTATAGAACGGCATATGTACAAAAATATAAAAATTCAGTATATTTCATAAAAATAGCGTATAATTCAAATTAACTTCATTCATAAAGATATCTATATATATGTGTGTTGTGAGGGCTCCACAAGCCTCCGGGTTGGGGTCCTCACAATGGCAACTACAAAAGGAGATGAATTTTCCCTGTCAAGCCTTGCATGGCAGAAATACACTCGGGGAGTTTGCCAAGCCACTGCCGAGGGGCGACCCCGTTTTGAAAAAACTTTTTCAAACCACTTTTGATGTTCCCTGTACCAGGACTCCAACCTGGCACCTTCGGTGTGGTAGGCCAGCAACACTACCGCCACACCACGCCGGCCGCCACGTTTTGTGCTTAATTTATAGCACTACGCCTTCGACTCTTAGCTGAAGGAAGGTACCAAAATGCAATTGGCAAAGACTACATGCTTGGAATGGCTTAACCAACAGTTTCAAAAGTATTTTCACAACTTATTGTTGTAATGGAACGCTTCTGTTACTGCTTATGCTCAAAAGTTGCTAGATATTTCTCTAAATAACCCCCAAAAAGTAGGAACGTTGATACTTTTTCATAAAATCATATACAGAAGCCTCACTCTTCACATAGATTTACTCATTAACATAACATTTCATAACAATGAAAACAATCCCTCTTAAAACCAAATATGGTATTGAAATTAAAATTGTCTTTTATTAATGCCCTGTTATGGTTTACTTTCAATTGATAGTAATTGTTATTTGGTTCAATGCGATTGGTTGGGTGACAGTTTTGATTCACCTTCCGGTTTGACGTATAGCTACGGGAAAGTGCGTGATTTTTGCTGAGGTGGCAGCACCAAATGGTTCAATCCGTTCATAGCAATCATCTGATGGTAACGACCAATCAGAATGTTCCACTTGGCAATAATCACGCCACGTCAACGGGTAACGGAACTTTTCCATTGCGCAGTCGCGTTAAGTGAATAATTTTGGGCATAGCAGCGTCACCGGCATTCGACCAATTCAAAAAGTATACATGATTTGAACCGAGCGGTCGTGCGCGTGTAAAAAGAAAGAAAATGTTAGTAGCATTTCGCGAAAAAGTTGTTTAAAAAAGTGATTGCGTTGTTTTTCTTCTGTATATGTATATGTGTGTACATACAGAAGTATAAATTTAATTATTTCCACGGTAAAAGAAATCGTGTTACGCGCGTGAATATACTGTACAGCTAACCTGCAGCGTTTACATATAGGCTTACTATTGTGAAGTACCTAAATATTAATATACCTGGACAGCAAAATCAGTGTGTGTGCGAGTGTGTAGTGAAAAAAATCTGGAAAAAAATTACTAATAAATACGCAGCTCACTTTTATGAAAGCATTCTGAATCAAGTTAAATTGAGCTATTGAATCGGCAATTCTGTACGACGGCACGTGCTGCTGATGTGCGTCCGAGAGTCTCGGGGGATGTATCGGGCGACGGGTTTTGGCCTCCATGTCGATGGTCCGGGGGCGGAAGTTCTATATTTTGTGTCTGTTTAGAGATATTGGCAATCCAAGTTGAAAATTTTTCGTCATTTTCATGTGGTTGTTGTAATCACAGATTAGGGTGTACCAAAAAGTGCAAAAAGTGTGTCCTGCTCAAAAATATTGTGGACCGCGTAGCCGGGGGTTGGACCGGCTAAGGGTTATTCTTTTGAAAGGCGGCCAAAGGTCGCCTACGCGAAAAGGTGTTGTGCACATAAATACCTTGGATGAAGCCGCCTATTTGGGATCGAACCCAGCGCATTTTGAGTTTTTGGCTGATAGCTTTCCACCGAGACAAATTATTTGATTCCCGCCTTCGGATTGTTGGTACAGAGGTCTTAACGCGTCGATTGATGCCTTTTCCGAGAGTTTTGGACGTATATTGGCGGTTGAATGCTGTCGTATAGAATTGCCATTGAATCTGAAAATTGTTAGCATTTGGCCTAAAACCTATAGAACAGTGATTTCACAGACATGCGGAAACGTATTTTAAATATTAAACCAAACCAAAAACTGTTGGTCTTTACAGATAATTGCAAAAAGAAAACAGAAGAATAAATATAAACGCAAATTTAAAGTGCGTGCGTAAACAAAATTAACAAACAAAAGAAAAAAAAAATCTGCAAAAAGAATATAAAAGCAAACTAAAGCTACAAAATTAAACTACAAAAACCACCACAAAAATAACAACTTGGTGATAATAAATAGCTAAAACAAACAAACCAACAACAGGAAAAGTTCACAGAACAACAAAAATAAATCACAACAACAACCACATCAGTAGCAGCAGTCGCAGCAGCCACAACAATATTTCTGGATATCCAGCAACGACAACAACACCAGCATTGACAACAGCGGGGGCCGCCTTCACATAGGCCCACCGCCATAAACCGCAACAACAACAACGCGCACCAGGGCGCACGACGACCTCCAGTAGTGACATCAGCGAAGGCCGTTCTCATATAGGCCCACCGCACTAGCAGCAACCACAACAATACCAGCAGCAGTAATTACAGCGAAGGCCGTTCTAATATAGGCCCACCGCACTAGCCTCAACAGCAGCAGGAACAACTGTAACCAGCGGTGACAACAGCGAGGGCCGTCCTATCATAGGCCCGTCGCACCACCAGCAACAACAACATAACCAGCAGTGACAACAGCAAGGGCCGCCGTAATGTAGGCCCGCTGCACTATTACCTACAACAACAACAGTAGCGCCCGACCAACAGCCTACTGCAACAATGGGTGAGATCAACCTGATGTAGTTAGTTTTGTTTTTTTTTGCAAATAATATAGAATTAAATTAAACAAAGTGAATGTAGCTTAAGCTAACTTAGTTTAACCTGAGCTTAACGAACGTATAAAACCCCAGGCCGTAGTATTCAAAAACAAAAAAAAATTTCATATGAAATGAACAAACATAAAAATTCGAGCTTTGCTCCAACAACAATCACCATAACTATAATTGTTACAGGTACAGTGCGGGTGCATAACAAATAACACGGAAGTGTTGATATGCATAAAAAAGCCCTTCTGTATCTAAAACTGTTCTATGAACGCGCCTAAAAATATTTCCACTTTCCTTGAGTTGACATATAAAATATATGTACCAAAGAATGTATAAAAGGAATAAGCAAATGGCACATTAGAGGAAAAATGCATCGTGACGCTACAGGGCATCATAGCTTATTTGTTAGAGTACTCTAACAGCGGCTTTGGTGCAGACACTTGGGTTCATATCTCAGTGTCCGAGAAGGGGTCTGATGAGAAGTTGGGCACTTCGAAACATGTCATCCCATACCATCGCTGTGCATAACGTTGTAATTTTTCCTCTAATATCAATTAACAAACAAACATAAAAATTCGAGCTTTGCTCCAACAACAATCACCATAACTATAATTGTTACAGGTACAGTGCGGGTGCATAACAAATAACACGGAAGTGTTGATATGCATAAAAAAGCCCTTCTGTATCTAAAACTGTTCTATGAACGCGCCTAAAAATATTTCCACTTTCCTTGAGTTGACATATAAAATATATGTACCAAAGAATGTATAAAAGGAATAAGCAAATGGCACATTAGAGGAAAAATGCATCGTGACGCTACAGGGCATCATAGCTTATTTGTTAGAGTACTCTAACAGCGGCTTTGGTGCAGACACTTGGGTTCATATCTCAGTGTCCGAGAAGGGGTCTGATGAGAAGTTGGGCACTTCGAAACATGTCATCCCATACCATCGCTGTGCATAACGTTGTAATTTTTCCTCTAATATCAATTAACAAACAAACATAAAAATTCGAGCTTTGCTCCAACAACAATCACCATAACTATAATTGTTACAGGTACAGTGCGGGTGCATAACAAATAACACGGAAGTGTTGATATGCATAAAAAAGCCCTTCTGTATCTAAAACTGTTCTATGAACGCGCCTAAAAATATTTCCACTTTCCTTGAGTTGACATATAAAATATATGTACCAAAGAATGTATAAAAGGAATAAGCAAATGGCACATTAGAGGAAAAATGCATCGTGACGCTACAGGGCATCATAGCTTATTTGTTAGAGTACTCTAACAGCGGCTTTGGTGCAGACACTTGGGTTCATATCTCAGTGTCCGAGAAGGGGTCTGATGAGAAGTTGGGCACTTCGAAACATGTCATCCCATACCATCGCTGTGCATAACGTTGTAATTTTTCCTCTAATATCAATTAACAAACAAACATAAAAATTCGAGCTTTGCTCCAACAACAATCACCATAACTATAATTGTTACAGGTACAGTGCGGGTGCATAACAAATAACACGGAAGTGTTGATATGCATAAAAAAGCCCTTCTGTATCTAAAACTGTTCTATGAACGCGCCTAAAAATATTTCCACTTTCCTTGAGTTGACATATAAAATATATGTACCAAAGAATGTATAAAAGGAATAAGCAAATGGCACATTAGAGGAAAAATGCATCGTGACGCTACAGGGCATCATAGCTTATTTGTTAGAGTACTCTAACAGCGGCTTTGGTGCAGACACTTGGGTTCATATCTCAGTGTCCGAGAAGGGGTCTGATGAGAAGTTGGGCACTTCGAAACATGTCATCCCATACCATCGCTGTGCATAACGTTGTAATTTTTCCTCTAATATCAATTAACAAACAAACATAAAAATTCGAGCTTTGCTCCAACAACAATCACCATAACTATAATTGTTACAGGTACAGTGCGGGTGCATAACAAATAACACGGAAGTGTTGATATGCATAAAAAAGCCCTTCTGTATCTAAAACTGTTCTATGAACGCGCCTAAAAATATTTCCACTTTCCTTGAGTTGACATATAAAATATATGTACCAAAGAATGTATAAAAGGAATAAGCAAATGGCACATTAGAGGAAAAATGCATCGTGACGCTACAGGGCATCATGGCTTATTTGTTAGAGTACTCTAACAGCGGCTTTGGTGCAGACACTTGGGTTCATATCTCAGTGTCCGAGAAGGGGTCTGATGAGAAGTTGGGCACTTCGAAACATGTCATCCCATACCATCGCTGTGCATAACGTTGTAATTTTTCCTCTAATATCAATTAACAAACAAACATAAAAATTCGAGCTTTGCTCCAACAACAATCACCATAACTATAATTGTTACAGGTACAGTGCGGGTGCATAACAAATAACACGGAAGTGTTGATATGCATAAAAAAGCCCTTCTGTATCTAAAACTGTTCTATGAACGCGCCTAAAAATATTTCCACTTTCCTTGAGTTGACATATAAAATATATGTACCAAAGAATGTATAAAAGGAATAAGCAAATGGCACATTAGAGGAAAAATGCATCGTGACGCTACAGGGCATCATAGCTTATTTGTTAGAGTACTCTAACAGCGGCTTTGGTGCAGACACTTGGGTTCATATCTCAGTGTCCGAGAAGGGGTCTGATGAGAAGTTGGGCACTTCGAAACATGTCATCCCATACCATCGCTGTGCATAACGTTGTAATTTTTCCTCTAATATCAATTAACAAACAAACATAAAAATTCGAGCTTTGCTCCAACAACAATCACCATAACTATAATTGTGACAGGTACAGTGCGGGTGCATAACAAATAACACGGAAGTGTTGATATGCATAAAAAAGCCCTTCTGTATCTAAAACTGTTCTATGAACGCGCCTAAAAATATTTCCACTTTCCTTGAGTTGACATATAAAATATATGTACCAAAGAATGTATAAAAGGAATAAGCAAATGGCACATTAGAGGAAAAATGCATCGTGACGCTACAGGGCATCATAGCTTATTTGTTAGAGTACTCTAACAGCGGCTTTGGTGCAGACACTTGGGTTCATATCTCAGTGTCCGAGAAGGGGTCTGATGAGAAGTTGGGCACTTCGAAACATGTCATCCCATACCATCGCTGTGCATAACGTTGTAATTTTTCCTCTAATATCAATTAACGAAAATTGATTTACTTTGACGCATTCCTCTAAAAAAAAAACAAAAAAAAAAGAATTTGACTTCATATTAGAGCAATGCGTTTAAGTGTTTGTTGTCTTTGTTATAAAATCTAGTATTTAAATGGCCAAATTATCAAGTACTTAAATTCTTTAAAATTACAAGAATGTGAGTTACTTAATACTTTTGCTGCGATTTTACGAAAGCAAAAATGTTTGCTTATAATGCAAAATTCTTTATTGCTATTTGAGCGTTTATTAATAAGTGTTTAATGTACAACTTTTTTTTTTGATTAGCATACGTATACATGAAAAACAATACAAAAAGGTTTAAACAAGTAAATTAAATTTCGACTGCTTTACTGCCTTTTTTTATTTATAAATATAATTAAATTTATAGCTATTGGTTTTTTTTTAACCATCAGTTTCCATTTACATTGAAAATTAGCAAAAGAATTAAAAACTATATGATATAAAATAATTGTAATATCGATTTCCATTTAAATGGTAGTCCGTGGACCGTTAGGGTCATTTATTAAATTTAGTTACACTTTTGGAAAGTTAAGACAGAGTATGGGCGAAAAACAAAAAATTAATTAAGAATTTTAAGATATAATGTCCCTTCGATTCCAATTAAACTTCTAAATACATCAATATTGATACCAAAATTTGTAGCCTAGCAGTAATTTTCAATAATATAATATTGCGAAATAGGTATAAGCGTAGATCTATTATTTCATAAAGCGGTTATAAATAAAACTTAAACAAAAATTTATTTAATAAAATAAATGAACATAATAATAATAATATGTGACTTAAAAATAAAATAAAATTCGAAAACCCTAACTTAAAATATCTAATCAAAAAAAAAGTAAAAACGGCCAAACCCAGACAAAATAAAATAAAATAAAATGAATAACATAACTATCTAATAAGACCAAAACCCAAATTTTTTTTGAGAAAACTCGGTACAACCAAATAAATTTTTTTTCGTTTGCTATAAAATAGTTATACTAGCGTAAGTCGATTTAATTAGTTGTAAATGAATTTTGAATAAATTTGTTAAAAATGGGAATGCTGAATCTTTCCATTAATTAGAAGGTATATAGGAATTCTGGTAAGGGGCCATCGGGATTCAGTTTGGTGCACCGATGGCCATGGATGAGGGTGGGTCAGCACCAGGGCGTCGCAACCACACCCGCGGCGCCCCCTTATAATGTTCGGCCTCTTTTTTTAAATTTTTTTTTTTCTTTTGCAGCAGGGTAACCGGTCATTTCCGGTTCGTTTAAAATTTCAGGGTTTCTTTTCGGTTAATTTAAATTTATCTTTGTTTTCTTTTTCCGTTCGTTATTTCAGTTTTAATTTCGTTTCATTTTCGGTTATTTTTAAATTTATATTTAAGTTAGTTTCGCTTTTGGTTATTTTTGAATTTTGATTTTCATTTTAAATATTTTGGTTGCCCGTTTCTTTTGAATTTATTTGATTTTCCGTTTTATTTGAGTTTTTGTATTTTGAATATTTAAATGTCAACGGTCTGTCCGTGGCATCCGGTGTTTTAACCGGATGTTGTTTTTATATAGTTGTTTTTGCGCGGTTTTGTGCATTTCCCCGCGTATTCAAAGGCATGATTAGACCTTTCTCTGATTATGGCGCAGGACGGTAAGGTTGGCAAGAGCCCACCCCAGCCGACAATGACTAGCCACTGTGCACCATTGATATCATGCCGACCGCCTTCCTTACTGCTCCATTTTGTTGCGAATACCATAACAGATGGCGCCCAACGTGGGGCCCTGAAGCGCTGACCGCGGTGACTTTTCGGGTCAGCTTGTGAGGTTTCACCATTCCGTATGTCCCAGGTAGGCAGGCCCAGGAGCCGCCACCTGCGTTGCGACGGGATGGTGGGACTGATCAAGTTGTCCGGATTAGTCATCGTGTTCGGTAGCTATGGGCGCCCGCGAGACCATAACAGATGGCGCCCAACGTGGAAACCGAGGCGCTGACCGCGATGACTTTCTGGTCAGCTTGTGAGGTTTCACTATCCCGTAAGTCCCAGGTAGGCAGGCCCAGGAGCCGCCACCTGCGTTGCGAGGGGATGGTGGGATTGATCAGTTGTCCGGATTAGTCTTCGTGTTCGGTAGCCAAGGGCTCCACGAGACTGAACGTCATGTCCACCGGAAGTTTTCATTTCACCCGGTGAGGTAGTGCTAAACGCACTTAGTTTTTTTGTAGTTTCAATTTTTTTTTTGTCCCGGGTCTGTTGTCCGATGTCGGCTTCGGGAAAATATTATGTCCGCTAAGTGGGGTTTAGTTTTCTTTTGGGATTATTAATATTTATGTTTTTGCCGAACGTGATGTTTGGTTTTGTCTTCGTTTTTTTTGTGTGCATTTTTTTTTGTAGGATCCTTACTTCTCCAACCAGTCTCAGGGAGGCAGCCCTTAGCAGCCCCTGCATTGCGGGAGGAGGACTAGGGACCCCATATCCACCCCCTTCCAACTGCGCAAGTCTGGGGAAAAGCGGTACCTAACCGCATCCTTTCATTGCGGCGTGGTTGAGGAGGGGTGTTTCAAAAAAAAAAAAAAATAAATAAATAAAGTTTTGACGTTTTTGATCGCTGGTATCCAGTGCTCCGACCAGTCTCAGGGAGGCAGCCATTAGCAGCCCCTGCATTGCGGTCCGGAGTACTGGAGTCCAAATAAGTTTAAAAATTTTACCAATTTTCGCCATGGTACACCAACATGTCTCAGGGCGAGGTGTCTTATAACCACCCCTGCATTGCGGTAGGTGTACCTGGAAGAATGTCCCTGTCTAGTGTTATTTCGTTTTTTTTTGTTATGCCTATGCCTTCTAATGATGGGATGTCAGCATTCCCATTCAATATATAAATACACAACTAGCTTTTGCCAAACTTTATACCGTTTTTGCTTTTTACATAGTACATTTCAACACGTATATTTACTAATAATCAATTTCTTTCAGCATATATATATTTATATGTATATATATTTTTTTTTTTTGACATATTCGCGGTAATCAGTTGATGCAAATATCGGTTAGGAAAATTTGCATTAATTAAATTTTTATTTTTCAAAACCTTGCAATCGTCGGCATTATAGGGTGGGGGAGTGAATCTTGAGTTTTTATACCCTCCAACCGCCCCTTGTAACCGAACACCTTTTTTTTCTTTGTTTATCTAACGGGTCATAGGTTCATAGGCCGTTTCCATGCTTCGGATATTCGTCCACAATAACCAGACTTTTGAATTTTTTTTCCCACACTTACAATTTTATCTGGGTGTTTTGGCGGTCGGGGACAACTCGCCCAGTATCCTCCCCGAGCATATTAAGTCAATGGTATTTACATACGCTTCCATCGGAAGTAGTGGATAACCTGGCAATCCTCGGTTATGCGGATTGTCTTTCGGAGTTTTGACGAGTTCTCCTTTATTAAAATGTCTACAGCCGCGAAGCATTGTAACTAGGAAACAAAAATAAATTCTCCGTTTGCCTCGGAGTTTTGACGCGTTCTCCGATATCAAAATGTCTAACTAAATTACACGTTTTTCTTATAAGCCTATTTCGGTGGGGGTAAAGCCACTTAACAAATTTCCATTTGCCGCAAAGCCTACTAAACTATGAAACAAAATACTTCAAAAATTTTCCTTAACTGGCGGATCTTCTTGCCCGGCTAGCTCGTGGTAGAACTAGAGACTCTTATCTAGGGGTGAGTCGTGCCCCACGTTTTTACCCAGAAATGGCTTCCTTGCAGGTAAACCTTTTTCCTGTTCGCTTCATCGACCGGTCTTCGAAGCGAAGCAGGCCTGTTATGGTTTACTTTCAATTGATAGTAATTGTTATTTGGTTCAATGCGATTGGTTGGGTGACAGTTTTGATTCACCTTCCGGTTTGACGTTTAGCTACGGGAAAGTGCGTGATTTTTGCTGAGGTGGCAGCACCAAATGGTTCAATCCGTTCATAGCAATCATCTGATGGTAACGACCAATCAGAATGTTCCACTTGGCCATAATCACGCCACGTCAACGGGTAACGGAACTTTTCCATTGCGCAGTCGCGTTAAGTGAATAATTTTGGGCATAGCAGCGTCACCGGCATTCGACCAATTCAAAAAGTATACATGATTTGAACCGAGCGGTCGTGCGCGTGTAAAAAGAAAAAAAATGTTAGTAGCATTTCGCGAAAAAGTTGTTTAAAAAAGTGATTGCGTTGTTTTTCTTCTGTATATGTATATGTGTGTACATACAGAAGTATAAATTTAATTATTTCCACGGTAAAAGAAATCGTGTTACGCGCGTGAATATACTGTACAGCTAACCTGCAGCGTTTACATATAGGCTTACTATTGTGAAGTACCTAAATATTAATATACCTGGACAGCAAAATCAGTGTGTGTGCGAGTGTGTAGTGAAAAAAATCTGGAAAAAAATTACTAATAAATACGCAGCTCACTTTTATGAAAGCATTCTGAATCAAGTTAAATTGAGCTATTGAATCGGCAATTCTGTACGACGGCACGTGCTGCTGATGTGCGTCCGAGAGTCTCGGGGGATGTATCGGGCGACGGGTTTTGGCCTCCATGTCGATGGTCCGGGGGCGGAAGTTCTATATTTTGTGTCTGTTTAGAGATATTGGCAATCCAAGTTGAAAATTTTTCGTCATTTTCATGTGGTTGTTGTAATCACAGATTAGGGTGTACCAAAAAGTGCAAAAAGTGTGTCCTGCTCAAAAATATTGTGGACCGCGTAGCCGGGGGTTGGACCGGCTAAGGGTTATTCTTTTGAAAGGCGGCCAAAGGTCGCCTACGCGAAAAGGTGTTGTGCACATAAATACCTTGGATGAAGCCGCCTATTTGGGATCGAACCCAGCGCATTTTGAGTTTTTGGCTGATAGCTTTCCACCGAGACAAATTATTTGATTCCCGCCTTCGGATTGTTGGTACAGAGGTCGGAACGCGTCGATTGATGCCTGTTCCGAGAGTTTTGGACGTATATTGGCGGTTGAATGCTGTCGTATAGAATTGCCATTGAATCTGAAAATTGTTAGCATTCGGCCTAAAACCTATAGAACAGTGATTTCACAGACATGCGGAAACGTATTTTAAATATTAAACCAAACCAAAAACTGTTGGTATTTACAGATAATTGCAAAAAGAAAACAGAAGAATAAATATAAACGCAAATTTAAAGTGCGTGCGTAAACAAAATTAACAAACAAAAGAAAAAAAAAAATCTGCAAAAAGAATATAAAAGCAAACTAAAGCTACAAAATTAAACTACAAAAACCACCACAAAAATAACAACTTGGTGATAATAAATAGCTAAAACAAACAAACCAACAACAGGAAAAGTTCACAGAAGAACAAAAATAAATCACAACAACAACCACATCAGTAGCAGCAGTCGCAGCAGCCACAACAATATTTCTGGATATCCAGCAACGACAACAACACCAGCATTGACAACAGCGGGGGCCGCCTTCACATAGGCCCACCGCCATAAACCGCAACAACAACAACGCGCACCAGGGCGCACGACGACCTCCAGTAGTGACATCAGCGAAGGCCGTTCTCATATAGGCCCACCGCACTAGCAGCAACCACAACAATACCAGCAGCAGTAATTACAGCGAAGGCCGTTCTAATATAGGCCCACCGCACTAGCCTCAGCAGCAGCAGCAACAACTGTAACCAGCGGTGACAACAGCGAGGGCCGTCCTATCATAGGCCCGTCGCACCACCAGCAACAACAACATAACCAGCAGTGACAACAGCAGGGGCCGCCGTAATGTAGGCCCGCTGCACTATTACCTACAACAACAACAGTAGCGCCCGACCAACAGCCTACTGCAACAATGGGTGAGATCAACCTGATGTAGTTAGTTTTGTTTTTTTTTGCAAATAATATAGAATTAAATTAAACAAAGTGAATGTAGCTTAAGCTAACTTAGTTTAACCTGAGCTTAACGAACGTATAAAACCCCAGGCCGTAGTATTCAAAAACAAAAAAAAATTTCATATGAAATGAAAATTGATTTACTTTGACGCATTCCTCTAAAAAAAAAACAAAAAAAAAAGAATTTGACTTCATATTAGAGCAATGCGTTTAAGTGTTTGTTGTCTTTATTATAAAATCTAGTATTTAAATGGCCAAATTATCAAGTACTTAAATTCTTTAAAATTACAAGAATGTGAGTTACTTAATACTTTTGCTGCGATTTTACGAAAGCAAAAATGTTTGCTTATAATGCAAAATTCTTTATTGCTATTTGAGCGTTTATTAATAAGTGTTTAATGTACAACTTTTTTTTTTGATTAGCATACGTATACATGAAAAACAATACAAAAAGGTTTAAACAAGTAAATTAAATTTCGACTGCTTTACTGCCTTTTTTTATTCATAAATATAATTAAATTTATAGCTATTGGTTTTTTTTTAACCATCAGTTTCCATTTACATTGAAAATTAGCAAAAGAATTAAAAACTATATGATATAAAATAATTGTAATATCGATTTCCATTTAAATGGTAGTCCGTGGACCGTTAGGGTCATTTATTAAATTTAGTTACACTTTTGGAAAGTTAAGACAGAGTATGGGCGAAAAACAAAAAATTAATTAAGAATTTTAAGATATAATGTCCCTTCGATTCCAATTAAACTTCTAAATACATCAATATTGATACCAAAATTTGTAGCCTAGCAGTAATTTTCAATAATATAATATTGCGAAATAGGTATAAGCGTAGATCTATTATTTCATAAAGCGGTTATAAATAAAACTTAAACAAAAATTTATTTAATAAAATAAATGAACATAATAATAATAATATGTGACTTAAAAATAAAATAAAATTCGAAAACCCTAACTTAAAATATCTAATCAAAAAAAAAGTAAAAACGGCCAAACCCAGACAAAATAAAATAAAATAAAATGAATAACATAACTATCTAATAAGACCAAAACCCAAATTTTTTTTGAGAAAACTCGGTACAACCAAATAAATTTTTTTTCGTTTGCTATAAAATAGTTATACTAGCGTAAGTCGATTTAATTAGTTGTAAATGAATTTTGAATAAATTTGTTAAAAATGGGAATGCTGAATCTTTCCATTAATTAGAAGGTATATAGGAATTCTGGTAAGGGGCCATCGGGATTCAGTTTGGTGCACCGATGGCCATGGATGAGGGTGGGTCAGCACCAGGGCGTCGCAACCACACCCGCGGCGCCCCCTTATAATGTTCGGCCTCTTTTTTTAAATTTTTTTTTTTCTTTTGCAGCAGGGTAACCGGTCATTTCCGGTTCGTTTAAAATTTCAGGGTTTCTTTTCGGGTAATTTAAATTTATCTTTGTTTTCTTTTTCCGTTCGTTATTTCAGTTTTAATTTCGTTTCATTTTCGGTTATTTTTAAATTTATATTTAAGTTAGTTTCGCTTTTGGTTATTTTTGAATTTTGATTTTCATTTTAAATAGTTTGGTTGCCCGTTTCTTTTGAATTTATTTGATTTTCCGTTTTATTTGAGTTTTTGTATTTTGAATATTTAAATGTCAACGGTCTGTCCGTGGCATCCGGTGTTTTAACCGGATGTTGTTTTTATATAGTTGTTTTTGCGCGGTTTTGTGCATTTCCCCGCGTATTCAAAGGCATGATTAGACCTTTCTCTGATTATGGCGCAGGACGGTAAGGTTGGCAAGAGCCCACCCCAGCCGACAATGACTAGCCACTGTGCACCATTGATATCATGCCGACCGCCTTCCTTACTGCTCCATTTTGTTGCGAATACCATAACAGCCCTTATCCCTACATCTGGTTGAGCTTTTAGTCTATATATCGGAAACAAATTAATACATTCAAATTAAGGTTACTCTGTGTCAAAACCCATATCAGCAAATTTTCTCAGGCACCCATATACCACCAGTTATACATACATAATTTCATAAAATTCAGTTGAGTTTTTCAGAGAACCCTGGGTCAGTAAGGTAATCGAAGAGAGAAAGTAAGTGTAGATACCCGTAAGTAAATATGACCTAATAAAACAAACGAATAGAGTGGCAACACTGCACGTCAAAAACAATTTTTGATTTTCGGTCGGAGTGAAGTAAACCACATAAAATGAAATAAAATAGGTGCGTATTTATTAATACTGATAGATAATATTTCAAATTGTGTTCGGGTAGAAAGAAGTCAGTGATTTAGTGTAGCTTTGAGAGCGTATCTGATCCGGGTAAGGAGTCCAGTTTTTGGATTGCGATATCTCGAAAACGGCAGAAGATTCCGGGATACCGACTTTGAATCATTTTTGTCTAATTTTTCAGAGTTACGTAAGGCCGTATAAAATTACTCCTTTTAATCATATGTTTAATATATTTACTCTATAACTTTTTCTATAATTCAACTTTGCGCTACTCTGCATTCGTTCCGATTCTGGTACTGAAAAGCATGTATAGCCATATTTTTTTGTTAAATTTGAGCAGTCGTCGGTTGTCGTACGCAATTACCAAGTCATGTACTGTGAAATTTTGAAACTGTACATTTGTTCAGCATCAAACTTGCCCTTGATTTTTTAATATACGGTTTGTTAAAACAAAAATTCATTATTTTCATTTAGATTTTCGAGGCTTTTTGAAGATAGTTATTAAAGTGACACAAAATTTTATGTTTGAAATACGAAAACTGTAAAATTTGAGGAAAGAGGCCAAAGTACTAACATCGAGCACCCTTTTCCATCATGAAGCGTGAAAAGTTACGAAAACACCGAGCCAAGCAGTGTGTTAACCTTGTAGAACTGATACGAAACAGGATGCAAAACAAACCGTATAAATGCAGTTGTAGTAGAAGCCACAAAAGAAATGGAAGGACCATAAATAATACTTTAAATGAAAATACCAACTTATCCACTTCACAAGTTTGCCAAAATCCTTTTTCATGTCGTTTGCGAACAAAGAATACTTTGGGTGCATGTACCGCATACCATATTGGAAATAATGTTTCAAAACAAACAGGATATAAGCCCACAGATATAACAAGTACGTTGTCAACGGAATTAATGAATAGCTTTTGCGAAGCTTCAAGTTCAACTGGGGGCTGGAAAAAAATCAAAAGTGCAACATCGAGTATAACAGAAACTAAATTTCCCGATACAAGTGAAATAGAAAAAGTTCCTACATCAGCACCTGTAGTACAAGAAAATGAAACTTCTTCGAAAATAGAAACTGTCCCGAAATTATTTTACCATTCAGGCTTTGAATTAATTTCGAATGAAAGTGAAATGCTTCTTTCTATAAACAAAGCGTTATATACCGAGAGTTCTCAAGACGACAAGCAACCACAGATCACTACTTCTATTTTGGAGCAAGCTTCTGGTAAGAAAATGATGTCAGATGAAGAAGCGGGCGGGGACGGCCATCACAATACATCCATTATAGAAATTGAAATAACGTTGAACTCTAGTGATGATACCAACTACGAGGATGAGGGCGATGATGAGAATGTTCCTGAGCTCGGCGAATAGCATCTGTTTCAAATAATTATATGAGCCCTGTTAAAACATTTAGCTAGATAGTTAAATGGTTGTATCAAAATACATTTTTCGAATTGGTATACAGTAACAATAATAACATCTTTCTTAGGCGTACTTTACTTGCTATTTTCTGGGCAGTACTGCATCGGGAATAGGTGGCGGTGCTACACCGAAGCGTCGCTGGCCACGACGCTCTAGGTCGTGAACAGCAAGTCTTATCTTGAAGAAAACCAAAAACAGCTAAATAGAATGTGAACGTTTAACGTAAATTTACCATTCTCATTTAATTATTATTATTTTTGATTAGAGGAAAAATTGAAAGCAACAAACATATACAGGCTATAGTTGTAGTACTATTTCGAAAACAGCCACGACTTCTCGTCAGACTAATTCGTATAGTTTTGCTATTTTTAGATGATCTTGTGGAGAATCGAACCCACTCCCTCTGATTGCAAGCGCAGCTGCCCAACCCATAGGCTATGCTGCGTGTAGTTTTGCAAGCTGCTTAATTCAAGTTTTCCTCTAATTGTTGTTTGTTATCTTGCCAACGGTATACACAATATTTTAGACATTCTGTCTATATGTAAATCATGTATGCTGGACTTTGTTTTTGCACATTCTTCTTTCTATTTTTAGAAGATAGTTATTGTACATTGTAACAGACACTTCTGCAACTGCTTCATTTGCAATTTGTGCTTCACCTGTCTCCACATCTGTTCCAAGTGGTCCGTATGTTGGATCATCACTAACTGTTGGCATTGTTGTTATTGTTGTTGGTGTTTCTTCTACATTGTCATTCATATATTCAGGTATTGTAAATTTTCTATCATTATGTTGGTCCATCATAAATTCTTTTAAATGGTTTGGTATTAAACCACATCATCATTCCGTTGTTTTTAACTTGCATTTACATTTTGCAATGTAAAATAATTCATTTGTTGATTGTACGAATGCTGTAAATTCCTGAACTTTTTTCTGTGTTTAATGCTTTCGTGATATTTTTCAATTAAAACAATTAGTTTTCTTAGAATACTACGTCTATCAATTAGTTGAATATTCAATTTATTCCAAATTTCAACCAATTTATGATTACATGAGGAGTTAAATTTTTATGCGAAAACATTTTACTTTGAATTTTAGCATGATCACTTTAAAAAAAATTAAATCTTAAAATGTCCCGACTAAACAGTAAATTCAGATTATTTAATTCACTTGATAAACCAAATCCAATAATATCGGGTTCAAGTATATGTGATAAAGTGGATTCAGATGATGTAGAAGGATTTGGTTCAGTTATTTTGAATTTAAATACAAAAATTTTGCTGTCTGAATGAAAGTTGTTGAAAATGTTCTGAACTTATTTTAGCTGTGAAGAAAGAAAGAAAAAAAATGTTCCATAAGAAATTTGTTAAAAATGATAATATAATAGTTAAAAGTTAATTTTAGGCTAATTTCCCATAATTTAAGCTTGATATCTCTACTTAAATTCAAAAATACTATAAATATTAATACAGATTCTGAAATGTACGTAAAATACCCTTAAAGTAACTAAGCCCAATGTGATATTTTGCCTATAATTCTATCAGAAGCTATGAAGCTTTATTGGCCAAACCCTATGTATTCAATCGAGAGGCAATCAAATTAGTTCAGCTTAGTATTCTCGAGACTATTAAATTTTTTTCCGCTTCAAGAGCGCTTTTTTCCCTCGCTGAGTTCGTGAACACAAAAAGTGAAGATGGTTATAACATTATTTACCATGTTATCCTCCTTCCTCTGGTCAATTGATGGGCATGATGGCAGTTAGGTAAAGGGAAAACACCAATAAGCAATAAGGCCTCCACTTTTTAATAACACCACTTTTCTAACGGAAAAATTATAAACAAAGCCTTTTTTTTTGGTTTTTTTTTTTGTTTTCTTCGTGTTGTTTTACAATTTATATTTTGTCTTGGTTTCTAACTTTTTTCTTCGCTATGAAAACGCAATAGATGGCTTTTTACACCTTTGGGACTTTACACCTCTCGTCTTAAGCATGCACATACAGTTGGGGTTTTCCCTTTGCTAGGTAAACAGCGGCGACAGTTAGTTTTTGTGTCTACTTGTTGTTGAACGCCAAAAACAAGAACTTTGCTTGAGCTGCTGCTCTCGTATTAAGGAATGGTGAGCATGCACCTACAGTTGGGGTTTTCCCATTGCGTTCTTAGTTTGTAAACAGCGGCGACAGTTATTTTGGGTGCCCATTTGTTGTTGATCGCCAAAGACAATAATTTTGCTTGAGCTACTGTTCTCTTATTAAGGGATGGTAAGCATGCACATACAGTTGGAGTTTTCCCATTGCGTTCTTAGTTTGTAAACAGCGGCGACAGTTATTTTGGGTGCCCATTTGTTGTTGATCGCCAAAGACAATAATTTTGCTTGAGCTACTGTTCTCTTATTAAGGGATGGTAAGCATGCACATACTCGTACAGTTGGGGCTTTCCTATGTGTTTGTTGATATGGTTAACCAAGCTATTTAGGTTGTTATTGTCCACTGCGGGTTGTTGAAAATGTATAAATAATGCTTGCATTGGACGGATAGGAAACAGTCTTTTATGCGTGTTTCTTGAGCGTTGATGTAAATTATATCTTGTGGAAAAATATAGTTCGGGTACAGTTTAGTATGTTGCATGAAATAAGTTGAAAGTTGGTAAATGTAGTGCGGTTAAATTGGAGTTTGAAAAAACATGAGAAGGGAATGTCATCGAATTAATTGACTTCTATCGATTAAATGTTGCTGAACATATCTATCCCTCCTGGAAAGAAGTGGGGTGGTTCCAGGGTTCGGTGAAAGTAGTGGCCTGTAGGGATTCGAGGTCCGCTGCCATGTACAAGAGGGCAGTTGAAAGGATGGAAGCGGTCTACCCTGGTCCGATCATCAAGGCCGTGGATCTCAGCGAGATCCCATGTAGACCGAGGGCTAGGGCTTGGATACCATCCAAGCCCGAGGAGCCAGGTAAGGTCCTAGAGGTTTTCAGGGCCTACAATCCGGATCTTCCAACCGGCAATTGGAGGATCCTTATATTGGCGACGAGCACCAAGGCAACGCGGCAGGCGGTCTTGATGCTCAACAAAGAATCAATCCCTCTCCTGGAAAGGAGGAAGGGTAAGGTGAACTTTGGCTTCATAGAGGTCAATGTTAAGGTCTACACAAATGACCTTAGGTCAATGAATGACCTAGAGGAGGAGCTGGAGAAGGACGACGGTGATGAGGCGGATGAGGTTGTCGAAACCAATCGGGCCAATCCGATGGATGGCTCGGAACAGGACGACACCGCATCGGCGATGAAGACAATGGCAACGTTACGATGGTGGAGAGGCATAGTAACCAGGATAGTGCGGGTGCTACAAATCAACCTCCACCACAGTAAGGCAGCTTCGGCTGCGCTGCTGCTCCTTCTGGCATCAAAGGGGGCAGCAGATATAGCCCTCATCCAGGAACCATGGGTGGTAGGGCATAGTATATGCGGGCTGAAGGCAGCAGGTTTCTCAGGGCATGTATCCTGTTAAAATCTAACATACATACTTTATTTCTTCCACAATTTAGTGACAAGGATACGACAACCATTCAAATAGAGGTAAATGGAACAGTATGCACATTGACCTCAACATATATGCCGCATGACGAGCCATCTCCTACGCAGGCTGTGCGTAGGCTCTTCGGGCAAGCCAAAGAACACGTCATCGTAGGGGGCGATGCCAACTCACACAACCCAGCCTGGGGCAGCAATGATGTAAACGAAAGAGGTGAGTTACTTTTTGATTTTATTTTACAACATAACATCTTCATATGTAATAGGGGTGTGGAGCCCACCTTTGTTACTAAGAATAGAAGGGAGGTTTGGGACGATACGCTTTGTTCGAGAGGCGCGCAAGGCATGGTCTGAAATTGGATGGTTTACGATGAACACTCCTTCTCGGACCATCGCTACATACGCTTTGATTTGGAAGGCGTACCATCCACCTCCTCCCCGTATAGAAATCTGCCAATTGCCATACGTATAGAAAGGGACTAGATAAGTACCTTTCAGATGATTATCTCGATACACCTAGGTACACTAAAGATATAGAGCATATGGTGGTAAAGCTCACAAGAGCATGTCAGGTAGCTTTAGTAAAGCCTGCACCATCAAAAGGGCTAGGGGTAAGCAGAAACCACCCTGGTGGAACCCCGAGCTAGATAGATACAGGAAGCTTTGCAGACAAGCTTTTAACAGTGCTAAGGCCTCGAAGGAGGTCTAGAAGTGAGAAGCTTATAAAGAGTACCTTAGAGAGTACAAAAGGGAACTCAGGAAATCGAAAAGAACCTCCTGGAGAAATTTCTGTAGCAACTGAAAAGAATCGGTATCAGAGGGTTCTAGGTTAAGGAAGATTCTATCCAAAGCACCTCGTAGTGGACCGGGGTGTTTGAAAAAGCCTGATGGGTCTTGGACTAACACAGACGCTGAAAACGATTATAGGTATCAACCACATTTTAGACACGTGGAACTTGACCTGGAGCAGTTCCTTACCAATAAAAGATTAGAGTGGGCAATTGGGTCATTCAAACCATTTAAAGCACCGGGTCTAGATGGCATAGCGCCCATACAACTTCAGCAATCAATGGAACAGAGCATCGCTTACTTGCAGGCAATATACAAGGGGGTGCTTACTTTTTGTCACATCCCAGACTCTTGGAGAGATTCTAGGGTAATTTTTATACCTTAGGAAGGTAGAACGTCTCATGTTGGCCCAGAGGATTTTAGACCGATCAGTCTGGCGTCCTTTCAACTCAAGGTACTGGAGCGGTTGCTGGAGCCCCACTTTAGAGATAAGCTAGAGAGCAGAATCGTACCATCGCAGCATGCATACATGAAACACAAATCCACTGAGACAGCACTACACGAGGTTGTTACGCACATTGAAAAATCCTTAGCTAGCAAGGAATTCACATTAATAGCCTTTCTGGAAATTGAAGGGGCCTTTAATAACGTCACGCCGGAAGCGATCACGGCAGCCCTGACGGATTTGGGTATCGCACCCTGGCTGGTGTCCCTCGTGTACCAAATCCTGACGAGCAGGAGGGTGCACGCGGATCTACCCGGGGTATCGGTGGACAAGGACGTCAACAGAGGTACGCCGCAGGGTGGGATCCTATCACCTCTTCTGTGGGTAGCCACAGTAAACGGACTGCTGGAAAGCCTGGCGGGGGCAGGGGGGGGGGGGGGTCTAAATCCACAGCGTATGCGGACGACCTTGCGGTGGCTGTGAGTGGTAAATATCCACAAACGCTCTGTGACATTATGCAGAGAAACCTTAGACTAGTCGAAAGGTGGACCGGAAATAAAGGTCTGGGTCAACTTTTTGCGGCATGCTCCGCTTTGCGACTGAGGTGTCTACCAGAATGGAGGTCCCTTTATGAAGGTCACTCATCCATCCTTAACAATCTCCCCGCGTACAGTTCGGACTACTGTACTCCGAAGTACTGTTTCGAGAAGAAATTTCAAATCACAATTCCGGAACGAGAATATTGGGACACTGCACCTCCGCAAGACAATGGTTCAATCCATATATACACAGACGGTTCGAAACTTGATGACAAGGTTGGAGGAGGGGTGTACGCTCCCCAGCTGAGTCTTAATTTTAGTTCTAGATTGCCTGACCACTGTAGTGTCTTTCAGGCGGAAGTGGCTGCTATACAGGAAGCTGTAGAATTTCTGAAGACAGTGGACATCAATAATGGTGATGTTTATATCTTCTCTGATAGCCAAGCAGCTCTAAGGGCGCTGGGGGCATATACTGTGGAGGGCTGCCGCAAATCTCTTAACGAGATGGCTGAGTAACTCTCGATTCACCTGGTATGGGTGCCTGGACACTGTGACATACCGGGTAACGAGACGGCAGATGAACTTGCTAGAGGGGGCACATCCGCTCCGCTTTCACAGTCCTGGAAGGGTTTAGGAATGCCGCTCGCTACTAGTAAGCTCTTAACGAGGCATAAGTTCCTCCAACAAGCAAGTGATAGATGGGACAAGATCAGTACTTGCAGTCATGCAAAGATGGTGTGGCCAGAGATCATAGCGAGTAGGTCGAAGGACCTACTCAAACTCAGAAGGGAGGAACTCTCGCTACTGATGGGGCTTATAACGGGGCATATAGGTCTAGGCAGGCATGCAGAGAGGGGGGGTTTTCCCTCTAATGACTTCTGCAGAAGCTGTAGAGATGAGGAGAAGCCTGAAACCGTGAGGCATCTCCTATGTGAATGCCCCGCGCTGTGGGACATTAGGTTAAACTATCTGGGGTCCGGTATTTTTTATCATCTGGGCGAATTATCATTAATTAAGCTAAAGGACATTCTGTGTTTCGCGGAATCCACAAAATGGTTCGAGTAGGGGTTTTTGGGGTGCAAGCGGTCTTCGTTGTCGCTAGCGCCATACCCGTGGCGCTGGACGGCTGTTCCGGCTGGCCTTATGGAGGTCAATGTAAACGCGATGGTGTCATGTTATGGCAAGTATAATCGATTACATTGATCTCCATTGACTTCCATAGGTTTGATTGGGGCAGCTGGTTGGCGTTGTGGGTGTGGAGTTGGCGGCGACGGGGATTGCTTCTACCTTTAGATCCATGTGCAACCTATCTACCTATCTATCAGTACAAATTTGTACATAAATAACAAGTACTCTGTAAAATTAAAAATATTGTGGTGCTTTACAATTTCTGTGAGTTAAAAAGTGCGTGTTACAATGAGAACCAAACGTCAAATGAGAAGGCTTTACAGGAGGCAAAGGGAATTGTATGTTAGGAGCTTATTCAGAGATGGTTCCATGAATGATTGTGAGGCAGGGCCATAAAGATTAGCTGCAATAGAAAATTCTGCAGATGTTGTCGGCAGGCTCAAGTGCTGTTGTGGGCGCAGAAAATTTATCTGAAGAAGACGGTAATGTCCATAGTTCAGGATATGAATTGGATATTCGTTTACATGAAGACGTTCATCATTCAAGTATTTGTAACCGGCAACGTCCTCTTAGGGAAAAGATTCTGGAATGGTATGTAGCATTTAGACCAACGCGTAGGGCATTTGAAAGCCTTCTTTGTATTTTGCAAGAAGAGCATCTGGACTTACCAAGCAGTGCGGAAACACGATATGCCAAAAAAAGAGAAAAAGCAGTAATTAAATCCATTCCACCTGGACTTTACCGTCATATAGGTTTAGGCAGACAATTAAAAAAAATTGCTTATATGCTTCAAGAAACTGAAACAGTTTTAGTCGACATCAATATCGATGGTTTGTTATTGTTCAAAAGCTCTGGCACTCAATTATGACCCATATTAGTGTGGTTAGCTGATTTCCTTAAGTTGTTATTTATCCTGTCGGCATTTACTCTCTCTATGGCGCGATATACAACAGGTATATCATCATAAACCTCCTAAGAGATTTTTGCGCCAAGCTTCTCTTCCAATTTGTGGTGTGCCGATTTGAATTTTCCCTACAAATTGGTGGGACCTACAGTTTTTTGCCGACTCCGAACGGCATCTACAAATCAGACGAATTTTTTGCTGAGAAGCCTGTCATGGCAGAAATACACTCGGAGAGTTTGCCAAACCACTGCCGAGGGGCGACCCCGTTTTGAAAAAACTTTTTTCAAATCACTTTTGATGTTACCTGTACCAGGGCTCGAACCATGGACTTTCGGTGTGGTAGGCCGGCAACACTACCTTCACACCACGGCGGCATTTACGTCAGGAATAAAAAACCAAGCGATGTTTCGGATTTTCTAAATCCATTTGTTACTGAAATAGACATTATTTTAAAAAACGGTCTTGAAATAAGTGGAAAATTGGTAAAAGTTGAGATACGGTCAGTAGTGTGCGATGCACCCGCCAAAGCTTTTATTTGCGGCACTCCCAGCCATGTATCCTTTCATTACTGCAGCAAGTGCACCGAATCGGACGAAAAGTTGATAACGTACTTGTGTATTCCTCTGAATCACGACATTTAGTAACTGACGATGACTTTTTTAACAGACGATATACTGTTCATCACAATCCATTATTTATAAACTTAATGACTGCACTCGAAACCATTGGTGTGAAAATGATTAGCCAAGTAGCAATCGATAGCATGCATTTGCTCGATTTGAGGATTATGGGCAAATTCTTGCTAAGAATAATACAGGGTAAAGTGAATCATAAAATTGGTAGTTTAAGAAAAAAACAGATGTCACAAAATCTGAATTTTTTCGCACCGTTTATTTCTAAGAAGTTTGTTAGAAAACCCAGGCCACTAGATGAAATTTCAAATTGGAAAGCAACAGAGTCTCGCCAATTTCTTCTTCACACACGAGTTGGGATGTTAAAAGGCAATGTTCATGATGATATCTACTATCAATTTTTACTTTTGCATTGCGCGTGTAGGATGCTCTTTTGTCCTAAATCATATTTAACAAATTTAGCAGTTGCAAAAAATATGCTGTGTTTATTTGTGGAAAACTTTTCAACTATTTTCGGAGATGCCAGTGTAACTTATAACGTAGGCCTGTTATCAAGTTCTTCCGCTTATGATTTTGAAAATTATTTACAAACTTTGAAAACGTATGTAGAAAATCCAACTCAAATTCTTCCGCAATTAATAAATAGAATCAGTCTGAAATCTTGCTAGCAAAATAAAAACATGACGGCTTTAAAACTCTTAAGGTAAAGGTCTATGTTTTTTTTTGTAACGATTACGTTTTCTCCTCGAAAAAACCCGCCAGTTATAGGCTCATTAAACTATTTGTACCTTTAGAAATCAAAGGTTTTTCAGATGACAGACAGTTTATTTGAGAAGTTTTTTTTGTGGATCCAGTTGACTCTATGTCATTAGTTATATGTTTGGCAGATTTCTCTCCAGTAGATACAGAAAACTATTATTCTGTTGAAGAAATTGAATGAAAACTGATTGGTCTTCCTCACAATGATAGTATATTATTGCTACCTTTGTTACACGGATGCAATTAACTCACAATAAATTAAACACATTAGGGAGTTAAAATTTGGATTAATTCGGTGTTTTGAATTTACAAAACCAAATGCAACGAAATGTCAACTTCCCTATTCAATTTTTTTTTTTTTTGATAGCACAAATAAACAAAAAATAACTATAAAAATAAAGAAATGCCGAAGGAAATAAAGAGAATAAATCTGACGGACAAAGAAAATATACCGTCTCCTTGTAGGTTTCATAATACAAGGTGGCGCAAAAGTAAGCTTCCGATGTTCAGCATATCGGTTGTGGCACGTGCAGTGTGTGCTGTTGCACCGTCTTGTTGGAACCACATGTTTTCCAATCCCAATTCATCAAGTTGCGGCAAAAAGAACTCGTTGATCATTGCTCTGTAGCGCTCACCATTCACAGTAACCGTTTGGCCCCGACCGATTATTGGTCAAATAAATAGTCAGCAATATTCCGCGTTCTGGAGCAGTGTAGCGTAACATTGTTTATTAACGTGTATTTCGCATGTGTTTACTACACAAATGTCAAAACAGAACTGACTTTAGGGGCCAATCGCAAAATTTATAGCATTTTCTGATAGGAGGATTACTTTTGCACAGTAACCGTTTTTCACCGACCGAAATAAATAGTCGGCAATATTCCGCGTTCTGGAGCAGTGTAGCGTAACATTGTTTATTAACGTGTATTTCGCATGTGTTTACTACACAAATGTCAAAACAGAACTGACTTTAGGGGCCAATCGCAAAATTTATAGCATTTTCTGATAGGAGGATGACTTTTGCGCCACCCTGTACAAAGTATGCTGTCGAATATGTACTCACAGTGTTTAACTTTCAGATAAGATGTCACAGCTCACTAAATGCTCAGGTTGCAAAGATTTAAAAGGTAACGTTATTTAATGTTACGGTATTCACAGTAATTATATGCTTTAATAAAACAAGGTCTTAAAACTTTAATTCTTTCCATTGCACGTCTACAGCTAAAACGCGTAGAAAACGTCGGGAAAGGTTTCGAAGGTTTAATCAATGCCGGTTTGCAGAGAGTCAATCGATAGTTTGCGATCTCAATACTACTGTCATCTTGCTGAAACCAAATATTGAAAAAGTAATACAACTACAAGTGTTGTTTTCATTTTCAGAAACCCTTACAAACTTAAAGGAAACTATTTTATGTGAGTATTTTTTACATATTTCTATGTGTAAAACTTATTTATTTTGATATTAGCTGTCAGATCTATCCAAAATACAGCTGTGATGACGGCGCGGCAGATCTGAAAGTGGTGATGAGCAAGTTGGTTTCACATGATGCGTCATGCACAATCAGATCTAGTTTTCCTCTGTTGTGTGCAGAGGATTTAACTAAGATGAAAGACAAAGCGGTTCCGGAAAACCGGAGTTTGTTTGTAAGTATTACCTACATATAAACATAAAGTTATCGCGTTTAAACAAAACAAAGCAAAATTGTACAATATTGCTCTACGCTCTACATACAAGGTTACACAACATTTCAGTTTAGCCATCAGTTTTATATATGAAACCATATTCATTAAAAAATTTAACGATTCTGGTTTCTGTTCGCATATACGTACATATAAAGGGTGTTTTTTTTAGGGGTATAGAACTTCGAATTGAAATAAAACACAAGAAAATCGTTTTAAGTTCCATCAATTTGGCTTTATTGGAAGGCTAATTTTATGCCATTAATGTTTAAATATGATTTCGGGATATGATAACAGGTTGGGCTATATGAGGAGCTGCACCATCTTGCTGAAACCACACAGAGTTGAAAGAAATTCTCATTCGGCGTAATTCTGGATAGAAAAACTCTCTCAACATGCTCAAGTAACGGTCTCCAGTAACCGTAACGGTGTGACCGTTTTCTTCGAAGAAGTAGGGCCCGACAATGCAGCGTGATGAAACTGCACACCACACTGTGACACGAAGTGGATGCAATTCCGTCTCATGGAGTATCTGTGGGTTGGAAGCACTCCATATTCGACAATTTTGTTTGTTTATGTTGCCGTTTAAATCGAAACGGGCCTCGTCAGACATGAAAAGACAGTTCAACATGTTTCCATCCTCTTCCACCATTTGAAGCATCTTCTGGCAAAATTCCAAGCGAATCGGCAAGTCTGCAGCGTTCAGTTTGTTGGCCATTTGAATTTTATATGGGAATAAGTCCAAATCTTTGTGCATAATTGACTGTAATGACTGTCTGCTTACACCCATTTGAGCAGATAAGCTTCTTGTCGAAACACGTGGATTGTTTTGTATGGCAGCAGCTACAGCAGCGATTGTTTCCTCCGTTCGAACTGAAGGGTTTCGATGGTAAGGTCTTCTGTTGACTGTCCCATGCTCGGCAAAATTGTTTACAAGTCTTATTATGGTCCATCTGCTCGGAGGATTGCCGCCAAACGTGCGCCTATACTCTCTTTGAACCGAAACTACGGACTCCAGTGCGTGATAGCGGCGGACAATCCAAATTCTTGTTTCAGTGTCCCAGTTATCCATTTTTGTTAAATGTAAAAGTCAATCTGCAAAATAAAAAAAAAATTAACCAGATTCATTAAATAGAAAAAAAGTTATTTAATTTTTTTTTGGTAGCGCCTTTCATTAGCCACCCGTATATGTCCTTTAACGAAAACTAACTCGCAATATCTGGGGTTGGGGCTAGACAGGCAACTCAGCTTCATTCATGCCAGAAGGCTGATCACACTATAGCAAGTCTGAGTCGCCTAACGGCGAACATAACATAAGAACCATGACAGATGGAAACACATTTTTTTTTTACTTGGAATTCACACATATATTTTTTGTGTAGTTTGATTGTTGTGATTTAAAAGAAGGGGGAAAAAATGTATTGCAAACATCTGTCAACATAATACATTTTTTTTTATCCCCAATACACTCTAAGAAGACAGGATCACAATGAAAGTAAAACGAGATTTGTAGGTAGAGTCGTTCGAAAGTTATTTGATAACAACAAACTTTTGGATTCATTTTTATTTATATAGATATAGTTATGCGAAATACATGTAGCTACAATGGACTCTTACTACGAAGCGTAATAATGTATTGCCGCTTTCAATAAAACTTTTGTTTTTCACAAATATGGCAACACCTTGACAGATGGCAAAACCATTTTTTTTTTTACTTGTAATTCGCACATATTTTTTTTGTGTAGTTTGATTGTTGTGATTTATATGAAGGGAAAAAAATGTATTGCAACCATCTGGCAACACCATTAAAAATTGTTTTTTATCTCCAAACACACTCTAAGAAGACAGGACCACAATGAAGGTAAAACGAAATTTGTAGGTAGAGTCGTTCGAAAGTTATTCGATAACAACATATTTTTGGATTCATTTTTATATATATAGATATGCCAAATACATGTAAAGGGTGTTTTTTTTAGGGGTATAGAATCGCATCCCATTAGTTTTTTATCCATGATTTCTAAATTTTAGCTCTTCAGTTTTATAAAAGTAAGGTACAAGTAGCCTGTAGCCGAGATTTTACGACCTACTCTAATGTAACTAAATTCATCATAAATTCGTAATTTATATAACTGCATTTACTTTCTCAATTGTGGCCAGGTTTCTACATTAAGTAACTTACTCCAAAATTCGGTTGGTAAAAATCTGCACAAAGTATTGAATAGCGATCTCATAATGGATTATAATATCGATGGGACCATAAAAAGTTCTATTCGTTTGTTTTTGGGTAATGCACCCACACCAATATTTATTGAATCGCTAATACCTTAATGTACTATTACTTTTCAGAATATTTAATTAGCGTTAGTTAAAAGAACGATCCAGACCTGCAATTAAGGAGAGCTATTCAATTGCACAAAAAGCGGGCTTTCCAGAAGAAGAGCGGTGTAACTAAGGTCCAAACTGCAGCAACTAAAGACTAAACTCTTTGGCTAACTTAATTCATGTTAAATAATGCGTATTATACAGAATCAAAGTCCGATTTCGAGTCCCCCACCTTTGCAAACTAGATATTTTGCCATATGAATGTAGGGTTTGGCCAAAAAATCTTCATAGCTTCTGATAAAATTACAGGAAAAATATCATATTGGGCTTACTTTAAAGGTATTTTACGTAAATTTCAGAATCTGTAATAATATCTATAGTGTTTTTGAATTTTAATAGAGATATCAGGCTTAAATTATGAAAAATTAGCCTAAAATGAACTTTCAACTACCATCATTTTTAACAAATTTCTTATGGAAAATTTTTTTTCTTTACAGCTAAAATAAGTTCAGAACATTTCCAACAACTTTCATTCAGACAGAAAAGTTTTTGTATTTAAATTTAAAATGGATGAACCAAATCTTATATCATCTGAATCCACTTTATCACATCTTGTTCAAGTATACACGATATTATTGCATTTGGTTTATCATGTGAATTAAATAATCTGAATTTACCGTCTTCACGTGAAATTTTCAGATTTTGTTTTTTTTAAGTGATCATGCTAAAATTCAAAATGAAATGTTTTCGCATAAAAATTTAACTCCTCATGTAATTGATAAATTGGTTGAAATTTGGAATAAATTGATTATTCAACTAATTGATAGACATTGTATTCTAAGAAAGCTAAATGTATTAATTGAAAAATATCACGAAAGCATTAAACACAGAAAAAAATTTCAGGAATTTGCAGCATTCGTACAGTCAACAAATTAATTATTTTGCATTGGAAAATGTAAATGCAAGTTAAAAACAACAGAATGATCATGTGGTTTAATACCAAACCATTTAAAAGAATGTGATGATCCAACATACGAACCACTTGGAACAGATATGGCACAAACAGGTGAAGCACAAATTGCAAATGAAACGAGGACATTATACTCAATGATACGATGCTATAAATTTTGCTATGATGTGTTACAGATTCGGTGTTCCAAATAGAGTTGCTTCATGTTCAGCAACAGCCATTTTCGAAGATATAAATTTTCGAGATGTTCGTGGTGAACTTGTCATAATGGATAAATCTAAAGTTGCAAAAGAAAAAAATAAATCTAGAGATGCAGTGCTTCGTAAACGATACATAGATTCCAACATAACTGCAATTTTTTTCGATGGCAGAAAAAATTATTCATCAACTAGAGAGAAAATTAATGAGAAATTTTATACAAATATGGTAAAAGAACCCCATTTAGTTGTTCTAAAAGAGCCTAATGCTGAATTACTTGGGTATGTTAATTTGGGTGAAGAAGAAAATGGAAAACACAAATTAAAAAAATTAAATGAATTCTTCAATAGCAAAAAACTGTCAATTGATCAATTAATTGGTATATGCAGCGATGTAGAACCAGCTAATACTGGAATAGAAAGTGGTGTTATAAGACTTTTTGAAAAGCATTTAAATATACCACTGCACTGGTTTATATATTTGCTTCATTTCAATGAATTACCATTTGGTCATTTATTCAGAGTGTTTAGGCGAGATGCCTAAATTCCCAAAAAATGTGCCACACTAATGTAACTTTAGCGCCCTCCCAATCACTAACACCAACCCACCCACCGGTGTGTGCATGCATGCATATTCGTGTTTTGTCAGCACACATATACATGCATGTGTGTGTGTATGTGTGGGTTCAGCTGCCCTTAAAACCGGAGGATAATTTTCGGGTTCAACGGTTGTCCTCGATTGGACACCCGTCTACTTTTTCAGCGACTGCAGAAGAGCACACATCGTCACGGCCACCCAAGGATTTTCACCCAACGTCATCAATTTTGTCCAAATACCACTTTATTGTCACTTTATTATAACGAGAATTCTCGTTTTTGTTTATTTCTTTTTTTGAGCCACGGCCGCTCTAAGTTAGCACCTCGCACGAATTTACACAAATCATTAGATAAAACAGTCACGAGTGGAGCAAGAGCAAGACTGTGAAAAATTTCAGGTATGCATGTTCTGAATTTATTTAAGCTGTAAAGAAAACACAATTTTCCATAAGACATTTGTTAAAAATCATAATATAGTAGTTAGAAGTTCATTTTAGGCAAATTTTTCATAATTTAAGCCTGATATCTCTACTAAAATTCAAAAACACTATAGATATTAATACAGATTCTGAAATGTACGTAAAATACCTTTAAAGTAAGCCCAATATGATATTTACCCTATAAATCTATCAGAAGCTATGAAGATTTTTTGGCCAAACCCTACATTCATATGGCAAAATATCTATTTTGCAAAAGTGGGGGACTCGAAATCGGACTTAGAATAATGGTGTCTTCAGCAACTTTTCTTAGAATCATCTGTAGATTACACTTTTTCTATACTCCTGTTGAAAAAAAATCCATCCATACAATTTCACCCGCTCTAATATACATATATACAAAATTCACTAAATATGTATATTCCTTAAGTTTTTTTTTTCGCTTTTATATCACATAATAATGTACATATATATCGTTTTTCGCAAGCTATAAATATAGTTCCTAATGAATTAAATTTAATTTCGAGTCATATGTCTCAATTATTTGAAATTAGCTTTGTGATATAAACTAAAAGTAGTAGAAGCTATCTACTTCCAACTCCTTTTACCATTTGAGAGTACTTTTAAAAACCAAATTGTGGTGAAAGCATTGGTGCTGACTTTACTGTAGGTATATATGTGTTTCAAAACATGTATTACCTGCGCCATGACCTGTATCCCTGAAATATCTTTATTTTTCCTGAGTTTTTTATGTTTTGTATATTGTAACGACAGCCTTTGAGGAGTTTCTCTGACTACGTACTAGCGGGTATATGAACAGATTTGTAAGCAACCACTAACCAAATTTTCTTCCCCACTCTTACGATATTAAAAAAGCGGAAGTTTGTTTGTGTTAGTAGGTTGAACGGTTGCTTGCACATATGTGTGTATACATACCGCTTTTTGGTCGAGCACGGATTGGTTTGGCCAAGGCAGGAAGGCTATTCGTGGCTTACGGTGACTTAAGTCCCGCAAGCCTAAATAGGGTATAAAAGCGGGTCCACTTATCGACCGGAGACAAAAATCAAAAAGTCGCGGTCTAAAAGGTATTGCCAAAATTATTATTTTTAAAAGTGTAAAAGTGTGCGTGGTTTACCATAGGGTGTTGGTGCGCGAGTGCAAGTATATTTCTTTTAAAGTGCGGTTTCCTCGCTAAGTAACGCGGCTTCAACTAAAAAGATAAAGGAAAGTAGTAACCCTCCTAATACCTGGGAATCCTCTCAAAGAGTACTGTCACAGCAGGGCAGTGAAAATCTCGTCTGGTAGCAGAAAAATAATTGGTAAGTTTAATACATTAGAAGAGTATATGTAATAGTAATAATAGAAGTGTTTCTCTGTAATAACAAATATTATTTTATTATTTTGTTTAAAATTATCTAATTATAATTAAAATAACTTAAAATGATTAATTATCATACCTGTAATAACAAGGAAACAACATTCAATGTTATTATTCGCTCTGTGTTGTTTTGGAGGTATGATATTAAATACTTTTTATACAATTAAACTCTTTGATTATTCGAGATATACGTGTGCATTTTGTGGCTTACATCGTTATACTGACGCTGCTCGCGCACTTCAACATTTCGTTCGTCGGATAATGCTGCGTAAGCGCTTATTGTCTTACTGACTCATCGATCCGAGTCGCTTACAATCTTTACTTATGTGCTGAATTAAATTAAGTATAAGGTATTTTCCTTACATCTCCCCCTCTAAGAATAAAAATTTTGGTACAAAATTTTAATACAGAAATATACAAAGTTATAATTATTTACATATTTGCTTTAGAAAAACTTGGGATGATTTTGATTTTTTATGTCCCGTGTCAATTTCATACATTATATTTGATATTTTCTTCGCAATTTTTTATGGACCAATTTTTAATTCGTCTAATTTGTTGCGATTCAATCGATTTCCATTTTCAACATATACTAAGTCTCCTATATCAAAATTATTATTTATTCTATTTCTATCATACAAGCTTTTATTGTAGTTGTGATTTTGTATGCTATTTTCGAAAGCTTTCATTCTATCAATTTCTAGAGTGTTATCATTTTTCTTTGTTCTTAATTCTATTGGTAATATGCAGTATCTTCACCTTGTAATAAATATTTTGGGCTGAATTTTGTGACTGTGTGTTCTGTTTCATTATATTTGTTAACACAGTTATGCGCAATAGTAGTCCATGCTAATTTTTTGTTTTCTTCATTCATTGCACATCTAATTTTGTTCACTAAAGTTTGATTAAGTCTTTCATTTAAGCCATTAGAAAATGGTGCATTTACTGCTGTAAAAATCATCGTAATATTCTTTTGTTCTAGGTAACTTTTGAATTCCTTAGAATTGATACCTGGGTATTGATCTGCTAAAATTATTTCTATATCATAGTTTTTAAGCACATTTTCTGTTAAGTTAATAAAATCATTTGCATTTTGTGTTTTTGAGGTTAATATGTAGGCAAATCTTGTAAAATGATCAACAATAAGATGCAGATATTTCTTTGTGGACCAAGATGAGACATTAACCCAATTTTATCTTGTCTTCTTGACTTATTTTTTATACAAATCTCACAATTTTTGCATGTTTCTTTTATATGTTTTGAAATATTTTCCGCTCTATAATATGGCAATATTTTGCTTTGCATTTGATTTATGCCAATATGACAAAAAATTTTATGAAGGTTGTGCATAAATTGCTTACAGAATTCTTGCGAAAGTATGATTTTTTCTTTTCCTCGCATTTTTTTATAATAAACATTATTTTTTTACAATTAGATTGTCTTTCTTATGCACTATATTTTGATTTTTCTTTTGATCATCATAAATATCTTCTATTTTTATTAAATAAACAATTTTCAATAGATCATATTCATCTTCTTTAGACTCTAAAACTGGATTTCTACTTAAGCAATCTGCTTCTACATTAACTTTACCTGGATGATATGTTATTTCAAAGTCATACTGTGATAAGTAATAAGTGAGACCCCCTAATTCTTTATCTGTTCTGGCTTTAGTATTCATTTTTTCTAGTGGTTTATGATCTGAAAATACTTTGAATGGTCTATTTATGAGCCAATGTTGCCAGTATTTTACGGATTCTTTAAGTGCTAAACATTCTAAATAGATACCTTTTTTCCTTTTTTGAGATTCATTCAATTTCTTTGAAAAATATGCAACTGGTTTTTCAACTTTTTCATTTGGTTGTGGTTGTTTCAACACAGCGCCTATTCCTTGCAAACTTCCCTACCAACCACACGCAGATAAAAAAGTGGATAAAACATAGGTCGCGCTATCCACATATGAAGATAAAAAAATGGATAGTTTTGTATGGTCGGCGTGCAGATATTATCCACTTTCCCCATGTACATTTCATGTACGTGTGACCTTGCATCACCCTCGCACACATTCATAAACGCCGTAAGAAAAAATATATCTACGCCGTTCTAAGTAAGAAAATTTCCCAAAACAAAGGGTTGCAATTTTCACAGGGTTGCTAGATCTGAAACATGGTATGCCCAAAAAATACCCAAAAAAAAAGGCAAAAAGCCCAAAAAATCGCCTAAATTGAGAAATAAATATCCAAATAATTCAACACAACTTCGGTTTTTAAATCTGTTTTAATCAAAATAAGGTTACATATTTGAATAAAAAACAATATAAAATTATATAAGATTTTCTTCCGATCTGTTTGATTACTTTTATGTATACATTTTAAGCTGAGCAGATCTGCAATTTTTTAGTGCAAATAAAACAAAGTTTTATTCCACCTTACATCCCGACGTTTCGCCAATTTTCCTTGGCATCTTCAGGGGAGTGACGCTATTTATTTATTTAAACAAAGAACAAAAGTAGATATAAATTTCAACACTTTGAAAATATTGCAACGTGAACATGGATTGCGTAATTAATTACTTACATAAAAATGGAAATTATGTACTAAAAACGGTAAACTAAACTATACTATAAATACAAAAAACTTTAAAAAAAAACATTTAAAATTTAAAATTCGATACCGTCTGTGTGCGATAAACTTGTCATACTAAAGATAAACTATAAGCATAATAGATAAGAAGCGGCAATATTGTCAGTATCTTCTTTTTTGTTTATTGTATTTGGCCTTTTTTGTAATATTCTTAGGCTCTCTAAGGTGTAACGTGTTCTTTCTCTTCTTTCGTTGTCTATTATTTTTGTGTTTGCAAAGTCAGCTGTGTGATTGTTTTCTATTGCGTGCTGTGACAATGCTGTGCTTTGTTTTTGCTTTTTGATGTCGGCTTCGTGTTCAGCTATTCTCGTACCTAATGAACGCTTTGTTGTCCCTATGTAGACTTTGTTGCAGTTTTCTTTGTCATTTCCTTTGCACTGTATTTCATAAACTACATTACTGCGTTGTTGGGGATCTATTGGAGTTTTTGTTTTTGGCAACGTGCTTTACAAAAACAAAAACTCCAATAGATCCCCAACAACGCAGTAATGTAGTTTATGAAATACAGTGCAAAGGAAATGACAAAGAAAACTGCAACAAAGTCTACATAGGGACAACAAAGCGTTCATTAGGTACGAGAATAGCTGAACACGAAGCCGACATCAAAAAGCAAAAACAAAGCACAGCATTGTCACAGCACGCAATAGAAAACAATCACACAGCTGACTTTGCAAACACAAAAATAATAGACAACGAAAGAAGAGAAAGAACACGTTACACCTTAGAGAGCCTAAGAATATTACAAAAAAGGCCAAATACAATAAACAAAAAAGAAGATACTGACAATATTGCCGCTTCTTATCTATTATGCTTATAGTTTATCTTTAGTATGACAAGTTTATCGCACACAGACGGTATCGAATTTTAAATTTTAAATGTTTTTTTTTAAAGTTTTTTGTATTTATAGTATAGTTTAGTTTACCGTTTTTAGTACATAATTTCCATTTTTATGTAAGTAATTAATTACGCAATCCATGTTCACGTTGCAATATTTTCAAAGTGTTGAAATTTATATCTACTTTTGTTCTTTGTTTAAATAAATAAATAGCGTCACTCCCCTGAAGATGCCAAGGAAAATTGGCGAAACGTCGGGATGTAAGGTGGAATAAAACTTTGTTTTATTTGCACTAAAAAATTGCAGATCTGCTCAGCTTAAAATGTATACATAAAAATATAAAATTATTTTAAAGTTATTATAAGTAAATAAATACAATGTTAGCTATTTTTACTGAATTTACAAAATACATGACATTCGTTCTGATCACATATAAGTGTTTACAAAATTGAAAAAATATTTACAGTAAATTATTTAGCGATTTTAACGCAATTAGCATCAAATGAAAGGTAATTTAATAACCTTTCTTTTGATGCTAAACAACTATTGAATTTTAAGTTATATTTACAGAAAAAACTTATCTTTCTTACACTTAAAAAAAGTCCATGGATTTTTTTCTACTACACATATGTGTTTACAAAATTGACAAAATTTACAATCAATTTATACTACACATATTATTAATATTTACAAAAGACATATTTTTAAATACAAAGAATGGATACCTGCAAAATACGAATAAATAATTAATTAATCACTCAAAGTAAAAATATGAAAAGCAGCACCTTACACTCTCTCAGTAATACGCCTTGGGCCAGTACCTCACTACGTTCGGGCATCTGAAATTAAAATCGTGTTTCATTACATATATTTGAACTTATGTTTACTCGGGGTGCTGGGCGTTAAATAATTAAATTTTTAATTGACTTATTAATTAATTAAGAAATTAGCTGCAATTAAATCAATTCCTTAGATTAAGTTAATTGTAACTAAGTTGCAACTAACAATTAATTGTTAATTTTTTAATTATTAATTGTTTTAACAATTACAATTTGCTCAACACTGCCTACAAACAAACGATTGTTCCGGCAATATGGGATTTGGCTAGATATCATTTACTTAACAAGGTAAAAACAAATTGCTTAAGTTTGCATCATCGTACATAAGGACTGAACACTTAAAACCCTGATGCATATTCATGAAAGGCAAAGGGTGTTTTTTTAGGGGTATAGAACTTCGAATTGAAATAAAACACAAGAAAATCGTTTTAAGGTCCATCAATTTGGCTTTATTGGAAGGATAATTTTATGCCATTAATGTTTAAATATGATTTCGGGCATGTGGCCGCCGCGGCTGGCTCGAATAAAGCCAATTCTACAGGTCCAATTTTCAACCACTTTTTCGAGCATATGGGGCCGTATGTCGGCAATAACGCCACGAATGTTGGCTTCCAATTCCCCTAACGTTTCTGGTTTGTTGGTGTAGACGAGCGACTTCACATATCCCCAAAGAAAATAATCCAATGGTGTCAAATCACACGACCTTGGTGGCCAATTGACAGGTCCATTCCGTGAAATTATGCGCTCATCGAATGTTTCCTTCAATAAATCGATTGTGACGTGCGCTGTGTGGCATGTAGCGCCGTCTTGTTGGAACCACAACTCATCCACATTCATGCCATCCAACTCGGGAACAAAATAGTCGGTTATCATGGCTCTATACCGGTCTCCATTAACGGTAGCTGCCTCTCCAGCATTATTGCGGAAGAAGTATGGCCCAATGACTCCACCAGCCCATAAAGCACACCAAACAGTCAGTTTTTGTGGATGTAATGGCGTTTCAAGGGTCTCATGTGGATTCTCTTCACTCCAAATGCGGCAATTTTGCTTGTTGACGTAGCCATTCAACCAAAAATGAGCCTCATCACTGAACAAAATTTTGCGATGAAAATCAGCATCGAAATCAATCTCATTTTCGGCCCATACACCAAAATCACGACGCATTGCATGGTCTCGCGGCTTTAATTCTTGCACAAGCTGGATCTTGTAAGGTCGCAATCCAAGATCTTTGCGCAAAATCTTCCATAAAGTTGATGGACAAAGCTCCAATTGCTGTGCACGGTGGCGAATCGATTCATTCGGGTCCTCTTCAACACTTTGCTCTACAGCGGCAATTGTTTCTTCGGTGCGCACTGTTCGACGTCTCTGCGGATGCGTATTATCACATAGAGTAAACGTAGTGCGAAAACGATCCATGGTTAACCGAATTAATTGCTCTGATGGACGATTATGTCGACCATAAAATGGACGGAGCTCACGGTAAACTTCGCGAACTGAACCATTATTTTCGAAATAAATTTGCACGATTTGCAAGCGTTGTTCTTTTGTCAACCTGTTCATGATGAAATGGCAAACCAAACTGAACATAAATGACATTAGAGTTGCCAGATTTATCTCTATTCGAAAAACAAACCTGTAAAAAAAACACCCTGTATAAAGCCTTCGACACAGCCGAAGACAGCGCTTTCTTTACAAGTTTTGCTAATTGTTTCCTTTAGGAGACAACTGCTAAAACACGTCCAAAAATATCGGGAGGGGTCAAATATCTCCTCATTGAAACAAAAACTGGAAAATCCGCTTCCGGATTATTGTTACCGAGGTCAAAACGCGTGTTTTGATATTTTTCCCGATAACTTCGGATGTGTTATCCTAAAGGAAACAATTACCCAAGTTTTTACTTAACTTATGGACAAACTAATAATATTCTTGGTAATTGCTTCCTTTAGGAGACAACTGCTAAAACACGTCGGAAAATATCGGGAAAAGTATCAAAAGACGCGTTTTGACCTCGGTAACCATAATGCGGAAGCCGATTTTCGAGTTTTTGTTTCAATGAGGAGATATTTGCAACCAAAGTTGACAATTTTCTGTCATTTTCATGTGGTTGTTGTAACCACAGATTAGGGTGTACCGAAAAGTGCAAAAAGTGTGTTCTGCGCAGAAATACTGTGGACCGCGTAGCCGGTGTTGGACCGGCTAAGGGTTATTTTTTTGAAGCGAGGTTGAAGGCCGCCTACGCAGAAAGGTGTTCTGCACACCTTGGATCAAGCCCCATATTTGGGATCGTACCTGGGTAATTTTTGGGTTTTTCGCTGATAACTTTTCACTGAAACAAAAAATTGAAAATCCGCTTCCGGATTGTTGATACCGAAGTCAAAACGCGTTGTTTGATACCCCTCCCGATATTTTTGGACGTGTTTTAGCAGTTGTCTCCTAAAGGAAACAATTAGCAAAACTTGTAAAGAAAGCGCTGTCTTCGGCTGTGTCGAAGGCTTTATACCTTTCATGAATATGCATCAGGGTTTTAAGTGTTCAGTCCTTATGTACGATGATGCAAACTTAAGCAATTTGTTTTTACCTTGTTAAGTAAATGATATCTAGCCAAATCCCATATTGCCGGAACAATCGTTTGTTTGTAGGCAGTGTTGAGCAAATTGTAATTGTTAAAATAATTTATAATTAAAAAATTAACAATTAATTGTTAGTTGCAACTTAGTTACAATTAACTTAATCTAAGGAATTGATTTAATTGCAGCTAATTTCTTAATTAATTAATAAGTCAATTAAAAATTTAATTATTTAACGCCCAGCACCTCGAGTAAACATAAGTTCAAATATATGTAATGAAACACGATTTTAATTTCAGATGCCCGAACGTAGTGAGGTACTGGCCCAAGGCGTATTACTGAGAGAGTGTAAGGTGCTGCTTTTCATATTTTTACTTTGAGTGATTAATTAATTATTTATTCGTATTTTGCAGGTATCCATTCTTTGGGAAACGCGAAGCCTGCGAATATATGTATTTAAAAATATGTCTTTTGTAAATATTAATAATATGTGTAGTATAAATTGATTGTAAATTTTGTCAATTTTGTAAACACATATGTGTAGTAGAAAAAAATGCATGGACTTTTTTTAAGTGTAAGAAAGATAAGTTTTTTCTGTAAATATAACTTAAAATTCAATAGTTGTTTAGCATCAAAAGGTTATTAAATTACCTTTCATTTGATGCTAATTGCATTAAAATCGCTAAATAATTTACTGTAAATATTTTTTCAATTTTGTAAACACTTATATGTGATCAGAACGAATGTCATGTATTTTGTAAATTCAGTTAAAAAAGCTAATTTTGTATTTATTTACTTATAATAACTTTAAAATAATTTTATATTGTTTTTTATTCAAATATGTAACCTTATTTTGATTAAAACAGATTTAAAAACCGAAGTTGTGTTGAATTATTTGGATATTTATTTCTCAATTTTTAGGCGATTTTTTGGGCTTTTTGCCTTTTTTTTTCGGTTTTTTTTGGGCATAACATGTTTCAGATCTAGCAACCCTGTGAAAATTGCAACCCTTTGCTTTGGGAAATTTTCTTACTTAGAACGGCGTAGATATATTTTTTCTTACGGCGTTTATGAATGTGTGCGAGGGTGATGCAAGGTCACACGTACACGAAATGTACATGGGGAAAGTGGATAATATCTGCACGCCGCCCATACAAAACTATCCATTTTTTTATCTTCATATGTGGATAGCGCGACCTATGTTTTATCCACTTTTTTATCTGCGTGTGGTTGGTAGGGTTGCATCTGTATATATATGTATTGGTAATTCTGGATTAAAGATAGCTAGTACCGGTTGTGTGCAAAGAAAAATTTTCGCATAAAAATTTAACTCTTCATGTAATTGATAAATTGGTTGAAATTTGGAATAAATTGAATATTCAACTAATTGATAGACATAGTATTCTACGAAAGCTAAATGTTTTAATTGAAAAATATCACGAAAGCATTAAACACAGAAAAAAAGCTCAGGAATTTACAGCATTCGTACAGTCAACAAATTAATTATTTTACATTGGAAAATGTAAATGCAAGTTAAAAACAACAGAATGATCATGTGGTTTAATACCAAACCATTTAAAAGAATTTTTGATGGACCAACATAATGATAGAAAATTCATAATACCTGAACATTGTAGAGGAACACTTACAACAATACCAACAATGTCAACAGTTAGTGATGATCCAACATACGAACCACTTGGAACAGATATGGCACAAACAGGTGAAGCGCAAATTGAAAATGAAACGAGGACCTTATACTCAACGATACAATGCTATAAATTTTGCTATGATGTGTTACAGATTCGGTGTTTCAAATAGAGTTGCTTCATGTTCAGCAACAGCCCTTTTCGAAGATATACATTTTCGAGATGTTCTTGGTGAACTTGTCATAATGGATAAATCTAAAGTTGCAAAAGAAAAAATTAAATCTAGAGATGAAGTGCTTCGTAAACGATACATAGATTCCAACATAACTGCAATTTCTTTTCGATGGCAGAAAAAATGATTCATTAACTAGAGAGAAAATTAATAAAAAAATTTCATACAAATATGGTAAAAGAACCCCATTTAGTTGTTCTAAAAGAGCCTAATGCTGAATTACTTGGGTATGTTAATTTGGGTGAAGAAGAAAATGCAAAACACAAATTAAAAAAATTAAATGAATTCTTCAATAGCAAAAAACTGTCAATTGATCAATTAATTGGTATATGCAGCGATGGAGAACCAGCTAATACTGGAATAGAAAATGGTGTTATAAGACTTTTTAAAAAGCATTCAAATATACTACTTCACTGGTTTATATGTTTGCTTCATTTCAATGAATTACCATTTGGTCATTTATTCAGAGTGTTTAGGCCAGATGCCTAAATTCCCAAAAAATGTGCCACCCTAATGTAAGTTGAGCGCCCTTCCTCGATTGGGCACCCGTCTACTTTTCCAGCGACTGCAGAAGAGCACACATCGTCACGGCCACCCCAGGATTACCAACCAACGTCATCAATTTTATCCAAATACCACTTTATTGCCACTTTGTTATAACAAGAATTCTCGTTTTTGTTTATTTCTTTTTTTCGAGCACAAATTCGACCGCGGTGCTTTTGAGCCACGGCCGCTCTAAGTTAGCACCTCGCACGAATTTACACAGAGTATTAGATAAAACAGTCACGAGTGGAGCAAGAGCAGCAAGTGGAAATATATTCAAAGACATTCAAGACTGTGAAAAATTTCAGGTATGCATGTTCTGAATTTATTTTAGCTGTAACGAAAAAAACAATTTTCCATAAGAAATTTATTAAAAATGATAATATAGTAGTTAGAAGTTCATTTTAGGCTAATTTCTCATAATTTAAGCCTGATATCTTTACATATAATAAAATTGTAACAGGTCGATGTCTGTACATTGAAGATATTCAAGAAAAACTGATAGGAGAGGTCGTAGTTGGACCAGCGAAACCCAAATCACCAATTTTTAGAATTTTTCTCTGTCTGTCTGTCTGTCTGTCCGTCTGTATGATTGTGCGCGTATTACGAAAAAACTACTGAATAGAATTGTATGAAACTTTCACCATTCTATCACTTAACGTCTAACTTAAAATTTAGGACAACTTTCATTTGGATATCTCATCCAGTTCCCGAGTTATTGACCAAAATGTGGGAACAATGTGACCAAAAATGTAGTTTTTTTACCATAACGCCCGCGTCACACAAAAACGACTGCATAGAAATGAATGAAACTTTCAATAATCATTCTCTAGACGTCTCTCCTAAAATTTAAGATATCTTTCACCTCGATATTTTACCCGGGTCTCCATTTATTGACCTAAATGTGGACCCAGGGTGACTGTATGATTTGTGCTTTTAAGGCGGAACAAAGTTCGGCGGGTCAGCTAGTCTCTAATAAAATTCAAAAACACTATAGATATTAATACAGATTCTGAAATGTACGTAAAATACCTTTAAAGTAAGCCCAATATCATATTTACCCTATAAATCTATCAGAAGCTATGAAGATTTTTTGGCCAAACCCTACATTCATATGGCAAAATATCTATTTTGCAAAAGTGGGGGACTCGAAATCGGACTTAGAATAATGGTGTCTTCAGCAACTTTTCTTAGAATCATCTGTAGATTACGTTTTTGAAAAAAATCCATTTATACAATTTGACCCGCACTAATGTACATATAGATATGTATTCAATCGAGAGGCAATCAAATTAGTTCAGCTTAGTATTCTCGAGACTACTAAATTTTTTTCCGCTTCAAGAGCGCTTTTTTCTCATATCTATATATATAAAAATGAATCCAAAAGTAAGTTGTTATCAAAAAACTTTCGAACGACTCTACCTACAAATTTCGATATACTTTCATTGTGGTCCTGTCTCCTTAGAGTGTGTTTGAGGATGAAAAAACAAAAAATTGTGTATTGATGCCAGATGTTTGCAATACATTTTTTTTCCCCCTTCTTATAAATCACAACAATCAAACTACACAAAAAATATGTATATGTGTGATTTACAAGTAAAAAAAAAAAATGGTGTTGCCATATTTGTAAAAAATTTAAATTTTATTGAAAGCGGCTTCTATAAGTGATTCTTATTAATTAAAGGATGGATTTCCTACAAGTGTCCTTACATACGCTTCCTACTACATGTATTTCATTTCATTTTCATTTATTGAGCATTTTTCTTATATCTATCTATTTCCATATGTAAGCAAAGTTGCAAAATAGCAAATTAAAAAATAAAAAAAGTTTAACACAATGAAGTACAAACTAACAGATGAATAATAAGTTTATGAGATCGAGTAGACATTAGAAAAACGTGAGACATTTTTTATGTTAAGCTTAACATAGTGACAAATGTCATATCTATTAAAAATATTATTACATTAGTGCAGTGTGGTGACTGCTAAATATTAAAATTAAGTTATAATTTATAAAAACCTACTTATGATTTTTAACCTAATTACCAAGATACAACTATTGGAAAGCGTATGTTAGTGAGTAAAGAAAGAACAGTATATGTACATAGTATATAAAATTAAATAAAGAAAATTATAATTTTTTTTTACTTATTTATGCTCTCTGTAATTAAGCTGCTTATTGAATAGGCCGATTTCATTATGTGAGAAACTCAATAGAAAAGATTTCAAGGATTTTGTAAACTGTAGAATATTCCTCATTGCACGAATTTCGGAGGGTAGTATGTTGACAAGTTTCCTGGATTCAAATGTATAAAACTTAATTGAATGTGTGGTTCTGGAAGAAGGTACAATAACTGTAGGATGCAAGTTTATCCTAAGGTTATAAGTTTTCGACCTCATACTATGCAGATAACCACATCTAATGAAAGAGATTTTTAAAACTTTAAAATAAAAAAGGCCTATTACTGGAAGAATCTCTAGACTTCTAAAAAGCTCTCTTGAGGGATGCAGTCGATTTACATTAGATATTTTACGAATAACAAATTTTTGTAAAACTAGGATAGACTGAATTTTGATGAGGGAGGCAGCGCATAATAAACTGTTTTAAGGGTGTAGTTAGAGCAGCAAGGTCTGAGGTGATTTGGCATGTCTATATATATAAAAATGAATCCAAAAGTAAGTTGTTATCAAATAACTTTCGAACGACTCTATCTACAAATTTCGTTTTACTTTCATTGTGGTCCTGTCTTCTTAAAGTGTTTGAGGATAAAAAAAATTGTATGGCGTTGCCAGATGTTTGGCAGCATTGTCAGCATGGCCATTCGCTATAGTCACATTAGCATTGGCAGCGACAACAACAATATCGGTATCAGCATCATCAACATTAACATCGGCTACCAGCTGAGAAGTTTGTGTGTTTCTCGCTGAGACAATATATGAGTTATCACTTGTTCTTGCTCCAATAATAGAGACTCACGATAATTAGCAGATGGTGACAGTACAAATGCAGGTAACGAAGAAGAAGGAAAAGCATTGATGACATTAGCGGCTGCATTCACTGCACTCACAGCTGAAGGTCCAACAACAGGAGTATTGGGCGAGCGCGAAACACTTGCCAAAGGCGAAAGCGTGGAAAAATCCATTTCGGCATTTGCATTGTTGTTGTTTAAGTTCTTTGTGCAAGAGTTAACGACAACTGCTTTGAGCGCACTAATTTCTGGAACTAAGTCAAAAATATTAGCATTGTTTTTGCTTTTGGAACTATTTGTACTTCTCACCCTCGATTTCCCAAGCGCATTGGTTTTGTTTTCGTTATTATTTTTATCTGCTTTCAACTCGCTAATTAATGATGTAAATTTAGCATCAATACGGTCTTTATGGTTTTTTATTGTAGCAATTTGTGTGTCTAAATCCTTGAAGTTCACCTCAAATGCAGTTAAAATAGTTTGTAAATTAAGTATTTGAGAAGCTAGGATAGCTTCAAGCGACTTAGAGAGTGTTATTTAGGCACATTCAGACAATCAAGGCACCAATAGCGAATATTGTTGTTAGCTTTAATAACCTTAACGTCAGACTCGGTGCCAGAGCCCTCACAACAACCGCAATGGAAACGCTTTTTGCAAAAGCCATTACAAGGCACAATATATAAGTCACTCCTTGAAAAACCCCTATCACATTTGCCAGAGAAATCATACATAATGAAGCAACAGTTTAAAACAGATTAAAACAATATAAAATAAAGATCAAACAATAATTATTGCGAGCGACAGAAAAAAACACGTCCGTACAGTAACGAGTTCACGCTGTATCTACTCGTATGTACGAGGTGTGTTCAAAACGTATCGCGAATTTTGAATTTTCGCTGGTTACGTATATTCGAATTTCGAATTTTTTGTGGCGTTATGTTGGTACTCATGTCTCTCACTTATGCCGACAAGCTCGGCCATTTTGAATGTTCAGTTAATTGTTGACAGCTGCTTTGCTTGCACGTGTTTTGGATCGTCTTCGATTGTTACCTATTCAAAAAAATGGATCAAAGAACCTGTATCAAATTTTGTGTGAAAAACGAAATTAAGTGCGCGGATGCCTTCCGAATGTTGACTGTGGCATAAGGAGAAGCTACCTTGGACCGAAGCAACGTTTATCGGTGGTACAAAATGTTCTCAGAAGGCCGAGAAGATGTGCAAAGAAGAACAAAAATTGGCTTTTGCACCACGATAACGCCCCTGCTCACGCATCGTTGCTTGTGCGCGACTTTTTGGCCAAAAACAACACACTAATGATGCCGCAGCCACCGTATTCCCCAGATCTGGCCCCCTGTGACTTTTTCTTGGTCCCTAACCTGAAGAGGCCTATGAAAGGACGACGGTACGCTTCTCTTGACGAGATAAAGGCGGCATCGAAGGCGGAGCTGAACAAGATACAAAAAAATGATTTTTTGAAGTGCTTCGAAGACTGGAAAAACCGTTGGCACAAGTGTATAATATCCCATGGGGATTACTTTGAAGGGGACAAAATAGATATTCATGAATAAATAAATAATTTTTGAAAAAACACAAAATTCGCGATACTTTTTGAACACACCTCGTATATAAAATCGAATCGAAAAGTATGTTGCTATCAAATAACTTTCGAACGACTCTACCTACAAATTTCGTTTTACTTTCATTGTGGTCCTGTCTTCATAGAGTGTGTTTGAGGATAAAAAAAAGTTGTATGGTGTTGCCAGATGTTGGCAATACATTTTTTTCCCCCTTCATATAAATCACAATAATCAAACTATAAATATATGTGTGAATTACAAGTAAAAGAAAATGGTGTTGCCAAATTTGTAAAAAATTAATTTTTTATTGAAAGCGGCTACTATAAGGGGTTCTTATTAATTAAAGGATGGATTTCCTACAAGTGTCGTTACATACGCGTCCTAGTAATAGTCCATTGTAGCAACATGTATTTGGCATATCTATATATAAAAAACTGAATCCAAAAGTAAGTTGTTAGCAAATAACTTTCGAACGACTCTCTCTACAAATTTCGTTTTACTTTCATTGTGGTCCTGTCTCTATAGAGGGTGTTTGAGGATAAAAAAAAAAAATTATGGTGTTGCCAGATATTTGAAATACATTTTTTTCCCTTCATATAAATCACAACAATCAAACTACACAAAAAATATATATTTGTGAATTACAAGCAAAAAAAAAACCAATGGTGTTGCCATCTGTCATGGTGTTGCTATATTTGTGAAAAATAAAATTTTTATTGAAAGCGGCTACTATAAAGGATTCTTATTTATTAAAGGATGGATTTCCTATAAGTGTCGTTACATAAAAAAATTTATGGTGTTGCCAGATGTTTGCAATAAATTGTTTCCCTTAATATAAATCACAACAATCAAACTACACAAAAAATATATGTGTGAATTACAAGTAAAAAAAAAGGTTTTGCCATCTGGGATGGCGTTGCCATATTTGTGAAAAGTAAAAGTTTTATTGAAAGCGGCTACTATAAGGAATTCTTATTACTTAAAGATGGATTCCCTACAAGTATCATTACATACGCTTCGTAGTAATAGTTCATTGTAGATACATGTATTTCACATATCTATATCTATATAAATAAAAATTAATCCAAAAGTATGTTGTTATCAAATAACTTTCGAACGACTCTACCTACAAATTTCGTTTTACTTTCATTGTGGTCCTGTCTTCTTAGAGTGTGTTTCAGGATAAAAGAATTTTTTATGGTGTTGCCAAATGTTTGCAATACATTTTTTTCCTCCTTCATATAAATCACAACAATCAAACTATAAATATATGTGTGAATTACAAGTAAAAAAAAAAACAAATGGTGTTGCCATCTGGCATTGTGCAAAATCAAATTTTTATTGAAAGCGGCTACTGTAAGGGATTCTTATGAATTAAAGGATGGATTTCCTACAAGTGTCGTTACATACGCTTCGTAGTAATAGTCCATTGTAGCAACATGTATTTGTCATATCTATATATATAAAAATGAATCCAAAAGTAAGTTGTTATCAAATAACTTTCGAACGACTCTACCTACAAATTTCGTTTTACTTTCATTGTGGTCCTGTCTTCTTAGAGTGTGTTTGAGGATAAAAAAAAAAATTATGGTGTTGCCAGATGTTTGCAATACATTTTTTTCCCCTTCGTATAAATCACAACAATCAAACTACACAAAAAATATATGTGTGAATTACAAGTAAACAAAAAAAAAATGGTGTTGCCATCTGTCATGGTATTGCCGTATTTGTGAAAAAAATTTCTTTTGAAGACAGCGGCTGCTATAAGGGATGCTTATTAATTAAAGGATGGATTTAATACAAGTGTCGTTACATACGCTTCGTAGTAATAGTCCATTGTAGCAACATGTATTTGGCATATCTATATATCTAAAAATGAATCCAAAAGTATGTTGTTATCAAATAACTTTCGAACGACTCTACCTACAAATTTCGTTATACTTTCATTGTGGTCCTGTATCCTTAGAGTGTGTTTGAGGATGAAAAAACAAAAAATTGTGTGGTGTTGCCAGATGTTTGCAATACATTTTTTTCCCCTTCATATGAATCACAACAATCAAACTACACAAAAAATATATGTGTGAATTACAAGTAAAAAAAAAAATGGTGTTGCCACCTGTCATGGTGTTGCCATATTTGTGAAAAAAAAAAATTTTTTTAAAGCGGCTGCTATAAGGGATTCTTAATAATTAAAGGATGGATTTCCGACAACTGTCGTTACATACGCTTCGTAGCAGTAGTCCATTGTAGCTACATGTATTTGGCATATCTATATATATAAAAATTAATCCAAAAGTACGTTGTTATTAAATAACTTTCGAACAACTCTAACTGCAAATTTCGTTTTACTTTCATTGTGGTTCTGTCTTCTTAGAGTGTGTTTGAGGATAAAAAAAGATATTTTTATGGTGTTTCCAGATGTTTGCAATACATTTTTTTCCCCTTCATATAAATCACAACAATCAAACTACACAAAAAATATATGTGTGAATTACAAGTAAAAAAAAAATAGTGTTGCCATATTTGTGAAAAATAAATTTTTTTTTGAAAGCGGCTGCTATAAGGGATTCTTAATAATTAAAGGATGGATTTCCTACAACTGTCGTTACATACGCTTTGTAGTAATAGTCCATTGTAGCTACATGTATTTGGCATATCTATATATATAAAAATTAATCCAAAAGTAGGTTGTTATTAAATAACTTTCGAACAACTCTAACTGCAAATTTCGTTTTACTTTCATTGTGGTCCTGTCTTCTTAGAGTGTGTTTGGGGATAAAAAAAAATTTTATGGTGTTGCCAAATGTTTGGAATACATTTTTTTCCTCTACATATAAATCACAACAATCAAACTATGAATATATGTATGAATTACAAGTAAAAAAAAAAAAACAATGGTGTTGCCATATTTGTGAAAGGTAAAATTTTTATTGAAAGCGGCTACTATTAGGGGGTTCTTATTAATTAAAGGATGGATTTCCTACAAGTGTCGTTACATACGCTTCGTAGTAATAGTCCATTGTAGCAACATGTATTTGGCATATCTATGTATATAATATTGATTCCAAAAGTATGTTGTTATCAAATAACTTTCGAACGACTCTACCTACAAGTTTCGTTTTACTTTCATTGTGGTCCTGTCTTCTTAGAGTGTGTTTGAGGATAAAAAATTTTTTTTTATAGTGTTGCCAGATGTTTGCAATACATTGTTTTCCCTTCATATAAATCACAACAATCAAACTACACAAAAAATATATGTGTGAATTACAAGTAAAAAAAAAATGGTGTTGCTATCTGTCATAGTGTTGCCATATTTGTGAAAAATAAAATTTTTTTTGAAAGCGGCTGCTATAAGGGATTCTTATTAATTAAAGGGTGGATTTCCTACAAGTGTCGTTACATACGCTTCGTAGTAATGGTCCATTGTAGCTACATGTATTTGGCATATCTATATATATAAAAATTAATCCAAAAGTATGTTGTTATAAAATAACTTTCGAACAACTCTAACTGCAAATTTCGTTTTACTTTCATTGTGGTCCTGTCTTCTTAGAGTGTGTTTGAGGACAAAAAATTTTTTTTTATGGTGTTGGCAGATGTTTGCAATACATTTTTCCCCCTTCGTATAAATCACAGCAATCAAACTATAAATATAAGCGTGAATTACAAATAAAAAAAAAACAATGGTGTTGTCATCTATCATGGTGTTGCTATGTTTGTGAAAAGTAAAATATTTATTGAAAGCGGCTACTATTAGGGGGTTCTTATTAATTAAAGGATGGATTTCCTACAAGTGTCGTTACATACGCTTCGTAGTAATAGTCCATTGTAGCAACATGTATTTGGCATATCTATATATAGTAATGATGTCGTGGACGAGGTGCCTTTATTGTTCGGAATCTCTTACAAAACTAAAGCTTATTTCTAAATTAACATTCGCAGAAGCTTAAAACTAAAACTTACATGAGAATGGCTTAACGGTAAACTTAAAAGAGAGAGAAAGTAGTTCAATCAAATAAGAGCAATAGAAGTCAAATAATAATAGTTAAGAGTAGGTTATCAAGATAATGTATTAGAAGAAGGTATTGTGGGTGAGGTCACTATGTGACTCCTCCCCTCTAAGACATTTGCGTCCTCGAAAATATTTATTTAAGTTAAAGTAGTTATGTAATATATATGTATATTCTAATAAGATATCAATGATAATTATTTAAAAAATTTTTTTTTTTTTTAAGTTAAAGTTAATTTAATTGAAATTCATATTTTCTCTTAAGCTGAGCATCATAGTATTTGGTTTTGCGTTTCGCTGAATTATCTATAACATAGCTGCCTTCTCGAGTCAAACTATCTAATTTCTTGTATTTAGGTTTATTTTTTGGAGTTTGCCTGTTCTTTACAACGTTATCTAAGTAAATTGGTTTATGGTTTCTATTTTGGTTTAATTTATTAATTTTCAGGACTTTTTTGGCTTGATATTTTTGCTTAATGTTTCTATATATTCTTTATCAAAATTTTTTAAAATGAAATCAATAGGCCGTTTTTTGTCGTTGAATGTATTGTGTTATTATAAAAATTAAAAATTTTGAATATTTTTTCGTCTAACTCTAAGGATTTAGTGTTTTTGTCTGCTTCCATTATCCTTAGGTGTTCGTTTAAAGTGCCATGAAGGCGTTCAATATCGGAATTACCCGTCTTTAAGTAAGGCGTAGTGGCATGTGCTTCAATATTTCCTTCCTTTAAAAGTATACTTACTGCGTTGTGCAATATACAACTATCGTTATCAAACACCAGTTTATTCATTTTCCCTAGGGACTGAATGCGCAACTTTATAGCTTCGAGAATCGCGATCCAATTTCTATCAGACAACTTGTGAAATGTAGCGTACTTAGAAAATTTATCAATTGATGTCAAATACATTTTACTCCTGCATGGATACCAGAAAAATATTTCGTGTATTCCGCTGTGGTTATTGCGATTGTGTTCGTTTTTAATAATAGTTAATATTTCTTTTTTGTCAGTAATTTCGATAAGTTTCAAATTAGATCTATACAAAGTTAAGTTATTTTTGTGAAAAAAGTTAAGGTAAATATCTTGGAACTTAAGAAATAAATGATCATCATTACAAAATATACACATAAAACCTTTGTTTATTAAAACGTTTTCCATAAAGGCTTTAAGGTCTGATTTTTCTGTTACTATGATGTGATTTTGGCATTTCCTATTAACAATTTTTACAAAGTTATTTTCTTGTTGTCCGTAGCTTAAATAAATTTCATTTTTATAATTGTTAATAGGTTTACTTGTAATAAATATATAGTCAAGATTGTCTTGGGGAGCACTGTGAATAGTAGCGTTCGTAGAAGAAATTTCAATGACTTCTATATTTTCTTCATTATTGCTGTTTCCTTCTGGATTATTAAATAGTACATTAACTTCACTTTCATTTTCCTTTTGCAAATATCGACTCAATGTATCAGCAACTGAATTGTCTTTACCCTTGATGTAACATATGTCAAATTGTACTTTTCTTGTAATGTGTTTCTTCCAATGTGCTTTTTCCCTTGGCAATATAATGTTTGCTGCTCCCTCATTGAATTTGTTGCTGCAATTTCGGTGATTCGCATTGCTCTAATGCACTTATTCAAATTTGTTTTTCTTTGTTGTTTGTGGTACTGTGTACAAAAACATTATAGTTGTACGAAGCAAAGCACGTGCCTTTGCGTAGTGAAGTAACGACTGCTTGGCTTAATTTGGTATAAGAAAGCTCATAAAAAATATGCCTGTGGCTGTTGTTATTTTAGCGCCGATTTATACTATTTACATTAAAATTTGTCTCTCACGCGCCTCGTTATTTATACGACTGAACACTTGAAGGCAATTCAAAACATTGTTGTTGTTACAACACAGTATGATCTGTTGTTGTTTATTATTTCGCGGTTTTTGTTTTTATTGTTATTCTTGAGAATAATTGTATGCTTATATATTTGGTTGTCTCTTAATCACTTTTGGTGTTGTTTTAATTTTTTAGCTATTTTTGTAATAAATACATTTGCATTGAGCATTATTGCTATTGCTTAGCCAAACAAACTGTTTTTATTTTCTCTTTACTTAAGTAACGTAATAATCGCTTCTTTTATTTTTTTGTGTTAGCTCTTAATTATTTTGAATAAAACTCATTCCACATTACAGTGTTTTTTATTTGCACTTGTTGTTGTACATTAAATATTTAGTGTGCATATATGTATGTATGTACCGAACCGTATTTTTAACCGTTTTTTTTTCACAAATTTTTGGTTTTTAACTTGAAGCTTTCTAACATTTTTCTGTTCTCATTTTTGATTTATTTTAAAGAAATATGAATTCATAATTTTCACTTCGGTATTTACTTAGTGAATTAAAATTTTGTTCTACTCCTTTTCCACTTAAGTTTCTTTTTTTTTTTTTTTTGTTAAGTATACCAATTTTCACATCAAGCTGTGCTTGATAGTTTAAACTTATTTAATCACTAATTTTCATTTTGCCATTGTTCTTTTTATTTCGAACATCCAAAATTGTTAGCTTAACTTCTTTTTATTTTTTAGAAGTGCAAGCCAGGTTCGATTTAGACTGCGCCAGTAATGATGTCGTGGACGAGGTGCCTTTATTGTTCGGAATCTCTTACAAAACTAAGGCTTATTTCTAAATTAACATTCGCAGAAGCTTAAAACTAAAACTTACATGAGAATGGCTTAACGGTAAACTTAAAAGAGAGAGAAAGTAGTTCAATCAAATAAGAGCAATAGAAGTCAAATAATAATAGTTAAGAGTAGGTTATCAAGATAATGTATTAGAAGAAGGTATTGTGGGTGAGGTCACTATGTGACTATATATAAAAATGAATCCAAAAGTAAGTTGTTATCAAATAACTGTCAAACGACTCTACCTACAAATTTCGTTTTACTTTCATTGTGGTCCTATCTCCTTAGAGTGTGTTTGAGGATAAAAAAAAATTGTGTGGTGTTGCCAGATGTTTGCAATACATTTTTTCCCCCTTCATATAAATCACAACAAACAAACTATAAATATAAGTGTGAATTACAAGTAAAAAAAAAACAATGGTGTTGCCATCTATCATGGTGTTGCCATATTTGTGAAAAATCAAATTTTTATTGAAAGCGGCTACCATAAGGGATTCTTTTTAATTAAAGGATGGATTTCCTACAAGTTTCGTTACATACCCTTCATATAAATCACAACAGTCAAACTATAAATATATGTGCGAATTACAAGTAAAAAAAAAATGGTGTCATGGTGTTGCCATATTTGTAAAAAATTAAATTTTTATTGAAAACGGCTACTTTAAGGGATTCTTATTAATTTTTTCTCTATGGCGCGATATACAACAGGTATATCATCATAAACCTCCTAAGAGATTTTTGCGCCAAGCTTCTCTTCCAATTTGTGGTGTGCCGATTTGAATTTTTCCCTACAAATCGGTGGGACCTACAGTTTTTTGCCGACTCCGAACGGCATCTACAAAGGAGACGAATTTTTGCTGAGAAGCCTGTCATGGCAGAAATACACTCGGAGAGTTTGCCAAACCACTGCCGAGGGGCGACCCCGTTTTGAGAAACTTTTTTCAAATCACTTTTGATGTTACCTGTACCAGGGCTCGAACCATGGACCTTCGGTGTGGTAGGCCGGCAACACTACCTTCACACCACGGCGGCCGTGGTGTTGCCATCTATCATGGTGTTGCCATATTTGTGAAAAATCAAATTTTTATTGAAAGCGGCTACCATAAGGGATTCTTTTTAATTAAAGGATGGATTTACTACAAGTGTCGTTACTAACGCTTCGTAGTAATAGTGCATTGTAGCAACATGTATTTGGCATATCTATATATATAAAACTGAATCCAAAAGTAAGTTGTTAGCAAATAACTTTCGAACGACTCTACCTACAAATTTCGTTTTACTTTCATTGTGGTCCTGTCTTCTTAGAGTGTGTTTGCGGATAAAAAAAAATTGTATGGTGTTGCCAGATGTTTGCAATACATTTTTTTTCCCTTCATATAAATCACAACAATCAAACTATAAATATATGTGCGAATTACAAGTAAAAAAAAATTGGTGCTGCCATCTGTCATGGTGTTGCCATATTTGTAAAAAATTATATTTTTATTGATAGCGGATACTATAAGGGATTCTTATTATTTAAAAGATGGATTTCCTACAAGTGTCGTTACATACGCTTCGTAGTAATAGTCCATTGTAGCAACATGTATTTGGCATATCTATATGTATAAAAATGAATCCAAAAGTAAGTTGTTATCAAATAACTTTCGAACGACTCTCTTTACAAATTTCGTTTTACTTTCATTGTGGTCCTGTATTCTTAGAGTGCGTTTGAAGATAAGAAAAAAAAGTATGGTGTTGCCAGATATTTGCAATACATTTTTTTCCCCTTCATATAAATCACAACAATCAAACTATAAATATAAGTGTGGATTACAAGTAAAAAAAAAACAAATGGTGTTGCCATCTGTCAGGGTGTTGCCATATTTGTGAAAAATCAAATTTTTATTGAAAGCGGCTACTATAAGGGATTCTTATTAATTAAAGGATGGATTTATTACAAGTGTCGTTACATACGCTTCGAAGTAATAATCCATTGTAGCAACATGTATTTGTCATATCTATATGTATAAAAATGAATCCAAAAGTAAGTTGTTATCAAATAACTTTCGAACGACTCTCTTTACAAATTTCGTTTTACTTTCATTGTGGTCCTGTATTCTTAGAGTGCGTTTGAAGATAAGAAAAAAAAGTATGGTGTGGCCAGATATTTGCAATACATTTTTTTCCCCTTCATATAAATCACAACAATCAAACTATAAATATAAGTGTGGATTACAAGTAAAAAAAAAAACAAATGGTGTTGCCATATTTGTGAAAAATAAAATTTTTATTGAAAGCGGCTGCTTTAAAGTATTCTTATTTATTAAAGGATGGATTTCCTATAAGTGTCGTTACATAAAAAAATTTATGGTATTGCCAGATGGTTGCAATACATTTTTTCCCCTTCATATAAATCACAATAATCAAACTACACACAAAATATATGCGTGAATTACAAGTAAAAAAAAAGGTGTAGCCATCTGGAATGGTGTTGCCATATTTGTGAAAAATACATTTTTTATTAAAAGCGGCTACTATAATTGATTCTTATTAATTAAAGGATGGATTTCCTACAAGTGTCGTTACATACGCTTCGTAGTAATAACCCATTGTAGCAACATGTATTGGCATATCTATGTATATAATATTGTGTAGCATTACTCAGAATGCTTTTCACTGTCAATGCACTTCAAATATTGACCCACTTAAATTATGTTGAACCCACGGGAGTTCAACAGCATATACCAACTGACACCTATCAAATTGTCAACCCATTACTCAATGCGTCGCTTTGACCAACACACGTATCGATCAGCACGACTGATCGACACTATCGGTTGGTCAACGTGAACTACCAAATTATGTGCTGACATTGCACACAATGCAAATACTTTTAGTGTCTAAGTATTAGTGTAAGTTTGTATACGTAAGTTAAGCTAGAAATGTATAAAAGAGAAAGCTTTTGAATAAAGAACAATCAATTCTGATCATACGCTACACATCAGCGATTCAATCACATTACATGGCGATCCTGCCAGGAGCAATTCACTTTGCTTAGGATATAAAATAAACTTAACAAAATAATTTAAGAAGACATTACATGGCGATCCTGCCAGGTAGTTAAATCAGTAAATAACATACTTACTGCAGAACACCAAATAGAAGCTTACCAATTTATCAAGATATAATATAGAATTTAATATACCAACCACAATTGAGGAAAAACTTCAAATAGATTTCAATCTACTACTGTCAGACCGCGCTCAGAGCCCAACTCCGACACATTCCACGACCCAGACTCAATCAATAGAGGAAAGCAAACCAAATTTTCAACCAATACACGTCCCAATAATAAACGCCACAATGCCACAAACAGTAGTTGAATTTATCAAAACTGCTTCGTCAGTATTACCAGAGTTTGATGGTAAACCAGAAAATCTACATAGTTTCCTAGATGCACTCGATATACTTGAGCAAATCAAGGATACACACGAGGCATTGGCCTTTACCATGATAAAAACAAAACTGAAGGGTACGGCAAGGAATTTTATAAGCAACGAAAGCACGATAGAACAAATAAAATTAAAATTAAAAAACGCGATTAAGGGTGAATCAGTAGAAGTGTTAACCGCTAAACTCCTGAACATCCAGCAGCGTAGCAAAACTGCAAATCAGTACACAGCGGAAGTAGAGAAAATAACAAGGTCGCTAGAAGGAGCGTATATCTCGGATGGATTAAACCCAGACCTAGCCACGAGATATGCAACACAGGCAGCAGTCAAAGCCATGTGCAAAAACTGCTCTAATGACAAGGTCAAAATGATCATGCAAGCAGGAACGTTCACAACGATGAACGACGCAATCTCTAAATTTACAAACAGCTGCACCGAAATTACAGGCAGCTCTAATACAATTTTAAATGTACGACAACAAGGTCAGTACAGGAGTAATTTCCGTGGAGGTTACCGAAGTAACAACTATGGGAATTACCAAAACAGGAGATTTAGACCGCAACCAAGGTACAACAACAATTCTAGACCAAGTATTTAGTACCAACAATAATAGTTATAACAATAACCAAAGAGGATCACAATCCCGAAATAGCAACAGACCCTACAACCAGACCCGTAACGTGCGCAGCTGCACGCAGACGGAAAACCAAGAAGCTCCACTTCAAGAGTAAAAGAAAGAAAAATATGCGTACTAAACTTACATCTAAACAGCTATATAGCAACAAGGACATCTCTAAATAATGTAATTTCAAACTTTTTAATCGATACAGGAGCAGACATCTCCATTATAAAAAAGAATCAAATTAATCAAAGTCATAAAATAAATACGGAACAAATTACAGATCTAAAAGGCATTGGTCAGGGAATAACCAGCACTCTAGGCACAATTAAAGCAGACTTAAAAGGCGATGACCTTCTTATTTACCATAAATTTCATGTCGTAGACGACGATTTCCCAATTCCATGCGATGGAATAATAGGGCTGGATTTCATAAAAAAGTACAATTGCATTCTAGACTATGGAAAAACAGAGGATAAATTAATCCTAAGACCATATGATTTTCCCCAAACAATAACAATGCATCTTACAAATTGTCTATCCGTCAACACAATCACAATTCCGGCTAGATCGGAAGTTATTAGACAAATTAAAGTAAATACCGATAACAAAAACATTTTTATCCCACACCAAGAATTATCTGAAGGCATTTTTATAGCAAACACAATAACAAATAAGGATCAAACTTTCGTTAGAATCATTAACACTACACATATAAACACAACTATCCAAAATTACAAAATCAATACCGAAAACTTAGATGATTACACACTAATTAAAACACAAACACACAGTAAGAGTTGCACCGATACAGAAAAATTAAAAAGATTAACAAAAAATTTTCCTAAATTCGTCAACCCTCAATTAACAACACTTTGCACAGAATTTATAGACATATTCGCATTAGAAACCGAACCAATCACCTATAATAATTTCTACAAACAGAAATTACACATGAAGGATGACACCCCAGTCTACATAAAAAATTACAGATTGCCTCAAACCCAGAAGGGAGAAATCAGCAAACAAATAAATAAGCTAATAGAAGATGATATAATAGAACCTTCCATATCGGAATATAATAGCCCAATCCTACTAGTCCCTAAAAAATCACTTCCAGGAAAAACAGAAAAAAGATGGAGACTAGTGGTCGATTACAGACAAGTAAATAAAAAGCTAGCAGCGGACAAATTCCCACTTCCAAGAATTGATGACATTTTAGACCAACTTGGAAGAGCAAAATATTTTTCATGCCTGGACCTTATGTCAGGTTTTCATCAAATCGAACTACACCCAGATTCGAGGGATATAAATTCATTTACAGCCGAAAATGGCACATATAGGTTCAAAAGACTACCCTACGGTTTAAAAGTAGCACCAAATTCATTTCAAAGAATGATGACCCTAGCATTCGCAGGTCTCAAACCATCCCAAGCATTTCTCTACATGGATGACTTAGTTGTATTAGGCTGTTCCGAAAATCACATGCTAAAAAATCTAAGAGACGTATTCTCCACTTGCCGAAAATACAACCTAAAATTACATCCAGATAAATGCCTATTTTTCAGTCAGGAAGTAACTTATTTAGGACATAAATGCACAAACAAAAGAATATTACCAGATCCAAGCAAATTTGAAACCGTTCAAAACTATCCAATACCGAAAACAGCGGATGAAGTTAAAAGATTCGTAGCTTTCTGTAATTATTACAGAAGATTTGTACCGAATTTTGCAGAACATTCTAGAAAGTTAACTAGGCTATGCAAAAAGAATGTTGCCTTCGAATGGACAGAAGAATGTCAAAAAGCTTTTGTCTACTTAAAGGAAGCATTAATTAGTCCAAAACTCTTGCAATACCCAGATTTCGGAAAAGAATTTTGCATAACAACAGACGCTAGTGGATACGCTTGTGTTGCAGTCCTTAGCCAAGAACACGATGGCAAACAGTTACCAATTGCTTACGCTTCAAGGTCCTTTACAAAAGGCGAAACCAACAAGGCTACAATAGAAAAAGAACTAGCCGCAATCCATTGGGCCATAACTTTCTTCAGACCATACGTATATGGCAGAAAATTCCTAGTTAAAACCGACCATCGCCCACTAACATACCTATTTTCAATGAAAAGTCCTTCCTCAAAGCTGACACGAGTAAGACTAGATTTAGAAGAGTACGATTTTGAAGTGGAGTATATAGCTGGTAAAGAAAATCATATCGCCGATGCATTATCCCGCATAACAATTACAAATTTAAAAGATATGGCAGTAGAAGCAAATAAAATATTTAAAATAATAACAAGATCAGCAGCTAAAAAGATCAGTAGTAAAACTGAAATTAAAGAAAGTCACAAAAAGAACCCCAAAATATACGAAGCGCTAAATAAATTTGAAGTAAAAAGACATGTCGAGCTCGTTTTCAATCCTCCGAAATTTTATTTCAAAAAAGGAAAGAAAATTTGTAGCAATTTTGATACAAGCAACCTAATTGTTGAGGATAAGATTGACTTAGGACAATTCTTTACCAGGCTCGAAAGAGAAGCCGGCAATTTAGGACTTGTACAAGTACAGTTGTCCTTAGGGGACAAATTGCTTAAAAAGAATTATACTGCAGTAGGCAAATTTATAGAAATGGGTAATAAAGTTCTCAAAAAGTTAACAATAGCTCTAACCCCAGAGGTTATATACGTGACAAATCCCGGGAAAATAAAGGAAATTCTGCATAAATATCATGACGATCCTATTAGTGGTGGCCACCCAGGAATAAATCGCATGACAGATAAGATCAAGCAGAAGTATAGCTGGCTGAACATGAAAAATGATATAAGAAAATATATAAAAAACTGCATCCACTGCAAGAAAAATAAAACTAATAAACATATCAAAGAACCAATGACAATAACGAAGACACCTCCGAAGGCATTCGATATTGTACAAATCGATACAGTAGGCCCTTTACCGAAGTCGATAAATGGAAACGAATATGCAGTTACCATTATATGCGATCTAACTAAATATTTGGTAGCTATCCCAGTCCCAAGCAAACACGCAATAACAGTCGCTAAAGCCGTGTTCGAGCATTTCATATTGATTTATGGACAAATGAAAACAATCTTGACAGACATGGGCACGGAATATAAAAATAGCTTATTCAAAGAACTGTGTAAATTGTTGAAAATTGAACATAAAACTTCAACACCGTACCATCATCAAACTTTGGGTACTGTAGAACGCAGTCACCGAACATTCAATGAATATATACGCGCATACATATCCAGTGACAAAGACGATTGGGATGAATACCTCAAATATTTCGCGTATTGCTACAATACGACGCCATCCACCACACATAAATATTGTCCTTTTGAACTCATATTTGGAAAAAAACCACCAAATTACGAATTTTTAAAAGAAAATATAATCAGCCCACTATACAATCACGAAGCTTACTACAAAGAGGTAAAATATAGACTCCAAATAGCCGAGCAAAGAGCTAGGAAATTAGTCCAAGAGGCTAAAGAAAAACAAAAAACGAATTATGATAGGAACAGCTATAGTGAGGAAATTAACATAGGAGATTTAGTATTAGTTAGAGAAGAGGCCTCCCATAAGCTAGAAAATAGATATAATGGACAATATAGAGTTAAAAATATTGATAAGAACAACAATTTTACTTTAATTCCACATAGCATAGGAAATAGCAATAAAAACAAAAAAGAAATCATAATTCATAAGAATAGACTTAAAACAGTATAACACCACTCACCACCAGCAATCCAGTTTACTCACTTTAATAAACAGGCACAAGCCAAAGAACATAAAACCCACATATTATGTTCAAAATACAACTATACACTAAATAAATAAATGTAAACGACTGAAAATAAAAAGAAAAAAAAATATATATAAATGCAATAATGACAAACGAGAAACAAATGTAAACAAGTGAAAAAAAATTCTTATGCAATAATGGCAATAAGAGCCGAAAAACAATTAAAATTTTGTAAACGCAAACAAACCCTAAGTAGGTCAATAAGTCGCTTTAATAGTCGTATACAATTGCCTTCAAGTGTATACGACTATTCATAAGGCGGATGGTGTAGCATTACTCAGAATGCTTTTCACTGTCAATGCACTTCAAATATTGACCCACTTAAATTATGTTGAACCCACGGGAGTTCAACAGCATATACCAACTGACACCTATCAAATTGTCAACCCATTACTCAATGCGTCGCTTTGACCAACACACGTATCGATCAGCACGACTGATCGACACTATCGGTTGGTCAACGTGAACTACCAAATTATGTGCTGACATTGCACACAATGCAAATACTTTTAGTGTCTAAGTATTAGTGTAAGTTTGTATACGTAAGTTAAGCTAGAAATGTATAAAAGAGAAAGCTTTTGAATAAAGAACAATCAATTCTGATCATACGCTACACATCAGCGATTCAATCACATTAAAATTGAATCCAAAAGTATGTTGTTATCAAATAACTTTCGAACGACTCTACCTACAAATTTCGTTTTACTTTCATTGTGGTCCTGTCTTCTTAGAGTGTGTTTGAGGAAAAAAATTTTTTTTTTATGGTGTTGCCAGATGTTTGCAATACATTTTTTTCCTCCTTCATATAAATCACAACAATTAAACTATAAATATATATATGAATTCTCTCTCTCTATGGCACGATATACAACAGGTATATCATCATAAACCTCCTAAGAGATTTTTACGCCAAGCTTCTCTTTCAATTTGTGGTGTGCTGATTTGAATTTTCCCTACAAATTGGTGGGACCTACAGTTTTTTGCCGACTGCGAACGGCATCTACAAAGGAGACGAATTTTTTGCTGAGAAGCCTGTCATGGCAGAAATACACTCGGAGAGTTTGCCAAACCACTGCCGAGGGGCGACCCCGTTTTGAAAAACTTTTTTCAAATCACTTTTGATGTTACCTGTACCAGGGCTCGAACCATGGACCTTCGGTGTGGTAGGCCGGCAACACTACCTTCACACCACGGCGGCCGCCGTGCATTACAAGCAAAAAAACCAATGGTGTTGCCATATTTGTGAAAAATCAAATTTTTATTGAAAGCGGCTACCATAAGGGATTCTTTTTAATTAAAGGATGGATTTCCTACAAGTTTCGTTACATACGCTTCGTAGCAATAGTCCATTGTAGCAACATGTATTTGGCAAAATCTATATGTATAAAAATGAATCCAAAAGTATGTTGTTATCAAATAACTTTCGAACCACTCTACCTACAAATTTCGTTTTACCTTCATTGTGGTCCTGTCTTCTTAGAGTGTGTTTGAGGATAAAAAAAATTTTATGGTGTTGCCAGATGTTTGCAATACATTTTTTTCCCCTTCATATAAATCACAACAGTCAAACTATAAATATATGTGCGAATTACAAGTACAAAAAAAATGGTGTCATGGTGTTGCCATATTTGTAAAAAATTCAATTTTTGTTGAAAGCGGCTACTTTAAGGGATTCTTATTAATTAAAGGATGGATTTACTACAAGTGTCGTTACTAACGCTTCGTAGTAATAGTGCATTGTAGCAACATGTATTTGGCATATCTATATACATATATAAAACTGAATCCAAAAGTAAGTTGTTAGCAAATAACTTTCGAACGACTCTACCTACAAATTTCGTTTTACTTTCATTGTGGTCCTGTCTTATTAGAGTGTGTTTGAGGATAAAAAAAAATTGTATGGTGTTGCCAGATGTTTGCAATACATTTTTCCCCTTCGTATAAATTACAACAATCAAACTATAAATATATTTATGAATGACAAGTAAAAAAAAAACAAATGGTGTTGCCATCTGTCAGGGTGTTGCCATATTTGTGAAAAATCAGATTTTTATTGAAAGCGGCTACTATAAGGGATTCTTATTAATTAAAGGATGGATTTATTACAAGTGTCGTTACATACGCTTCGAAGTAATAATCCATTGTAGCAACATGTATTTGTCATATCTATATGTATAAAAATGAATCCAAAAGTAAGTCGTTATCAAATAACTTTCGCACGACTCTCTTTACAAATTTCGTTTTACTTTCATTGTGGTCCTGTATCCTTAGAGTGCGTTTGAGGATAAGAAAAAAAATTATGGTGTTGCCAGATATTTGCAATACATTTTTTTCCCTCATATAAATCACAACAATCAAACTATAAATATAAGTGTGGATTACAAGTAAAAAAAAAACAAATGGTGTTGCCATATTTGTGAAAAATAAAATTTTTATTGAAAGCGGCTGCTTTAAAGTATTCTTATTTATTAAAGGATGGATTTCCTATAAGTGTCGTTACATAAAAAAATTTATGGTATTGCCAGATGTTTGCAATACATTTTTCCCCTTCATATAAATCACAATAATCAAACTACACACAAAATATATGCGTGAATTACAAGTAAAAAAAAAGGTGTAGCCGTCTGGAATGGTGTTGCCATATTTGTGAAAAATACATTTTTTATTAAAAGCGGCTACTATAATTGATTCTTATTAATTAAAGGATGGATTTCCTACAAGTGTCGCTACATACGCTTCGTAGTAATAACCCATTGTAGCAACATGTATTGGCATATCTATGTATATAATATTGAATCCAAAAGTATGTTGTTATCAAATAACTTTCGAACGACTCTACCTACAAATTTCGTTTTACTTTCATTGTGGTCCTGTCTTCTTAGAGTGTGTTTGAGGATAAAAAATTTTTTTTTATGGTGTTGCCAGATGTTTGCAATACATTTTTTTCCTCCTTCATATAAATCACAACAATTAAACTATAAATATATATATGAATTCTCTCTCTCTATGACACGATATACAACAGGTATATCATCATAAACCTCCTAAGAGATTTTTGCGCCAAGCTTCTCTTCCAATTTGTGGTGTGCTGATTTGAATTTTCCCTACAAATTGGTGGGACCTACAGTTTTTTGCCGACTGCGAACGGCATCCACAAAGGAGACGAATTTTTTGCTGAGAAGCCTGTCATGGCAGAAATACACTCGGAGAGTTTGCCAAACCACGTTTTGAAAAACTTTTTTCAAATCACTTTTGATGTTACCTGTACCAGGGCTCGAACCATGGACCTTCGGTGTGGTAGGCCGGCAACACTACCTTCACACCACGGCGGCCGCCGTGCATTACAAGCAAAAAACAAATGGTGTTGCCATATTTGTGAAAAGTAAAATTTTAATTGAAAGCGGCTACTCTTAGGGGGTTCTTATTAATTAAAGGATGGATTTCCTACAAGTGTCGTTACATACGCTTCGTAGTAATAGTCCATTGTAGCAACATGTATTTGTCATATCTATATATATAAAAATGAATCCAAAAGTAAGTTGTTATCAAATAACTTTCGAACGACTCTCTCTACAAATTTCGTTTTACTTTCATTGTGGTCCTGTCTTCTTAGAGTGTGTTTGAGGATAAAAAAAAAATTGTATGGTGTTGCCAGATGTTTGCAATACATTTTTTTCCCCTTCGTATAAATCACAACAATCAAACTATAAACATAAGTGTGAATTACAAGTAAAAAAAAAAACAATGGTGGGGCCATATTTGTGAAAAATCAAATTTTTATTGAAAGCGACTACTATAAGGGATTCTTTTTAATTAAAGGGTGGATTTCCTACAAGTGACGTTACATACGCTTCGTAGTAATAGTCCATTGTAGCAACATGTATTTGGCATATCTATATATATAAAAATGAATCCAAAAGTAAGTTGTTATCAAATAACTTTCAAACGACTCTACCTACAAATTTCGTTTTACTTTCATTGTGGTTCTATCTCCTTAGAGTGTGTTTGAGGATAAAAAAAAAAATGGTGTGGTGTTGCCAGATGTTTGCAATACATTTTTTCCCCCTTCACATAAATCACAACAATCAAACTATAAATATAAGTGTGAATTACAAGTAAAAAAAAAAACAATGGTGTTGCCATCTATCATGGTGTTGCCATATTTGTGAAAAATCAAATTTTTATTGAAAGCGACTACTATAAGGGATTCTTTTTAATTAAAGGGTGGATTTCCTACAAGTGACGTTACATACGCTTCGTAGTAATAGTCCATTGTAGCAACATGTATTTGGCATATCTATATATATAAAAATGAATCCAAAAGTATGTTGTTATCAAATAACTTTCGAACGACTCTACCTACAAATTTCGTTTTACTTTCATTGTGGTCCTATCTCCTTAGAGTGTGTTTGAGGAAAAAAAAAATTGTGTGGTGTTTTTTTTAATAATAATAATAATAATTCCCAACGGATTATCCATCATATCCCGCCTGACCGGAGCGAGGGGCGCATCCGCATAACGCGCGGATTATTCGTTCGTGCCGAGTCGTTGAAAGGCTTTGGTTTGTTAATCGTCGAGATCTAAAACTGCTCAGCTACAGAGAAAACCTCCATCAGCTAAGTAAAGTAGATATAGGATAGATTATACATTAAGAAATAACTAGTTAACAGAATAAAATTATTGTTAGAAGTTAATATAGAAGTCAAAGAATAAGAAACAATTAGTAGCTATGAATTTAGGATAGAAAGAACTGATTTTTTTATGCTGAAAAGCGAGTCTGAAATATCAAATCTACCAGAAAGAGAGTTATAATCTTGACACAAACAGCGAAAAGGCTCATTTCACTGAAAATTGCTTCGGCACTGTTTTTAGACTAGAGGTTTAAGATGCCTTGAAGGACGAGACGGTACATTGAAGTTCACTTCACTTAGAAGAAATGGGCTGGATAGTGAACCATTTAGCAATTTAATCATAAAAATAATTCCAAGCATTTCCCTCCGACTAGAAAGTGTGTGTAGATTAATGAGTTTTAAACGATTCGTATAGGATGGCAGATTGTACAAGGGATCCCAATGAAAATCTCTTAAGGCAAATAGCAAAAATTGGTTTTGAACTGATTCAAGGCGATCTACATGAACCTGGTAACGCGGGTTCCAAATTATAGAACCATATTCAAGTATCGGTCTGACTAATGTAGTGAAGAGGGCTTTAGTTATATAAGCGGGAATTACAAATAAAAAAAAAACAATGGTGTTGTCATCTATCATGGTGTTGACATGTTTGTGAAAAATCATATTTTTATTGAAAGCGGCTACTATAAGGGATTCTTTTTAATTAAAGGATGGATTTCCTACAAGTGTCGTTACATACGCTTCGTAGTAATAGTCCATTGTAGCAACATGTATTTGTCATATCTATATATATAAAAATGAATCCAAAAGTAAGTTGTTATCAAATAACTTTCAAACGACTCTACCTACAAATTTCGTTTTACTTTCATTGTGGTTCTATCTCCTTAGAGTGTGTTTGAGGATAAAAAAAAAATGGTGTGGTGTTGCCAGATGTTTGCAATACATTTTTTCCCCCTTCACATAAATCACAACAATCAAACTATAAATATAAGTGTGAATTACAAGTAAAAAAAAAAACAATGGTGTTGCCATCTATCATGGTGTTGCCATATTTGTGAAAAATCAAATTTTTATTGAAAGCGGCTACTATAAGGGATTCTTTTTAATCAAAGGATGGATTTCCTACAAGTGTTGTTACATACGCTTCGTAGTAATAGTCTATTGTAGCAACATGGATTTGGCATATCTATATACATAAAAATGAATCCAAAAGTATGTTGTTATCAAATAACTTTCGAACGACTCTACCTACAAATTTCGTTTTACTTTAATTGTGGTCCTATCTCCTTAGAGTGTGTTTGAGGATAAAAAAAATTGTGTGGTGTTGCCAGATGTTTGCAATACATTTTTTCCCCTTCATATAAATCACAACAATCAAACTATAAATAGAAGTGTGAATTACAAGTAAAAAAAAAACAATGGTGTTGCCATCTATCATGGTGTAGCCATATTTGTGAAAAATCAAATTTTTATTGAAAGCGGCTACTATAAGGGATTCTTTTTAATTAAAGGATGGATTTCCTACAAGTGTCGTTACATACGCTTCGTAGTAATAGTCCATTGTAGCAACATGTATTGGTCATATCTATATATAGTAATGATGCCGTGGACGAGGTGCCTTTATTGTTCGGAATCTCTTACAAAACTAAAGCTTATTTCTAAATTAACATTCGCAGAAGCTTAAAACTAAAACTTACATGAGAATGGCTTAACGGTAAACTTAAAAGAGAGAGAAAGTAGTTCAATCAAATAAGAGCAATAGAAGTCAAATAATAATAGTTAAGAGTAGGTTATCAAGATAATGTATTAGAAGAAGGTATTGTGGGTGAGGTCACTATGTGACTCCTCCCCTCTAAGACATTTGCGTCCTCGAAAATATTTATTTAAGTTAAAGTAGTTATGTAATATATATGTATATTCTAATAAGATATCAATGATAATAATTTAAAAAAATTTTTTTTTTTTTAAGTTAAAGTTAATTTAAATTAAATTCATATTTTCTCTTAAGCTGAGCATCATAGTATTTGGTTTTGCGTTTCGCTGAATTATCTATAACATAGCTGCCTTCTCGAGTCAAACTATCTAATTTCTTGTATTTAGGTTTATTTTTGGGAGTTTGCCTGTTCTTTACAACGTTATCTAAGTAAATTGGTTTATGGTTTCTATTTTGGTTTAATTTATTAATTTTCAGGACTTTTTTGGCTTGATATTCTTTGCTTAATGTTTCTATATATTCTTTATCAAAATTTTTTATAATGAAATCAATAGGCCGTTTTTTGTTGTTGAATGTATTGTGTTATTATAAAAATTAAAAATTTTGAATATTTTTTCGTCTAACTCTAAGGATTTAGTGTTTTTGTCTGCTTCCATTATCCTAAGGTGTTCGTTTAAAGTGCCATGAAGGCGTTCAATATCGGAATTACCCGTCTTTAAGTAAGGCGTAGTGGCATGTGCTTCAATATTTTCTTCCTTTAAAAATATGCTTACTGCGTTGTGCAATATACAACTATCGTTATCAAACACCAGTTTATTCATTTTCCCTAGGAACTGAATGCGCAACTTTATAGCTTCGAGAGTCGCGATCCAATTTCTATCAGACAACTTGTGAAATGTAGCGTACTTAGAAAATTTATCAATTGATGTCAAATACATTTTACTCCTGCATCGATACCAGATATCTATACGAGTATGAACAATGTCATTGAAATGCGATGGTGTTTCTGTTATTTTAAATGGAGTTTTAATCGGATTTCTGTCGTGTTTAGCGACTTGACAGATTGTGCAATTATTTACTACTAATGTAATCATTTTATACAATTTAGGATAAAAATATTTACGTTTTAATTCTAAAAATATTTCGTGTATTCCCCTGTGGTTATTGCGATTGTGTTCGTTTTTAATAATAGTTAATATTTCTTTTTTGTCAGTAATTTCGATAAGTTTCAAATTAGATCTATACAAAGTTAAGTTATTTTTGTGAAAAAAGTTAAGGTAAATATCTTGGAACTTAAGAAATAAATGATCATCATTACAAAATATACACATAAAACCTTTGTTTATTAAAACGTTTTCCATAAAGGCTTTAAGGTCTGATTTTTCTGTTACTATGATGTGATTTTGGCATTTCCTATTAACAATTTTTACAAAGTTATTTTCTTGTTGTCCGTAGCTTAAATAAATTTCATTTTTATAATTGTTAATAGGTTTACTTGTAATAAATATATAGTCAATATTGTCTTGGGGAGCACTGTGAATAGTAGCGTTCGTAGAAGAAATTTCAATGACTTCTATCTTTTCTTCATTATTGCTGTTTCCTTCTGGATTATTAAATAGTACATTAACTTCACTTTCATTTTCCTTTTGCAAATATCGACTCAATGTATCAGCAACTGAATTGTCTTTACCCTTGATGTAACATATGTCAAAATTGTACTTTTCTTGTAATGTGTTTCTTCCAATGTGCTTTTTCCCTTGGCAATATAATGTTTGCTGCTCCCTCATTGAATTTGTTGCTGCAATTTCGGTGATTCGCATTGTTCTAATGCACTTATTCAAATTTGTTTTTCTTTGTTGTTTGTGGTACTGTGTACAAAAACATTATAGTTGTACGAAGCAAAGCACGTGCCTTTGCGTAGTGAAGTAACGACTGCTTGGCTTAATTTGGTATAAGAAAGCTCATAAAAAATATGCCTGTGGCTGTTGTTATTTTAGCGCCGATTTATACTATTTACATTAAAATTTGTCTCTCACGCGCCTCGTTATTTATACGACTGAACACTTGAAGGCAATTCAAAACATTGTTGTTGTTACTACACAGTATGATCTGTTGTTGTTTATTATTTCGCTGTTTTTGTTGTTATTGTTATTCTTGAGAATAATTGTATGCTTATATATTTGGTTGTCTCTTAATCACTTTTGGTGTTGTTTTAATTTTTTAGCTATTTTTGTAATAAATACATTTGCATTGAGCATTATTGCTATTGCTTAGCCAAACAAACTGTTTTTATTTTCTCTTTACTTAAGTAACGGAATAATCGCTTCTTTTATTTTTTTGTGTTAGCTCTTAATTGTTTTTGAATAAAACTCATTCCACATTACAGTCTTTTTTATTTGCACTTGTTGTTGTACATTAAATATTTAGTGTACATATATGTATGTATGTACCGAACCGTATTTTTAACCGTTTTTTTTTCCAAAAATTTTTGGTTTTTAACTTGAAACTTTCTTACATTTTTCTGTACTCATTTTTGATTTATTTTAAAGAAATATGAATTCATAATTTTCACTTCGGTATTTACTTAGTGAATTAAAATTTTGTTCTACTCCTTTTCCACTTAAGTTTCTTTTTTTTTTTTTTTTTTTTGTTAAGTATACCAATTTTTACATCAAGCTGTGCTTGATAGTTTAAACTTATTTAATCACTAATTTTCATTTTGCCATTGTTCTTTTTATTTCGAACATCCAAAATTGTTAGCTTAACTTCTTTTTATGTTTTAGAAGTGCAAGTCAGGTTCGATTTAGACTGCGCCAGTAATGATGTCGTGAACGAGGTGCCGTTATTGTTCGGAATCTCTTACAAAACTAAGGCTTATTTCTAAATTAACATTCGCAGAAGCTTAAAACTAAAACTTACATGAGAATGGCTTAACGGTAAACTTAAAAGAGAGAGAAAGTAGTTCAATCAAATAAGAGCAATAGAAGTCAAATAATAATAGTTAAGAGTAGGTTATCAAGATAATGTATTAGAAGAAGGTATTGTGGGTGAGGTCACTATGTGACTATATATAAAAATGAATCCAAAAGTAAGTTGTTATCAAATAACCGTCAAACGACTCTACCTACAAATTTCGTTTTACTTTCAATGTGGTCCTATCTCCTTAGAGTGTGTTTGAGGATAAAAAAAAATTGTGTGGTGTTGCCAGATGTTTGCAATACATTTTTTCCCCCTTCATATAAATCACAACAAACAAACTATAAATATAAGTGTGAATTACAAGTAAAAAAAAAATGGTGTCATGGTGTTGCCATATTTGTAAAAAATTAAATTTTTATTGAAAGCGGCTACTTTAAGGGATTCTTATTAATTAAAGGATGGATTTACTACAAGTGTCGTTACTAACGCTTCGTAGTAATAGTGCATTGTAGCAACATGTATTTGGCATATCTATATATATAAAACTGAATCCAAAAGTAAGTTGTTAGCAAATAACTTTCGAACGACTCTACCTACAAATTTCGTTTTACTTTCACTGTGGTCCTGTCTTCTTAAAGTGTGTTTGAGGATAAAAAAAAATTGTGTGGTGTTGCCAGATGTTTGCACTACATTTTTTCCCCCTTCATATAAATCACAACAAACAAACTATAAATATAAGTGTGAATTACAAGTAAAAGAAAACAATGGTGTTGCCATCTATCATGGTGTTGCCATATTTGTGAAAAATCAAATTTTTATTGAAAGCGGCTACCATAAGGGATTCTTTTTAATTAAAGGATGGATTTCCTACAAGTTTCGTTACATACGCTTCGTAGCAATAGTCCATTGTAGCAACATGTATTTGGCAAAATCTATATGTATAAAAATGAATCCAAAAGTATGTTGTTATCAAATAACTTTCGAACCATTGTGGTCCTGTCTTCTTAGAGTGTGTTTGAGAATAAAAAAAATTGTATGGTGTTGCCAGATGTTTGCAATACATTTTTTTTCCCCTTCATATAAATCACAACAATCAAACTATAAATATATGTGCGAATTACAAGTAAAAAAAAAAATGGTGTCATGGTGTTGCCATATTTGTAAAAAATTAAATTTTTATTGAAAGCGGCTACTTTAAGGGACTCTTATTAATTAAAGGATGGATTTACTACAAGTGTCGTTACTAACGCTTCGTAGTAATACTGCATTGTAGCAACATGTATTTGGCATATCTATATATATAAAACTGAATCCAAAAGTAAGTTGTTAGCAAATAACTTTCGAACGAACGACTCTACCTACAAATTTCGTCTTACTTTCATTGTGGTCCTGTCTTCTTAGAGTGTGTTTGAGGATAAAAAAAAATTGTGTGGTGTTGCCAGATGTTTGCAATACATTTTTTCCCCCTTCATATAAATCACAACAAACAAACTATAAATATAAGTGTGAATTACAAGTAAAAAAAAACAAATGGTGTTGCCATCTGTCAGGGTGTTGACATATTTGTGAAAAATCAAATTTTTATTGAAAGCGGCTACTATAAGGGATTCTTATTAATTAAAGGATGGATTTATTACAAGTGTCGTTACATACGCTTCGTAGTAATAGTCCATTGTAGCAACATGTATTTGTCATATCTATATATATAAAAATGAATCCAAAAGTAAGTTGTTATCAAATAACTTTCGAACGACTCTCTCTACAAATTTCGTTTTACTTTCATTGTGGTCCTGTCTTCTTAGAGTGTGTTTGAGGATAAAAAAGAAATTGTATGGTGTTGCCAGATGTTTGCAATACATTTTTTTCCCCTTCGTATAAATCACAACAATCAAACTATAAATATAAGTGTGAATTACAAGTAAAAAAAAAACAATGGTGTTGCCATCTATCATGGTGTTGCCATATTTGTGAAAAATCAAATTTTTATTGAAAGCGACTACTATAAGGGATTCTTTTTAATTAAAGGGTGGATTTCCTACAAGTGTCGTTACATACGCTTCGTAGTAATAGTCCATTGTAGCAACATGTATTTGGCATATCTACATATATAAAAATGAATCCAAAAGTATGTTGTTATCAAATAACTTTCGAACGACTCTACCTACAAATTTCGTTTTACTTTCATTGTGGTCCTGTCTCCTTAGAGTGTGTTTGAGGAAAAAAAAATTGTGTGGTGTTTTTTTTAATAATAAGAATAATAATTCCCAACGGATTACCCATCATATCCCGCCCGACCGGCGCGAGGGGCGCATCCGCATAACGCGCGGATTATTCGTTCGTGCCGAGTCGTTGAAAGGCTTTGGTTTGTTAATCGTCGAGATCTAAAACTGCTCAGCTACAGAGAAAACCTCCATCAGCTAAGTAAAGTAGATATAGGATAGATTATACATTAAGAAATAACTAGTTAACAGAATAAAATTATTGTTAGAAGTTAATATAGAAGTCAAGAATAAGAAACAATTAGTAGCTATGAATTTAGGATAGAAAGAACTGATTTTTTTATGCTGAAAAGCGAGTCTGAAATATCAAATCTACCAGAAAGGGGTTATAATCTTGACACAAACAGCGAAAAGGCTCATTTAACTGAAAATTGCTTCGGCAATGTTTTAAGACTATCTCTATGGCGCGATATACAACAGGTATATCATCATAAACCTCCTAAGAGATTTTTGCGCCAAGCTTCTCTTCCAATTTGTGGTGTGCTGATTTGAATTTTCCCTACAAATTGGTGGGACCTACAGTTTTTTGCCGACTCCGAACGGCATCTACAAAGGAGACGAATTTTTGCTGAGAAGCCTGTCATGGCAGAAATACACTCGGAGAGTTTGCCAAACCACTGCCGAGGGGCGACCCCGTTTTGAAAAACTTTTTTTCAAATCACTTTTGATGTTACCTGTACCAGGACTCGAACCCTGGACCTTCGGTGTGGTAGGCCGGCAACACTACCTTCACACCACGGCGGCCGCCAACTGTTTTAAGACTAGAGGTTTAAAATGCCTTGAAGGACGAGACGGTACATTGAAGTTCACTTCACTTAGAAGAAATGGGCTGGATAGTGAACCATTTAGCAATTTAATCATAAAAATAATTCCAAGCATTTCCCTCCGACTAGAAAGTGTGTGTAGATTAATGAGTTTTAAACGATTCGTATAGGATGGCAGATTGTACAAGGAATCCCAATGAAAATCTCTTAAGGCAAATAGTAAAAATTGGTTTTGAACTGATTCAAGGCGATCTACATGAACCTGGTAACGCGGGTTCCAAATTATAGAACCATATTCAAGTATCGGTCTGACTAATGTAGTGAAGAGGGCTTTAGTTACATAAGGGTCGCTAAATTCTTTAGACCATCGTTTAACGAATGCACCTCTAGCCTTATTGACTGTTGTGTTAATATGGCGGTTGAAACTGAGTTTATAGTCCATAGTAACCCCCAGGTCAACAAAATCATACACTTGCTCAAGACTATAATTTTTAATTGTATAGGAAGCCGGCTGAGAAATTCCACGCGAAAAACCCATGTGTTTACATTTTTTAAGATTAAGTGGCATATAATTTAAATCGCACCAAGTAACTAGTGCATCTAGATCTGATTGTAGCTTATTTCTATCTTCAAATGACGCGAATGACATGAAAAGCTTTACGTCGTCGGCATACATTAACATTTTTGAAGATTTTATTATTGTAGAAATATCATTTATAAACAACAAGAACAGAATCGGGCCAAGATGGCTTCCTTGAGGAACCCCCGAAGAGACATAAATGACATCGGATACTAAATTTTTAAACATTACTCTTTGTGTCCTGTCACTAAGGTAAGAAGAGATCCAGCGATAGAGACCCGGCTGGAAGCCCAACTGATCGAGTTTATGAATAAGTAATGAGTGACACACTTTGTCAAAAGCTTTGCTGAAATCCGTATAAATAACGACGGTTTGCAGATTTTTTCTAAAGCCATTTGAGACATGACTGGTAAACTCAAGTAAATTCGTAACTGTGGACTTTCCCTTACTGAACCCGTGTTGGCAGTCAGCTATCAAAGTAGAGATCGGACCCGTAAGTTGATGTGTAACAATAGCTTCAAACAATTTTGGGATGGCAGAAAGCTTTGCGATGTCACGATAGTTCGCTATAGAAGACCTACTCCCGCTTTTATGCGGGACCGTATTTAAAAGATTCTTTTAAGGTTTTAAGGTAAATTAGAACATCTTTGGCGCATATAATTGGTGAATTAATTGAATTTGTCGCGTGTAGCTTATAAGGATAGTTTTGAAAGTTTGAATTGGTGACAGCAGAATAGTTAGAAGTGAAAAATTGAGCAAACAAATTTGCGATATATTGATTATCGCTAGATATAATGTCTTGATATTTCATGGCTGAGGGAAACCCTGATACTTTACGTTTAGAATTTACGAAACCATAAAATGACTTTGGATTGAGAATAATGTCTCTTTTGGTTTTAGAGATATAAGCTTTATAGCACTTTTTATTTAAATCTACGTACTTCTGATGTAGACTGGAATACAGTAAGTAATGTTTATTTAATCCAGATTTCTTATATAAATTAAATGATCGCGTTTTCCTATTTTTAAGAGCCTTAAGCTCTTTAGTAAACCAAGCTTGCGTAGGATGATCATAAGTTAATTTACGTTTGGGAATAAACTTCTCAAATAGGCAGTAAATAGTTTGACTGAAATGTGAGACGTTTAGATCGATATCACAACCAAATTCAGGCCAAGTTAATTTAGACAGTTCTTTATTTAATTTCTTGTAGTTTGCTTTGGAAAAGTTAAAATCAAAGCTACTACATGAGTAGCATTGAGTGCCTTGGCCATTACTTATGGTTTCGTAGACTATTTCCATAGAAGGATGGTAAAGGTCTTTTGGTAAAACCAACGGATCACAACGATTTACAGAAAATTGGTTTATATCATTAACATTCACTAAATCTAAGACTTTCCCAAACTTGTTAGCGGTGTCATTTATTTGATTAAGGCAAAGATCGGAGATTCCATCTAAAAAGTCATTGTACCCCAGTTTGGACGGATTTGGAACGCCAGATGTTTGCAATACATTTTTTCCCCCTTTATATAAATCACAACAATCAAACTATAAATATATGTGTGAATTACAAGTAAAAAAAAAACAAATGGTGTTGCCATCTGGCATTGTGTTGCCATATTTGTGCAAAATCAAATTTTTATTGAAAGCGGCTACTATAAGGGATTCTTTTTAATCAAAGGATGGATTTCCTACAAGTGTTGTTACATACGCTTCGTAGTAATAGTCTATTGTAGCAACATGGATTTGGCATATCTATATACATAAAAATGAATCCAAAAGTATGTTGTTATCAAATAACTTTCGAACGACTCTACCTACAAATTTCGTTTTACTTTAATTGTGGTCCTATCTCCTTAGAGTGTGTTTGAGGATAAAAAAAAATTGTGTGGTGTTGCCAGATGTTTGCAATACATTTTTTCCCCTTCATATAAATCACAACAATCAAACTATAAATAGAAGTGTGAATTACAAGTAAAAAAAAAACAATGGTGTTGCCATCTATCATGGTGTAGCCATATTTGTGAAAAATCAAATTTTTATTGAAAGCGGCTACTATAAGGGATTCTTTTTAATTAAAGGATGGATTTCCTACAAGTGTCGTTACATACGCTTCGTAGTAATAGTCCATTGTAGCAACATGTATTGGTCATATCTATATATAGTAATGATGCCGTGGACGAGGTGCCTTTATTGTTCGGAATCTCTTACAAAACTAAAGCTTATTTCTAAATTAACATTCGCAGAAGCTTAAAACTAAAACTTACATGAGAATGGCTTAACGGTAAACTTAAAAGAGAGAGAAAGTAGTTCAATCAAATAAGAGCAATAGAAGTCAAATAATAATAGTTAAGAGTAGGTTATCAAGATAATGTATTAGAAGAAGGTATTGTGGGTGAGGTCACTATGTGACTCCTCCCCTCTAAGACATTTGCGTCCTCGAAAATATTTATTTAAGTTAAAGTAGTTATGTAATATATATGTATATTCTAATAAGATATCAATGACAATAATTTAAAAAAATTTTTTTTTTTTTAAGTTAAAGTTAATTTAAATTAAATTCATATTTTCTCTTAAGCTGAGCATCATAGTATTTGGTTTTGCGTTTCGCTGAATTATCTATAACATAGCTGCCTTCTCGAGTCAAACTATCTAATTTCTTGTATTTAGGTTTATTTTTGGGAGTTTGCCTGTTCTTTACAACGTTATCTAAGTAAATTGGTTTATGGTTTCTATTTTGGTTTAATTTATTAATTTTCAGGACTTTTTTGGCTTGATATTCTTTGCTTAATGTTTCTATATATTCTTTATCAAAATTTTTTATAATGAAATCAATAGGCCGTTTTTTGTCGTTGAATGTATTGTGTTATTATAAAAATTAAAAATTTTGAATATTTTTTCGTCTAACTCTAAGGATTTAGTGTTTTTGTCTGCTTCCATTATCCTAAGGTGTTCGTTTAAAGTGCCATGAAGGCGTTCAATATCGGAATTACCCGTCTTTAAGTAAGGCGTAGTGGCATGTGCTTCAATATTTTCTTCCTTTAAAAATATGCTTACTGCGTTGTGCAATATACAACTATCGTTATCAAACACCAGTTTATTCATTTTCCCTAGGAACTGAATGCGCAACTTTATAGCTTCGAGAATCGCGATCCAATTTCTATCAGACAACTTGTGAAATGTAGCGTACTTAGAAAATTTATCAATTGATGTCAAATACATTTTACTCCTGCATGGATACCAGATATCTATACGAGTATGAACAATGTCATTGAAATGCGATGGTGTTTCTGTTATTTTAAATGGAGTTTTAATCGGATTTCTGTCGTGTTTAGCGACTTGACAGATTGTGCAATTATTTACTACTAATGTAATCATTTTATACAATTTAGGATAAAAATATTTACGTTTTAATTCTAAAAATATTTCGTGTATTCCCCTGTGGTTATTGCGATTGTGTTCGTTTTTAATAATAGTTAATATTTCTTTTTTGTCAGTAATTTCGATAAGTTTCAAATTAGATCTATACAAAGTTAAGTTATTTTTGTGAAAAAAGTTAAGGTAAATATCTTGGAACTTAAGAAATAAATGATCATCATTACAAAATATACACATAAAACCTTTGTTTATTAAAACGTTTTCCATAAAGGCTTTAAGGTCTGATTTTTCTGTTACTATGATGTGATTTTGGCATTTCCTATTAACAATTTTTACAAAGTTATTTTCTTGTTGTCCGTAGCTTAAATAAATTTCATTTTTATAATTGTTAATAGGTTTACTTGTAATAAATATATAGTCAATATTGTCTTGGGGAGCACTGTGAATAGTAGCGTTCGTAGAAGAAATTTCAATGACTTCTATATTTTCTTCATTATTGCTGTTTCCTTCTGGATTATTAAATAGTACATTAACTTCACTTTCATTTTCCTTTTGCAAATATCGACTCAATGTATCAGCAACTGAATTGTCTTTACCCTTGATGTAACATATGTCAAAATTGTACTTTTCTTGTAATGTGTTTCTTCCAATGTGCTTTTTCCCTTGGCAATATAATGTTTGCTGCTCCCTCATTGAATTTGTTGCTGCAATTTCGGTGATTCGCATTGTTCTAATGCACTTATTCAAATTTGTTTTTCTTTGTTGTTTGTGGTACTGTGTACAAAAACATTATAGTTGTACGAAGCAAAGCACGTGCCTTTGCGTAGTGAAGTAACGACTGCTTGGCTTAATTTGGTATAAGAAAGCTCATAAAAAATATGCCTGTGGCTGTTGTTATTTTAGCGCCGATTTATACTATTTACATTAAAATTTGTCTCACGCGCCTCGTTATTTATACGACTGAACACTTGAAGGAAATTCAAAACATTGTTGTTGTTACTACACAGTATGATCTGTTGTTGTTTATTATTTCGCTGTTTTTGTTGTTATTGTTATTCTTGAGAATAATTGTATGCTTATATATTTGGTTGTCTCTTAATCACTTTTGGTGTTGCTTTAATTTTTTAGCTATTTTTGTAATAAATACATTTGCATTGAGCATTATTGCTATTGCTTAGCCAAACAAACTGTTTTTATTTTCTCTTTACTTAAGTAACGGAATAATCGCTTTTTTTATTTTTTTGTGTTAGCTCTTAATTGTTTTTGAATAAAACTCATTCCACATTACAGTGTTTTTTATTTGCACTTGTTGTTGTACATTAAATATTTAGTGTACATATATGTATGTATGTACCGAACCGTATTTTTAACCGTTTTTTTTTTCAAAAATTTTTGGTTTTTAACTTGAAACTTTCTTACATTTTTCTGTACTCATTTTTGATTTATTTTAAAGAAATATGAATTCATAATTTTCACTTCGGTATTTACTTAGTGAATTAAAATTTTGTTCTACTCCTTTTCCACTTAAGTTTCTTTTTTTTTTTTTTTTTTTTTGTTAAGTATACCAATTTTTACATGAAGCTGTGCTTCATAGTTTAAACTTATTTAATCACTAATTTTCATTTTGCCATTGTTCTTTTTATTTCGAACATCCAAAATTGTTAGCTTAACTTCTTTTTATGTTTTAGAAGTGCAAGTCAGGTTCGATTTAGACTGCGCCAGTAATGATGTCGTGAACGAGGTGCCGTTATTGTTCGGAATCTCTTACAAAACTAAGGCTTATTTCTAAATTAACATTCGCAGAAGCTTAAAACTAAAACTTACATGAGAATGGCTTAACGGTAAACTTAAAAGAGAGAGAAAGTAGTTCAATCAAATAAGAGCAATAGAAGTCAAATAATAATAGTTAAGAGTAGGTTATCAAGATAATGTATTAGAAGAAGGTATTGTGGGTGAGGTCACTATGTGACTATATATAAAAATGAATCCAAAAGTAAGTTGTTATCAAATAACCGTCAAACGACTCTACCTACAAATTTCGTTTTACTTTCAATGTGGTCCTATCTCCTTAGAGTGTGTTTGAGGATAAAAAAAAATTGTGTGGTGTTGCCAGATGTTTGCAATACATTTTTTCCCAATTCATATAAATCACAACAAACAAACTATAAATATAAGTGTGAATTAAAAGTAAAAAAAAAATGGTGTCATGGTGTTGCCATATTTGTAAAAAATTAAATTTTTATTGAAAGCGGCTACTTTAAGGGATTCTTATTAATTAAAGGATGGATTTACTACAAGTGTCGTTACTAACGCTTCGTAGTAATAGTGCATTGTAGCAACATGTATTTGGCATATCTATATATATAAAACTGAATCCAAAAGTAAGTTGTTAGCAAATAACTTTCGAACGACTCTACCTACAAATTTCGTTTTACTTTCACTGTGGTCCTGTCTTCTTAAAGTGTGTTTGAGGATAAAAAAAAATTGTGTGGTGTTGCCAGATGTTTGCACTACATTTTTTCCCCCTTCATATAAATCACAACAAACAAACTATAAATATAAGTGTGAATTACAAGTAAAAAAAAACAATGGTGTGGCCATCTATCATGGTGTTGCCATATTTGTGAAAAATCAAATTTTTATTGAAAGCGGCTACCATAAGGGATTCTTTTTAATTAAAGGATGGATTTCCTACAAGTTTCGTTACATACGCTTTGTAGCAATAGTCCATTGTAGCAACATGTATTTGGCAAAATCTATATGTATAAAAATGAATCCAAAAGTATGTTGTTATCAAATAACTTTCGAACCATTGTGGTCCTGTCTTCTTAGAGTGTGTTTGGGAATAACAAAAATTGTATGGTGTTGCCAGATGTTTGCAATACATTTTTTTTCCCCTTCATATAAATCACAACAATCAAACTATAAATATATGTGCGAATTACAAGTAAAAAAAAAAATGGTGTCATGGTGTTGCCATATTTGTAAAAAATTAAATTTTTATTGAAAGCGGCTACTTTAAGGGATTCTTATTAATTAAAGGATGGATTTACTACAAGTGTCGTTACTAACGCTTCGTAGTAATACTGCATTGTAGCAACATGTATTTGGCATATCTATATATATAAAACTGAATCCAAAAGTAAGTTGTTAGCAAATAACTTTCGAACGAACGACTCTACCTACAAATTTCGTTTTACTTTCATTGTGGTCCTGTCTTCTTAGAGTGTGTTTGAGGATAAAAAAAATTGTGTGGTGTTGCCAGATGTTTGCAATACATTTTTTCCCCCTTCATATAAATCACAACAAACAAACTATAAATATAAGTGTGAATTACAAGTAAAAAAAAACAATGGTGTTGCCATCTATCATGGTGTTGCCATATTTGTGAAAAATCAAATTTTTATTGAAAGCGGCTACCATAAGGGATTCTTTTTAATTAAAGGATGGATTTCCTACAAGTTTCGTTACATACGCTTCGTAGCAATAGTCCATTGTAGCAACATGTATTTGGCAAAATCTATATATATAAAACTGAATCCAAAAGTAAGTTGTTAGCAAATAACTTTCGAACGACTCTACCTACAAATTTCGTTTTACTTTCATTGTGGTCCTGTCTTATTGGAGTGTGTTTGAGGATAAAAAAAATTGTATGGTGTTGCCAGATGTTTGCAATACATTTTTCCCCTTCGTATAAATTACAACTATCAAACTATAAATATATTTATGAATGACAAGTAAAAAAAAAACAAATGGTGTTGCCATCTGTCAGGGTGTTGACATATTTGTGAAAAATCAAATTTTTATTGAAAGCGGCTACTATAAGGGATTCTTATTAATTAAAGGATGGATTTATTACAAGTGTCGTTACATACGCTTCGTAGTAATAGTCCATTGTAGCAACATGTATTTGGCATATCTACATATATAAAAATGAATCCAAAAGTATGTTGTTATCAAATAACTTTCGAACGACTCTACCTACAAATTTCGTTTTACTTTCATTGTGGTCCTGTCTCCTTAGAGTGTGTTTGAGGAAAAAAAAATTGTGTGGTGTTTTTTTTAATAATAAGAATAATAATTCCCAACGGATTACCCATCATATCCCGCCCGACCGGCGCGAGGGGCGCATCCGCATAACGCGCGGATTATTCGTTCGTGCCGAGTCGTTGAAAGGCTTTGGTTTGTTAATCGTCGAGATCTAAAACTGCTCAGCTACAGAGAAAACCTCCATCAGCTAAGTAAAGTAGATATAGGATAGATTATACATTAAGAAATAACTAGTTAACAGAATAAAATTATTGTTAGAAGTTAATATAGAAGTCAAGAATAAGAAACAATTAGTAGCTATGAATTTAGGATAGAAAGAACTGATTTTTTTATGCTGAAAAGCGAGTCTGAAATATCAAATCTACCAGAAAGGGGTTATAATCTTGACACAAACAGCGAAAAGGCTCATTTAACTGAAAATTGCTTCGGCACTGTTTTAAGACTATCTCTATGGCGCGATATACAACAGGTATATCATCATAAACCTCCTAAGAGATTTTTGCGCCAAGCTTCTCTTCCAATTTGTGGTGTGCCGATTTGAATTTTCCCTACAAATTGGTGGGACCTACAGTTTTTTGCCGACTTCGAATTTTTTAGCTATTTTTGTAATAAATACATTTGCATTGAGCATTATTGCTATTGCTTAGCCAAACAAACTGTTTTTATTTTCTCTTTACTTAAGTAACGGAATAATCGCTTCTTTTATTTTTTTGTGTTAGCTCTTAATTGTTTTTGAATAAAACTCATTCCACATTACAGTCTTTTTTATTTGCACTTGTTGTTGTACATTAAATATTTAGTGTACATATATGTATGTATGTACCGAACCGTATTTTTAACCGTTTTTTTTTCCAAAAATTTTTGGTTTTTAACTTGAAACTTTCTTACATTTTTCTGTACTCATTTTTGATTTATTTTAAAGAAATATGAATTCATAATTTTCACTTCGGTATTTACTTAGTGAATTAAAATTTTGTTCTACTCCTTTTCCACTTAAGTTTCTTTTTTTTTTTTTTTTTTTTGTTAAGTATACCAATTTTTACATCAAGCTGTGCTTGATAGTTTAAACTTATTTAATCACTAATTTTCATTTTGCCATTGTTCTTTTTATTTCGAACATCCAAAATTGTTAGCTTAACTTCTTTTTATGTTTTAGAAGTGCAAGTCAGGTTCGATTTAGACTGCGCCAGTAATGATGTCGTGAACGAGGTGCCGTTATTGTTCGGAATCTCTTACAAAACTAAGGCTTATTTCTAAATTAACATTCGCAGAAGCTTAAAACTAAAACTTACATGAGAATGGCTTAACGGTAAACTTAAAAGAGAGAGAAAGTAGTTCAATCAAATAAGAGCAATAGAAGTCAAATAATAATAGTTAAGAGTAGGTTATCAAGATAATGTATTAGAAGAAGGTATTGTGGGTGAGGTCACTATGTGACTATATATAAAAATGAATCCAAAAGTAAGTTGTTATCAAATAACCGTCAAACGACTCTACCTACAAATTTCGTTTTACTTTCAATGTGGTCCTATCTCCTTAGAGTGTGTTTGAGGATAAAAAAAAATTGTGTGGTGTTGCCAGATGTTTGCAATACATTTTTTCCCCCTTCATATAAATCACAACAAACAAACTATAAATATAAGTGTGAATTACAAGTAAAAAAAAAATGGTGTCATGGTGTTGCCATATTTGTAAAAAATTAAATTTTTATTGAAAGCGGCTACTTTAAGGGATTCTTATTAATTAAAGGATGGATTTACTACAAGTGTCGTTACTAACGCTTCGTAGTAATAGTGCATTGTAGCAACATGTATTTGGCATATCTATATATATAAAACTGAATCCAAAAGTAAGTTGTTAGCAAATAACTTTCGAACGACTCTACCTACAAATTTCGTTTTACTTTCACTGTGGTCCTGTCTTCTTAAAGTGTGTTTGAGGATAAAAAAAAATTGTGTGGTGTTGCCAGATGTTTGCAATACATTTTTTCCCCCTTCATATAAATCACAACAAACAAACTATAAATATAAGTGTGAATTACAAGTAAAAGAAAACAATGGTGTTGCCATCTATCATGGTGTTGCCATATTTGTGAAAAATCAAATTTTTATTGAAAGCGGCTACCATAAGGGATTCTTTTTAATTAAAGGATGGATTTCCTACAAGTTTCGTTACATACGCTTCGTAGCAATAGTCCATTGTAGCAACATGTATTTGGCAAAATCTATATGTATAAAAATGAATCCAAAAGTATGTTGTTATCAAATAACTTTCGAACCATTGTGGTCCTGTCTTCTTAGAGTGTGTTTGAGAATAAAAAAAATTGTATGGTGTTGCCAGATGTTTGCAATACATTTTTTTTCCCCTTCATATAAATCACAACAATCAAACTATAAATATATGTGCGAATTACAAGTAAAAAAAAAAATGGTGTCATGGTGTTGCCATATTTGTAAAAAATTAAATTTTTATTGAAAGCGGCTACTTTAAGGGACTCTTATTAATTAAAGGATGGATTTACTACAAGTGTCGTTACTAACGCTTCGTAGTAATACTGCATTGTAGCAACATGTATTTGGCATATCTATATATATAAAACTGAATCCAAAAGTAAGTTGTTAGCAAATAACTTTCGAACGAACGACTCTACCTACAAATTTCGTCTTACTTTCATTGTGGTCCTGTCTTCTTAGAGTGTGTTTGAGGATAAAAAAAAATTGTGTGGTGTTGCCAGATGTTTGCAATACATTTTTTCCCCCTTCATATAAATCACAACAAACAAACTATAAATATAAGTGTGAATTACAAGTAAAAAAAAACAATGGTGTTGCCATCTATCATGGTGTTGCCATATTTGTGAAAAATCAAATTTTTATTGAAAGCGGCTACCATAAGGGATTCTTTTTAATTAAAGGATGGATTTCCTACAAGTTTCGTTACATACGCTTCGTAGCAATAGTCCATTGTAGCAACATGTATTTGGCAAAATCTATATATATAAAACTGAATCCAAAAGTAAGTTGTTAGCAAATAACTTTCGAACGACTCTACCTACAAATTTCGTTTTACTTTCATTGTGGTCCTGTCTTATTGGAGTGTGTTTGAGGATAAAAAAAAATTTTATGGTGTTGCCAGATGTTTGCAATACATTTTTCCCCTTCGTATAAATTACAACTATCAAACTATAAATATATTTATGAATGACAAGTAAAAAAAAACAAATGGTGTTGCCATCTGTCAGGGTGTTGACATATTTGTGAAAAATCAAATTTTTATTGAAAGCGGCTACTATAAGGGATTCTTATTAATTAAAGGATGGATTTATTACAAGTGTCGTTACATACGCTTCGTAGTAATAGTCCATTGTAGCAACATGTATTTGTCATATCTATATATATAAAAATGAATCCAAAAGTAAGTTGTTATCAAATAACTTTCGAACGACTCTCTCTACAAATTTCGTTTTACTTTCATTGTGGTCCTGTCTTCTTAGAGTGTGTTTGAGGATAAAAAAGAAATTGTATGGTGTTGCCAGATGTTTGCAATACATTTTTTTCCCCTTCGTATAAATCACAACAATCAAACTATAAATATAAGTGTGAATTACAAGTAAAAAAAAAACAATGGTGTTGCCATCTATCATGGTGTTGCCATATTTGTGAAAAATCAAATTTTTATTGAAAGCGACTACTATAAGGGATTCTTTTTAATTAAAGGGTGGATTTCCTACAAGTGTCGTTACATACGCTTCGTAGTAATAGTCCATTGTAGCAACATGTATTTGGCATATCTACATATATAAAAATGAATCCAAAAGTATGTTGTTATCAAATAACTTTCGAACGACTCTACCTACAAATTTCGTTTTACTTTCATTGTGGTCCTGTCTCCTTAGAGTGTGTTTGAGGAAAAAAAAATTGTGTGGTGTTTTTTTTAATAATAAGAATAATAATTCCCAACGGATTACCCATCATATCCCGCCCGACCGGCGCGAGGGGCGCATCCGCATAACGCGCGGATTATTCGTTCGTGCCGAGTCGTTGAAAGGCTTTGGTTTGTTAATCGTCGAGATCTAAAACTGCTCAGCTACAGAGAAAACCTCCATCAGCTAAGTAAAGTAGATATAGGATAGATTATACATTAAGAAATAACTAGTTAACAGAATAAAATTATTGTTAGAAGTTAATATAGAAGTCAAGAATAAGAAACAATTAGTAGCTATGAATTTAGGATAGAAAGAACTGATTTTTTTATGCTGAAAAGCGAGTCTGAAATATCAAATCTACCAGAAAGGGGTTATAATCTTGACACAAACAGCGAAAAGGCTCATTTAACTGAAAATTGCTTCGGCAATGTTTTAAGACTATCTCTATGGCGCGATATACAACAGGTATATCATCATAAACCTCCTAAGAGATTTTTGCGCCAAGCTTCTCTTCCAATTTGTGGTGTGCTGATTTGAATTTTCCCTACAAATTGGTGGGACCTACAGTTTTTTGCCGACTCCGAACGGCATCTACAAAGGAGACGAATTTTTGCTGAGAAGCCTGTCATGGCAGAAATACACTCGGAGAGTTTGCCAAACCACTGCCGAGGGGCGACCCCGTTTTGAAAAACTTTTTTTCAAATCACTTTTGATGTTACCTGTACCAGGACTCGAACCCTGGACCTTCGGTGTGGTAGGCCGGCAACACTACCTTCACACCACGGCGGCCGCCAACTGTTTTAAGACTAGAGGTTTAAAATGCCTTGAAGGACGAGACGGTACATTGAAGTTCACTTCACTTAGAAGAAATGGGCTGGATAGTGAACCATTTAGCAATTTAATCATAAAAATAATTCCAAGCATTTCCCTCCGACTAGAAAGTGTGTGTAGATTAATGAGTTTTAAACGATTCGTATAGGATGGCAGATTGTACAAGGAATCCCAATGAAAATCTCTTAAGGCAAATAGTAAAAATTGGTTTTGAACTGATTCAAGGCGATCTACATGAACCTGGTAACGCGGGTTCCAAATTATAGAACCATATTCAAGTATCGGTCTGACTAATGTAGTGAAGAGGGCTTTAGTTACATAAGGGTCGCTAAATTCTTTAGACCATCGTTTAACGAATGCACCTCTAGCCTTATTGACTGTTGTGTTAATATGGCGGTTGAAACTGAGTTTATAGTCCATAGTAACCCCCAGGTCAACAAAATCATACACTTGCTCAAGACTATAATTTTTAATTGTATAGGAAGCCGGCTGAGAAATTCCACGCGAAAAACCCATGTGTTTACATTTTTTAAGATTAAGTGGCATATAATTTAAATCGCACCAAGTAACTAGTGCATCTAGATCTGATTGTAGCTTATTTCTATCTTCAAATGACGCGAATGACATGAAAAGCTTTACGTCGTCGGCATACATTAACATTTTTGAAGATTTTATTATTGTAGAAATATCATTTATAAACAACAAGAACAGAATCGGGCCAAGATGGCTTCCTTGAGGAACCCCCGAAGAGACATAAATGACATCGGATACTAAATTTTTAAACATTACTCTTTGTGTCCTGTCACTAAGGTAAGAAGAGATCCAGCGATAGAGACCCGGCTGGAAGCCCAACTGATCGAGTTTATGAATAAGTAATGAGTGACACACTTTGTCAAAAGCTTTGCTGAAATCCGTATAAATAACGTCGGTTTGCAGATTTTTTCTAAAGCCATTTGAGACATGACTGGTAAACTCAAGTAAATTCGTAACTGTGGACTTTCCCTTACTGAACCTGTGTTGGCAGTCAGCTATCAAAGTAGAGATCGGACCCGTAAGTTGATGTGTAACAATAGCTTCAAACAATTTTGGGATGGCAGAAAGCTTTGCGATGTCACGATAGTTCGCTATAGAAGACCTACTCCCGCTTTTATGCTGGACCGTATTTAAAAGATTCTTTTAAGGTTTTAAGGTAAATTAGAACATCTTTGGCGCATATAATTGGTGAATTAATTGAATTTGTCGCGTGTAGCTTATAAGGATAGTTTTGAAAGTTTGAATTGGTGACAGCAGAATAGTTAGAAGTGAAAAATTGAGCAAACAAATTTGCGATATATTGATTATCGCTAGATATAATGTCTTGATATTTCATGGCTGAGGGAAACCCTGATACTTTACGTTTAGAATTTACGAAACCATAAAATGACTTTGGATTGAGAATAATGTCTCTTTTGGTTTTAGAGATATAAGCTTTATAGCACTTTTTATTTAAATCTACGTACTTCTGATGTAGACTGGAATACAGTAAGTAATGTTTATTTAATCCAGATTTCTTATATAAATTAAATGATCGCGTTTTCCTATTTTTAAGAGCCTTAAGCTCTTTAGTAAACCAAGCTTGCGTAGGATGATCATAAGTTAATTTACGTTTGGGAATAAACTTCTCAAATAGGCAGTAAATAGTTTGACTGAAATGTGAGACGTTTAGATCGATATCACAACCAAATTCAGGCCAAGTTAATTTAGACAGTTCTTTATTTAATTTCTTGTAGTTTGCTTTGGAAAAGTTAAAATCAAAGCTACTACATGAGTAGCATTGAGTGCCTTGGCCATTACTTATGGTTTCGTAGACTATTTCCATAGAAGGATGGTAAAGGTCTTTTGGTAAAACCAACGGATCACAACGATTTACAGAAAATTGGTTTATATCATTAACATTCACTAAATCTAAGACTTTCCCAAACTTGTTAGCGGTGTCATTTATTTGATTAAGGCAAAGATCGGAGATTCCATCTAAAAAGTCATTGTACCCCAGTTTGGACGGATTTGGAACGCCAGATGTTTGCAATACATTTTTTCCCCCTTTATATAAATCACAACAATCAAACTATAAATATATGTGTGAATTACAAGTAAAAAAAAAACAAATGGTGTTGCCATCTGGCATTGTGTTGCCATATTTGTGCAAAATCAAATTTTTATTGAAAGCGGCTACTATAAGGGATTCTTTTTAATCAAAGGATGGATTTCCTACAAGTGTTGTTACATACGCTTCGTAGTAATAGTCTATTGTAGCAACATGGATTTGGCATATCTATATACATAAAAATGAATCCAAAAGTATGTTGTTATCAAATAACTTTCGAACGACTCTACCTACAAATTTCGTTTTACTTTAATTGTGGTCCTATCTCCTTAGAGTGTGTTTGAGGATAAAAAAAAATTGTGTGGTGTTGCCAGATGTTTGCAATACATTTTTTCCCCTTCATATAAATCACAACAATCAAACTATAAATAGAAGTGTGAATTACAAGTAAAAAAAAAACAATGGTGTTGCCATCTATCATGGTGTAGCCATATTTGTGAAAAATCAAATTTTTATTGAAAGCGGCTACTATAAGGGATTCTTTTTAATTAAAGGATGGATTTCCTACAAGTGTCGTTACATACGCTTCGTAGTAATAGTCCATTGTAGCAACATGTATTGGTCATATCTATATATAGTAATGATGCCGTGGACGAGGTGCCTTTATTGTTCGGAATCTCTTACAAAACTAAAGCTTATTTCTAAATTAACATTCGCAGAAGCTTAAAACTAAAACTTACATGAGAATGGCTTAACGGTAAACTTAAAAGAGAGAGAAAGTAGTTCAATCAAATAAGAGCAATAGAAGTCAAATAATAATAGTTAAGAGTAGGTTATCAAGATAATGTATTAGAAGAAGGTATTGTGGGTGAGGTCACTATGTGACTCCTCCCCTCTAAGACATTTGCGTCCTCGAAAATATTTATTTAAGTTAAAGTAGTTATGTAATATATATGTATATTCTAATAAGATATCAATGATAATAATTTAAAAAAATTTTTTTTTTTTTAAGTTAAAGTTAATTTAAATTAAATTCATATTTTCTCTTAAGCTGAGCATCATAGTATTTGGTTTTGCGTTTCGCTGAATTATCTATAACATAGCTGCCTTCTCGAGTCAAACTATCTAATTTCTTGTATTTAGGTTTATTTTTGGGAGTTTGCCTGTTCTTTACAACGTTATCTAAGTAAATTGGTTTATGGTTTCTATTTTGGTTTAATTTATTAATTTTCAGGACTTTTTTGGCTTGATATTCTTTGCTTAATGTTTCTATATATTCTTTATCAAAATTTTTTATAATGAAATCAATAGGCCGTTTTTTGTCGTTGAATGTATTGTGTTATTATAAAAATTAAAAATTTTGAATATTTTTTCGTCTAACTCTAAGGATTTAGTGTTTTTGTCTGCTTCCATTATCCTAAGGTGTTCGTTTAAAGTGCCATGAAGGCGTTCAATATCGGAATTACCCGTCTTTAAGTAAGGCGTAGTGGCATGTGCTTCAATATTTTCTTCCTTTAAAAATATGCTTACTGCGTTGTGCAATATACAACTATCGTTATCAAACACCAGTTTATTCATTTTCCCTAGGAACTGAATGCGCAACTTTATAGCTTCGAGAATCGCGATCCAATTTCTATCAGACAACTTGTGAAATGTAGCGTACTTAGAAAATTTATCAATTGATGTCAAATACATTTTACTCCTGCATGGATACCAGATATCTATACGAGTATGAACAATGTCATTGAAATGCGATGGTGTTTCTGTTATTTTAAATGGAGTTTTAATCGGATTTCTGTCGTGTTTAGCGACTTGACAGATTGTGCAATTATTTACTACTAATGTAATCATTTTATACAATTTAGGATAAAAATATTTACGTTTTAATTCTAAAAATATTTCGTGTATTCCCCTGTGGTTATTGCGATTGTGTTCGTTTTTAATAATAGTTAATATTTCTTTTTTGTCAGTAATTTCGATAAGTTTCAAATTAGATCTATACAAAGTTAAGTTATTTTTGTGAAAAAAGTTAAGGTAAATATCTTGGAACTTAAGAAATAAATGATCATCATTACAAAATATACACATAAAACCTTTGTTTATTAAAACGTTTTCCATAAAGGCTTTAAGGTCTGATTTTTCTGTTACTATGATGTGATTTTGGCATTTCCTATTAACAATTTTTACAAAGTTATTTTCTTGTTGTCCGTAGCTTAAATAAATTTCATTTTTATAATTGTTAATAGGTTTACTTGTAATAAATATATAGTCAATATTGTCTTGGGGAGCACTGTGAATAGTAGCGTTCGTAGAAGAAATTTCAATGACTTCTATATTTTCTTCATTATTGCTGTTTCCTTCTGGATTATTAAATAGTACATTAACTTCACTTTCATTTTCCTTTTGCAAATATCGACTCAATGTATCAGCAACTGAATTGTCTTTACCCTTGATGTAACATATGTCAAAATTGTACTTTTCTTGTAATGTGTTTCTTCCAATGTGCTTTTTCCCTTGGCAATATAATGTTTGCTGCTCCCTCATTGAATTTGTTGCTGCAATTTCGGTGATTCGCATTGTTCTAATGCACTTATTCAAATTTGTTTTTCTTTGTTGTTTGTGGTACTGTGTACAAAAACATTATAGTTGTACGAAGCAAAGCACGTGCCTTTGCGTAGTGAAGTAACGACTGCTTGGCTTAATTTGGTATAAGAAAGCTCATAAAAAATATGCCTGTGGCTGTTGTTATTTTAGCGCCGATTTATACTATTTACATTAAAATTTGTCTCACGCGCCTCGTTATTTATACGACTGAACACTTGAAGGAAATTCAAAACATTGTTGTTGTTACTACACAGTATGATCTGTTGTTGTTTATTATTTCGCTGTTTTTGTTGTTATTGTTATTCTTGAGAATAATTGTATGCTTATATATTTGGTTGTCTCTTAATCACTTTTGGTGTTGCTTTAATTTTTTAGCTATTTTTGTAATAAATACATTTGCATTGAGCATTATTGCTATTGCTTAGCCAAACAAACTGTTTTTATTTTCTCTTTACTTAAGTAACGGAATAATCGCTTTTTTTATTTTTTTGTGTTAGCTCTTAATTGTTTTTGAATAAAACTCATTCCACATTACAGTGTTTTTTATTTGCACTTGTTGTTGTACATTAAATATTTAGTGTACATATATGTATGTATGTACCGAACCGTATTTTTAACCGTTTTTTTTTTCAAAAATTTTTGGTTTTTAACTTGAAACTTTCTTACATTTTTCTGTACTCATTTTTGATTTATTTTAAAGAAATATGAATTCATAATTTTCACTTCGGTATTTACTTAGTGAATTAAAATTTTGTTCTACTCCTTTTCCACTTAAGTTTCTTTTTTTTTTTTTTTTTTTTTTTTAAGTATACCAATTTTTACATGAAGCTGTGCTTGATAGTTTAAACTTATTTAATCACTAATTTTCATTTTGCCATTGTTCTTTTTATTTCGAACATCCAAAATTGTTAGCTTAACTTCTTTTTATGTTTTAGAAGTGCAAGTCAGGTTCGATTTAGACTGCGCCAGTAATGATGTCGTGAACGAGGTGCCGTTATTGTTCGGAATCTCTTACAAAACTAAGGCTTATTTCTAAATTAACATTCGCAGAAGCTTAAAACTAAAACTTACATGAGAATGGCTTAACGGTAAACTTAAAAGAGAGAGAAAGTAGTTCAATCAAATAAGAGCAATAGAAGTCAAATAATAATAGTTAAGAGTAGGTTATCAAGATAATGTATTAGAAGAAGGTATTGTGGGTGAGGTCACTATGTGACTATATATAAAAATGAATCCAAAAGTAAGTTGTTATCAAATAACCGTCAAACGACTCTACCTACAAATTTCGTTTTACTTTCAATGTGGTCCTATCTCCTTAGAGTGTGTTTGAGGATAAAAAAAAATTGTGTGGTGTTGCCAGATGTTTGCAATACATTTTTTCCCAATTCATATAAATCACAACAAACAAACTATAAATATAAGTGTGAAATAAAAGTAAAAAAAAAATGGTGTCATGGTGTTGCCATATTTGTAAAAAATTAAATTTTTATTGAAAGCGGCTACTTTAAGGGATTCTTATTAATTAAAGGATGGATTTACTACAAGTGTCGTTACTAACGCTTCGTAGTAATAGTGCATTGTAGCAACATGTATTTGGCATATCTATATATATAAAACTGAATCCAAAAGTAAGTTGTTAGCAAATAACTTTCGAACGACTCTACCTACAAATTTCGTTTTACTTTCACTGTGGTCCTGTCTTCTTAAAGTGTGTTTGAGGATAAAAAAAAATTGTGTGGTGTTGCCAGATGTTTGCACTACATTTTTTCCCCCTTCATATAAATCACAACAAACAAACTATAAATATAAGTGTGAATTACAAGTAAAAAAAAACAATGGTGTGGCCATCTATCATGGTGTTGCCATATTTGTGAAAAATCAAATTTTTATTGAAAGCGGCTACCATAAGGGATTCTTTTTAATTAAAGGATGGATTTCCTACAAGTTTCGTTACATACGCTTTGTAGCAATAGTCCATTGTAGCAACATGTATTTGGCAAAATCTATATGTATAAAAATGAATCCAAAAGTATGTTGTTATCAAATAACTTTCGAACCATTGTGGTCCTGTCTTCTTAGAGTGTGTTTGGGAATAAAAAAAATTGTATGGTGTTGCCAGATGTTTGCAATACATTTTTTTTCCCCTTCATATAAATCACAACAATCAAACTATAAATATATGTGCGAATTACAAGTAAAAAAAAAAATGGTGTCATGGTGTTGCCATATTTGTAAAAAATTAAATTTTTATTGAAAGCGGCTACTTTAAGGGATTCTTATTAATTAAAGGATGGATTTACTACAAGTGTCGTTACTAACGCTTCGTAGTAATACTGCATTGTAGCAACATGTATTTGGCATATCTATATATATAAAACTGAATCCAAAAGTAAGTTGTTAGCAAATAACTTTCGAACGAACGACTCTACCTACAAATTTCGTTTTACTTTCATTGTGGTCCTGTCTTCTTAGAGTGTGTTTGAGGATAAAAAAAATTGTGTGGTGTTGCCAGATGTTTGCAATACATTTTTTCCCCCTTCATATAAATCACAACAAACAAACTATAAATATAAGTGTGAATTACAAGTAAAAAAAAACAATGGTGTTGCCATCTATCATGGTGTTGCCATATTTGTGAAAAATCAAATTTTTATTGAAAGCGGCTACCATAAGGGATTCTTTTTAATTAAAGGATGGATTTCCTACAAGTTTCGTTACATACGCTTCGTAGCAATAGTCCATTGTAGCAACATGTATTTGGCAAAATCTATATATATAAAACTGAATCCAAAAGTAAGTTGTTAGCAAATAACTTTCGAACGACTCTACCTACAAATTTCGTTTTACTTTCATTGTGGTCCTGTCTTATTGGAGTGTGTTTGAGGATAAAAAAAAATTGTATGGTGTTGCCAGATGTTTGCAATACATTTTTCCCCTTCGTATAAATTACAACTATCAAACTATAAATATATTTATGAATGACAAGTAAAAAAAAAACAAATGGTGTTGCCATCTGTCAGGGTGTTGACATATTTGTGAAAAATCAAATTTTTATTGAAAGCGGCTACTATAAGGGATTCTTATTAATTAAAGGATGGATTTATTACAAGTGTCGTTACATACGCTTCGTAGTAATAGTCCATTGTAGCAACATGTATTTGGCATATCTACATATATAAAAATGAATCCAAAAGTATGTTGTTATCAAATAACTTTCGAACGACTCTACCTACAAATTTCGTTTTACTTTCATTGTGGTCCTGTCTCCTTAGAGTGTGTTTGAGGAAAAAAAAATTGTGTGGTGTTTTTTTTAATAATAAGAATAATAATTCCCAACGGATTACCCATCATATCCCGCCCGACCGGCGCGAGGGGCGCATCCGCATAACGCGCGGATTATTCGTTCGTGCCGAGTCGTTGAAAGGCTTTGGTTTGTTAATCGTCGAGATCTAAAACTGCTCAGCTACAGAGAAAACCTCCATCAGCTAAGTAAAGTAGATATAGGATAGATTATACATTAAGAAATAACTAGTTAACAGAATAAAATTATTGTTAGAAGTTAATATAGAAGTCAAGAATAAGAAACAATTAGTAGCTATGAATTTAGGATAGAAAGAACTGATTTTTTTATGCTGAAAAGCGAGTCTGAAATATCAAATCTACCAGAAAGGGGTTATAATCTTGACACAAACAGCGAAAAGGCTCATTTAACTGAAAATTGCTTCGGCACTGTTTTAAGACTATCTCTATGGCGCGATATACAACAGGTATATCATCATAAACCTCCTAAGAGATTTTTGCGCCAAGCTTCTCTTCCAATTTGTGGTGTGCCGATTTGAATTTTCCCTACAAATTGGTGGGACCTACAGTTTTTTGCCGACTTCGAACGGCATCTACAAAGGAGACGAATTTTTGCTGAGAAGCCTGTCATGGCAGAAATACACTCGGAGAGTTTGCCAAACCACTGCCGAGGGGCGACCCCGTTTTGAAAAACTTTTTTTCAAATCACTTTTGATGTTACCTGTACCAGGACTCGAACCCTGGACCTTCGGTGTGGTAGGCCGGCAACACTACCTTCACACCACGGCGGCCGCCAACTGTTTTAAGACTAGAGGTTTAAAATGCCTTGAAGGACGAGACGGTACATTGAAGTTCACTTCACTTAGAAGAAATGGGCTGGATAGTGAACCATTTAGCAATTTAATCATAAAAATAATTCCAAGCATTTCCCTCCGACTAGAAAGTGTGTGTAGATTAATGAGTTTTAAACGATTCGTATAGGATGGCAGATTGTACAAGGGATCCCAATGAAAATCTCTTAAGGCAAATAGTAAAAATTGGTTTTGAACTGATTCAAGGCGATCTACATGAACCTGGTAACGCGGGTTCCAAATTATAGAACCATATTCAAGTATCGGTCTGACTAATGTAGTGAAGAGGGCTTTAGTTACATAAGGGTCGCTAAATTCTTTAGACCATCGTTTAACGAATGCACCTCTAGCCTTATTGACTGTTGTGTTAATATGGCGGTTGAAACTGAGTTTATAGTCCATAGTAACCCCCAGGTCAACAAAATCATACACTTGCTCAAGACTATAATTTTTAATTGTATAGGAAGCCGGCTGAGAAATTCCACGCGAAAAACCCATGTGTTTACATTTTTTAAGATTAAGTGGCATATAATTAAAATCGCACCAAGTAACTAGTGCATCTAGATCTGATTGTAGCTTATTTCTATCTTCAAATGACGCGAATGACATGAAAAGCTTTACGTCGTCGGCATACATTAACATTTTTGAAGATTTTATTATTGTAGAAATATCATTTATAAACAACAAGAACAGAATCGGGCCAAGATGGCTTCCTTGAGGAACCCCCGAAGAGACATAAATGACATCGGATACTAAATTTTTAAACATTACTCTTTGTGTCCTGTCACTAAGGTAAGAAGAGATCCAGCGATAGAGACCCGGCTGGAAGCCCAACTGATCGAGTTTATGAATAAGTAATGAGTGACACACTTTGTCAAAAGCTTTGCTGAAATCCGTATAAATAACGTCGGTTTGCAGATTTTTTCTAAAGCCATTTGAGACATGACTGGTAAACTCAAGTAAATTCGTAACTGTGGACTTTCCCTTACTGAACCCGTGTTGGCAGTCAGCTATCAAAGTAGAGATCGGACCCGTAAGTTGATGTGTAACAATAGCTTCAAACAATTTTGGGATGGCAGAAAGCTTTGCGATGCCACGATAGTTCCCTATAGAAGACCTACTCCCGCTTTTATGCGGGACCGTATTTAAAAGATTCTTTTAAGGTTTTAAGGTAAATTAGAACATCTTTGGCGCATATAATTGGTGAATTAATTGAATTTGTCGCGTGTAGCTTATAAGGATAGTTTTGAAAGTTTGAATTGGTGACAGCAGAATAGTTAGAAGTGAAAAATTGAGCAAACAAATTTGCGATATATTGATTATCGCTAGATATAATGTCTTGATATTTCATGGCTGAGGGAAACCCTGATACTTTACGTTTAGAATTTACGAAACCATAAAATGACTTTGGATTGAGAATAATGTCTCTTTTGGTTTTAGAGATATAAGCTTTATAGCACTTTTTATTTAAATCTACGTACTTCTGATGTAGACTGGAATACAGTAAGTAATGTTTATTTAATCCAGATTTCTTATATAAATTAAATGATCGCGTTTTCCTATTTTTAAGAGCCTTAAGCTCTTTAGTAAACCAAGCTTGCGTAGGATGATCATAAGTTAATTTACGTTTGGGAATAAACTTCTCAAATAGGCAGTAAATAGTTTGACTGAAATGTGAGACGTTTAGATCGATATCACAACCAAATTCAGGCCAAGTTAATTTAGACAGTTCTTTATTTAATTTCTTGTAGTTTGCTTTGGAAAAGTTAAAATCAAAGCTACTACATGAGTAGCATTGAGTGCCTTGGCCATTACTTATGGTTTCGTAGACTATTTCCATAGAAGGATGGTAAAGGTCTTTTGGTAAAACCAACGGATCACAACGATTTACAGAAAATTGGTTTATATCATTAACATTCACTAAATCTAAGACTTTCCCAAACTTGTTAGCGGTGTCATTTATTTGATTAAGGCAAAGATCGGAGATTCCATCTAAAAAGTCATTGTACCCCAGTTTGGACGGATTTGGAACGCCAGATGTTTGCAATACATTTTTTCCCCCTTTATATAAATCACAACAATCAAACTATAAATATATGTGTGAATTACAAGTAAAAAAAAAACAAATGGTGTTGCCATCTGGCATTGTGTTGCCATATTTGTGCAAAATCAAATTTTTATTGAAAGCGGCTACTATAAGGGATTCTTATGAATTAAAGGATGGATTTCCTACAAGTGTCGTTACATACGCTTCGTAGTAATAGTCCATTGTAGCAACATGTATTTGGCATATCTTTATATATAAAAATGAATCCAAAAGTATGTTGTTATCAAATAACTTTCGAACCACTCTACCTACAAATTTCGTTTTACTTTCATTGTGGTCCTGTCTTCTTAGAGTGTGTTTGAGGATAAAAAAAATTTTATGGTGTTGCCAGATGTTTGCAATACATTTTTTCCCTTCATAGAAATCACAACAATCAAACTATAAATATATGTGTGAATTACAAGGAAAAAAAACAATGATGTTGCCATCTGTCATGATGTTGCCATATTTGTGAAAAGTAAAATTTTTATTGAAAGCGGCTACCATTAGGTTGTTCTTATTAATTAAAGGATGGATTTCCTACAAGTGTCGTTACATACGCTTCGTAGTAATTCCATTGTAGCAACATGTATTTGTCATATCTATATAAATAAAAATGAATCCAAAAGTAAGTTGTTATCAAATAACTTTCGAGCGACTCTACCTACAAATTTCGTTTTACTTTCATTGTGGTCCTGTCTTCTTAGAGTGTGTTTTAGGATAAAAAAAAATTGTATGGTGTTGCCAGATGTTTGAAATACATTTGTTTTCCCCTTCGTATAAATCACAACAATCAAACTATAAATATAAGTGTGAATTACAAGTAAAAAAAAAACAATGGTGTTGCCATCTATCATGGCTACTATAAGGGATTCCTTTTAATTAAAGGATGGATTTCCTACAAGTGTCGTTACATACGCTTCGTAGCAATAGTCCATTGTAGCAACATGTATTTGGCAAAATCTATATGTATAAAAATGAATCCAAAAGTATGTTGTTATCAAATAACTTTCGAACGACTCTACCTACAAATTCCGTTTTACTTTCATTGTGGTCCTGTCTTCTTAGAGTGTGTTTGAGGATAAAAAAAAAATTGTATGGTGTTGCCAGATGTTTGAAATACATTTGTTTTCCCCTTCGTATAAATCACAACAATCAAACTATAAATATAAGTGTGAATTACAAGTAAAAAAAAAAACAATGGTGTTGCCATCTATCATGGCTACTATAAGGGATTCTTGTTAATTAAAGGATGGATTTCCTATAAGTGTCGTTACATACGCTTCGTAGTAATAGTCCATTGTAGCAACATGTATTTGGCATATCTATACATATAAAAATGAATCCAAAAGTATGTTGTTATCAAATAACTTTCGAACGACTCTACCTACAAATTCCGTTTTACTTTCATTGTGGTCCTGTCTTCTTAGAGTGTGTTTGAGGATAAAAAAAAAGTTTATAGTGTTGCCAGATGTTTGCAATACATTTTTCCCCTTCGTATAAATCACAACAATCAAGCTATAAATATATGTGTGAATTACAGGTAAAAAAAAACAAATGGTGTTGCCATCTGTCATTGTGTTGCCATATTTGTGAAAAATCAAATTTTTATTGAAAGCGGCTACTATAAGGGATTCTTATTAATTAAAGGATGGATTTCCTACAAGTGTCGTTACATACGCTTCGTAGTAATAGTCCATTGTAGCAACATGTATTTGGCATATCTATATATATATAAAATCAAACTATAAATATAAGTGTGAATTACAAGTAAAAAAAAAACAATGGTGTTGCCATCTATCATGGCTACTATAAGGGATTCTTTTTAATTAAAGGATGGATTTCCTACAAGTGTCGTTACATACGCTTCGTAGCAATAGTCCATTGTAGCAACATGTATTTGGCAAAATCTATATGTATAAAAATGAATCCAAAAGTAGGTTGTTATCAAATAACTTTCGAACGACTCTACCTACAAATTCCGTTTTACTTTCATTGTGGTCCTGTCTTCTTAGAGTGTGTTTGAGGATAAAAAAAAAATTGTATGGTGTTGCCAGATGTTTGAAATACATTTGTTTTCCCCTTCGTATAAATCACAACAATCAAACTATAAATATAAGTGTGAATTACAAGTAAAAAAAAAACAATGGTGTTGCCATCTATCATGGCTACTATAAGGGATTCTTTTTAATTAAAGGATGGATTTCCTACAAGTGTCGTTACATACGCTTCGTAGTAATAGTCCATTGTAGCAACATGTATTTGGCATATCTATACAAATAAAAATGAATCCAAAAGTATGTTGTTATCAAATAACTTTCGAACGACTCTACCTACAAATTCCGTTTTACTTTCATTGTGGTCCTGTCTTCTTAGAGTGTGTTTGAGGATAAAAAAAAAGTTTATAGTGTTGCCAGATGGTTGCAATACATTTTTCCCCTTCGTATAAATCACAACAATCAAGCTATAAATATATGTGTGAATTACAGGTAAAAAAAAACAAATGGTGTTGCCATCTGTCATTGTGTTGCCATATTTGTGAAAAATCAAATTTTTATTGAAAGCGGCTACTATAAGGGATTCTTATTAATTAAAGGATGGATTTCCTACAAGTGTCGTTACATACGCTTCGTGGTAATAGTCCATTGTAGCAACATGTATTTGGCATATCTATATATATAAAAATGAATCCAAAAGTATGTTGTTATCAAATTACTTTCGAACGACTCTACCTACAAATTTCGTTTTACCTTCATTGTGGTCCTGTCTTCTTAGAGTGTGTTTGAGGATAAAAAAAAATATATGGTGTTGCCAGGGGTTTGCAATACATTTTTTTCCTCCTTCATATAAATCACAACAATCAAACTATAAATATATGTACGAATTACAAGTAAACAAAAACAATGATGTTGCCATCTGTCATGATGTTGCCATATTTGTGAAAAGTAAAATTTTTATTGAAAGCGGCTAATATTAGGTTGTTCTTATTAATTAAAGGATGGATTTCCTACAAGTGTCGTTACATACGCTTCGTAGTAATTCCATTGTAGCAACATGTATTTGTCATATCTATATAAATAAAAATGAATCCAAAAGTAAGTTGTTATCAAATAACTTTCGAACGACTCTACCTACAAATTTCGTTTTACTTTCACTGTGGTCCTGTCTATTAGAGTGTGTTTGAGGATAAAAAAAAATTGTATGGTGTTGCCAGATGTTTGCAATACATTTGTTTTCCCCTTCGTATAAATCACAACAATCAAACTATAAATATAAGTGTGAACTACAAGTAAAAAAAAAACAATGGTGTTGCCATATATCATGGCTACTATAAGGGATTCTTTTTAATTAAAGGATGGATTTCCTACAACTGTCGTTACATACGCTTCGTAGTAATAGTCCTTTGTAGCAACATGTATTTGGCATATCTATATATATAAAAATGAATCCAAAAGTATGTTGTTATCAAATAACTTTCGAACGACTCTACCTACAAATTTCGTTTTACCTTCATTGTGGTCCTGTCTTCTTAGAGTGTGTTTGAGGATAAAAAAAAATATATGGTGTTGCCAGATGTTTGAAATACATTTGTTTTCCCCTTCGTATAAATCACAACAATCAAACTATAAATATAAGTGTGAATTACAAGTAAAAAAAAAACAATGGTGTTGCCATCTATCATGGCTACTATAAGGGATTCTTTTTAATTAAAGGATGGATTTCCTACAAGTGTCGTTACATACGCTTCGTAGTAATAGTCCATTGTAGCAACATGTATTTGGCATATCTATACAAATAAAAATGAATCCAAAAGTATGTTATCAAATAACTTTCGAACGACTCTACCTACAAATTCCGTTTTACTTTCATTGTGGTCCTGTCTTCTTAGAGTGTGTTTGAGGATAAAAAAAAAGTTTATAGTGTTGCCAGATGGTTGCAATACATTTTTCCCCTTCGTATAAATCACAACAATCAAGCTATAAATATATGTGTGAATTACAGGTAAAAAAAAACAAATGGTGTTGCCATCTGTCATTGTGTTGCCATATTTGTGAAAAATCAAATTTTTATTGAAAGCGGCTACTATAAGGGATTCTTATTAATTAAAGGATGGATTTCCTACAAGTGTCGTTACATACGCTTCGTGGTAATAGTCCATTGTAGCAACATGTATTTGGCATATCTATATATATAAAAATGAATCCAAAAGTATGTTGTTATCAAATAACTTTCGAACGACTCTACCTACAAATTTCGTTTTACCTTCATTGTGGTCCTGTCTTCTTAGAGTGTGTTTGAGGATAAAAAAAAATATATGGTGTTGCCAGGGGTTTGCAATACATTTTTTTCCTCCTTCATATAAATCACAACAATCAAACTATAAATATATGTACGAATTACAAGTAAACAAAAACAATGATGTTGCCATCTGTCATGATGTTGCCATATTTGTGAAAAGTAAAATTTTTATTGAAAGCGGCTACTATTAGGTTGTTCTTATTAATTAAAGGATGGATTTCCTACAAGTGTCGTTACATACGCTTCGTAGTAATTCCATTGTAGCAACATGCATTTGTCATATCTATATAAATAAAAATGAATCCAAAAGTAAGTTGTTATCAAATAACTTTCGAACGACTCTACCTACAAATTTCGTTTTACTTTCACTGTGGTCCTGTCTATTAGAGTGTGTTTGAGGATAAAAAAAAATTGTATGGTGTTGCCAGATGTTTGCAATACATTTGTTTTCCCCTTCGTATAAATCACAACAATCAAACTATAAATATAAGTGTGAACTACAAGTAAAAAAAAAACAATGGTGTTGCCATATATCATGGCTACTATAAGGGATTCTTTTTAATTAAAGGATGGATTTCCTACAACTGTCGTTACATACGCTTCGTAGTAATAGTCCATTGTAGCAACATGTATTTGGCAAAATCTATATGTATAAAAATGAATCCAAAAGTATGTTGTTATCAAATAACTTTCGAACGACTCTACCTACAAATTCCGTTTTACTTTCATTGTGGTCCTGTCTTCTTAGAGTGTGTTTGAGGATAAAAAAAAAATTGTATGGTGTTGCCAGATGTTTGAAATACAGTTGTTTTCCCCTTCGTATAAATCACAACAATCAAACTATAAATATAAGTGTGAATTACAAGTAAAAAAAAACAATGGTGTTGCCATCTATCATGGCTACTATAAGGGATTCTTTTTAATTAAAGGATGGATTTCCTACAAGTGTCGTTACATACGCTTCGTAGTAATAGTCCATTGTAGCAACATGTATTTGGCATATCTATACAAATAAAAATGAATCCAAAAGTATGTTGTTATCAAATAACTTTCGAACGACTCTACCTACAAATTCCGTTTTACTTTCATTGTGGTCCTGTCTTCTTAGAGTGTGTTTGAGGATAAAAAAAAAGTTTATAGTGTTGCCAGATGGTTGCAATAAATTTTTCCCCTTCGTATAAATCACAACAATCAAGCTATAAATATATGTGTGAATTACAGGTAAAAAAAAACAAATGGTGTTGCCATCTGTCATTGTGTTGCCATATTTGTGAAAAATCAAATTTTTATTGAAAGCGGCTACTATAAGGGATTCTTATTAATTAAAGGATGGATTTCCTACAAGTGTCGTTACATACGCTTCGTGGTAATAGTCCATTGTAGCAACATGTATTTGGCATATCTATATATATAAAAATGAATCCAAAAGTATGTTGTTATCAAATAACTTTCGAACGACTCTACCTACAAATTTCGTTTTACCTTCATTGTGGTCCTGTCTTCTTAGAGTGTGTTTGAGGATAAAATAAAATATATGGTGTTGCCAGGGGTTTACAATACATTTTTTTCCTCCTTCATATAAATCACAACAAACAAACAATCAAATCATTGTGTTGCCATATTTGTGAAAAATCAAATTTTTATTGAAAGCGGCTACTATAAGGGATTCTTATTAATTAAAGGATGGATTTCCTACAAGTGTCGTTACATACGCTTCGTGGTAATAGTCCATTGTAGCAACATGTATTTGTCATATCTATATAAATAAAAATGAATCCAAAAGTAAGTTGTTATCAAATAACTTTCGAACGACTCTACCTACAAATTTCGTTTTACTTTCACAGTGGTCCTGTCTATTAGAGTGTGTTTGAGGATAAAAAAAAATTGTATGGTGTTGCCAGATGTTTGCAATACATTTGTTTTCCCCTTCGTATAAATCACAACAATCAAACTATAAATATAAGTGTGAACTACAAGTAAAAAAAAAACAATGGTGTTGCCATATATCATGGCTACTATAAGGGATTCTTTTTAATTAAAGGATGGATTTCCTACAACTGTCGTTACATACGCTTCGTAGTAATAGTCCTTTGTAGCAACATGTATTTGGCATATCTATATATATAAAAATGAATCCAAAAGTATGTTGTTATCAAATAACTTTCGAACGACTCTACCTACAAATTTCGTTTTACCTTCATTGTGGTCCTGTCTTCTTAGAGTGTGTTTGAGGATAAAAAAAAATATATGGTGTTGCCAGGGGTTTGCAATACATTTTTTTCCTCCTTCATATAAATCACAACAATCAAACTATAAATATATGTACGAATTACAAGTAAAAAAAAACAATGATGTTGCCATCTGTCATGATGTTGCCATATTTGTGAAAAGTAAAATTTTTATTAAAAGCGGCTACTATTAGGTTGTTCTTATTAATTAAAGGATGGATTTCCTACAAGTGTCGTTACATACACTTCGTAGTAATTCCATTGTAGCAACATGTATTTGGCATATCTATATATATAAAACTGAATCCAAAAGTAAGTTGTTAGCAAATAACTTTCGAACGACTCTACCTACAAATTCCGTTCTACTTTCATTGTGGTCCTGTCTTCTAAGAGTGTGTTTGAGGATAAAAAAAAAATTTTATAGCGTTGCCAGATGTTTGCAATACATTTTTCCCCTTCGTATAAATCACAACAATCAAACTATAAATATATGTGTGAATTACAAGTAAAAAAAAAACAATGGTGTTGCCATCTGTCATTGTGTTGCCATATTTGTGAAAAATCAAATTTTTATTCAAAGCGGCTACTATAAGGGATTCTTACTAATTAAAGGATGGATTTCCTACAAGTGTCGTTACATACGCTTCCTAGTAATAGTCCATTGTAGCAACATGTTTTTGTCATATCTATGCGTTATATATAAAAATAAATCCAAAAGTAAGTTGTTATCAAATAACATTCAAACGACTCTACCTACAAATTTCGTTTTGCTTTCATTGTGGTCCTGTCTTCTTAGAGTGGGTTTGAGGATAAAAAACAAATTGTGTGGTGTTGCCAGATGTTTGCAATACATTTTTTCCCCCTTCATATAACTCACAACAATCAAACTATAAATATAAGTGTGAATTACAAGTAAAAAAAAAACAATGGTGTTGCCATCTATCAGGGTGTTGCCATATTTGTGAAAAATCAAATTTTTATTGAAAACGGCTACTATAAGGGATTCTTTTTAATTAAAGGATGAATTTCCTACAAGTGTCGTTACATACGCTTCGCAGTAATAGTCCATTGTAGCAACATGTATTTGGCATACCTATATATATAAAAATGAATATAAAAGTATGTTTTTATCAAATAACTTTCGAACGACTCTACCTACAAATTTCGTTTTACTTTCGTTGTAGTCCTGTCTTCTTAGAGTGTGTTTGAGGATAAAAAAAAAGTTTATGGTGTTGCCAGATGTTTGCAATACATTTGTTTTCCCCTTCATATAAAACACAACAATCAAACTAGAAATATGTGTACGAATTACAAGGAAAAAAAAACAATGATATTCCATCTGTCATGGTGTTGCCATATTTGTGAAAAGTAAAATTTTTTTTGAAAGCTGCTACTATAAGGGATTCTTATTAATTAAAGGATGGATTTCCTACAAGTGTCGTTACATACTGTTATGTTACTGCCTGTTACGGGAGAAGAGGAGTGGCGGGGTGGCATGGTAGTAGCCCGGCTGAGGCTCGTCGGCTTTGAGGCGCATTTCTTGCCACTTCTCCTTTCCCAACAGTTGCATAGCAAAATTTAGGTTCATGCCTAGGGAGGATAATAAACCTAGAAAGAAAGCGATAGGTAAGAAAATCGGGAGAAAACCTGTCCTAGTCAGGTGGAGCCGTCCCACCCCTCCTGTTCGCAAGATGCGAACAGCCTTCGAACTCTACTACGGCTCCGCTCACCGAGTAGAGTTCCCTTAATCCTGACTCATGTCCGTCTCTAAGTCGTTACGTCATTTCCAATACTTACTCAATTACCCCACCTTACCATCGGTTACCACAAGGGCAACACCTGCACCAACAACTTGAAGCCTTTAGCCTGACATGATTTACCTATATCTTACCGAAATCAGAATTTCAGCCCATTCACGTAAATAAATTATTGTGACACAGCTTTAAATCTCAGCTTACAATTTATTAATACAAAATATTTTCTTACAATATATTCCCAACCTACCCAGTACGAATTGTATCCACTTTTTCTTTCTATTCAATTAATACTATATATATTCAATCCAATTATCATATCTAACCTATAAATATTTATCCTAATTTTATATAATTAAAAGGTTTTTTTCTTCGCGTATTTTAAATTCAAAGTTTTAGATAAGGCCTACTGACTATCTAGCTATTCGTGCACAAACATACGTCTAAACATATGTATATACGAGTATGTACGCTTGTGTGTGCTCTCACTCTCAAACAAAAAGGTTAATATAAATATATGTGTGGGTGTGCGATAATTTACTCTGAGATTTTTAATTCACAAATATACGTGGGTTAATGTGTGTGTGCATATGGTTTCTTTTCTATTATGCAAAACTTACCTCGCTCAGAACTCCGAAATGGTACCAAATCGATGTGCAGAGCTGAAAGTAAAATAAGGAAAAACAACATATGTAGAACAAAAGATTTTTTGTCCTGTTATAGGGCTTTGGCCTCGTGACCGTGATCTTGACTAATCTTAGGACAAATTGTCTTTTGATGTTAGTTTCGCGTATCAGTTCAATGCATGTGCATAGCCTTTATGCACATGTACAAAATTCGAAATAAAAAATATTCGCGGAAACAAAAAAACAAAGTTGAAATTTGGGATTAATTCCTTGAGTTGGAAAGAAAAATGAACAAACAAAACAAAAAAAATAAAAAAAAATATTTGCAAAAGTAAATTTTTGATCGCGTTAATCAACCAGTAAAAGTGCCAAAAGCGAACATTAAAAGTGAACCAGCAAGGTGATAATTATAAATTTACAAAAAAAAAGATTTCGACAAAAAAACTTCAAAAGAAAAATTTAAATTACAAAAAAAAAATATCAATATCGTTTGCGACTAGGTTTTGTGAGTGGTTAACGCACATACATAGGTATGCCTGCGTAAAGCTGGGTACGAATGCCCAAAATTCGTGTGAAAATCGCTAGGAGTAATATACTAAATTCGAAATTAGGGTAAGAAAAATCAAGAGTAAAAAGAAAACTTAGGTATATGTGCTAAATTATAAAACTAATAATAAAAATTCTGGCGGCCGCCGTGGTGTGAAGGTAGTGTTGCCGGCCTACCACACCGAAGGTCCATGGTTCGAGCCCTGGTACAGGTAACATCAAAAGTGATCTGAAAAAGTTTTTCAAATCGGGGTCGCCCCTTGGCAGTGGTTTGGCAAACTCTCCGAGTGTATTTCTGCCATGACAGGCTTCTCAGCAAAAATTCGTCTCCTTTGTAGGGAAAATTCAAATCGGCACACCACAAATTGGAAGAGAAGCTTGGCGCAAAAATCTCTTAGGAGGTTTATGATGATATACCTGTTGTATATCGCGCCATAGAGAGAGAATAATAAAAAAACCAACAAGATTCATGAAAATTCATAATTCCAAATTAAAATCCATAAAAAGTTGTCTTTTTCGAAAACAATTAGAATGGTTGTACACCCTAATGACTTATCATTATATCTCCGTGGTGGCGAAAATAATTATTTACGTTGGTGGGTGCGCTTAGCTTCTCTCGCTCTTCAATATTGCTGTGATCGTGTTAGTGGTGTGGTGAGTTTATGTGTTTAGAGAACTATTGTTGGTGAGTGTGACCAATGTCGCTGTGCTCTCATAGAGTTGCTAGCTGCGTGGGTGGTTGCGCCACTAAATATTTAGCAACAAGTTGACGAAGACCGATCTTGCCTGGCGAAGATGTTGCTGAGGCAGCCCATGCAACCCGTTGGCAAAACTTGGTCATAGTGGGAGTGTGCAAAAAAATGTTGTGTTACCTTTCGTTGGTTTTGTGAAAAATGTATTATGTTGCGTGGTTTCGGTTCAGTGTTGTGGCTCGAATGTAGCTTGTTGTGCAGTTGATTTTATGGCTATGTTATGTGTGCGTGTTTGTGTGTGTGTTGTTGGTCGATTCTGGTGCGAACCGGTGTAGAAGTTTTGGCCAATATAGGCCCTGTTTAGGGTTTTCGGCCAAGTAGGGGCTTCCTTTTGTTTGTGATTGATGTGCGCCTGCGGACTGTTGGTGTTAATTGTTGTTGTTCGTGTCTCGTTCTTTTTCTTCTGCCAAATATAATTGTGCAATTCCCAAAATATGTCGCGGCCTTCGGCTGCCTTCGTAATCTGAAAGGTACGAAGGTACACTTAAGTAAATTTTGATATTTTATTTAATAGATAACTATATTTTTTTTTTTTCTTTTTCTAAAACCATAAATTAACAAAAACCGCGTTTGGATAATTATTATCTTTTTTCCTTCTTTCTTCGGCGCGCCTAATACCCCTTTGCCTATATACATACATACATACGTATAAATGCATGTATGCAAATCTACGATACATGTCTGACGAATTTACCTATAACTCTGTCGATGACAAATGAACTACTTTAAAAAAACTAATAATTGTATGGTTCTAAATTACCGAAAAATCAAACACCGGTATTTACACAAAGAAAATTCAACAATAAAAAAATGGACTTTAATTAAACTTAGCTTCCAAATTTAGAACTTGTTTAAATTGGCAAATGAACACCTTTAACCTAAAATTTTGCACTTCACCAATTTATTTCAAAGAAAATCACTCATAGATGCATATATGCACTAATGTACACTCACCCGTTAAATTTTCTGCTGCTTGGAGGGGATTTTACTCGCCCTTTGGTGGCGACTCTCCTTGCGCTGGTGGTTTTCCTAGGGAGGATTCCCTCGTTCGAATCACTTCACTATATTATTTTTTTCTTATTTTTTTATTTTTTTTCGCTCGCGTTAACTTTCGCGTGAAACCGCACTTCATAAAAATACTCACTTCGCGCACCAACACTTTATGGTGATGAAGACGCACTTTAAAGAAATACTTTTCACTTTAAAAATTTTTGCACTGCACACAAGACCGCGACTTTTCGATTTTAATTCCAGTTGATCAGCGGAATCCCATTTTATACCCCCATTTGCCTTGCGGCATCTATGTCACCGTAAGGCACGGATAGCCTGCCTGCCTTGGTCAAACCAATCCGCGATCGACCCTTTCGCGGCACGTATACACTTATGTGCAAGCAACAGTTTAATCCACTCACACAATCAAACATCCACTTTGCTAAATATCGTAAAAGTGGAGAAGCAGATTTGGTTAGCGGTCGCTTGCACATCCGTTCATATACCCGCTTGCGCGTAGTCAGAGAAATCCTCAAAGGCTGTCGTTACAAGCTCGCATCCGCCGATGGTGCCTGCATCATGGAGCGTGTGCGTAAAAGAGATTCCCAACGCAGCCTTCGGTTGGTTTGTAAGTCCAGGGCTAACGTGTGGCCTCGACCCACGATCTAATGCCGGGCTTCTAGTTCACTTCTCGCCTAATCTCTCTTTTCTTTTTCTGCAACATGTACTACTCTAACATCATTTTACTAGGACACACAAAAAATTACGTAACAAAAATCCAAACCTAATATCACTGGGGTTTAAGCAAAACTAACAGGGTATCACAGAGGAGCCTCTTAATTTTATATCACAGGTTACTCTAAAACTATATCACAGATTAAACGAATTAGTCAAGTTATAAATGTACAAGTGTATAAATGGATTAATATGTCAAGTTGCAAGTGCATAAATAAATATGTTAGTAGGTCAAGCCGAAAGTGTATAATTACATTAGTAGGTCAAAAAACCAAAACTAATTAAATAAATAATCTCATAAATAAAAAGTAAGTTAATTTTTAATGGTCAAGTTTTCAGGTACAAGGTGGGTAATAAATAACATGTAACATGCAACATTTACTAACATCATGCCACAAATATGTCCTTAGCATGGTATACCCCGATTCTGTTTCCACTAACATCGCCGAGTTCATACATCGAGTTACCTATTACTTTCAATACTATGCATTTTACCTGTTTTGGGGCAAGTTTCGCATTATAATTATCTATTTGTGAACTTTGTTTAAAATTTCGGCGGTATACCACTTGTCCTATTTTAAACGTCACATCCCTACTTCTGGTATTATAAACTTTCTTACTTCGCTCGTGTGCCAACCTCAGCTCTTTCATTATACTGTTTCGAATTGCCTGAAGTTTGTCGGACGTCACATCTACCTCACAGTCTACATCCTTGACTGCCCCTAACTTCCCATATAATTCGTAAGATGCTCCATGTTGCACCATTGGCATACCAAACAAAGCGAAATACGGCGACGTGTTAATTGCCGAATGGATCACACTCCTTAAAGCAAATGCTGCATCGCTGATGTGATTGTTCCAATTCTTTTGATTTTCTCCTACATATGATCTAACTATTTGTAAAATCGATCGATTGACCCTTTCTGCCGCATTACCCTGTGGCGAGTAGAAGGCGGTCCTTAAATGCGTCGTACCATATTTTGCTAAAAATGATGTGAACATTTCTGACACAAATTGTTTGCCATTGTCAGAGTGTACATACTCTGGCACTCCAAATATATGAAAAACGTCCTTTTCTAGAAACTTCACTACTTCTGCTGAGGTGGCCCTACGCATTAGTTTTAAAAACACAAACTTAGAAAAATGATCTAGACACACGAACACATAGACATTGCCATCACAAGTACGCGGGTATGGACCCATAAAATCTATAAATAAACGTTGAAAAGGGCGTTCAGTGAAATGTTGCCTTCCCATCAACGGTTTGTGGTAAGCATTTTGGGTTTTATTACCTTTGCAAATATCACAACTTTTAACATAATTTTGTACCTCCGCCACAAGTCCTGGCCAGTAATACCTTTCACGTATACGCGCTAGGGTTTCATGTATACCCCCATGCCCTGCAGAAGGTGAGCAATGCGAGGCTTCCACCAACCCTGCACGAAGTTCAGTCGGTACCCAGAGTTTCCAAGCATGGTCTCCTTGAAGCCCCTCCCCCTTGTCAAATTGCGTCCGTCTATAAACATACCCGTCAGATATGCATAGTTCAGGTAATTTGTCTTGGTTCGATGTCACCGTGTTGATAAGTTCTTGATATTCTGTCGATTTAAAGAATGGTGAATTGCCATCGATATCTAATACTCTATCACTTACTAGCAGCTCATTCATGTCGACCCTGGATAAAGCATCCGGCACTACATTTTGGGTACCCTTACGGTGTTGGATGTCAAAATTATAGCCTTGCAGTTTTAAACTCCACCTTGCCAGTCGACCGGAAAGGTCCTTTTGACCCATTAACCACTTCAAGCTGGCATGGTCGGTGATCACTGTGAAGGGCAATCCCTCGATGTAGGGCCGGAACCTCTTTATGCTCAGAACCGCTGCATAGCACTCTAACTCTGTGATGCTGTAGTTGCGTTGTGCATTATTTAGTTTCGCGGATACGTAGGCAATCGGTCGTTCGTTTCCGTCATCGTCTAGTTGGAAGAGTACACCTCCAACTCCGTCCGTTGATGCATCGCATTGCACATAAAAGTGCTTTTCGAAATCCGGATGTACTAAAACCGGTGCCGAAATCAATCTTTGTTTCAAGCAATTAAATGCCCGCATAGCTTCGTCCGTCATTTTAAAAGCTCTTATCTTGTCTTTCGTGAGGCAGTCGTGCAGTGGTGCTGCAATTGTCGCGTAGTCCTGTATGAATCTACGATACCAGCCTGACATCCCTAGGAACCGTCTAAGTTGCTTCGGTGTTCGGGGTTCAAGAAAGTCGCGCACTGCTGCTACCTTATTCAAATCTGTACGGATACATCCGTCTCCTACAACATACCCTATATACCGTACTTCTTTCAAGCAGAATTTGCTCTTTTCAACGTTTATTGTTAATTTGTCATCACGAAGACATTTTGCTACGCGGGACAACAAATCTAAATGGGACGAAAAATCTTCCGAACAAACAAGTAAATCATCCAAATAAACAAACACGGATTCACGAAGAGAAACGGGAATGACCCTGTCCATTAATCGGCACATTCGCTGCGCCGCGTTGTACAGTCCAAACGGCATGACTGTGAAATGGTACAGATGTCTACCAGGTACAGTGAAATCAGTTTTCTCCCTGGACTTTCGCTCTAGTGGTATCTGCCAAAAGGCGTCCTTTAAATCTATGGCAGATATGTACCTGGTATTCTGAAGCCGACTTAGAATACCATTTATATGTGGTAATGGGTATGCGTCTTTGATGGTGCGTTCATTTAACTTGCGGGCGTCCAAACATAAGCGATTCTTTGTTCCTTTGACAACCAATGACACTGGGGAATTCCAACAACTGTTGCTTTCTTCTATGACGCCCATCTCCAGCATCCTGTCCAGTTCAGCGAATATTAATTTTTGGATTGCTGGAGAAATCGGATAGTGGCACTGCTTTACCGGAAGGTGCTCATCCGTCACTTCGATTATGTGCTCCTCCACATCGGTTTTACCCAACCCAAGTACTGCAAATGACGGATACTGTGCTTTCACGCGATCCAAAGCTACAGTTTCTTCGGGACTCAAATCGTGTTGCACCGCCTCGAACGACAAGTCACCATCAACAGGCTTAAGCTCTGACGCGACAGAAACCTTTGAGTTGATTTGGGGCCCCCTACTGACTACATTAAGCTGGAAGGCTTTCCAGAAATCGATCCCCAGATAGACCTCTTGTTGTAACCCTGGCACTATAAGGAATTCCAGCTCCCGAGTGGCGTTGTCCCACAACACTGGAAGATTCACAACTCCAACAACTGCGGCTTCACCCCCATTGGCAGTCTTAAAATTTTGACCCTGTATTGGCAGAATCAGATTCTCCTTGCCTTCGAGTAATTTATGGGCATTCTTCCCTAAGCAGCTCGCCCCGGCCCCAGAATCTAAGAGCGCGAGCACCTCGCGTCCGCCGATCTCCGTCTGCGCAAACAGCCTGTTATCACCCTTAACTGTCACGATTGTCGAAATTATCTTTTTTCGTATTCTTCTGAATAACTTATGTTTTTCCCTAATTTTTCTTATCTTTTCAAAATTTCTCTTCCTCTTCTTAGCGTTCAGCTCCTCACAAAAAATTCTTCTCCGTGCCTCTTCGTATTTCATTTTTCTCACATGCAAACTTTCCTTAACTGATTCCTTCTTCTTTCCTTTTACTTTCTCCTTTGTATCTCTTTCCTTATCTCGTTTTAATATGTAAATTTTTGTTCCTTCTACTAATTCTCCGGGCGTTCTTGATTTTGGGCAGAGCTCCCGGACATCTCTGCCAAGGCCCGGTTTCCCGCCTCTGGTTTAAAAACACAAAACGAAGAATCTTCCCCACACGCAAAACATTTCATCAAATGGAACGACGACTTACACCTAGTGTCTTTCGCTGCTTCTGCCGGGTTCTTTATGTAAAAATCCACCGGTATTCCACAGGAAAAACATAACATAAGGTGGAATGGGGAAGGACAAAACATTTGGTTTTGGACTGAACTAACTCCTTTACAATGGACATTGGACGATGCACCTGCTATAGGACTAGGATTGGTGGGAATGGTAGGCTTAGGAATGTTTTGAGAGACAGGGGCACGAGACATATTCTTACTAGCACTCATATTCCTGTTATCTTTGCTGAACGCCTCAACACTAAACTCACCCGCCTGCTCTTCTGACCATAACTCACTATTCGTCCCTATCTCACTAATTGGCTTTGCCCTAGACCTATTCTCCTTCATAAGTTTTTCCGCCCTCTTACATTCCAGCTTCAAACCTGCCAACGTTTCGGTCCTCGTTGCAAATGTGAGATTCGCCAGATATGGTTTTAAGTTTCCTTTAATGATTTTTACTAATTCGTTCTCGGGTATCCTTTGCCTAAGACGGAACGTGAAATCGTGGACGTCGGCGTAGTACTCGTCAAAGCTCTCTTGGGGTTGCTGCTTCCTCGCCATAATCTCACGTATCACTTCGTAATTTGATTCTGCCGACTTAAACTGCGCCAGAATCTCCCTTTTTAATCCGAAATAATCAAAATTTTCATCGCCGGCGTGATCTTCAAGTATCTGCCAATACCACTTGAGAGCAGGCCCTGATACTTAACAGTGAAAGTCTGAAAAGAGTTGTTCAAAAGACAGTTGGTATTGTACGCGCATTCTTTCTAGGCGAAAGACAAAACTTTCCACCGTCATCCCCTTTGCCGACCCGTCGAATTTAAGGTGCCATTTGTCTAGGTCTACTTTCTTCCTCCCTGAGTAACTTGTACTGGCGTTGCTGGAGTGGCGCTGGCCTCCCGATGTGTCGCGTGCATGTCCAGGTGTAGACGCAGATGTTGGAGGAGGTGGTGCAGTAGGAGCGCGCATCGATGACTCCACATCGTTAATGCGATTACTGAGCCTAGAGACGTCAGCTCTCATCTGGCGTACTTGGTCCATATTTTGCGTCATCTGCGCATTTTGCTGCATTATCACTTCCATCACCTGCGTCAGATGTTCGATCCTCTCATCCATCGTTGCTGGTGTTCTAGCAGATGCGGCCGCTTCTGCTCCTGGTGCCCTCCTAGGAAAGGCACCTCCGTACGTGGTCGTCTCAACCCCCGGAATTCTCCTGGGTATAGTACCTCCAGTTGCCCCTTGCTCCGAGTCTGACATCTCCAATACCTTCTCAATCTTTCGCGAAAAATTCAAAGTGCTGTCAGAAGCTTCGAAAGAAAACCTTTCTGTCACGCTAAACCCCTGTCTTAGGTTGGTTTGGGCCCCTGGCTGTCCAAATACCCTAGCTGTGCAACGGTTCAAGAGGTCTACCGGAATAAAATCGACTGGATATTCGATGCCTGTATCGATTTGAGTGAACAAGGCCCCTGCCACCTAATTTTCCAGAGCCCGAGATACGCTACGTGTTATCGGCCTGTCGCCTGTAACGACAGCCTTTGAGGATTTCTCTGACTACGCGCAAGCGGGTATATGAACGGATGTGCAAGCGACCGCTAACCAAATCTGCTTCTCCACTTTTACGATATTTAGCAAAGTGGATGTTTGATTGTGTGAGTGGATTAAACTGTTGCTTGCACATAAGTGTATACGTGCCGCGAAAGGGTCGATCGCGGATTGGTTTGACCAAGGCAGGCAGGCTATCCGTGCCTTACGGTGACATAGATGCCGCAAGGCAAATGGGGGTATAAAATGGGATTCCGCTGATCAACTGGAATTAAAATCGAAAAGTCGCGGTCTTGTGTGCAGTGCAAAAATTTTTAAAGTGAAAAGTATTTCTTTAAAGTGCGTCTTCATCACCATAAAGTGTTGGTGCGCGAAGTGAGTATTTTTATGAAATGCGGTTTCACGCGAAAGTTAACGCGAGCGGAAAAAAATAAAAAAATAAGAAAAAAATAATATAGTGAAGTGATTCCAACGAGGGAATCCTCCCTAGGAAGACCACCAGCGCAAGGAGAGTCGCCACCAAAGGGCGAGTAAAATCCCCTCCAAGCAGCAGAAAATTTAACGGGTGAGTGTACATTAGTGCATATATGCATCTATGAGTGATTTTCTTTGAAATAAATTGGTGAAGTGCAAAATTTTAGGTTAAAGGTGTTCATTTGCCAATTTAAACAAGTTCTAAATTTGGAAGCTAAGTTTAATTAAAGTCCATTTTTTTATTGTTGAATTTTCTTTGTGTAAATACCGGTGTTTGATTTTTCGGTAATTTAGAACCATACAATTATTAGTTTTTTTAAAGTAGTTCATTTGTCTCTAAATCCACAGAGTTATAGGTAAATTCGTCAGACATGTATCGTAGATTTGCATACATGCATTTATACGTATGTATGTATGTATATAGGCAAAGGGGTATTAGGCGCGCCGAAGAAAGAAGGAAAAAAGATAATAATTATCCAAACGCGGTTTTTGTTAATTTATGGCTTTAGAAAAAGAAAAAAAAAATATATAGTTATCTATTAAATAAAATATCAAAATTTACTTAAGTGTACCTTCGTACCTTTCAGATTACGAAGGCAGCCGAAGGCCGCGACATATTTTGGGAATTGCACAATTATATTTGGCAGAAGAAAAAGAACGAGACACGAACAACAACAATTAACACCAACAGTCCGCAGGCGCACATCAATCACAAACAAAAGGAAGCCCCTACTTGGCCGAAAACCCTAAACAGGGCCTATATTGGCCAAAACCTCTACACCGATTCGCACCAGAATCGACCAACAACACACACACATAACATAGCCATAAAATCAACTGCACAACAAGCTACATTCGAGCCACAACACTGAACCGAAACCACGCAACATAATACATTTTTCACAAAACCAACGAAAGGTAACCCAACATTTTTTTGCACACTCCCACTATGACCAAGTTTTGCCAACGGGTTGCATGGGCTGCCTCAGCAACATCTTCGCCACGCAACATCGGTCTTCGTCAACTTGTTGCTAAATATTTAGTGGCGCAACCACCCACGCAGCTAGCAACTCTATGAGAGCACAGCGACATTGGTCACACTCACCACCAATAGTTCTCTAAACACATAAACCCACCACACCACTAACACGATCACAGCAATATTGAAGAGCGAGAGAAGCTAAGCGCGACTCATAGGGAGCGCACCCACCAACGTAAATAATTATTTTCGCCACCACGGAGGTATAATGATAAGTCATAAGGGTGTACAACCATTCTAATTGTTTTCGAAAAAGACAACTTTTTATGGATTTTAATTTGGAATTATGAATTTTCATGAAACTTGTTGGTTTTTTTAATATTAGTTTTATAATTTAGCACATATACCTAAGTTTTCTTTTTACTCTTGATTTTTCTTACCCTAATTTCGAATTTAGTATATTACTCCTAGCGATTTTCACACGAATTTTGGGCATTCGTACCCAGCTTTACGCAGGCATACCTATGTATGTGCGTTAACCACTCACAAAACCTAGTCGCAAACGATATTGGTATTTTTTTTTTGTAATTTAAATTTTTTCTCTTGAAATTTTTTTGTCGAAATCTTTTTTTTTGTAAATTTATAATTATCACCTTGATGGTTCACTTTTAATGTTCACTTTCGGCACTTTTACTGGTTGATTTACGCGATCAAAAATTTACTTTTGCAAATATTTTTTTTTATTTTTTTTGTTTTGTTTGTTCATTTTTCTTTCCAACTCAAGGAATTAATCCCAAATTTCAACTTTGTTTTTTTGTTTCCGCGAATTTTTTTTATTTCGATTTTTGTACATGTACATAAAGGCTATGCACATGCATTGAACTGATACGCGAAACTATCATCAAAAGACAATTTGTCCTAAGATTAGTCAAGATCACGGTCACGAGGCCAAAGCCCTATAACAGGACAAAAAATCTTTTGTTCTACATATGTTGTTTTTCCTTATTTTACTTTCAGCTCTGCACATCGATTTGGTACCATTTCGGAGTTCTGAGCGAGGTAAGTTTTGCATAATAGAAAAGAAACCATATGCACACACACATTAACCCACGTATATTTGTGAATTAAAAATCTCAGAGTAAATTATCGCACACCCACACATATCCCTACAAACCACTGCTAACCACATTTTCCAAAAATACCAATACATATGAAGTTTTAGTTTCCCAAATTTCCAAAATATTAGAATGATTTCGTTAACCTTAAGCGATCAAAAAAAAATTGTTCTGAGTTATATTGAAATATGTGCCCATAAGTTCCAAATGTCTATTCTAGGGTTAATATGCATAAGGTTTGTGAAAAAGAGAAAACCTTGCTGATTTTGTAACATTCATTATTTTATGAGTGCGACCGGCACAGCATGACTTTTGTTAAAATATCCCAAAGTCCAAATTTTAACGCCATTTGTAAAAAAAAATTTCAATAATTTTCAAATATTGAAATAAAATTGCGGAAAACCCAAAAAAAAATAAATAAAATTGCGGAAAGATCTGTAATCAAACCCAAAACAATAAGCGGCAGAAAAAAGGGTAAGTAAATAAGTTTTTAACATTTATTTTATATTTCGCCACAAATTTTGGATGCAGATCAAATTACCATTCGGTAAGTTTCTGCTACAACTTCAACCAAGTCCAAAATGTCGGGAGCGCGTTTTGAACTCGGCATCAATAATCCAAAATGGGACAGTGAATTTTATATTTATGTTAAGATATATTTAGAATAAAAGTATTCCTTTGCAGGCCATCTTTCTGCATAAACAGCCTTCGGCCCAGCTTCCAAATAATAACCCTTAGCCGATTCCACTCCGGCTATCATCCACAGTTTTTCTGGGCAGAACATACTTTTTGTACTTTCGGTAAAAATGCTCTGTGTTAAAGAGGCAATTCCTGTTCAACTGCTGCAAACCGCATCACCCGAACAGGCGTCTGCTCAACGAAAATCCGCATCGCAGGAGAATAAGGACACTCCGCATCGCAGGAGAATAAGGACACATTTTCGTAAGCACTATGATGAAGTCCACCTAGATATTTCCTCGCTGTTTTATCCAAAGGTAAGCGGCCGCCGTGGTGTGAAGGTAGTGTTGCCGGCCTACCACACCGAAGGTCCATGGTTCGAGCCCTGGTACAGGTAACATCAAAAGTGATTTGAAAAAAGTTTTTCAAAACGGGGTCGCCCCTCGGCAGTGGTTTGGCAAACTCTCCGAGTGTATTTCTGCCATGACAGGCTTCTCAGCAAAAATTCGTCTCCTTTGTAGATGCCGTTCGGAGTCGGCAAAAAACTGTAGGTCCCACCAATTTGTAGGGAAAATTCAAATCGGCACACCACAAATTGGAAGAGAAGCTACGCGGGACAACAAATCTAAATGGGACGAAAAATCTTCCGAACAAACAAGTAAATCATCCAAATAAACAAACACGGATTCACGAAGAGAAACGGGAATGACCCTGTCCATTAATCGGCACATTCGCTGCGCCGCGTTGTACAGTCCAAACGGCATGACTGTGAAATGGTACAGATGTCTACCAGGTACAGTGAAATCAGTTTTCTCCCTGGACTTTCGCTCTAGTGGTATCTGCCAAAAGGCGTCCTTTAAATCTATGGCAGATATGTACCTGGTATTCTGAAGCCGACTTAGAATACCATTTATATGTGGTAATGGGTATGCGTCTTTGATGGTGCGTTCATTTAACTTGCGGGCGTCCAAACATAAGCGATTCTTTGTTCCTTTGACAACCAATGACACTGGGGAATTCCAACAACTGTTGCTTTCTTCTATGACGCCCATCTCCAGCATCCTGTCCAGTTCAGCGAATATTAATTTTTGGATTGCTGGAGAAATCGGATAGTGGCACTGCTTTACCGGAAGGTGCTCATCCGTCACTTCGATTATGTGCTCCTCCACATCGGTTTTACCCAACCCAAGTACTGCAAATGACGGATACTGTGCTTTCACGCGATCCAAAGCTACAGTTTCTTCGGGACTCAAATCGTGTTGCACCGCCTCGAACGACAAGTCACCATCAACAGGCTTAAGCTCTGACGCGACAGAAACCTTTGAGTTGATTTGGGGCCCCCTACTGACTACATTAAGCTGGAAGGCTTTCCAGAAATCGATCCCCAGATAGACCTCTTGTTGTAACCCTGGCACTATAAGGAATTCCAGCTCCCGAGTGGCGTTGTCCCACAACACTGGAAGATTCACAACTCCAACAACTGCGGCTTCACCCCCATTGGCAGTCTTAAAATTTTGACCCTGTATTGGCAGAATCAGATTCTCCTTGCCTTCGAGTAATTTATGGGCATTCTTCCCTAAGCAGCTCGCCCCGGCCCCAGAATCTAAGAGCGCGAGCACCTCGCGTCCGCCGATCTCCGTCTGCGCAAACAGCCTGTTATCACCCTTAACTGTCACGATTGTCGAAATTATCTTTTTTCGTATTCTTCTGAATAACTTATGTTTTTCCCTAATTTTTCTTATCTTTTCAAAATTTCTCTTCCTCTTCTTAGCGTTCAGCTCCTCACAAAAAATTCTTCTCCGTGCCTCTTCGTATTTCATTTTTCTCACATGCAAACTTTCCTTAACTGATTCCTTCTTCTTTCCTTTTACTTTCTCCTTTGTATCTCTTTCCTTATCTCGTTTTAATATGTAAATTTTTGTTCCTTCTACTAATTCTCCGGGCGTTCTTGATTTTGGGCAGAGCTCCCGGACATCTCTGCCAAGGCCCGGTTTCCCGCCTCTGGTTTAAAAACACAAAACGAAGAATATTCCCCACACGCAAAACATTTCATCAAATGGAACGACGACTTACACCTAGTGTCTTTCGCTGCTTCTGCCGGGTTCTTTATGTAAAAATCCACCGGTATTCCACAGGAAAAACATAACATAAGGTGGAATGGGGAAGGACAAAACATTTGGTTTTGGACTGAACTAACTCCTTTACAATGGACATTGGACGATGCACCTGCTATAGGACTAGGATTGGTGGGAATGGTAGGCTTAGGAATGTTTTGAGAGACAGGGGCACGAGACATATTCTTACTAGCACTCATATTCCTGTTATCTTTGCTGAACGCCTCAACACTAAACTCACCCGCCTGCTCTTCTGACCATAACTCACTATTCGTCCCTATCTCACTAATTGGCTTTGCCCTAGACCTATTCTCCTTCATAAGTTTTTCCGCCCTCTTACATTCCAGCTTCAAACCTGCCAACGTTTCGGTCCTCGTTGCAAATGTGAGATTCGCCAGATATGGTTTTAAGTTTCCTTTAATGATTTTTACTAATTCGTTCTCGGGTATCCTTTGCCTAAGACGGAACGTGAAATCGTGGACGTCGGCGTAGTACTCGTCAAAGCTCTCTTGGGGTTGCTGCTTCCTCGCCATAATCTCACGTATCACTTCGTAATTTGATTCTGCCGACTTAAACTGCGCCAGAATCTCCCTTTTTAATCCGAAATAATCAAAATTTTCATCGCCGGCGTGATCTTCAAGTATCTGCCAATACCACTTGAGAGCAGGCCCTGATACTTAACAGTGAAAGTCTGAAAAGAGTTGTTCAAAAGACAGTTGGTATTGTACGCGCATTCTTTCTAGGCGAAAGACAAAACTTTCCACCGTCATCCCCTTTGCCGACCCGTCGAATTTAAGGTGCCATTTGTCTAGGTCTACTTTCTTCCTCCCTGAGTAACTTGTACTGGCGTTGCTGGAGTGGCGCTGGCCTCCCGATGTGTCGCGTGCATGTCCAGGTGTAGACGCAGATGTTGGAGGAGGTGGTGCAGTAGGAGCGCGCATCGATGACTCCACATCGTTAATGCGATTACTGAGCCTAGAGACGTCAGCTCTCATCTGGCGTACTTGGTCCATATTTTGCGTCATCTGCGCATTTTGCTGCATTATCACTTCCATCACCTGCGTCAGATGTTCGATCCTCTCATCCATCGTTGCTGGTGTTCTAGCAGATGCGGCCGCTTCTGCTCCTGGTGCCCTCCTAGGAAAGGCACCTCCGTACGTGGTCGTCTCAACCCCCGGAATTCTCCTGGGTATAGTACCTCCAGTTGCCCCTTGCTCCGAGTCTGACATCTCCAATACCTTCTCAATCTTTCGCGAAAAATTCAAAGTGCTGTCAGAAGCTTCGAAAGAAAACCTTTCTGTCACGCTAAACCCCTGTCTTAGGTTGGTTTGGGCCCCTGGCTGTCCAAATACCCTAGCTGTGCAACGGTTCAAGAGGTCTACCGGAATAAAATCGACTGGATATTCGATGCCTGTATCGATTTGAGTGAACAAGGCCCCTGCCACCTAATTTTCCAGAGCCCGAGATACGCTACGTGTTATCGGCCTGTCGCCTGTAACGACAGCCTTTGAGGATTTCTCTGACTACGCGCAAGCGGGTATATGAACGGATGTGCAAGCGACCGCTAACCAAATCTGCTTCTCCACTTTTACGATATTTAGCAAAGTGGATGTTTGATTGTGTGAGTGGATTAAACTGTTGCTTGCACATAAGTGTATACGTGCCGCGAAAGGGTCGATCGCGGATTGGTTTGACCAAGGCAGGCAGGCTATCCGTGCCTTACGGTGACATAGATGCCGCAAGGCAAATGGGGGTATAAAAAGGGATTCCGCTGATCAACTGGAATTAAAATCGAAAAGTCGCGGTCTTGTGTGCAGTGCAAAAATTTTTAAAGTGAAAAGTATTTCTTTAAAGTGCGTCTTCATCACCATAAAGTGTTGGTGCGCGAAGTGAGTATTTTTATGAAATGCGGTTTCACGCGAAAGTTAACGCGAGCGGAAAAAAATAAAAAAATAAGAAAAAAATAATATAGTGAAGTGATTCGAACGAGGGAATCCTCCCTAGGAAGACCACCAGCGCAAGGAGAGTCGCCACCAAAGGGCGAGTAAAATCCCCTCCAAGCAGCAGAAAATTTAACGGGTGAGTGTACATTAGTGCATATATGCATCTATGAGTGATTTTCTTTGAAATAAATTGGTGAAGTGCAAAATTTTAGGTTAAAGGTGTTCATTTGCCAATTTAAACAAGTTCTAAATTTGGAAGCTAAGTTTAATTAAAGTCCATTTTTTTATTGTTGAATTTTCTTTGTGTAAATACCGGTGTTTGATTTTTCGGTAATTTAGAACCATACAATTATTAGTTTTTTTAAAGTAGTTCATTTGTCTCTAAATCCACAGAGTTATAGGTAAATTCGTCAGACATGTATCGTAGATTTGCATACATGCATTTATACGTATGTATGTATGTATATAGGCAAAGGGGTATTAGGCGCGCCGAAGAAAGAAGGAAAAAAGATAATAATTATCCAAACGCGGTTTTTGTTAATTTATGGCTTTAGAAAAAGAAAAAAAAAATATATAGTTATCTATTAAATAAAATATCAAAATTTACTTAAGTGTACCTTCGTACCTTTCAGATTACGAAGGCAGCCGAAGGCCGCGACATATTTTGGGAATTGCACAATTATATTTGGCAGAAGAAAAAGAACGAGACACGAACAACAACAATTAACACCAACAGTCCGCAGGCGCACATCAATCACAAACAAAAGGAAGCCCCTACTTGGCCGAAAACCCTAAACAGGGCCTATATTGGCCAAAACCTCTACACCGATTCGCACCAGAATCGACCAACAACACACACACATAACATAGCCATAAAATCAACTGCACAACAAGCTACATTCGAGCCACAACACTGAACCGAAACCACGCAACATAATACATTTTTCACAAAACCAACGAAAGGTAACCCAACATTTTTTTGCACACTCCCACTATGACCAAGTTTTGCCAACGGGTTGCATGGGCTGCCTCAGCAACATCTTCGCCACGCAACATCGGTCTTCGTCAACTTGTTGCTAAATATTTAGTGGCGCAACCACCCACGCAGCTAGCAACTCTATGAGAGCACAGCGACATTGGTCACACTCACCACCAATAGTTCTCTAAACACATAAACTCACCACACCACTAACACGATCACAGCAATATTGAAGAGCGAGAGAAGCTAAGCGCGACTCATAGGGAGCGCACCCACCAACGTAAATAATTATTTTCGCCACCACGGAGGTATAATGATAAGTCATAAGGGTGTACAACCATTCTAATTGTTTTCGAAAAAGACAACTTTTTATGGATTTTAATTTGGAATTATGAATTTTCATGAAACTTGTTGGTTTTTTTAATATTAGTTTTATAATTTAGCACATATACCTAAGTTTTCTTTTTACTCTTGATTTTTCTTACCCTAATTTCGAATTTAGTATATTACTCCTAGCGATTTTCACACGAATTTTGGGCATTCGTACCCAGCTTTACGCAGGCATACCTATGTATGTGCGTTAACCACTCACAAAACCTAGTCGCAAACGATATTGGTATTTTTTTTTTGTAATTTAAATTTTTTCTCTTGAAATTTTTTTGTCGAAATCTTTTTTTTTGTAAATTTATAATTATCACCTTGATGGTTCACTTTTAATGTTCACTTTCGGCACTTTTACTGGTTGATTTACGCGATCAAAAATTTACTTTTGCAAATATTTTTTTTTATTTTTTTTGTTTTGTTTGTTCATTTTTCTTTCCAACTCAAGGAATTAATCCCAAATTTCAACTTTGTTTTTTTGTTTCCGCGAATTTTTTTTATTTCGATTTTTGTACATGTACATAAAGGCTATGCACATGCATTGAACTGATACGCGAAACTATCATCAAAAGACAATTTGTCCTAAGATTAGTCAAGATCACGGTCACGAGGCCAAAGCCCTATAACAGGACAAAAAATCTTTTGTTCTACATATGTTGTTTTTCCTTATTTTACTTTCAGCTCTGCACATCGATTTGGTACCATTTCGGAGTTCTGAGCGAGGTAAGTTTTGCATAATAGAAAAGAAACCATATGCACACACACATTAACCCACGTATATTTGTGAATTAAAAATCTCAGAGTAAATTATCGCACACCCACACATATCCCTACAAACCACTGCTAACCACATTTTCCAAAAATACCAATACATATGAAGTTTTAGTTTCCCAAATTTCCAAAATATTAGAATGATTTCGTTAACCTTAAGCGATCAAAAAAAAATTGTTCTGAGTTATATTGAAATATGTGCTCATAAGTTCCAAATGTCTATTCTAGGGTTAATATGCATAAGGTTTGTGAAAAAGAGAAAACCTTGCTGATTTTGTAACATTCATTATTTTATGAGTGCGACCGGCACAGCATGACTTTTGTTAAAATATCCCAAAGTCCAAATTTTAACGCCATTTGTAAAAAAAAATTTCAATAATTTTCAAATATTGAAATAAAATTGCGGAAAACCCAAAAAAAAATAAATAAAATTGCGGAAAGATCTGTAATCAAACCCAAAACAATAAGCGGCAGAAAAAAGGGTAAGTAAATAAGTTTTTAACATTTATTTTATATTTCGCCACAAATTTTGGATGCAGATCAAATTACCATTCGGTAAGTTTCTGCTACAACTTCAACCAAGTCCAAAATGTCGGGAGCGCGTTTTGAACTCGGCATCAATAATCCAAAATGGGACAGTGAATTTTATATTTATGTTAAGATATATTTAGAATAAAAGTATTCCTTTGCAGGCCATCTTTCTGCATAAACAGCCTTCGGCCCAGCTTCCAAATAATAACCCTTAGCCGATTCCACTCCGGCTATCATCCACAGTTTTTCTGGGCAGAACATACTTTTTGTACTTTCGGTAAAAATGCTCTGTGTTAAAGAGGCAATTCCTGTTCAACTGCTGCAAACCGCATCACCCGAACAGGCGTCTACTCAACGAAAATCCGCATCGCAGGAGAATAAGGACACTCCGCATCGCAGGAGAATAAGGACACATTTTCGTAAGCACTATGATGAAGTCCACCTAGATATTTCCTCGCTGTTTTATCCAAAGGTAAGCGGCCGCCGTGGTGTGAAGGTAGTGTTGCCGGCCTACCACACCGAAGGTCCATGGTTCGAGCCCTGGTACAGGTAACATCAAAAGTGATTTGAAAAAAGTTTTTCAAAACGGGGTCGCCCCTCGGCAGTGGTTTGGCAAACTCTCCGAGTGTATTTCTGCCATGACAGGCTTCTCAGCAAAAATTCGTCTCCTTTGTAGATGCCGTTCGGAGTCGGCAAAAAACTGTAGGTCCCACCAATTTGTAGCGAAAATTCAAATCGGCACACCACAAATTGGAAGAGAAGCTTGGCGCAAAAATTTCTTAGGAGGTTCTTGATGATATACCTGTTGTATATCGCGCCATAGAGATAGAGAGAAGTGGGACTTATTTTACCCAATTTTTCAAATAAACAGCCTAGCGGGTAATTGTTTCCTTTAGGAGACAACTGCCAAAAAACGTCCGAAATTATCGGGAAAGGTATCACAAGACGCGTTTTGACCTCGGTAACTATAATGTGGAAGCGGATTTTCGAGTTTTTTTTCAGTGAAGAGAAATTTGCAAGCAAAGTTGAAAATTTTCTGTAATTTTCATGTGCTTATTGTAATCACGATTAGAGTGTACCGAAAGTGCAAAAAGTGTGTTCTGCGCAGAAATACTGTGGACCGCGTAGCCGATGTTGGACCGGCTAAGGGTTATTTTTTTGAAGCGCGGCCAAAGGCCGCCTACGCAGAAAGGTGTTCTGCACATAAATACCTTGGATCAAACCCCCTATTTAGAATCGGACCTGGGTAATTTTTTAGGGTTTTTGCGAATAACTTTTCACTGAAACAAAAAATTGGAAATCCGCTTTCGGATTGTTGATACCGAAGTCAAAGCGCGTTGTTGGCTACTTCTCCCGATATTTTTGGACGTGTTTTAGCAGTTGTCTCCTAAAGGAAACAATTACCGCCTAGCGTATTCGAAAATGTATTATCTTCGGTACTTATAAATTTTCGGCGTTGAACTCCTTACTTTATAAATTGCTTTGGGCTAAGATTAAAAAAAATAACATGAAAAAAGCTTTTACAATTTAATATTTTTTTCTTCTAATAATTTATCCCACTTTTTATCAGGAAAAGGTACAATTTGGTGGTAAAACTTTACATCCAACGTCAACTGTAAAAACTGCACTAAAAATGTCGATATTCAATTCAATTCAATTCAGAGACTAAAAATATTGGGTTTCATCCGGGAACGTAACGCATTTCTGGGTACCAATATCGACATTTTTAGTGCAGTTGTTACAGTTGACGTTGGATGTAAAGTATTACCAATTTGGTTTAAAACAATTAACAACAATACAACAGGCAAACTCGCATAATAAAGCATTTGGTAATTCTATACGACAGCACATAACTGATTCAACACGTCCAAAAATATCAAAAATGCTTCAAAAGACTTGTTTACCTCTTTATAAATCAACACTAATGGGAGGCGTTAACCGCGGTATTTATATACACTATCTCTTCGGACATGTTTTAGCAGTTAGGTGCTGTCATATAGAATTACCTTAATACAATTAATGAACAAAAATCTTTCTTGAGCCGAATGTTCAGTGTCTCTTAAAAACTTTTCCAACGCTTGCAGCAAATCAAAACAAAGTCATCAAATCAAGCAGCTGTTTGTTATGTGATGGAATGTGTTTATCGATCTGTTGAAAAGGTATCGATAACGTCTGCTAATTAGTCGGATTTATGCACTAGTTATGTAAGACTAGTTATAAAACCCTTCACATAATACAAGTGCGTTCATATCTGCGATTCTTGTTTTCACATGACAGCGATCTAGCAACCCTATGGGACTATTTAACTTAATTAATTAAAGGACAGCTATACGTGAGTTAGGTAATACTTTACATTCAATGAAAACTGCTAAAACACGTCCGAAAATGTCGGCAGCTATGTAAAAAGACGGGCTTTGACCTCAGCATCCAGCATGCTTTGCCTCGAAAATGAAAATTAGGTGCTAAAACACCTCAAACATATATACGAATAAACATTTCATTAAAGCATAAACATAATTTCATTCTATTACAGAACACGATCCACAGAATACGATCCACCATTGCATTTGGACGACACCTTCCACTGAAATTTAGTATTCGTTCCTTTAAGTATGAGTAAACGAACGTTGTCCAATCTACTTAGCAAAGAAAACATGAAATACAAGGAAAATATAGCGAAATTTCGCAAATTAAATTTGTCTGAAGATGTTTCCCTGGCAAGTAGATTAGAAAACGACGTTATTCCGTCTACAAGCAGAGCGGCATTGGGGCATTCTGATGTACATAGGTTAGACGATGATGATGTTCCGTCTACAAGTAGAGCAGCATCAGAATATTCCTGTGCAGAGCAATGCGATTCGACTGACGGGGAGGATGATCGTTTTCTATTCGATGATTTCGAAGTAGAAAATGATGAAGGTGAAGGGGTTGAGATTAATGTTGACAAGTTTGTGACGGTAAAGGCTTTTGCTCTGAGGCACAAGCTTTCACAAGCTGACATAACAGATTTGCTTAAAATAATGCGCGAGTAGAGAAAAAGTTGAATTAAAATTAATTCCAGGTGGCGAATTTCTCTACATCTATTTATTTTGTTATCCATTCCAGCTCAACATACTCCTTAAAATGAATGGAGCAAAGGGTTCCGTGAAGGATGTTCTTAAAGGCATATTAGCGGACCCTTTGACCTTCCACTACAACTATGAAGAGAGAGGGAAGAAGGCAGCATTATTGGGGTTGAGGATTATGGACTTAGTCTTCGGTAAGTATTTATAAGTACAGCTTTTATGCAAATTATAATGTTATATTTTCCTTACAGATGCTTTTGCTAGTACGCCTAAAAACGTACTAATCGACGACATTCGGAAGTTTGTCGCCCTTAGCCATAACCGGCATAAGCAGGTTGTTTTAAAAAAGAAAAGAATGCAGTCATAAAGTGCTTATTACGTATGCATTTTAAGACTGCATTCCTTTCATTTTTATAGTGAGTCAAACTCTATCGAGTGGGCCCCAAAATACTACTTTGTCAATCTTGTATATCTTTTAGCGAATACTTGAAATATTGGATGTTGACATCTATGCTCCAAATTTTGTTTTTCGGATAGAATTTTTAGTGACTTATTTTTTTTATAAGTCGTTTAAAATTTTTTTAGAAACTGTTTTGGGACATGTATATTAACAACTGAGATTGCAAATGTCCGCTAAAGGATATACAACATCGACAAAGTAGTATTTAGTCACCCACTTTATAGTGTTTGACCAAATAATGTATATAGTTTCCTATATGATTATCTTTAACAATTTTTAATCGATTCTTTATAAATACTTATTATATTATCCTGAATTGACAATAAAATATGTATATTGTAAATAGTACCACTTTTGTAAATAATCCTTGAAATAATTAACTGTTAAAAAAGATGCATTGTAAATAATATATCTTTAAGTTTTATTGCATTGTTAATAATACATCTTTTCTTTTTTTAGTACAATGAACGACAATAAAATCTGAATAATGTAAATAGTACCGCTTTTGTAAATAAACCTAGTAATGATAATAGATTTAAAATATTGTAAATATTATCTTCTATTATATTTAAAAAGCATAATACAATTTTAGCAATGTTTTTAATCAAAAATAAACAAAAAATATATTACTAAATACTTAGGGTCCTATCCTTTTCTACTCTAAATTAATGTTTGTATACTTTACAAATGTAAATAAATACTAGTTATGATATCCTCATGGTACTCTAAACTAATTTTTATAAACTCCAATAATGTAAATAAGTCCTAGTCTTATTAATAATCGAATAACACTATTTAAATACAAAATTATAATAAAGTTTTAATATTAATAGTGGTAAAATAAAAGACTATTTATTATTTATAGCAATTATGATAATTAACTATTTGTTTTTACTTACTTTTTCCAAAAACTATTCAAATTTGTAAAACATTGAAAAATTTAGTTTTAATATGATTTATTCCAATGTATTAAAAAATAATTTCAATAAAATATATAAATATTTAATAAAAATTATGCATTTTTGTGCAATTTATTTGGAAAAATGTGTAGGTATCTCCATTTGACAATAACCACTATAACTGGTATTTCATTAACCAATTCAGCTAATAAAATTAACCATACGTTAGCCACTTTGGTAACCGATTCAGCCAATAATTTTCACCACATGTTAGCCAAAACAATAACCAACTGAACGAATATTTTTCACCACAATTTAGCCAAAACAAAAACCAATTGAGGAAATATTTTTAACTACATGTTAAGCAAAACATTAACTGGTTTTGAAAAGGGAAATTTTTGAAGACTGGAAGTATTGAAAAGTACAGCTATAGTTTTTGTCAATGGGAAAATTCTATGTGTGCAAGGGAGATGCGAAGTCACACATATGGTTAAAATCTTCACGCCGCCTGAACAAAAATAGCCACTTCGTAGACCATATGAGAAATTAATGAAACCAACTATTTAGCTACATTGGTAACCGGTATCTGGTTTGTAGGGATATTTATATTAACCTTTTTGTTTGAGAGTGAGAGCACACACAAGCGTACATACTCGTATATACATATGTTTAGACGTATGTTTGTGCACGAATAGCTAGATAGTCAGTAGGCCTTATCTAAAACTTTGAATTTAAAATACGCGAAGAAAAAAACCTTTTAATTATATAAAATTAGGATAAATATTTATAGGTTAGATATGATAATTGGATTGAATATATATAGTATTAATTGAATAGAAAGAAAAAGTGGATACAATTCGTACTGGGTAGGTTGGGAATATATTGTAAGAAAATATTTTGTATTAATAAATTGTAAGCTGAGATTTAAAGCTGTGTCACAATAATTTATTTACGTGAATGGGCTGAAATTCTGATTTCGGTAAGATATAGGTAAATCATGTCAGGCTAAAGGCTTCAAGTTGTTGGTGCAGGTGTTGCCCTTGTGGTAACCGATGGTAAGGTGGGGTAATTGAGTAAGTATTGGAAATGACGTAACGACTTAGAGACGGACATGAGTCAGGATTAAGGGAACTCTACTCGGTGAGCGGAGCCGTAGTAGAGTTCGAAGGCTGTTCACATCTTGCGAACAGGAGGGGTGGGACGGCTCCACCTGACTAGGACAGGTTTTCTCCCGATTTTCTTACCTATCGCTTTCTTTCTAGCTTTATTATCCTCCCTAGGCATGAACCTAAATTTTGCTATGCAACTGTTGGGAAAGGAGAAGTGGCAAGAACCGCGCCTCAAAGCCGACGAGCCTCAGCCGGGCTACTACCATGCCACCCCGCCACTCCTCTTCTCCCGTACCAGGCAGTAACATAACAATGGCGCCCAACGTAATAGCCCACTAATTAATTTCATTTTTCGCATATTTCTTTCGCGTTCTAACTTTCATTCCTTCTCTCCTTGACTAACTTTCCTGTCAACTATATTCAACTTTTTTACTATTAAATGTTTTTCGGTTTTCCATCTAGCGGACAGATTTAGGGTCATGAAGGCAACATCGCTTCTTTTCCGAAACAAGCGATAAGTGCCTAAGTGACAAACATTGGGGGGAGTTGCTGACGGTGAATACTGAGTTCCTTTCAAGAACTTTAGAGTTTTTAAAAAGTGGTATCAGTAGTCATCGGCAGTAGGGTTAAATGTTTTTTTTTTTGGATTTGTTGCATGCAACACCAGCTGCCATACACATGGTCAAGCACCGTAAGTATGTGAGGTTTTTGTAGCGTTGCTCGGGGGTAAAGAAATTGACAGGGTAAGGGGGAATTGTGGCAACCACGTCTTGAGCTAGTTCTTAAGACGCTGTAGTGCCACATTTCACAAAGTAAAAGAGGGGTTTAGATGACATTGACCTTGGACAGAATACACCATTACTTTACCCAACCCACAGAGTCCATCGGGCGAGGACAACACCAGAATGCACCAACAGTAAACACAATATAAAAAAAAAAAAAAAAAAAAAAAAAAAAAAAAACATTTGAAAATCTCATTTTTGGCGAATGAGATAAAAATTTATATAAAAAAAAAAAAAAAAAATTTGTCCAATAGACATAGTAGTTTTTGCCTATTTTTATCAGCCGAAATCGTTGCTTCAACAGTCAGTTTAGTCTGATATTTTTTTAAACACTGGAGTTTGAAGTTTTTCTTTTATATTTGCATTTTTTAATTTTTATATAGGGTGTTTTTTTTACAGGTTTGTTTTTCGAATAGAGATAAAACTGGCATTTTGTGGTCAAATCTGGCAACTCTAATGTCATTTATGTTCAGTTTGGTTTGCCATTTCATCATGAACAGGTTGACAAAAGAACAACGCTTGCAAATCGTGCAAATTTATTTCGAAAATAATGGTTCAGTTCGCGAAGTTTACCGTGAGCTCCGTCCATTTTATGGTCGACATAATCGTCCATCAGAGCAATTAATTCGGTTAACCATGGATCGTTTTCGCACTACGTTTACTCTATGTGATAATACGCGAAGAAACAATTGCCGCTGTAGAGCAAAGTGTTGAAGAGGACCCGAATGAATCGATTCGCCACCGTGCACAGCAATTGGAGCTTTGTCCATCAACTTTATGGAAGATTTTGCGCAAAGATCTTGGCTTGCGACCTTACAAGATCCAGCTTGTGCAAGAATTAAAGCCGCGAGACCATGCAATGCGTCGTGATTTTGGTGTATGGGCCGAAAATGAGATTGATTTCGATGCTGATTTTCATCGCAAAATTTTGTTCAGTGATGAGGCTCATTTTTGGTTGAATGGCTACGTCAACAAGCAAAATTGCCGCATTTGGAGTGAAGAGAATCCACATGAGACCCTTGAAACGCCATTACATCCACAAAAACTGACTGTTTGGTGTGCTCTATGGGCTGGTGGAGTCATTGGGCCATACTTCTTCCGCAATAATGCTGGAGAGGCAGCTACCGTTAATGGAGACCGGTATAGAGCCATGATAACCGACTATTTTGTTCCCGAATTGGATGGCATGAATGTGGATGAGTTGTGGTTCCAACAAGACGGCGCTACATGCCACACAGCGCACGTCACAATCGATTTATTGAAGGAAACATTCGATGAGCGCATAATTTCGCGGAATGGACCTGTCAATTGGCCACCAAGGTCGTGTGATTTGACACCATTGGATTATTTTCTTTGGGGATATGTGAAGTCGCTCGTCTACACCAACAAACCAGAAACGTTAGGGGAATTGGAAGCCAACATTCGTGGCGTTATTGCCGACATACGGCCCCATATGCTCGAGAAAGTGGTTGAAAATTGGACCTGTAGAATTGGCTTTATTCGAGCCAGCCGCGGCGGCCACATGCCCGAAATCATATTTAAACATTAATGGCATAAAATTATCCTTCCAATTAAGCCAAATTGATGGACCTTAAAACGATTTTCTTGTGTTTTATTTCAATTCAAAGTTCTATACCCCTAAAAAAACACCCTTTATTTATATTTTACCTTTTATATTTTTATTACAATTTAATATTATTACCTTGTAGTTGTTTTGAAACGCAAACGCATTCCAGGAAATATTGTCTGAATTTTATATATTTTCCTGGTGTTATTGCAACTTGTTGAGGTTTTCTTTACAAGGATCTTCTTGTAAGGTTTCGCAATAGCTTGGGAAGTAATCTTAAAAATAAAAAAAATAAAAATTTAAAAATTTTATATTTGTATATTTTTCTACATATACTTTTAAGAGTTTTTTTGCTTGGATTCGTTTTTGAAATTTTGCTATTATTTGGCACATTATATTCTTTTTAAACCCAAAACAAGTCGGAATAGTAAAATTCATATATTTTTCTAATCTTTTTGTTCTTTTATTCTTGGTTTAAAACCTTATGTTAGTTTTATACATATCGATACACACCCTCAAGGAATTTTTTTGTAGAGGCTATTTATTATGAAGTTTTTTTGCTCTTTGAATTTTATACATTTAAATACATTTACACACATATACGCTAAGAATTGCTAATTTTTTTATTTTCACATATTTTATTCTATATACACATACGTATCTTTTTATACACTTTTTTATATACGTATATACACACATAAATATACATATTTCCTTTATATCTTTTTGCATTGGAACTGAATATTGTTAACACCGTTTATTTCAATTTTTTTAACTCTGTTTAGCAAATAAATACATAGGTGAAATAACCATTAAATTTTAAATTTTTAGTTGTCATACATTTGGGGTACAAACGCTTTTAAGTTTTTGAAGTCCAACTTTGAAGTTCGTCGATTTTTCTTGATACGATTTTTAGGTGGTCTGGTTGTGGATTCTCTTTTTTTACCAGCCCCTTAGTTTATGGATACGTCCAAGAATCAGGGAGCTATAACAAAGAGGGGTTTAGGATTAATAGCACGCGACGAGCCTCAGCCGGGCTACTATCATGCCACCCCGCCCCTCCTCTTCTCCCGTACCAGGCAGTAACATAACAATACGCTTCGTAGTAATAGTCCATTGTAGCAACATGTATTTGGCATATCTATATATATAAAAATGAATCCAAAAGTATGTTGTTATCAAATAACTTTCGAACGACTCTACCTACAAATTTCGTTTGACTTTCATTGTGGTCCTGTCTCCTTAGACTGTGTTTAAGGATAAAAAAAAATTGTGTGGTGTTGCCAGATGTTTGCGATACATTTTTTCCCCCTTCATATAAATCACAACAATCGAACTATAAATATATGTGTGAATTACAAGTAAAAAAAAAAAACAAATGGTTTTGCCATCTGTCATGGTGTTGCCATATTTGTGAAAAGTAAAGTTTGAATTGAAAGCGGCTACTATTAGGTGGTTCTTATTAATTAAAAGATGGATTTGCTACAAGTCTCGTTGCATACGCTTCGTAGTAATAGTCCATTGTAGCAACATGTATTTGGCATATCTATATATATATAAATGAATCCAAAAGTATGTTGTTATCAAATAACTTTCGAACGACTCTACCTACAAATTTTGTTTTACTTTCATTGTGGTCCTGTCTCCTTAGAGTGTGTTTGAGGATAAAAAAAAATGTATGGTGTTGCCAGATGTTTGCAATACATTTTTTTCCTCCTTCATATAAAACACAACAATCAAACTTTAAATATATGTACGAATTACAAGTAAAAAAAAACAAATGGTGTTGCCATCTGTCATGGAGTTGCCATATTTGTGAAAAGTAAAGTTTGAATTGAAAGCGGCTACTATTAGGGGGTTCTTATTAATTAAAGGATGGATTTCCTACAAGTGTCGTTACATACGCTTCGTAGTAATAGTCCATTGTAGCAACATGTATTTGGCATATCTATGTATATATATAAAACTGAATCCAAAAGTAAGTTGTTAGCAAATAATTTTCGAACGACTCTACCTACAAATGTCGTTTTACTTTCATTGTGGTCCTGTCTTCTTAGAGTGTGTTTGAGGAAAAAAAAAAGTTTTATGGTGTTGCCAGATGTTTGCAATACATTTTCTTTGCCCTTCGTATAAATCACAACAAAAAACTATAAATATAAGTGTGAGTTACAAGTAAAAAAAAGAAACAATGGTGTTGCCATCTATCATGGTGTTGCCATCTATCATGGTGTTGCCATATTTGTGAAAAATCAAATTTCTTATTAATTAAAGGATGGATTTCCTACAAGTGTCGTTACATCCGCTTCGTAGTAATAGTCCATTGTAGCAACATGTGTTTGGCATATCTATATATATAAAAATAAATCCAAAAGTATGTTGTTATCAAATAACTTTCGAACGACTCTACCTACAAATTTTGCTTTACTTTCATTGTGGTCCTGTCTCCTTAGAGTGTGTTTGAGGATAAAAAAAAATGTATGGTGTTGCCAGATGTTTGCAATACATTTTTTTCCCCTTCATATAAATCACAACAATCAAACTATAAATATAAGTGTGAATCACAAGTAAAAAAAAAACAATGGTGTTGCCATATTTGTGAAAAATCAAATTTCTTATTAATAAAAGTATGGATTTCCTACAAGTGTTGTGACATACGTATGTTGTTATCAAATAACTTTCGAACGACTCTACCTACAAATTTCGTTTTACTTTCATTGTGGTCCTGTCTCCTTAGAGTGTGTTTAAGGATAAAAAAAAATTGTGTGGTGTTGCCAGATGTTTGCAATACATTTTTCCCCCTTCATATAAATCACAACAATCAAACTATAAATATAAGGTGAATTACAAGTAAAAAAAAAAAACAATGGTGCTGCCATCTATCATGGTGTTTCCATATTAGTGAAAAATAAAATTTTTATTGAAAACGGCTACTATGAGGGACTCTTTTTAATTAAAGGATGGATTTCCTACAAGTGTCGTTACATACGCTTCGTAGTAATAGTCCATTGTAGCAACATGTATTTGGCATATCTATATATATAAAAATGAATCCAAAAGTATGTTGTTATAAAGTAACTTTCGAACGACTCTACCTACAAATTTCGTTTTACTTTCATTGTGGTCCTGTCTTCTTAGAGTGTGTTTGAGGAAAAAAAAAAGTTTTATGGTGTTGCCAGATGTTTGCAATACATTTTCTTTGCCCTTCGTATAAATCACAACAATCAAACTATAAATATAAGTGTGAATTACAAGTAAAAAAAAAAAACAATGGTGTTGCCATCTATCATGGTGTTGCCATATTTGTGAAAAATCAAATTTCTTATTAATTGAAGGATGGATTTCCTACAAGTGTCCTTACATACGCTTCGTAGTAATAGTCCATTGTAGCAACATGTGTTTGGCATATCTATATATATAAAAATAAATCCAAAAGTATGTTGTTATCAAATAACTTTCAAACGATCTACCTACAAATTTTGTTTTACTTTAATGTGGTCCTGTCTCCTTAGAGTGTGTTTGAGGATAAAAAATTTTTTTTTACGGTGTTGCCAGATGTTTGCAATACATTTTTTTCCTCATTCATATAAATCACAACAATCAAACTATAAATATATGTATGAATTACAACTAAAAAAACCAATGGTGTTGCCATCTGTCATGGTGTTGCCATATTTGTGAAAAGTAAAATTTTTATTGAAAGCGGCTTCTATAAGGGATTCTTTTTAATTAAAGGATGGATTTCCTACAAGTGTCGGTGCATACGCTTCGTAGTAATAGTCCATTGTAGCAACATGTATTTGTCATATCTATAAACAAAAATGAATCCAAAAGTAAGTTGTTATCAAAAAACTTTCGAACGACTCTACAATTTTCGTTTTACTTTCATTGTGGTCCTGTCTTCTTAGAGTGTGTTTGAGGATGAAAAAAAAATTGTATGGTGTTGCCAGATGTTTGCGATACATTTTGTCCCCCTTCATATAAATCACAACAATCAAACTATAAATATATGTATGAATTACAACTAAAAAAACCAATGGTGTTGCCATCTGTCATGGTGGTGCCATATTTGTGAAAAGTAAAATTTTTATTGAAAGCGGCTACTATAAGGGATCCTTTTTAATTAAAGGCTGGATTTCCTACAAGTGTCGGTGCATACGCTTCGTGGTAATAGTCCATTGTAGCAACATGTATTTGTCATATCTATGTATATTAAATTGAATCCAAAAGTATGTTGTTATCAAATAACTTTCGAACGACTCTCTCTACAAATTTCGTTTTACTTTCATTGTGGTCCTGTTTTCTTAGAGTGTGTTTGAGGATAAAAAAAAATGTATGGTGTTGCCAGATGTTTGCAATACATTTTTTTCCCCTTCATAGAAATCACAACAATCAAACTATAAATATAAGTGTGAATCACAAGTAAAAAAAAAAACAATGGTGTTGCCATCTATCATGCTGTTGCCATATTTGTGAAAAATCAAATTTTTATTGAAAGCGGCTACTATAAGGGATTCTTTTTAATTAAAGGATGGATTTCCTACAAGTGTCGGTGCATACGCTTCGTAGTAATAGTCCATTGTAGCAACATGTATTTGTCATATCTATATATACAAAAATGAATCCAAAAGTAAGTTGTTATCAAAAAACTTTCGAACGACTCTACAATTTTCGTTTTACTTGGTAATTAATATTATTACCTTGTAGTTGTTTTGAAACGCAAACGCATTCCAGGAAATATTGTCTGAATTTTATATATTTTCCTGGTGTTATTGCAACTTGTTGAGGTTTTCTTTACAAGGATCTTCTTGTAAGGTTTCGCAATAGCTTGGGAAGTAATCTTAAAAATAAAAAAAATAAAAATTTAAAAATTTTATATTTGTATATTTTTCTACATATACTTTTAAGAGTTTTTTTGCTTGGATTCGTTTTTGAAATTTTGCTATTATTTGGCACATTATATTCTTTTTAAACCCAAAACAAGTCGGAATAGTAAAATTCATAAATTTTTCTAATCTTTTTGTTCTTTTATTCTTGGTTTAAAACCTTATGTTAGTTTTATACATATCGATACACACCCTCAAGGAATTTTTTTGTAGAGGCTATTTATTATGAAGTTTTTTTGCTCTTTGAATTTTATACATTTAAATACATTTACACACATATACGCTAAGAATTGCTAATTTTTTTATTTTCACATATTTTATTCTATATACACATACGTATCTTTTTATACACTTTTTTATATACGTATATACACACATAAATATACATATTTCCTTTATATCTTTTTGCATTGGAACTGAATATTGTTAACACCGTTTATTTCAATTTTTTTAACTCTGTTTAGCAAATAAATACATAGGTGAAATAACCATTAAATTTTAAATTTTTAGTTGTCATACATTTGGGGTACAAACGCTTTTAAGTTTTTGAAGTCCAACTTTGAAGTTCGTCGATTTTTCTTGATACGATTTTTAGGTGGTCTGGTTGTGGATTCTCTTTTTTTACCAGCCCCTTAGTTTATGGATACGTCCAAGAATCAGGGAGCTATAACAAAGAGGGGTTTAGGATTATTAGCACGCGACGAGCCTCAGCCGGGCTACTACCATGCCACCCCGCCCCTCCTCTTCTCCCGTACCAGGCAGTAACATAACAATACGCTTCGTAGTAATAGTCCATTGTAGCAACATGTATTTGGCATATCTATATATATAAAAATGAATCCAAAAGTATGTTGTTATCAAATAACTTTCGAACGACTCTACCTACAAATTTTGTTTTACTTTCATTGTGGTCCTGTCTCCTTAGAGTGTGTTTGAGGATAAACAAAAATGTATGGTGTTGCCAGATGTTTGCAATACATTTTTTTCCTCCTTCATATAAATCACAACAATCAAACTTTAAATATATGTACGAATTACAAGTAAAAAAAAACAAATGGTGTTGCCATCTGTCATGGAGTTGCCATATTTGTAAAAAGTAAAGTTTGAATTGAAAGCGGCTACTATTAGGGGGTTCTTATTAATTAAAGGATGGATTTTCTACAAGTGTCGTTACATACGCTTCGTAGTAATAGTCCATTGTAGCAACATGTATTTGGCATATCTATGTATATATATAAAACTGAATCCAAAAGTAAGTTGTTAGCAAATAATTTTCGAACGACTCTACCTACAAATGTCGTTTTACTTTCATTGTGGTCCTGTCTTCTTAGAGTGTGTTTGAGGAAAAAAAAGTTTTATGGTGTTGCCAGATGTTTGCAATACATTTTCTTTGCCCTTCGTATAAATCACAACAACCAAACTATAAATATAAGTGTGAGTTACAAGTAAAAAAAAGAAACAATGGTGTTGCCATCTATCATGGTGTTGCCATATTTGTGAAAAATCAAATTTCTTATTAATTAAAGGATGGATTTCCTACAAGTGTCGTTACATCCGCTTCGTAGTAATAGTCCATTGTAGCAACATGTGTTTGGCATATCTATATATATAAAAATAAATCCAAAAGTATGTTGTTATCAAATAACTTTCGAACGACTCTACCTACAAATTTTGTTTTACTTTCATTGTGGTCCTGTCTCCTTAGAGTGTGTTTGAGGATAAAAAAAAATGTATGGTGTTGCCAGATGTTTGCAATACATTTTTTTCCCCTTCATATAAATCACAACAATCAAACTATAAATATAAGTGTGAATCACAAGTAAAAAAAAAAACAATGGTGTTGCCATATTTGTGAAAAATCAAATTTCTTATTAATTAAAGTATGGATTTCCTACAAGTGTCGTTACATCCGCTTCGTAGTAATAGTCCATTGTAGCAACATGTGTTTGGCATATCTATATATATAAAAATAAATCCAAAAGTATGTTGTTATCAAATAACTTTCGAACGACTCTACCTACAAATTTCGTTTTACTTTCATTGTGGTCCTGTCTCCTTAGAGTGTGTTTAAGGATAAAAAAAAATTGTGTGGTGTTGCCAGATGTTTGCAATACATTTTTCCCCCTTCATATAAATCACAACAATCAAACTATAAATATAAGGTGAATTACAAGTAAAAAAAAACAATGGTGCTGCCATTTATCATGGTGTTTCCATATTAGTGAAAAATAAAATTTTTATTGAAAACGGCTACTATGAGGGACTCTTTTTAATTAAAGGATGGATTTCCTACAAGTGTCGTTATATACGCTTCGTAGTAATAGTCCATTGTAGCAACATGTATTTGTCATATCTATGTATATTAAATTGAATAAAAAAGTATGTTGTTATCAAATAACTTTCGAACGACTCTCTCTACAAATTTCGTTTTACTTTCATTGTGGTCCTGTCTTCTTAGAGTGTGTTTGAGGATAAAAAAAAATGTATGGTGTTGCCAGATGTTTGCAATACATTTTTTTCCCCTTCATATAAATCACAACAATCAAACTATAAATATAAGTGTGAATCACAAGTAAAAAAAAAAACAATGGTGTTGCCATCTATCATGCTGTTGCCATATTTGTGAAAAATCTAATTTTTATTGAAAGCGGCTACTATAAGGGATTCTTATTAATTAAAGGATGGATTTCCTACAAGTGTCGTTACATACGCTTCCTAGTAATAGTCCATTGTAGCAACATGTATTTGTCATATCTATATATATAAAAATGAATCCAAAAGTAATTTGTTATCAAATAACTTTCGAACGACTCTACCTAGAAATTTCGTTTTACCTTCATTGTGGTCCTGTTTTCTTAGAGTGTGTTTGAGGATAAAAAAAATATATGGTGTTGCCAGGGGTTTGCAATACATGTGTTTGAGGATAAAAAAAATATATGGTGTTGCCAGGGGTTTGCAATACATTTTTTTCCTCCTTCATATAAATCACAACAATCAAACTATAAATATATGTACGAATTACAAGTAAAAAAAAACAATGATGTTGCCATCTGTCATGATGTTGCCATATTTGTGAAAAGTAAAATTTTTATTGAAAGCGGCTACTATTATGTTGTTCTTATTAATTAAAGGATGGATTTCCTACAAGTGTCGTTACATACGCTTCGTAGTAATAGTCCATTGTAATAACATGTATTTGACATATCTATATATATAAAAATGAATCCAAAAGTATGTTGTTATCAAATAACTTTCGAACGACTCTACCTATAAATTTCGTTTTACTTTCATTGTTTTCCTGTCTCCTTAGAGTGTGTTTAAGGATAAAAAAAAATTGTGTGGTGTTGCCAGATGTTTGCAATACATTTTTTCCCCCTTCATATAAATCACAACAATCAAACTATAAATATAAGTGTGAATTACAAGTAAAAAAAAACAATGGTGTTGCCATCTATCATGGTGTTGCCATATTTGTGAAAAATCAAATTTTTATTAAAAGCGGCTACTATAAGGGATTCTTTTTAATTAAAGGACGGATTTCCTACAAGTGTCGTTACATACGCTTCGTAGTAATAGTCCATTGTAGCAAGATGTATTTGGCATATCTATATACACATGTATGAAAATGAATCCAAAAGTATGTTGTTATCAAATAACTTTCGAACGACTCTACCTACAAATTTCGTTTTACTTTCATTGTGGTCCTGTCTCCTTAGAGTGTGTTTAAGGATAAAAAAAAATTGTGTGGTGTTTCCAGATGTTTGCAATACATTTTTTCCCCCTTCATATAAATCACAACAATCAAACTATAAATATAAGTGTGAATTACCGAAATACATGTAGCTACAAAGGCCTATTACTACGAACCGTATGTAACGACACTTGTAGGAAATCCATCCTTTAATTAATAAGAATCCCTTATAGTAGCCGCTTTCAATAAAAATTTTATTTTTCACAAATATGGCAACACCATGACAGATGGCAACACAATTTTTTTTTTTTACTTCTAATTCACACATATATTTTTTGTGTAGTTTGATTGTTGTGATTTATAAGAAGGGGAAAAAAATGTATTGCAAACATATGGCAACACCATAAATTTTTTTTTTATCCCCAAACACACTCTAAGAAGACAGGACCACAATGAAGGTAAAACGAAATTTGTAGGTAGAGTCGTCCGAAAGTTATTTGATAACAACAAACTTTTGGATTCATTTTTATTAATATAGATATAGATATGCGAAATACTCGTACATGTAGCTACAATGGCCTATTACTACGAAGCGTATGTAACGACACTTGTAAGAAATCCATCCTTTAATTAATAAGAGTCCCTTATAGTAGCCGCTTTCAATAAAAATTTTATTTTTCACAAATATGGCAACACAATTTTTTTTTTTTTACTTGTAATTCACACATATATTTTTTGTGTAGTTTGATTGTTGTGATTTATACGAAGGGGGGAAAAAATGTATTGCAAACATCTGGCAACACCATAATTTTTTTTTTGTCCCCAAACATTCTCTAAGAAGACAGGACCACAAAGAAAGTAAAACGAAATTTGTATTTAGAGTTGTTCGAAAGTTATTTGATAACAACATACTTTTGGAATCATTTTTATTTATATAGATATAGATATGCGAAATACTCGTACATGTAGCTACAATGCACTATTACTACGAAGCGTATGTAACGACACTTGTAGGAAATCCATCCTTTAATTAATAAGAGTCCCTTATAGTAGCCGCTTTCAATAAAAATTTTATTTTTCACAAATATGGCAACACCATGACAGATGGCAACACCATTTTTTTTTTACTTGTAATTCACACATATATTTTTTGTGTAGTTTCTTTGTTGTTATTTATATGAAGGGAAAAAAATTTATTGCAAACATCTGGCAACACTACACAATTTTTTTTTTATCCTCAAAGACACTCGTAGAAGACAGGACCACAATGAAAGTAAAACGAAATTTGTAGGTAGAGTCGTCCGAAAGTTATTTGATAACAACAAACTTTTGGATTCATTTTTATTTATATAGATATAGATATGCGAAATACATGTAGCTACAATGGCCTATTACTATGAAGCTTATGTAACGACACTTGTAGGAAATCCATCCTTTAATTAATAGGAGTCCCTTATAGTAGCCGCTTTCATTAAAAATTTTATTTTTCACAAATATGGCAACACCATGACAGATGGCAACACCATTTTTTTTTACTTATAATTCACACATATATTTTTTGCGTAGTTTGTTTGTTGTGATTTATATGAAGGGGACAAAAATGTATTGCAAACTTGTGGCAACACCATACAATTTTTTTTTATCCTCAAAGACACTCCAAGAAGACAGGACCACAATGAAAGTAAAACGAAATTTGTAGGTAGAGTCGTCCGAAAGTTATTTGATAACAACAAACTTTTGGATTCATTTTTATTAATATAGATATAGATATACGAAATACTCGTACATGTAGCTACAATGGCCTATTACTACGAAGCGTATGTAACTACACTTGTAAGAAATCCATCCTTTAATTAATAAGAATCCCTTATAGTAGCCGCTTTCAATAAAAATTTAATTTTTCACAAATATGGCAACACCATGACAGATGGCAACACAATTTTTTTTTTTTACTTGTAATTCACACATATATTTTTTGTGTAGTTTGATTGTTGTGATTTATAAGAAGGGGGAAAAAATGTATTGCAAACATATGGCAACACCATCAATTTTTTTTTTATCCTCAAAGACACTCGTAGAAGACAGGACCACAATGAAAGTAAAACGAAATTTGTAGGTAGAGTCGTCCGAAAGTTATTTGATAACAACAAATTTTGGAATCATTTTTATTTATATAGATATAGATATGCGAAATACATGTAGCTACAATGGCCTATTACTACGAAGCGTATGTAACGACACTTGTAGGAAATCCATCCTTTAATTAATAAGAAATTTTATTTCTCACAAATATGGCAACACCATGATAGATGGCAACACCATTGTTTTTTTTTTTACTTGTAACTCACACTTATAATTATAGTTTGATTGTTGTGATTTATATGAAGGGGAAAAAAATGTATTGCAAACATCTGGCAACACCATACATTTTTTTTATCCTCAAACACACTCTAAGGAGACAGGGCCACAATGAAAGTAAAACAAAATTTGTAGGTAGAGTCGTTCGAAAGTTATTTGATAACAACATACTTTTGGATTCATTTTTATAAATACTCGTATATACATATGTTTAGACGTATGTTTGTGCACGAATAGCTAGATAGTCAGTAGGCCTTATCTAAAACTTTGAATTTAAAATACGCGAAGAAAAAAACCTTTTAATTATATAAAATTAGGATAAATATTTATAGGTTAGATATGATAATTGGATTGTATATATATAGTATTAATTGAATAGAAAGAATAAGTGGATACAATTCGTACTGGGTAGGTTGGGAATATATTGTAAGAAAATATTTTGTATTAATAAATTGTAAGCTGAGATTTAAAGCTGTGTCACAATAATTTATTTACGTGAATGGGCTGAAATTCTGATTTCGGTAAGATATAGGTAAATCATGTCAGGCTAAAGGCTTCAAGTTGTTGGTGCAGGTGTTGCCCTTGTGGTAACCGATGGTAAGGTGGGGTAAATGAGTAAGTATTGGAAATGACGTAACGACTTAGAGACGGACATGAGTCAGGATTAAGGGAACTCTACTAGGTGAGCGGAGCCGTAGTAGAGTTCAAAGGCTGTTCACATCTTGCGAACAGGAGGGATGGGACGGCTCCACCTGACTAGGACAGGTTTTCTCCCGCTTTTCTTACCTATCGCTTTATTTCTAGCTTTATTATCCTCCCTAGGCATGAACCTAAATTTTGCTATGCAACTGTTGGGAAAGGAGAAGTGGCAAGAACCGCGCCTCAAAGCCGACGAGCCTCAGCCGGGCTACTACCATGCCACCCCGCCACTCCTCTTCTCCCGTACCAGGCAGTAACATAACAGTATGTAACGACACTTGTAGAAAATCCATCCTTTAATTAATAAGAATCCCTTATAGTAGCCGCTTTCAAAAAAAATTTTACTTTTCACAAATATGGCAACACCATAACAGATGGCAATATCATTGTTTTTTTTTACTTGTAATTCGTACATATATTTATAGTTTGATTGTTGTGATTTATATGAAGGGAAAAAAAATGTATTGCAAACATCTGGCTACACCATACAATTTTTTTTATCCTTGTTCGGCCGGGGTGCGTCTCTAACCGGCAGTGGGTGGGCACACCGAGGTCGATCTCGGACAGGAGTAGTGGGAGATAAAGAAAACGAAACAAATTTCTCGTTATAATCTGGTTTAATTCGGTATATGGTTAATAACATGGAGTGTAGAAATTACCTTTCCTAATGCTGTGACGGCTCGGAATCGCTGGCTGATGTTGACGGGTTGACTGCTGGATCAAGAAAAAAGCCTGCATGTCGTAGGGGACCGTTCACCGGGAACAAAAGCTCCGGTTTTTTTGGAGGGGAAAACACACTCACACTGTGGCACCGACGTGTATGTGCAAAGCGCTTACAAACTGCACACATATGCGTGCGTCTAAGTGTGTGTGCAATTATTCGCGACTGGAATGAATACGGACCTTACATTAGGGTGGTCCGAAACCTTTGAAGATTTAGGCATCGGGCCTAAACATGCCGGCCCCTTTGCGACCCGCAACAACTTAAGAATCAGCCATGGATTCCTGACCGCCATGCGTGCGGAAACAACTTAAAACTAGATTTAAAACTATAAGATATGAGCGCCGGTAAGTGCGTCGAATTACGCGTGGTCTGGTCGTCCGCCACTCCGTATTGGTTACGCCACCTAGAGCTAAACGTGGGGTGAGAAGAAGTGGATAAGCGAAAGTGTTCATATTTCTTGCCATTTTATTATAATTTTCAGAATATTCTTATTTAAGCGTGATCTTATACTAGGGTGTAAATATGAAAGAGAAGTCATATCAATATGTCGCTTGGTGTCGACCTAAATTGCTCTAGGCCTTAGTGGTGCCCGAGAGAACCCAACCGAATATGGTACTCTGAGCCAACAAAGGGCCAAAGGTGCTGGGGAGGATTCCGGGCATTATGATGTCCGCGTAGACGGCGGTACCTAGGATGAGGCGAATTGGCGCCGACGCATAAAATTTTGGATCAGCCAGCCGAATGTGTGCGTATGGCACCGCAATGGTTGAGTCGACGCTGTTGCTGGGTGCCAACCGATAGAAGTTGGGCGCCACGGTGGCATGCGTCGATACTGTTTTTGTTTGCCCGTGCTTCCCTCGGATGCGGAGCAGGCATCCCTTCCGGCCGTTGACGTTGCTGACGGGTAAGTGCAACTCCGCGACGAGGTCCTCGGCGATAATGGTTGTGGGCGAGCAGACGTCAATCAGGGCGCGTACGGAGTGCAGGCGGCCTCCGGTTTCCACGATAATCATCGCTGTCGGGGTGATCGCTACCATAGGGTTGAATGCCATAATGTGGTTCGCTTGATGTGACAAGAGTCCTGTTCTAAATGACAGTGGCTTCTGCGTTAGAGGCTTCAGTTGGCGGTCCGGTTCGCGGCTTACCTCCTGTCGTAGTTGTCGTCGTGGCAGGCGAAGAGGCCTTGTCTCCGCTCTGCGTTCCTCTGTCTTGGATCGTTGTGGTCGTCGTTGCAGGCGAAGAGACCTTGTCTCCGCTCTACGCTCGTTCAGGCGTCGCTGTTGTCGGTTGTCGGTGGTTAGTTGCCGTTCATGTTGCAATAGGGGTCGGAACGTCCGTCTGTCCGAGGGTCGGGTAGTGGCCGGGCGGAGAGGCCGTGTCTCCGCTCCGGACTCCCGTTCAATTGATTCGTTCATTGCTGGACGAAGAGACCTAGTCTCCGTTCCAGCGTCGGAGGCGTACAGCGAAATCGCGTCGTCGGGGTTGTATTGGAGCTCCTCTTCTTCCTCCTGCACCTGCTGGCTCCATGGCTTGCTGCGGGCTTCACGGAGCAGTTGTTCCTCCTCGTCGACGTCCCTCATGTGGAGCGTTGTGTGGTGTTTTTCGCCGCACCGTCGGCATCTTCCGTCGCTGGTGCACGCTGCCGTTTGGTGGTTCATGGCCAAGCAGTTGCCGCAAAAGCGTCCTAGCAGCGCTTCATAAAGACGCTGTTCCGGGGTTTTGGCCCGATAGACCGGGCATAACCGGATCGGGTGCTGTTTGGAGCACAGCCGACACTCGATGGTGTAGCGCGCGGCGTTAGAGGCTGCACTCCGTTGGATGGCGGCGAAACGACCCATGTTTACCTAGAAGACGGGACATTTGTTGAATATGGTGAAGTGTGGGTCTTTGTGCGAGTGGGGTGGCGAGATGGAGATCACAGTGTTTGGTTGGGTGGATTACGCTTCAACTGACATTTTATGTATTTGACGCAACATCTTGGGGCGCGTCTTGGGAATTTGGCGACCTTGACGGTATTCAATGGTTGCTAGATGGCGCTAAATTCGGTACTGGAACCCACCAAAATTTAGTTGAATTTATTCAATATACTCCCCCACCACGAAAAACCATGATTTCAGAGAATGGTGAAAAATGTGGTTTGCGAACGAACTATTCCAATTATTCGACTCAGCTCATTGAACGAACGACCAGCTTCGTTCAAAAATTTTCAACCTATGTAGTTCAGTAAATGGCAACTTTGGTCTGAAACCCCGCTTATTTTGTTCACCCTTCTTATGATCCATGCGTACCACAAAACCTGACACACAGGAACAAAGGTGTATTGAACGGCTAAACGAACTGAACGAAGCCGCCCAACGATAGCCAAAAAATACTTATCCTTTATACTGAAGTTGTATTGACCCGTGTTCTTTAACGTAAAGTCGCTATCCAATTATCGGTCGCATGTGATTAATGTGAACACCGCCTAGTTTTGTCACTGGTTGTCACTAGTATTTTCATTGATTAGGCATAGTGAAAAATACTGAGGAAGAGAATCGAACAATTCATTCGCCATTTTTTCTCACATTTACAAACACGCGGCGGTAGTAATGTATAGCTGGCTTTTACAATTGCAAAGCAGTACGTTTTTTCCGAAAATCACTGTGTTTTAATTATATTCCTGAAAGAAATAAATATATTCTATTTCAATATAATACAATGACGGACTATCAATTCAGTGAACGCGCTTATGCCAAAACCATTTTCCATGCTGCCAAATATCCACACTTGGCCGTGAACGGTTTGCTTTTAGCTGAGAAGCAACTCAAAGGGAACACAGTACAGATAGTAGATGCGATACCCTTATTCCACCAATGCTTTTATCTGACACCAATGGCGGAGATAGCTCTAACACAGGTTGATGTATTTGCAGAAACCGAGAATTTAGTTATAGCTGGTTATTATGTAGCACAAGAAAATTTTTACGACAGCAGCATAGAGAAGGCACCCGCAACAAAGATAGCAGACAAAATATTGGGAAACTCTAAAAACGCCTGCCTTGTAATAATAGATAATAAGTTAATGAGCTTAAATCCTACGAAACCAGCATTCAAATTATTCAACTCTAATGGCGAGGCAGCACGTTGGACAAAGGCCAGCCATACATTAGCGCATTCGAAGAGCACATTGGAAGCAGTGACGGAATTGTTGCAGCGTGGCGCTATGCGCGAGTTGGTAGACTTTGATAATCATTTAGATAATCCCGAAAAAGATTGGACCAATACACATTTCAACCGCGACTTGGAACAGATAATGACCATGTACTAATTGGATGAGGAGGTATTAAGTTGAAAAGATAGAGAGAGACGGAGGTGAAGGTGCGCAATTATATTTCTTGTTTTCTTGTAGTCAACTATGCTTTTCAGTTTTAAACGTATTTATATACATATTGGTATAAAGAACTATTGTAATAAGTACCATCACCGGGTCTTTAGTTAAAATACAATGCGGTAGTAAAGTGCAAATTGGTAAGTAAATCGTAATATGCTAATTTTTTTTACATCGTTTTTTCACCCGGAACTCCAATTTACCCTTTTCTTTCAGATTACGGACAATGTGGCTGCTGTTCGGTACCTAGTTTGACGAAGAAGCAGCTTCTTCTCAAGATATAGGACAATTCCGAAGTTTCTTCATTTCACTCCAATAGGTTCGTTTGCATCATTATGGATACTGATTGCTATCTTCTAAGTGGAACCATTCTATTGTAGGTACCTAATCGCTATCATCACTTTTGTCGGTTGAAGGTGTGGCAACCTGGTGGCTATTTTGTAGCACTATTCTAGATGCAAATAAAGTTATGCGACGTTTGCGTCAATCAGCAACTCCCCGTGGCAATGAACTTTTCAAATATCAATTGCATTTAGAGGCCGTAGTCGATTGTCCACAATTTTTAGTACGCTTCCGCCATGGTTTGAAATTAGCGCGTAAACTACATTTGCCGATTATTCCAAGGATTCTGTGCGCAAGGGTCGAGTACTTTTGCAACGCATGCGTGATTTGGGGGCAGTGGAACGTAGACAAGCTATCAAAGTCGGAATGAGAAGCTACGACACCACGTATGAGCCTTCCGCAAGTGCAAGAGTACATGGAGAATCTAAGCTCAACGTAAGTTTTTTATTCATCCATGTCTTCAACCCTATAACTATACTAATGTCAGGTTTTACAAAATATTTTGAATGAATTATTAGTTTTCCATAAACGAACAAAGTGTATATACCCGATATTACCAGAGCGAGCCAGTGTCCAGTAGGCGCTTGCCAACTCAATTGTGGTTTGGAAAATAAATCTAGTTAATTATTAGTAATACAGATGTGTAGACATACATTTTATATTCGCATATTTGACTGCGCTTAGAAAAGGTTGTAGAAAACATTGATTGTTTGTGTTGTCTGCAGTACCCGTGTCAATTTGGCACATTAACCAATACAGTTCTTCCTTTACCTGATGAGGCATGGCTCAATTGATAGACTGCCCGTCCAATGGTTGTGGTATTTGTGGCACATTATTGGCGTGGTCCGATCTGGATCTGTTAGGCCTGGAATCGCTACTTCATTATAAAGGAAACTACATGCATGTGGTTGTCTGTTTATAATGAAACGTGTCATGTTAGTAATCCTCTGTTTCGAGGTCCTCTCCCTTCGCCCTCTTTCTTATTGGCTGGGTTTTTCATATACAACATCTGAGCTCTTGACCGGTATCATTCTCCGCTTAGGGCGTATGATTCCTGCTACGGATTAGAGTCTTTTGATACCCATTCCAACAGTTTTGGACGTCTTTTCGCCTTCGGTAGCTGTATTAAACAATTACCTAATGTCATACAAACTTAATCACAGTGTTCGGATAACCAAAAACGGAAGTTGCGTTTGAGGGGAGCGAGGAGCATTGCCATACGTACTGTAGTGGGCAGGGTTTCTTGAAAAAAATAAAGAACAAATATCTGAAACTACACATGCTTAACTCTAACCGATGCCTTGGACTGAAAGTCCTGGTGACATGTTTTATGGTGAAAAGCACGAATTGACCAGAATTTTATTAGCACTTGCATTTTACTTTGAGTAAAATGATTGCGACGTCTTCTCTGGCAGTCTAACCCAACGCTCACTTGATAATGACTCAGTTAAACACTTTTATTTGGTTTTTGAACGTTGGAAGACATGCTTGTTGGGTTATAGGTGGCTATATTGGTAGATTGAAATGGGGTATGTATTTGAGGGGGGAACCCTCTGTTACTGGCTGGCAGTGGCAGATGGGTCGATTTTTCCGTAGCAGATGGGTTCACCCATCTGGGTTATGCTTTTATGAACATTATGATCCTCGCTATGGGTTTTACGAGTAGAGTGGGGATATCCTGATGGATTTGAAGCTAAAATTCAGTAATCGACATTGTTGTTCCAACATATTCGGTAGGACGTAAGCGTTTTTACTTTGTGTCTAACACACTGCAAACGTTTTACCCCTACGTTTGGAATTAGGCTCTTCTAGGCCCTATCGAAGGGACACTTTTAGTGGTGGTTCCCATTTATTTCTCACAACTTAAGTTGTTTTCCCGTCAATTTGGAACAACTCCAATTGTCTTAACTGATTCGTTTGGTAACACTTAAGTTGGGTTCCCTGCGTTTGGAACGACTTTAGTCGTTTTCCCCTTGCCGTTGAGCAACTTAAGTTGTTCTTCTCCACACGCGGAGACGCGTAAGTGTTTTTTTTTTTTTTTTTTTTTTTGAGCCACTTAATAGTTGATGAGTTTACTAATAATAATAGTAGTAGACTGGTTTTCTTGGGGGTAGATACCAACTTGGCCGCCGGGTTTGACCACGGCGTTCCTCCCGCACGCACCTCCGCCACGCATGACCTCATCTCCGAGCTTCGGTTAGGACCCTTCCCCCATGGGAAACTCTGGATGAGCCCGGGGAGGTGTAGTTGATAAGAAGTGTTAGTTTTAAGAGCTATGAAAAATCCTTCCAAGGAGACTCACGATGAGCCTTGGGAGTGCAATAATAGAAAAGTGTTAGTTTTAAGAGATTTGAAAAATCCTTCCAAGGAGACTCACGATGAGCCTTGGGAGTGTAATAATACAAAATGGTTACAACAAAAAATATGTGCGGATTCGGGGTGTAAGCCTCATTTTTGTTAGCTTTGAAGCGCGGAGGGAAGGTCATGCTGTCAGAGATGTGGGTGCTGTAGGTATCTTTTGGGGAAGTCTTCAAATCTAAAGAGGGGGGGAGAGCAGAGAGGGCGAAGATGAGACTGCTGGCCTAACACCATCTGTTTCTTCTGCGGGTAGCAGGATCAGTTTGACCAGCGATCTTCTGACCTGCCCCTTTTCAGTCATGATGTCAACGACACGTACTCGGTCATCTTCGCCGGGGTGAACGTTGACTACTCTACCCATCCTCCATTCATTGGGGGCTAAATTATCTTCTTTGAGGATGACCAAATCTCCCACCTTTATATTTTGTTTGGAATGCTTCCATTTTACTCTTTTTTGAAGTTCGGATAGATATTCCACCTTCCAACGATGGCAGAAGGTATGGTGCAGTGCCTTGAGCTTCTGCCACCTGTTGATCATGGAGGCCGGACTCTCACTCACATCCGGTTCTGGTGGAGCCATAAGATGGCCTCCGGTGAGGAAATGACCTGGCGTTAGTGGCTCCAGGTCAGTGGGCTCGTTAGAGGATGGACTGAGTGGTCGTGAATTTAGGCACGCCTCAATCCTGCACAGAAGGGTGTGGAACTCTTCAAAGGTGAATTTGTGGGATAAGGCCACCTTTTTAAAATGGCTCTTGAAGCTTTTTACACCCGCTTCCCACAGCCCTCCCATGTGTGGGGCGGCGGCAGGAATGAAATGCCACGTCATTGCTTGGTGGCTATACTTTGATACCGTTGTCTCTCGGGCGTCTGCGAGAAAGGCCTTAAATTCTGACCGTAAAGATCGCGAAGCTCCGACAAAGTTCGTGCCATTGTCGGAGTACATTCTTTGGGGGCATCCTCGTCTAGCGATGACTCGTGAAAAGGCGGCCAAGAAGGAGGGGGTAGTCAGATCGCTAGTCGCTTCAAGATGGATCGCTTTGGTGGTAAAACACACAAAAAGGCAAACGTAGCCTTTTGAAATTCGGCAGCCCCTACCACGATAGTTCTTGATCTCGAAAGGTCCTGCAAAATCAACTCCTGTATTCGTAAACGCACGGCTAAAGGTAGTGCGTTCACGGGGAAGGTTGCCCATAAGTTGGGTCTGTGCTCGTTTCCGATAAATGGTGCAAACTTTGCAATTATGTATGACGGCCCTTACCATGTTTTTTACGTTCGGGATCCAATATTGGGTGCGGATCAGACGCAGCATAAGCTGATTTTCCCCGTGCAGTGTTATCTTGTGAATCAAGAGAACTAAAAGACGTGAAAGCCTGCAGTTATAAGGGAGGATAATGGGATGTCTTTCACTATATGCTAAGTCCTGAGAGGCCCCCAGACGTCCACCCGCCCTAATAAGATCATCTTTGTCTATGAAGGGGTTCAATGAAAGTATTTCGCTCTTTCCATCAATGGGTTTCCCCTCTCTTAACTGTTTACGTTCTTCGCCATAATTCCGACTTTGACATACCTTTACCAAGAGTTTAGTCGCTGCCTTAATTTCCTCGGATGAGATGGCCAACGACTTAGCTTGGAATGCATCCTTGTTTGTTGGGTGTGTTCTTCGATAGAATCGCATGACGTACGATACCACTCTTAAGGCCCTTGGTAAATCTGAGAATCGGTCGAGAATATTCGTCACGAATTGGGTCACGCTAGTTGCGTACGATTGGGCTCTCTTTTCCTCTACTGCTGTGTGGTAATCAGATTCTTGTATTGGCCATTGGGGTTTGTCTTCTTGCAGCCAAGAAGGCCCCTGCCACCACAAGGAATTTTCCACCAACTCAGATGCAGGTAATCCTCGGCTTCCAAGATCTGCCGGGTTCGATTCCGAATTTACGTGTAGCCAATCCTTGTTTCCGACCGTGTCGATGATCTTCGTGACTCTATGTGCGTCGAACGTTGACCAGGAACAGGGAGGCTTCCTGATCCATGCGAGCACGATTGTTGAGTCCGTCCATAGATGTTGTTTCACGCGTCCTAACCTGATACTCCGATTAATTGATTCCATCATTTCGGCCAACAGTACTGCTCCGCAGAGCTCTAATCGGGGGAGTGAGATGGTTTTCACTGGAGCAACTCGCGTTTTCGCAAGTAGAAGGTTGACGTTGACTTGATTTTCACTTTTGACACGCATATAGACCGCCGCGGCATAGGCCTTCTCTGATGCGTCACAAAACCCATGGAGCTCGATGTCGTCTTCTGGTGAATAGTAGACCCATCGGGGTATCCTGATGTTGTCGATTGCATGATAGTGTAGGGTGAAGTCTTTCCATCGTTCCAACGTGTGGTGCGAGACTGGTTCATCCCAATCGGTACCTTCTAACCAGATACTCTGCATCAGTATCTTCGCCACTATGACCAATGGTGCGAGCCATCCTAGAGGGTCAAAAAGTTTGGCAATGGCGGATAGTATCGCCCTTTTTGTAGTGTTGTCGCAAGTTTCCAGCGTACCTGCTTTGAAATAAAATAGGTCCGAGTGAGCGTTCCAGCGGATTCCCAACGCTTTCACTGTGCTGGTATCTTCAAATGCCAGAAAATCCTCGCTGAGCAGATCCGTTTTCGGGATGTCTTTGAGAATCTCCTCCGCATTAGCTGTCCATTTTCGAAGTGGAAATCCCGCTGAGTGTAAGACCTGGCGAATTTCATCCCTCGCCGCCATGGTTGACTGAATAGTGTGCCCTCCAGATAGTACGTCGTCTACATACATGCATTCCCGCAGTATGGTAGCTGCAGTTGGATGGGTACTCTCGACATCTTCCGCCAGTTGCAAAAGCGTTCTGATCGCGAGATACGGAGCACAATTCACCCCGAACGTGACGGTCTTTAACTCGAACAGGCTAATGGGTTTGTTGGGAGATGTTCGATAAACAATTCTTTGATATTTGGTATGATCGTCATTCATCCAAATTTGCCTATACATTTTCTCGATGTCGCTATTGAACACGAATCTGTATAACCTCCAACGTAAAATCAGTATGGGCAAGTCTGATTGGAGTACAGGGCCGGGGTGGAGGATGTCATTCAGGCTGATGCCATTGGCAGTAGGGCTGGAGGCATTGAACACGACGCGCACTTTAGTTGTGGTACTTTCTGCCTTTATTACGGCGTGATGGGGAAGGAAATAATTTTCAGACTCGTCGGCTGACACGTTGCTTTTAATCTTTCGCATGTGCCCGAGTGTTTCATACTCGGATAGTACCCTGGTATATTCTTTTCCTAGCTCTGGGCTTTTCGTGAATCGTGTCTCATTCCGAAAGAACTGAGAGCACGCGCGTTTAAGGGATCCTCCTAACTTGAGATTTTCAGGGTAATCTTTTCGAAAAGGTAATGACACTATATATCTGCCATCCGCTGCCTTTTTTGTAGTTTCCCTATATAACTTCTCACAGAATTTTTCGTCTTCCGTTGGATATTTGTTCTTGGGTAGGTTTTCCACTTCCCAGAAAGCAGTTAGTTGCTTGTCCAAAGCAACTTCGCTGTAAAATGAAACGAGGTTGTTGGTTGGATTTTGTGTTTGGGTGCGACCAGTCAGTATCCAACCGAACACTGTTTCCTGGGCCAGAAGTGTGTTTAGCACATTCTTTCGAAGACCGCTGAGTATTATTTGGGGGTATATGTCTCCGCCAATTATTAGGTCGACGTCTTCGTTGGCGTAAACCCTCTTGTCTGCTAGGACCAGATCGGGAAAGGCCTGCATAACCATTGAGCTGATATGGCAGGACGGTAACTTTCCAGTTAGTTTTGATAAAATCAGGACCGTCGTCGTCAGGCGGAAACAGGGATCAACAGGTGAACGTAGTTCAATGTCTGACGCCTCCTTGACTTGAGCGGTCACTGCGTCTGCGATGCCTGATACTTGGGCATGCATTTTCCTCGCCGGTATATTGATTCTGCGTTTTAGTCTTTCAGTCATAAAGGAGCATTCAGACCCAGAGTCAATTAGTGCCCGCGCAGAGAAATTTTCACCATTGTGGTGTATGTATATATGGGCGGTCCCCAGTAACACGCCTGTATCTGTGTTGACGTGACAGGATGTGAAGTTCTGGTTCCCGATCGAACCAGTTTTGCCCGCGTCCCGTCTGGCAAGTGCCTGGGTGGGTGTAGAAGGAGCATTGTCCGACGGGTCTTTGAACGGGTTGTGCCTTTGAGTCTGCGGCTGCGTATCCGCATGCAGGAGCGAATGGTGACGAGAATGGCACGTATTGCAGTTGTACGAACTGGTGCACTTCGTCACTGTGTGTCCTGGGGATAGGCAGTTTAGGCAGCCATTTATAGACTTTATAAATTTGATTCTATCCGCTGGGGATAGATCGGAGAAGCGGGGACAGTTGCGTAATCTGTGCTCATTGGCTCTGCACATATTGCAGAGGGCTTTTGGTTGCCGGGACACCTTTGTTTGAAAGGCGCCAAGCCTTTTTGTAGGGGGTTCTATTGTCTGCCGTGTCGCGATTGGCTTTTGTATTTTCGTAGTCGCATTCGCTACAAAACCTGACACTGTTTCCAATGTCTGAAAACGGTTGGACAGGAACTTGTCCATGTCCTCCCACTTAGATATATCCATTTTTTGGTCGATACTTTGTTCCCATAGTGCCAAAGTACTTTCTGGCAGCTTCGTCGAGCACAGATATGTGAGAATTGCGTCCCAGTTTGAGGTGTCAATTCGGTGACTTCTCAGGGACGACAGGCAGTTATTAATATCGCTCTGTAACTTTTTGATAGAGCTGCCACACTCATTGTCCACCTTTTTCAAATTGAATAAAATTTGCAACTGTGTGTTAACCAAGATACGCTTATTCTCATATCTTTCACACAAGTTCTTCCAGGCCATCTCGAAGCCTTCGTTGGTGAGTGGGCATTTCTTTACTATGTCCCTCGCCTCCCCCTGCGTCTTGTTGTTCAGGTGGAACAACTTCTCAACCGGGGTCAGACGCTTGTTGAGAATATAAATTGCCGTGAACATGTCACGAAACGTTGGCCAGGATAAATAGTCGCCTTTGAATACTTCAGTATCACAAGGTGGGAGGCGGATACTGTGCTCCAGCGCGGTTTCGTCTGACTCACCTTTTTCTGGCTTTTTAAACTTTTCTGCCTCAGCAGCAATTGTGGACATGCATCGCATGTATGCTGAAAAACACGTCTTATGTTTCTTCTTTATTGCCAAGACATCATTAGGGGACAGGTCTTCCGAGCCCATGTGAGAGTCGTAAACTGCTTTGGCCTTCTTCCACAGTGACCTTAATTCCTCTTGCTGTATAGCAAGGGTGTGTTTATTGTGGTCTTCTGGTGGAATGCTGTTATATTCAGACTCAAATTCTGAAATGGCCTCAGCGGAACGTATATACGATTCCATTGCGAATTAAAATAGAATATTCTCCCGAAATTAATTTAATAAAAAACTACCAAGCCAAAAATCTACAATTTCCCGTCACAAATTTCCCCAAGGGTACTTATGTAAAACATTAACGCTTTTGCAGTAATTTTTTATTTTGTTCTGCCTTAGTTTGCAGCTGATTTGTATGGCGTGCACCAAAATGTATAACCAAAAAGGTAACTCAACTCGCCACCCACACAATATCAACAGTGCTTTATTTATGTTATGTTTTATCGTGACCGCGCGGTGTGTATTTTTTCGAAAAGTGTATATTTTTGTAAAACAAGTGCAAATCGAATCACAAACCTTTCTTTGCCTTCACGATCGCGTGTTTAGTGGCAAAAATATAATTTTTTATAAGAAATGTAAATTGAAAACAATTTCTTTACCAGTGAAGTGAATTTTAATGTTATGAAAGTGAGGTTATGTCCTCTTTGCCTTACGATCTGCTGTTTGGATGGCCAAACTCGCTGGTCACAAGGGCGGCTTAAATTTGTTTGGAAATGAAAACTTCCCTGGCATTGGGTTTCACTTTGCACGTTTTTATTTAATTTTGTTTTTAAAAAATTACACTTTTCGCGATTGCTACCGTATGTGCGCGGTCAAAAAGTTATTATAACCAAAAAAAACAAAAGTGGCAAGAAAATATGAAACACTTACTTAAGCTCGCTGCAATCTGTAGATATGGTGTTGGTGTTGATTGTAGTTGTTTGGCGTTTTTAATGTGGCAAGGTTCCCCAAGTTTGTTGCAGAAATATCACGATAAATATGGTTTTTAAATTGAATGAAGGCTCTCCTTGTTTTTATTAGTGGACTGTAATTGATAATAAACGCTGGTTCAGGCTTGGCGAGTAAGGACCATGTTCGGATGGGGTGCGTCTCTAACCGGCAGTGGGTGGGCACACCGAGGTCGATCTCGGACAGGAGTAGTGGGAGATAAAGAAAACGAAACAAATTTCTCGTTATAATCTGGTTTAATTCGGTATATGGTTAATAACATGGAGTGTAGAAATTACCTTTCCTAATGCTGTGACGGCTCGGAATCGCTGGCTGATGTTGACGGGTTGACTGCTGGATCAAGAAAAAAGCCTGCATGTCGTAGGGGACCGTTCACCGGGAACAAAAGCTCCGGTTTTTTTGGAGGGGAAAACACACTCACACTGTGGCACCGACGTGTATGTGCAAAGCGCTTACAAACTGCACACATATGCGTGCGTCTAAGTGTGTGTGCAATTATTCGCGACTGGAATGAATACGGACCTTACATTAGGGTGGTCCGAAACCTTTGAAGATTTAGGCATCGGGCCTAAACAATCCTCAAACACACTCTAAGAAGACAGGACCACAATGAAAGTAAAACGAAATTTGTAGGAGAGTCGTTCGAAAGTTACTTGATAACAACAAACTTTTGGATTCATTTTTGTTTATAAAGATATAGATATGCGAAATACATGTAGCTACAATGGCCTATTACTACGAAGCGTATGTAACGACGCTTGTAGGAAATCCATCCTTTAATTAATAAGAGTCCCTTATAGTAGCCGCTTTCAATAAAAATTTCATTTTTCACAAATATGGCAACACCATGACAGAGTGCAACACCATTTTTTTTTTGTACTTGTAATTCATACATATATTTTTTGTGTAGTTTGATTGTTGCGATTTATAAGATGTAGACATGCGAAATACATGTAGCCACAATGGCCTATTACTACGAAGCGTATGTAACGACACCTGTAGGAAATCCATCCTTTAATTAATAAGAGCCCCTTATAGTAGCCGCTTTCAATAAAAATTTTATTTTTCACAAAAATGGCAACACCATGACAGATGGCACCACCATTTTTTTTTTTTTACTTGTAATTCACACATATATTTTTTGTGTACTTTGATTGTTGTGATTTATAAGACGGGGGGAAAAAATGTAGTGCAAACATCTGGTAACACCATACATTTTTTTTTATCCTCAAACACACTCTAAGAAGACAGGAACAATGAAAGTAAAACGAAACTTGTAGGTAGAGTCGTTCGAAAGTTACTTGATAACAACAAACTTTTGGATTCATTTTTGTTTATAAAGATATAGATAAGCGAAATACATGTAGCTACAATGGCCTATTACTACGAAGCGTATGTAACGACGCTTGTAGGAAATCCATCCTTTAATTAATAAGAGTCCCTTATAGTAGCCGCTTTCAATAAAAATTTTATTTCTCACAAATATGGCAACACCATGATAGATGGCAACACCATTTTTTTTTTTTACTTGTAATTCACACATGTATTTTTTGTGTAGTTTGATTGTTGTGATTTATATGAAAGGAAAAAAATGTATTGCAAACATCTGGCGACACCATAAAATTTTTTTTTATCCTCACAGACACTCTAAGAAGGCAGAATCACCATGAAAGTAAAACGAAATTTGTGGAAAGAGTCGTTCGAAAGTTATTTGATAACAACAAACTTTTGGATTCATTTTTATTTATATAGATATAGATACGCGAATTATATGTAGCTACAATGGCCTATTACTACGAAGCGTATGTAACGACACTTGTAGGAAATCCATCCTTTAATTAATAAGAGTCCCTTATAGTAGCCGCTTTCAATAAAAATTTTATTTCTCACAAATATGGCAACACCATGACAGAGTGCAACACCATTTTTTTTTTTTTACTTGTAATTCACACATATATTTTTTGTGTACTTTGATTGTTGCGATTTATAAGACGGGGGGAAAAAATGTAGTGCAAACATCTGGTAACACCATAAATTTTTTGTTATCCTCAAACACACTCTAAGAAGACAGGAACAATGAAAGTAAAACGAAACTTGTAGGTAGAGTCGTTCGAAAGTTACTTGATACCAACAAACTTTTGGATTCATTTTTGTTTATAAAGATATAGATATGCGAAATACATGTAGCTACAATGGCCTATTACTACGAAGCGTATGTAATGACACTTGTAGGAAATCGATCCTTTAATTAACAAGAGTCCCTTATAGTAGCCGCTTTCAATAAAAATTTTATTTTACACAAATATGGCAACACCATGACAGATAGCAACACCATTTTTTTTTTACTTGTAATTCCCATATAAATTTTCTGTGTAGTTTGATTGTTGTGATTTATATGAAGGGGAAAAAATGTATTGCAAACATCTGGGAACACCATAACATTTTTTTTTATCCTCAAACACACTCTAAGAAGACAGGAACAATGAAAGTAAAACGAAACTTGTAGGTAGAGTCGTTCGAAAGTTACTTGATAACAACAAAATTTTGGATTCATTTTTGTTTATAAAGATATAGATATGCGAAATACATGTAGCTACAATGGCCTATTACTACGAAGCGTATGTAACGACGCTTGTAGGAAATCCATCCTTTAATTAATAAGAGTCCCTTATAGTAGCCGCTTTCAATAAAAATTTTATTTTTCACAAATATGGCAACACCGTGACAGATGGCAACACCATTTTTGTTTTTTACTTGTAATTCACACATATATTTTTTTTGTAGTTTGATTGTTGTGATTTATAAGAAGGGGGAAAAAAATGTATTGCAAACATCTGGCAACACCATAAATTTTTTTTTTATCCTCAAACGCACTCTAAGAAGACAGGACCACAATGAAAGTAAAACGAAATTTGTAGGTAGAGTCGTCCGAAAGTTATTTGATAACAACAAATTTTGGAATCATTTTTATTTATATAGATATAGATATGCGAAATACATGTAGCTACAATGGCCTATTACTACGAAGCGTATGTAACGACACCTGTAGGAAATCCATCCTTTAATTAATAAGAGTCCCTTATAGTAGCCGCTTTCAATAAAAATTTTATTTTTCACAAAAATGGCAACACCATGACAGATGGCACCACCATTTTTTTTTTTCTTGTAATTCACACATATATTTTTTGTGTAGTTTGATTGTTGTGATTTATATGAAGGGGAAAAAATGTATTGCAAACATCTGGCAACACTATACAATTTTTTTTATCCTCGAAGACACTCTTAGAAGGCAGAATCACAATGAAAGTAAAACGAAATTTGTAGGTAGAGTCGTTCGAAAGTTATTTGATAACAACAAACTTTTGGATTCATTTTTATTTATATAGATATAGATATGCGAAATATATGTAGCTACAATGGCCTATTACTACGAAGCGTATGTAACGACGCTTGTAGGAAATCCATCCTTTAATTAATAAGAGTCCCTTATAGTAGCCGCTTTCAATAAAACTTTTATTTTTCACAAATATGGCAACACCATGACAGAGTGCAACACCATTTTTTTTTTGTACTTGTAATTCACACATATATTTTTTGTGTAGTTTGATTGTTGCGATTTATAAGATGTAGACATGCGAAATACATGTAGCCACAATGGCCTATTACTACGAAGCGTATGTAACGACACCTGTAGGAAATCCATCCTTTAATTAATAAGAGTCCCTTATAGTAGCCGCTTTCAATAAAAATTTTATTTTTCACAAAAATGGCAACACCATGACAGATGGCACCACCATTTTTTTTTTTTCTTGTAATTCACACATATATTTTTTGTGTAGTTTGATTGTTGTGATTTATATGAAGGGAAAAAAATGTATTGCAAACATCTGGCAACACTATACAATTTTTTTTTATCCTCGAAGACACTCTTAGAAGGCAGAATCACAATGAAAGTAAAACGAAATTTGTAGGTAGAGTCGTTCGAAAGTTATTTGATAACAACAAACTTTTGGATTCATTTTTATTTATATAGATATAGATATGCGAAATATATGTAGCTACAATGGCCTATTACTACGAAGCGTATGTAACGACACTTTCAGGAAATCCATCCTTTAATTAATAAGAGTCCCTTATAGTAGCCGCTTTCAATAAAAATTTTATTTTTCACAAATATGGCAACACCATGACAGAGTGCAACACCATTTTTTTTTTTGTACTTGTAATTCACACATATATTTTTTGTGTAGTTTGATTGTTGCGATTAATAAGATGTAGACATGCGAAATACATGTAGCCACAATGGCCTATTACTACGAAGCGTATGTAACGACACCTGTAGGAAATCCATCCTTTAATTAATAAGAGTCCCTTATAGTAGCCGCTTTCAATAAAAATTTTGTTTTTCACAAAAATGGCAACACCATGACAGATGGCACCACCATTTTTTTTTTCTTGTAATTCACACATATATTTTTTGTGTAGTTTGATTGTTGTGATTTATATGAAGGGAAAAAAATGTATTGCAAACATCTGGCAACACTATACAATTTTTTTTATCCTCGAAGACACTCTTAGAAGGCAGAATCACAATGAAAGTAAAACGAAATTTGTAGGTAGAGTCGTTCGAAAGTTATTTGATAACAACAAACTTTTGGATTCATTTTTATTTATATAGATATAGATATGCGAAATATATGTAGCTACAATGGCCTATTACTACGAAGCGTATGTAACGACACTTTCAGGAAATCCATCCTTTAATTAATAAGAGTCCCTTATAGTAGCCGCTTTCAATAAAAATTTTATTTTTCACAATTATGGCAACACCATGACAGATGGCAGCACCATTTTTTTTTACTTGTAATTCACACCTATATTTTTTGTGTAGTTTGATTGTTGTGATTTATAAGAAGGGGGAAAAATGTATTGCAAACATCTGGCAATGCCATACTTTTTTTTTTTATCCCCAAACGCACTCTAAGAACACAGGACCACAATGAAAGTAAAACGAAATTTGTAGGTAGAGTCGTCCGAAAGTTATTTGATAACAACAAATTTTGGAATCATTTTTATTTATATAGATACTATACTCGTCGATATGCGAAATAGATGTAGCTACAATGGCCTACTACTACGAAGCGTATGTAACGACACTTGTAGGAAATCCATCCTTTAATTAATAAGAGTCCCTTATAGTAGCCGCTTTCAATAAAAATTTTATTTTTCACAAATATGTCAACACCATGACAGAGTGCAACACCATTTTTTTTTTTTTACTTGTAATTCACACATATATTTTTTGTGTACTTTGATTGTTGTGATTTATAAGACGGGGGGAAAAAATGTAGTGCAAACATCTGGTAACACCATACATTTTTTTTTATCCTCAAACACACTCTAAGAAGACAGGAACAATGAAAGTAAAACGAAACTTGTAGGTAGAGTCGTTCGAAAGTTACTTGATAACAACAAACTTTTGGATTCATTTTTGTTTATAAAGATATAGATATGCGAAATACATGTAGCTACAATGGCCTATTACTACGAAGCGTATGTAACGACGCTTGTAGGAAATCCATCCTTTAATTAATAAGAGTCCCTTATAATAGCCGCTTTCAATAAAAATTTTATTTTTCACAAATATGTCAACACCATGACAGAGTGCAACACCATTTTTTTTTTTTTTTACTTGTGTACTTTTTTTTTTTGTGTACTTTGATTGTTGTGATTTATAAGACGGGGGGAAAAAATGTAGTGCAAACATCTGGTAACACCATACATTTTTTTTTATCCTCAAACACACTCTAAGAAGACAGGAACAATGAAAGTAAAACGAAACTTGTAGGTAGAGTCGTTCGAAAGTTACTTGATAACAACAAACTTTTGGATTCATTTTTGTTTATAAAGATATAGATATGAGAAATACATGTAGCTACAATGGCCTATTACTACGAAGCGTATGTAACGACGCTTGTAGGAAATCCATCCTTTAATTAATAAGAGTCCCTTATAGTAGCCGCTTTCAATAAAAATTGTATTTTTCACAAATATGGCAACACCATGACAGAGTGCAACACCATTTTTTTTTTACTTGTAATTCACACATATATTTTTTGTGTAGTTTGATTGTTGCGATTTATAAGATGTAGACATGCGAAATACATGTAGCCACAATGGCCTATTACTACGAAGCGTATGTAACGACACTTGTAGGAAATCCATCCTTTAATTAATAAGAGTCCCTTATAGTAGCCGCTTTCAATTTGATTTTTCACAAATATGGGAACACCATGACAGTTGGCAACACCATTTTTTTTTTTACTTGTAATTCACACCTATATTTTTTTTGTAGTTTGATTGTTGTGATTTTTAAGAAGGGGGAAAAAAATGTATTGCAAACATGTGGCAACATCATACATTTTTTTTTTATCCTCAAACGCACTCTAAGAAGACAGGACCACAATGAAAGTAAAACGAAACTTGTAGGTAGAGTCGTTCGAAAGTTACTTGATAACAACAAACTTTTGGATTCATTTTTGTTTATAAAGATATAGATATGAGAAATACATGTAGCTACAATGGCCTATTACTACGAAGCGTATGTAACGACGCTTGTAGGAAATCCATCCTTTAATTAATAAGAGTCCCTTATAGTAGCCGCTTTCAATAAAAATTGTATTTTTCACAAATATGGCAACACCATGACAGAGTGCAACACCATTTTTTTTTTTACTTGTAATTCACACATATATTTTTTGTGTAGTTTGATTGTTGCGATTTATAAGATGTAGACATGCGAAATACATGTAGCCACAATGGCCTATTACTACGAAGCGTATGTAACGACACTTGTAGGAAATCCATCCTTTAATTAATAAGAGTCCCTTATAGTAGCCGCTTTCAATAAAAATTGTATTTTTCACAAATATGGCAACACCATGACAGAGTGCAACACCATTTTTTTTTTACTTGTAATTCACACATATATTTTTTGTGTAGTTTGATTGTTGCGATTTATAAGATGTAGACATGCGAAATACATGTAGCCACAATGGCCTATTACTACGAAGCGTATGTAACGACACTTGTAGGAAATCCATCCTTTAATTAATAAGAGTCCCTTATAATAGCCGCTTTCAATAAAAATTTTATTTTTCACAAATATGTCAACACCATCACAGAGTGCAACACCATTTTTTTTTTTTTTACTTGTAATTCACACATATATTTTTTGTGTACTTTGATTGTTGTGATTTATAAGACGGGGGGAAAAAATGTAGTGCAAACATCTGGTAACACCATACATTTTTTTTTATCCTCAAACACACTCTAAGAAGACAGGAACAATGAAAGTAAAACGAAACTTGTAGGTAGAGTCGTTCGAAAGTTACTTGATAACAACAAACTTTTGGATTCATTTTTGTTTATAAAGATATAGATATGAGAAATACATGTAGCTACAATGGCCTATTACTACGAAGCGTATGTAACGACGCTTGTAGGAAATCCATCCTTTAATTAATAAGAGTCCCTTATAGTAGCCGCTTTCAATAAAAATTGTATTTTTCACAAATATGGCAACACCATGACAGAGTGCAACACCATTTTTTTTTTACTTGTAATTCACACATATATTTTTTGTGTAGTTTGATTGTTGCGATTTATAAGATGTAGACATGCGAAATACATGTAGCCACAATGGCCTATTACTACGAAGCGTATGTAACGACACTTGTAGGAAATCCATCCTTTAATTAATAAGAGTCCCTTATAGTAGCCGCTTTCAATAAAAATTTGATTTTTCACAAATATGGGAACACCATGACAGATGGCAACACCATTTTTTTTTTTACTTGTAATTCACACCTATATTTTTTTTGTAGTTTGATTGTTGTGATTTTTAAGAAGGGGGAAAAAAATGTATTGCAAACATGTGGCAACATCATACATTTTTTTTTATCCTCAAACGCACTCTAAGAAGACAGGACCACAATGAAAGTAAAACGAAACTTGTAGGTAGAGTCGTTCGAAAGTTACTTGATAACAACAAACTTTTGGATTCATTTTTGTTTATAAAGATATAGATATGAGAAATACATGTAGCTACAATGGCCTATTACTACGAAGCGTATGTAACGACGCTTGTAGGAAATCCATCCTTTAATTAATAAGAGTCCCTTATAGTAGCCGCTTTCAATAAAAATTGTATTTTTCACAAATATGGCAACACCATGACAGAGTGCAACACCATTTTTTTTTTACTTGTAATTCACACATATATTTTTTGTGTAGTTTGATTGTTGCGATTTATAAGATGTAGACATGCGAAATACATGTAGCCACAATGGCCTATTACTACGAAGCGTATGTAACGACACTTGTAGGAAATCCATCCTTTAATTAATAAGAGTCCCTTATAGTAGCCGCTTTCAATAAAAATTGTATTTTTCACAAATATGGCAACACCATGACAGAGTGCAACACCATTTTTTTTTTACTTGTAATTCACACATATATTTTTTGTGTAGTTTGATTGTTGCGATTTATAAGATGTAGACATGCGAAATACATGTAGCCACAATGGCCTATTACTACGAAGCGTATGTAACGACACTTGTAGGAAATCCATCCTTTAATTAATAAGAGTCCCTTATAATAGCCGCTTTCAATAAAAATTTTATTTTTCACAAATATGTCAACACCATCACAGAGTGCAACACCATTTTTTTTTTTTTTACTTGTAATTCACACATATATTTTTTGTGTACTTTGATTGTTGTGATTTATAAGACGGGGGGAAAAAATGTAGTGCAAACATCTGGTAACACCATACATTTTTTTTTATCCTCAAACACACTCTAAGAAGACAGGAACAATGAAAGTAAAACGAAACTTGTAGGTAGAGTCGTTCGAAAGTTACTTGATAACAACAAACTTTTGGATTCATTTTTGTTTATAAAGATATAGATATGAGAAATACATGTAGCTACAATGGCCTATTACTACGAAGCGTATGTAACGACGCTTGTAGGAAATCCATCCTTTAATTAATAAGAGTCCCTTATAGTAGCCGCTTTCAATAAAAATTGTATTTTTCACAAATATGGCAACACCATGACAGAGTGCAACACCATTTTTTTTTTACTTGTAATTCACACATATATTTTTTGTGTAGTTTGATTGTTGCGATTTATAAGATGTAGACATGCGAAATACATGTAGCCACAATGGCCTATTACTACGAAGCGTATGTAACGACACTTGTAGGAAATCCATCCTTTAATTAATAAGAGTCCCTTATAGTAGCCGCTTTCAATAAAAATTGTATTTTTCACAAATATGGCAACACCATGACAGAGTGCAACACCATTTTTTTTTTACTTGTAATTCACACATATATTTTTTGTGTAGTTTGATTGTTGCGATTTATAAGATGTAGACATGCGAAATACATGTAGCTACAATGGCCTATTACTACGAAGCGTATGTAACGACGCTTGTAGGAAATCCATCCTTTAATTAATAAGAGTCCCTTATAATAGCCGCTTTCAATAAAAATTTTATTTTTCACAAATATGTCAACACCATGACAGAGTGCAACACCATTTTTTTTTTTTTTTACTTGTGTACTTTTTTTTTTTGTGTACTTTGATTGTTGTGATTTATAAGACGGGGGGAAAAAATGTAGTGCAAACATCTGGTAACACCATACATTTTTTTTTATCCTCAAACACACTCTAAGAAGACAGGAACAATGAAAGTAAAACGAAACTTGTAGGTAGAGTCGTTCGAAAGTTACTTGATAACAACAAACTTTTGGATTCATTTTTGTTTATAAAGATATAGATATGAGAAATACATGTAGCTACAATGGCCTATTACTACGAAGCGTATGTAACGACGCTTGTAGGAAATCCATCCTTTAATTAATAAGAGTCCCTTATAGTAGCCGCTTTCAATAAAAATTGTATTTTTCACAAATATGGCAACACCATGACAGAGTGCAACACCATTTTTTTTTTACTTGTAATTCACACATATATTTTTTGTGTAGTTTGATTGTTGCGATTTATAAGATGTAGACATGCGAAATACATGTAGCCACAATGGCCTATTACTACGAAGCGTATGTAACGACACTTGTAGGAAATCCATCCTTTAATTAATAAGAGTCCCTTATAGTAGCCGCTTTCAATTTGATTTTTCACAAATATGGGAACACCATGACAGTTGGCAACACCATTTTTTTTTTTACTTGTAATTCACACCTATATTTTTTTTGTAGTTTGATTGTTGTGATTTTTAAGAAGGGGGAAAAAAATGTATTGCAAACATGTGGCAACATCATACATTTTTTTTTTATCCTCAAACGCACTCTAAGAAGACAGGACCACAATGAAAGTAAAACGAAACTTGTAGGTAGAGTCGTTCGAAAGTTACTTGATAACAACAAACTTTTGGATTCATTTTTGTTTATAAAGATATAGATATGAGAAATACATGTAGCTACAATGGCCTATTACTACGAAGCGTATGTAACGACGCTTGTAGGAAATCCATCCTTTAATTAATAAGAGTCCCTTATAGTAGCCGCTTTCAATAAAAATTGTATTTTTCACAAATATGGCAACACCATGACAGAGTGCAACACCATTTTTTTTTTTACTTGTAATTCACACATATATTTTTTGTGTAGTTTGATTGTTGCGATTTATAAGATGTAGACATGCGAAATACATGTAGCCACAATGGCCTATTACTACGAAGCGTATGTAACGACACTTGTAGGAAATCCATCCTTTAATTAATAAGAGTCCCTTATAGTAGCCGCTTTCAATAAAAATTGTATTTTTCACAAATATGGCAACACCATGACAGAGTGCAACACCATTTTTTTTTTACTTGTAATTCACACATATATTTTTTGTGTAGTTTGATTGTTGCGATTTATAAGATGTAGACATGCGAAATACATGTAGCCACAATGGCCTATTACTACGAAGCGTATGTAACGACACTTGTAGGAAATCCATCCTTTAATTAATAAGAGTCCCTTATAATAGCCGCTTTCAATAAAAATTTTATTTTTCACAAATATGTCAACACCATCACAGAGTGCAACACCATTTTTTTTTTTTTTACTTGTAATTCACACATATATTTTTTGTGTACTTTGATTGTTGTGATTTATAAGACGGGGGGAAAAAATGTAGTGCAAACATCTGGTAACACCATACATTTTTTTTTATCCTCAAACACACTCTAAGAAGACAGGAACAATGAAAGTAAAACGAAACTTGTAGGTAGAGTCGTTCGAAAGTTACTTGATAACAACAAACTTTTGGATTCATTTTTGTTTATAAAGATATAGATATGAGAAATACATGTAGCTACAATGGCCTATTACTACGAAGCGTATGTAACGACGCTTGTAGGAAATCCATCCTTTAATTAATAAGAGTCCCTTATAGTAGCCGCTTTCAATAAAAATTGTATTTTTCACAAATATGGCAACACCATGACAGAGTGCAACACCATTTTTTTTTTACTTGTAATTCACACATATATTTTTTGTGTAGTTTGATTGTTGCGATTTATAAGATGTAGACATGCGAAATACATGTAGCCACAATGGCCTATTACTACGAAGCGTATGTAACGACACTTGTAGGAAATCCATCCTTTAATTAATAAGAGTCCCTTATAGTAGCCGCTTTCAATAAAAATTTGATTTTTCACAAATATGGGAACACCATGACAGATGGCAACACCATTTTTTTTTTTACTTGTAATTCACACCTATATTTTTTTTGTAGTTTGATTGTTGTGATTTTTAAGAAGGGGGAAAAAAATGTATTGCAAACATGTGGCAACATCATACATTTTTTTTTATCCTCAAACGCACTCTAAGAAGACAGGACCACAATGAAAGTAAAACGAAACTTGTAGGTAGAGTCGTTCGAAAGTTACTTGATAACAACAAACTTTTGGATTCATTTTTGTTTATAAAGATATAGATATGAGAAATACATGTAGCTACAATGGCCTATTACTACGAAGCGTATGTAACGACGCTTGTAGGAAATCCATCCTTTAATTAATAAGAGTCCCTTATAGTAGCCGCTTTCAATAAAAATTGTATTTTTCACAAATATGGCAACACCATGACAGAGTGCAACACCATTTTTTTTTTACTTGTAATTCACACATATATTTTTTGTGTAGTTTGATTGTTGCGATTTATAAGATGTAGACATGCGAAATACATGTAGCCACAATGGCCTATTACTACGAAGCGTATGTAACGACACTTGTAGGAAATCCATCCTTTAATTAATAAGAGTCCCTTATAGTAGCCGCTTTCAATAAAAATTGTATTTTTCACAAATATGGCAACACCATGACAGAGTGCAACACCATTTTTTTTTTACTTGTAATTCACACATATATTTTTTGTGTAGTTTGATTGTTGCGATTTATAAGATGTAGACATGCGAAATACATGTAGCCACAATGGCCTATTACTACGAAGCGTATGTAACGACACTTGTAGGAAATCCATCCTTTAATTAATAAGAGTCCCTTATAATAGCCGCTTTCAATAAAAATTTTATTTTTCACAAATATGTCAACACCATCACAGAGTGCAACACCATTTTTTTTTTTTTTACTTGTAATTCACACATATATTTTTTGTGTACTTTGATTGTTGTGATTTATAAGACGGGGGGAAAAAATGTAGTGCAAACATCTGGTAACACCATACATTTTTTTTTATCCTCAAACACACTCTAAGAAGACAGGAACAATGAAAGTAAAACGAAACTTGTAGGTAGAGTCGTTCGAAAGTTACTTGATAACAACAAACTTTTGGATTCATTTTTGTTTATAAAGATATAGATATGAGAAATACATGTAGCTACAATGGCCTATTACTACGAAGCGTATGTAACGACGCTTGTAGGAAATCCATCCTTTAATTAATAAGAGTCCCTTATAGTAGCCGCTTTCAATAAAAATTGTATTTTTCACAAATATGGCAACACCATGACAGAGTGCAACACCATTTTTTTTTTACTTGTAATTCACACATATATTTTTTGTGTAGTTTGATTGTTGCGATTTATAAGATGTAGACATGCGAAATACATGTAGCCACAATGGCCTATTACTACGAAGCGTATGTAACGACACTTGTAGGAAATCCATCCTTTAATTAATAAGAGTCCCTTATAGTAGCCGCTTTCAATAAAAATTGTATTTTTCACAAATATGGCAACACCATGACAGAGTGCAACACCATTTTTTTTTTACTTGTAATTCACACATATATTTTTTGTGTAGTTTGATTGTTGCGATTTATAAGATGTAGACATGCGAAATACATGTAGCCACAATGGCCTATTACTACGAAGCGTATGTAACGACACTTGTAGGAAATCCATCCTTTAATTAATAAGAGTCCCTTATAATAGCCGCTTTCAATAAAAATTTTATTTTTCACAAATATGTCAACACCATCACAGAGTGCAACACCATTTTTTTTTTTTTTACTTGTAATTCACACATATATGTTTTGTGTACTTTGATTGTTGTGATTTATAAGACGGGGGGAAAAAATGTAGTGCAAACATCTGGTAACACCATACATTTTTTTTTATCCTCAAACACACTCTAAGAAGACAGGAACAATGAAAGTAAAACGAAACTTGTAGGTAGAGTCGTTCGAAAGTTACTTGATAACAACAAACTTTTGGATTCATTTTTGTTTATAAAGATATAGATATGAGAAATACATGTAGCTACAATGGCCTATTACTACGAAGCGTATGTAACGACGCTTGTAGGAAATCCATCCTTTAATTAATAAGAGTCCCTTATAGTAGCCGCTTTCAATAAAAATTGTATTTTTCACAAATATGGCAACACCATGACAGAGTGCAACACCATTTTTTTTTTACTTGTAATTCACACATATATTTTTTGTGTAGTTTGATTGTTGCGATTTATAAGATGTAGACATGCGAAATACATGTAGCCACAATGGCCTATTACTACGAAGCGTATGTAACGACACTTGTAGGAAATCCATCCTTTAATTAATAAGAGTCCCTTATAGTAGCCGCTTTCAATAAAAATTTGATTTTTCACAAATATGGGAACACCATGACAGATGGCAACACCATTTTTTTTTTTACTTGTAATTCACACCTATATTTTTTTTGTAGTTTGATTGTTGTGATTTTTAAGAAGGGGGAAAAAAATGTATTGCAAACATGTGGCAACATCATACATTTTTTTTTATCCTCAAACGCACTCTAAGAAGACAGGACCACAATGAAAGTAAAACGAAACTTGTAGGTAGAGTCGTTCGAAAGTTACTTGATAACAACAAACTTTTGGATTCATTTTTGTTTATAAAGATATAGATATGAGAAATACATGTAGCTACAATGGCCTATTACTACGAAGCGTATGTAACGACGCTTGTAGGAAATCCATCCTTTAATTAATAAGAGTCCCTTATAGTAGCCGCTTTCAATAAAAATTGTATTTTTCACAAATATGGCAACACCATGACAGAGTGCAACACCATTTTTTTTTTACTTGTAATTCACACATATATTTTTTGTGTAGTTTGATTGTTGCGATTTATAAGATGTAGACATGCGAAATACATGTAGCCACAATGGCCTATTACTACGAAGCGTATGTAACGACACTTGTAGGAAATCCATCCTTTAATTAATAAGAGTCCCTTATAGTAGCCGCTTTCAATAAAAATTGTATTTTTCACAAATATGGCAACACCATGACAGAGTGCAACACCATTTTTTTTTTACTTGTAATTCACACATATATTTTTTGTGTAGTTTGATTGTTGCGATTTATAAGATGTAGACATGCGAAATACATGTAGCCACAATGGCCTATTACTACGAAGCGTATGTAACGACACTTGTAGGAACTCCATCCTTTAATTAATAAGAGTCCCTTATAGTAGCCGCTTTCAATAAAAATTTTATTTTTCACAATTATGGCAACACCATGACAGATGGCAGCACCATTTTTTTTTTTTACTTATAATTCACACATATATTTTTTGTGTAGTTTGATTGTTGTGATTTATAAGAAGGGGGAAAAAAATGTATTGCAAACATCTGGTAACACCATGCATTTTTTTATCCCCAAACACACTCTAAGAAGACAGGACCACAATGAAAGTAAAACGAAACTTGTAGGTAGAGTCGTCCGAAAGTTACTTGATAACAACAAACTTTTGGATTCATTTTTGTTGTAAAGATATAGATATGCGAAATACATGTAGCTACAATGGCCTACTACTACGAAGCGTATGTAACGACACTTGTAGGAAATCCATCCTTTAATTAATAAGAGTCCCTTATAGTAGCCGCTTTCAATAAAAATTTTATTTTTCACAAATATGTCAACACCATGACAGAGTGCAACACCATCTTTTTTTTTTTTTACTTGTAATTCACACATATATTTTTTGTGTACTTTGATTGTTGTGATTTATAAGACGGGGGAAAAAATGTAGTGCAAACATCTGGTAACACCATACATTTTTTTTTATCCTCAAACACACTCTAAGAAGACAGGACCACAATGAAAGTAAAACGAAACTTGTAGGTAGAGTCGTCCGAAAGTTACTTGATAACAACAAACTTTTGGATTCATTTTTGTTGTAAAGATATAGATATGCGAAATACATGTAGCTACAATGGCCTACTACTACGAAGCGTATGTAACGACACTTGTAGGAAATCCATCCTTTAATTAATAAGAGTCCCTTATAGTAGCCGCTTTCAATAAAAATATTATTTTTCACAAATATGGCAATACCATAACAGATGGCAGCACCATTTTTTTTTTTTTACTTGTAATTCACACACATATTTCTTGTGTAGTTTGAATGTTGTGATTTATATGAAGGGAAAAACATGTATTGCAAACATCTGGCAACACCATACAATTTTTTTTTATCCTCAAAGATACTCTAAGAAGACAGGATCACAATGAAGGTAAAACGAAATTTGTGGGTAGAGTCGTTCGAAAGTTATTTGATGACAATAAACTTTTGAATTCATTTTTAAAAATTTGTAGTTAGAGTCGTTCGAAAGTTATTTGATAACAACTTACTTTTGGATTCATTTGTATATACATAGATATGCCAAATACATGTAGCTACAATGGCCTATTACTACGAAGCGTATGTAACGACACTTGTAGGAAATCCATCCTTTAATTAATAAGAGTCCCTTATAGTAGCCGCTTTCAATAAAAATATTATTTTTCAAAAATATGGCAATACCATAACAGATGGCAGCACCATTTTTTTTTTTTTACTTGTAATTCACACACATATTTCTTGTGTAGTTTGAATGTTGTGATTTATATGAAGGGAAAAACATGTATTGCAAACATCTGGCAACACCATACAATTTTTTTTTATCCTCAAAGATACTCTAAGAAGACAGGATCACAATGAAAGTAAAACGAAATTTGTAGGTAGAGTCGTTCGAAAGTTATTTGATAACAACTTACTTTTGGATTCAGTTTTATATGTATATATACTCGTATAGAAATGCCAAATACATGTAGCTACAATGGACTATTACTACGAGGCGTATGTAACGACACTTGTGGGAAATCCATCTTTAAGTAATAAGAATTCCTTATAGTAGCCCCTTTCATAAAAAATTTGATTTTTCACAAATATGGCAACACCATGACAGATGGATACACTATTTTTTTTTTACTTGTAATTCACACACATATTTTTTGTGTAGTTTGATTGTTGTGATTTATAAGAAGGGGGGAAAAAATGTATTGCAAACATCTGGCAACACCATACATTTTTTTTGTATCCCCAAACACACTCTAAGAAGACAGGACCACAATGAAAGTAAAACGAAATTTGTAGGTAGAGTCGTCCGAAAGTTATTTGATAACAACAAATTTTGGAATCATTTTTATTTATATAGATACTATACTCGTCGATATGCGAAATAGATGTAGCTACAATGGCCTACTACTACGAAGCGTATGTAACGACACTTGTAGGAAATCCATCCTTTAATTAATAAGAGTCCCTTATAGTAGCCGCTTTCAATAAAAATTTTATTTTTCACAAATATGTCAACACCATGACAGAGTGCAACACCATTTTTTTTTTTTTACTTGTAATTCACACATATATTTTTTGTGTACTTTGATTGTTGTGATTTATAAGACGGGGGGAAAAAATGTAGTGCAAACATCTGGTAACACCATACATTTTTTTTTATCCTCAAACACACTCTAAGAAGACAGGAACAATGAAAGTAAAACGAAACTTGTAGGTAGAGTCGTTCGAAAGTTACTTGATAACAACAAACTTTTGGATTCATTTTTGTTTATAAAGATATAGATATGCGAAATACATGTAGCTACAATGGCCTATTACTACGAAGCGTATGTAACGACGCTTGTAGGAAATCCATCCTTTAATTAATAAGAGTCCCTTATAGTAGCCGCTTTCAATAAAAATTTTATTTTTCACAATTATGGCAACACCATGACAGATGGCAGCACCATTTTTTTTTTTTACTTATAATTCACACATATATTTTTTGTGTAGTTTGATTGTTGTGATTTATAAGAAGGGGGAAAAAAATGTATTGCAAACATCTGGTAACACCATGCATTTTTTTTTATCCCCAAACACACTCTAAGAAGACAGGACCACAATGAAAGTAAAACGAAACTTGTAGGTAGAGTCGTCCGAAAGTTACTTGATAACAACAAACTTTTGGATTCATTTTTGTTTATAAAGATATAGATATGCGAAATACATGTAGCTACAATGGCCTACTACTACGAAGCGTATGTAACGACACCTGTAGGAAATCCATCCTTTAATTAATAAGAGTCCCTTATAGTAGCCGCTTTCAATAAAAATTTTATTTTTCACAAATATGTCAACACCATGACAGAGTGCAACACCATCTTTTTTTTTTTTTACTTGTAATTCACACATATATTTTTTGTGTACTTTGATTGTTGTGATTTATAAGACGGGGGAAAAAAATGTAGTGCAAACATCTGGTAACACCATACATTTTTTTTTATCCTCAAACACACTCTAAGAAGACAGGAACAATGAAAGTAAAACGAAACTTGTAGGTAGAGTCGTTCGAAAGTTACTTGATAACAAAAAACTTTTGGATTCATTTTTGTTTATAAAGATATAGATATGCGAAATACATGTAGCTACAATGGCCTATTACTACGAAGCGTATGTAACGACGCTTGTAGGAAATCCATCCTTTAATTAATAAGAGTCCCTTATAGTAGCCGCTTTCAATAAAAATTTTATTTTTCACAAATATGGCAACACCATGACAGAGTGCAACACCATTTTTTTTTACTTGTAATTCACACATATATTTTTTGTGTAGTTTGATTGTTGCGATTTATAAGATGTAGACATGCGAAATACATGTAGCCACAATGGCCTATTACTACGAAGCGTATGTAACGACACTTGTAGGAAATCCATCCTTTAATTAATAAGAGTCCCTTATAGTAGCCGCTTTCAATAAAAATATTATTTTTCACAAATATGGCAATACCATAACAGATGGCAGCACCATTTTTTTTTTTTTACTTGTAATTCACACACATATTTCTTGTGTAGTTTGAATGTTGTGATTTAGATAAAGGGAAAAACATGTATTGCAAACATCTGGCAACACCATACAATTTTTTTTTATCCTCAAACACACTCTAAGAAGACAGGACCACAATGAAAGTAAAACGAAATTTGTAGGTAGAGTCGTTCGAAAGTTACTTGATAACAACTTACTTTTGGATTCAGTTTTATATATATACTCGTATAGAAATGCCAAATACATGTAGCTACAATGGACTATTACTACGAGGCGTATGTAACGACACTTGTGGGAAATCCATCTTTAAGTAATAAGAATTCCTTATAGTAGCCGCTTTCATAAAAAATTTGATTTTTCACAAATATGGCAACACCATGACAGATGGATACACTATTTTTTTTTTTACTTGTAATTCACACACATATTTTTTGTGTAGTTTGATTGTTGTGATTTATAAGAAGGGGGAAAAAAATGTATTGCAAACATCTGGCAACACCATACATTTTTTTTGTATCCCCAAACACACTCTAAGAAGACAGGACCACAATGAAAGTAAAACGAAATTTGTAGGTAGAGTCGTTCCAAAGTTATTTTATAACAACAAATTTTGGAATCATTTTTATTTATATAGATATAGATATGCGAAATACATGTAGCTACAATGGCCTATTACTACGAAGCGTATGTAACGACACTTGTAGGAACTCCATCCTTTAATTAATAAGAGTCCCTTATAGTAGCCGCTTTCAATAAAAATTTTATTTTTCACAAATATGGGAACACCATGACAGATGGCAACACCATTTTTTTTTACTAATTCACACCTATATTTTTTTTGTAGTTTGATTGTTGTGATTTTTAAGAAGGGGGAAAAAAATGTATTGCAAACATGTGGCAACACCATACATTTTTTTTTATCCTCAAACGCACTCTAAGAAGACAGGACCACAATGAAAGTAAAACGAAATTTGTAGGTAGAGTCGTCCGAAAGTTATTTGATAACAACAAATTTTGGAATCATTTTTATTTATATAGATATAGATATGCGAAATACATGTAGCTACAATGGCCTATTACTACGAAGCGTATGTAACGACACTTGTAGGAACTCCATCCTTCAATTAACAAGAGTCCCTTATAGTAGCCGCATTCAATAAAAATTTTATTTTTCACAATTATGGCAACACCATGACAGATGGCAGCACCCTTTTTTTTTTTTTACTTATAATTCACACATATATTTTTTGTGTAGTTTGATTGTTGTGATTTATAAGAAGGGGGAAAAAAATGTATTGCAAACATCTGGTAACACCATAAATTTTTTTTTATCCCCAAACACACTCTAAGAAGACAGGACCACGATGAAAGTAAAACGAAACTTGTAGGTAGAGTCGTTCGAAAGTTACTTGATAACAACAAACTTTTGGATTCATTTTTGTTTATAAAGATATAGATATGCGAAATACATGTAGCTACAATGGCCTATTACTACGAAGCGTATGTAACGACGCTTGTAGGAAATCCATCCTTTAATTAATAAGAGTCCCTTATAGTAGCCGCTTTCAATAAAAATTTTATTTTTCACAAATATGGCAACACCATGACAGAGTGCAACACCATTTTTTTTTGTACTTGTAATTCACACATATATTTTTTGTGTAGTTTGATTGTTGCGATTTATAAGATATAGACATGCGAAATACATGTAGCCACAATGGCCTATTACTACGAAGCGTATGTAACGACACCTGTAGGAAATCCATCCTTTAATTAATAAGAGTCCCTTATAGTAGCCGCTTTCAATAAAAATTTTATTTTTCACAATTATGGCAACACCATGACAGATGGCATCACCATTTTTTTTTTACTTGTAATTCACACATATATTTTTTGTGTAGTTTGATTGTTGTGATTTATAAGAAGGGGGAAAATATGTATTGCAAACATCTGGCAACACCATAATTTTTTTTTTATCCCCAAACGCACTCTTAGAAGACAGGACCACAATGAAAGTAAAACGAAATTTGTAGGTAGAGTCGTCCGAAAGTTATTTGATAACAACAAATTTTGGAATCATTTTTATTTATATAGATATAGATATGCGAAATACATGTAGCTACAATGGCCTATTACTACGAAGCGTATGTAACGACACTTGTAGGAACTCCATCCTTTAATTAATAAGAGTCCCTTATAGTAGCCGCTTTCAATAAAAATTTTATTTTTCACAATTATGGCAACACCATGACAGATGGCATCACCATTTTTTTTTTACTTGTAATTCACACATATATTTTTTGTGTAGTTTGATTGTTGTGATTTATAAGAAGGGGGATAAAATGTATTGCAAACATCTGGTAACACCATACATTTTTTTTTATCCCCAAACACACTCTAAGAAGACAGGACCACAATGAAAGAAAAACGAAATTTGTAGGTAGAGTCGTTCGAAAGTTACTTGACAACAACAAACTTTTGGATTCATTTTTGTTTATATAGATATAGATATGCGAAATACATGTAGCTACAATGGCCTATTACTACGAAGCGTATGTAACGACGCTTGTAGGAAATCCATCCTTTAGTTAATAAGAGTCCCTTATAGTAGCCGCTTTCAATAAAAATTGTATTTTTCACGAATATGGCAACACCATGACAGATGGCAACACCATTTTTTTTTTTACTTGGAATTCACACATATATTTTTTGTGTAGTTTGATTGTTGTGATTTATATGAAGGGAAAAAAATGTATTGCAAACATCTGGCAACACCATAAAATTTTTTTTTATCCTCAAAGACACCCTTAGAAAGCAGAATCACAATGAAAGTAAAACGAAATTTGTGGGAAGAGTCGTTCGAAAGTTATTTGATAACAACAAACTTTTGGATTCATTTTTATTTATATAGATATAGATATGCGAAATACATGTAGCTACAATGGCCTATTACTACGAAGCGTATGTAACGACACTTGTAGGAACTCCATCCTTTAATTAATAAGAGTCCCTTATAGTAGCCGCTTTCAATAAAAATTTTATTTTTCACAAATATGGCAACACCATGATAGATGGCAGCACTATTTTTTTTTTTACTTGTTATTCACACACATATTTTTTGTTTAGTTTGATTGTTGTGATTTATAAGACGGGGGAAAAAAATGTAGTGCAAACATCTGGTAACACCATACATTTTTTTTTATCTCCAAACACACTCTAAGAAGACAGGACCACAATGAAAGTAAAACGAAATTTGTAGGTAGAGTTGTTCGAAAGTTATTTGATAACAACAAATTTTGGAATCATTTTTATTTATATAGATATAGATATGCGAAATACATGTAGCTACAATGGCCTACTACTACGAAGCGTATGTAACGACACTTGGAGGAAATCCATCCTTTAATTAATAAGAGTCCCTTATAGTAGCCGCTTTCAATAAAAAATTTATTTTTCACAATTATGGCAACACCATGACAGATGGCATCACCATTTTTTTTTTACTTGTAATTCACACATATATTTTTTGTGTAGTTTGATTGTTGTGATTTATAAGAAGGGGGATAAAATGTATTGCAAACATCTGGCAACACCATAATTTTTTTTTTATCCCCAAACACACTCTAAGAAGACAGGACCACAATGAAAGTAAAACGAAATTTGTAGGTAGAGTCGTCCGAAAGTTATTTGATAACAACAGATTTTGGAATCATTTTTATTTATATAGATATAGATATGCGAAATACATGTAGCTACAATGGCCTACTACTACGAAGCGTATGTAACGACACTTGGAGGAAATCCATCCTTTAATTAATAAGAGTCCCTTATAGTAGCCGCTTTCAATAAAAATTTTATTTTTCACAAATATGGCAACACCATGATAGATGGCAGCACTATTTTTTTTTTTTACTTGTAATTCACACATATATTTTTTGTTTAGTTTGATTGTTGTGATTTATAAGACGGGGGAAAAAAATGTAGTGCAAACATCTGGTAACACCATACATTTTTTTTTATCTCCAAACACACTCTAAGAAGACAGGACCACAATGAAAGTAAAACGAAATTTGTAGGTAGAGTTGTTCGAAAGTTATTTGATAACCACTTACTTTTGGATTCATTTTTATATATATAGATATGCCAAATACATGTAGCTACAATGGCCTACTACTACGAAGCGTATGTAACGACACTTGTAGGAAATCCATCCTTTAATTAATAAGAGTCCCTTATAGTAGCCGCTTTCAATAAAAATTTTATTTTTCATAAATATGGCAACACCATGGCAGATGGCAACACAATGACAGATTGCAACACCATTTTTTTTTTACTTGTAATTTCCATATAAATTTTCTGTGTAGTTTGATTGTTGTGACTTATATGAAGGGGAAAAAATGTATTGCAACCATCTGGGAACACCATACAACTTTGTTTTATCCCCAAACACACTCTAAGAAGACAGGACCACAATGAAAGTAAAACGAAATTTGTAGGTAGAGATGTTCGAAAGCTATTTGATAACAACTTACTTTTGGATTCATTTTTATATATAGATATGCCAAATACATGTAGCTACAATGGACTATTACTACGAAGCGTATGTAACGACACTTGTAGGAAATCCATCTTTAAGTAATAAGAATTCCTAATAGTAGCGGCTTTCATTAAAAATTTGATTTTTCACAAATATGGCAACACCATGATAGATGGCAGCACTATTTTTTTTTTTACTTGTAATTCACACATATATTTTTTGTGTACTTTGATTGTTTATAAGATGTAGACATGCGAAATACATGTAGCTACAATGGCCTATTACTACGAAGCGTATGTAACGACACTTGTAGGAAATCCATCCTTTAATTAATAAGATTCCCTTATCAAATAAAAATTTTATTTTTCACAAATATGGCAACACCATGACAGATGGCAGCACCATTTTTTTTTTACTTGTAATTCGCACATATATTTTTTGTGTACTTTGATTGTTTATAAGATGTAGACATGCGAAACACATGTAGCTACAATGGCCTATTACTACGAAGCGTATGTAACGACACTTGTAGGAAATCCATCCTTTAATTAATAAGAGTCCCTTATAGTAGCCGCTTTCAATAAAAATTTTATTTTTCACAAATATGGCAACACCATGATAGATGGCAGCACTATTTTTTTTTTTTACTTGTAATTCACACATATATTTTTTGTTTAGTTTGATTGTTCTGATTTATAAGACGGGGGAAAAAAATGTAGTGCAAACATCTGGTAACACCAAACATTTTTTTTATCTCCAAACACACTCTAAGAAGACAGGACCACAATGAAAGTAAAACGAAATTTGTAGGTAGAGTTGTTCGAAAGTTATTTGATAACAACTTACTTTTGGATTCATTTTTATATATATATAGATATGCCAACTACATGTAGCTACAAAAGACTATTACTACGAAGCGTATGTAATGACACTTTTAGGAAATCGATCCTTTTATTAATAAGAGTCCCTTATAGTAGCCGATTTCAATAAAAATTTTATTTTTCACAAATATGGCAACACCATGACAGATGGCAGCACTATTTTTTTTTTTTACTTGTAATTCACACATATATTTTTTATTTAGTTTGATTGTTGTGATTTATAAGACGGGGGAAAAAAATGTAGTGAAAACATATCCCCAAACACACTCTAAGAAGACAGGACCACAATGAAAGTAAAACGAAATTTGTAGGTAGAGTTGTTCGAAAGTTATTTGATAACAACAAACTTTTGGATTCATTTTTATTTATATAGATATAGATATGCGAAATACATGTAGCTACAATGGCCTATTACTATGAAGCGTATGTAACGGCACTTGTAGGAAATCCATCTTTAAGTAATAAGAATTCCTAATAGTAGCCGCTTTCATTAAAAATTTGATTTTTCACAAATATGGCAACACCATTTTTTTGTACTTGTAATTCACACATATATTTAAAGTTTGATTGTTGTGATTTATATAAAGGGGGAAAAAATGTACTGCAAACATCTGGCAACACCATAACATTTTTTTTTTATCCTCAAACACACTCGAAGAATACGGGACCACAATGAAAGTTAAACGAAATTTGTAGGTAGAGTTGTTCGAAACTTATTTGATAACAACTTACTTTTGGATTCATTTTTATATATATAGATATGCGAAATACATGAAGCTACAATGGACTATTACTACGAAGCGTATGTAACGACACTTGTAGGAAATCCATCTTTAAGTAATAAGAATTCCTTATAGTAGCCGCTTTCATTAAAAATTTGATTTTTCACAAATATGGCAACACCATGACAGATGGCAACACCATTTTTTTTGTATTTGTAATTCACACATATACTTAAAGTTTGATTGTTGTAATTTATATAAAGGGGAAAAAATGTATTGCAAACATCTGGCAACACCATACATTTTTTTTATCAACGAACACACTCGAAGAAGACAGGACCACAATGAAAGTAAAACGAAATTTGTAGGTAGAGTTGTTCGAAACTTATTTGATAACAACTTACTTTTGGATTTATTTTTATATATATAGATATGCCAAATACATGTAGCTACGAAGCGTATGTAACGACACTTGTAGGAAATCCATCTTTAAGTAATAAGAATTAATAATAGTAGCGGCTTTCATTAAAAATTTGATTTTTCACAAATATGGCAACACCATTTTTTTGTACTTGTAATTCACACATATATTTAAAGTTTGATTGTTGTGATTTATATAAAGGGGGGAAAATGTATTGCAAACATCTGGCAACACCATAACATTTTTTTTATCCTCAAACACACTCTAAGAAGACAGGAACAATGAAAGTAAATCGAAATTTGTAGGTAGAGTCGTTCGAAAGTTACTTGATAACAACTTTTTTTTGGATTCAGTTTTATATATATAGATATGCCAAATACTTGTTGTTACTAGGAAGCGTATGTAACGACACTTGTAGGAAATCCATCCTTTATTTAATAAGAATACCTTATAGCAGGAGCTTTCAATAAAAATTTTGTTTTCACAAATATGGCAACACCATGACAGATGGCAACACCATTTTTTTTTACTTGTAATTCACACATATAGTTTGATTGTTGTGATTTATATGAAGGAGACAAAAATGTATTGCAAACATCTGACAACACCACAAAATTTTTTTTTTTTATCCTCAAACACACTCTAAGAAGACAGGATCACAATGGAAGTAAAACGAAATTTGTAGGTAGAGTCGTTCGAAAGTTATTTGATAACAACATACTTTTGGGTTCATTTTTTTATATATAGATATAGATATGCGAAATACATGTAGCTACAATGGCCTATTACTACGAAGCGTATGTAACGACACTTGTAGGAAATCCATCCTTTAATTAATAAGAGTCCCTTATAGTAGAAGCTTTCAATAAAAATTATATTTTTCACAAATATGGCAACACCATGACAGATGGCAACACCATTTTTTTTTACTTGTATTTCACACATATATTGTTTATGTAGTTTGATGGTTGTCATTTATAAGAAGGGGGAAAAAAATGTATTGCAAACATCTGGCAACACCATACATTTTTTTTTCTATCCCCAAACACACTCTAAGAAGACAGGACCACAATGAAAGTAAAACGAAACTTGTAGGTAGAGTCGTTCGAAAGTTACTTGATAACAACAAAGTTTTGGATTCATTTTTGTTTATATAGATATAGATATGCGAAATACATGTAGCTACAATGGCCTATTACTACGAAGCGTATGTAACGACGCTTGTAGGAAATCCATCCTTTAATTAATAAGAGTCCCTTAAAGTAGCCGCTTTCAATAAAAATTTTATTTTTCACAAATATGGCAACACCATGACAGAGTGCAACACCATTTTTTTTTTACTGTAATTCACACATATATTTTTTTTGTAGTTTGATTGTTGTGATTTATATGAAGGGGAAAAAATGTATTGCAAACATCTGGCAACACTATAACATTTTTTTTTATCCTCAAACACACTCTAAGAAGACAGGAACAATGAAAGTAAAACGAAACTTGTAGGTAGAGTCGTTCGAAAGTTACTTGATAACAACATACTTTTGGATTCATTTTTGTTTATATAGATATAGATATGCGAAATACATGTAGCTACAATGGCCTATTACTACGAAGCGTATGTAACGACGCTTGTAGGAAATCCATCCTTTAATTAATAAGAGTCCCTTAAAGTAGCCGCTTGCAATAAAAATTGTATTTTTCACAAATATGGCAACACCATGACAGAGTGCAACACCATTTTTTTTTTACTGTAATAAACACATATATTTTTTTTGTAGTTTGATTGTTGTGATTTATAAGATCTAGATATGCGAAATACATGTAGCTACAATGGCCTATTACTACGAAGCGTATGTAACGACACTTGTAGGAAAGCCATCCTTTAATTAATAAGAGTCCCTTATAGTAGAAGCTTTCAATAAAAATTATATTTTTCACAAATATGGCAACACCATGACAGATGGCAACACCATTTTTTTTTACTTGTATTTCACACATATATTGTTTATGTAGTTTGATGGTTGTCATTTATAAGAAGGGGGAAAAAAATGTATTGCAAACATCTGGCAACACCATACATTTTTTTTTCTATCCCCAAACACACTCTAAGAAGACAGGACCACAATGAAAGTAAAACGAAACTTGTAGGTAGAGTCGTTCGAAAGTTACTTGATAACAACAAAGTTTTGGATTCATTTTTGTTTATATAGATATAGATATGCGAAATACATGTAGCTACAATGGCCTATTACTACGAAGCGTATGTAACGACGCTTGTAGGAAATCCATCCTTTAATTAATAAGAGTCCCTTATAGAAGCCGCTTTCAATAAAAATTTTATTTTTCACAAATATGGCAACACCATGACAGATGGCAACACCATTTTTTTTTACTTGTACTTCACACATATATTGTTTATGTAGTTTGATTTTTGTCATTTATAAGAAGGGGGAAAAAAATGTATTGCAAACATCTGGCAACACCATACTTTTTTTTTTCTATCCCCAAACACACTCTAAGAAGACAGGACCACAATGAAAGTAAAACGAAACTTGTAGGTAGAGTCGTTCGAAAGTTACTTGATAACAACAAACTTTTGGATTCATTTTTGTTTATATAGATAAAGATATGCGAAATACATGTAGCTACAATGGCCTATTACTACGAAGCGTATGTAACGATGCTTGTAGGAAATCCATCCTTTAATTAATAAGAGTCCCTTAAAGTAGCCACTTTCAATAAAAATTTTAGTTTTCACAAATATGGCAACACCATGACAGATGGCAGCACCATTTTTTTTTTACTTGTAATTCCCATATAAATTTTCTGTGTAGTTTGATTGTTGTGATTTATATGAAGGGGAAAAAATGTATTGCAAACATCTGGCAACACTATAACATTTTTTTTTATCCTCAAACACACTCTAAGAAGACAGGAACAATGAAAGTAAAACGAAACTTGTAGGTAGAGTCGTTCGAAAGTTACTTGATAACAACAAACTTTTGGATTCATTTTTGTTTATATAGATATAGATATGCGAAATACATGTAGCTACAATGGCCTATTACTACGAAGCGTATGTAACGACACTTTTAGGAAATCCATCCTTTAATTAATAAGAGTCCCTTATAGTAGCCGCTTTCAATAAAAATCTTATTTTTCACAAATATGGCAACACCATGACAGATGGCAGCACCATTTTTTTTTTACTTGTAATTCACACATATATTTTTTGTGTAGTTTGATTGTTGTGATTTATAAGAACGGGCAAAAAAATGTATTGCAAACATCTGGTAACACCATACATTTTTTTTTATCCCCAAACACACTCTAAGAAGACAGGAACACAATGAAAGTAAAATGAAATTTGTAGGTAGAGTTGTTCGAAAGTTATTTGATAACAACTTACTTTTGGATTCATTTTGATATATATAGATATGCCAAATACATGTAGCTACAAAGGACTATTACTACGAAGCGTATGTCATGACACTTGTAGAAAATCCATCTTTAAGTAATAAGGATTCCTAATAGTAGCCCCTTTCATTACAAATTTGATTTTTCACAAATATGGCAACACCATTTTTTTGTACTTGAAATTCACACATATATTTAAAGTTTGATTGTTGTGATTTATATAAAGGGGGAAAAAATGTATTGCAAACATCTGGCAACACCATAACATTTTTTTTTATCCTCAAACACACTCTAATAAGACAGGAACAATGAAAGTAAAACGAAACTTGTAGGTAGAGTCGTTCGAAAGTTACTTGATAACAACAAACTTTTGGATTCATTTTTGTTTATATAGATATAGATATGCGAAATACATGTAGCTACAATGGCCTATTACTACGAAGTGTATGTAACGACGCTTGTAGGAAATCCATCCTTTAATTAATAAGAGTCCCTTAAAGTAGCCGCTTTCAATAAAAATTTTATTTTTCACAAATATGGCAACACCATGACAGAGTGCAACACCATTTTTTTTTACTGTAATTCACACATATATTTTTTTTGTAGTTTGATTGTTGTGATTTATAAGATCTAGATATGCGAAATACATGTAGCTACAATGGCCTATTACTACGAAGCGTATGTAACGACACTTGTAGGAAATCCATCCTTTAATTAATAAGAGTCCCTTATAGTAGCCGCTTTCAATAAAAATTTTATTTTTCACAAATATGGCAACACCATGACAGATGGCAGCACCATTTTTTTTTTTACTTGTAATTCACACATATATTTTTTGTGTAGTTTGATTGTTGTGATTTATAAGAAAGGGCAAAAAAATGTATTGCAAACATCTGGTAACACCATACATTTTTTTTTATCCCCAAACACACTCTAAGAAGACAGGAACACAATGAAAGTAAAACGAAATTTGTAGGTAGAGTTGTTCGAAAGTTATTTGATAACAACTTACTTTTGGATTCATTTTGATATATGTATATAGATATGCCAAATACATGTAGCTACAAAGGACTATTACTACGAAGCGTATGTCACGATACTTGTAGGAAATCCATCTTTAAGTAATAAGGATTCCTAATAGTAGCCGCTTTCATTACAAATTTGATTTTTCACAAATATGGCAACACCATTTTTTTGTACTTGAAATTCACACATATATTTAAAGTTTGATTGTTGTGATTTATATAAAGGGGGAAAAAATGTATTGCAAACAGCTGGCAATACCATGAATTTTTTTTTCTATCCCCAAACACACTCTAAGAAGACAGGACCACAATGAAAGTAAAACGAAATTTGTAGGTAGATTCGTCCGAAAGTTATTTGATAACAACAAATTTTGGAATCATTTTTATTTATATAGATATAGATACGCGAAATACATGTAGCTACAATGGCCTATTACTACGAAGCGTATGTAACGACACTTTTAGGAAATCCATCCTTTAATTAATAAGAGTCCCTTATAGTAGCCGCTTTCAATAAAAATTTTATTTTTCACAAATATGGCAACACCATGACAGATGGCAGCACCATTTTTTTTTTTACTTGTAATTCACACATATATTTTTTGTGTAGTTTGATTGTTGTGATTTATAAGAAGGGGCAAAAAAATGTATTGCAAACATCTGGTAACACCATACATTTTTTTTTATCCCCAAACACACTCTAAGAAGACAGGAACACAATGAAAGTAAAACGAAATTTGTAGGTAGAGTTGTTCGAAAGTTATTTGATAACAACTTACTTTTGGATTCATTTTGATATATGTATATAGATATGCCAAATACATGTAGCTACAAAGGACTATTACTACGAAGCGTATGTCACGATACTTGTAGGAAATCCATCTTTAAGTAATAAGGATTCCTAATAGTAGCCGCTTTCATTACAAATTTGATTTTTCACAAATATGGCAACACCATTTTTTTGTACTTGAAATTCACACATATATTTAAAGTTTGATTGTTGTGATTTATATAAAGGGGGAAAAAATGTATTGCAAACATCTGGCAACACCATAACATCTTTTTTTTATCCTCAAACACACTCTAAGAAGACAGGATCACAATGAAAGTAAAACGAAATTTGTAGGTAGAGTCGTTCGAAAGTTACTTGATAACAACAAACTTTTGGATTCATTTTTGTTTATATAGATATAGATATGCGAAATACATGTAGCTACAATGGCCTATTACTACGAAGCGTATGTAACGACACTTTTAGGAAATCCATCCTTTAATTAATAAGAGTCCCTTATAGTAGCCGCTTTCAATAAAAATTTTATTTTTCACAAACATGACAGATGGCAGCACCATTTTTTTTTTACTTGTAATTCCCATATAAATTTTCTGTGTAGTTTGATTGTTGTGATTTATATGAAGGGGAAAAAATGTATTGCAAACATCTGGCAACACTATAACATTTTTTTTTATCCTCAAACACACTCTAAGAAGACAGGAACAATGAAAGTAAAACGAAACTTGTAGGTAGAGTCGTTCGAAAGTTACTTGATAACAACAAACTTTTGGATTCATTTTGGTTTATATACATATAGATATGCGAAATACATGTAGCTACAATGGCCTATTACTACGAAGCGTATGTAACGACACTTTTAGGAAATCCATCCTTTAATTAATAAGAGTCCCTTATAGTAGCCGCTTTCAATAAAAATTTTATTTTTCACAAATATGGCAACACCATGACAGATGGCAGCACCATTTTTTTTTTTACTTGTAATTCACACATATATTTTTTGTGTAGTTTGATTGTTGTGATTTATAAGAAGGGGCAAAAAAATGTATTGCAAACATCTGGTAACACCATACATTTTTTTTTATCCCCAAACACACTCTAAGAAGACAGGAACACAATGAAAGTAAAATGAAATTTGTAGGTAGAGTTGTTCGAAAGTTATTTGATAACAACTTACTTTTGGATTTATTTTGATATATATAGATATGCGAAATACATGTAGCTACAAAGGACTATTACTACGAAGCGTATGTCACGATACTTGTAGGAAATCCATCTTTAAGTAATAAGGATTCCTAATAGTAGCCGCTTTCATTACAAATTTGATTTTTCACAAATATGGCAACACCATTTTTTTGTACTTGAAATTCACACATATATTTAAAGTTTGATTGTTGTGATTTATATAAAGGGGGAAAAAATGTATTGCAAACATCTGGCAACACCATAACATTTTTTTTTTATCCTTAAACACACTCTAAGAAGACAGGACCACAATGAAAGTAAAACGAAATTTGTAGGTAGATTCGTCCGAAAGTTATTTGATAACAACAAATTTTGGAATCATTTTTATTTATATAGATATAGATATGGGAAATACATGTAGCTAGAATGGCCTATTACTACGAAGCGTATGTAACGACACTTTTAGGAAATCCATCCTTTAATTAATAAGAGTCCCTTATAGTAGCCGCTTTCAATAAAAATTTTATTTTTCACAAATATGGCAACACCATGACAGATGGCAGCACCATTTTTTTTTTTACTTGTAATTCACACATATATTTTTTGTGTAGTTTGATTGTTGTGATTTATAAGAAGGGGGAAAAAAATTTATCGCAAACATCTGGTAACACCATACATTTTTTTTATCCCCAAACACACTCTAAGAAGACAGGATCACAATGAAAGTAAAACGAAATTTGTAGGTAGAGTTGTTCGAAAGTTATTTGATAACAACTTACTTTTGGATTCATTTTGATATATATAGATATGCCAAATACATGTAGCTACAAAGGACTATTACTACGAAGCGTATGTCACGACACTTGTAGAAAATCCATCTTTAAGTAATAAGGATTCCTAATAGTAGCCCCGGCGGCCGCCGTGGTGTGAAGGTAGTGTTGCCGGCCTACCACACCGAAGGTCCATGGTTCGAGCCCTGGTACAGGTAACATCAAAAGTGATTTGAAAAAAAGTTTTTCAAAAACGGGGTCGCCCCTCGGCAGTGGTTTGGCAAACTCTCCGAGTGTATTTCTGCCATGACAGGCTTCTCAGCAAAAATTCGTCTCCTTTGTAGATGCCGTTCGGAGTCGGCAAAAAACTGTAGGTCCCACCAATTTGTAGGGAAAAATTCAAATCGGCACACCACAAATTGGAAGAGAAGCTTGGCGCAAAAATCTCTTAGGAGGTTTATGATGATATACCTTTTGTATATCGCGCCATAGAGATAGATAGAGAATAGTAGCCCCTTTCATTACAAATTTGATTTTTCACAAATATGGCAACACCATTTTTTTGTACTTGAAATTCACACATATATTTAAAGTTTGATTGTTGTGATTTATATAAAGGGGGAAAAAATGTATTGCAAACATCTGGCAACACCATAACATTTTTTTTTATCCTCAAACACACTCTAAGAAGACAGGAACAATGAAAGTAAAACGAAACTTGTAGGTAGAGTCGTTCGAAAGTTACTTGATAACAACAAATTTTTGGATTCATTTTTGTTTATATAGATATAGATATGCGAAATACATGTAGCTACAATGGCCTATTACTACGAAGCGTATGTAACGACGCTTGTAGGAAATCCATCCTTTAATTAATAAGAGTCCCTTATAGTAGCCGCTTTCAATAAAAATTTTATTTTTCACAAATATGGCAACACCATGACAGATGGCAGCACCATTTTTTTTTTTACTTGTAATTCACACATATATTTTTTGTGTAGTTTGATTGTTGTGATTTATAAGAAAGGGCAAAAAAATGTATTGCAAACATCTGGTAACACCATACATTTTTTTTTATCCCCAAACACACTCTCAGAAGACAGGAACACAATGAAAGTAAAACGAAATTTGTAGGTAGAGTTGTTCGAAAGTTATTTGATAACAACTTACTTTTGGATTAATTTTGATATATGTATATAGATATGCCAAATACATGTAACTACAAAGGACTATTACTACGAAGCGTATGTCACGATACTTGTAGGAAATCCATCTTTAAGTAATAAGGATTCCTAATAGTAGCCGCTTTCATTACAAATTTGATTTTTCACAAATATGGCAACACCATTTTTTTGTACTTGAAATTCACACATATATTTAAAGTTTGATTGTTGTGATTTATATAAAGGGGGAAAAAATGTATTGCAAACATCTGGCAATACCATAAATTTTTTTTTCTATCCCCAAACACACTCTAAGAAGACAGGACCACAATGAAAGTAAAACGAAACTTGTAGGTAGAGTCGTTCGAAAGTTACTTGATAACAACAAAGTTTTGGATTCATTTTTGTTTATATAGATATAGATATGCGAAATACATGTAGCTACAATGGCCTATTACTACGAAGCGTATGTAACGACGCTTGTAGGAAATCCATCCTTTAATTAATAAGAGTCCCTTAAAGTAGCCGCTTTCAATAAAAATTTTATTTTTCACAAATATGGCAACACCATGACAGAGTACAACACCATTTTTTTTTACTGTAATTCACACATATATTTTTTTTGTAGTTTGATTGTTGTGATTTATAAGATCTAGATATGCGAAATCCATGTAGCTACAATGGCCTATTACTACGAAGCGTATGTAACGACACTTGTAGGAAATCCATCCTTTAATTAATAAGAGTCCCTTATAGTAGCCGCTTTCAATAAAAATTTTATTTTTCACAAATATGGCAACACCATGACAGATGGCAGCACCATTTTTTTTTTTACTTGTAATTCACACATATATTTTTTGTGTAGTTTGATTGTTGTGATTTATAAGAAAGGGCAAAAAAATGTATTGCAAACATCTGGTAACACCATACATTTTTTTTTATCCCCAAACACACTCTCAGAAGACAGGAACACAATGAAAGTAAAACGAAATTTGTAGGTAGAGTTGTTCGAAAGTTATTTGATAACAACTTACTTTTGGATTAATTTTGATATATGTATATAGATATGCCAAATACATGTAACTACAAAGGACTATTACTACGAAGCGTATGTCACGATACTTGTAGGAAATCCATCTTTAAGTAATAAGGATTCCTAATAGTAGCCGCTTTCATTACAAATTTGATTTTTCACAAATATGGCAACACCATTTTTTTGTACTTGAAATTCACACATATATTTAAAGTTTGATTGTTGTGATTTATATAAAGGGGGAAAAAATGTATTGCAAACATCTGGCAATACCATAAATTTTTTTTTCTATCCCCAAACACACTCTAAGAAGACAGGACCACAATGAAAGTAAAACGAAACTTGTAGGTAGAGTCGTTCGAAAGTTACTTGATAACAACAAAGTTTTGGATTCATTTTTGTTTATATAGATATAGATATGCGAAATACATGTAGCTACAATGGCCTATTACTACGAAGCGTATGTAACGACGCTTGTAGGAAATCCATCCTTTAATTAATAAGAGTCCCTTAAAGTAGCCGCTTTCAATAAAAATTTTATTTTTCACAAATATGGCAACACCATGACAGAGTGCAACACCATTTTTTTTTTACTGTAATTCACACATATATTTTTTTTGTAGTTTGATTGTTGTGATTTATAAGATCTAGATATGCGAAATCCATGTAGCTACAATGGCCTATTACTACGAAGCGTATGTAACGACACTTGTAGGAAATCCATCCTTTAATTAATAAGAGTCCCTTAAAGTAGCCGCTTTCAATAAAAATTTTATTTTTCACAAATATGGCAACACCATGACAGATGGCAGCACCATTTTTTTTTTTACTTGTAATTCACACATATATTTTTTGTGTAGTTTGATTGTTGTGATTTATAAGAAAGGGCAAAAAAATGTATTGCAAACATCTGGTAACACCATACATTTTTTTTTATCCCCAAACACACTCTCAGAAGACAGGAACACAATGAAAGTAAAACGAAATTTGTAGGTAGAGTTGTTCGAAAGTTATTTGATAACAACTTACTTTTGGATTAATTTTGATATATGTATATAGATATGCCAAATACATGTAACTACAAAGGACTATTACTACGAAGCGTATGTCACGATACTTGTAGGAAATCCATCTTTAAGTAATAAGGATTCCTAATAGTAGCCGCTTTCATTACAAATTTGATTTTTCACAAATATGGCAACACCATTTTTTTGTACTTGAAATTCACACATATATTTAAAGTTTGATTGTTGTGATTTATATAAAGGGGGAAAAAATGTATTGCAAACATCTGGCAATACCATAAATTTTTTTTTCTATCCCCAAACACACTCTAAGAAGACAGGACCACAATGAAAGTAAAACGAAACTTGTAGGTAGAGTCGTTCGAAAGTTACTTGATAACAACAAAGTTTTGGATTCATTTTTGTTTATATAGATATAGATATGCGAAATACATGTAGCTACAATGGCCTATTACTACGAAGCGTATGTAACGACGCTTGTAGGAAATCCATCCTTTAATTAATAAGAGTCCCTTAAAGTAGCCGCTTTCAATAAAAATTTTATTTTTCACAAATATGGCAACACCATGACAGAGTACAACACCATTTTTTTTTTACTGTAATTCACACATATATTTTTTTTGTAGTTTGATTGTTGTGATTTATAAGATCTAGATATGCGAAATCCATGTAGCTACAATGGCCTATTACTACGAAGCGTATGTAACGACACTTGTAGGAAATCCATCCTTTAATTAATAAGAGTCCCTTATAGTAGCCGCTTTCAATAAAAATTTTATTTTTCACAAATATGGCAACACCATGACAGATGGCAGCACCATTTTTTTTTTTACTTGTAATTCACACATATATTTTTTGTGTAGTTTGATTGTTGTGATTTATAAGAAAGGGCAAAAAAATGTATTGCAAACATCTGGTAACACCATACATTTTTTTTTATCCCCAAACACACTCTCAGAAGACAGGAACACAATGAAAGTAAAACGAAATTTGTAGGTAGAGTTGTTCGAAAGTTATTTGATAACAACTTACTTTTGGATTAATTTTGATATATGTATATAGATATGCCAAATACATGTAACTACAAAGGACTATTACTACGAAGCGTATGTCACGATACTTGTAGGAAATCCATCTTTAAGTAATAAGGATTCCTAATAGTAGCCGCTTTCATTACAAATTTGGTTTTTCACAAATATGGCAACACCATTTTTTTGTACTTGAAATTCACACATATATTTAAAGTTTGATTGTTGTGATTTATATAAAGGGGGAAAAAATGTATTGCAAACATCTGGCAATACCATAAATTTTTTTTTCTATCCCCAAACACACTCTAAGAAGACAGGACCACAATGAAAGTAAAACGAAACTTGTAGGTAGAGTCGTTCGAAAGTTACTTGATAACAACAAAGTTTTGGATTCATTTTTGTTTATATAGATATAGATATGCGAAATACATGTAGCTACAATGGCCTATTACTACGAAGCGTATGTAACGACGCTTGTAGGAAATCCATCCTTTAATTAATAAGAGTCCCTTAAAGTAGCCGCTTTCAATAAAAATTTTATTTTTCACAAATATGGCAACACCATGACAGAGTGCAACACCATTTTTTTTTTACTGTAATTCACACATATATTTTTTTTGTAGTTTGATTGTTGTGATTTATATGAAGGGGAAAAAATGTATTGCAAACATCTGGCAACACTATAACATTTTTTTTTATCCTCAAACACACTCTATCCTTTATTTAATAAGAGTCCCTTAAAGTAGCCGCTTGCAATAAAAATTTTATTTTTCACAAATATGGCAACACCATGACAGAGTGCAACACCATTTTTTTTTTACTGTAATTCACACATATATTTTTTTTGTAGTTTGATTGTTGTGATTTATAAGATCTAGATATGCGAAATACATGTAGCTACAATGGCCTATTACTACGAAGCATATGTAACGACACTTGTAGGAAATCCATCCTTTAATTAATAAGAGTCCCTTATAGAAGCCGCTTTCAATAAAAATTTTATTTTTCACAAATATGGCAACACCATGACAGATGGCAACACCATTTTTTTTTACTTGTACTTCACACATATATTGTTTATGTAGTTTGATTTTTGTCATTTATAAGAAGGGGGAAAAAATGTATTGCAAACATCTGGCAACACCATACTTTTTTTTTTCTATCCCCAAACACACTCTAAGAAGACAGGACCACAATGAAAGTAAAACGAAACTTGTAGGTAGAGTCGTTCGAAAGTTACTTGATAACAACAAACTTTTGGATTCATTTTTGTTTATATAGATATAGATATGCGAAATACATGTAGCTACAATGGCCTATTACTACGAAGCGTATGTAACGATGCTTGTAGGAAATCCATCCTTTAATTAATAAGAGTCCCTTAAAGTAGCCACTTTCAATAAAAATTTTAGTTTTCACAAATATGGCAACACCATGACAGATGGCAGCACCATTTTTTTTTTACTTGTAATTCCCATATAAATTTTCTGTGTAGTTTGATTGTTGTGATTTATATGAAGGGGAAAAAATGTATTGCAAACATCTGGCAACACTATAACATTTTTTTTTATCCTCAAACACACTCTAAGAAGACAGGAACAATGAAAGTAAAACGAAACTTGTAGGTAGAGTCGTTCGAAAGTTACTTGATAACAACAAACTTTTGGATTCATTTTTGTTTATATAGATATAGATATGCGAAATACATGTAGCTACAATGGCCTATTACTACGAAGCGTATGTAACGACACTTTTAGGAAATCCATCCTTTAATTAATAAGAGTCCCTTATAGTAGCCGCTTTCAATAAAAATTTTATTTTTCACAAATATGGCTACACCATGACAGATGGCAGCACCATTTTTTTTTTTACTTGTAATTCACACATATATTTTTTGTGTAGTTTGATTGTTGTGATTTATAAGAACGGGCAAAAAAATGTATTGCAAACATCTGGTAACACCATACATTTTTTTTTATCCCCAAACACACTCTAAGAAGACAGGAACACAATGAAAGTAAAATGAAATTTGTAGGTAGAGTTGTTCGAAAGTTATTTGATAACAACTTACTTTTGGATTCATTTTGATATATATAGATATGCCAAATACATGTAGCTACAAAGGACTATTACTACGAAGCGTATGTCACGATACTTGTAGGAAATCCATCTTTAAGTAATAAGGATTCCTAATAGTAGCCGCTTTCATTACAAATTTGATTTTTCACAAATATGGCAACACCATTTTTTTGTACTTGAAATTCACACATATATTTAAAGTTTGATTGTTGTGATTTATATAAAGGGGGAAAAAATGTATTGCAAACATCTGGCAACACCATAACATTTATTTTTTATCCTTAAACACACTCTAAGAAGACAGGACCACAATGAAAGTAAAACGAAATTTGTAGGTAGATTCGTCCGAAAGTTATTTGATAACAACAAATTTTGGAATCATTTTTATTTATATAGATATAGATATGGGAAATACATGTAGCTAGAATGGCCTATTACTACGAAGCGTATGTAACGACACTTTTAGGAAATCCATCCTTTAATTAATAAGAGTCCCTTATAGTAGCCGCTTTCAATAAAAATTTTATTTTTCACAAATATGGCAACACCATGACAGATGGCAGCACCATTTTTTTTTTTTTACTTGTAATTCACACATATATTTTTTGTGTAGTTTGATTGTTGTCATTTATAAGAAGGGGGAAAAAAATGTATCGCAAACATCTGGTAACATCATACATTTTTTTTATCCCCAAACACACTCTAAGAAGACAGGATCACAATGAAAGTAAAACGAAATTTGTAGGTAGAGTTGTTCGAAAGTTATTTGATAACAACTTACTTTTGGATTCATTTTGATATATATAGATATGCCAAATACATGTAGCTACAAAGGACTATTACTACGAAGCGTATGTCATGACACTTGTAGAAAATCCATCTTTAAGTAATAAGGATTCCTAATAGTAGCCCCTTTCATTACAAATTTGATTTTTCACAAATATGGCAACACCATTTTTTTGTACTTGAAATTCACACATATATTTAAAGTTTGATTGTTGTGATTTATATAAAGGGGGAAAAAATGTATTGCAAACATCTGGCAACACCATAACATTTTTTTTTATCCTCAAACACACTCTAAGAAGACAGGAACAATGAAAGTAAAACGAAACTTGTAGGTAGAGTCGTTCGAAAGTTACTTGATAACAACAAACTTTTGGATTCATTTTTGTTTATATAGATATAGATATGCGAAATACATGTAGCTACAATGGCCTATTACTACGAAGCGTATGTAACGACGCTTGTAGGAAATCCATCCTTTAATTAATAAGAGTCCCTTAAAGTAGCCGCTTTCAATAAAAATTTTATTTTTCACAAATATGGCAACACCATGACAGAGTGCAACACCATTTTTTTTTTACTGTAATTCACACATATATTTTTTTTGTAGTTTGATTGTTGTGATTTATAAGATCTAGATATGCGAAATACATGTAGCTACAATGGCCTATTACTACGAAGCGTATGTAACGACACTTGTAGGAAATCCATCCTTTAATTAATAAGAGTCCCTTATAGTAGCCGCTTTCAATAAAAATTTTATTTTTCACAAATATGGCAACACCATGACAGATGGCAGCAACATTTTTTTTTTTACTTGTAATTCACACATATATTTTTTGTGTAGTTTGATTGTTGTGATTTATAAGAAAGGGCAAAAAAATGTATTGCAAACATCTGGTAACACCATACATTTTTTTTTATCCCCAAACACACTCTAAGAAGACAGGAACACAATGAAAGTAAAACGAAATTTGTAGGTAGAGTTGTTCGAAAGTTATTTGATAACAACTTACTTTTGGATTCATTTTGATATATGTATATAGATATGCCAAATACATGTAGCTACAAAGGACTATTACTACGAAGCGTATGTCACGATACTTGTAGGAAATCCATCTTTAAGTAATAAGGATTGCTAATAGTAGCCGCTTTCATTACAAATTTGATTTTTCACAAATATGGCAACACCATTTTTTTGTACTTGAAATTCACACATATATTTAAAGTTTGATTGTTGTGATTTATATAAAGGGGGAAAAAATGTATTGCAAACATCTGGCAATACCATAAATTTTTTTTCTATCCCCAAACACACTCTAAGAAGACAGGACCACAATGAAAGTAAAACGAAATTTGTAGGTAGATTCGTCCGAAAGTTATTTGATAACAACAAATTTTGGAATCATTTTTATTTATATAGATATAGATACGCGAAATACATGTAGCTACAATGGCCTATTACTACGAAGCGTATGTAACGACACTTTTAGGAAATCCATCCTTTAATTAATAAGAGTCCCTTATAGTAGCCGCTTTCAATAAAAATTTTATTTTTCACAAATATGGCAACACCATGACAGATGGCAGCACCATTTTTTTTTTTACTTGTAATTCACACATATATTTTTTGTGTAGTTTGATTGTTGTGATTTATAAGAAGGGGCAAAAAAATGTATTGCAAACATCTGGTAACACCATACATTTTTTTTTATCCCCAAACACACTCTAAGAAGACAGGAACACAATGAAAGTAAAACGAAATTTGTAGGTAGAGTTGTTCGAAAGTTATTTGATAACAACTTACTTTTGGATTCATTTTGATATATGTATATAGATATGCCAAATACATGTAGCTACAAAGGACTATTACTACGAAGCGTATGTAACGACACTTTTAGGAAATCCATCCTTTAATTAATAAGAGTCCTTATAGTAGCCGCTTTCAATAAAAATTTTATTTTTCACAAACATGACAGATGGCAGCACCATTTTTTTTTTACTTGTAATTCCCATATAAATTTTCTGTGTAGTTTGATTGTTGTGATTTATATGAAGGGGGAAAAATGTACTGCAAACATCTGGCAACACTATAACATTTTTTTTTATCCTCAAACACACTCTAAGAAGACAGGAACAATGAAAGTAAAACGAAACTTGTAGGTAGAGTCGTTCGAAAGTTACTTGATAACAACAAACTTTTGGATTCATTTTGGTTTATATAGATATAGATATGCGAAATACATGTAGCTACAATGGCCTATTACTACGAAGCGTATGTAACGACACTTTTAGGAAATCCATCCTTTAATTAATAAGAGTCCCTTATAGTAGCCGCTTTCAATAAAAATTTTATTTTTGACAAATATGGCAACACCATGACAGATGGCAGCACCATTTTTTTTTTTACTTGTAATTCACACATATATTTTTTGTGTAGTTTGATTGTTGTGATTTATAAGAAGGGGCAAAAAAATGTATTGCAAACATCTGGTAACACCATACATTTTTTTTTATCCCCAAACACACTCTAAGAAGACAGGAACACAATGAAAGTAAAATGAAATTTGTAGGTAGAGTTGTTCGAAAGTTATTTGATAACAACTTACTTTTGGATTCATTTTGATATATATAGATATGCGAAATACATGTAGCTACAAAGGACTATTACTACGAAGCGTATGTCACGATACTTGTAGGAAATCCATCTTTAAGTAATAAGGATTCCTAATAGTAGCCGCTTTCAGTACAAATTTGATTTTTCACAAATATGGCAACACCATTTTTTTGTACTTGAAATTCACACATATATTTAAAGTTTGATTGTTGTGATTTATATAAAGGGGGAAAAAATGTATTGCAAACATCTGGCAACACCATAACATTTTTTTTTTATCCTTAAACACACTCTAAGAAGACAGGACCACAATGAAAGTAAAACGAAATTTGTAGGTAGATTCGTCCGAAAGTTATTTGATAACAACAAATTTTGGAATCATTTTTATTTATATAGATATAGATATGGGAAATACATGTAGCTAGAATGGCCTATTACTACGAAGCGTATGTAACGACACTTTTAGGAAATCCATCCTTTAATTAATAAGAGTCCCTTATAGTAGCCGCTTTCAATAAAAATTTTATTTTTCACAAATATGGCAACACCATGACAGATGGCAGCGCCATTTTTTTTTTTACTTGTAATTCACACATATATTTTTTGTGTAGTTTGATTGTTGTGATTTATAAGAAGGGGGAAAAAAATGTATCGCAAACATCTGGTAACACCATACATTTTTTTTATCCCCAAACACACTCTAAGAAGACAGGATCACAATGAAAGTAAAACGAAATTTGTAGGTAGAGTTGTTCGAAAGTTATTTGATAACAACTTACTTTTGGATTCATTTTGATATATATAGATATGCCAAATACATGTAGCTACAAAGGACTATTACTACGAAGCATATGTCACGACACTTGTAGAAAATCCATCTTTAAGTAATAAGGATTCCTAATAGTAGCCCCGGCGGCCGCCGTGGTGTGAAGGTAGTGTTGCCGGCCTACCACACCGAAGGTCCATGGTTCGAGCCCTGGTACAGGTAACATCAAAAGTGATTTGAAAAAAAGTTTTTCAAAAACGGGGTCGCCCCTCGGCAGTGGTTTGGCAAACTCTCCGAGTGTATTTCTGCCATGACAGGCTTCTCAGCAAAAATTCGTCTCCTTTGTAGATGGCGTTCGGAGTCGGCAAAAAACTGTAGGTCCCACCAATTTGTAGGGAAAAATTCAAATCGGCACACCACAAATTGGAAGAGAAGCTTGGCGCAAAAATCTCTTAGGAGGTTTATGATGATATACCTGTTGTATATCGCGCCATAGAGATAGATAGAGAATAGTAGCCCCTTTCATTACAAATTTGATTTTTCACAAATATGGCAACACCATTTTTTTGTACTTGAAATTCACACATATATTTAAAGTTTGATTGTTGTGATTTATATAAAGGGGGAAAAAATGTATTGCAAACATCTGGTAACACCATACATTTTTTTTTATCCCCAAACACACTCTAAGAAGACAGGAACACAATGAAAGTAAAACGAAATTTGTAGGTAGAGTTGTTCGAAAGTTATTTGATAACAACTTACTTTTGGATTCATTTTGATATATGTATATAGATATGCCAAATACATGTAGCTACAAAGGACTATTACTACGAAGCGTATGTCACGATACTTGTAGGAAATCCATCTTTAAGTAATAAGGATTCCTAATAGTAGCCGCTTTCATTACAAATTTGATTTTTCACAAATATGGCAACACCATTTTTTTGTACTTGAAATTCACACATATATTTAAAGTTTGATTGTTGTGATTTATATAAAGGGGGAAAAAATGTATTGCAAACATCTGGCAACACCATAACATTTTTTTTTTATCCTCAAACACACTCTAAGAAGACAGGATCACAATGAAAGTAAAACGAAATTTGTAGGTAGAGTCGTTCGAAAGTTACTTGATAACAACAAACTTTTGGATTCATTTTTGTTTATATAGATATAGATATGCGAAATACATGTAGCTACAATGGCCTATTACTACGAAGCGTATGTAACGACACTTTTAGGAAATCCATCCTTTAATTAATAAGAGTCCCTTATAGTAGCCGCTTTCAATAAAAATTTTATTTTTCACAAACATGACAGATGGCAGCACCATTTTTTTTTTACTTGTAATTCCCATATAAATTTTCTGTGTAGTTTGATTGTTGTGATTTATATGAAGGGGGAAAAATGTACTGCAAACATCTGGCAACACTATAACATTTTTTTTTATCCTCAAACACACTCTAAGAAGACAGGAACAATGAAAGTAAAACGAAACTTGTAGGTAGAGTCGTTCGAAAGTTACTTGATAACAACAAACTTTTGGATTCATTTTGGTTTATATAGATATAGATATGCGAAATACATGTAGCTACAATGGCCTATTACTACGAAGCGTATGTAACGACACTTTTAGGAAATCCATCCTTTAATTAATAAGAGTCCCTTATAGTAGCCGCTTTCAATAAAAATTTTATTTTTGACAAATATGGCAACACCATGACAAATGGCAGCACCATTTTTTTTTTTACTTGTAATTCACACATATATTTTTTGTGTAGTTTGATTGTTGTGATTTATAAGAAGGGGCAAAAAAATGTATTGCAAACATCTGGTAACACCATACATTTTTTTTTATCCCCAAACACACTCTAAGAAGACAGGAACACAATGAAAGTAAAATGAAATTTGTAGGTAGAGTTGTTCGAAAGTTATTTGATAACAACTTACTTTTGGATTCATTTTGATATATATAGATATGCGAAATACATGTAGCTACAAAGGACTATTACTACGAAGCGTATGTCACGATACTTGTAGGAAATCCATCTTTAAGTAATAAGGATTCCTAATAGTAGCCGCTTTCAGTACAAATTTGATTTTTCACAAATATGGCAACACCATTTTTTTGTACTTGAAATTCACACATATATTTAAAGTTTGATTGTTGTGATTTATATAAAGGGGGAAAAAATGTATTGCAAACATCTGGCAACACCATAACATTTTTTTTTTATCCTTAAACACACTCTAAGAAGACAGGACCACAATGAAAGTAAAACGAAATTTGTAGGTAGATTCGTCCGAAAGTTATTTGATAACAACAAATTTTGGAATCATTTTTATTTATATAGATATAGATATGGGAAATACATGTAGCTAGAATGGCCTATTACTACGAAGCGTATGTAACGACACTTTTAGGAAATCCATCCTTTAATTAATAAGAGTCCCTTATAGTAGCCGCTTTCAATAAAAATTTTATTTTTCACAAATATGGCAACACCATGACAGATGGCAGCACCATTTTTTTTTTTACTTGTAATTCACACATATATTTTTTGTGTAGTTTGATTGTTGTGATTTATAAGAAGGGGGAAAAAAATGTATCGCAAACATCTGGTAACACCATACATTTTTTTTATCCCCAAACACACTCTAAGAAGACAGGATCACAATGAAAGTAAAACGAAATTTGTAGGTAGAGTTGTTCGAAAGTTATTTGATAACAACTTACTTTTGGATTCATTTTGATATATATAGATATGCCAAATACATGTAGCTACAAAGGACTATTACTACGAAGCGTATGTCACGACACTTGTAGAAAATCCATCTTTAAGTAATAAGGATTCCTAATAGTAGCCCCGGCGGCCGCCGTGGTGTGAAGGTAGTGTTGCCGGCCTACCACACCGAAGGTCCATGGTTCGAGCCCTGGTACAGGTAACATCAAAAGTGATTTGAAAAAAAGTTTTTCAAAAACGGGGTCGCCCCTCGGCAGTGGTTTGGCAAACTCTCCGAGTGTATTTCTGCCATGACAGGCTTCTCAGCAAAAATTCGTCTCCTTTGTAGATGGCGTTCGGAGTCGGCAAAAAACTGTAGGTCCCACCAATTTGTAGGGAAAAATTCAAATCGGCACACCACAAATTGGAAGAGAAGCTTGGCGCAAAAATCTCTTAGGAGGTTTATGATGATATACCTGTTGTATATCGCGCCATAGAGATAGATAGAGAATAGTAGCCCCTTTCATTACAAATTTGATTTTTCACAAATATGGCAACACCATTTTTTTGTACTTGAAATTCACACATATATTTAAAGTTTGATTGTTGTGATTTATATAAAGGGGGAAAAAATGTATTGCAAACATCTGGCAACACCATAACATTTTTTTTTATCCTCAAACACACTCTAAGAAGACAGGAACAATGAAAGTAAAACGAAACTTGTAGGTAGAGTCGTTCGAAAGTTACTTGATAACAACAAATTTTTGGATTCATTTTTGTTTATATGGATATAGATATGCGAAATACATGTAGCTACAATGGCCTATTACTACGAAGCGTATGTAACGACGCTTGTAGGAAATCCATCCTTTAATTAATAAGAGTCCCTTAAAGTAGCCGCTTTCAATAAAAATTTTATTTTTCACAAATATGGCAACACCATGACAGAGTACAACACCATTTTTTTTTTACTGTAATTCACACATATATTTTTTTTGTAGTTTGATTGTTGTGATTTATAAGATCTAGATATGCGAAATCCATGTAGCTACAATGGCCTATTACTACGAAGCGTATGTAACGACACTTGTAGGAAATCCATCCTTTAATTAATAAGAGTCCCTTATAGTAGCCGCTTTCAATAAAAATTTTATTTTTCACAAATATGGCAACACCATGACAGATGGCAGCACCATTTTTTTTTTTACTTGTAATTCACACATATATTTTTTGTGTAGTTTGATTGTTGTGATTTATAAGAAAGGGCAAAAAAATGTATTGCAAACATCTGGTAACACCATAAATTTTTTTTTATCCCCAAACACACTCTCAGAAGACAGGAACACAATGAAAGTAAAACGAAATTTGTAGGTAGAGTTGTTCGAAAGTTATTTGATAACAACTTACTTTTGGATTAATTTTGATATATGTATATAGATGTGCCAAATACATGTAGCTACAAAGAACTATTACTACGAAGCGTATGTCACGATACTTGTAGGAAATCCATCTTTAAGTAATAAGGATTCCTAATAGTAGCCGCTTTCATTACAAATTTGATTTTTCACAAATATGGCAACACCATTTTTTTGTACTTGAAATTCACACATATATTTAAAGTTTGATTCTTGTGATTTATATAAAGGGGGAAAAAATGTATTGCAAACATCTGGCAATACCATACATTTTTTTTTCTATCCCCAAACACACTCTAAGAAGACAGGACCACAATGAAAGTAAAACGAAATTTGTAGGTAGATTCGTCCGAAAGTTATTTGATAACAACAAATTTTGGAATCATTTTTATTTATATAGATATAGATATGCGAAATACATGTAGCTACAATGGCCTATTACTACGAAGCGTATGTAACGACACTTTTAGGAAATCCATCCTTTAATTAATAAGAGTCCCTTATAGTAGCCGCTTTCAATAAAAATTTTATTTTTCACAAATATGGCAACACCATGACAGATGGCAGCACCATTTTTTTTTTTACTTGTAATTCACACATATATTTTTTGTGTAGTTTGATTGTTGTGATTTATAAGAAGGGGCAAAAAAATGTATTGCAAACATCTGGTAACACCATACATTTTTTTTTATCCCCAAACACACTCTAAGAAGACAGGAACACAATGAAAGTAAAACGAAATTTGTAGGTAGAGTTGTTCGAAAGTTATTTGATAACAACTTACTTTTGGATTCATTTTGATATATGTATATAGATATGCCAAATACATGTAGCTACAAAGGACTATTACTACGAAGCGTATGTCACGATACTTGTAGGAAATCCATCTTTAAGTAATAAGGATTCCTAATAGTAGCCGCTTTCATTACAAATTTGATTTTTCACAAATATGGCAACACCATTTTTTTGTACTTGAAATTCACACATATATTTAAAGTTTGATTGTTGTGATTTATATAAAGGGGGAAAAAATGTATTGCAAACATCTGGCAACACCATAACATTTTTTTTTTATCCTCAAACACACTCTAAGAAGACAGGATCACAATGAAAGTAAAACGAAATTTTTAGGTAGATTCGTCCGAAAGTTATTTGATAACAACAAATTTTGGAATCATTTTTATTTATATAGATATAGATATGGGAAATACATGTAGCTACAATGGCTTATTACTACGAAGCGTATGTAACGACGCTTGTAGGAAATCCATCCTTTAATTAATAAGAGTCCCTTAAAGTAGCCGCTTTCAATAAAAATTTAATTTTTCACAAATATGGCAACACCATGACAGAGTGCAACACCATTTTTTTTTTACTTGTAATTCACACATATATTTTTTTTGTAGTTGGATTGTTGTGATTTATAAGATCTAGATATGCGAAATACATGTAGCTACAATGGCCTATTACTACGAAGCGTATGTAACGACACTTGTAGTAAATCCATCCTTTAATTAATAAGAGTCCCTTATAGTAGCCGCTTTCAATAAAAATTTTATTTTTCACAAATATGGCAACACCATGACAGATGGCAGCACCATTTTTTTTTTTACTTGTAATTCACACATATATTTTTTGTGTAGTTTGATTGTTGTGATTTATAAGAAGGGGGAAAAAAATGTATCGCAAACATCTGGCAACACTATAACATTTTTTTTTATCCTCAAACACACTCTAAGAAGACAGGAACAATGAAAGTAAAACGAAACTTGTAGGTAGAGTCGTTCGAAAGTTACTTGATAACAACAAACTTTTGGATTCATTTTTGTTTATATAGATATAGATATGCGAAATACATGTAGCTACAATGGCCTATTACTACGAAGCGTATGTAACGACGCTTGTAGGAAATCCATCCTTTAATTAATAAGAGTCCCTTAAAGTAGCCACTTTCAATAAAAATTTTAGTTTTCACAAATATGGCAACACCATGACAGATGGCAGCACCATTTTTTTTTTACTTGTAATTCCCATATAAATTTTCTGTGTAGTTTGATTGTTGTGATTTATATGAAGGGGAAAAAATGTATTGCAAACATCTGGCAACACTATAACATTTTTTTTTATCCTCAAACACACTCTAAGAAGACAGGAACAATGAAAGTAAAACGAAACTTGTAGGTAGAGTCGTTCGAAAGTTACTTGATAACAACAAACTTTTGGATTCATTTTTGTTTATATAGATATAGATATGCGAAATACATGTAGCTACAATGGCCTATTACTACGAAGCGTATGTAACGACGCTTGTAGGAAATCCATCCTTTAATTAATAAGAGTCCCTTAAAGTAGCCGCTTTCAATAAAAATTTTATTTTTCACAAATATGGCAACACCATGACAGAGTGCAACACCATTTTTTTTTTTACTGTAATTCACGCATATATTTTTTTTGTAGTTTGATTGTTGTGATTTATAAGATCTAGATATGCGAAATACATGTAGCTACAATGGCCTATTACTACGAAGCGTATGTAACGACGCTTGTAGGAAATCCATCCTTTAATTAATAAGAGTCCCTTAAAGTAGCCACTTTCAATAAAAATTTTAGTTTTCACAAATATGGCAACACCATGACAGATGGCAGCACCATTTTTTTTTTACTTGTAATTCCCATATAAATTTTGTGTGTAGTTTGATTGTTGTGATTTATATGAAGGGGAAAAAATGTATTGCAAACATCTGGCAACACTATAACATTTTTTTTTATCCTCAAACACACTCTAAGAAGACAGGAACAATGAAAGTAAAACGAAACTTGTAGGTAGAGTCGTTCGAAAGTTACTTGATAACAACAAACTTTTGGATTCATTTTTGTTTATATAGATATAGATATGCGAAATACATGTAGCTACAATGGCCTATTACTACGAAGCGTATGTAACGACGCTTGTAGGAAATCCATCCTTTAATTAATAAGAGTCCCTTAAAGTAGCCGCTTTCAATAAAAATTTTATTTTTCACAAATATGGCAACACCATGACAGAGTGCAACACCATTTTTTTTTTTACTTGTAATTCACACATATATTTTTTTTGTAGTTGGATTGTTGTGATTTATAAGATCTAGATATGCGAAATACATGTAGCTACAATGGCCTATTACTACGAAGCGTATGTAACGACACTTGTAGTAAATCCATCCTTTAATTAATAAGAGTCCCTTATAGTAGCCGCTTTCAATAAAAATTTTATTTTTCACAAATATGGCAACACCATGACAGATGGCAACACCCTTTTTTTTTACTTGTAATTCACACATATATTGTTTGTGTAGTTTGATTGTTGTGATTTATAAGAAGGGGGAAAAATATGTAACGACACTTGTAGGAACTCCATCCTTTAATTAATAAGAGTTCCTTATAGTAGCCGCTTTCAATAAAAATTTTATTTTTCACAATTATGGCAACACCATGACAGATGGCAGCACCATTTTTTTTTTTTTACTTATAATTCACACATATATTTTTTGTGTAGTTTGATTGTTGTGATTTATAAGAAGGGGGAAAAAAATGTATTGCAAACATCTGGTAACACCATACATTTTTTTTTATCCCCAAACACACTCTAAGAAGACAGGACCACAATGAAAGTAAAACGAAACTTGTAGGTAGAGTCGTTCGAAAGTTACTTGATAACAACAAACTTTTGGATTCATTTTTGTTTATAAAGATATAGATATGCGAAATACATGTAGGTACAATGGCCTATTACTACGAAGCGTATGTAACGACGCTTGTAGGAAATCCATCCTTTAATTAATAAGAGTCCCTTATAGTAGCCGCTTTCAATAAAAATTTTATTTTTCACAAATATGGCAACACCATGACAGAGTGCAACACCATTTTTTTTTACTTGTAACTCACACATATATTTTTTGTGTAGTTTGTTTGTTGCGATTTATAAGACGTAGACATGCGAAATACATGTAGCCACAATGGCCTATTACTACGAAGCGTATGTAACGACACTTGTAGGAAATCCATCCTTTAATTAATAAGAGTCCCTTATAGTAGCCGCTTTCAATAAAAATTTTATTTTTCACAAATATGGCAACACCATGACAGATGGCACCACCATTTTTTTTTTTTTACTTGTAATTCACACATATATTTTTTGTGTAGTTTGATTTTTGTGATTTATATGAAGGGAAAAAAATTTATTGCAAACATCTGGCAACACCATACAATTTTTTTTTATCCTCGAAGACACTCTTAGAAGGCAGAATCACAATGAAAGTAAAACGAAATTTGTAGGTAGAGTCGTTCGCAAGTTATTTGATAACAACAAACTTTTGGATTCATTTTTATTTATATAGATATAAAGGGTGTTTTTTTTAGGGGTATAGAACTTCGAATTGAAATAAAACACAAGAAAATCGTTTTAAGGTCCATCAATTTAGCTTTATTGGAAGGATAATTTTATGCTATTAATGTTTAAATATGATTTTGGGCATGTGGCCGCCGCGGCTGGCTCGAATAAAGCCAATTCTACAGGTCCAATTTTCAACCACTTTTTCGAGCATATGGGGCCGTATGTCGGCAATAACGCCACGAATGTTGGCTTCCAATTCCCCTAACGTTTCTGGTTTGTTGGTGTAGACGAGCGACTTCACATATCCCCAAAGAAAATAATCCAATGGTGTCAAATCACACGACCTTGGTGGCCAATTGACAGGTCCATTCCGCGAAATTATGCGCTCATCGAATGTTTCCTTCAATAAATCGATTGTGACGTGCGCTGTGTGGCATGTAGCGCCGTCTTGTTGGAACCACAACTCATCCACATTCATGCCATCCAGAGGGATCCTTATTAATTAAAGGATGGATTTCCTACAAGTGTCGTTACATACGCCTCGTAGTAATAGTCCATTGTATCTACATGTATTTGGCATTTCTATATATATAAAAAAATGAATCCAAAAGTATGTTGTTATCAAATAACTTTCGAACGACTCTACCTACAAATTTCGATTTACTTTCATTGTTCCTGTCTTCTTAGAGTGTGTTTGAGGATAAAGAAAAATGTTATGGTGTTGCCAGATGTTTGCAATACATTTTTTTCCCCCTTCTTATAAATCATAACAATCAAACTACACAAAAAATATATGTGTGAATTACAAGTAAAAAAAAAAAATGGTGCTGCCATCTGTCATGGTGTTGCCATATTTGTAAAAATAAAATTTTTATTGAAAGCGGCTACTATAAGGGTTCCTTATTAATTAAAGGATGGATTTCCTACAAGTGTCGTTACATACGCCTCGTAGTAATAGTCCATTGTAGCTACATGTATTTCGCATATCTATATCTATATAAATAAAAATGATTCCAAAATTTGTTGTTATCAAATAACTTTCGGACGACTCTACCTACAAATTTCGTTTTACTTTCATTGTGGTCCTGTCTTCTTAGAGTGCGTTTGGGGATAAACAAAAAATTTATGGTGTTGCCAGATGTTTGCCATACATTTTTTTCCCCCTTGGTGATGGTGCTGCCATCTGTCATGGTATTGCCATAATTGTGAAAAATAAAATTTTTATTGAAAGCGGCTACTATAAGGGACTCTTATTAATTAAAGGATGGATTTCCTACAAGTGTCGTTACATACGCTTCGTAGCCATTGTAGCTACATGTATTTCGCATATCTATATCTATATAAATAAAAATGAATCCAAAAGTTTGTTGTTATCAAATAACTTGCGAACGACTCTACCTACAAATTTCGTTTTACTTTCATTGTGATTCTGCCTTCAAAGAGTGTCTTCGAGGATAAAAAAAAATTGTATGGTGTTGCCAGATGTTTGCAATAAATTTTTTTCCCTTCATATAAATCACAAAAATCAAACTACACAAAAAATATATGTGTGAATTACAAGTAAGCGTACAAGAAGCGTATGTAACGACGCTTGTAGGAAATCCATCCTTTAATTAATAAGAGTCCCTTATAGTAGCCGCTTTCAATAAAAATTTTATTTTTCACAAATATGGCAACACCATGACAGAGTGCAACACCATTTTTTTTTTACTTGTAACTCACACATATATTTTTTGTGTAGTTTGTTTGTTGCGATTTATAAGATGTAGACATTCGAAATACATGTAGCCACAAAGGCCTATTACTACGAAGCGTATGTAACGACACTTGTAGGAAATCCATCCTTTAATTAATAAGAGTCCCTTATAGTAGCCGCTTTCAATAAAAATTTTATTTTTCACAAATATGGCAACACCATGACAGATGGCACCACCATTTTTTTTTTTTTACTTGTAATTCACACATATATTTTTTGTGTAGTTTGATTTTTGTGATTTATAGGAAGGGAAAAAAATTTATTGCAAACATCTGGCAACACCATAACACCATACAATTTTTTTTTATCCTCGAAGACACTCTTAGAAGGCAGAATCACAATGAAAGTAAAACGAAATTTGTAGGTAGAGTCGTTCGCAAGTTATTTGATAACAACAAACTTTTGGATTCATTTTTATTTATATAGATATAGATATGCGAAATACATGTAGCTACAATGGCTACGAAGCGTATGTAACGACACTTGTAGGAAATCCATCCTTTAATTAATAAGAGTCCCTTATAGTAGCCGCTTTCAATAAAAATTTTATTTTTCACAATTATGGCAACACCATGACAGATGGCAGCACTATTTTTTTTTTTACTTCTAATTCACACATATATTTTTTGTGTAGTTTGATTGTTGTGATTTATATGAAGGCGGAAAAAAATGTATTGCAAACATCTGGAAACACCATAAAAATCTTTTTTTATCCTCAAACACACTCTAAGAAGACAGGACCACAATGAAGGTAAAACGAAATTTGTAGGTAGAGTCGTTCGAAAGTTATTCGATAACAACATACTTTTGGATTCATTTTTTTATATATATAGATACGCCAAATACATGTAGCTACAATGGACTATTACTACGAGGCGTATGTAACGACACTTGTAGGAAATCCATCCTTTAATTAATAAGAGTCCCTTAAAGTAGCCACTTTCAATAAAAATTTTAGTTTTCACAAATATGGCAACACCATGACAGAGTGCAACACCATTTTTTTTTACTGTAATTCACACATATATTTTTTTTGTAGTTTGATTGTTGTGATTTATAAGATCTAGATATGCGAAATACATGTAGCTACAATGGCCTATTACTACGAAGCGTATGTAACGACACTTGTAGGAAATCCATCCTTTAATTAATAAGAGTCCCTTATAGAAGCCGCTTTCAATAAAAATTTTATTTTTCACAAATATGGCAACACCATGACAGATGGCAACAAAATTTTTTTTTACTTGTACTTCACACATATATTGTTTATGTAGTTTGATTTTTGTCATTTATAAGAAGGGGGAAAAAAATGTATTGCAAACATCTGGCAACACCATACTTTTTTTTTTCTATCCCCAAACACACTCTAAGAAGACAGGACCACAATGAAAGTAAAACGAAACTTGTAGGTAGAGTCGTTCGAAAGTTACTTGATAACAACAAACTTTTGGATTCATTTTTGTTTATATAGATATAGATATGCGAAATACATGTAGCTACAATGGCCTATTACTACGAAGCGTATGTAACGACGCTTGTAGGAAATCCATCCTTTAATTAATAAGCGTCCCTTAAAGTAGCCACTTTCAATAAAAATTTTAGTTTTCACAAATATGGCAACACCATGACAGAGTGCAACACCATTTTTTTTTTACTGTAATTCACACATATATTTTTTTTGTAGTTTGATTGTTGTGTTTTATAAGATCTAGATATGCGAAATACATGTAGCTACAATGGCCTATTACTACGAAGCGTATGTAACGACACTTGTAGGAAATCCATCCTTTAATTAATAAGAGTCCCTTATAGTTGTTGTTGTTGTTGTTGTTAACAGTGCTTCGCCCTCCCCAATGGGCTCGATCACTCTAAATTGTCATCAGGCTCTTCTAACGGAAGTCCGAGGAAATGCGCAGTTTCCACAGGGTTGGACCAGAGTGATGTGGGTGTTAGAAGAGTGGGTTCAACTGAACAGGAAAAGAGATGTATGGTATCATGAGGGGTCATACCACATGCAGGGCATGTATTTGGTATGTTGGGGTTCAGTCTGCATAAGTAAGAGTTTAACCTATTACAATATCCAGAGCGAAGTTGTGCTAGTATGACTCTAGTCTCCCTCGGAAGTACACGCTCCTCCTCAGCTAATTCAGGTGGTTGAGTATTAATAACGGGATTCACAGGCCGAGATCTGAGGGATCTGTCTACCGACTCAGTGTGGAGGTCATTTAGAGCCCGTCTATGGTTCCGCAGATCAAACGGCAAAGAGATATGATGCCGGATCTCATCGTAATGCTTACGGAGATGTCTCCTTATGTATCTGGGGGGCGGTGCTACATCCAAAAGATGTCGGTTTGGATGACTAGGTTTGTGACAGTTCAGAAGGAACTGTCTACTCAAGAGTTCCGCGTGCTCTTGAACATAGAGCAATTTCGCCTCTTGATGGAGGTGAGACTCAGATGACATAAGCAGGCATCCCGTGGCAGTTCTGATGGCGGTGTTTTGGCAGACTTGCAATTTCCTCCAATTGGTGTCAGAAAGGTTGGGCGACCATATAGGCGCAGCATAGTCAATAACCGGCCGGCCAATAGCCTTATATGTAGCAAGCAATGTTTCTTTGTCTTTACCCCAAGTACTGCCGGCCAGTGACTTGAGGATCTTATTGCGGCTCTGTACCTTTGAGGCTATTGCGGTGGCATGACCAGCGAAGGTGAGGCCGTTGTCAAATGTCACGCCCAAGATTTTTGGGTGGTTGACAGTAGGTAGAGGTACTCCATCTACGTGGACATTTAACTCTTGCCCCATCTGCGCATTCCATGTGGTAAACAGGGTCGCCGTAGATTTAGTCGGAGACAGGGTCAGATCACGCTCGGTGAAGAAGCTGGAAAGGTCATGGAGGTAACTGTTGATTCTTATACAGAGTTCATCAATGGAGGGACCCTTGCCCGAGGCCATTATCGTGCAGTCGTCAGCGTAGGAAACAATGGAGACTCCCTCTGGTGGGGGGGAAGTCTCGAAATATAGAAATTAAACAAGAGGGGAGAGAGAACACCACCTTGCGGCACCCCTTGTTTTATTCTTCGTGGTCTAGATTTCTTGTTCCTAAATTTGACTGTTGCCTGTCGACCATTGAGGTAATTAGCGGTCCACCTCTTAAGGCCGGCAGGGAGCGGTGTCTCATCCAGGTCTCGGAGGAGAGTGGCGTGATTGACCGTGTCGAATGCATTTGACAGATCAAGTGCCACGAGAACCGTCCTATGGTTTGGTGGATTTTGATTCAAACCGTTGTTAATCTGCGTTGTAATGGCGTTCAAAGCGGATGTCGTGCTGTGATTTTTGCGAAAACCATGTTGATGATCGGCCAATTTTAGATTTGTAACGAAGTAAGGAAGCAGAATGGACTCTAGCAATTTCGCTACCGGCGAAAGGAGGGATATCGGACGATAGGACTCTCCTAGGTTCGCTGGCTTCCCTGGTTTTAGTAGGGGAACTACAATCGCTTGCTTCCATATCTCAGGAATAACGAAGGTAGTTAGAGAGAGATTGAAGAGAGCCGCTAAATAATTCTGTCCTTCTTGGCCAAGCTGTTTGATCATCTTCATGGCAATTCCGTCGGGTCCGATGGATTTTGAGGGTTTGGCCTTCATTATGGCTTCCTTAACCTCTGCGGCTGAGACGGCAATGGGCGCAGTAGAGTGTTTGTGTTTGCGCGCACGTCGGAAGGCTCTTCTCTTAGCCCTATCCGCAGGTGGATGCATTATAAACAGCCGGCAAAAGGAGCTCGCGCATTTCCTGGCGTCCGATTTGACACTGTCGCCGAAAGCAATGGCGACCTTGTCTTTGTGTTTGGTCGGATTGGATAGGGCCTTGACAGTCGACCATAGTTTGCCGACTCCGCCGGAGAGGTTGCATGTCTCAAGGTGTTGTTTCCACTTGGTCAGCTTGTGTTCGTTGACAATCCTACGGATTTCAGCATTGAGATCTTTTATTCTGGGATCTGCGGGATTGATAAGTCTCACTTGGTCACGTTCTCTTGCCATCGCCGCAGCTTCTGCCGGGAAATTCGGACGAATTTCTGGTATTCTGCCAGCAGGAATAAAGCGGCATGAGGCTGAATCAATGATCTTGCGAAACTCTCGTTCACCTTTGCGTACGTCCGTTGGAGTGGGTAAGGCAGCGAAGGAGCGCTCTGTATATTCAGTAAAGCGGTCCCAGTCCGCTTTGGTGAAGTTGATGTATGTTATTTTATCAGTCGTTATGAAGTCGGTCGGTCGTTCAACAGAGAGTAAAATGGGTAGGTGGTCTGAAGCTAACGTAAGCATCGGTCGCCAGATGACAAAGTTAATAAGGCCCGCGCTCGTTATGGAGATGTCTGGCGAGCTGTGACAGTTACCTGCCACCCTGGTGGGGGCATCTCCATTGACTGTACAAAATGCTGAGTTATCTATTTGGTCTGCAATTGCCTGTCCTCTACTGTCTGCTGGCAAGTTGGAGTGCCAGAGATCGTGATGTGCGTTGAAGTCGCCTAAGATTAGGCGGTTATCGCCCCTTAGCAACGCACTAATGACGGGATGATAATCTCTAGGACAACACGTGACAGGAGGAATATAGATGTTTATGATTTGCAGGTCGGCGTCTCCTGACCGGACTGCTATGCCTTGGCATTCTAAGGTAGAGTCCATGGGGTCGACGTCAGGGGAAAATAGATTGTATTGTACAGAGTGATGTGTGATGAACGCAAGGCCACCCCCAAGACCGCTGGGACGGTGTACATTATACTCATCACAAGTTCGTAAGTCCGATCTCGTGTTCAGTTTTGTCTCTTGTATCGCGGCGATTTTGATGTTGTGCGTCTTCATAAAGTCAGTTATCTCCGCGATCTTTCCAGCTAATCCGTTACAGTTCAGCTGCAGAATTTTGAAGCGTGTAGGAGGGGAGGCGGGGGACATACTAGGCGTGAGGGACGGATGCGTTTGCCTAGGTGGAGGTAGGCTAAGGCCTAAACTATGTCGCAGTCTAGAGTTGACAGCGCCATGTCCGATGTTGTCTGGCGTGGAGGGCGGCTGTGTACTGCAACAGGGGGCTATGAACGAATCCGTCCAAAGGTTGCCGTTTGCGAGCCCAGAGCACATAAGGGTGTGACACAGGCCAAGGCAACTGTTGCACTTGACCGATGTCGCAGGCGTATACAATCTTTGCCGACAAACGGTGCACGTAGTGAAAGGTACTAGGAGGTGGTGTTCCTGACCCACGTGCAGGCTGGAAGCAGGGGGGGGCATTAGAGGTAGAGACAGAGGGGACTGACGCTCGGCGATGCTCATATCTGACCTATTCCGGGGGGAGTAGGAGTGTTGAGCGGCCGTGTGAGATGGAGACGCTGGCGTGCGTGAGCGACAGTCGGGAGTGGGTGAGGCAGGGATGGCAGCGGTGCTGCCAGTCGTGTAGACTGAGCCACTATTGTGACTATTGGAAGTAGTTAGAGGCGGTAAGGGAGTGCCAGAGCGGCGGCTACCGCGGGACGTCCTAGGACGTGTACAGCAAGGTGCCTCAAAGGTACTAAAGAAAGTACGGGGTCTGTGGATGGCAGGGTTAAGCCCTGAACATCCAGATTTATGTAACCATCTCTTACACTTGGCGCATTGTACCGAATACGACCGTTTAATATAAATTTTCTTCCAGCAAACGCAGCAGATCCAGTCTCTTGGTCCAGGGTTGGGTTCGACCCCAGCCCGTAACAAGACACAATGGAGCAACCCAGCTGCAAGGGTTTGCTCCGAGGACGACAATTTAAGGGTGGGACGGGACAGATTGGACAGGGTTACACTGAAAGTCCCTTATAGCAGCCGCTTTCAATTAAAATTTTATTTTTCACAGTTATGGCAACACCATGACAGATTGCAACACCATTTTTTTTTACTTGTAATTCCCATATAAATTTTCTGTGTAGTTCGATTGTTGTGATTTATATGAAGGGGAAAAAATGTATTGAAAACATCTGGGAACACCATACATTTTTTTTTTATCCTCAAACACACTCGAAGAAGACAGGACCACAATGAAAGTAAAACGAAATTTGTAGGTAGAGTTGTTCGAAACTTATTTGATAACAACTTACTTTTGGATTTATTTTTATATATATAGATATGCCAAATACATGTAGCTACAATGGACTATTACTACGAAGCGTATGTAACGACACTTGTAGGAAATCCATCTTTAAGTAATAAGAATTAATAATAGTAGCGGCTTTCATTAAAAATTTGATTTTTCACAAATATGGCAACACCATTTTTTTGTACTTGTAATTCACACATATATTTAAAGTTTGATTGTTGTGATTTATATAAAGGGGGGAAAATGTATTGCAAACATCTGGCAACACCATAACATTTTTTTTATCCTCAAACACACTCTAAGAAGACAGGAACAATGAAAGTAAATCGAAATTTGTAGGTAGAGTCGTTCGAAAGTTACTTGATAACAACTTTTTTTTGGATTCAGTTTTATATATATAGATATGCCCAATACGTGTTGTTACTAGGAAGCGTATGTACCGACACTTGTAGGAAATCCATCCTTTATTTAATAAGAATCCCTTATAGCAGGAGCTTTCAATAAAAATTTTGTTTTCACAAATATGGCAACACCATGACAGATGGCAACACCATTTTTTTTTACTTGTAATTCACACATATAGTTTTTGTATAGTTTGATTGTTGTGATTTATATGAAGGAGACAAAAATGTATTGCAAACATCTGACAACACCACAAAATTTTTTTTTTTATCCTCAAACACACTCTAAGAAGACAGGATCACAATGGAAGTAAAACGAAATTTGTAGGTAGAGTCGTTCGAAAGTTATTTGATAACAACATACTTTTGGGTTCATTTTTTTATATATAGATATAGATATGCGAAATACATGTAGCTACAATGGCCTATTACTACGAAGCGTATGTAACGACGCTTGTAGGAAATCCATCCTTTAATTAATAAGAGTCCCTTAAAGTAGCCGCTTTCAATAAAAATTTTATTTTTCACAAATATGGCAACACCATGACAGAGTGCAACACCATTTTTTTTTTACTGTAATTCACACATATATTTTTTTTGTAGTTTGATTGTTGTGATTTATATGAAGGGGAAAAAATGTATTGCAAACATCTGGCAACACTATAACATTTTTTTTTATCCTCAAACACACTCTAAGAAGACAGGAACAATGAAAGTAAAACGAAACTTGTAGGTAGAGTCGTTCGAAAGTTACTTGATAACAACAAACTTTTGGATTCATTTTTGTTTATATAGATATAGATATGCGAAATACATGTAGCTACAATGGTCTATTACTACGAAGCGTATGTAACGACGCTTGTAGGAAATCCATCCTTTAATTAATAAGAGTCCCTTAAAGTAGCCGCTTTCAATAAAAATTTTATTTTTCACAAATATGACAACACCATGACAGAGTGGAACACCATTTTTTTTTACTGTAATTCACACATATATTTTTTTTGTAGTTTGTTTGTTGTGATTTATAAGATCTAGATATGCGAAATACATGTAGCTACAATGGCCTATTACTACGAAGCGTATGTAACGACACTTGTAGGAAATCCATCCTTTAATTAATAAGAGTCCCTTATAGAAGCCGCTTTCAATAAAAATTTTATTTTTCACAAATATGGCAACACCATGACAGATGGCAACACCATTTTTTTTTACTTGTACTTCACACATATATTGTTTATGTAGTTTGATTTTTGTCATTTATAAGAAGGGGGAAAAAAATGTATTGCAAACATCTGGCAACACCATACTTTTTTTTTTCTATCCCCAAACACACTCTAAGAAGACAGGACCACAATGAAAGTAAAACGAAACTTGTAGGTAGAGTCGTTCGAAAGTTACTTGAAAACAACAAACTTTTGGATTCATTTTTGTTTATATAGATATAGATATGCGAAATACATGTAGCTACAATGGCCTATTACTACGAAGCGTATGTAACGACGCTTGTAGGAAATCCATCCTTTAATTAATAAGAGTCCCTTAAAGTAGCCACTTTCAATAAAAATTTTAGTTTTCACAAATATGGCAACACCATGACAGATGGCAGCACCATTTTTTTTTTACTTGTAATTCCCATATAAATTTTCTGTGTAGTTTGATTGTTGTGATTTATATGAAGGGGAAAAAATGTATTGCAAACATCTGGCAACACTATAACATTTTTTTTTATCCTCAAACACACTCTAAGAAGACAGGAACAATGAAAGTAAAACGAAACTTGTAGGTAGAGTCGTTCGAAAGTTACTTGATAACAACAAACTTTTGGATTCATTTTTGTTTATATAGATATAGATATGCGAAATACATGTAGCTACAATGGCCTATTACTACGAAGCGTATGTAACGACACTTTTAGGAAATCCATCCTTTAATTAATAAGAGTCCCTTATAGTAGCCGCTTTCAATAAAAATTTTATTTTTCACAAATATGGCAACACCATGACAGATGGCAGCACCATTTTTTTTTTTACTTGTAATTCACACATATATTTTTTGTGTAGTTTGATTGTTGTGATTTATAAGAAGGGGCAAAAAAATGTATTGCAAACATCTGGTAACACCATACATTTTTTTTTATCCCCAAACACACTCTAAGAAGACAGGACCACAATGAAAGTAAAATGAAATTTGTAGGTAGAGTTGTTCGAAAGTTATTTGATAACAACTTACTTTTGGATTTATTTTGATATATATAGATATGCCAAATACATGTAGCTACAAAGGACTATTACTACGAAGCGTATGTCACGATACTTGTAGGAAATCCATCTTTAAGTAATAAGGATTCCTAATAGTAGCCGCTTTCATTACAAATTTGATTTTTCACAAATATGGCAACACCATTTTTTTGTACTTGAAATTCACACATATATTTAAAGTTTGATTGTTGTGATTTATATAAAGGGGGAAAAAATGTATTGCAAACATCTGGCAACACCATAACATTTTTTTTTTATCCTCAAACACACTCTAAGAAGACAGGACCACAATGAAAGTAAAACGAAATTTGTAGGTAGATTCGTCCGAAAGTTATTTGATAACAACAAATTTTGGAATCATTTTTATTTATATAGATATAGATATGGGAAATACATGTAGCTACAATGGCCTATTAATACGAAGCGTATGTAACGACACTTTTAGGAAATCCATCCTTTAATTAATAAGAGTCCCTTATAGTAGCCGCTTTCAATAAAAATTTTATTTTTCACAAATATGGCAACACCATGACAGATGGCAGCACCATTTTTTTTTTTTACTTGTAATTCACACATATATTTTTTGTGTAGTTTGATTGTTGTGATTTATAAGAAGGGGGAAAAAAATGTATCGCAAACATCTGGTAACACCATACATTTTTTTATCCCCAAACACACTCTAAGAAGACAGGATCACAATGAAAGTAAAACGAAATTTGTAGGTAGAGTTGTTCGAAAGTTATTTGATAACAACTTACTTTTGGATTCATTTTGATATATATAGATATGCCAAATACATTTAGCTACAAAGGACTATTACTACGAAGCGTATGTCACGACACTTGTAGAAAATCCATCTTTAAGTAATAAGGATTCCTAATAGTAGCCCCTTTCATTACAAATTTTATTTTTCACAAATATGGCAACACCATTTTTTTGTACTTGAAATTCACACATATATTTAAAGTTTGATTGTTGTGATTTATATAAAGGGGGAAAAAATGTATTGCAAACATCTGGCAACACCATAACATTTTTTTTTATCCTCAAACACACTCTAAGAAGACAGGAACAATGAAAGTAAAACGAAACTTGTAGGTAGAGTCGTTCGAAAGTTACTTGATAACAACAAACTTTTGGATTCATTTTTGTTTATATAGATATAGATATGCGAAATACATGTAGCTACAATGGCCTATTACTACGAAGCGTATGTAACCACACTTTTAGGAAATCCATCCTTTAATTAATAAGAGTCCTTATAGTAGCCGCTTTCAATAAAAATTTTATTTTTCACAAACATGACAGATGGCAGCACCATTTTTTTTTTACTTGTAATTCCCATATAAATTTTCTGTGTAGTTTGATTGTTGTGATTTATATGAAGGGGGAAAAATGTACTGCAAACATCTGGCAACACTATAACATTTTTTTTTATCCTCAAACACACTCTAAGAAGACAGGAACAATGAAAGTAAAACGAAACTTGTAGGTAGAGTCGTTCGAAAGTTACTTGATAACAACAAACTTTTGGATTCATTTTGGTTTATATAGATATAGATATGCGAAATACATGTAGCTACAATGGCCTATTACTACGAAGCGTATGTAACCACACTTTTAGGAAATCCATCCTTTAATTAATAAGAGTCCTTATAGTAGCCGCTTTCAATAAAAATTTTATTTTTCACAAACATGACAGATGGCAGCACCATTTTTTTTTTACTTGTAATTCCCATATAAATTTTCTGTGTAGTTTGATTGTTGTGATTTATATGAAGGGGGAAAAATGTACTGCAAACATCTGGCAACACTATAACATTTTTTTTTATCCTCAAACACACTCTAAGAAGACAGGAACAATGAAAGTAAAACGAAACTTGTAGGTAGAGTCGTTCGAAAGTTACTTGATAACAACAAACTTTTGGATTCATTTTGGTTTATATAGATATAGATATGCGAAATACATGTAGCTACAATGGCCTATTACTACGAAGCGTATGTAACGACGCTTGTAGGAAATCCATCCTTTAATTAATAAGAGTCCCTTAAAGTAGCCGCTTTCAATAAAAATTTTATTTTTCACAAATATGGCAACACCATGACAGAGTGCAACACCATTTTTTTTTTTTACTGTAATTCACGCATATATTTTTTTTGTAGTTTGATTGTTGTGATTTATAAGATCTAGATATGCGAAATACATGTAGCTACAATGGCCTATTACTACGAAGCGTATGTAACGACACTTGTAGGAAATCCATCCTTTAATTAATAAGAGTCCCTTATAGTAGCCGCTTTCAATAAAAATTTTATTTTTCACAAATATGGCAACACCATGACAGATGGCAACACCATTTTTTTTTTACTTGTATTTCACACATACGAGGTGTGTTCAAAAAGTATCGCGAATTTTGTGTTTTTTCAAAAATTATTTATTTATTCATGAATATCTATTTTGTCCCCTTCAAAGTAATCCCCATGAGATATTATACACTTGTGCCAACGGTTTTTCCAATCTTCGAAGCACTTCAAAAAATAATTTTTTTGTATCTTGTTCAGCTCCTTCTTCGATGCCGTCTTTATCTCGTCAAGAGAAGCGTAACGTCGTCCTTTCATGGGCCTCTTCAGTTTAGGGAACAAGAAAAAGTCACAGGGGGCCAGATCTGGGGAATACGGTGGCTGCGGCATCATTAGTGTGTTGTTTTTGGCCAAAAAGTCGCGCACAAGCAACGATGCGTGAGCAGGGGCGTTATCGTGGTGCAAAAGCCAATTTTTGTTCTTCCACAAATCCGGGCGTTTCTGGCGGATTGCTTCGCGCAAATAGCGCATAACTTGCACGTAATATTCCTTATTGACCGTTCTTCCCTGTGGCAAGAACTCATGATGCACCACGCCCCTGCAATCGAAGAAAACTGTCAGCAAAACTTTCACATTCGACCGAACTTGGCGCGCTTTTTTCGGTCTTGGTTCGTGCGGCAGCTTCCATTGAGATGATTGAGCTTTGGTTTCCACGTCATAACCATAAACCCACGATTCGTCACCAGTTATGATCCTCTGGAGCAAATTTGGGTCGTCGCGGACAGAGTTTAACATCTCATTAGCAATGTTCATGCGATGCTGTTTTTGGTCACAATTGAGCAATTTTGGTACGAATTTCCCGTAAAAATCGAAGACGATCCAAAACACGTGCAAGCAAAGCAGCTGTCAACAATTAACTGAACATTCAAAATGGCCGAGCTTGTCGGCATAAGTGAGAGACATGAGTACCAACATAACGCCACAAAAAATTCGAAATTCGAATATACGTAACCAGCGAAAATTCAAAATTCGCGATACTTTTTGAACACACTTCGTATATTGTTTATGTAGTTTGATTGTTGTCATTTATAAGAAGAGGGAAAAAAATGTATTGCAAACATCTGGCAACACCATAAATTTTTTTTTCCATTCCCAAACACACTCTAAGAAGACAGGACCACAATGAAAGTAAAACGAAACTTGTAGGTAGAGTCGTTCGATAGTTACTTGATAACAACAAACTTTTGGATTCATTTTTGTTTATATAGATATAGATATGCGAAATACATGTAGCTACAATGGCCTATTACTACGAAGCGTATGTAACGACGCTTGTAGGAAATCCATCCTTTAATTAATAAGAGTCCCTTAAAGTAGCCACTTTCAATAAAAATTTTAGTTTTCACAAATATGGCAACACCATGACAGATGGCAGCACCATTTTTTTTTTACTTGTAATTCCCATATAAATTTTCTGTGTAGTTTGATTGTTGTGATTTATATGAAGGGGAAAAAATGCATTGCAAACATCTGGCAACACTATAACATTTTTTTTTATCCTCAAACACACTCTAAGAAGACAGGAACAATGAAAGTAAAACGAAACTTGTAGGTAGAGTCGTTCGAAAGTTACTTGATAACAACAAACTTTTGGATTCATTTTTGTTTATATAGATATAGATATGCGAAATACATGTAGCTACAATGGCCTATTACTACGAAGCGTATGTAACGACGCTTGTAGGAAATCCATCCTTTAATTAATAAGAGTCCCTTAAAGTAGCCGCTTTCAATAAAAATTTTATTTTTCACAAATATGGCAACACCATGACAGAGTGCAACACCATTTTTTTTTTTACTTGTAATTCCCATATAAATTTTCTGTGTAGTTTGATTGTTGTGATTTATATGAAGGGGAAAAAATGTATTGCAAACATCTGGCAACACTATAACATTTTTTTTATCCTCAAACACACTCTAAGAAGACAGGAACAATAAAAGTAAAACGAAACTTGTAGGTAGAGTCGTTCGAAAGTTACTTGATAACAACAAACTTTTGGATTCATTTTTGTTTATATAGATATAGATATGCGAAATACATGTAGCTACAATGGCCTATTACTACGAAGCGTATGTAACGACGCTTGTAGGAAATCCATCCTTTAATTAATAAGAGTCCCTTAAAGTAGCCACTTTCAATAAAAATTTTAGTTTTCACAAATATGGCAACACCATGACAGATGGCAGCACCATTTTTTTTTTTACTTGTAATTCCCATATAAATTTTCTGTGTAGTTTGATTGTTGTGATTTATATGAAGGGGAACAAATGTATTGCAAACATCTGGCAACACTATAACATTTTTTTTTATCCTCAAACACACTCTAAGAAGACAGGAACAATGAAAGTAAAACGAAACTTGTAGGTAGAGTCGTTCGAAAGTTACTTGATAACAACAAACTTTTGGATTCATTTTTGTTTATATAGATATAGATATGCGAAATACATGTAGCTACAATGGCCTATTACTACGAAGCGTATGTAACGACGCTTGTAGGAAATCCATCCTTTAATTAATAAGAGTCCCTTAAAGTAGCCACTTTCAATAAAAATTTTAGTTTTCACAAATATGGCAACACCATGACAGATGGCAGCACCATTTTTTTTTTACTTGTAATTCCCATATAAATTTTCTGTGTAGTTTGATTGTTGTGATTTATATGAAGGGGAAAAAATGTATTGCAAACATCTGGCAACTATAACATTTTTTTTTATCCTCAAACACACTCTAAGAAGACAGGAACAATGAAAGTAAAACGAAACTTGTAGGTAGAGTCGTTCGAAAGTTACTTGATAACAACAAACTTTTGGATTCATTTTTGTTTATATAGATATAGATATGCGAAATACATGTAGCTACAATGGCCTATTACTACGAAGCGTATGTAACGACACTTTTAGGAAATCCATCCTTTAATTAATAAGAGTCCCTTATAGTAGCCGCTTTCAATAAAAGTTTTATTTTTCACAAATATGGCAACACCATGACAGATGGCAGCACCATTTTTTTTTTTACTTGTAATTCACACATATATTTTTTGTGTAGTTTGATTGTTGTGATTTATAAGAAGGGGCAAAAAAATGTATTGCAAACATCTGGTAACACCATACATTTTTTTTTATCCCCAAACACACTCTAAGAAGACAGGAACACAATGAAAGTAAAATGAAATTTGTAGGTAGAGTTGTTCGAAAGTTATTTGATAACAACTTACTTTTGGATTCATTTTGATATATATAGATATGCCAAATACATGTAGCTACAAAGGACTATTACTACGAAGCGTATGTCACGATACTTGTAGGAAATCCATCTTTAAGTAATAAGGATTCCTAATAGTAGCCGCTTTCATTACAAATTTGATTTTTCACAAATATGGCAACACCATTTTTTTGTACTTGAAATTCACACATATATTTAAAGTTTGATTGTTGTGATTTATATAAAGGGGGAAAAAATGTATTGCAAACATCTGGCAACACCATAACATTTTTTTTTTATCCTCAAACACACTCTAAGAAGACAGGACCACAATGAAAGTAAAACGAAATTTGTAGGTAGATTCGTCCGAAAGTTATTTGATAACAACAAATTTTGGAATCATTTTTATTTATATAGATATAGATATGGGAAATACATGTAGCTACAATGGCCTATTACTACGAAGCGTATGTAACGACACTTTTAGGAAATCCATCCTTTAATTAATAAGAGTCCCTTATAGTAGCCGCTTTCAATAAAAATTTTATTTTTCACAAATATGGCAACACCATGACAGATGGCAGCACCATTTTTTTTTTTTACTTGTAATTCACACATATATTTTTTGTGTAGTTTAATTGTTGTGATTTATAAGATCTAGATATGCGAAATACATGTAGCTACAATGGCCTATTACTACGAAGCGTATGTAACGACACTTGTAGGAAATCCATCCTTTAATTAATAAGAGTCCCTTATAGTAGCCGCTTTCAATAAAAATTTTATTTTTCACAAATATGGCAACACCATGACAGATGGCAACACCATTTTTTTTTTACTTGTATTTCACACATACTCGTATATTGTTTATGTAGTTTGATTGTTGTCATTTATAAGAAGGGGGAAAAAAATGTATTGCAAACATCTGGCAACACCATAAATTTTTTTTTCCATTCCCAAACACACTCTAAGAAGACAGGACCACAACGAAAGTAAAACGAAACTTGTAGGTAGAGTCGTTCGAAAGTTACTTGATAACAACAAACTTTTGGATTCATTTTTGTTTATAAAGATATAGATATGCGAAATAAATGTAGGTACAATGGCCTATTACTACGAAGCGTATGTAACGACGCTTGTAGGAAATCCATCCTTTAATTAATAAGAGTCCCTTATAGTAGCCGCTTTCAATAAAAATTTTATTTTTCACAAATATGGCAACACCATGACAGATGGCAACACCCTTTTTTTTTACTTGTAATTCACACATATATTGTTTGTGTAGTTTGATTGTTGTGATTTATAAGAAGGGGGAAAAAAATGTATTGCAAACATCTGGCAACACCATAAATTTTTTTTTTCTATCCTAAAACACACTCTAAGAAGACAGGACCACAATGAAAGTAAAACGAAATTTGTTGGTAGATTCGTCCGAAAGTTACTTGATAACAACAAACTTTTGGATTCATTTTTGTTTATATAGATATAGATATGCGAAATACATGTAGCTACAATGGCCTATTACTACGAAGCGTATGTAACGACGCTTGTAGGAAATCGATCCTTTAATTAATAAGAGTCCCTTAAAGTAGCCGCTTTCAATAAAAATTTTATTTTTCACAAATATGGCAACACCATGACAGAGTGCAACACCATTTTTTTTTTTACTTGTAATTCCCATATAAATTTTCTGTGTAGTTTGATTGTTGTGATTTATATGAAGGGGAAAAAATGTATTGCAAACATCTGGCAACACTATAACATTTTTTTTATCCTCAAACACACTCTAAGAAGACAGGAACAATAAAAGTAAAACGAAACTTGTAGGTAGAGTCGTTCGAAAGTTACTTGATAACAACAAACTTTTGGATTCATTTTTGTTTATATAGATATAGATATGCGAAATACATGTAGCTACAATGGCCTATTACTACGAAGCGTATGTAACGACGCTTGTAGGAAATCCATCCTTTAATTAATAAGAGTCCCTTAAAGTAGCCACTTTCAATAAAAATTTTAGTTTTCACAAATATGGCAACACCATGACAGATGGCAGCACCATTTTTTTTTTACTTGTAATTCCCATATAAATTTTCTGTGTAGTTTGATTGTTGTGATTTATATGAAGGGGAACAAATGTATTGCAAACATCTGGCAACACTATAACATTTTTTTTATCCTCAAACACACTCTAAGAAGACAGGAACAATGAAAGTAAAACGAAACTTGTAGGTAGAGTCGTTCGAAAGTTACTTGATAACAACAAACTTTTGGATTCATTTTTGTTTATATAGATATAGATATGCGAAATACATGTAGCTACAATGGCCTATTACTACGAAGCGTATGTAACGACGCTTGTAGGAAATCCATCCTTTAATTAATAAGAGTCCCTTAAAGTAGCCACTTTCAATAAAAATTTTAGTTTTCACAAATATGGCAACACCATGACAGATGGCAGCACCATTTTTTTTTTACTTGTAATTCCCATATAAATTTTCTGTGTAGTTTGATTGTTGTGATTTATATGAAGGGGAAAAAATGTATTGCAAACATCTGGCAACACTATAACATTTTTTTTTATCCTCAAACACACTCTAAGAAGACAGGAACAATGAAAGTAAAACGAAACTTGTAGGTAGAGTCGTTCGAAAGTTACTTGATAACAACAAACTTTTGGATTCATTTTTGTTTATATAGATATAGATATGCGAAATACATGTAGCTACAATGGCCTATTACTACGAAGCGTATGTAACGACACTTTTAGGAAATCCATCCTTTAAATAATAAGAGTCCCTTATAGTAGCCGCTTTCAATAAAAGTTTTATTTTTCACAAATATGGCAACACCATGACAGATGGCAGCACCATTTTTTTTTTTACTTGTAATTCACACATATATTTTTTGTGTAGTTTGATTGTTGTGATTTATAAGAAGGGGCAAAAAAATGTATTGCAAACATCTGGTAACACCATACATTTTTTTTTATCCCCAAACACACTCTAAGAAGACAGGAACACAATGAAAGTAAAATGAAATTTGTAGGTAGAGTTGTTCGAAAGTTATTTGATAACAACTTACTTTTGGATTCATTTTGATATATATAGATATGCCAAATACATGTAGCTACAAAGGACTATTACTACGAAGCGTATGTCACGATACTTGTAGGAAATCCATCTTTAAGTAATAAGGATTCCTAATAGTAGCCGCTTTCATTACAAATTTGATTTTTCACAAATATGGCAACACCATTTTTTTGTACTTGAAATTCACACATATATTTAAAGTTTGATTGTTGTGATTTATATAAAGGGGGAAAAAATGTATTGCAAACATCTGGCAACACCATAACATTTTTTTTTTATCCTCAAACACACTCTAAGAAGACAGGACCACAATGAAAGTAAAACGAAATTTGTAGGTAGATTCGTCCGAAAGTTATTTGATAACAACAAATTTTGGAATCATTTTTATTTATATAGATATAGATATGGGAAATACATGTAGCTACAATGGCCTATTACTACGAAGCGTATGTAACGACACTTTTAGGAAATCCATCCTTTAATTAATAAGAGTCCCTTATAGTAGCCGCTTTCAATAAAAATTTTATTTTTCACAAATATGGCAACACCATGACAGATGGCAGCACCATTTTTTTTTTACTTGTAATTCACACATATATTTTTTGTGTAGTTTAATTGTTGTGATTTATAAGATCTAGATATGCGAAATACATGTAGCTACAATGGCCTATTACTACGAAGCGTATGTAACGACACTTGTAGGAAATCCATCCTTTAATTAATAAGAGTCCCTTATAGTAGCCGCTTTCAATAAAAATTTTATTTTTCACAAATATGGCAACACCATGACAGATGGCAACACCATTTTTTTTTTACTTGTATTTCACACATACTCGTATATTGTTTATGTAGTTTGATTGTTGTCATTTATAAGAAGGGGGAAAAAAATGTATTGCAAACATCTGGCAACACCATAAATTTTTTTTTCCATTCCCAAACACACTCTAAGAAGACAGGACCACAATGAAAGTAAAACGAAACTTGTAGGTAGAGTCGTTCGAAAGTTACTTGATAACAACAAACTTTTGGATTCATTTTTGTTTATAAAGATATAGATATGCGAAATAAATGTAGGTACAATGGCCTATTACTACGAAGCGTATGTAACGACGCTTGTAGGAAATCCATCCTTTAATTAATAAGAGTCCCTTATAGTAGCCGCTTTCAATAAAAATTTTATTTTTCACAAATATGGCAACACCATGACAGATGGCAACACCCTTTTTTTTTACTTGTAATTCACACATATATTGTTTGTGTAGTTTGATTGTTGTGATTTATAAGAAGGGGGAAAAAAATGTAATGCAAACATCTGGCAACACCATACATTTTTTTTTCTATCCTAAAACACACTCTAAGAAGACAGGACCACAATGAAAGTAAAACGAAATTTGTAGGTAGATTCGTCCGAAAGTTACTTGATAACAACAAACTTTTGGATTCATTTTTGTTTATATAGATATAGATATGCGAAATACATGTAGCTACAATGGCCTATTACTACGAAGCGTATGTAACGACGCTTGTAGGAAATCCATCCTTTAATTAATAAGAGTCCCTTAAAGTAGCCGCTTTCAATAAAAATTTTATTTTTCACAAATATTGCAACACCATGACAGAGTGCAACACCATTTTTTTTTTTACTTGTAATTCCCATATAAATTTTCTGTGTAGTTTGATTGTTGTGATTTATATGAAGGGGAAAAAATGTATTGCAAACATCTGGCAACACTATAACATTTTTTTTATCCTCAAACACACTCTAAGAAGACAGGAACAATAAAAGTAAAACGAAACTTGTAGGTAGAGTCGTTCGAAAGTTACTTGATAACAACAAACTTTTGGATTCATTTTTGTTTATATAGATATAGATATGCGAAATACATGTAGCTACAATGGCCTATTACTACGAAGCGTATGTAACGACGCTTGTAGGAAATCCATCCTTTAATTAATAAGAGTCCCTTAAAGTAGCCACTTTTAATAAAAATTTTAGTTTTCACAAATATGGCAACACCATGACAGATGGCAGCACCATTTTTTTTTTACTTGTAATTCCCATATAAATTTTCTGTGTAGTTTGATTGTTGTGATTTATATGAAGGGGAACAAATGTATTGCAAACATCTGGTAACACTATAACATTTTTTTTTATCCTCAAACACACTCTAAGAAGACAGGAACAATGAAAGTAAAACGAAACTTGTAGGTAGAGTCGTTCGAAAGTTACTTGATAACAACAAACTTTTGGATTCATTTTTGTTTATATAGATATAGATATGCGAAATACATGTAGCTACAATGGCCTATTACTACGAAGCGTATGTAACGACGCTTGTAGGAAATCCATCCTTTAATTAATAAGAGTCCCTTAAAGTAGCCACTTTCAATAAAAATTTTAGTTTTCACAAATATGGCAACACCATGACAGATGGCAGCACCATTTTTTTTTTACTTGTAATTCCCATATAAATTTTCTGTGTAGTTTGATTGTTGTGATTTATATGAAGGGGAAAAAATGTATTGCAAACATCTGGCAACACTATAACATTTTTTTTTTATCCTCAAACACACTCTAAGAAGACAGGAACAATGAAAGTAAAACGAAACTTGTAGGTAGAGTCGTCCGAAAGTTACTTGATAACAACAAACTTTTGGATTCATTTTTGTTTATATAGATATAGATATGCGAAATACATGTAGCTACAATGGCCTATTACTACGAAGCGTATGTAACGACGCTTGTAGGAAATCCATCCTTTAATTAATAAGAGTCCCTTATAGTAGCCGCTTTCAATAAAAATTTTATTTTTCACAAATATGGCAACACCATGACAGATGGCAACACCCTTTTTTTTACTTGTAATTCACACATATATTGTTTGTGTAGTTTGATTGTTGTGATTTATAAGAAGGGGGAAAAAAATGTACTGCAAACATCTGGCAACACCATACATTTTTTTTTCTATCCTAAAACACACTCTAAGAAGACAGGACCACAATGAAAGTAAAACGAAATTTGTAGGTAGATTCGTCCGAAAGTTATTTGATAACAAATTTTGGAATCATTTTTATTTATATAGATATAGATATGCGAAATACATGTAGCTACAATGGCCTATTACTACGAAGCGTATGTAACGACACTTTTAGGAAATCCATCCTTTAATTAATAAGAGTCCCTTATAGTACCCGCTTTCAATAAAAATTTTATTTTTCACAAATATGGCAACACCATGACAGATGGCAGCACCATTTGTTTTTTTTACTTGTAATTCACACATATATTTTTTGTGTAGTTTGATTGTTATGATTTATAAGAAGGGGGAAAAAAATGTATTGCAAACATCTGGCAACACCATAACATTTTTTTTTATCCTCAAACACACTCTAAGAAGACAGGAACAATGAAAGTAAATCGAAATTTGTAGGTAGAGTCGTTCGAAAGTTATTTGATAACAACATACTTTTGGATTCATTTTTTTATATATATAGAAATGCCAAATACATGTAGCTACAATGGACTATTACTACGAGGCGTATGTAACGACACTTGTAGGAAATCCATCCTTTAATTAATAAGGATCCCCTATAGTAGCCGCTTTCAATAAAAAATTTATTTTTCACAAATATGGCAACACCATGACAGATGGCAGCACCATCACCAAGGGGGAAAAAAATGTATTGCAAACATCTGGCAACACCATAAATTTTTTGTGTATCCCCAAACGCACTCTAAGAAGACAGGACCACAATGAAAGTAAAACGAAATTTGTAGGTAGAGTCGTCCGAAAGTTATTTGATAACAACCAATTTTGGAATCATTTTTATTTATATAGATATAGATATGCGAAATACATGTAGCTACAATGGCCTATTACTACGAAGCGTATGTAACGACACTTGTAGGAACTCCATCCTTTAATTAATAAGAGTTCCTTATAGTAGCCGCTTTCAATAAAAATTTTATTTTTCACAATTATGGCAACACCATGACAGATGGCAGCACCATTTTTTTTTTTTACTTATAATTCACACATATATTTTTTGTGTAGTTTGATTGTTGTGATTTATAAGAAGGGGGAAAAAAATGTATTGCAAACATCTGGTAACACCATACATTTTTTTTTATCCCCAAACACACTCTAAGAAGACAGGACCACAATGAAAGTAAAACGAAACTTGTAGGTAGAGTCGTTCGAAAGTTACTTGATAACAACAAACTTTTGGATTCATTTTTGTTTATAAAGATATAGATATGCGAAATACATGTAGGTACAATGGCCTATTACTACGAAGCGTATGTAACGACGCTTGTAGGAAATCCATCCTTTAATTAATAAGAGTCCCTTATAGTAGCCGGTTTCAATAAAAATTTTATTTTTCACAAATATGGCAACACCATGACAGAGTGCAACACCGTTTTTTTTTTACTTGTAACTCACACATATATTTTTTGTGTAGTTTGTTTGTTGCGATTTATAAGATGTAGACTTGCGAAATACATGTAGCCACAATGGCCTATTACTACGAAGCGTATGTAACGACACTTGTAGGAAATCCATCCTTTAATTAATAAGAGTCCCTTATAGTAGCCGCTTTCAATAAAAATTTTATTTTTCACAAATATGGCAACACCATGACAGATGGCACCACCATTTTTTTTTTTTTACTTGTAATTCACACATATATTTTTTGTGTAGTTTGATTTTTGTGATTTATATGAAGGGAAAAAAATTTATTGCAAACATCTGGCAACACCATACAATTTTTTTTATCCTCGAAGACACTCTTAGAAGGCAGAATCACAATGAAAGTAAAACGAAATTTGTAGGTAGAGTCGTTCGCAAGTTATTTGATAACAACAAACTTTTGGATTCATTTTTATTTATATAGATATAGATATGCGAAATACATGTAGCTACAATGGCTACTGTAGTGTGACGAACAGGCTGTTGACTTCAGAATATTTCGTCACAATAAACAAACACTACTGACCTAGATAAATCATGAACTCAGCGGGAGTTCAACTTCACTAGCACATGCCGCATATTTGGTTACATATGACAGCACTTGATCGCAAAATGCTGACGCTAGACATTTCCACATATTATACATATTTACACATTAGGAAAGTAGTTTGTAAGTATTAGTGTTTAAGCTTATACGTGTAAGTCAATAATTTGTATAAAAAGAGAAAGAATTTTTAATAAACATTCACTTCTTGATCACACGCTAAACTTGATTCATTTCTTGATCACCCGCTAAACTTGCTTCACTTACATGGCGATCCTGCCAGGCTTTATATCAGCCAGTCATAATCCCGCCAGGACAGTAGGCGAGAAGCAAATTTTATTGGCGTTGACAAGTGTTGCGGCCATATTTGGACTTCTTTTCGGCAAATGTTTTTGGATGAAACCTACAACAGCAAACAGAAGGCATCCGGAAGACTGGCAGCATAAGTATTTTTCGGCAAATATTTTTGAATGAACCCTCCAACACCAAACAGAAGACATCCAGAAGAAGCATAAAAAGGGTGGAATAACCATGGACAAACCATACATCCTGAAAAAAGAGACTGGCAGCTGGACATTGGCAGACATTATTTGTATAAACATACATTAGAAATTTGGTAGGCACGCCTCTACGGCCGCTAAGCTAAGAGCAATTTAATTTGCTTAAGAATTTTTTTATAAGCACATGTTGCTTAAAGTTTAACATTACAAACAAAAAATTAAAAATCAAGTTAGTATGCAAGAAATAAAAACCAAAGAAGAATTTGATAGAATTTTTAACAAGTGTCGCGATACTATCAAAGAGCTAATTGCCATTTCTGAAAAAATTTTAAAAGATCGTGACACCGAAAAGCAAGGGCCTACACCGATCACCATAGAGGAGTATCGGCACAGGAATAAGCTTGTCAAAAAGGAGGAAACTCCCAAAATTCCTACACCCGTAATAATCCATAAAAGGAAACGAGGTGGTAGACAGGTTAGGAAGCGAAAAGAAATCGCTGAAGCTTTTAGGCTACTTAATTTAACCGTAGACATTAACCATAGGCAGAAACTAAAAGATAAAATTAAAATGTTAAGAAATAACTTGTAAATAAAAACAAACAAACTGAGTAAATTGGAGTGGTAAATATTATTAAATTTTAAATTTTTATTAAATACACGTTAAAAAGAAAAATTTTAAAATGGCATGATGGAAAGTTGCACTTAACGGTATACTGATAGGAATAGCAGGGTACGAGGTAGGTAAAGAAAGTTCAGCAGATCAAAAATCTGAAAATCGATTAGCCCAATACGAGCCACATCCTATTAGTGAACAGAAAGAAGAGATCACCGATAAATGGTTAACAATTTTTGCTTGTTTGGCTACATGTTTAATTGTCGCAATTGCAATTTTATTCAAAAATTATATAAAAAATAAGTTAAGACGATTGAACAATGTACAACAACGCATTTAAACGAAAAAAAAAAATTGTAAACTAAGATATGAATAAATGGCAGGAAATATATGATACCCTATATGAAGAAAAACTAAAAGCTGATAAATCTTACAAATGCATAAATAAAAATATTAATATAAAAACAGAAACTATCGTAAAGCATTTTAAGATAATTTTAGAAGCTCTAAATAGCATAGGACAGGTGATCAAAGCGGTAAATAACATACTTACCAAGGAACACCAAGTAGAGTCTTACCAATTTTTCTCTGCCGTAAGGGACAAACTAGTATCTTCTTTAGCAAGATACAATATAGAAGTCAATGTACCAACCACAGTAGAGGAAGACCTACAAATAGATTTCAATGCGCTTTTGGCAGAACGTGCTCAGAGCCCATTGATAGAAGAAAATATACCAAACCTTCAACCAATAGATATACCAGCTATAAGCGTCACAATGGTGCAAACGGTAGTTGAGTTCATTAAAACTGCTTCGTCAGTATTACCAGAGTTTGATGGTAAACCAGAAAACCTAAACAGTTTCCTAGATGCACTCGATATACTTGAACAAATCAAGGATACACACGAGGCATTGGCCATTACCATGATTAAGACCAAGCTAAAAGGCACAGCAAGAAATTTCATAAGCAACGAAAGCACAATAGAACACATCAAAACAAAACTCAAAACCGCGATTAAGGGTGAATCAGTAGAAGTTTTAACAGCTAAGCTCCTGAACATCCAGCAGCGTAGCAAAACTGCTAACCAGTACACTGCGGAAGTAGAAAAAATAACAAGGTCACTGGAAGGAGCGTATATCTCAGATGGATTAAAACCAGACTTAGCCACAAGATATGCAACACAGGCAGCAGTCAAAGCCATGTGCAAAAACTGCTCCAACACCCAAGTTAAGATGATAATGCAAGCGGGAACGTTCGCAACAATGAACGACGCAATCTCCAAATTCACAAACAGCTGTACCGAAATTACAGGCAGCTCTAACACAATTTAACAACACTATGCACAGAATTTATAGACATATTTGCACTAGAAACCGAACCAATCACCTCCAATAATTTCTATAAACAGAAATTATATATGAAAGATGACACCCCAGTTTACATAAAAAATTACAGATTACCTCAAACCCAGAAGGGAGAAATCAGCAAACAAGTAAACAAGCTAATAGAAGACGATATAATAGAACCCTCCATATCGGAATATAATAGCCCAATCCTACTAGTCCCTAAAAAATCACTTCCAGGAAACACAGAAAAAAGATGGAGACTAGTAGTCGACTACAGACAGGTAAACAAAAAGCTAGCAGCAGACAAATTCCCACTCCCAAGAATTGATGATATTTTAGACCAACTTGGTAGAGCAAAATATTTTTCATGCCTAGACCTTATGTCAGGTTTTCATCAAATTGAACTGCACCCAGATTCAAGGGATATAACTTCATTTACAGCCGAAAATGGCACATACAGATTCAAAAGACTACCTTATGGATTAAAAGTAGCACCAAATTCATGCCCCTAGCATTCGCAGGGCTCAAACCATCCCAAGCCTTCCTCTACATGGATGACTTGGTTGTATTAGGCTGTTCTGAAAACCACATGCTAAAAAATTTAAGAGACGTGTTCTCCACTTGTAGAAAATATAATCTAAAACTGCATCCAGACAAATGTCTATTTTTCAACCAAGAAGTAACTTATTTAGGCCATAAATGTACAAACAAAGGAATATTGCCTGACCCAAGCAAATTTGAAACAGTTCAAAAGTATCCAACGATAAAAACAGCAGATGAAGTTAAAAGATTCGTAGCCCTCTGCAATTATTACAGAAGATTTGTTCCGAATTTTGCAGAACATTCTAGAAAATTAACTAGGCTTTGCAGAAAGAATGTTTACTTCGAATGGACAGAAGAATGTCAAAAAGCTTTTGTCTACTTAAAGGAAGCATTAATTAGTCCAAAACTCTTGCAATACCCAGATTTCGGAAAAGAATTTTGCATAACAACAGACGCTAGTGGATACGCTTGTGGAGCAGTCCTGAGCCAAGAACATGATGGCAAACAGTTACCAATTGCCTACGCTTCAAGGTCCTTTACAAAAGGCGAAACTAACAAAGCTACAATAGAAAAAGAATTGGCCGCGATTCATTGGGCCATAACCTTCTTCAGACCATACGTATATGGCAGAAAATTCCTAGTTAAAACCGACCATCGCCCATTAACATACTTATTTTCAATGAAAAGTCCTTCCTCAAAGCTGACACGAGTAAGACTAGACTTAGAAGAGTACGATTTTGAAGTGGAGTACATAGCTGGTAAAGAAAACCATATAGCGGACGCATTATCCCGCATAACTATAACAAATCTGAAAGACTTGTCAGTGGAAGCAAGCAGAATATTAAAAACAACCACCAGATCAGCAGCTAAAAATATCAGTAATAAAACTGAAATTAAAGAAAGTCACAAAGAGAACCCCAAAATATATGAAGCGCTAAATAAATTTGAAGTAAAAAGACTAGTCGAGCTCGTTTTCTCTCCTCCGAAATTATATTTCAAAAAAGGAAAGAAAATTTGTAGCAATATTGATACAAGCAACCTAATTGTTGAGGATAAGATTGACTTAGGACAATTCTTTACCAGGCTCGAAAACGAAGCCGGCAATTTAGGACTTGTACAAATACAGTTGACCTTAGGGGACAAATTGTTCAAAAATAATTATACTGCAGTAGGAAAATTTATTGAACTGGGTAATAAGATTCTCAAAAAGTTAACAATAGCACTAACCCCAGAGGTTATAGATGTGACAGATCCCGGGAAAATAGAAGAAATCCTGCAAAAATATCATGACGATCCTATTAGTGGTGGCCACCCAGGAATAAATCGCATGACAGACAAGATCAAGCAGAGATATAGCTGGCTGAATATGAAAAATGACATAAGAAAATATATAAAGAACTGCATCCACTGCAAGAAAAATAAAACAAATAAACACATAAAAGAGCCAATGACAATAACGGAGACACCTCCGAAGGCATTTGACATTGTACAAATCGATACAGTCGGACCATTACCGAAATCGATAAATGGAAACGAATATGCAGTTACCATTATATGCGATCTAACAAAATACTTGGTAGCGATTCCAGTCCCAAGCAAACACGCAACAACAGTTGCTAAGGCCGTGTTTGAAAATTTCATTTTGATTTATGGACGCATGAAATCAATTATGACAGACATGGGCACCGAATACAAAAACAGCTTATTCAAAGAACTTTGTAAACTACTAAAAATTGAGCATAAAACCTCAACACCCTACCACCATCAAACCCTGGGTACAGTAGAACGCAGTCACCGAACATTCAATGAATATGTACGCTCGTACATATCCAGCGACAAAGACGATTGGGATGAATACCTTAAGTACTTCGCGTATTGTTACAATACGACGCCATCTACCATACATAAATATTGCCCGTTTGAGCTCATATTTGGGAAAACCCCACCAAATTACGAATTTTTAGAAGAAAATAAAATCAGCCCACTGTACAATCACGAGGCTTATGACAAAGAAATAAAATATAGACTCCAGATAGCACAGCAGAGAGCTAGAAAATTAGTCCAAGAGGCTAAAGTAAAACAAAAGTTTAATTATGATAAAAGTAGTTATAGTAAGGAGATAAATATAGGAGATTTAGTATTAGTTAGAGAAGAGGCCTCCCATAAGTTAGATAGTAGATATAAAGGAAAATATAAAGTTAAAAGTATAGATATAAATAATAATTTTACATTAGTACCACATAACATAGGCGATAGTAAAAAACAAATAATAATTCATAAAAATAGACTTAAACCAGTATAACACCGTAGTAATAAAAAAAAAAAAAAAAAAAATTCTAAAATAAAGCACTCCAGATTACTCAAAGTAATATATGTAAATATGCACACGAACACACATAAACAAAGTCAGTATGTTGGAAAAAAAAAACAAAACACAAAATGTTTGTAAACACTCCACTCATAATGATACAAATATACACATAGAAAAAAAAAATATTCAAAAAAAAAAAATATATATATGTACGCGCAAAGCGAATGTAACCAAATAAACAAACAACGCGAGCAATATCAAAAAATTATGTACAACAAGAAATTACAATAAAACACAAAAAGCACTTATTAATAGTCATATCCAATTTCAACCAATTATATATGACTATTCTTAAGGTGGATGGTGTAGTGTGACGAACAGGCTGTTGACTTCAGAATATTTCGTCACAATAAACAAACACTACTGACCTAGATAAATCATGAACTCAGCGGGAGTTCAACTTCACTAGCACATGCCGCATATTTGGTTACATATGACAGCACTTGATCGCAAAATGCTGACGCTAGACATTTCCACATATTATACATATTTACACATTAGGAAAGTAGTTTGTAAGTATTAGTGTTTAAGCTTATACGTGTAAGTCAATAATTTGTATAAAAAGAGAAAGAATTTTTAATAAACATTCACTTCTTGATCACACGCTAAACTTGATTCATTTCTTGATCACCCGCTAAACTTGCTTCACTTACACTACGAAGCGTATGTAACGACACTTGTAGGAAATCCATCCTTTAATTAATAAGAGTCCCTTATAGTAGCCGCTTTCAATAAAAATTTTATTTTTCACAATTATGGCAACACCATGACAGATGGCAGCACTATTTTTTTTTTTTTACTTGTAATTCACACATATATTTTTTGTGTAGTTTGATTGTTGTGATTTATAAGAAGGGGGAAAAAATGTATTGCAAACATCTGGTAACACCATACATTTTTTTTTATCCCCAAACACACTCTAAGAAGACAGGACCACAATGAAAGTAAAACGAAACTTGTAGGTAGAGTCGTTCGAAAGTTACTTGATAACAACAAACTTTTGGATTCATTTTTGTTTATAAAGATATAGATATGCGAAATACATGTAGGTACAATGGCCTATTACTACGAAGCGTATGTAACGACGCTTGTAGGAAATCCATCCTTTAAATAATAAGAGTCCCTTATAGTAGCCGCTTTCAATAAAAATTTTATTTTTCACAAATATGGCAACACCATGACAGAGTGCAACACCATTTTTTTTACTTGTAACTCACACATATATTTTTTGTGTAGTTTGTTTGTTGCGATTTATAAGATGTAGACATGCGAAATACATGTAGCCACAATGGCCTATTACTACGAAGCGTATGTAACGACACTTGTAGGAAATCCATCCTTTAATTAATAAGAGTCCCTTATAGTAGCCGCTTTCAATAAAAATTTTATTTTTCACAATTATGGCAACACCATGACAGATGGCAGCACTATTTTTTTTTTTTTACTTGTAATTCACACATATATTTTTTGTGTAGTTTGATTGTTGTGATTTATAAGAAGGGGGAAAAAATGTATTGCAAACATCTGGTAACACCATACATTTTTTTTTATCCCCAAACACACTCTAAGAAGACAGGACCACAATGAAAGTAAAACGAAACTTGTAGGTAGAGTCGTTCGAAAGTTACTTGATAACAACAAACTTTTGGATTCATTTTTGTTTATAAAGATATAGATATGCGAAATACATGTAGGTACAATGGCCGATTACTACGAAGCGTATGTAACGACGCTTGTAGGAAATCCATCCTTTAAATAATAAGAGTCCCTTATAGTAGCCGCTTTCAATAAAAATTTTATTTTTCACAAATATGGCAACACCATGACAGATGGCACCACCATGTTTTTTTTTTACTTGTAATTCACACATATATTTTTTGTGTAGTTTGAGTTTTGTGATTTATATGAAGGGAAAAAAATTTATTGCAAACATCTGGCAACACCATACAATTTTTTTTTATCCTCGAAGACACTCTTAGAAGGCAGAATCACAATGAAAGTAAAACGAAATTTGTAGGTAGAGTCGTTCGCAAGTTATTTGATAACAACAAACTTTTGGATTCATTTTTATTTATATAGATATAGATATGCGAAATACATGTAGCTACAATGGGTACGAAGCGTATGTAACGACACTTGTAGGAAATCCATCCTTTAATTAATAAGAGTCCCTTATAGTAGCCGCTTTCAATAAAAATTTTATTTTTCACAATTATGGCAACACCATGACAGATGGCAGCACTATTTTTTTTTTTTACTTGTAATTCACACATATATTTTTTGTGTAGTTTGATTGTTGTGATTTATAAGAAGGGGGAAAAAATGTATTGCAAACATCTGGTAACACCATACATTTTTTTTTATCCCCAAACACACTCTAAGAAGACAGGACCACAATGAAAGAAAAACGAAATTTGTGGGAAGAGTCGTTCGAAAGTTATTTGATAACAACATACTTTTGGATTCATTTTTTTATATATATAGATACGCCAAATACATTTAGCTACAATGGACTATTACTACGAGGCGTATGTAACGACACTTGTAGGAAATCCATCCTTTAATTAATAAGGATCCCTTATAAATAGTAGCCGCTTTCAATAAAAATTTTATTTTTCACAATTATGGCAACACCATGACAGATGGCAACACAATTTTTTTTTTTTACTTGTAATTCACACATATATTTTTTGTGTAGTTTGATTGTTGTGATTTATAAGAAGGGGGAAAAAATGTATTGCAAACATCTGGTAACACCATACATTTTTTTTATCCCCAAACACACTCTAAGAAGACAGGACCACAATGAAAGAAAAACGAAATTTGTGGGAAGAGTCGTTCGAAAGTTATTTGATAACCACATACTTTTGGATTCATTTTTTTATATATATAGATACGCCAAATACATGTAGCTACAATGGACTATTACTACGAGGCGTATGTAACGACACTTGTAGGAAATCCATCCTTTAATTAATAAGGAACCCTTATAGTAGCCGCTTTCAATAAAAATTTTATTTTTCACAAATATGGCAACACCATGACAGATGGCACCACCATTTTTTTTTTTTACTTGTAATTCACACATATATTTTTTGTGTAGTTTGATTGTTGTGATTTATATGAAGGCGGAAAAAAATGTATTGCAAACATCTGGAAACACCATAAAAATCTTTTTTTATCCTCAAACACACTCTAAGAAGACAGGACCACAATGAAGGTAAAACGAAATTTGTAGGTAGAGTCGTTCGAAAGTTATTCGATAACAACATACTTTTGGATTCATTTTTTTATATATATAGATACGCCAAATACATGTAGCTACAATGGACTATTACTACGAGGCGTATGTAACGACACTTGTAGGAAATCCATCCTTTAATTAATAAGGATCCCTTATAAATAGTAGCCGCTTTCAATAAAAATTTTATTTTTCACAATTATGGCAACACCATGACAGATGGCAACACAATTTTTTTTTTTTACTTGTAATTCACACATATATTTTTTGTGTAGTTTGATTGTTGTGATTTATAAGAAGGGGGAAAAAATGTATTGCAAACTTCTGGCAACACCATACATTTTTTTTATCCCCAAACACACTCTAAGAAGACAGGACCACAATGAAAGTAAAACGAAATTTGTAGGTAGAGTTGTTCGAAACTTATTTGATAACAACAAACTTTTGGATTCATTTTTAATAATATAGATATAGATATGCGAAATACATGTAGCTACAATGGCCTGTTACTACGAAGCGTATGTAATGACACTTGTAGGAAATCGATCCTTTAATTAACAAGAGTCCCTTATAGTAGCCGCTTTCAATAAAAATTGTATTTTTCACAAATATGTCAACACCATGACAGATGGCAACACCATTTTTTTTTTACTTGTAATTCACACATATATTTTTTGTGTAGTTTGATTGTTGTGATTTTTAAGAAGGGGCAAAAAAATATATTGCAAACATCTGGCAACACCATCAATTTTTTTTTTATCCCCAAACACACTCTAAGAAGACAGGAACAATGATGGCAACACCATGACAGATGGCAACACCATTTTTTTTTTACTTGTAATTCACACCTATATTTTTTTTTTAGTTTGATTGTTGTGATTTATAAGAAGGGGGAAAAAAATGTATTGCAAACATCTGGCAACACCATACAATTTTTTTTTATCCTCGAAGACACTCTTAGAAGGCAGAATCACAATGAAAGTAAAACGAAATTTGTAGGTAGAGTCGTTCGAAAGTTATTTGATAACAACAAACTTTTGGATTCATTTTTATTTATATAGATATAGATATGCGAAATACATGTAGCTACAATGGCTACGAAGCGTATGTAACGACACTTGTAGGAAATCCATCCTTTAATTAATAAGAGTCCCTTATAGTAGCCGCTTTCAATAAAAATTTTATTTTTCACAAATATGGCAACACCATGACAGATGGCAACACCATTTTTTTTTGTAGTTTGATTGTTGTGATTTATAAGAAGGGGGGGAAAAATGTATTGCAAACATCTGGCAACACCATAAATTTTTTTTGTATCCCCAAACGCACTCTAAGAAGACAGGACCACAATGAAAGTAAAACGAAATTTGTAGGTAGAGTCGTTCGAAAGTTACTTGATAACAACAAACTCTTGGATTCATTTTTGTTTATAAAGATATAGATATGCGAAATACATGTAGGTACAATGGCCTATTACTACGAAGCGTATGTAACGACACTTGTAGGAACTCCATCCTTTAATTAATAAGAGTCCCTTATAGTAGCCGCTTTCAATAAAAATTTTATTATAACTGGGCAACACCATGGCAGATGGCAGCACCATTTTTTTTTTTTTACTTGTAATTCACACATATATTTTTTGTGTAGTTTGATTGTTGTGATTTATAAGAAGGGGGAAAAAAATGTATTGCAAACATCTCGTAACACCATACATTTTTTTTTATCCCCAAACACACTCTAAGAAGACAGGACCACAATGAAAGTAAAACGAAACTTGTAGGTAGAGTCGTTCGAAAGTTACTTGATAACAACAAACTCTTGGATTCATTTTTGTATATAAAGATATAGATATGCGAAATACATGTAGGTACAATGGCCTATTACTACGAAGCGTATGTAACGACACTTGTAGAAAATCCATCCTTTAATTAATAAGAGTTCCTTATAGTAGCGGCTTTCATTAAAAATTTGATTTTTCACAAATATGGCAACACCATTTTTTTGCACTTGTAATTCACACATATATTTAAAGTTTGATTGTTGTGATTTATATAAAGGGGGAAAAAATGTATTGCAAACATCTGGCAACACCATATCATTTTTTTTTATCCTCAAACACACTCTAAGAAGAGAGGAACAATGAAAGTAAATCGAAATTTGTAGGTAGAGTCGTTCGAAAGTTACTTGATAATAACTTTTTTTTGGATTCAGTTTTATATATATAGATATGCCAAATACTTGTTGTTACTAGGAAGCGTATGTAACGACACTTGTAGGAAATCCATCCTTTATTTAATAAGAATCCCTTATAGCAGGAGCTTTCAATAAAAATTTTGTTTTCACAAATATGGCAACACCATGACAGATGGCAACACCATTTTTTTTTACTTGTAATTCACACATATAGTTTTTGTATAGTTTGATTGTTGTGATTTATATGAAGGAGACAAAAATGTATTGCAAACATCTGACAACACCACAAAATTTTTTTTTTATCCTCAAACACACTCTAAGAAGACAGGACCACAATGAAAGTAAAACGAAATTTGTAGGTAGAGTCGTTCGAAAGTTATTTGATAACAACATACTTTTGGGTTCATTTTTTTATATATAGATATAGATATGCGAAATACATGTAGCTACAATGGCCTATTACTACGAAGCGTATGTAACGACACTTGTAGAAAATCCATCTTTAATTAATAAGAGTTCCTTATAGTAGCCGCTTTCAATACAAATTTTATTTTTCACAATTATGGCAACACCATGACAGATGGCAGCATCATTTTTTTTTTACTTGTAATTCACACCTATATTTTTTTTGTAGTTTGAGTGTTGTGATTTATAAGAAGGGCGAAAAAAATGTATTGCAAACATCTGGCAACACCATAAATTTTTTTTTATCCCCAAACGCACTCTAAGAAGACAGGACCACAATGAAAGTAAAACGAAACTTGTAGGTAGAGTCGTCCGAAAGTTATTTGATAACAACAAATTTTGGAATCATTTTTATTTATATAGATATAGATATGCGAAATACATGTAGCTACAATGGCCTATTACTACGAAGCGTATGTAACGACACTTGTAGGAACTCCATCCTTTAATTAATAAGAGTTCCTTATAGTAGCCGCTTTCAATACAAATTTTATTTTTCACAATTATGGCAACACCATGACAGATGGCAGCACCATTTTTTTTTTTTACTTATAATTCACACATATATTTTTTGTGTAGTTTGATTGTTGTGATTTATAAGAAGGGGGGAAAAAATGTATTGCAAACATCTGGTAACACCATACATTTTTTTTTATCCCCAAACACACTCTAAGAAGACAGGACCACAATGAAAGTAAAACGAAACTTGTAGGTAGAGTCGTTCGAAAGTTACTTGATAACAACAAACTTTTGGATTCATTTTTGTTTATAAAGATATAGATATGCGAAATACATGTAGGTACAATGGCCTATTACTACGAAGCGTATGTAACGACGCTTTTAGGAAATCCATCCTTTAATTAATAAGAGTCCCTTATAGTAGCCGCTTTCAATAAAAATTTTATTTTTCACAAATATGGCAACACCATGACAGAGTGCAACACCATTTTTTTTTTACTTGTAACTCACACATATATTTTTTGTGTAGTTTGATTGTTGCGATTTATAAGATATAGACATGCGAAATACATGTAGCCACAATGGCCTATTACTACGAAGCGTATGTAACGACACTTGTAGGAAATCCATCCTTTAATTAATAAGAGTCCCTTATAGTAGCCGCTTTCAATAAAAATTTTATTTTTCACAAATATGGCAACACCATGACAGATGGCACCACCATTTTTTTTTTTACTTGTAATTCACACATATATTTTTTGTGTAGTTTGATTGTTGTGAATTATATGAAGGGAAAAAAATGTATTGCAAACATCTGGCAACACCATACAATTTTTTTTTATCCTCGAAGACACTCTTAGAAGGCAGCATCACAATGAAAGTAAAACGAAATTTGTAGGTAGAGTCGTTCGAAAGTTATTTGATAACAACAAACTTTTGGATTCATTTTTATTTATATAGATATAGATATGCGAAATACATGTAGCTACAATGGCTACGAAGCGTATGTAACGACACTTGTAGGAAATCCATCCTTTAATTAATAAGAGTCCCTTATAGTAGCCGCTTTCAATAAAAATTTTATTTTTCACAAATATGGCAACACCATGACAGATGGCAGCACCATTTTTTTTTTTTACTTGTAATTCACACATATATTTTTTGTGTAGTTTGATTGTTGTGATTTATAAGAAGGGGGAAAAAATGTATTGCAAACATCTGGTAACACCATACATTTTTTTTATCCCCAAACACACTCTAAGAAGACAGGACCACAATGAAAGAAAAACAAAATTTGTGGGCAGAGTCGTTCGAAAGTTATTTGATAACAACAAACTTTTGGATTCATTTGTATTTATATAGATATAGATATGCGAAATACATGTAGCTACAATGGCCTATTACTACGAAGCGTATGTAACGACGCTTGTAGGAAATCCATCCTTTAATTAATAAGAGTCCCTTATAGTAGCCGCTTTCAATAAAAATTTTATTTTTCACAAATATGGAAACACCATGACAGAGTGCAACACCATTTTTTTTTTTACTTGTAACTCACACATATATTTTTTGTGTAGTTTGATTGTTGTGATTTATAAGAAGGGGAAAAATAATGTATTGCAAACATCTGGCAACACCATACAATTTTTTTTATCCTCGAAGACACTCTTAGAAGGCAGAATCACAATGAAAGTAAAACGAAATTTGTAGGTAGAGTCGTTCGAAAGTTATTTGATAACAACAAACTTTTGGATTCATTTTTATTTATATATGTAGATATAGATATGCGAAATACATGTAGCTACAATGGCTACGAAGCGTATGTAACGACACTTGTAGGAACTCCATCCTTTAATTAATAAGAGTCCCTTATAGTAGCCGCTTTCAATAAAAATTTTATTTTTCACAATTATGGCAACACCATGACAGATGGCAGCACCATTTTTTTTTTTTACTTGTAATTCACACATATATTTTTTGTGTAGTTTGATTGTTGTGATTTATAAGAAGGGGGAAAAAATGTATTGCAAACATCTGGTAACACCATACATTTTTTTTATCCCCAAACACACTCTAAGAAGACAGGACCACAATGAAAGAAAAACGAAATTTGTGGGCAGAGTCGTTCGAAAGTTATTTGATAACAACAAACTTTTGGATTCATTTGTATTTATATAGATATAGATATGCGAAATACATGTAGCTACAATGGCCTATTACTACGAAGCGTATGTAACGACACTTGTAGGAAATCCATCCTTTAATTAATAAGAGTCCCTTATAGTAGCCGCTTTCAATAAAAATTTTATTTTTCACAAATATGGCAACACCATGACAGATGGCAACACCATTTTTTTTTTTTTTACTTGTAATTCACACCTATATTTTTTTTGTAGTTTGATTAATGTGATTTATAAGAAGGGGGGAAAAATGTATTGCAAACATCTGGCAACACCATACATTTTTTTTATCCCCAAACGCACTCTAAGAAGACAGGACCACAATGAAAGTAAAACGAAATTTGTAGGTAGAGTCGTCCGAAAGTTATTTGATAACAACAAATTTTGGAATCATTTTTATTTATATAGATATAGATATGCGAAATACATGTAGCTACAATGGCCTATTACTACGAAGCGTATGTAACAACACTTGTAGGAACTCCATCCTTTAATTAATAAGAGTCCCTTATAGTAGCCGCTTTCAATAAAAATGTTATTTTTCACAATTATGGCAACACCATGACAGATGGCAGCACCATTTTTTTTTTTTTACTTGTAATTCACACATATATTTTTTGTGTAGTTTGATTGTTGTGATTTATAAGAAGGGGGGAAAAAATGTATTGCAAACATCTGGTAACACCATACATTTTTTTTTATCCCCAAACACACTCTAAGAAGACAGGACCACAATGAAAGTAAAACGAAACTTGTAGGTAGAGTCGTTCGAAAGTTACTTGATAACAACAAACTTTTGGATTCATTTTTGTTTATAAAGATATAGATATGCGAAATACATGTAGGTACAATGGCCTATTACTACGAAGCGTATGTAACGACGCTTGTAGGAACTCCATCCTTTAATTAATAAGGGTTCCTTATAGTAGCCGCTTTCAATAAAAATTTTATTTTTCACAAATATGGCAACACCATGACAGAGTGCAACACCATTTTTTTTTTACTTGTAACTCACACATATATTTTTTGTGTAGTTTGATTGTTGCGATTTATAAGATATAGACATGCGAAATACATGTAGCCACAATGGCCTATTACTACGAAGCGTATGTAACGACACTTGTAGGAAATCCATCCTTTAATTAATAAGAGTCCCTTATAGTAGCCGCTTTCAATAAAAATTTTATTTTTCACAAATATGGCAACACCATGACAGATGGCAGCACCATTTTTTTTTTTTACTTGTAATTCACACATATATTTTTTGTGTAGTTTGATTGTTGTGATTTATAAGAAGGGGGAAAAAATGTATTGCAATCTGGCAACACCATACAATTTTTTTTATCCTCGAAGACACTCTTAGAAGGCAGAATCACAATGAAAGTAAAACGAAATTTGTAGGTAGAGTCGTTCGAAAGTTATTTGATAACAACAAACTTTTGAATTCATTTTTATTTATATATGTAGATATAGATATGCGAAATACATGTAGCTACAATGGCTACGAAGCGTATGTAACGACACTTGTAGGAACTCCATCCTTTAATTAATAAGAGTCCCTTATAGTAGCCGCTTTCAATAAAAATTTTATTTTTCACAATTATGGCAACACCATGACAGATGCCAGCACCATTTTTTTTTTTTACTTGTAATTCACACATATATTTTTTGTGTAGTTTGATTGTTGTGATTTATAAGAAGGGGGAAAAAATGTATTGCAAACATCTGGTAACACCATACATTTTTTTTATCCCCAAACACACTCTAAGAAGACAGGACCACAATGAAAGAAAAACGAAATTTGTGGGCAGAGTCGTTCGAAAGTTATTTGATAACAACAAACTTTTGGATTCATTTGTATTTATATAGATATAGATATGCGAAATACATGTAGCTACAATGGCCTATTACTACGAAGCGTATGTAACGACACTTGTAGGAAATCCATCCTTTAATTAATAAGAGTCCCTTATAGTAGCCGCTTTCAATAAAAATTTTATTTTTCACAAATATGGCAACACCATGACAGATGGCAACACCATTTTTTTTTTTTTACTTGTAATTCACACCTATATTTTTTTGTAGTTTGATTGTTGTGATTTATAAGAAGGGGGGAAAAAATGTATTGCAAACATCTGGCAACACCATAAATTTTTTTTTTATCCCCAAACGCACTCTAAGAAGACAGGACCACAATGAAAGTAAAACGAAATTTGTAGGTAGAGTCGTCCGAAAGTTATTTGATAACAACAAATTTTGGAATCATTTTTATTTATATAGATATAGATATGCGAAATACATGTAGCTACAATGGCTACGAAGCGTATGTAACGACACTTGTAGGAACTCCATCCTTTAATTAATAAGAGTCCCTTATAGTAGCCGCTTTCAATAAAAATTTTAATTTTCACAATTATGGCAACACCATGACAGATGGAAACACCATTTTTTTTTTTACTTGTAATTCACACACATATTTTTTGTGTAGTTTGATTGTTGTGATTTATAAGAAGGGGGAAAAAATGTATTGCAAACATCTGGCAACACCATACATTTTTTTTCTATCAACAAACACACTCTAAGAAGACAGGACCACAATGAAAGTAAAACGAAATTTGTAGGTAGAGTTGTTCGAAAGTTACTTGATAACAACTTACTTTTGGATTCATTTTTATATATATACATAGATATGCCAAATATGTGTAGCTACAATGGACTATTACTACGAAGCGTAATAATGTATTGCCGCTTTCAAGAAAAATTTTATTTTTCACAAATATAGCAACACCATGACAGATGGCAACACAATTTTTTTTTGTACTTGTAATTCCCATATAAATTTTCTGTGTACTTTGATTGTTGTGATTTATATGAAGGGGAAAAAATGTATTGCAAACATTTGGGAACACCATACAGTTTTTTTTATCCTCAAACACACTCTAAGAAGACAGGACCACAATGAAAGTAAAACGAAATTTGTAGGTAGAGTCGTCCGAAAGTTATTTGATAACAACAAACTTTTGGATTCATTTTTATTAATATAGATATAGATATGCGAAATACATGTAGCTACAATGGCCTATTACTACGAAGCGTATGTAACGACACTTGTAGGAAATCTGTCCTTTAATTAATAAGAGTCCCATATAGTAGCCGCTTTCAATAAAAGTTTTATTTTTCACAAATATGGCAATACCATGACAGATGGCAACACCATTTTTTTTTTACTTGTAATTCCCATATAAATTTTCTGTGTAGTTTGATTGTTGTGATTTATATGAAGGGGAAAAAATGTATTGCAAACATCTGGGAACACCATAACATTTTTTTTATCCTCAAACACACTCTAAGAAGACAGGAACAATGAAAGTAAAACGAAACTTGTAGGTAGAGTCGTTCGAAAGTTACTTGATAACAACAAACTTTTGGATTCATTTTTGTTTATAAAGATATAGATATGCGAAATACATGTAGGTACAATGGCCTATTACTACGAAGCGTATGTAACGACGCTTGTAGGAAATCCATCCTTTAATTAATAAGAGTCCCTTATAGTAGCCGCTTTCAATAAAAATTTTATTTTTCACAAATATGGCAACACCATGACAGAGTGCAACACCATTTTTTTTTTTACTTGTAACTCACACATATATTTTTTGTGTAGTTTGATTGTTGCGATTTATAAGATGTAGACATGCGAAATACATGTAGCCACAATGGCCTATTACTACGAAGCGTATGTAACGACACTTGTAGGAAATCCATCCTTTAATTAATAAGAGTCCCTTAAAGTAGCCGCTTTCAATAAAAATTTTATTTTTCACAAATATGGCAACACCATGACAGATGGCACCACCATTTTTTTTTTTACTTGTAATTCACACATATATTTTTTGTGTAGTTTGATTGTTGTGATTTATAAGAAGGGGAAAAAAATGTATTGCAAACATCTGGCAACACCATACAATTTTTTTTATCCTCGAAGACACTCTTAGAAGGCAGAATCACAATGAAAGTAAAACGAAATTTGTAGGTAGAGTCGTTCGAAAGTTATTTGATAACAACAAACTTTTGGATTCATTTTTATTTATATATGTAGATATAGATATGCGAAATACATGTAGCTACAATGGCTACGAAGCGTATGTAACGACACTTGTAGGAACTCCATCCTTTAATTAATAAGAGTCCCTTATAGTAGCCGCTTTCAATAAAAATTTTAATTTTCACAATTATGGCAACACCATGACAGATGGAAACACCATTTTTTTTTTTGCTTGTAATTCACACACATATTTTTTGTGTAGTTTGATTGTTGCGATTTATAAGATGTAGACATGCGAAATACATGTAGCCACAATGGCCTATTACTACGAAGCGTATGTAACGACACTTGTAGGAAATCCATCCTTTAATTAATAAGAGTCCCTTATAGTAGCCGCTTTCAATAAAAATTTTATTTTTCACAAATATGGCAACACCATGACAGATGGCAACACCATTTTTTTTTTTTACTTGTAATTCACACCTATATTTTTTTGTAGTTTGATTGTTGTGATTTATAAGAAGGGGGGAAAAATGTATTGCAAACATCTGGCAACACCATACATTTTTTTTTTATCCCCAAACGCACTCTAAGAAGACAGGACCACAATGAAAGTAAAACGAAATTTGTAGGTAGAGTCGTCCGAAAGTTATTTGATAACAACAAATTTTGGAATCATTTTTATTTATATAGATATAGATATGCGAAATACATGTAGCTACAATGGCTACGAAGCGTATGTAACGACATTTGTAGGAACTCCATCCTTTAATTAATAAGAGTCCCTTATAGTAGCCGCTTTCAATAAAAATTTTAATTTTCACAATTATGGCAACACCATGACAGATGGAAACACCATTTTTTTTTTTGCTTGTAATTCACACACATATTTTTTGTGTAGTTTGATTGTTGTGATTTATAAGAAGGGGGAAAAAATGTATTGCAAACATCTGGCAACACCATACATTTTTTTTCTATCAACAAACACACTCTAAGAAGACAGGACCACAATGAAAGTAAAACGAAATTTGTAGGTAGAGTTGTTCGAAAGTTACTTGATAACAACTTACTTTTGGATTCATTTTTATATATATACATAGATATGCCAAATATGTGTAGCTACAATGGACTATTACTACGAAGCGTAATAATGTATTGCCGCTTTCAAGAAAAATTTTATTTTTCACAAATATAGCAACACCATGACAGATGGCAACACAATTTTTTTTTGTACTTGTAATTGCCATATAAATTTTCTGTGTAGTTTGATTGTTGTGATTTATATGAAGGGGAAAAAATGTATTGCAAACATTTGGGAACACCATACAGTTTTTTTTATCCTCAAACACACTCTAAGAAGACAGGACCACAATGAAAGTAAAACTAAATTTGTAGGTAGAGTCGTCCGAAAGTTATTTGATAACAACAAACTTTTGGATTCATTTTTATTAATATAGATATAGATATGCGAAATACATGTAGCTACAATGGCCTATTACTACGAAGCGTATGTAACGACACTTGTAGGAAATCTATCCTTTAATTAATAAGAGTCCCATATAGTAGCCGCTTTCAATAAAAGTTTTATTTTTCACAAATATGGCAATACCATGACAGATGGCAACACCATTTTTTTTTTACTTGTAATTCCCATATAAATTTTCTGTGTAGTTTGATTGTTGTGATTTATATGAAGGGGAAAAAATGTATTGCAAACATCTGGGAACACCATAACATTTTTTTTATCCTCAAACACACTCTAAGAAGACAGGAACAATGAAAGTAAAACGAAACTTGTAGGTAGAGTCGTTCGAAAGTTACTTGATAACAACAAACTTTTGGATTCATTTTTGTTTATAAAGATATAGATATGCGAAATACATGTAGCTACAATGGCCTATTACTACGAAGCGTATGTAACGACGCTTGTAGGAAATCCATCCTTTAATTAATAAGAATCCCTTACAGTAGCCGCTTTCAATAAAAATTTTATTTTTCACAAATATGGCAACACCATGACAGATGGCAACACCATTTTTTTTTTTTTTACTTGTAAATCACACCAATATTTTTTTTGTAGTTTGATTGTTGTGATTTATAAGAAGGGGGAAAAAAATGTATTGCAAACATCTGGCAACACCATAAATTTTTTTTTTATCCCCAAATGTACTCTAAGAAGACAGGACCACAATGAAAGTAAAACGAAATTTGTAGGTAGAGTCGTCCGAAAGTTATTTGATAACAACAAATTTTGGAATCATTTTTATTTATATAGATATAGATATGCGAAATACATGTAGCTACAATGGCCTATTACTACGAAGTGTATGTAACGACACTTGTAGGAACTCCATCCTTTAATTAATAAGAGTCCCTTATAGTAGCCGCTTTCAATAAAAATTTTATTTTTCACAAACATGCAACACCATGACAGATGGCAACACCATTTTTTTTTTTTACTTATAATTCACACATATATTTTTTGTGTAGTTTGATTGTTGTGATTTATAAGAAGGGGGAAAAAAATGTATTGCAAACATCTGGTAACACCATACATTTTTTTTATCCCCAAACACACTCTAAGAAGACAGGACCACAATGAAAGTAAAACGAAACTTGTAGGTAGAGTCGTTCGAAAGTTACTTGATAACAACAAACTTTTGGATTCATTTTTGTTTATAAAGATATAGATATGCGAAATACATGTAGCTACAATGGCCTATTACTACGAAGTGTATGTAACGACGCTTGTTGGAAATCCATCCTTTAATTAATAAGAGTCCCTTATAGTAGCCGCTTTCAATAAAAATTTTATTTTTCACAAATATGGCAACACCATGACAGAGTGCAACACCATTTTTTTTTTTTACTTGTAATTCACACATATATTTTTTGTGTAATTCGATTGTTGCGATTTATAAGATGTAGACATGCGAAATACATGTAGCCACAATGGCCTATTACTACGAAGCGTATGTAACGACACTTGTAGGAAATCCATCCTTTAATTAATAAGTCCCTTAAGTAGCCGCTTTCAAAAAAAATTTAATTTTTCACAAATATGGCAACACCATGACAGATGGCACCACCATTTTTTTTTTTACTTGTAATTCACACATATATTTTTTTTGTAGTTTGATTGTTGTGATTTATATGAAGGGAAAAAAATGTATTGCAAACATCTGGCAACACCATACAATTTTTTTTTATCCTCGAAGACACTCTTAGAAGGCAGAATCACAATGAAAGTAAAACGAAATTTGTAGGTAGAGTCGTTCGAAAGTTATTTGATAACAACAAGCTTTTGGATTCATGTTTATTTATATAGATATAGATATGCGAAATACATGTAGCTACAATGGCCTATTACTACGAAGCGTATGTAACGACACTTGTAGGAACTCCATCCTTTAATTAATAAGAGTCCCTTAGAGTAGCCGCTTTCAATAAAAATTTTATTTTTCACAAATATGCCAACACCATGACAGATGGCAGCACCGTTTTTTTTTTTACTTGTAATTCACACATATAGTTTTTGTGTACTTTGATTGTTGTGATTTATAAGATATAGACATGCGAAATACATGTAGCCACAATGGCCTATTACTACGAAGCGTATGTAACGACACTTGTAGGAACTCCATCCTTTAATTAATAAGAGTCCCTTATAGTAGCCGCTTTCAATAAAAATTTTATTTTTCACAATTATGGCAACACCATGACAGATGGCAGCAACATTTTTTTTTTTTTTACTTGTAATTCACACATATATTTTTTGTGTAGTTCGATTGTTGTGATTTATAAGAAGGGGGAAAAAAATGTATTGCAAACATCTGGTAACACCATAAATTTTTTTTTTATCCCCAAACACACTCTAAGAAGACAGGACCACAATGAAAGAAAAACGAAATTTGTGGGAAGAGTCGTTCGAAAGTTAATTGATAACAACAAACTTTTGGATTCATTTTTATTTATATAGATATAGATATGCGAAATACATGTAGCTACAATGGCCTATTACTACGAAGCGTATGTAACGACACTTGTAGGAAATCCATCCTTTAATTAATAAGAGTCCCTTATAGTAGCCGCTTTCAATAAAAATTTAATTTTTCACAAATATGGCAACACCATGACAGATGGCACCACAATTTTTTTTTTTTTACTTGTAATTCACACATATATTTTTTGTGTAGTTTGATTGTTGTGATTTATATGAAGGGAAAAAAATGTATTGCAAACATCTGGCAACACCATACAATTTTTTTTTATCCTCGAAGACACTCTTAGAAGGCAGAATCACAATGAAAGTAAAACGAAATTTGTAGGTAGAGTCGTTCGAAAGTTATTTGATAACAACAAGCTTTTGGATTCATTTTTATTTATATAGATATACATAGATATGCGAAATACATGTAGCTACAATGGCCTATTACTACGAAGCGTATGTAACGACACTTGTAGGAAATCCATCCTTTAATTAATAAGAGTCCCTTATAGTAGCCGCTTTCAATAAAAATTTTATTTTTCACAAATATGGCAACACCATGACAGATGGCTACACCATTTTTTTTTTTTACTTGTAATTCACACCTATATTTTTTTTTGTAGTTTGATTGTTGTGATTTATAAGAAGGGGGGAAAAAATGTATTGCAAACATCTGGCAACACCATAAATTTTTTTTTTATCCCCAAACGCACTCTAAGAAGACAGGACCACAATGAAAGTAAAACGAAATTTGTAGGTAGAGTCGTCCGAAAGATATTTGATAACAACAAATTTTGGAATCATTTTTATTTATATAGATATAGATATGCGAAATGGCGGCCGCCGTGGTGTGAAGGTAGTGTTGCCGGCCTACCACACCGAAGGTCCATGGTTCGAGCCCTGGTACAGGTAACATCAAAAGTGATTTGAAAAAAGTTTTTCAAAACGGGGTCGCCCCTCGGCAGTGGTTTGGAAACTCTCCTAGTGTATTTCTGCCATGACAGGCTTCTCAGCAAAAAATTCGTCTCCTTTGTAGATGCCGTTCGGAGTCGGCAAAAAACTGTAGGTCCCACCAATTTGTAATGAAAATTCAAATCGGCACACCACAAATTGGAAGAATACATGTAGCTACAATGGCCTATTACTACGAAGCGTATGTAACGACACTTGTAGGAAATCCATCCTTTAATTAATAAGAGTCCCTTATAGTAGCCGCTTTCAATAAAAAGTTTATTTTTCACAAATATGGCAACACCATGACAGAGTGCAACACCATTTTTTTTACTTGTAATTCACACATATAGTTTTTGTGTACTTTGATTGTTGCGATTTATAAGATGTAGACATGCGAAATACATGTAGCCACAATGGCCTATTACTACGAATCGTATGTAACGACACTTGTAGGAAATCCATCCTTTAATTAATAAGAGTCCCTTATAGTAGCCGCTTTCAATAAAAATTTAATTTTTCACAAATATGGCAACACCATGACAGATGACACCACCATTTTTTTTTTTACTTGTAATTCACACATATATTTTTTGTGTAGTTTGATTGTTGTGATTTATATGAAGGGAAAAAATGTATTGCAAACATCTGGCAACACCATACAATTTTTTTTTATCCTCGAAGACACTCTTAGAAGGCAGAATCACAATGAAAGTAAAACGAAATTTGTAGGTAGAGTCGTTCGAAAATTATTTGACAACAACAAGCTTTTGGATTCATTTTTATTTATATAGATATAGATATGCGAAATACATGTAGCTACAATGGCCTATTACTACGAAGCGTATGTAACGACGCTTGTAGGAAATCCATCCTTTAATTAATAAGAGCCCCTTATAGTAGCCGCTTTCAATAAAAATTTTATTTTTCACAAATATGGCAACACCATGACAGATGGCAACACCATTTTTTTTTCTTACTTGTAATTCACACCTATATTTTTTTTGTAGTTTGATTGTTGTGATTTATAAGAAGGGGGGAAAAATGTATTGCAAACATCTGGCAACACCATACATTTTTTTTTTATCCCCAAACGCACTCTAAGAAGACAGGACCACAATGAAAGTAAAACGAAATTTGTAGGTAGAGTCGTCCGAAAGTTATTTGATAACAACAAATTTTGGAATCATTTTTATTTATATAGATATAGATATGCGAAATACATGTAGCTACAATGGCCTATTACTACGAAGCGTATGTAACGACACTTGTAGGAAATCCATCCTTTAATTTATAAGAGTCCCTTATAGTAGCCGCTTTCAACAAAAATTTTATTTTTCACAAATATGGCAACACCATGACAGATGGCAGCACCATTTTTTTTTTTACTTGTAATTCACACATATATTTTTTGTGTGGTTTGATTGTTGTGATTTATAAGAAGGGGGAAAAAAATGTATTGCAAACATCTGGTAACACCATACATTTTTTTTTATCCCCAAACACACTCTAAGAAGACAGGATCACAATGAAAGTGAAACGAAATTTGTAGGTAGATTCGTCCGAAAGTTATTTGATAACAACAAATTTTGGAATCATTTTTATTTATATAGATATAGATATGCGAAATACATGTAGCTACAATGGCCTATTACTACGAAGCGTATGTAACGACACTTGTAGGAAATCCATCCTTTAATTTATAAGAGTCCCTTATAGTAGCCGCTTTCAACAAAAATTTTATTTTTCACAAATATGGCAACACCATGACAGATGGCAGCACCATTTTTTTTTTTACTTGTAATTCACACATATATTTTTTGTGTGGTTTGATTGTTGTGATTTATAAGAAGGGGGAAAAAAATGTATTGCAAACATCTGGTAACACCATACATTTTTTTTTATCCCCAAACACACTCTAAGAAGACAGGATCACATTGAAAGTAAAACGAAATTTGTAGGTAGATTCGTCCGAAAGTTATTTGATAACAACAAATTTTGGAATCATTTTTATTTATATAGATATAGATATGCGAAACACATGTAGCTACAATGGACTATTACTACGAAGCGTATGTAACGACACTTGTAGGAAATCCATCTTTAAGTAATCAGGATTCCTAATAGTAGCCGCTTTCATTAAAAATTTGATTTTTCACAAATATGGCAACACCATTTTTTTGTACTAGTACTTCACACATATATTTAAAGTTTGATTGTTGTGATTTATATAAAGGGGGAAAAAATGTATTGCAAACATCTGGCAACACCATAACATTTTTTTTATCCTCAAACACACTCTAAGAAGACAGGAACAATGAAAGTAAATCGAAATTTGTAGGTAGAGTCGTTCGAAAGTTACTTGATAACAACTTACTTTTGGATTCAGTTTTATATATATAGATATGCCAAATACTTGTTGTTACCAGGAAGGGTATGTAACGACACTTGTAGGAAATCCATCATTTAATTAATAAGAATCCCTTATAGCAGCCGCTTTCAACAAAAATTTTATTTTTCACAAATATGGCAACACCATGACAGATGGCAGCACCATTTTTTTTTTTTACTTGTAATTCACACATATATTTTTTGTGTGGTTTGATTGTTGTGATTTATAAGAAGGGGGAAAAAAATGTATTGCAAACATCTGGCAACACCATAACATTTTTTTTTATCCTCAAACACACTCTAAGAAGACAGGACCCCAATGAAAGTAAAACGAAATTTGTAGGTAGAGTCGTTCGAAAGTTATTTGATAACAACATACTTTTGGATTCATTTTTTTGTATATATAGATACGCCAAATACATGTAGCTACAATGGACTATTACTACGAGGCGAATGTAACGACACTTGTAGGAAATCCATCCTTTAATTAATAAGGATCCCTTATAGCAGCCGCTTTCAATAAAAAATGTATTTTTCACAAATATGGCAACACCATGACAGATGGCAGCACCATTTTTTTTTTTACTTGTAATTCACACATATATTTTTTGTGTAGTTTGATTGTTGGGATTTATATGAAGGCGGAAAAAAATGTATTGCAAACATCTGGAAACACCATAAAAATCTTTTTTTTATCCTCAAACACACTCTAAGAAGACAGGACCACAATGAAGGTAAAACGAAATTTGTAGGTAGAGTCGTTCGAAAGTTATTTGATAACAACATACTTTTGGATTCATTTTTTTATATATATAGATACGCCAAATACATGTAGCTACAATGGACTATTACTACGAAGCGTAATAATGTATTGCCGCTTTCAATAAAAATTTGATTTTTTACAAATATGGCAACACCATGACAGATAAAAGACCATTTTTTTTTTTACTTGTAATTCACACACATATTTTTTGTGTAGTTTGATTGTTGTGATTTATAAGAAGGGGGGGAAAATGTATTGCAAACAACTGGCAACACCATACATTATTTTTTATCAACAAACACACTCTAAGAAGACAGGACCACAATGAAAGTAAAACGAAATTTGTAGGTAGAGTCGTCCGAAAGTTATTTGATAACAACAAATTTTGTAATCATTTTTATTTATATAGATATAGATATGTATGCGAAATACATGTAGCTACAATGGCCTATTACTACGAAGCGTATGTAACGACACTTGTAGGAACTCCATCCTTTAATTAATAAGAGTCCCTTATAGTAGCCGCTTTCAATAAAAATTTTATTTTTCACAATTATGGCAACACCATGACAGATGGCAGCACCATTTTTTATTTTTTTACTTGTAATTCACACATATATTGTTTGTGTAGTTTGATTGTTGTGATTTATAAGAAGGGGGAAAAAAATGTATTGCAAACATCTGGTAACACCATACATTTTTTTTTTATCCCCAAACACACTCTAAGAAGACAGGACCACAATGAAAGAAAAACGAAATTTGTGGGAAGAGTCGTTCGAAAGTTATTTGATAACAACAAACTTTTGGATTCATTTTTATTTATATAGATATAGATATGCGAAATACATGTAGCTACAATGGCCTATTACTACGAAGCGTATGTAACGACACTTGTAGGAAATCCATCCTTTAATTAATAAGAGTCCCTTATAGTAGCCGCTTTCAATAAAAAGTTTATTTTTCACAAATATGGCAACACCATGACAGAGTGCAACACCATTTTTTTTACTTGTAATTCACACATATAGTTTTTGTGTACTTTGATTGTTGTGATTTATAAGATATAGACATGCGAAATACATGTAGCTACAATGGCCTATTACTACGAAGCGTATGTAACGACACTTGTAGGAAATCCATCCTTTAATTAATAAGAGTCCCTTATAGTAGCCGCTTTCAATAAAAATTTTGTTTTTCACAAATATGGCAACACCATTTTTTTGTACTTGTAATTCACACATATATTTAAAGTTTGATTGTTGTGATTTATAAGACGGGGGAAGAAAATGTAGTGCAAACATCTGGTAACACCATACATTTTTTTTATCCCCAAACACACTCTAAGAAGACAGGACCTAAATGAAAGTAAAACGAAATTTGTAGGTAGAGTTGTTCGAAAGTTATTTGATAACAACTTACTTTTGGATTCATTTTTATATATATAGATATGCCAAATATGTGTAGCTACAATGGACTATTACTACGAAGCGTAATAATGTATTGCCGCTTTCAATAAAAAATTTATTTTTCACAAATATGGCAACACCATGACAGATGGCAACACCATTTTTTTTTACTTGTAATTCACAAATATATTGTTTGTGTAGTTTGATTGTTGTGATTTATAAGACGGGGGAAGAAAATGTAGTGCAAACATCTGGCAACACCATAAATTTTTTTTTCTATCCCCAAACACACTCTAAGAAGACAGGACCACAATGAAAGTAAAACGAAATTTGTAGGTAGATTCGTCCGAAAGTTATTTGATAACAACAAATTTTGGAATCATTTTTATTTATATAGATATAGATATGCGAAATACATGTAGCTACAATGGCCTATTACTACGAAGCGTATGTAGCGACACTTGTAGGAAATCCATCCTTTAATTTATAAGAGTCCCTTATAGTAGCCGCTTTCAACAAAAATTTTATTTTTCACAAATATGGCAACACCATGACAGATGGCAGCACCATTTTTTTTTTTTACTTGTAATTCACACATATATTTTTTGTGTGGTTTGATTGTTGTGATTTATAAGAAGGGGGAAAAAAATGTATTGCAAACATCTGGTAACGACACTTGTAGGAAATCCATCATTTAATTAATAAGCATCCCTTATAGCAGCCGCTTTCAACAAAAATTTTATTTTTCACAAATATGGCAACACCATGACAGATGGCAGCACCATTTTTTTTTTTACTTGTAATTCACACATATATTTTTTGTGTGGTTGGATTGTTGTGATTTATAAGAAGGGGGAAAAAATGTATTGCAAACATATGGCAACACCATAACAATTTTTTTTATCCTCAAACACACTCTAAGAAGACAGGACCCCAATGAAAGTAAAACGAAATTTGTAGGTAGAGTCGTTCGAAAGTTATTTGATAACAACATACTTTTGGATTCATTTATTTATATATATAGAAATGCCAAATACATGTAGCTACAATGGACTATTACTACGAGGCGTATGTAACGACACTTGTAGGAAATCCATCCTTTAATTAATAAGGATCCCTTCTAGTAGCCGCTTTCAATAAAAAATGTATTTTTCACAAATATGGCAACACCATGACAGATGGCAGCACCGTTTTTTTTTTTTTTACTTGTAATTCACACATATATTTTTTGTGTAGTTTGATTGTTGTGATTTATATGAAGGGGGGAAAAAAATGTATTGCAAACATCTGGAAACACCATAAAAATCTTTTTTTTATCCTCAAACACACTCTAAGAAGACAGGACCACAATGAAGGTAAAACGAAATTTGTAGGTAGAGTCGTTCGAAAGTTATTTGATAACAACATACTTTTGGATTCATTTTTTTATATATATAGATACGCCAAATACATGTAGCTACAATGGACTATTACTACGAGGCGAATGTAACGACACTTGTAGGAAATCCATCCTTTAATTAATAAGGATCCCTTATAGTAACCGCTTTCAATAAAAAATGTATTTTTCACAAATATGGCAACACCATGACAGATGGCAGCACCATTTTTTTTTTACTTGTAATTCACACATATATTTTTTGTGTAGTTTGATTGTTGGGATTTATATGAAGGCGGAAAAAAATGTATTGCAAACATCTGGAAACACCATAAAAATCTTTTTTTTATCCTCAAACACACTCTAAGAAGACAGGACCACAATGAAGGTAAAACGAAATTTGTAGGTAGAGTCGTTCGAAAGTTATTTGATAACAACATACTTTTGGATTCATTTTTTTATAAATATAGATTCGCCAAATACATGTAGCTACAATGGACTATTACTACGAAGCGTAATAATGTATTGCCGCTTTCAATAAAAATTTGATTTTTTACAAATATGGCAACACCATGACAGATAAAAGACCATTTTTTTTTTACTTGTAATTCACACACATATTTTTTGTGTAGTTTGATTGTTGTGATTTATAAGAAGGGGGGGAAAATGTATTGCAAACAACTGGCAACACCATACATTATTTTTTATCAACAAACACACTCTAAGAAGACAGGACCACAATGAAAGTAACACGAATTTTGTAGGTAGAGTTGTTCGAAAGTTATTTGATAACAACTTACTTTTGGATTCATTTTTATATATATAGATATGCGAAATACATGTAGCTACAATGGACTATTACTACGAAGCGTATGTAACGACACTTGTAGGAAATCCATCCTTTAATTAATAAGAGTCCCTTATAGTGGCCGCTTTCAATAAAAATTTTATTTTTCACAAATATGCCAACACCATGACAGATGGCAGCACCGTTTTTTTTTTTTACTTGTAATTCACACATATATTTTTTGTGTAGTTTGATTGTTGTGATTTATAAGATGTAGACATGCGAAATACATGTAGCCACAATGGCCTATTACTACGAAGCGTATGTAACGACACTTGTAAGAAATCCATCCTTTAATTAATAAGAGTCCCATATAGTAGCCGCTTTCAATAAAAAATTTATTTTTCACAAATATGGCAACACCATGACAGATGGCAATACCATTTTTTTTTTACTTGTAATTCACACATATATTTTTTGTGTAGTTTGATTGTTGTGATTTATAAGAAGGGGGGAAAAAATGTATTGCAAACTTCTGGCAACACCATACATTTTTTTTTATCCCCAAATACACTCTAAGAAGACAGGACCACAATGAAAGTAAAACGAAATTTGTAGGTAGAGTCGTCCGAAAGTTATTTGATAACAACAAACTTTTGGATTCATTTTTATTTATATAGATATAGATATGCGAAATACATGTAGGAACAATGGCCTATTACTATGAAGCGTATGTAACGACACTTGTAGGAAATCCATCCTTTAATTAATAAGAGTCCCTTATAGTGGCCACTTTCAATAAAAATTTTATTTTTCACAAATATGCCAACACCATGACAGATGGCAGCACCGTTTTTTTTTTTTTTACTTGTAGTTCACACATATATTTTTTGTGTAGTTTGATTGTTGTGATTTATTAGATGTAGACATGCGAAATACATGTAGCCACAATGGCCTATTACTACGAAGCGTATGTAACGACACTTGTAAGAAATCCATCCTATAATTAATAAGAGTCCCATATAGTAGCCGCTTTCAATAAAAAATTTATTTTTCACAAATATGGCAACACCATGACAGATGGCAACACCATTTTTTTTTTACTTGTAATTCACACATATATTTTTTGTGTAGTTTGATTGTTGTGATTTATAAGAAGGGGGGAAAAAATGTATTGCAAACTTCTGGCAACACCATACATTTTTTTTTTATCCCCAAATACACTCTAAGAAGACAGGACCACAATGAAAGTAAAACGAAATTTGTAGGTAGAGTCGTCCGAAAGTTATTTGATAACAACAAACTTTTGGATTCATTTTTATTTATATAGATATAGATATGCGAAATACATGTAGGAACAATGGCCTATTACTACGAAAGGTATGTAACGACACTTGTATAAAATCCATCCTTTAATTAATAAGAGTCCCTTATAGTAGCCGCTTTCAATAAAAATTTTATTTTTCACAAATATGCCAACACCATGACAGATGGCAACACCATTTGTTTTTTACTTGTAATTCACACATATATTTTTTGTGTAGTTTGTTTGTTGTGATTTATATGAAGGGGACAGAAATGTATTGCAAACATCTGGCAACACCATAAAATTTTTTTTTTATCCTCAAAAACACTCTTAGGAGGCAGGACCACAATGAAAGTAAAACGAAATTTGTAGGTAGAGTCGTTCGAAAGTTATTTGATAACAACAAACTTTTGGATTCATTTTTATTTATATAGATATAGATATGCGAAATACATGTAGCTACAATGGCCTATTACTACGAAGCGTATGTAACGACACTTGTAAGAAATCCATCCTTTAATTAATAAGAGTCCCATATAGTAGCCGCTTTCAATAAAAAATTTATTTTTCACAAATATGGCAACACCATGACAGATGGCAACACCATTTTTTTTTTACTTGTAATTCACACATATATTTTTTGTGTAGTTTGATTGTTGTGATTTATAAGAAGGGGGGAAAAAATGTATTGCAAACTTCTGGCAACACCATACATTTTTTTTTTATCCCCAAATACACTCTAAGAAGACAGGACCACAATGAAAGTAAAACGAAATTTGTAGGTAGAGTCGTCCGAAAGTTATTTGATAACAACAAACTTTTGGATTCATTTTTATTTATATAGATATAGATATGCGAAATACATGTAGGAACAATGGCCTATTACTACGAAGCGTATGTAACGACACTTGTAGGAAATCCATCCTTTAATTAATAAGAGTCCCTTATAGTAGCCGCTTTCAATAAAAATTTTATTTTTCACAAATATGCCAACACCATGACAGATGGCAACACCATTTTTTTTTTACTTGTAATTCACACATATATTTTTTGTGTAGTTTGTTTGTTGTGATTTATATGAAGGGGACAGAAATGTATTGCAAACATCTGGCAACACCATAAAATTTTTTTTTTATCCTCAAAAACACTCTTAGGAGACAGGACCACAATGAAAGTAAAACGAAATTTGTAGGTAGAGTTGTTCGAAAGTTATTTGATAACAACTTACTTTTGGATTCATTTTTATATATATAGATATGCGAAATACATGTAGTTACAATGGCCTATTACTACGAAGCGTATATAACGACACTTGTAGGAAATCCATCCTTTAATTATTAAGAGTCCCTTATAGTAAACGCTTTCAATAAAAATTTTATTTCTCACAAATATGCCAACACCATGACAGATGGCAACACCATTTTTTTTTTACTTGTAATTCACACATATATTTTTTGTGTAGTTTGTTTGTTGTGATTTATATGAAGGGGACAAAAATGTATTGCAAACATCTGGCAACACCATAAAATTTTTTTTTTATCCTCAAACACACTCTAAGAAGACAGGACCACAATGAAAGTAAAACAAAATTTGTAGGTAGAGTTGTTCGAAAGTTATTTGATAACAACTTACTTTTGGATTCATTTTTATATATATAGATATGCGAAATACATGTAGCTACAATGGCCTATTACTACGAAGCGTATGTAACGACACTTGTAGGAAATCCAACCTTTAATTAATAAGAGTCCCTTATAGTAGCCGCTTTCAATAAAAATTTTATATTTCACAAATATGCCAACACCATGACAGATGGCAACACCATTTTTTTTTACTTGTAATTCACACATATATTTTTTGTGTAGTTTGTTTGTTGTGATTTATATGAAGGGGACAAAAATGTATTGCAAACATCTGGCAACACCATCAATTTTTTTTTTATCCCCAAACACACTCTAAGAAGACAGGACCACAATGAAAGTAAAACGAAATTTGTAGGTAGAGTCGTCCGAAAGTTATTTGATAACAACAAACTTTTGGATTCATTTTTATTAATATAGATATAGATATGCGAAATACATGTAGCTACAATGGCCAATTACTACGAAGCGTATGTAACGACACTTGTAAGAAATCCATCCTTTAATTAATAAGAGTCCCATATAGTAGCCGCTTTCAATAAAAATTTTATTTTTCACAAATATGGCAACACCATAACAGATGGCAACACCATTTTTTTCTTACTTGTAATTCACACATATATTTTTTGTGTAGTTTGATTGTTGTGATTTATAAGAAGGGGGAAAAAAATGTATTGCAAACATCTGGCAACACCATAAAATTTTTTTTTTTATCCTCAAACACACTCTAAGAAGACAGGACCACAATGAAAGTAAAACAAAATTTGTAGGTAGAGTTGTTCGAAAGTTATTTGATAACAACTTACTTTTGGATTCATTTTTATATATATAGATATGCGAAATACATGTAGCTACAATGGCCTATTACTACGAAGCGTATGTACCGACACTTGTAAGAAATCCATCCTTTAATTAATAAGAGTCCCATATAGTAGCCGCTTTCAATAAAAATTTTATTTTTCACAAATATGGCAACACCATGACAGATGGCAACACCATTTTTTTTTTACTTGAAATTCACACATATATTTTTTGTGTAGTTTGTTTGTTGTGATTTATATGAAGGGGACAAAAATGTATTGCAAACATCTGGCAACGCCATCAATTTTTTTTTTATCCCCAAACACACTCTAAGAAGACAGGACCACAATGAAAGTAAAACGAAATTTGTAGGTAGAGTCGTCCGAAAGTTATTTGATAACAACAAACTTTTGGATTCATTTTTATTTATATAGATATAGATATGCGAAATACATGTAGCTACAATGGCCTATTACTATGAAGCGTATGTAACGACACTTGTAGGAAATCCATCCTTTAATTAATAAAGATCCCTTATAGTAGCCGCTTTCAATACAAATTTTATTTTTCACAAATATGGCAACACCATAACAGATGGCAACACAATTTTTTTTTTTTACTTGTAATTCACACATATATTTTTTGTGTAGTTTGATTGTTGTGATTTATATAAAGGGGCAAAAAATGTATTGCAAACATCTGGCAACACCATACAATTTTTTTTTTATCCTCAAACACACTCTAAGAAGACAGGACCACAATGAAAGTAAAACAAAATTTGTAGGTAGAGTTGTTCGAAAGTTATTTGATAACAACTTACTTTTGGATTCATTTTTATATATATAGATATGCGAAATACATGTAGCTACAATGGCCTATTACTACGAAGCGTATGTAACGACACTTGTAGGAAATCCATCCTTTAATTAATAAGAGTCCCTTATAGTAGCCGCTTTCAATAAAAATTTTATTTTTCACAAATATGCCAACACCATGACAGATGGCAACACCATTTTTTTTTACTTGTAATTCACACATATATTTTTTGTGTAGTTTGTTTGTTGTGATTTATATGAAGGGGACAGAAATGTATTGCAAACATCTGGCAACACCATCAATTTTTTTTTTATCCCCAAACACACTCTAAGAAGACAGGACCACAATGCAAGTAAAACGAAATTTGTAGGTAGAGTCGTCCGAAAGTTATTTGATAACAACAAACTTTTGGATTCATTTTTATTTATATAGATATAGATATGCGAAATACATGTAGGAACAATGGCCTATTACTACGAAGCGTATGTAACGACACTTGTAGGAAATCCATCCTTTAATTAATAAGAGTCCCTTATAGTGGCCACTTTCAATAAAAATTTTATTTTTCACAAATATGCCAACACCATGACAGATGGCAGCACCGTTTTTTTTTTTTTTACTTGTAGTTCACACATATATTTTTTGTGTAGTTTGATTGTTGTGATTTATTAGATGTAGACATGCGAAATACATGTAGCCACAATGGCCTATTACTACGAAGCGTATGTAACGACACTTGTAAGAAATCCATCCTATAATTAATAAGAGTCCCATATAGTAGCCGCTTTCAATAAAAAATTTATTTTTCACAAATATGGCAACACCATGACAGATGGCAACACCATTTTTTTTTTACTTGTAATTCACACATATATTTTTTGTGTAGTTTGATTGTTGTGATTTATAAGAAGGGGGGAAAAAATGTATTGCAAACTTCTGGCAACACCATACATTTTTTTTTTATCCCCAAATACACTCTAAGAAGACAGGACCACAATGAAAGTAAAACGAAATTTGTAGGTAGAGTCGTCCGAAAGTTATTTGATAACAACAAACTTTTGGATTCATTTTTATTTATATAGATATAGATATGCGAAATACATGTAGGAACAATGGCCTATTACTATGAAGCGTATGTAACGACACTTGTAGGAAATCCATCCTTTAATTAATAAGAGTCCCTTATAGTGGCCACTTTCAATAAAAATTTTATTTTTCACAAATATGCCAACACCATGACAGATGGCAGCACCGTTTTTTTTTTTTTTACTTGTAGTTCACACATATATTTTTTGTGTAGTTTGATTGTTGTGATTTATTAGATGTAGACATGCGAAATACATGTAGCCACAATGGCCTATTACTACGAAGCGTATGTAACGACACTTGTAAGAAATCCATCCTATAATTAATAAGAGTCCCATATAGTAGCCGCTTTCAATAAAAAATTTATTTTTCACAAATATGGCAACACCATGACAGATGGCAACACCATTTTTTTTTTACTTGTAATTCACACATATATTTTTTGTGTAGTTTGATTGTTGTGATTTATAAGAAGGGGGGAAAAAATGTATTGCAAACTTCTGGCAACACCATACATTTTTTTTTTATCCCCAAATACACTCTAAGAAGACAGGACCACAATGAAAGTAAAACGAAATTTGTAGGTAGAGTCGTCCGAAAGTTATTTGATAACAACAAACTTTTGGATTCATTTTTATTTATATAGATATAGATATGCGAAATACATGTAGGAACAATGGCCTATTACTACGAAAGGTATGTAACGACACTTGTATAAAATCCATCCTTTAATTAATAAGAGTCCCTTATAGTAGCCGCTTTCAATAAAAATTTTATTTTTCACAAATATGCCAACACCATGACAGATGGCAACACCATTTGTTTTTTACTTGTAATTCACACATATATTTTTTGTGTAGTTTGTTTGTTGTGATTTATATGAAGGGGACAGAAATGTATTGCAAACATCTGGCAACACCATAAAATTTTTTTTTTATCCTCAAAAACACTCTTAGGAGGCAGGACCACAATGAAAGTAAAACGAAATTTGTAGGTAGAGTCGTTCGAAAGTTATTTGATAACAACAAACTTTTGGATTCATTTTTATTTATATAGATATAGATATGCGAAATACATGTAGCTACAATGGCCTATTACTACGAAGCGTATGTAACGACACTTGTAAGAAATCCATCCTTTAATTAATAAGAGTCCCATATAGTAGCCGCTTTCAATAAAAAATTTATTTTTCACAAATATGGCAACACCATGACAGATGGCAACACCATTTTTTTTTTACTTGTAATTCACACATATATTTTTTGTGTAGTTTGATTGTTGTGATTTATAAGAAGGGGGGAAAAAATGTATTGCAAACTTCTGGCAACACCATACATTTTTTTTTTATCCCCAAATACACTCTAAGAAGACAGGACCACAATGAAAGTAAAACGAAATTTGTAGGTAGAGTCGTCCGAAAGTTATTTGATAACAACAAACTTTTGGATTCATTTTTATTTATATAGATATAGATATGCGAAATACATGTAGGAACAATGGCCTATTACTACGAAGCGTATGTAACGACACTTGTAGGAAATCCATCCTTTAATTAATAAGAGTCCCTTATAGTAGCCGCTTTCAATAAAAATTTTATTTTTCACAAATATGCCAACACCATGACAGATGGCAACACCATTTTTTTTTTACTTGTAATTCACACATATATTTTTTGTGTAGTTTGTTTGTTGTGATTTATATGAAGGGGACAGAAATGTATTGCAAACATCTGGCAACACCATAAAATTTTTTTTTTATCCTCAAAAACACTCTTAGGAGACAGGACCACAATGAAAGTAAAACGAAATTTGTAGGTAGAGTTGTTCGAAAGTTATTTGATAACAACTTACTTTTGGATTCATTTTTATATATATAGATATGCGAAATACATGTAGTTACAATGGCCTATTACTACGAAGCGTATATAACGACACTTGTAGGAAATCCATCCTTTAATTATTAAGAGTCCCTTATAGTAAACGCTTTCAATAAAAATTTTATTTCTCACAAATATGCCAACACCATGACAGATGGCAACACCATTTTTTTTTTACTTGTAATTCACACATATATTTTTTGTGTAGTTTGTTTGTTGTGATTTATATGAAGGGGACAAAAATGTATTGCAAACATCTGGCAACACCATAAAATTTTTTTTTTATCCTCAAACACACTCTAAGAAGACAGGACCACAATGAAAGTAAAACAAAATTTGTAGGTAGAGTTGTTCGAAAGTTATTTGATAACAACTTACTTTTGGATTCATTTTTATATATATAGATATGCGAAATACATGTAGCTACAATGGCCTATTACTACGAAGCGTATGTAACGACACTTGTAGGAAATCCAACCTTTAATTAATAAGAGTCCCTTATAGTAGCCGCTTTCAATAAAAATTTTATATTTCACAAATATGCCAACACCATGACAGATGGCAACACCATTTTTTTTTACTTGTAATTCACACATATATTTTTTGTGTAGTTTGTTTGTTGTGATTTATATGAAGGGGACAAAAATGTATTGCAAACATCTGGCAACACCATCAATTTTTTTTTTATCCCCAAACACACTCTAAGAAGACAGGACCACAATGAAAGTAAAACGAAATTTGTAGGTAGAGTCGTCCGAAAGTTATTTGATAACAACAAACTTTTGGATTCATTTTTATTAATATAGATATAGATATGCGAAATACATGTAGCTACAATGGCCAATTACTACGAAGCGTATGTAACGACACTTGTAAGAAATCCATCCTTTAATTAATAAGAGTCCCATATAGTAGCCGCTTTCAATAAAAATTTTATTTTTCACAAATATGGCAACACCATAACAGATGGCAACACCATTTTTTTCTTACTTGTAATTCACACATATATTTTTTGTGTAGTTTGATTGTTGTGATTTATAAGAAGGGGGAAAAAAATGTATTGCAAACATCTGGCAACACCATAAAATTTTTTTTTTATCCTCAAACACACTCTAAGAAGACAGGACCACAATGAAAGTAAAACAAAATTTGTAGGTAGAGTTGTTCGAAAGTTATTTGATAACAACTTACTTTTGGATTCATTTTTATATATATAGATATGCGAAATACATGTAGCTACAATGGCCTATTACTACGAAGCGTATGTACCGACACTTGTAAGAAATCCATCCTTTAATTAATAAGAGTCCCATATAGTAGCCGCTTTCAATAAAAATTTTATTTTTCACAAATATGGCAACACCATGACAGATGGCAACACCATTTTTTTTTTACTTGAAATTCACACATATATTTTTTGTGTAGTTTGTTTGTTGTGATTTATATGAAGGGGACAAAAATGTATTGCAAACATCTGGCAACGCCATCAATTTTTTTTTTATCCCCAAACACACTCTAAGAAGACAGGACCACAATGAAAGTAAAACGAAATTTGTAGGTAGAGTCGTCCGAAAGTTATTTGATAACAACAAACTTTTGGATTCATTTTTATTTATATAGATATAGATATGCGAAATACATGTAGCTACAATGGCCTATTACTATGAAGCGTATGTAACGACACTTGTAGGAAATCCATCCTTTAATTAATAAAGATCCCTTATAGTAGCCGCTTTCAATACAAATTTTATTTTTCACAAATATGGCAACACCATAACAGATGGCAACACAATTTTTTTTTTTTTACTTGTAATTCACACATATATTTTTTGTGTAGTTTGATTGTTGTGATTTATATAAAGGGGCAAAAAATGTATTGCAAACATCTGGCAACACCATACAATTTTTTTTTTATCCTCAAACACACTCTAAGAAGACAGGACCACAATGAAAGTAAAACAAAATTTGTAGGTAGAGTTGTTCGAAAGTTATTTGATAACAACTTACTTTTGGATTCATTTTTATATATATAGATATGCGAAATACATGTAGCTACAATGGCCTATTACTACGAAGCGTATGTAACGACACTTGTAGGAAATCCATCCTTTAATTAATAAGAGTCCCTTATAGTAGCCGCTTTCAATAAAAATTTTATTTTTCACAAATATGCCAACACCATGACAGATGGCAACACCATTTTTTTTTACTTGTAATTCACACATATATTTTTTGTGTAGTTTGTTTGTTGTGATTTATATGAAGGGGACAGAAATGTATTGCAAACATCTGGCAACACCATCAATTTTTTTTTTATCCCCAAACACACTCTAAGAAGACAGGACCACAATGCAAGTAAAACGAAATTTGTAGGTAGAGTCGTCCGAAAGTTATTTGATAACAACAAACTTTTGGATTCATTTTTATTAATATAGATATAGATATGCGAAATACATGTAGCTACAATGGCCAATTACTACGAAGCGTATGTAACGACACTTGTAAGAAATCCATCCTTTAATTAATAAGAGTCCCATATAGTAGCCGCTTTCAATAAAAATTTTATTTTTCACAAATATGGCAACACCATGACAGATGGCAACACCATTTTTTTCTTACTTGTAATTCACACATATATTTTTTGTGTAGTTTGATTGTTGTGATTTATAAGAAGGGGGAAAAAAATATATTGCAAACTTCTGGCAACACCATACAAGTAAAACGAAATTTGTAGGTAGAGTCGTCCGAAAGTTATTTGATAACAACAAACTTTTGGACTCATTTTTATTTATATAGATATAGATATGCGAAATACATGTAGCTACAATGGCCTATTACTATGAAGCGTATGTAACGACACTTGTAGGAAATCCATCCTTTAATTAATAAAGATCCCTTATAGTAGCCGCTTTCAATACAAATTTTATTTTTCACAAATATGGCAACACAATTTTTTTTTTTTTACTTGTAATTCACACATATATTTTTTGTGTAGTTTGATTGTTGTGATTTATATAAAGGGGGAAAAAATGTATTGAAAACATCTGGCAACACCATAACATTTTTTTTTATCCTCAAACACACTCTAAGAAGACAGGAACAATTAAGTAAATCGAAATTTGTAGGTAGAGTCGTTCGAAAGTTACTTGATAACAACTTACTTTTGGATTCAGTTTTATATATATAGATATGCCAAATACTTGTTGTTACTAGGAAGCGTATGTCACGACACTTGTGGGAAATCCATCATTTAATTAATAAGAATCCCTTATAGCATCCGCTTTCAATAAAAATGTTGTTTTTCACAAATATGCTAACACCATGACAGATGGCAGCACCATTTTTTTTTTTACTTGTAATTCACACATATATTTTTTGTGTAGTTTGATTGTTGTGATTTATATGAAGGGGGAAAAAAATGTATTGCAAACATCTGGAAACACCATAAAAATCTTTTTTTTTATCCTCAAACACACTCTAAGAAGACAGGACCACAATGAAGGTAAAACGAAATTTGTAGGTAGAGTCGTACGAAAGTTATTTGATAACAACATACTTTTGGATTCATTTTTTTATATATATAGATACGCCAAATACATGTAGCTACAATGGACTATTACTACGAGGCGTATGTAACGACACTTGTAGGAAATCCATCCTTTAATTAATAAGAGTCCCTTATAGTAGCCGCTTTCATAAAAATTTTATTTTTCACAAATATGCCAACACCATGACAGATGGCAACACCATTTTTTTTTTACTTGTAATTCACACATATATATTTTGTGTAGTTTGATTGTTGTGATTTATAAGAAGGGGGGAAAAAATGTAATGCAAACTTCTGGCAACACCATACATTTTTTTTTTATCCCCAAATACACTCTAAGAAGACAGGACCACAATGAAAGTAAAACGAAATTTGTAGGTAGAGTCGTCCGAAAGTTATTTGATAACAACAAACTTTTGGATTCATTTTTATTTATATAGATATAGATATGCGAAATACATGTAGGAACAATGGCCTATTACTACGAAGCGTATGTAACGACACTTGTAGGAAATCCATCCTTTAATTAATAAGAGTCCCTTATAGTAGCCGTTTTCAATAAAAATTTTATTTTTCACAAATATGCCAACACCATGACAGATGGCAACACCATTTTTTTTTTACTTGTAATTCACACATATATTTTTTGTGTAGTTTGTTTGTTGTGATTTATATGAAGGGGACAAAAATGTGTTGCAAACATCTGGCAACACCATCAATTTTTTTTTTATCCCCAAACACACTCTAAGAAGACAGGACCACAATGAAAGTAAAACGAAATTTGCAGGTAGAGTCGTCCGAAAGTTATTTGATAACAACTTACTTTTGGATTCATTTTTATATATATAGATATGCGAAATACATGTAGCTACAATGGCCTATTACTACGAAGCGTATGTAACGACACTTGTAGGAAATCCATCCTTTAATTAATATGAGTCCCTTATAGTAGCCGCTTTCAATAAAAATTTTATTTTTCACAAATATGCCAACACCATGACAGATGGCAACACCATTTTTTTTTTACTTGTAATTCACACATATATTTTTTGTGTAGTTTGTTTGTTGTGATTTATATGGAGGGGACAAAAATGTATTGCAAACATCTGGCAACACCATCAATTTTTTTTTTATCCCCAAACACACTCTAAGAAGACAGGACCACAATGAAAGTAAAACGAAATTTGCAGGTAGAGTCGTCCGAAAGTTATTTGATAACAACAAACTTTTGGATTCATTTTTATTTATATAGATATAGATATGCGAAATACATGTAGCTACAATGGCCTATTACTATGAAGCGTATGTAACGACACTTGTAGGAAATCCATCCTTTAATTAATAAAGATCCCTTATAGTAGCCGCTTTCAATACAAATTTTATTTTTCACAAATATGGCAACACCATAACAGATGGCAACACAATTTTTTTTTTTTTTACTTGTAATTCACACATATATTTTTTGTGTACTTTGCTATTGCAAACATCTGGCAACACCATAACATTTTTTTTTATCCTCAAACACACTCTAAGAAGACAGGAACAATGAAAGTAAATCGAAATTTGTAGGTAGAGTCGTTCGAAAGTTACTTGATAACAATTTACTTTTGGATTCAGTTTTATATATATAGATATGCCAAATACTTGTTGTTACTAGGAAGCGTATATCACGACACTTGTGGGAAATCCATCATTTAATTAATAAGAATCCCTTATAGCAGCCGCTTTCAATAAAAATGTTGTTTTTCACAAATATGGCAACACCATGACAGATGGCAACACCATTTTTTTTTTTACTTGTAATTCACACATATTTTTTGTGTAGTTTGATTGTTGTGATTTATATGAAGGGGGAAAAAAATGTATTGCAAACATCTGGAAACACCATAAAAATCTTTTTTTTTATCCTCAAACACACTCTAAGAAGACAGGACCACAATGAAGGTAAAACGAAATTTGTAGGTAGAGTCGTACGAAAGTTATTTGATAACAACATACTTTTGGATTCATTTTTTTATATATATAGATACGCCAAATACATGTAGCTACAATGGACTATTACTACGAGGCGTATGTAACGACACTTGTAGGAAATCCATCCTTTAATTAATAAGAGTCCCTTATAGTAGCCGCTTTCAATAAAAATTTTATTTTTCACAAATATGCCAACACCATGACAGATGGCAACACCTTTTTTTTTTTACTTGTAATTCACACATATATTTTTTGTGTAGTTTGTTTGTTGTGATTTATATGAAGGGGACAAAAATGTATTGCAAACATCTGACAACACCATAAAATTTTTTTTTATCCTCAAACACACTCTAAGAAGACAGGACCACAATGAAAGTAAAACGAAATTTGTAGGTAGAGTTGTTCGAAAGTTATTTGATAACAACTTACTTTTGGATTCATTTTTATATATATAGATATGCCAAATACTTGTTGTTACTAGGAAGCGTATATCACGACACTTGTGGGAAATCCATCATTTAATTAATAAGAATCCCTTATAGCAGCCGCTTTCAATAAAAATGTTGTTTTTCACAAATATGGCAACACCATGACAGATGGCAACACCATTTTTTTTTTTACTTGTAATTCACACATATTTTTTGTGTAGTTTGATTGTTGTGATTTATATGAAGGGGGAAAAAAATGTATTGCAAACATCTGGAAACACCATAAAAATCTTTTTTTTTATCCTCAAACACACTCTAAGAAGACAGGACCACAATGAAGGTAAAACGAAATTTGTAGGTAGAGTCGTACGAAAGTTATTTGATAACAACATACTTTTGGATTCATTTTTTTATATATATAGATACGCCAAATACATGTAGCTACAATGGACTATTACTACGAGGCGTATGTAACGACACTTGTAGGAAATCCATCCTTTAATTAATAAGAGTCCCTTATAGTAGCCGCTTTCAATAAAAATTTATTTTTTCACAAATATGCCAACACCATGACAGATGGCAACACCTTTTTTTTTTTTACTTGTAATTCACACATATATTTTTTGTGTAGTTTGTTTGTTGTGATTTATATGAAGGGGACAAAAATGTATTGCAAACATCTGGCAACACCATAAAATTTTTTTTTATCCTCAAACACACTCTAAGAAGACAGGACCACAATGAAAGTAAAACGAAATTTGTAGGTAGAGTCGTCCGAAAGTTATTTGATAGCAACAAACTTTTGGATTCATTTTTATTTATATAGATATAGATATGCGAAATACATGTGGGAACAATGGCCTATTACTACGAAGCGTATGTAACGACACTTGTAGGAAATCCATCCTTTAATTAATAAGAGTCCCTTATAGTAGCCGCTTTCAATAAAAATTTTATTTTTCACAAATATGCCAACACCATGACAGATGGCAGCACCGTTTTTTTTCTTTACTTGTAATTCACACATATAGTTTTTGTGTACTTTGATTGTTGTGATTTATAAGAAGGGGGGAAAAAATGTATTGCAAACTTCTGGCAACACCATACATTTTTTTTTATCCCCAAATACACTCTAAGAAGACAGGACCACAATGAAAGTAAAACGAAATTTGTAGGTAGAGTCGTCCGAAAGTTATTTGATAGCAACAAACTTTTGGATTCATTTTTATTTATATAGATATAGATATGCGAAATACATGTAGGAACAATGGCCTATTACTACGAAGCGTATGTAACGACACTTGTAGGAAATCCATCCTTTAATTAATAAGAGTCCCTTATAGTAGCCGCTTTCAATAAAAATTTTATTTTTCACAAATATGCCAACACCATGACAGATGGCAACACCAATTTTTTTTTACTTGTAATTCACACATATATTTTTTGTGTAGTTTGATTGTTGTGATTTATAAGAAGGGGGGAAAAAATGTATTGCAAACTTCTGGCAACACCATACATTTTTTTTTTATCCCCAAATACACTCTAAGAAGACAGGACCACAATGAAAGTAAAACGAAATTTGTAGGTAGAGTCGTCCTAAAGTTATTTGATAGCAACAAACTTTTGGATTCATTTTTATTTATATAGATATAGATATGCGAAATACATGTAGGAACAATGGCCTATTACTACGAAGCGTATGTAACGACACTTGTAGGAAATCCATCTTTAAGTAATAAGAATTCCTAATAGTAGCGGCTTTCATTAAAAATTTGATTTTTCACAAATATGGCAACACCATTTTTTGTACTTGTAATTCACACATATATTTAAAGTTTGATTGTTGTGATTTATATAAAAAGGGAAAAAATGTATTGCAAACATCTGGCAACACCATAACATTTTTTTTTATCCTCAAACACACTCTAAGAAGACAGGAACAATGAAAGTAAATCGAAATTTGTAGAGTCGTTCGAAAGTTACTTGATATCAACTTTTTTTTGGATTCAGTTTTATATATATAGATATGCCAAATACTTGTTGTTACTAGGAAGCGTATGTAACGACACTTGTAGGAAATCCATCCTTTATTTATTAAGAATCCCTTATAGCAGGAGCTTTCAATAAAAATTTTGTTTTCACAAATATGGCAACACCATGACAGATGGCAACACCATTTTTTTTTACTTGTAATTCACACATATAGTTTTTGTATAGTTTGATTGTTGTGATTTATATGAAGGAGACAAAAATGTATTGCAAACATCTGACAACACCACAACATTTTTTTTTTATCCTCAAACACAGCCTAAGAAGACAGGACCACAATGAAAGTAAAACGAAATTTTTAGGTAGAGTCGTCCGAAAGTTATTTGATAACAACAAATTTTGGAATCATTTTTATTTATATAGATATATATATGCGAAATACATGTAGCTACAATGGCCTATTACTACGAAGCGTATGTAACGACACTTGTAGGAACTCCATCCTTTAATTAATAAGAGTCCCTTATAAAGGGTGTTTTTTTTAAGGGTATAGAACTTCGAATTGAAATAAAACACAAGAAAATCGTTTTAAGGTCCATCAATTTGGCTTTATTGGAAGGATAATTTTATGTCATTAATGTTTAAATATGATTTCGGGCATGTAGCCGCCGCGGCTGGCTCGAATAAAGCCAATTCTACAGGTCCAATTTTCAACCACTTTTTCGAGCATATGGGGCCGTATGTCGGCAATAACGCCACGAATGTTGGCTTCCAATTCCCCTAACGTTTCTGGTTTGTTGGTGTAGACGAGCGACTTCACATATCCCCAAAGAAAATAATCCAATGGTGTCAAATCACACGACCTTGGTGGCCAATTGACAGGTCCATTCCGCGAAATTATGCGCTCATCGAATGTTTCCTTCAATAAATCGATTGTGACGTGCGCTGTGTGGCATGTAGCGCCGTCTTGTTGGAACCACAACTCATCCACATTCATGCCATCCAATTCGGGAACAAAATAGTCGGTTATCATGGCTCTATACCGGTATCCATTAACGGTAGCTGCCTCTCCAGCATTATTGCGGAAGAAGTATGGCCCAATGACTCCACCAGCCCATAGAGCACACCAAACAGTCAGTTTTTGTGGATGTAATGGCGTTTCAAGGGTCTCATGTGGATTCTCTTCACTCCAAATGCGGCAATTTTGCTTGTTGACGTAGCCATTCAACCAAAAATGAGCCTCATCACTGAACAAAATTTTGCGATGAAAATCAGCATCGAAATCAATCTCATTTTCGGCCCATACACCAAAATCACGACGCATTGCATGGTCTCGCGGCTTTAATTCTTGCACAAGCTGGATCTTGTAAGGTCGCAAGCCAAGATCTTTGCGCAAAATCTTCCATAAAGTTGATGGACAAAGCTCCAATTGCTGTGCACGGTGGCGAATCGATTCATTCGGGTCCTCTTCAACACTTTGCTCTACAGCGGCAATTGTTTCTTCGGTGCGCACTGTTCGACGTCTCTGCGGATGCGTATTATCACATAGAGTAAACGTAGTGCGAAAACGATCCATGGTTAACCGAATTAATTGCTCTGATGGACGATTATGTCGACCATAAAATGGACGGAGCTCACGGTAAACTTCGCGAACTGAACCATTATTTTCGAAATAAATTTGCACGATTTGCAAGCGTTGTTCTTTTGTCAACCTGTTCATGATGAAAGGGCAAACCAAACTGAACATAAATGACATTAGAGTTGCCAGATTTGACCACAAAATGCCAGTTTTATCTCTATTTGAAAAACAAACCTCTAAAAAAACACCCTGTAGTAGCCGCTTTCAATAAAAGTTTAATTTTTCACAAATATGGCAACACCATGACAGATGGCACCACCATTTTTTTTTTTTTTACTTGTTATTCACACATATATTTTTTGTGTAGTTTGATTGTTGTGATTTATATGAAGGGAAAAAAATGTATTGCAAACATCTGGCAACACCATACAATTTTTTTTTATCCTCGAAGACACTCTTAGAAGGCAGAATCACAATGAAAGTAAAACGAAATTTGTAGGTAGAGTCGTTCGAAAGTTATTTGATAACAACAAGCTTTTGGATTCATTTTTATTTATATAGATATACATAGATATGCGAAATACATGTAGCTACAATGGCCTATTACTACGAAGCGTATGTAACGACACTTGTAGGAAATCCATCCTTTAATTAATAAGAGTCCCTTATAGTAGCCGCTTTCAATAAAAATTTTATTTTTCACAAATATGGTAACACCATGACAGATGGCTACACCATTTTTTTTTTTTACTTGTAATTCACACCTATATTTTTTTTGTAGTTTGATTGTTGTGATTTATAAGAAGGGGGGAAAAAATGTATTGCAAACATCTGGCAACACCATAAATTTTTTTTTTATCCCCAAACGCACTCTAAGAAGACAGGACCACAATGAAAGTAAAACGAAATTTGTAGGTAGAGTCGTCTGAAAGTTATTTGATAACAACAAATTTTGGAATCATTTTTATTTATATAGATATAGATATGCGAAATACATGTAGCTACAATGGCCTATTACTATGAAGCGTATGTAACGACACTTGTAGGAAATCCATCCTTTAATTAATAAGAGTCCCTTATAGAAGCCGCTTTCAATACAAATTTTATTTTTCACAAATATGGCAACACCATAACAGATGGCAACACAATTTTTTTTTTTTTACTTGTAATTCACACATATATTTTTTGTGTAGTTTGATTGTTGTGATTTATATAAAGGGGGAAAAAATGTATTGCAAACAACTGGCAACACCATAACATTTTTTTTTATCCTCAAACACACTCTAAGAAGACAGGAACAATGAAAGTAAATCGAAATTTGTAGGTAGAGTCGTTCGAAAGTTACTTGATAACAACTTACTTTTGGATTCAGTTTTATATATATAGATATGCCAAATACTTGTTGTTACTAGGAAGCGTATGTCACGACACTTGTGGGAAATCCATCATTTCATTAATAAGAATCCCTTATAGCAGCCGCTTTCAATAAAAATGTTGTTTTTCACAAATATGGCAACACCATGACAGATGGCAACACCATTTTTTTTTTTACTTGTAATTCACACATATATTTTTTGTATAGTTTGATTGTTGTGATTTATATGAAGGGGGAAAAAAATGTATTGCAAACATCTGGCAACACCATAAATTTTTTTTTTATCCCCAAACGCACTCTAAGAAGACAGGACCACAATGAAAGTAAAACGAAATTTGTAGGTAGAGTCGTCTGAAAGTTATTTGATAACAACAAATTTTGGAATCATTTTTATTTATATAGATATAGATATGCGAAATGGCGGCCGCCGTGGTGTGAAGGTAGTGTTGCCGGCCTACCACACCGAAGGTCCATGGTTCGAGCCCTGGTACAGGTAACATCAAAAGTGATTTGAAAAAAGTTTTTCAAAACGGGGTCGCCCCTCGGCAGTGGTTTGGCAAACTCTCCGAGTGTATTTCTGCCATGACAGGCTTCTCAGCAAAAAATTCGTCTCCTTTATAGATGCCGTTCGGAGTCGGCAAAAAACTGTAGGTCCCACCAATTTGTAGGGAAAATTCAAATCGGCACACCACAAATTGGAAGAATACATGTAGCTACAATGGCCTATTACTACGAAGCGTATGTAACGACACTTGTAGGAAATCCATCCTTTAATTAATAAGAGTCCCTTATAGTAGCCGCTTTCAATAAAAAGTTTATTTTTCACAAATATGGCAACACCATGACAGATGGCAACACCATTTTTTTTTTACTTGAAATTCACACATATATTTTTTGTGTAGTTTGATTGTTGTGATTTATATAAAGGGGGAAAAATGTATTGCAAACATCTGGCAACACCATCAATTTTTTTTTTATCCCCAAACACACTCTAAGAAGACAGGACCACAATGAAAGTAAAACGAAATTTGTAGGTAGAGTCGTCCGAAAGTTATTTGATAACAACAAACTTTTGGATTCATTTTTATTTATATAGATATAGATATGCGAAATACATGTAGCTACAATGGCCTATTACTATGAAGCGTATGTAACGACACTTGTAGGAAATCCATCCTTTAATTAATAAGAGTCCCTTATAGTAGCCGCTTTCAATACTAATTTTATTTTTCACAAATATGGCAACACCATAACAGATGGCAACACAATTTTTTTTTTTTTACTTGTAATTCACACATATATTTTTTGTGTAGTTTGATTGTTGTGATTTATATAAAGGGGGAAAAAATGTATTGCAAACATCTGGCAACACCATAACATTTTTTTTTATCCTCAAACACACTCTAAGAAGACAGGAACAATGAAAGTAAATCGAAAATTGTAGGTAGAGTCGTTCGAAAGTTACTTGATAACAACTTACTTTTGGATTCAGTTTTATATATATAGATATGCCAAATACTTGTTGTTACTAGGAAGCGTATGTCACGACACTTGTGGGAAATCCATCATTTAATTAATAAGAATCCCTTATAGCATCCGCTTTCAATAAAAATGTTGTTTTTCACAAATATGGCAACACCATGACAGATGGCAACACCATTTTTTTTTTTTACTTGTAATTCACACATATATTTTTTGTGTAGTTTGATTGTTGTGATTTATATGAAGGGGGAAAAAAATGTATTGCAAACATCTGGAAACACCATAAAAATCTTTTTTGTTATCCTCAAACACACTCTAAGAAGACAGGGCCACAATGAAGCTAAAACGAAATTTTAGGTAGAGTCGTACGAAAGTTATTTGATAACAACATACTTTTGGATTCATTTCTTTATATATATAGATACGCCAAATACATGTAGCTACAATGGACTATTACTACGAGGCGTATGTAACGACACTTGTAGGAAATCCATCCTTTAATTAATAAGAGTCCCTTATAGTAGCCGCTTTCAATAAAAATTTTAGTTTTCACAAATATGCCAACACCATGACAGATGGCAACACCATTTTTTTTTACTTGTAATTCACACATATATATTTTGTGTAGTTTGATTGTTGTGATTTATAAGAAGGGGGGAAAAAATGTAATGCAAACTTCTGGCAACACCATACATTTTTTTTTTTATCCCCAAATACACTCTAAGAAGACAGGACCACAATGAAAGTAAAACGAAATTTGTAGGTAGAGTCGTCCGAAAGTTATTTGATAACAACAAACTTTTGAGATTCATTTTTATTTATATAGATATGCGAAATACATGTAGGAACAATGGCCTATTACTACGAAGCGTATGTAACGACACTTGTAGGAAATCCATCCTTTAATTAATAAGAGTCCCTTATAGTAGCCGCTTTCAATAAAAATTTTATTTTTCACAAATATGCCAACACCATGACAGATGGCAACACCATTTTTTTTTACTTGTAATTCACACATACATTTTTTGTGTAGTTTGTTTGTTGTGATTTATATGAAGGGGACAGAAATGTATTGCAAACATCTGGCAACACCATAAAATTTTTTTTTTATCCTCAAAAACACTCTTAGGAGACAGGACCACAATGAAAGTAAAACGAAATTTGTAGGTAGAGTTGTTCGAAAGTTATTTGATAACAACTTACTTTTGGATTCATTTTTATATATATAGATATGCGAAATACATGTAGCTACAATGGCCTATTACTACGAAGCGTATGTAACGACACTTGTAGGAAATCCATCCTTTAATTAATAAGAGTCCCTTATAGTAGCCGCTTTCAATAAAAATTTTATTTTTCACAAATATGCCAACACCATGACAGATGGCAACACCATTTTTTTTTTACTTGTAATTCACACATATATTTTTTGTGTAGTTTGTTTGTTGTGATTTATATGAAGGGGACAAAAATGTATTGCAAACATCTGGCAACACCATACATTTTTTTTTTATCCCCAAACACACTCTAAGAAGACAGGACCACAATGAAAGTAAAACGAAATTTGTAGGTAGAGTCGTCCGAAAGTTATTTGATAACAACAAACTTTTGGATTCATTTTTATTTATATAGATATAGATATGCGAAATACATGTAGCTACAATGGCCTATTACTATGAAGCGTATGTAACGACACTTGTAGGAAATCCATCCTTTAATTAATAAAGATCCCTTATAGTAGCCGCTTTCAATACAAATTTTATTTTTCACAAATATATGCGAAATACATGTAGGAACAATGGCCTATTACTACGAAGCGTATGTAACGACACTTGTAGGAAATCCATCCTTTAATTAATAAGAGTCCCTTATAGTAGCCGCTTTCAATAAAAATTTTATTTTTCACAAATATGCCAACACCATGACAGATGGCAGCACCGTTTTTTTTTTACTTGTAATTCACACATATAGTTTTTGTGTACTTTGATTGTTGTGATTTATAAGATATAGACATGCGAAATACATGTAGCTGCAATGGCCTATTACTACGAAGCGTATGTAACGACACTTGTAGGAAATCCATCCTTTAATTAATAAGAGTCCCTTATAGTAGCCGCTTTCAATAAAAATTTTGTTTTTCACAAATATGGCAACACCATTTTTTTGTACTTGTAATTCACACATATATTTAAAGTTTGATTGTTGTGATTTATAAGACGGGGGAAGAAAATGTAGTGCAAACATCTGGTAACACCATACATTTTTTTTTATCCCCAAACACACTCTAAGAAGACATGACCACAATGAAAGTAAAACGAAATTTGTAGGTAGAGTTGTTCGAAAGTTATTTGATAACAACTTACTTTTGGATTCATTTTTATATATATAGATATGCCAAATACATGTAGCTACAATGGACTATTACTACGAAGCGTATGTAACGACACTTGTAGGAAATCCATCTTTAAGTAATAAGAATTCCTAATAGTAGCGGCTTTCATTAAAAATTTGATTTTTCACAAATATGGCAACACCATTTTTTTGTACTTGTATTCACACATATATTTAAAGTTTGATTGTTGTGATTTATATAAAAAGGGAAAAACTGTATTGCAAACATCTGGCAACACCATTACATTTTTTTTTATCCTCAAACACACTCTAAGAAGACAGGAACAATGAAGGTAAATCGAAATTTGTAAGTAGAGTCGTTCGAAAGTTACTTGATATCAACTTTTTTTTGGATTCAGTTTTATATATATAGATATGCCAAATACTTGTTGTTACTAGGAAGCGTATGTAACGACACTTGTAGGAAATCCATCCTTTATTTATTAAGAATCCCTTATAGCAGGAGCTTTCAATAAAAATTTTGTTTTCACAAATATGGCAACACCATGACAGATGGCAACACCATTTTTTTTACTTGTAATTCACACATATCTTTTTTGTGTAGTTTGATTGTTGTGATTTATATGAAGGGAAAAAAATGTATTGCAAACATCTGGCAACACCATACAATTTTTTTTTATCCTCGAAGACACTCTTAGAAGGCAGAATCACAATGAAAGTAAAACGAAATTTGTAGGTAGAGTCGTTCGAAAGTTATTTGATAACAACAAGCTTTTGAATTCATTTTTATTTATATAGATATACAAGGTGGCGCAAAAGTAATCCTCCTATCAGAAAATGCTATAAATTTTGCGATTGGCCCCTAAAGTCAGTTCTGTTTTGACATTTGTGTAGTAAACACATGCAAAATACACGTTAATAAACAATGTTACGCTACACTGCTCCAGAACGCGGAATATTGCTGACTATTTATTTGACCAATAATCGGTCGGGGCCAAACTGTTACTGTTAATGGTGAGCGCTACAGAGCAATGATCAACGAGTTCTTTTTGCGGCAACTTGATGAATTGGGATTGGAAAACATGTTTTTTCAACAAGACGGTGCAACAGCACACACTGCACGTGCCACAACCGATATGCTGAACATCGGAAGCTTACTTTTGCGCCACCTTGTAGATATGCGAAATACATGTAGCTACAATGGCCTATTACTACGAAGCGTATGTAACGACACTTGTAGGAAATCCATCCTTTAATTAATAAGAGTCCCTTATAGTAGCCGCTTTCAATAAAAATTGTATTTTTCACAAATATGGCAACACCATGACAGATGGCTACACCATTTTTTTTTTTACTTGTAATTCACACCTATATTTTTTTTGTAGTTTGATTGTTGTGATTTATAAGAAGGGGGGAAAAAATGTATTGCAAACATCTGGCAACACCATAAATTTTTTTTTTATCCCCAAACGCACTCTAAGAAGACAGGACCACAATGAAAGTAAAACGAAATTTGTAGGTAGAGTCGTCTGAAAGTTATTTGATAACAACAAATTTTGGAATCATTTTTATTTATATAGATATAGATATGCGAAATGGCGGCCGCCGTGGTGTGAAGGTAGTGTTGCCGGCCTACCACACCGAAGGTCCATGGTTCGAGCCCTGGTACAGGTAACATCAAAAGTGATTTGAAAAAAGTTTTTCAAAACGGGGTCGCCCCTCGGCAGTGGTTTGGCAAACTCTCCGAGTGTATTTCTGCCATGACAGGCTTCTCAGCAAAAAATTCGTCTCCTTTGTAGATGCCGTTCGGAGTCGGCAAAAAACTGTAGGTCCCACCAATTTGTAGGGAAAATTCAAATCGGCACACCACAAATTGGAAGAATACATGTAGCTACAATGGCCTATTACTACGAAGCGTATGTAACGACACTTGTAGGAAATCCATCCTTTAATTAATAAGAGTCCCTTATAGTAGCCGCTTTCAATAAAAATTTTATTTTTCACAAATATGGCAACACCATGACAGATGGCAACACCATTTTTTTTTTTTACTTGTAATTCACACCTATATTTTTTTTGTAGTTTGATTGTTGTGATTTATAAGAAGGGGGGAAAAAATGTATTGCAAACATCTGGCAACACCATAAATTTTTTTTTATCCCCAAACGCACTCTAAGAAGACAGGACCACAATGAAAGTAAAACGAAATTTGTAGGTAGAGTCGTCCGAAAGTTATTTGATAACAACAAATTTTGGAATCATTTTTATTTATATAGATGTAGACATGCGAAATACATGTAGCCACACTGGCCTATTACTACGAAGCGTATGTAACGACGCTTGTAGGAAATCCATCCTTTAATTAATAAGAGTCCCTTATAGTAGCCGCTTTCAATAAAAATTTTATTTTTCACAAATATGGCAACACCATGACAGATGGCAACACCATTTTTTTTTTTTACTTGTAATTCACACCTATATTTTTTTTGTAGTTTGATTGTTGTGATTTATAAGAAGGGGGGAAAAAATGTATTGCAAACATCTGGCAACACCATAAATTTTTTTTTATCCCCAAACGCACTCTAAGAAGACAGGACCACAATGAAGGTAAAACGAAATTTGTAGGTAGAGTCGTCCGAAAGTTATTTGATAACAACAAATTTTGGAATCATTTTTATTTATATAGATATAGATATGCGAAATACATGTAGCTACAATGGCCTATTACTACGAAGCGTATGTAACGACACTTGTAGGAACTCCATCCTTTAATTAATAAGAGTCCCTTATAGTAGCCGCTTTCAATAAAAATTTTATTTTTCACAATTATGGCAACACCATGACAGATGGCAGCACCATTTTTTTTTTTTTTACTTGTAATTCACACATATATTGTTTGTGTAGTTTGATTGTTGTGATTTATAAGAAGGGGGGAAAAAAATGTATTGCAAACATTTGGTAACACCATACTTTTTTTTTTATCCCCAAACACTCTCTAAGAAGACAGGACCACAATAAAAGAAAACCAAATTTGTGGGAAGAGTCGTTCGAAAGTTATTTGATAACAACAAACTTTTGGATTCATTTTTATTTATATAGATATAGATATGCGAAATACATGTAGCTACAATGGCCTATTACTACGAAGCGTATGTAACGACACTTGTAGGAAATCCATCCTTTAATTAATAAGAGTCCCTTATAGTAGCCGCTTTCAATAAAAATTTTGTTTTTCACAAATATGGCAACACCATTTTTTTTGTACTAGTAATTCACACATATATTTAAAGTTTGATTGTTGTGATTTATATAAAGGGGAAAAAAATGTATTGCAAACATCTGGCAACACCATAACATTTATTTTTATCCTCAAACACACTCTAAGAAGACAGGAACAATGAAAGTAAATCGAAATTTGTAGGTAGAGTCGTTCGAAAGTTACTTGATAACAACTTACTTTTGGATTCAGTTTTATATATATAGATATGCCAAATACTTGTTGTTACCAGGAAGGGTATGTAACGACACTTGTAGGAAATCCATCATTTAATTAATAAGAATCCCTTATAGCAGCCGCTTTCAATAAAAATATTGTTTTTCACAAATACTGCAACACCGTGACAGATGGCAACACCATTTTTTTTACTTGTAATTCACACATATAGTTTTTGTGTAGTTTGATTGTTGTGATTTATATGAAGGGGGCAAAAATGTATTGCAAACATCTGACAACACCACAAAATTTTTTTTTTTATCCTCAAACACACTCTAAGAAGACAGGACCACAATGAAAGTAAAACGAAATTTGTAGGTAGAGTCGTTCGAAAGTTATTTGATAACAACATACTTTTGGATTCATTTTGTTATATATATAGAAATGCCAAATACATGTAGCTACAATGGACTATTACTACGAGGCGTATGTAACGACACTTGTAGGAAATCCATCCTTTAATTAATAAGGATCCCTTCTAGTAGCCGCTTTCAATAAAAAATTTATTTTTCACAAATATGGCAACACCATGACAGATTGCAGCACCGTTTTTTTTTTTACTTGTAATTCTTACATATATTTTTTGTGTAGTTTGATTGTTGTGATTTATATGAAGGGGGAAAAAAATGTATTGCAAACATCTGGAAACACCATAAAAATCTTTTTTTTATCCTCAAACACACTCTAAGAAGACAGGACCACAATGAAGGTAAAACGAAATTTGTAGGTAGAGTCGTTCGAAAGTTATTTGATAACAACATACTTTTGGATTCATTTTTTTATATATATAGATACGCCAAATACATGTAGCTACAATGGACTATTACTACGAGGCGAATGTAACGACACTTGTAGGAAATCCATCATTTAATTAATAAGAATCCCTTATAGCAGCCGCTTTCAATAAAAATATTGTTTTTCACAAATACTGCAACACCGTGACAGATGGCAACACCATTTTTTTTTTTACTTGTAATTCACACATATAGTTTTTGTGTAGTTTGATTGTTGTGATTTATATGAAGGGGGCAAAAATGTATTGCAAACATCTGACAACACCACAAAATTTTTTTTTTTATCCCCAAACACACTCTAAGAAGACAGGACCACAATGAAAGTAAAACGAAATTTGTAGGTAGAGTCGTTCGAAAGTTATTTGATAACAACATACTTTTGGATTCATTTTGTTATATATATAGAAATGCCAAATACATGTAGCTACAATGGACTATTACTACGAGGCGTATGTAACGACACTTGTAGGAAATCCATCCTTTAATTAATAAGGATCCCTTCTAGTAGCCGCTTTCAATAAAAAATTTATTTTTCACAAATATGGCAACACCATGACAGATTGCAGCACCGTTTTTTTTTTTACTTGTAATTCTTACATATATTTTTTGTGTAGTTTGATTGTTGTGATTTATATGAAGGGGGAAAAAAATGTATTGCAAACATCTGGAAACACCATAAAAATCTTTTTTTTATCCTCAAACACACTCTAAGAAGACAGGACCACAATGAAGGTAAAACGAAATTTGTAGGTAGAGTCGTTCGAAAGTTATTTTATAACAACATACTTTTGGATTCATTTTTTATATATATAGATACGCCAAATACATGTAGCTACAATGGACTATTACTACGAAGCGTAATAATGTATTGCCGCTTTCAATAAAAATTTGATTTTTTACAAATATGGCAACACCATGACAGATAAAACACCATTTTTTTTTTTACTTGTAATTCACACACATATTGTTTGTGTAGTTTGATTGTTGTGATTTATAAGAAGGGGGGGAAAATGTATTGCAAACAACTGGCAACACCATACATTATTTTTTATCAAGAAATACACTCTAAGAAGACAGGACCACAATGAAAGTAAAACGAAATTTGTAGGTAGAGTTGTTCGAAAGTTATTTGATAACAACTTACTTTTGGATTCATTTTTATATATATGGGGGCAAAAAATGTATTGCAAACTTCTGGCAACACCCTACATTTTTTTTTATCCCCAAACACACTCTAAGAAGACAGGACCACAATGAAAGTAAAACGAAATTTGTAGGTAGAGTCGTCCGAAAGTTATTTGATAACAACAAACTTTTGGATTCATTTTTATTAATATAGATATAGATATGCGAAATACATGTAGCTACAATGGCCTATTACTACGAAGCGTATGTAGCGACACTTGTAAGAAATCCATCCTTTAATTAATAAGAGTCCCATATAGTAGCCGCTTTCAATAAAAAATTTATTTTTCACAAATATGGCAACACCATGACAGATGGCAACACCATTTTTTTTTTACTTGTAATTCACACATATATTTTTTGTGTAGTTTGATTGTTGTGATTTATAAGAAGGGGGGAAAAAATGTATTGCAAACTTCTGGCAACACCATACATTTTTTTTTTATCCCCAAATACACTCTAAGAAGACAGGACCACAATGAAAGTATAACGAAATTTGTAGGTAGAGTCGTTCGAAAGTTATTTGATAACAACAAACTTTTGGATTCATTTTTATTTATATAGATATAGATATGCGAAATACATGTAGCTACAATGACCTATTACTACGAAGCGTATGTAACGACACTTGTAAGAAATTCATCCTTTAATTAATAAGAGTCCCATATAGTAGCCGCTTTCAATAAAAAATTTATTTTTCACAAATATGACAACACCATGACAGATGGCAACACCATTTTTTTTTTACTTGTAATTCACACATATATTTTTTGTGTAGTTTGGTTGTTGTGATTTATAAGAAGGGGGGAAAAATGTATTGCAAACTTCTGGCAACACCATACATTTTTTTTTTATCCCCAAATACACTCTAAGAAGACAGGACCACAATGAAAGTAAAACGAAATTTGTAGGTAGAGTCGTCCGAAAGTTATTTGATAACAACAAACTTTTGGATTCATTTTTATTTATATAGATATAGATATGCGAAATACATGTAGGAACAATGGCCTATTACTACGAAGCGTATGTAACGACACTTGTAGGAAATCCACCCTTTAATTAATAAGAGTCCCTTATAGTAGCCGCTTTCGATACAAATTTTATTTTTCACAAATATGCCAACACCATGACAGATGGCAACACCATTTTTTTTTTACTTGTAATTCACACATATATTTTTTGTGTAGTTTGTTTTTTGTGATTTATATGAAGGGGACAGCAATGTATTGCAAACATCTGGCATTTCAATAAAATTTTTTTTTTATCCTCAAAAACACTCTTAGGAGACAGGACCACAATGAAAGTAAAACGAAATTTGTAGGTAGAGTTGTTCGAAAGTTATTTGATAACAACTTACTTTTGGACTAATTTTTATTTATATAGATATGCGAAATACATGTAGCTACAATGGCCTATTACTACGAAGCGTATGTAACGACACTTGTAGGAAATCCATCCTTTAATTAATAAGAGTCCCTTATAGTAGCCGCTTTCAATAAAAATTTTATTTTTCACAAATATGCCAACACCATGACAGATGGCAACACCATTTTTTTTTACTTGTAATTCACACATATATTTTTTGTGTAGTTTGTTTGTTGTGATTTATATGAAGGGGACAAAAATGTATTGCAAACATCTGGCAACACCATAAAATTTTTTTTCTATCCTCAAACACACTCTAAGAAGACAGGACCACAATGAAAGTAAAACGAAATTTGTAGGTAGAGTTGTTCGAAAGTTATTTGATAACAACTTACTTTTGGATTCATTTTTATATATATAAATATGCGAAATACATGTAGCTACAATGGCCTATTACTACGAAGCGTATGTAACGACACTTGTAGGAAATGCATCCTTTAATTAATAAGAGTCCCTTATAGTAGCCGCTTTCAATAAAAATTTTATTTTTCACAAATATGACAACACCATGACAGATGGCAACACCATTTTTTTTTTACTTGTAATTCACACATATATTTTTTGTGTAGTTTGGTTGTTGTGATTTATAAGAAGGGGGGAAAAATGTATTGCAAACTTCTGGCAACACCATACATTTTTTTTTTATCCCCAAATACACTCTAAGAAGACAGGACCACAATGAAAGTATAACGAAATTTGTAGGTAGAGTCGTTCGAAAGTTATTTGATAACAACAAACTTTTGGATTCATTTTTATTTATATAGATATAGATATGCGAAATACATGTAGCTACAATGACCTATTACTACGAAGCGTATGTAACGACACTTGTAAGAAATTCATCCTTTAATTAATAAGAGTCCCATATAGTAGCCGCTTTCAATAAAAAATTTATTTTTCACAAATATGACAACACCATGACAGATGGCAACACCATTTTTTTTTTACTTGTAATTCACACATATATTTTTTGTGTAGTTTGGTTGTTGTGATTTATAAGAAGGGGGGAAAAATGTATTGCAAACTTCTGGCAACACCATACATTTTTTTTTTATCCCCAAATACACTCTAAGAAGACAGGACCACAATGAAAGTAAAACGAAATTTGTAGGTAGAGTCGTCCGAAAGTTATTTGATAACAACAAACTTTTGGATTCATTTTTATTTATATAGATATAGATATGCGAAATACATGTAGGAACAATGGCCTATTACTACGAAGCGTATGTAACGACACTTGTAGGAAATCCATCCTTTAATTAATAAGAGTCCCTTATAGTAGCCGCTTTCGATAAAAATTTTATTTTTCACAAATATGCCAACACCATGACAGATGGCAACACCATTTTTTTTTTACTTGTAATTCACACATATATTTTTTGTGTAGTTTGTTTTTTGTGATTTATATGAAGGGGACAGCAATGTATTGCAAACATCTGGCAACACCATAAATTTTTTTTTTATCCTCAAAAACACTCTTAGGAGACAGGACCACAATGAAAGTAAAACGAAATTTGTAGGTAGAGTTGTTCGAAAGTTATTTGATAACAACTTACTTTTGGACTAATTTTTATTTATATAGATATGCGAAATACATGTAGCTACAATGGCCTATTACTACGAAGCGTATGTAACGACACTTGTAGGAAATCCATCCTTTAATTAATAAGAGTCCCTTATAGTAGCCGCTTTCAATAAAAATTTTATTTTTCACAAATATGCCAACACCATGACAGATGGCAACACCATTTTTTTTTTACTTGTAATTCACACATATATTTTTTGTGTAGTTTGTTTGTTGTGATTTATATGAAGGGGACAAAAATGTATTGCAAACATCTGGCAACACCATAAAATTTTTTTTCTATCCTCAAACACACTCTAAGACGACAGGACCACAATGAAAGTAAAACGAAATTTGTAGGTAGAGTTGTTCGAAAGTTATTTGATAACAACTTACTTTTGGATTCATTTTTATATATATAGATATGCGAAATACATGTAGCTACAATGGCCTATTACTACGAAGCGTATGTAGCGACACTTGTAAGAAATCCATCCTTTAATTAATAAGAGTCCCATATAGTAGCCGCTTTCAATAAAAAATTTATTTTCACAAATGAAAGTAAAACGAAATTTGTAGGTAGAGTTCTTCGAAAGTTATTTGATAACAACTTACTTTTGGATTCATTTTTATATATATAGATATGCGAAATACATGTAGCTACAATGGCCTATTACTACGAAGCGTATGTAACGACACTTGTAGGAAATGCATCCTTTAATTAATAAGAGTCCCTTATAGTAGCCGCTTTCAATAAAAATTTTATTTTTCACAAATATGCCAACACCATGACAGATGGCAACACCATTTTTTTTTTACTTGTAATTCACCCATATATTTTTTGTGTAGTTTGATTGTTGTGATTTATAAGAAGGGGGAAAAAAATGTATTGCAAACTTCTGGCAACACCCTACATTTTTTTTTTATCACCAAACACACCCTAAGAAGACAGAACCACAATGAAAGTAAAACGAAATTTGTAGGTAGAGTCGTCCGAAAGTTATTTGATAACAACAAACTTTGGATTCATTTTTATTAATATAGATATAGATATGCGAAATACATGTAGCTACAATGGCCTATTACTACGAAGCGTATGTAGCGACACTTGTAAGAAATCCATCCTTTAATTAATAAGAGTCCCATATAGTAGCCGCTTTCAATAAAAAATTTATTTTTCACAAATATGGCAACACCATTTTTTTTTTACTTGTAATTCACACATATATTTTTTGTGTAGTTTGATTGTTGTGATTTATAAGAAGGGGGGAAAAAATGTATTGCAAACTTCTGGCAACACCATACATTTTTTTTTTATCCCCAAACACACTCTAAGAAGACAGGACCACAATGAAAGTATAACGAAATTTGTAGGTAGAGTCGTCCGAAAGTTATTTGATAACAACAAACTTTTGGATTCATTTTTATTTATATAGATATAGATATGCGAAATACATGTAGGAACAATGGCCTATTACTACGAAGCGTATGTAACGACACTTGTAGGAAATCCATCCTTTAATTAATAAGAGTCCCTTATAGTAGCCGCTTTCAATAAAAATTTTATTTTTCACAAATATGCCAACACCATGACAGATGGCAGCACCGTTTTTTTTTTTTACTTGTAATTCACACATATATTTTTTGTGTAGTTTGATTGTTGTGATTTATATGAAGGGGGAAAAAAATGTATTGCAAACATCTGGAAACACCATAAAAATCTTTTTTTTATCCTCAAACACACTCTAAGAAGACAGGACCACAATGAAGGTAAAACGAAATTTGTAGGTAGAGTCGTTCGAAAGTTATTTGATAACAACAAACTTTTGGATTCATTTTTATTTATATAGATATAGATATGCGAAATACATGTAGCTACAATGGCCTATTACTACGAAGCGTATGTAACGACACTTGTAGGAAATCCATCCTTTAATTAATAAGAGTCCCTTATAGTAGCCGCTTTCAATAAAAATTTTATTTTTCACAAATATGCCAACACCATGACAGACGGCAACACCATTTTTTTTTTACTTGTAATTCACACATATATTTTTTGTGTAGTTTGTTTGTTGTGATTTATATGAAGGGGACAAAAATGTATTGCAAACATCTGGCACCACCATAAAATTTTTTTTTTATCCTCAAACACACTCTAAGAAGACAGGACCACAATGAAAGTAAAACGAAATTTGTAGGTAGAGTTGTTCGAAAGTTATTTGATAACAACTTACTTTTGGATTCATTTTTATATATATACATATGCGAAATACATGTAGCTACAATGGCCTATTACTACGAAGCGTATGTAACGACACTTGTAGGAAATCCATCCTTTAATTAATAAGAGTCCCTTATAGTAGCCGTTTTCAATAAAAATTTTATTTTTCACAAATATGCCAACACCATGACAGATGGCAACACCATTTTTTTTTTACTTGTAATTCACCCATATATTTTTTGTGTAGTTTGTTTGTTGTGATTTATATGAAGGGGACAAAAATGTATTGCAAACATCTGACAACACCATCAATTTTTTTTTTATCCCCAAACACACTCTAAGAAGACAGGACCACAATGAAAGTAAAACGAAATTTGTAGGTAGAGTCGTCCGAAAGTTATTTGATAACAACAAACTTTTGGATTCATTTTTATTAATATAGATATAGATATGCGAAATACATGTAGCTACAATGGCCTATAACTACGAAGCGTATGTAACGACACTTGTAAGAAATCCATCCTTTAATTAATAAGAGTCCCATATAGTAGCCGCTTTCAATAAAAATTTTATTTTTCACAAATATGGCAACACCATGACAGATGGCAACACCATTTTTTTTTTACTTGTAATTCACACATATATTTTTTGTGTAGTTTGATTGTTGTGATTTATAAGAAGGGGGAAAAAAATGTATTGCAAACTTCTGGTAACACCATACATTTTTTTTTTATCCCCAAACACACTCTAAGAAGACAGGACCACAATGAAAGTAAAGCGAAATTTGTAGGTAGAGTCGTCCGAAAGTTATTTGATAACAACAAACTTTTGGATTCATTTTTATTTATATAGATATAGATATGCGAAATACATGTAGCTACAATGGCCTACTACTATGAAGCGTATGTAACGACACTTGTAGGAAATCCATCCTTTAATTAATAAGAGTCCCTTATAGTAGCCGCTTTCAATAAAAATTTTATTTTTCACAAATATGGCAACACCATGACAGATGGCAACACCATTTTTTTTTAACTTGAAATTCACACATATATTTTTTGTGTAGTTTGTTTGTTGTGATTTATATGAAGGGGACAAAAATGTATTGCAAACATCTGGCAACACCATCAATTTTTTTTTTATCCCCAAACACACTCTAAGAAGACAGGACCACAATGAAAGTAAAACGAAATTTGTAGGTAGAGTCGTCCGAAAGTTATTTGATAACAACAAACTTTTGGATTCATTTTTATTTATATAGATATAGATATGCGAAATACATGTAGCTACAATGGCCTATTACTATGAAGCGTATGTAACGACACTTGTAGGAAATCCACCCTTTAATTAATAAAGATCCCTTATAGTAGCCGCTTTCAATACAAATTTTATTTTTCACAAATATGGCAACACCATAACAGATGGCAACACAATTTTTTTTTTTTTTACTTGTAATTCACACATATATTTTTTGTGTAGTTTGATTGTTGTGATTTATATAAAGGGGGAAAAAATGTATTGCAAACATCTGGCAACACCATAACATTTTTTTTTATCCTCAAACACACTGTAAGAAGACAAGAACAATGAAAGTAAATCGAAATTTGTAGGTAGAGTCGTTCGAAAGTTACTTGATAACAACTTACTTTTGGATTCAGTTTTATATATATAGATATGCCAAATACTTGTTGTTACTAGGAAGCGTATGTCACGACACTTGTGGGAAATCCATCATTTAATTAATAAGAATCCCTTATAGCAGCCGCTTTCAATAAAAATGTTGGTTTTCACAAATATGGCAACACCATAACAGATGGCAACACAATTTTTTTTTTTTTTACTTGTAATTCACACATATATTTTTTGTGTAGTTTGTTTGTTGTGATTTATAAGAAGGGGGAAAAAAATGTATTGCAAACTTCTGGCAACACCATACATTTTTTTTTATCCCCAAACACACTCTAAGAAGACAGGATCACATGGAAAGTAAAACGAAATTTGTAGGTAGAGTCGTCCGAAAGTTATTTGATAACAACAAACTTTTGGATTCATTTTTATTTATATAGATATGCGAAATACATGTAGCTACAATGGCCTACTACTATGAAGCGTATGTAACGACACTTGTAGGAAATCCATCCTTTAATTAATAAGAGTCCCTTATAGTAGCCGCTTTCAATAAAAATTTTATTTTTCACAAATATGGCAACACCATGACAGATAGCAACACCATTTTTTTTTTACTTGTAATTCACACATATATTTTTTGTGTAGTTTGTTTGTTGTGATTTATATGAAGGGGACAAAAATGTATTGCAAACATCTGGCAACACCATCAATTTTTTTTTTATCCCCAAACACACTCTAAGAAGACAGGACCACAATGAAAGTAAAACGAAATTTGTAGGTAGAGTCGTCCGAAAGTTATTTGATAACAACAAACTTGGATTCATTTTTATTTATATAGATATAGATATGCGAAATACATGTAGCTACAATGGCCTACTACTATGACGCGTATGTAACGACACTTGTAGGAAATCCATCCTTTAATTAATAAGAGTCCCTTATATTTAGTAGCCGCTTTCAATAAAAATTTTATTTTTCACAAATATGGCAACACCATGACAGATAGCAAACACCATTTTTTTTTTACTTGTAATTCACACATATATTTTTTGTGTAGTTTGTTTGTTGTGATTTATATGAAGGGGACAAAAATGTATTGCAAACTTCTGGCAACACCATACATTTTTTTTTATCCCCAAACACACTCTAAGAAGACAGGACCACAATGAAAGTAAAACGAAATTTGTAGGTAGAGTCGTCCGAAAGTTATTTGATAACAACAAACTTTTGGATTCATTTTTATTTATATAGATATAGATATGCGAAATACAAGTAGCTACAATGGCCTACTACTATGAAGCGTATGTAACGACACTTGTAAGAAATCCATCATTTAATTAATAAGAATCCCTTATAGCAGCCGCTTTCAATAAAAATGTTGTTTTTCACAAATATGGCAACACCATGACAGATGGCAACACCATTTTTTTTTTTACTTGTAATTCACACATATATTTTTTGTGTAGTTTGATTGTTGTGATTTATATGAAGGGGGAAAAAAATGTATTGCAAACATCTGGAAACACCATAAAAATCTTTTTTTTTTATCCTCAAACACACTCTAAGAAGACAGGACCACAATGAAGGTAAAACGAAATTTGTAGGTAGAGTCGTCCGAAAGTTATTTGATAACAACAAACTTTTGGATTCATTTTTATTTATATGGATATAGATATGCGAAATACATGTAGCTACAATGGCCTACTACTATGAAGCGTATGTAACGACACTTGTAGGAAATCCATCCTTTAATTTATAAGAGTCCCTTATAGTAGCCGCTTTCAATAAAAATTTTATTTTTCACAAATATGGCAACACCATGACAGATGGCAAAACAATTTATTTTTTTTTTACATGTAATTCACACATATATTTTTTGTGTAGTTTGATTGTTGTGATTTACAAGAAGGGGGAAAAAATGTATTGCAAACATCTGGCAACACCATACATTTTTTTTTATCCCCAAACACACTCTAAGAAGACAGGACCACAATGAAAGTAAAACGAAATTTGTAGGTAGAGTCGTCCGAAAGTTATTTGATAACAACAAACTTTTGGATTCATTTTTATTTATATGGATATAGATATGCGAAATACATGTAGCTACAATGGCCTACTACTATGAAGCGTATGTAACGACACTTGTAGGAAATCCATCCTTTAATTTATAAGAGTCCCTTATAGTAGCCGCTTTCAATAAAAATTTTATTTTTCACACATATATTTTTTGTGTAGGTTGATTGTTGTGATTTTTAAGAAGGGGGAAAAAAATGTATTGCAAACATCTGGCAACACCATCAATTTTTTTTTTATCCCCAAACACACTCAAGACAGGACCACAATGAAAGTAAAACAAAATTTGTAGGTAGAGTCGTCCGAAAGTTATTTGATAACAACAAACTTTTGGATTCATTTTTATTTATATGGATATAGATATGCGAAATACATGTAGCTACAATGGCCTACTACTATGAAGCGTATGTAACGACACTTGTAGGAAATCCATCCTTTAATTAATAAGAGTCCCTTATAGTAGCCGCTTTCAATAAAAATTTTATTTTTCACAAATATGGCAACACCATGACAGATGGCAACACCATTTTTTTTTTTTACTTGTAATTCACACATATATTTTTTGTGTAGTTTGTTTGTTGTGATTTATATGAAGGGGACAAAAATGTATTGCAAACATTTGGCAACACCATCAATTTTTTTTTATCCCCAAACACACTCTAAGAAGACAGGACCACAATGAAAGTAAAACGAAATTTGTAGGTAGAGTCGTCCGAAAGTTATTTGATAACTTTTGGATTCATTTTTATTTATATAGATATAGATATGCGAAATACATGTAGCTACAATGGCCTATAACTACGAAGCGTATGTAACGACACTTGTAAGAAATCCTTCCTTTAATTAATAAGAGTCCCATATAGTAGCCGCTTTCAATAAAAATTTTATTTTTCACAAATATGGCAACACCATGACAGATGGCAACACCATTTTTTTTTTACTTGTAATTCACACATATATTTTTTGTGTAGTTTGATTGTTGTGATTTATAAGAAGGGGGAAAAAAATGTATTGCAAACTTCTGGTAACACCATACATTTTTTTTTTATCCCCAAACACACTCTAAGAAGACAGGACCACAATGAAGGTAAAACGAAATTTGTAGGTAGAGTTGTTCGAAAGTTATTTGATAACAACTTACTTTTGGATTCATTTTTATATATATAGATATGCGAAATACATGTAGCTACAATGGCCTATTACTACGAAGCGTATGTAACGACACTTGTAGGAAATCCATCCTTTAATTAATAAGAGTCCCTTATAGTAGCCGTTTTCAATAAAAATTTTATTTTTCACAAATATGCCAACACCATGACAGATGGCAACACCATTTTTTTTTTACTTGTAATTCACCCATATATTTTTTGTGTAGTTTGTTTGTTGTGATTTATATGAAGGGGACAAAAATGTATTGCAAACATCTGGAAACACCATAAAAATCTTTTTTTTATCCTCAAACACACTCTAAGAAGACAGGACCACAATGAAGGTAAAACGAAATTTGTAGGTAGAGTCGTTCGAAAGTTATTTGATAACAACAAACTTTTGGATTCATTTTTATTTATATAGATATAGATATGCGAAATACATGTAGCTACAATGGCCTATTACTACGAAGCGTATGTAACGACACTTGTAGGAAATCCATCCTTTAATTAATAAGAGTCCCTTATAGTAGCCGCTTTCAATAAAAATTTTATTTTTCACAAATATGCCAACACCATGACAGACGGCAACACCATTTTTTTTTTACTTGTAATTCACACATATATTTTTTGTGTAGTTTGTTTGTTGTGATTTATATGAAGGGGACAAAAATGTATTGCAAACATCTGGCACCACCATAAAATTTTTTTTTTATCCTCAAACACACTCTAAGAAGACAGGACCACAATGAAAGTAAAACGAAATTTGTAGGTAGAGTTGTTCGAAAGTTATTTGATAACAACTTACTTTTGGATTCATTTTTATATATATAGATATGCGAAATACATGTAGCTACAATGGCCTATTACTACGAAGCGTATGTAACGACACTTGTAGGAAATCCATCCTTTAATTAATAAGAGTCCCTTATAGTAGCCGTTTTCAATAAAAATTTTATTTTTCACAAATATGCCAACACCATGACAGATGGCAACACCATTTTTTTTTACTTGTAATTCACCCATATATTTTTTGTGTAGTTTGTTTGTTGTGATTTATATGAAGGGGACAAAAATGTATTGCAAACATCTGACAACACCATCAATTTTTTTTTTATCCCCAAACACACTCTAAGAAGACAGGACCACAATGAAAGTAAAACGAAATTTGTAGGTAGAGTCGTCCGAAAGTTATTTGATAACAACAAACTTTTGGATTCATTTTTATTAATATAGATATAGATATGCGAAATACATGTAGCTACAATGGCCTATAACTACGAAGCGTATGTAACGACACTTGTAAGAAATCCATCCTTTAATTAATAAGAGTCCCATATAGTAGCCGCTTTCAATAAAAATTTTATTTTTCACAAATATGGCAACACCATGACAGATGGCAACACCATTTTTTTTTTACTTGTAATTCACACATATATTTTTTGTGTAGTTTGATTGTTGTGATTTATAAGAAGGGGGAAAAAAATGTATTGCAAACTTCTGGTAACACCATACATTTTTTTTTTATCCCCAAACACACTCTAAGAAGACAGGACCACAATGAAAGTAAAGCGAAATTTGTAGGTAGAGTCGTCCGAAAGTTATTTGATAACAACAAACTTTTGGATTCATTTTTATTTATATAGATATAGATATGCGAAATACATGTAGCTACAATGGCCTACTACTATGAAGCGTATGTAACGACACTTGTAGGAAATCCATCCTTTAATTAATAAGAGTCCCTTATAGTAGCCGCTTTCAATAAAAATTTTATTTTTCACAAATATGGCAACACCATGACAGATGGCAACACCATTTTTTTTTAACTTGAAATTCACACATATATTTTTTGTGTAGTTTGTTTGTTGTGATTTATATGAAGGGGACAAAAATGTATTGCAAACATCTGGCAACACCATCAATTTTTTTTTTATCCCCAAACACACTCTAAGAAGACAGGACCACAATGAAAGTAAAACGAAATTTGTAGGTAGAGTCGTCCGAAAGTTATTTGATAACAACAAACTTTTGGATTCATTTTTATTTATATAGATATAGATATGCGAAATACATGTAGCTACAATGGCCTATTACTATGAAGCGTATGTAACGACACTTGTAGGAAATCCAACCTTTAATTAATAAAGATCCCTTATAGTAGCCGCTTTCAATACAAATTTTATTTTTCACAAATATGGTAACACCATAACAGATGGCAACACAATTTTTTTTTTTTTTACTTGTAATTCACACATATATTTTTTGTGTAGTTTGATTGTTGTGATTTATATAAAGGGGGAAAAAATGTATTGCAAACATCTGGCAACACCATAATATTTTTTTTTATCCTCAAACACACTGTAAGAAGACAGGAACAATGAAAGTAAATCGAAATTTGTAGGTAGAGTCGTTCGAAAGTTACTTGATAACAACTTACTTTTGGATTCAGTTTTATATATATAGATATGCCAAATACTTGTTGTTACTAGGAAGCGTATGTCACGACACTTGTGGGAAATCCATCATTTAATTAATAAGAATCCCTTATAGCAGCCGCTTTCAATAAAAATGTTGGTTTTCACAAATATGGCAACACCATAACAGATGGCAACACAATTTTTTTTTTTTTACTTGTAATTCACACATATATTTTTTGTGTAGTTTGTTTGTTGTGATTTATAAGAAGGGGGAAAAAAATGTATTGCAAACTTCTGGCAACACCATACATTTTTTTTTATCCCCAAACACACTCTAAGAAGACAGGATCACATGGAAAGTAAAACGAAATTTGTAGGTAGAGTCGTCCGAAAGTTATTTGATAACAACAAACTTTTGGATTCATTTTTATTTATATAGATATAGATATGCGAAATACATGTAGCTACAATGGCCTACTACTATGAAGCGTATGTAACGACACTTGTAGGAAATCCATCCTTTAATTAATAAGAGTCCCTTATAGTAGCCGCTTTCAATAAAAATTTTATTTTTCACAAATATGGCAACACCATGACAGATAGCAACACCATTTTTTTTTACTTGTAATACACACATATATTTTTTGTGTAGTTTGTTTGTTGTGATTTATATGAAGGGGACAAAAATGTATTGCAAACATCTGGCAACACCATCAATTTTTTTTTTATCCCCAAACACACTCTAAGAAGACAGGACCACAATGAAAGTAAAACGAAATTTGTAGGTAGAGTCGTCCGAAAGTTATTTGATAACAACAAACTTGGATTCATTTTTATTTATATAGATATAGATATGCGAAATACATGTAGCTACAATGGCCTACTACTATGAAGCGTATGTAACGACACTTGTAGGAAATCCATCCTTTAATTAATAAGAGTCCCTTATATTTAGTAGCCGCTTTCAATAAAAATTTTATTTTTCACAAATATGGCAACACCATGACAGATAGCAACACCATTTTTTTTTTACTTGTAATTCACACATATATTTTTTGTGTAGTTTGTTTGTTGTGATTTATATGAAGGGGACAAAAATGTATTGCAAACTTCTGGCAACACCATACATTTTTTTTTATCCCCAAACACACTCTAAGAAGACAGGACCACAATGAAAGTAAAACGAAATTTGTAGGTAGAGTCGTCCGAAAGTTATTTGATAACAACAAACTTGGATTCATTTTTATTTATATAGATATAGATATGCGAAATACATGTAGGAACAATGGCCTATTACTATGAAGCGTATGTAACGACACTTGTAGGAAATCCATCCTTTAATTAATAAGAGTCCCTTATAGTAGCCTCTTTCAATAAAAATTTTATTTTTCACAAATATGCCAACACCATGATAGATGGCAACACCATTTTTTTTTTACTTGTAATTCACACATATATTTTTTGTGTAGTTTGTTTGTTGTGATTTATATGAAGGGGACAAAAATGTATTGCAAACATCTGGCACCACCATAAAATTTTTTTTTTATCCTCAAAAACACTCTTAGGAGACAGGACCACAATGAAAGTAAAATGAAATTTGTAGGTAGAGTCGTCCGAAAGTTATTTGATAACAACAAACTTTTGGATTCATTTTTATTTATATAGATATAGATATGCGAAATACAAGTAGCTACAATGGCCTACTACTATGAAGCGTATGTAACGACACTTGTAAGAAATCCATCATTTAATTAATAAGAATCCCTTATAGCAGCCGCTTTCAATAAAAATTTTATTTTTCACAAATATGCCAACACCATGACAGATGGCAACACCATTTTTTTTTTACTTGTAATTCACCCATATATTTTTTGTGTAGTTTGTTTGTTGTGATTTATATGAAGGGGACAAAAATGTATTGCAAACATCTGGAAACACCATAAAAATCTTTTTTTTATCCTCAAACACACTCTAAGAAGACAGGACCACAATGAAGGTAAAACGAAATTTGTAGGTAGAGTCGTTCGAAAGTTATTTGATAACAACAAACTTTTGGATTCATTTTTATTTATATAGATATAGATATGCGAAATACATGTAGCTACAATGGCCTATTACTACGAAGCGTATGTAACGACACTTGTAGGAAATCCATCCTTTAATTAATAAGAGTCCCTTATAGTAGCCGCTTTCAATAAAAATTTTATTTTTCACAAATATGCCAACACCATGACAGACGGCAACACCATTTTTTTTTTACTTGTAATTCACACATATATTTTTTGTGTAGTTTGTTTGTTGTGATTTATATGAAGGGGACAAAAATGTATTGCAAACATCTGGCACCACCATAAAATTTTTTTTTTATCCTCAAACACACTCTAAGAAGACAGGACCACAATGAAAGTAAAACGAAATTTGTAGGTAGAGTTGTTCGAAAGTTATTTGATAACAACTTACTTTTGGATTCATTTTTATATATATAGATATGCGAAATACATGTAGCTACAATGGCCTATTACTGCGAAGCGTATGTAACGACACTTGTAGGAAATCCATCCTTTAATTAATAAGAGTCCTTTATAGTAGCCGTTTTCAATAAAAATTTTATTTTTCACAAATATGCCAACACCATGACAGATGGCAACACCATTTTTTTTTACTTGTAATTCACCCATATATTTTTTGTGTAGTTTGTTTGTTGTGATTTATAAGAAGGGGGAAAAAAATGTATTGCAAACTTCTGGTAACACCATACATTTTTTTTTATCCCCAAACACACTCTAAGAAGACAGGACCACAATGAAAGTAAAGCGAAATTTGTAGGTAGAGTCGTCCGAAAGTTATTTGATAACAACAAACTTTTGGATTCATTTTTATTTATATAGATATAGATATGCGAAATACATGTAGCTACAATGGCCTACTACTATGAAGCGTATGTAACGACACTTGTAGGAAATCCACCCTTTAATTAATAAAGATCCCTTATAGTAGCCGCTTTCAATAAAAATTTTATTTTTCACAAATATGGCAACACCATGACAGATGGCAACACCATTTTTTTTTAACTTGAAATTCACACATATATTTTTTGTGTAGTTTGTTTGTTGTGATTTATATGAAGGGGACAAAAATGTATTGCAAACATCTGGCAACACCATCAATTTTTTTTTTATCCCCAAACACACTCTAAGAAGACAGGACCACAATGAAAGTAAAACGAAATTTGTAGGTAGAGTCGTCCGAAAGTTATTTGATAACAACAAACTTTTGGATTCATTTTTATTTATATAGATATAGATATGCGAAATACATGTAGCTACAATGGCCTATTACTATGAAGCGTATGTAACGACACTTGTAGGAAATCCACCCTTTAATTAATAAAGATCCCTTATAGTAGCCGCTTTCAATACAAATTTTATTTTTCACAAATATGGCAACACCATAACAGATGGCAACACAATTTTTTTTTTTTTTACTTGTAATTCACACATATATTTTTTGTGTAGTTTGATTGTTGTGATTAAATAAAGGGGGAAAAAATGTATTGCAAACATCTGGCAACACCATAACATTTTTTTTTATCCTCAAACACACTGTAAGAAGACAGGAACAATGAAAGTAAATCGAAATTTGTAGGTAGAGTCGTTCGAAAGTTACTTGATAACAACTTACTTTTGGATTCAGTTTTATATATATAGATATGCCAAATACTTGTTGTTACTAGGAAGCGTATGTCACGACACTTGTGGGAAATCCATCATTTAATTAATAAGAATCCCTTATAGCAGCCGCTTTCAATAAAAATGTTGGTTTTCACAAATATGGCAACACCATAACAGATGGCAACACAATTTTTTTTTTTTTTACTTGTAATTCACACATATATTTTTTGTGTAGTTTGTTTGTTGTGATTTATAAGAAGGGGGAAAAAAATGTATTGCAAACTTCTGGCAACACCATACATTTTTTTTTATCCCCAAACACACTCTAAGAAGACAGGATCACATGGAAAGTAAAACGAAATTTGTAGGTAGAGTCGTCCGAAAGTTATTTGATAACAACAAACTTTTGGATTCATTTTTATTTATATAGATATAGATATGCGAAATACATGTAGTTACAATGGCCTACTACTATGAAGCGTATGTAACGACACTTGTAGGAAATCCATCCTTTAATTAATAAGAGTCCCTTATAGTAGCCGCTTTCAATAAAAATTTTATTTTTCACAAATATGGCAACACCATGACAGATAGCAACACCATTTTTTTTTTACTTGTAATTCACACATATATTTTTTGTGTAGTTTGTTTGTTGTGATTTATATGAAGGGGACAAAAATGTATTGCAAACATCTGGCAACACCATCAATTTTTTTTTTATCCCCAAACACACTCTAAGAAGACAGGACCACAATGAAAGTAAAACGAAATTTGTAGGTAGGGTCGTCCGAAAGTTATTTGATAACAACAAACTTGGATTCATTTTTATTTATATAGATATAGATATGCGAAATACATGTAGCTACAATGGCCTACTACTATGAAGCGTATGTAACGACACTTGTAGGAAATCCATCCTTTAATTAATAAGAGTCCCTTATATTTAGTAGCCGCTTTCAATAAAAATTTTATTTTTCACAAATATGGCAACACCATGACAGATAGCAACACCATTTTTTTTTTACTTGTAATTCACACATATATTTTTTGTGTAGTTTGTTTGTTGTGATTTATATGAAGGGGACAAAAATGTATTGCAAACTTCTGGCAACACCATACATTTTTTTTATCCCCAAACACACTCTAAGAAGACAGGACCACAATGAAAGTAAAACGAAATTTGTAGGTAGAGTCGTCCGAAAGTTATTTGATAACAACAAACTTGGATTCATTTTTATTTATATAGATATAGATATGCGAAATACATGTAGGAACAATGGCCTATTACTATGAAGCGTATGTAACGACACTTGTAGGAAATCCATCCTTTAATTAATAAGAGTCCCTTATAGTAGCCTCTTTCAATAAAAATTTTATTTTTCACAAATATGCCAACACCATGACAGATGGCAACACCATTTTTTTTTTACTTGTAATTCACACATATATTTTTTGTGTAGTTTGTTTGTTGTGATTTATATGAAGGGGACAAAAATGTATTGCAAACATCTGGCACCACCATAAAATTTTTTTTTTATCCTCAAAAACACTCTTAGGAGACAGGACCACAATGAAAGTAAAATGAAATTTGTAGGTAGAGTCGTCCGAAAGTTATTTGATAACAACAAACTTTTGGATTCATTTTTATTTATATAGATATAGATATGCGAAATACAAGTAGCTACAATGGCCTACTACTATGAAGCGTATGTAACGACACTTGTAAGAAATCCATCATTTAATTAATAAGAATCCCTTGTAGCAGCCGCTTTCAATAAAAATGTTGTTTTTCACAAATATGGCAACACCATGACAGATGGCAACACCATTTTTTTTTTTACTTGTAATTCACACATATATTTTTTGTGTAGTTTGATTGTTGTGATTTATATGAAGGGGGAAAAAAATGTATTGCAAACATCTGGAAACACCATAAAAATCTTTTTTTTTATCCTCAAACACACTCTAAGAAGACAGGACCACAATGAAGGTAAAACGAAATTTGTAGGTAGAGTCGTACGAAAGTTATTTGATAACAACATACTTTTGGATTCATTTTTTTATATATATAGATACGCAAAATACATGTAGCTACAATGGACTATTACTACGAGGCGTATGTAACGACACTTGTAGGAAATCCATCCTTTAATTAATAAAGATCCCTTATAGTAGCCGCTCTCAATACAAATTTTATTTTTCAAATTTTATTTTGTTGTGATTTATATGAAGGGGACAAAAATGTATTGCTAACATCTGGCAACACCATACAATTTTTTTTGTATCCTCAAAGACACTCTTAGAAGACAGGACCACAATGAAAGTAAAACGAAATTTGTAGGTAGAGTCGTCCGAAAGTTATTTGATAACTTTTGGATTCATTTTTATTTATATAGATATAGATATGCGAAATACATGTAGCTACAATGGCCTATTACTATGAAGCGTATGTAACGACACTTGTAGGAAATCCATCCTTTAATTAATAAAGATCCCTTATAGTAACCGCTTTCAATACAAATTTTATATTTCACAAATATGGCAACACCATAACAGATGGCAAAACAATTTATTTTTTTTTTACATGTAATTCACACATATATTTTTTGTGTAGTTTGATTGTTGTGATTTACAAGAAGGGGGAAAAAATGTATTGCAAACATCTGGCAACACCATACATTTTTTTTTATCCCCAAACACACTCTAAGAAGACAGGACCACAATGAAAGTAAAACGAAATTTGTAGGTAGAGTCGTCCGAAAGTTATTTGATAACAACAAACTTTTGGATTCATTTTTATTTATATGGATATAGATATGCGAAATACATGTAGCTACAATGGCCTACTACTATGAAGCGTATGTAACGACACTTGTAGGAAATCCATCCTTTAATTTATAAGAGTCCCTTATAGTAGCCGCTTTCAATAAAAATTTTATTTTTCACAAATATGGCAACACCATGACAGATGGCAACACCATTTTTTTTTTACTTGTAATTCACACATATATTTTTTGTGTAGGTTGATTGTTGTGATTTTTAAGAAGGGGGAAAAAATGTATTGCAAACATCTGGCAACACCATCAATTTTTTTTTTATCCCCAAACACACTCAAGACAGGACCACAATGAAAGTAAAACAAAATTTGTAGGTAGAGTCGTCCGAAAGTTATTTGATAACAACAAACTTTTGGATTCATTTTTATTTATATGGATATAGATATGCGAAATACATGTAGCTACAATGGCCTACTACTATGAAGCGTATGTAACGACACTTGTAGGAAATCCATCCTTTAATTAATAAGAGTCCCTTATAGTAGCCGCTTTCAATAAAAATTTTATTTTTCACAAATATGGCAACACCATGACAGATGGCAACACCATTTTTTTTTTTTACTTGTAATTCACACATATATTTTTTGTGTAGTTTGTTTGTTGTGATTTATATGAAGGGGACAAAAATGTATTGCAAACATTTGGCAACACCATCAATTTTTTTTTATCCCCAAACACACTCTAAGAAGACAGGACCACAATGAAAGTAAAACGAAATTTGTAGGTAGAGTCGTCCGAAAGTTATTTGATAACTTTTGGATTCATTTTTATTTATATAGATATAGATATGCGAAATACATGTAGCTACAATGGCCTACTACTATGAAGCGTATGTAACGACACTTGTAGGAAATCCATCCTTTAATTAATAAGAGTCCCTTATAGTAGCCGCTTTCAATAAAAATTTTATTTTTCACAAATATGGCAACACCATGACAGATGGCAACACCATTTTTTTTTTAATTGTAATTCACACATATATTTTTTGTGTAGTTTGTTTGTTGTGATTTATAAGAAGGGGGAAAAAAATGTATTGCAAACTTCTGGCAACACCATACATTTTTTTTTATCCCCAAACACACTCTAAGAAGACAGGATCACATGGAAAGTAAAACGAAATTTGTAGGTAGAGTCGTCCGAAAGTTATTTGATAACAACAAACTTTTGGATTCATTTTTATTTATATAGATATAGATATGCGAAATACATGTAGCTACAATGGCCTACTACTATGAAGCGTATGTAACGACACTTGTAGGAAATCCATCCTTTAATTAATAAGAGTCCCTTATAGTAGCCGCTTTCAATAAAAATTTTATTTTTCACAAATATGGCAACACCATGACAGATAGCAACACCATTTTTTTTTTACTTGTAATTCACACATATATTTTTTGTGTAGTTTGTTTGTTGTGATTTATATGAAGGGGACAAAAATGTATTGCAAACATCTGGCAACACCATCAATTTTTTTTTTATCCCCAAACACACTCTAAGAAGACAGGACCACAATGAAAGTAAAACGAAATTTGTAGGTAGAGTCGTCCGAAAGTTATTTGATAACAACAAACTTGGATTCATTTTTATTTATATAGATATAGATATGCGAAATACATGTAGCTACAATGGCCTACTACTATGAAGCGTATGTAACGACACTTGTAGGAAATCCATCCTTTAATTAATAAGAGTCCCTTATATTTAGTAGCCGCTTTCAATAAAAATTTTATTTTTCACAAATATGGCAACACCATGACAGATAGCAACACCATTTTTTTTTTACTTGTAATTCACACATATATTTTTTGTGTAGTTTGTTTGTTGTGATTTATATGAAGGGGACAAAAATGTATTGCAAACTTGTGGCAACACCATACATTTTTTTTTATCCCCAAACACACTCTAAGAAGACAGGACCACAATGAAAGTAAAACGAAATTTGTAGGTAGAGTCGTCCGAAAGTTATTTGATAACAACAAACTTGGATTCATTTTTATTTATATAGATATAGATATGCGAAATACATGTAGGAACAATGGCCTATTACTATGAAGCGTATGTAACGACACTTGTAGGAAATCCATCCTTTAATTAATAAGAGTCCCTTATAGTAGCCTCTTTCAATAAAAATTTTATTTTTCACAAATATGCCAACACCATGACAGATGGCAACACCATTTTTTTTTTTACTTGTAATTCACACATATATTTTTTGTGTAGTTTGTTTGTTGTGATTTATATGAAGGGGACAAAAATGTATTGCAAACATCTGGCACCACCATAAAATTTTTTTTTTATCCTCAAAAACACTCTTAGGAGACAGGACCACAATGAAAGTAAAATGAAATTTGTAGGTAGAGTCGTCCGAAAGTTATTTGATAACAACAAACTTTTGGATTCATTTTTATTTATATAGATATAGATATGCGAAATACAAGTAGCTACAATGGCCTACTGCTATGAAGCGTATGTAACGACACTTGTAAGAAATCCATCATTTAATTAATAAGAATCCCTTATAGCAGCCGCTTTCAATAAAAATGTTGTTTTTCACAAATATGGCAACACCATGACAGATGGCAACACCATTTTTTTTTTTACTTGTAATTCACACATATATTTTTTGTGTAGTTTGATTGTTGTGATTTATATGAAGGGGGAAAAAAATGTATTGCAAACATCTGGAAACACCATAAAAATCTTTTTTTTTATCCTCAAACACACTCTAAGAAGACAGGACCACAATGAAGGTAAAACGAAATTTGTAGGTAGAGTCGTACGAAAGTTATTTGATAACAACATACTTTTGGATTCATTTTTTTATATATATAGATACGCAAAATACATGTAGCTACAATGGACTATTACTACGAGGCGTATGTAACGACACTTGTAGGAAATCCATCCTTTAATTAATAAAGATCCCTTATAGTAGCCGCTCTCAATACAAATTTTATTTTTCAAATTTTATTTTGTTGTGATTTATATGAAGGGGACAAAAATGTATTGCAAACATCTGGCAACACCATACAATTTTTTTTGTATCCTCAAAGACACTCTTAGAAGACAGGACCACAATGAAAGTAAAACGAAATTTGTAGGTAGAGTCGTCCGAAAGTTATTTGATAACTTTTGGATTCATTTTTATTTATATAGATATAGATATGCGAAATACATGTAGCTACAATGGCCTATTACTATGAAGCGTATGTAACGACACTTGTAGGAAATCCATCCTTTAATTAATAAAGATCCCTTATAGTAACCGCTTTCAATACAAATTTTATATTTCACAAATATGGCAACACCATAACAGATGGCAAAACAATTTATTTTTTTTTTACATGTAATTCACACATATATTTTTTGTGTAGTTTGATTGTTGTGATTTACAAGAAGGGGGAAATATGTATTGCAAACATCTGGCAACACCATACATTTTTTTTTATCCCCAAACACACTCTAAGAAGACAGGACCACAATGAAAGTAAAACGAAATTTGTAGGTAGAGTCGTCCGAAATTTATTTGATAACAACAAACTTTTGGATTCATTTTTATTTATATGGATATAGATATGCGAAATACATGTAGCTACAATGGCCTACTACTATGAAGCGTATGTAACGACACTTGTAGGAAATCCATCCTTTAATTTATAAGAGTCCCTTATAGTAGCCGCTTTCAATAAAAATTTTATTTTTCACAAATATGGCAACACCATGACAGATGGCAACACCATTTTTTTTTACTTGTAATTCACACATATATTTTTTGTGTAGGTTGATTGTTGTGATTTTTAAGAAGGGGGAAAAAAATGTATTGCAAACATCTGGCAACACCATCAATTTTTTTTTTATCCCCAAACACACTCAAGACAGGACCACAATGAAAGTAAAACAAAATTTGTAGGTAGAGTCGTCCGAAAGTTATTTGATAACAACAAACTTTTGGATTCATTTTTATTTATATGGATATAGATATGCGAAATACATGTAGCTACAATGGCCTACTACTATGAAGCGTATGTAACGACACTTGTAGGAAATCCATCCTTTAATTAATAAGAGTCCCTTATAGTAGCCGCTTTCAATAAAAATTTTATTTTTCACAAATATGGCAACACCATGACAGATGGCAACACCATTTTTTTTTTTTACTTGTAATTCACACATATATTTTTTGTGTAGTTTGTTTGTTGTGATTTATATGAAGGGGACAAAAATGTATTGCAAACATCTGGCAACACCATCAATTTTTTTTTATCCCCAAACACACTCTAAGAAGACAGGACCACAATGAAAGTAAAACGAAATTTGTAGGTAGAGTCGTCCGAAAGTTATTTGATAACTTTTGGATTCATTTTTATTTATATAGATATAGATATGCGAAATACATGTAGCTACAATGGCCTACTACTATGAAGCGTATGTAACGACACTTGTAGGAAATCCATCCTTTAATTAATAAGAGTCCCTTATAGTAGCCGCTTTCAATAAAAATTTTATTTTTCACAAATATGGCAACACCATGACAGATGGCAACACCATTTTTTTTTTACTTGTAATTCACACATATATTTTTTGTGTAGTTTGTTTGTTGTGATTTATATGAAGGGGACAAAAATGTATTGCAAACATCTGGCACCACCATAAAATTTTTTTTTTATCCTCAAAAACACTCTTAGGAGACAGGACCACAATGAAAGTAAAATGAAATTTGTAGGTAGAGTCGTCCGAAAGTTATTTGATAACAACAAACTTGGATTCATTTTTATTTATATAGATATAGATATGCGAAATACATGTAGGAACAATGGCCTATTACTATGAAGCGTATGTAACGACACTTGTAGGAAATCCATCCTTTAATTAATAAGAGTCCCTTATAGTAGCCTCTTTCAATAAAAATTTTATTTTTCACAAATATGCCAACACCATGACAGATGGCAACACCATTTTTTTTTTACTTGTAATTCACACATATATTTTTTGTGTAGTTTGTTTGTTGTGATTTATATGAAGGGGACAAAAATGTATTGCAAACTTCTGGCAACACCATAACATTTTTTTTTTATCCTCAAAAACACTCTTAGGAGACAGGACCACAATGAAAGTAAAATGAAATTTGTAGGTAGAGTCGTCCGAAAGTTATTTGATAACAACAAACTTGGATTCATTTTTATTTATATAGATATAGATATGCGAAATACATGTAGGAACAATGGCCTACTACTATGAAGCGTATGTAACGACACTTGTAGGAAATCCATCCTTTAATTTATAAGAGTCCCTTATAGTAGCCGCTTTCAATAAAAATTTTATTTTTCACAAATATGGCAACACCATGACAGATGGCAACACCATTTTTTTTTTACTTGTAATTCACACATATATTTTTTGTGTAGGTTGATTGTTGTGATTTTTAAGAAGGGGGAAAAAAATGTAATGCAAACATCTGGCAACACCATCAATTTTTTTTTTATCCCCAAACACACTCAAGACAGGACCACAATGAAAGTAAAACAAAATTTGTAGGTAGAGTCGTCCGAAAGTTATTTGATAACAACAAACTTTTGGATTCATTTTTATTTATATAGATATAGATATGCGAAATACATGTAGCTACAATGGCCTATTACTATGAAGCGTATGTAACGACACTTGTAGGAAATCCATCCTTTAATTAATAAAGATCCCTTATAGTAGCCGCTTTCAATAAAAATTTTATTTCTCACAAATATGGCAACACCATGACAGATGGCAGCACCATTTTTTTTTTTTACTTGTAATTCACACATATATTTTTTGTGTAGTTTGATTGTTGTGATTTATAAGACGGGGAAAAAAAATGTAGTGCAAACATCTGGTAACACCATACATTTTTTTTTATCCCCAAACACACTCTAAGAAGACAGGACCACAATGAAAGTAAAACGAAATTTGTAGGTAGAGTTGTTCGAAAGTTACTTGATAACAACTTACTTTTGGATTCAGTTTTATATATATAGATATGCCAAATATATGTTGCTACTAGGAAGCGTATGTAACGACACTTGTAGGAAATCCATCCTTTAATTAATAAGAATCCCTTATAGCAGCCGCTTTCAATACAAATTTTATTTTTCACAAATATGACAACACCATGACAGATGGAAACACAGTTTTTTTTTACTTGGAATTCACACATATATTTTTTGTGTAGTTTGATTGTTGTGATTTAATACACTCTAAGAAGACAGGATCACAATGAAATTAGAACGAAATTTGTATTTAGAGTCGTTCGAAAGTTATTTGATAACAACATACTTTTGGATTCATTTTTATATATATAGACTAGCAGACCCGGCAGACGTTGTTCTGCCTAGAGATAGTCAATTACCTGGAACGTTGGATTGAAATGGTCTCTTATTATTTGCGTAGCTCCGAATGAAGTCATATGAAAGCTATTTTTATAAGCCTGGATATTTTTCAGGAAATGCTTAGAATCACTTCCAATTCCTGATGCCAACAGGACCACAATGAAAGTAAAACGAAATTTGTAGGTAGAGTCGTTCCAAAGTTATTTGATAACAACATACTTTTCGATTCATTGTGAAAAATAAAATTTTTATTGAAAGCGGCTACTATAAGGGACTCTTATTAATTAAAGGATGGATTTCCTACAAGCGTCGTTACATACGCTTCGTAGTAATAGGCCATTGTAGCTACATATATTTCGCATATCTATATCTATATAAATAAAAATGAATCCAAAAGTTTGTTGTTATCAAATAACTTTCGAACGACTCTACCTACAAATTTCGTTTTACTTTCATTGTGATTCTGCCTTCTAAGAGTGTCTTCGAGGATAAAAAAAATTGTATAGTGTTGCCAGATGTTTGCAATACATTTTTTCCCCTTCATATAAATCACAACCATCAAACTACACAAAAAATATATGTGTGAATTACAAGAAAAAAAAAAAATGGTGGTGCCATCTGTCATGGTGTTGCCATTTTTGTGAAAAATACAATTTTTATTGAAAGCGGCTACTATAAGGGACTCTTATTAATTAAAGGATGGATTTCCTACAGGTGTCGTTACATACGCTTCGTAGTAATAGGCCATTGTAGCTACATGTATTTCGCATATCTATATCTATATAAATAAAAATTTTTCCAAAATTTGTTGTTATCAAATAACTTTCGGACGACTCTACCTACAAATTTCGTTTTACTTTCATTGTGGTCCTGTCTTCTTAGAGTGCGTTTGAGGATAAAAACAAAATTTATGGTGTTGCCAGATGTTTGCAATACATTTTTTTCCCCCTTCTTATAAATCACAACAATCAAACTACAAAAAAAATATATGTGTGAATTACAAGTAAAAAACAAAAATGGTGTTGCCATCTGTCACGGTGTTGCCATATTTGTGAAAAATAAAATTTTTATTGAAAGCGGCTACTATAAGGGACTCTTATTAATTAAAGGATGGATTTCCTACAAGCGTCGTTACATACGCTTCGTAGTAATAGGCCATTGTAGCTACATGTATTTCGCATATCTATATCTTTATAAACAAAAATGAATCCAAAATTTTGTTGTTATCAAGTAACTTTCGAACGACTCTACCTACAAGTTTCGTTTTACTTTCATTGTTCCTGTCTTCTTAGAGTGTGTTTGAGGATAAAAAAAAATGTTATGGTGTTCCCAGATGTTTGCAATACATTTTTTCCCCTTCATATAAATCACAACAATCAAACTACACAGAAAATTTATATGGGAAATACAAGTAAAAAAAAAATGGTGTTGCTATCTGTCATGGTGTTGCCATATTTGTGAAAAATAAAATTTTTATTGAAAGCGGCTACTATAAGGGACTCTTGTTAATTAAAGGATCGATTTCCTACAAGTGTCATTACATACGCTTCGTAGTAATAGGCCATTGTAGCTACATGTATTTCGCATATCTATATCTTTATAAACAAAAATGAATCCAAAAGTTTGTTGGTATCAAGTAACTTTCGAACGACTCTACCTACAAGTTTCGTTTTACTTTCATTGTTCCTGTCTTCTTAGAGTGTGTTTGAGGATAACAAAAAATTTATGGTGTTACCAGATGTTTGCACTACTTTTTTTTCCCCCGTCTTATAAATCACAACAATCAAAGTACACAAAAAATATTTGTGTGAATTACAAGTAAAAAAAAAAAAATGGTGTTGCACTCTGTCATGGTGTTGACATATTTGTGAAAAATAAAATTTTTATTGAAAGCGGCTACTATAAGGGACTCTTATTAATTAAAGGATGGATTTCCTACAAGTGTCGTTACATACGCTTCGTAGTAATAGGCCATTGTAGCTACATGTATTTCGCATGTCTACATCTTATAAATCACAACAATCAAAGTACACAAAAAATATATGTGTGAATTACAAGTAAAAAAAAAAATGGTGCTGCCGTCTGTCATGGTGTTGCCATATTTGTGAAAAATTAAATTTTTATTGAAAGCGGGTACTATAAGGGAATCTTATTAATTAAAGGATGGATTTCCTACAAGCGTCGTTACATACGCTTCGTAGTAATAGGCCATTGTACCTACATGTATTTCGCATATCTACGAGTATAGTATCTATATTGTGGCGATTATTCTCAAGCATGTACCATCCCTAACTCAATAACACTCCCACCACTAGTTAAACCACAACAGAGATAACGATGGCTACGCTTATGCATGCAAGCGTGTAACTAGGAAGAGGAAGAGAGATGGCGCGAGTGTTTGCGAATACGATGCAAAGAGGAGATTCCAATAAATAACACCGACCCTTCCAGAACACGAAAAGCGAATAACCAAGAAAGTTCTCGGTGCGTAGGCAAGTACCCTGTTGGACTATATAAGGCGGTGACCAAGCAAGGCAGGTTGTTCAGTTTATTTTCAAGCGTTCAATAGTGAACTACTGTAAAGTTACCAAGCTCTTAAAATTGTTTTGCGTTTATTACTAGTAAATAAAACTAGCTATTACTTACATTATCTGTGCGTGTGTTTATTCGACTTTATAGTGATCGAACCCAGGATTGATAATCAAGGAATCATCGAATTCGTCACAATTGGTGTCAGAAGTGGGATTGTTGAATAAATACCAGTGAATTTAAGGATAACAAGGACATGGCGAAGCTGAATGAATTAAAGATTCAGAAACTCAAAAATGAGTTGGAACAACGGGGACTAAACACTACAGGCAATAAATCAGAGTTACAGTCACGATTGCGAGAGGCTATGGAAGCAGAAGGAATCAACGTTGATCATGTTTTTCATCTTGTCGAGGAGGCACCGACAAAAATGGAAGAAAGAAAGGAGTCTTCGAGTCCAATAGCAACCGTCGACACAAACATGATATTGGCTGTATTAACTCAGATGTCGACTAAAATGGAAGAACAAGAGACTCGTTTTTTGGAAATGTCGACGGAAATTTCTACCCAGGTTTCATCACAAATCTCTGCTCAACTAGAAGAACAAAGGACTTATATGTCATCGCGGCTGGAAACACAAGATGCAAAAATAACAGAAGTGCAAGAGATATTCAGAGAACGGCAGGACAAAATTGAGGCCGAAGTGGATGCTTTGAAGGGCCGTATCCAGGAATTGCAACTAAATCGCACAACTGCTTTAGCGAATACTCCCAAGGTAAAATCACCTTCCTTTGATGGTTCTGTTCCATTCCAGGTATTTAAGCTGCAATTTGAGAAGACGGCTGCGGTGAATAATTGGTGCACTGAAGATAAAGTTGCAGCACTATTCGTGGCATTGAAGGGACCTGCAGCAGAAATCTTACAGACTATTCCCGAGTCCGAAAGGAACAGTTATGATGCATTGATGGGTGCAGTTGAGAGACGCTATGGTAGCGAACATCGGAAGCAGATATACCAAATAGAGCTACAGAATCGCTGCCAGAAACCCAATGAGACTTTGCAGGAATTTGCATCGGATATCGAGAGGTTGGCCCATCTAGCAAATGCGGACGCACCTGTAGAATATACGGAGAGGGTGAAAATCCAGTGTTTCATAAATGGAATACGCGATGTGGAGACGAAGCGGGCCACATATGCAAACCCCAAAAGGACATTCGCTGAAACGGTATCGCATGCTCTGACGCAGGAAACAGCCTCGCTTTTGAGTAAACCTACATACAAGGCTCATCGCGTAGAAGTGGACACTCCGGCTTGGGTAGACAAAATTTTGGAAGCGTTGAACGGAGTACAGAAAAAAAGTGATGGTGCCATTAAATGCTTTAGGTGTGGAAAATCTGGTCATATAGCACGTTATTGCGGCACTGGGTCCAGTAATCCTGGCAATTTAAGTGGACGTAAACGCAAAACTGGAGAAGATGAGCAAGATGAATGTCCCATAATCTCTGTGTCACAACTCGAACGGAAAGCGAGTAATATTACTGTTGAAGGCTACGTGGACGGGAAAGAGCGCTTGCTGACTGTCGATACTGGTGCATCACATTCCATCATTCGGACTGACTTGGTCAGGGGAAAGGTGAGACCATTGCGGCAAGCTAAGTTGTGGACAGTAACTGGTGACAGCAAGCAAGTCCTGGGAGAAGTGAAATGCAAGGTTCTGATTGGGAATGTGGCCACGTATCACGACTTTTTGGTAGCGAATATTGTCGACGAAGTCATCATTGGCGTCGATTTCTTGGCTGAGAGAGACATTCACATCAACGTAAGGAACAGGGTTATGACTTACAACGGCCAAGAAGTTCCTCTGGTTTTTGGACACAATAAAGGCTATACTACCAAAGGAGTGATCTTGAAGATGAGGCAACAGGAGCCTCGTAAAGCAGAGGTAGATCCTCGACCAAAGGCTTTCGCAGACAAGTACCTCCTGAAGAAGATTCGGCAAGACCAGGAGGAAGATCCAGATTTGCCACGTGTGTTGAAAGGAATAAAGAAAAACAAACAGCCAGGAAGAGAAGAGATGGTAGCAGAGAGTCGTATTGCAAAAGCATACTGGGCACAATGGAGTAGTTTGAAGCTAATATCTGGTTGTTTGCATCGGATATGGGAAAGTGAAGATGGCCAGAATCATCGATCACTTATTGTTGTTCCCAAGGCAAGAATTCCAGATGTTATCAAAGCGTCGCATAGGTGCCCAGATGGAAGGCACGTGGGAATAAAGAAAACGCTGCAAGAGGTAAAGCGGCGGTTCTATTGGATCGGTTGCAAGCAAACTGTGAGGAAATGGATTACTAAGTGTGCAGAGTGTGCTGAGAATAAAAGACGAACATCTGGTGGTCATGTTACGAGGAGGCAACGCAACTTAGTGGATAATGTGAAACAGTGCAATGGGCATGAGAGAACGGAACAGAATCCTGAAGAAACGAGTTGCAGGAATGTTTGCCGGGTACCATTGGGAACGAAAGTGAAGGCACAAATCTATTCGAGATTAAGAACGGACAAAGTGGTTGGAATATGTGACACTGCAATGCATTGTGGGAATCTCTGCAGGAGAGGATTGATGTCGGAGTTTCAATCCCTGTAGGAAATGAGGTTTAGTAAAGCAGTGCCAACCATTGAGCGTCTAGCAGCGTTTGGTTTGGGAAATGTGTCTGATCGGGACGATCAGACTTAGGTGGACGGCAGTGTGGCGATTATTCTCAAGCATGTACCATCCCTAACTCAATAACACTCCCACCACTAGTTAAACCACAACAGAGATAACGATGGCTACGCTTATGCATGCAAGCGTGTAACTAGGAAGAGGAAGAGAGATGGCGCGAGTGTTTGCGAATACGATGCAAAGAGGAGATTCCAATAAATAACACCGACCCTTCCAGAACACGAAAAGCGAATAACCAAGAAAGTTCTCGGTGCGTAGGCAAGTACCCTGTTGGACTATATAAGGCGGTGACCAAGCAAGGCAGGTTGTTCAGTTTATTTTCAAGCGTTCAATAGTGAACTACTGTAAAGTTACCAAGCTCTTAAAATTGTTTTGCGTTTATTACTAGTAAATAAAACTAGCTATTACTTACATTATCTGTGCGTGTGTTTATTCGACTTTATAGTGATCGAACCCAGGATTGATAATCAAGGAATCATCGAATTCGTCACAATATAAATAAAAATGATTCCAAAATTTGTTGTTATCAAATAACTTTCGGACGACTCTACCTACAAATTTCGTTTTACTTTCATTGTAGTCCTGCCTTCTTAGAGTGTGTTTGGGGATAAAAAAAAATGTATGGTGTTGCCAGACGTCTGCAATACATTTTTTTCCCCTTCTTATAAATCACAACAATCAAACTACACAAAAAATATATGTGTGAATTACAAGTAAAAAAAAAATGGTGTTGCCATCTATCATGGTGTTGCCATATTTGTGAGAAATAAAATTTTTATTGAAAGCGGCTACTATAAGGGACTCTTATTAATTAAAGGATGGATTTCCTACAAGTGTCGTTACATACGCTTCGTAGTAATAGGCCATTGTAGCTACATATAATTCGCGTATCTATATCTATATAAATAAAAATGAATCCAAAAGTTTGTTGTTATCAAATAACTTTCGAACGACTCTTTCCACAAATTTCGTTTTACTTTCATGGTGATTCTGCCTTCTAAGAGTGTCTTTGAGGATAAAAAAAAATTTTATGGTGTCGCCAGATGTTTGCAATACATTTTTTTCCTTTCATATAAATCACAACAATCAAACTACACAAAAAATACATGTGTGAATTACAAGTAAAAAAAAAAAAAAATGGTGTTGCCATCTGTCATGGCGTTGCCATATTTGTGAAACATAAAATTTTTATTGAAATCGGCTACTATAAGGGACTCTTATTAATTAAAGGATGGATTTCCTACAAGTGTCGTTACATACGCTTCGTAGTAATAGGCCATTGTAGCTACATGTATTTCGCATGTCTACATCTTATAAATCGCAACAATCAAACTTTGTAGCTACATGTATTTCGCATGTCTACATCTAATAAATCACAACAATCAAAGTACACAAAAAATATATGTGTGAATTACAAGTAAAAAAAAAAAAAATGGTGTTGCACTTTGTCATGGTGTTGCCATATTTGTGAAAAATAAAATTTTTATTGAAAGCGGCTACTATAAGGGACTCTTATTAATTAAAGGATGGATTTCCTACAAGCGTCGTTACATACGCTTCGTAGTAATAGGCCATTGTAGCTACATGTATTTCGCATATCTATATCTTTATAAACAAAAATGAATCCAAAAGTTTGTTGTTATCAAGTAACTTTCGAACGACTCTACCTACAAGTTTCGTTTTACTTTCATTGTGGTCCTGTCTTCTTAGAGTGTGTTTGGGGATAAAAAAAAAATGTATGGTGTTACCAGATGTTTGCAATACATTTTTTTCCCCCTTCTTATAAATCACAACAATCAAACTACACAAAAAATATATGTGTGAATTATAAGTAAAAAAAAAAATGGTGCTGCCATCTGTCATGGTGTTGCCATAATTGTGAAAAATAAAATTTTTATTGAAAGCGGCTACTATAAGGGACTCTTATTAATTAAAGGATGGATTTCCTGAAAGTGTCGTTACATACGCTTCGTAGTAATAGGCCATTGTAGCTATATATATTTCGCATATCTATATCTATCTATCTCTATGGCGCGATATACAACAGGTATATCATCATAAACCTCCTAAGAGATTTTTGCGCCAAGCTTCTCTTCCAATTTGTGGTGTGCCGATTTGAATTTTCCCTACAAATTGGTGGGACCTACAGTTTTTTGCCGACTCCGAACGGCATCTACAAAGGAGACGAATTTTTGCTGAGAAGCCTGTCATGGCAGAAATACACTCGGAGAGTTTGCCAAACCACTGCCGAGGGGCGACCCCGTTTTTGAAAAACTTTTTTCAAATCACTTTTGATGTTACCTGTACCAGGGCTCGAACCATGGACCTTCGGTGTGGTAGGCCGGCAACACTACCTTCACACCACGGCGGCCGCCATATTTATATCTATATAAATAAAAATGAATCCAAAAGTTTGTTGTTATCAAATAACTTTCGAACGACTCTACCTACAAATTTCGTTTTACTTTCATTGTGATTCTGCCTTCTAAGAGTGTCTTCGAGGATAAAAAAAAATTGTATAGTGTTGCCAGATGTTTGCAATACATTTTTTTCCCTTCATATAAATCACAACAATCAAACTACACAAAAAATATATGTGTGAATTACAAGAAAAAAAAAAAATGGTGGTGCCATCTGTCATGGTGTTGCCATTTTTGTGAAAAACAAAATTTTTATTGAAAGCGGCTACTATAAGGGACTCTTATTAATTAAACGATGGATTTCCTACAGGTGTCGTTACATACGCTTCGTAGTAATAGGCCATTGTGGCTACATGTATTTCGCATGTCTACATCTTATAAATCGCAACAATCAAACTACACAAAAAATATATGTGTGAATTACAAGTACAAAAAAAAAAATGGTGTTGCACACTGTCATGGTGTTGCCATATTTGTGAAAAATAAAATTTTTATTGAAAGCGGCTACTATAAGGGACTCTTATTAATTAAAGGATGGATTTCCTGAAAGTGTCGTTACATACGCTTCGTAGTAATAGGCCATTGTAGCTACATATATTTCGCATATCTATATCTATATAAATAAAAATGAATCCAAAAGTTTGTTGTTATCAAATAACTTTCGAACGACTCTACCTACAAATTTCGTTTTACTTTCATTGTGATTCTGCCTTCTAAGAGTGTCTTCGAGGATAAAAAAAAATTGTATGGTGTTGCCAGATGTTTGCAATACATTTTTTTCCCTTCATATAAATCACAACAATCAAACTACACAAAAAATATATGTGTGAATTACAAGAAAAAAAAAAATGGTGGTGCCATCTGTCATGGTGTTGCCATTTTTGTGAAAAACAAAATTTTTATTGAAAGCGGCTACTATAAGGGACTCTTATTAATTAAAGGATGGATTTCCTACAGGTGTCGTTACATACGCTTCGTAGTAATAGGCCATTGTGGCTACATGTATTTCGCATGTCTACATCTTATAAATCGCAACAATCAAACTACACAAAAAATATATGTGTGAATTACAAGTACAAAAAAAAAATGGTGTTGCACTCTGTCATGGTGTTGCCATATTTGTGAAAAATAAAATTTTTATTGAAAGCGGCTACTATAAGGGACTCTTATTAATTAAAGGATGGATTTCCTACAGGTGTCGTTACATACGCTTCGTAGTAATAGGCCATTGTGGCTACATGTATTTCGCATGTCTACATCTTATAAATCGCAACAATCAAACTACACAAAAAATATATGTGTGAATTACAAGTACAAAAAAAAAAATGGTGTTGCACTCTGTCATGGTGTTGCCATATTTGTGAAAAATAAAATTTTTATTGAAAGCGGCTACTATAAGGGACTCTTATTAATTAAAGGATGGATTTCCTGAAAGTGTCGTTACATACGCTTCGTAGTAATAGGCCATTGTAGCTACATATATTTCGCATATCTATATCTATATAAATAAAAATGAATCCAAAAGTTTGTTGTTATCAAATAACTTTCGAACGACTCTACCTACAAATTTCGTTTTACTTTCATTGTGATTCTGCCTTCTAAGAGTGTCTTCGAGGATAAAAAAAAATTGTATGGTGTTGCCAGATGTTTGCAATACATTTTTTTCCCTTCATATAAATCACAACAATCAAACTACACAAAAAATATATGTGTGAATTACAAGAAAAAAAAAAAATGGTGGTGCCATCTGTCATGGTGTTGCCATTTTTGTGAAAAACAAAATTTTTATTGAAAGCGGCTACTATAAGGGACTCTTATTAATTAAACGATGGATTTCCTACAGGTGTCGTTACATACGCTTCGTAGTAATAGGCAATTGTGGCTACATGTATTTCGCATGTCTACATCTTATAAATCGCAACAATCAAACTACACAAAAAATATATGTGTGAATTACAAGTACAAAAAAAAAAAATGGTGTTGCACTCTGTCATGGTGTTGCCATATTTGTGAAAAATAAAATTTTTATTGAAAGCGGCTACTATAAGGGACTCTTATTAATTAAAGGATGGATTTCCTGAAAGTGTCGTTACATACGCTTCGTAGTAATAGGCCATTGTAGCTACATGTATTTCGCATATCTATATCTTTATAAACAAAAATGAATCCAAAAGTTTGTTGGTATCAAGTAACTTTCGAACGACTCTACCTACAAGTTTCGTTTTACTTTCATTGTTCCTGTCTTCTTAGAGTGTGTTTGAGGATAACAAAAAATTTATGGTGTTACCAGATGTTTGCACTAAATTTTTTTCCCCCGTCTTATAAATCACAACAATCAAAGTACACAAAAAATATATGTGTGAATTACAAGTAAAAAAAAAAAAATGGTGTTGCACTCTGTCATGGTGTTGACATATTTGTGAAAAATAAAATTTTTATTGAAAGCGGCTACTATAAGGGACTCTTATTAATTAAAGGATGGATTTCCTACAAGTGTCGTTACATACGCTTCGTAGTAATAGGCCATTGTAGCTACATGTATTTCGCATGTCTACATCTTATAAATCACAACAATCAAAGTACACAAAAAATATATGTGTGAATTACAAGTAAAAAAAACAAATGGTGCTGCCGTCTGTCATGGTGTTGCCATATTTGTGAGAAATAAAATTTTTATTGAAAGCGGCTACTATAAGGGACTCTTATTAATTAAAGGATGGATTTCCTACAAGTGTCGTTACATACGCTTCGTAGTAATAGGCCATTGTAGCTACATATATTTCGCATATCTATATCTATATAAATAAAAATGAATCCAAAAGTTTGTTGTTATCAAATAACTTTCGAACGACTCTACCTACAAATTTACTTTCATTGTGATTCTGCCTTCTAAGAGTGTCTTTGAGGATAAAAAAAAATTTTATGGTGTCGCCAGATGTTTGCAATACATTTTTTTCCTTTCATATAAATCACAACAATCAAACTACACAAAAAATACATGTGTGACTTACAAGTAAAAAAAAAAAAAATGGTGTTGCCATCTGTCATGGCGTTGCCATATTTGTGAAACATAAAATTTTTATTGAAATCGGCTACTATAAGGGACTCTTATTAATTAAAGGATGGATTTCCTACAAGTGTCGTTACATACGCTTCGTAGTAATAGGCCATTGTAGCTACATATATTTCGCATATCTATATCTATATAAATAAAAATGAATCCAAAAGTTTGTTGTTATCAAATAACTTTCGAACGACTCTACCTACAAATTTACTTTCATTGTGATTCTGCCTTCTAAGAGTGTCTTTGAGGATAAAAAAAAATTTTATGGTGTCGCCAGATGTTTGCAATACATTTTTTTCCTTTCATATAAATCACAACAATCAAACTACACAAAAAATACATGTGTGACTTACAAGTAAAAAAAAAAAAATGGTGTTGCCATCTGTCATGGCGTTGCCATATTTGTGAAACATAAAATTTTTATTGAAATCGGCTACTATAAGGGACTCTTATTAATTAAAGGATGGATTTCCTACAAGTGTCGTTACATACGCTTCGTAGTAATAGGCCATTGTAGCTACATGTATTTCGCATGTCTACATCTAATAAATCACAACAATCAAAGTACACAAAAAATATAAATCCAAAAGTTTGTTGTTATCAAGTAACTGTCGAACGACTCTACCTACAAGTTTCGTTTTACTTTCATTGTTCCTGTCTTCTTAGAGTGCGTTTGGGGATAAAAAAAAATGTTTGCAATATATTTTTTTCCCCCTTCTTATAAATCACAACAATCAAACTACAAAAAAAATATAGGTGTAAAAAAGTAAAAAAAAAAAATGGTGTTGCCATCTGTCATGGTGTTGCCATATTTGTGAAAAATAAAATTTTTATTGAAAGCGGCTACTATAAGGGACTCTTATTAATTAAAGGATGGATTTAATACAAGTGTCGTTACATACGCTTCGTAGTAATAGGCCATTGTAGCTACATGTATTTCGCATATCTATATCTTTATAAACAAAAATAAATCCGAAAGTTTGTTGTTATCAAGTAACTGTCGAACGACTCTACCTACAAGTTTCGTTTTACTTTCATTGTTCCTGTCTTCTTAGAGTGTGTTTGAGGATAAAAAAAAATGTTATGGTGGTGCCAGATGCTTGCAATACTTTTTTTTCCCCTTTATATAAATCACAACAATCAAACTTTAATTATATGTGTGAATTACAAGTACAAAAAAAATGGTGTTGCCATATTTGTAAAAAATCAAATTTTTAATGAAAGCGGCTTCTATAAGGAATTCTTATTACTTAAAGATGGATTTCCTATAAGTGTCGTTACATACGCTTCGTAGTAATAGTCCATTGTAGCTTCATGTATTTGGCATATCTATATATATAAAAATGAATCCAAAAGTAAGTTGTTATCAAATAACTTTCGTACAACTCTACCTACAAATTTCGTTTTACTTTCATTGTGGTCCTGTCTTCTTAGAGTGTGTTTGGGGATAAAAAAAAATGTATGGTGTTACCAGATGTTTGCACTACATTTTTTTTCCCCGTCTTATAAATCACAACAATCAAACTACACAAAAAATATATGTGTGAATTACAAGTAAAAAAAAAAAAATGGTGCTGCCATCTGTCATGGTGTTGCCATAATTGTGAAAAATAAAATTTTTATTGAAAGCGGCTACTATAAGTGACTCTTATTAATTAAAGGATGGAGTTCCTACAAGTGTCGTTACATACGCTTCGTAGTAATAGGCCATTGTAGCTACATGTATTTCGCATATCTATATCTATATAAATAAAAATGATTCCAAAATTTGTTGTTATCAAATAACTTTCGGGCGACTCTACCTACAAATTTCGTTTTACTTTCATTGTGGTCCTGTCTTCTTAGAGTGCGTTTGGGGATAAAAAAAAAAATTATGGTGTTGCCAGATGTTTGCAATAGATTTTTTTCCCCCTTCTTATAAATCACAACAATCAAACTACAAAAAAAATATAGGTGTGAATTACAAGTAAAAAAAAAATGGTGTTGCCATCTGCCATGGTGTTGCCATATTTGTGAAAAATAAAATTTTTATTTAAAGCGGCTACTATAAGGGACTCTTATTAATTAAAGGATGGATTTCCTACAAGTGTCGTTACATACGCTTCGTAGTAATGGGCTATTGTAGCTGCAGTATTTCGCATATCTATATCTATATAAATAAAAATGAATCCAAAAGTTTGTTGTTATCAAATAACTTTCGAACGACTCTACCTACAAATTTCGTTTTACTTTCATTGTGATTCTGCCTTCTAAGAGTGTCTTCGAGGATAAAAAAAAATTGTATGGTGTTGCCAGATGTTTGCAATACATTTTTTCCCTTCATATAAATCACAACAAGCAAACTACACAAAAAATATATGTGTGAATTACAAGTAACAAAAAAAAAATGGCGGTGCCATCTGTCATGGTGTTGCCATATTTGTGAAAAGTAAAGTTTTTATTGAAAGCGGCTACTATAAGGGACTCTTATTAATTAAAGGATGGATTTCCTACAAGTGTCGTTACATACGCTTCGTAGTAATAGGCCATTGTGGTTACATGTATTTCGCATGTCTACATCTTATAAATCGCAACAATCAAACTACACAAAAAATATATGTGTGAATTACAAGTAAAAAAAAAATGGTGTTGCACTCTGTCATGGTGTTGCCATATTTGTGAAAAATAAAATTTTTATTGAAAGCGGCTACTATAAGGGACTCTTATTAATTAAAAGATGGATTTCCTACAAGTGTCGTTACATACGCTTCGCAGTAATAGGCCATTGTAGCTACATGTATTTCGCATATCTATATCTTTATAAACAAAAATGAGTCCAAAAGTTTGTTGTTATCAAGTAACTTTCGAACGACTCTACCTACAAGTTTCGTTTTACTTTCATTGTGGTCCTGTCTTCTTAGAGTGTGTTTGGGGATAAAAAAAAATGTGTGGTGTTACCAGATGTTTGCAATACATTTTTTTCCCCCTTCTTATAAATCACAACAATCAAACTACACAAAAAATATATGTGTGAATTACAAGTAAAAAAAAAAATGGTGTTGCACTCTGTCATGGTGTTGCCATATTTGTGAAAAATAAAATTTTTATTGAAAGCGGCTACTATAAGGGACTCTTATTAATTAAAAGATGGATTTCCTACAAGTGTCGTTACATACGCTTCGCAGTAATAGGCCATTGTAGCTACATGTATTTCGCATATCTATATCTTTATAAACAAAAATGAATCCAAAAGTTTGTTGTTATCAAGTAACTTTCGAACGACTCTACCTACAAGTTTCGTTTTACTTTCATTGTGGTCCTGTCTTCTTAGAGTGTGTTTGGGGATAAAAAAAAAATGTGTGGTGCTACCAGATTTTTTCCCCCCTTCTTATAAATCGCAACAATCAAACTACACAAAAAATATATGTGTGAATTACAAGTAAAAAAAAAAATGGTGTTGCACTCTGTCATTGTGTTGCCATATTTGTGAAAAATAAAATTTTTATTGAAAGCGGCTACTATAAGGGCTCTTATTAATTAAAGGATGGATTTCCAACAAGCGTCGTTACATACGCTTCGTAGTAATAGGCCATTGTAGCTACATGTATTTCGCATATCTATATCTTTATAAACAAAAATGAATCCAAAAGTTTGTTGTTATCAAGTAACTTTCGAACGACTCTACCTACAAGTTTCGTTTTACTTTCATTGTGGTCCTTTCTTCTTAGAGTGTGCTTGGGGATAAAAAAAAATGTGTGCTGTTACCAGATGTTTGCAATACATTTTTTTCCCCCTTCTTATAAATCACAACATTCAAACTACACAAAAACTATATGTGTGAATTACAAGTAAAAAAAAAAATGGTCCTGCCACCTGTCATGGTGTTGCCATAATTGTGAAAAATAAAATTTTTATTGAAAGCGGCTACTATAAGGGACTCTTATTAATAAAAGGATGGAGTTCCTACAAGTGTCGTTACATACGCTTCGTAGTAATAGGCCATTGTAGCTACATGTATTTCGCATATCTATATCTTTATAAACAAAAATAAATCCAAAAGTTTGTTGTTATCAAGTAACTGTCGAACGACTCTACCTACAAGTTTCGTTTTACTTTCATTGTTCCTGTCTTCTTAGAGTGCGTTTGGGGATAAAAAAAAATGTTTGCAATATATTTTTTTCCCCCTTCTTTTAAATCACAACAATCAAACTACAAAAAAAATATAGGTGTAAAAAAGTAAAAAAAAAAATGGTGTTGCCATCTGTCATGGTGTTGCCATATTTGTGAAAAATAAAATTTTTATTGAAAGCGGCTACTATAAGGGACTCTTATTAATTAAAGGATGGATTTAATACAAGTGTCGTTACATACGCTTCGTAGTAATAGGCCATTGTAGCTACATGTATTTCGCATATCTATATCTTTATAAACAAAAATAAATCCAAAAGTTTGTTGTTATCAAGTAACTGTCGAACGACTCTACCTACAAGTTTCGTTTTACTTTCATTGTTCCTGTCTTCTTAGAGTGTGTTTGAGGATAAAAAAAAATGTTATGGTGGTGCCAGATGCTTGCAATACATTTTTTTTCCCCTTTATATAAATCACAACAATCAAACTTTAATTATATGTGTGAATTACAAGTACAAAAAAAATGGTGTTGCCATATTTGTAAAAAATCAAATTTTTAATGAAAGCGGCTTCTATAAGGAATTCTTATTACTTAAAGATGGATTTCCTATAAGTGTCGTTACATACGCTTCGTAGTAATAGTCCATTGTAGCTTCATGTATTTGGCATATCTATATATATAAAAATGAATCCAAAAGTAAGTTGTTATCAAATAACTTTCGAACAACTCTACCTACAAAATTTCGTTTTACTTTCATTGTGGTCCTGTCTTCTTAGAGTGTGTTTGGGGATAAAAAAAAATGTATGGTGTTACCAGATGTTTGCACTACATTTTTTTTCCCCGTATTATAAATCACAACAATCAAACTACACAAAAAATATATGTGTGAATTACAAGTAAAAAAAAAAAAATGGTGCTGCCATCTGTCATGGTGTTGCCATAATTGTGAAAAATAAAATTTTTATTGAAAGCGGCTACTATAAGTGACTCTTATTAATTAAAGGATGGAGTTCCTACAAGTGTCGTTACATACGCTTCGTAGTAATAGGCCATTGTAGCTACATGTATTTCGCATATCTATATCTATATAAATAAAAATGATTCCAAAATTTGTTGTTATCAAATAACTTTCGGACGACTCTACCTACAAATTTCGTTTTACTTTCATTGTGGTCCTGTCTTCTTAGAGTGCGTTTGGGGATAAAAAAAAAAATTATGGTGTTGCCAGATGTTTGCAATAGATTTTTTTCCCCCTTCTTATAAATCACAACAATCAAACTACAAAAAAAATATAGGTGTGAATTACAAGTAAAAAAAAAATGGTGTTGCCATCTGCCATGGTGTTGCCATATTTGTGAAAAATACAATTTTTATTTAAAGCGGCTACTATAAGGGACTCTTATTAATTAAAGGATGGATTTCCTACAAGTGTCGTTACATACGCTTCGTAGTAATGGGCTATTGTAGCTGCAGTATTTCGCATATCTATATCTATATAAATAAAAATGAATCCAAAAGTTTGTTGTTATCAAATAACTTTCGAACGACTCTACCTACAAATTTCGTTTTACTTTCATTTCGATTCTGCCTTCTAAGAGTGTCTTCGAGGATAAAAAAAAATTGTATGGTGTTGCCAGATGTTTGCAATACATTTTTTCCCTTCATATAAATCACAACAAGCAAACTACACAAAAAATATATGTGTGAATTACAAGTAAAAAAAAAAAAATGGTGGTGCCATCTGTCATGGTGTTGCCATATTTGTGAAAAATAAAGTTTTTATTGAAAGCGGCTACTATAAGGGACTCTTATTAATTAAAGGATGGATTTCCTACAAGTGTCGTTACATACGCTTCGTAGTAATAGGCCATTGTGGCTACATGTATTTCGCATGTCTACATCTTATAAATCGCAACAATCAAACTACACAAAAAATATATGTGTGAATTACAAGTAAAAAAAAAATGGTGTTGCACTCTGTCATGGTGTTGCCATATTTGTGAAAAATAAAATTTTTATTGAAAGCGGCTACTATAAGGGACTCTTATTAATTAAAAGATGGATTTCCTACAAGTGTCGTTACATACGCTTCGCAGTAATAGGCCATTGTAGCTACATGTATTTCGCATATCTATATCTTTATAAACAAAAATGAATCCAAAAGTTTGTTGTTATCAAGTAACTTTCGAACGACTCTACCTACAAGTTTCGTTTTACTTTCATTGTGGTCCTGTCTTCTTAGAGTGTGTTTGGGGATAAAAAAAAATGTGTGGTGTTACCAGATGTTTGCAATACATTTTTTTCCCCCTACTTATAAATCACAACAATCAAACTACACAAAAAATATATGTGTGAATTACAAGTAAAAAAAAAAATGGTGTTGCACTCTGTCATGGTGTTGCCATATTTGTGAAAAATAAAATTTTTATTGAAAGCGGCTACTATAAGGGACTCTTATTAATTAAAAGATGGATTTCCTACAAGTGTCGTTACATACGCTTCGCAGTAATAGGCCATTGTAGCTACATGTATTTCGCATATCTATATCTTTATAAACAAAAATGAATCCAAAAGTTTGTTGTTATCAAGTAACTTTCGAACGACTCTACCTACAAGTTTCGTTTTACTTTCATTGTGGTCCTGTCTTCTTAGAGTGTGTTTGGGGATAAAAAAAAAATGTGTGGTGTTACCAGATTTTTTTCCCCCTTCTTATAAATCGCAACAATCAAACTACACAAAAAATATATGTGTGAATTACAAGTAAAAAAAAAAATGGTGTTGCACTCTGTCATGGTGTTGCCATATTTGTGAAAACTAAAATTTTTATTGAAAGCGGCTACTATAAGGGACTCTTATTAATTAAAGGATGGATTTCCTACAAGCGTCGTTACATACGCTTCGTAGTAATAGGCCATTGTAGCTACATGTATTTCGCATATCTATATCTTTATAAACAAAAATGAATCCAAAAGTTTGTTGTTATCAAGTAACTTTCGAACGACTCTCTCTACCTACAAGTTTCGTTTTACTTTCATTGTGGTCCTGTCTTCTAAGAGTGTCTTCGAGGATATAAAAAAATGTTATGGTGGTGCCAGATGTTTGCAATACATTTTTTTCCCCTTTATATAAATCACAACAATCAAACTTTAATTATATGTGTGATTTACAAGTACAAAAAAAATGGTGTTGCCATCTGTCATGGTGTTGCCATATTTGTAAAAAATCTAATTTTTAATGAAAGCGGCTACTATGAGGAATTCTTATTACTTAAAGATGGATTTCCTATAAGTGTCGTTACATACGCTTCGTAGTAAAAGTCCATTGTAGCTTCATGTATTTGGCATATCTATATATATAAAAATGAATCCAAAAGTAAGTTGTTATCAAATAACTTTCGAACAACTCTACCTACAAATTTCGTTTTACTTTCATTGTGGTCCTGTCTTCTTAGAGTGTGTTTGGGGATAAAAAAAAATGTATGGTGTTACCAGATGTTTGCACTACATTTTTTTCCCCCGTCTTATAAATCACAACAATCAAACTACACAAAAAATATATGTGTGAATTACAAGTAAAAAAAAAATGGTGTTGCCATCTGTCATGGTGTTGCCATATTTGTGAGAAATAAAATTTTTATTGAAAGCGGCTACTATAAGGGACTCTTATTAATTAAAGGATGGATTTCCTACAAGTGTCGTTACATACGCTTCGTAGTAGTAGGCGATTGTAGCTACATGTATTTCGCATATCTATATCTATATAAATAAAAATGATTCCAAAAGTTTGTTGTTATCAAATAACTTTCGAACGACTCTACCTACAAATTTTGTTTTACTTTCATTGTGATTCTGCCTTCTAAGAGTGTCTTCGAGGATAAAAAAAAATTGTATGGTGTTGCCAGATGTTTGCAATACATTTTTTCCCCTTCATATAAATCACAACAATCAAACTACACAAAAAATATATGGGTGAATTACAAGTAAAACAAAAAAAAAATGGTGGTGCCATCTGTCATGGTGTTGCCATATTTGTGAAAAATAAAATTTTTATTGAAAGCGGCTACTATAAGGGACTCTTTTTAATTAAAGGATGGATTTCCTACAAGTGTCGTTACATACGCTTCGTAGTAATAGGCCATTGTGGCTACATGTATTTCGCATGTCTACATCTTATAAATTGCAACAATCAAACTACACAAAAAATATATGTGTAAATTACAAGTAAAAACAAAAAATTGTTTTGCACTCTGTCATTGTGTTGCCATATTTGTGAAAAATAAAATTTTTATTGAAAGCGGCTACTATAAGGGCTCTTATTAATTAAAGGATGGATTTCCAACAAGCGTCGTTACATACGCTTCGTAGTAATAGGCCATTGTAGCTACATGTATGTCGCATATCTATATCTTTATAAACAAAAATGAATCCAAAAGTTTGTTGTTATCAAGTAACTTTCGAACGACTCTACCTACAAGTTTCGTTTTACTTTCATTGTGGTCCTTTCTTCTTAGAGTGTGCTTGGGGATAAAAAAAAATGTGTGCTGTTACCAGATGTTTGCAATACATTTTTTTCCCCCTTCTTATAAATCACAACATTCAAACTACACAAAAACTATATGTGTGAATTACAAGTAAAAAAAAAAATGGGGCTGCCATCTGTCATGGTGTTGCCATAATTGTGAAAAATAAAATTTTTATTGAAAGCGGCTACTATAAGGGACTCTTATTAATAAAAGGATGGAGTTCCTACAAGTGTCGTTACATACGCTTCGTAGTAATAGGCCATTGTAGCTACATGTATTTCGCATATCTATATCTTTATAAACAAAAATAAATCCAAAAGTTTGTTGTTATCAAGTAACTGTCGAACGACTCTACCTACAAGTTTCGTTTTACTTTCATTGTTCCTGTCTTCTTAGAGTGCGTTTGGGGATAAAAAAAAATGTTTGCAATATATTTTTTTCCCCCTTCTTATAAATCACAACAATCAAACTACAAAAAAAATATAGGTGTAAAAAAGTAAAAAAAAAAAATATGGTGTTGCCATCTGTCATGGTGTTGCCATATTTGTGAAAAATAAAATTTTTATTGAAAGCGGCTACTATAAGGGACTCTTATTAATTAAAGGATGGATTTAATACAAGTTTCGTTTTACTTTCATTGTTCCTGCCTTCTTAGAGTGTGTTTGAGGATAAAAAAAAATGTTATGGTGGTGCCAGATGCTTGCAATACATTTTTTTTTCCCTTTATATAAATCACAACAATCAAACTACACAAAAAATATATGTGTGAATTACAAGTAAAACAAAAAAAAAAAATGGTGGTGCCATCTGTCATGGTGTTGCCATATTTGTGAAAAATAAAATTTTTATTGAAAGCGGCTACTATAAGGGACTCTTATTAATTAAAGGATGGATTTCCTACAAGTGTCGTTACATACGCTTCGTAGTAATAGGCCATTGTGGCTACATGTATTTCGCATGTCTACATCTTATAAATTGCAACAATCAAACTACACAAAAAATATATGTGTGAATTACAAGTTAAAAAAAAAATGGTGTTGCACTCTGTCATTGTGTTGCCATATTTGTGAAAAATAAAATTTTTATTGAAAGCGGCTACTATAAGGGCTCTTATTAATTAAAGGATGGATTTCCAACAAGCGTCGTTACATACGCTTCGTAGTAATAGGCCATTGTAGCTACATGTATTTCGCATATCTATATCTTTATAAACAAAAATGAATCCAAAAGTTTGTTGTTATCAAGTAACTTTCGAACGACTCTACCTACAAGTTTCGTTTTACTTTCATTGTTCCTGTCTTCTTAGAGTGCGTTTGGGGATAAAAAAAAATGTTTGCAATATATTTTTTTCCCCCTTCTTATAAATCACAACAATCAAACTACAAAAAAAATATAGGTGTAAAAAAGTAAAAAAAAAAAATGGTGTTGCCATCTGTCATGGTGTTGCCATATTTGTGAAAAATAAAATTTTTATTGAAAGCGGCTACTATAAGGGACTCTTATTAATTAAAGGATGGATTTAATACAAGTGTCGTTACATACGCTTCGTAGTAATAGGCCATTGTAGCTACATGTATTTCGCATATCTATATCTTTATAAACAAAAATAAATCCAAAAGTTTGTTGTTATCAAGTAACTGTCGAACGACTCTACCTACAAGTTTCGTTTTACTTTCATTGTTCCTGTCTTCTTAGAGTGTGTTTGAGGATAAAAAAAAATGTTATGGTGGTGCCAGATGCTTGCAATACATTTTTTTTCCCCTTTATATAAATCACAACAATCAAACTTTAATTATATGTGTGAATTACAAGTACAAAAAAAATGGTGTTGCCATATTTGTAAAAAATCAAATTTTTAATGAAAGCGGCTACTATAAGGGACTCTTATTAATTAAAGGATGGATTTAATACAAGTGTCGTTACATACGCTTCGTAGTAATAGGCCATTGTAGCTACATGTATTTCGCATATCTATATCTTTATAAACAAAAATAAATCCAAAAGTTTGTTGTTATCAAGTAACTGTCGAACGACTCTACCTACAAGTTTCGTTTTACTTTCATTGTGGTCCTGTCTTCTTAGAGTGTGTTTGGGGATAAAAAAAAATGTATGGTGTTACCAGATGTTTGCACTACATTTTTTTTCCCCGTCTTATAAATCACAACAATCAAACTACACAAAAAATATATGTGTGAATTACAAGTAAAAAAAAAAAATGGTGCTGCCAACTGTCATGGTGTTGCCATAATTGTGAAAAATAAAATTTTTATTGAAAGCGGCTACTATAAGTGACTCTTATTAATTAAAGGATGGAGTTCCTACAAGTGTCGTTACATACGCTTCGTAGTAATAGGCCATTGTAGCTACATGTATTTCGCATATCTATATCTATATAAATAAAAATGATTCCAAAAGTTGTTGTTATCAAATAACTTTCGGACGACTCTACCTACAAATTTCGTTTTACTTTCATTGTGGTCCTGTCTTCTTAGAGTGCGTTTGGGGATAAAAAAAAAATTATGGTGTTGCCAGATGTTTGCAATAGATTTTTTTCCCCCTTCTTATAAATCACAACAATCAAACTACAAAAAAAATATAGGTGTGAATTACAAGTAAAAAAAAAATGGTGTTGCCATCTGCCATGGTGTTGCCATATTTGTGAAAAATAAAATTTTTATTTAAAGCGGCTACTATAAGGGACTCTTATTAATTAAAGGATGGATTTCCTACAAGTGTCGTTACATACGCTTCGTAGTAATGGGCTATTGTAGCTGCAGTATTTCGCATATCTATATCTATATAAATAAAAATGAATCCAAAAGTTTGTTGTTATCAAATAACTTTCGAACGACTCTACCTACAAATTTCGTTTTACTTTCATTTTGATTCTGCCTTCTAAGAGTGTCTTCGAGGATAAAAAAAAATTGTATGGTGTTGCCAGATGTTTGCAATACATTTTTCCCTTCATATAAATCACAACAATCAAACTACACAAAAAATATATGTGTGAATTACAAGTAAAAAAAAAAAAATGGTGGTGCCATCTGTCATGGTGTTGCCATATTTGTGAAAAATAAAGTTTTTATTGAAAGCGGCTACTATAAGGGACTCTTATTAATTAAAGGATGGATTTCCTACAAGTGTCGTTACATACGCTTCGTAGTAATAGGCCATTGTGGCTACATGTATTTCGCATGTCTACATCTTATAAATCGCAACAATCAAACTACACAAAAAATATATGTGTGAATTACAAGTAAAAAAAAATGGTGTTGCACTCTGTCATGGTGTTGCCATATTTGTGAAAAATAAAATTTTTATTGAAAGCGGCTACTATAAGGGACTCTTATTAATTAAAAGATGGATTTCCTACAAGTGTCGTTACATACGCTTCGCAGTAATAGGTCATTGTAGCTACATGTATTTCGCATATCTATATCTTTATAAACAAAAATGAATCCAAAAGTTTGTTGTTATCAAGTAACTTTCGAACGACTCTACCTACAAGTTTCGTTTTACTTTCATTGTGGTCCTGTCTTCTTAGAGTGTGTTTGGGGATAAAAAAAAATGTGTGGTGTTACCAGATGTTTGCAATACATTTTTTTCCCCCTTCTTATAAATCACAACAATCAAACTACACAAAAAATATATGTGTGAATTACAAGTAAAAAAAAAAATGGTGTTGCACTCTGTCATGGTGTTGCCATATTTGTGAAAAATAAAATTTTTATTGAAAGCGGCTACTATAAGGGACTCTTATTAATTAAAAGATGGATTTCCTACAAGTGTCGTTACATACGCTTCGCAGTAATAGGCCATTGTAGCTACATGTATTTCGCATATCTATATCTTTATAAACAAAAATGAATCCAAAAGTTTGTTGTTATCAAGTAACTTTCGAACGACTCTACCTACAAGTTTCGTTTTACTTTCATTGTGGTCCTGTCTTCTTAGAGTGTGTTTGGGGATAAAAAAAAAATGTGTGGTGTTACCAGATTTTTTTCCCCCTTCTTATAAATCGCAACAATCGAACTACACAAAAAATATATGTGTGAATTACAAGTAAAAAAAAAAATGGTGTTGCACTCTGTCATGGTGTTGCCATATTTGTGAAAACTAAAATTTTTATTGAAAGCGGCTACTATAAGGGACTCTTATTAATTAAAGGATGGATTTCCTACAAGCGTCGTTACATACGCTTCGTAGTAATAGGCCATTGTAGCTACATGTATTTCGCATATCTATATCTTTATAAACAAAAATGAATCCAAAAGTTTGTTGTTATCAAGTAACTTTCGAACGACTCTCTCTACCTACAAGTTTCGTTTTACTTTCATTGTGGTCCTGTCTTCTAAGAGTGTCTTCGAGGATATAAAAAAATGTTATGGTGGTGCCAGATGTTTGCAATACATTTTTTTCCCCTTTATATAAATCACAACAATCAAACTTTAATTATATGTGTGAATTACAAGTACAAAAAAAATGGTGTTGCCATCTGTCATGGTGTTGCCATATTTGTAAAAAATCTAATTTTTAATGAAAGCGGCTACTATGAGGAATTCTTATTACTTAAAGATGGATTTCCTATAAGTGTCGTTACATACGCTTCGTAGTAAAAGTCCATTGTAGCTTCATGTATTTGGCATATCTATATATATAAAAATGAATCCAAAAGTAAGTTGTTATCAAATAACTTTCGAACAACTCTACCTACAAATTTCGTTTTACTTTCATTGTGGTCCTGTCTTCTTAGAGTGTGTTTGGGGATAAAAAAAAATGTATGGTGTTACCAGATGTTTGCACTACATTTTTTTCCCCCGTCTTATAAATCACAACAATCAAACTACACAAAAAATATATGTGTGAATTACAAGTAAAAAAAAAAATGGTGTTGCCATCTGTCATGGTGTTGCCATATTTGTGAGAAATAAAATTTTTATTGAAAGCGGCTACTATAAGGGACTCTTATTAATTAAAGGATGGATTTCCTACAAGTGTCGTTACATACGCTTCGTAGTAGTAGGCGATTGTAGCTACATGTATTTCGCATATCTATATCTATATAAATAAAAATGATTCCAAAAGTTTGTTGTTATCAAATAACTTTCGAACGACTCTACCTACAAATTTTGTTTTACTTTCATTGTGATTCTGCCTTCTAAGAGTGTCTTCGAGGATAAAAAAAAATTGTATGGTGTTGCCAGATGTTTGCAATACATTTTTTCCCCTTCATATAAATCACAACAATCAAACTACACAAAAAATATATGTGTGAATTACAAGTAAAACAAAAAAAAAATGGTGGTGCCATCTGTCATGGTGTTGCCATATTTGTGAAAAATAAAATTTTTATTGAAAGCGGCTACTATAAGGGACTCTTTTTAATTAAAGGATGGATTTCCTACAAGTGTCGTTACATACGCTTCGTAGTAATAGGCCATTGTGGCTACATGTATTTCGCATGTCTACATCTTATAAATTGCAACAATCAAACTACACAAAAAATATATGTGTAAATTACAAGTAAAAAAAAAAAATGGTGTTGCACTCTGTCATTGTGTTGCCATATTTGTGAAAAATAAAATTTTTATTGAAAGCGGCTACTATAAGGGCTCTTATTAATTAAAGGATGGATTTCCAACAAGCGTCGTTACATACGCTTCGTAGTAATAGTCCATTGTAGCTTCATGTATTTGGCATATCTATATATATAAAAATGAATCCAAAAGTAAGTTGTTATCAAATAACTTTCGAACAACTCTACCTACAAATTTCGTTTTACTTTCATTGTGGTCCTGTCTTCTTAGAGTGTGTTTGGGGATAAAAAAAAATGTATGGTGTTACCAGATGTTTGCACTACATTTTTTTTCCCCGTCTTATAAATCACAACAATCAAACTACACAAAAAATATATGTGTGAATTACAAGTAAAAAAAAAAAATGGTGCTGCCAACTGTCATGGTGTTGCCATAATTGTGAAAAATAAAATTTTTATTGAAAGCGGCTACTATAAGTGACTCTTATTAATTAAAGGATGGAGTTCCTACAAGTGTCGTTACATACGCTTCGTAGTAATAGGCCATTGTAGCTACATGTATTTCGCATATCTATATAAATAAAAATGATTCCAAAAGTTGTTGTTATCAAATAACTTTCGGACGACTCTACCTACAAATTTCGTTTTACTTTCATTGTGGTCCTGTCTTCTTAGAGTGCGTTTGGGGATAAAAAAAAAATTATGGTGTTGCCAGATGTTTGCAATAGATTTTTTTCCCCCTTCTTATAAATCACAACAATCAAACTACAAAAAAAATATAGGTGTGAATTACAAGTAAAAAAAAAATGGTGTTGCCATCTGCCATGGTGTTGCCATATTTGTGAAAAATAAAATTTTTATTTAAAGCGGCTACTATAAGGGACTCTTATTAATTAAAGGATGGATTTCCTACAAGTGTCGTTACATACGCTTCGTAGTAATGGGCTATTGTAGCTGCAGTATTTCGCATATCTATATCTATATAAATAAAAATGAATCCAAAAGTTTGTTGTTATCAAATAACTTTCGAACGACTCTACCTACAAATTTCGTTTTACTTTCATTTCGATTCTGCCTTCTAAGAGTGTCTTCGAGGATAAAAAAAAATTGTATGGTGTTGCCAGATGTTTGCAATACATTTTTCCCTTCATATAAATCACAACAATCAAACTACACAAAAAATATATGTGTGAATTACAAGTAAAAAAAAAAAAATGGTGGTGCCATCTGTCATGGTGTTGCCATATTTGTGAAAAATAAAGTTTTTATTGAAAGCGGCTACTATAAGGGACTCTTATTAATTAAAGGATGGATTTCCTACAAGTGTCGTTACATACGCTTCGTAGTAATAGGCCATTGTGGCTACATGTATTTCGCATGTCTACATCTTATAAATCGCAACAATCAAACTACACAAAAAATATATGTGTGAATTACAAGTAAAAAAAAATGGTGTTGCACTCTGTCATGGTGTTGCCATATTTGTGAAAAATAAAATTTTTATTGAAAGCGGCTACTATAAGGGACTCTTATTAATTAAAAGATGGATTTCCTACAAGTGTCGTTACATACGCTTCGCAGTAATAGGCCATTGTAGCTACATGTATTTCGCATATCTATATCTTTATAAACAAAAATGAATCCAAAAGTTTGTTGTTATCAAGTAACTTTCGAACGACTCTACCTACAAGTTTCGTTTTACTTTCATTGTGGTCCTGTCTTCTTAGAGTGTGTTTGGGGATAAAAAAAAATGTGTGGTGTTACCAGATGTTTGCAATACATTTTTTTCCCCCTTCTTATAAATCACAACAATCAAACTACACAAAAAATATATGTGTGAATTACAAGTAAAAAAAAAAATGGTGTTGCACTCTGTCATGGTGTTGCCATATTTGTGAAAAATAAAATTTTTATTGAAAGCGGCTACTATAAGGGACTCTTATTAATTAAAAGATGGATTTCCTACAAGTGTCGTTACATACGCTTCGCAGTAATAGGCCATTGTAGCTACATGTATTTCGCATATCTATATCTTTATAAACAAAAATGAATCCAAAAGTTTGTTGTTATCAAGTAACTTTCGAACGACTCTACCTACAAGTTTCGTTTTACTTTCATTGTGGTCCTGTCTTCTTAGAGTGTGTTTGGGGATAAAAAAAAAATGTGTGGTGTTACCAGATTTTTTTCCCCCTTCTTATAAATCGCAACAATCAAACTACACAAAAAATATATGTGTGAATTACAAGTAAAAAAAAAAATGGTGTTGCACTCTGTCATGGTGTTGCCATATTTGTGAAAACTAAAATTTTTATTGAAAGCGGCTACTATAAGGGACTCTTATTAATTAAAGGATGGATTTCCTACAAGCGTCGTTACATACGCTTCGTAGTAATAGGCCATTGTAGCTACATGTATTTCGCATATCTATATCTTTATAAACAAAAATGAATCCAAAAGTTTGTTGTTATCAAGTAACTTTCGAACGACTCTCTCTACCTACAAGTTTCGTTTTACTTTCATTGTGGTCCTGTCTTCTAAGAGTGTCTTCGAGGATATAAAAAAATGTTATGGTGGTGCCAGATGTTTGCAATACATTTTTTTCCCCTTTATATAAATCACAACAATCAAACTTTAATTATATGTGTGAATTACAAGTACAAAAAACATCTGTCATGGTGTTGCCATATTTGTAAAAAATCTAATTTTTAATGAAAGCGGCTACTATGAGGAATTCTTATTACTTAAAGATGGATTTCCTATAAGTGTCGTTACATACGCTTCGTAGTAAAAGTCCATTGTAGCTTCATGTATTTGGCATATCTATATATATAAAAATGAATCCAAAAGTAAGTTGTTATCAAATAACTTTCGAACAACTCTACCTACAAATTTCGTTTTACTTTCATTGTGGTCCTGTCTTCTTAGAGTGTGTTTGGGGATAAAAAAAAATGTATGGTGTTACCAGATGTTTGCACTACATTTTTTTCCCCCGTCTTATAAATCACAACAATCAAACTACACAAAAAATATATGTGTGAATTACAAGTAAAAAAAAAATGGTGTTGCCATCTGTCATGGTGTTGCCATATTTGTGAGAAATAAAATTTTTATTGAAAGCGGCTACTATAAGGGACTCTTATTAATTAAAGGATGGATTTCCTACAAGTGTCGTTACATACGCTTCGTAGTAGTAGGCGATTGTAGCTACATGTATTTCGCATATCTATATCTATATAAATAAAAATGATTCCAAAAGTTTGTTGTTATCAAATAACTTTCGAACGACTCTACCTACAAATTTTGTTTTACTTTCATTGTGATTCTGCCTTCTAAGAGTGTCTTCGAGGATAAAAAAAAATTGTATGGTGTTGCCAGATGTTTGCAATACATTTTTTCCCCTTCATATAAATCACAACAATCAAACTACACAAAAAATATATGTGTGAATTACAAGTAAAACAAAAAAAAAATGGTGGTGCCATCTGTCATGGTGTTGCCATATTTGTGAAAAATAAAATTTTTATTGAAAGCGGCTACTATAAGGGACTCTTTTTAATTAAAGGATGGATTTCCTACAAGTGTCGTTACATACGCTTCGTAGTAATAGGCCATTGTGGCTACATGTATTTCGCATGTCTACATCTTATAAATTGCAACAATCAAACTACACAAAAAATATATGTGTAAATTACAAGTAAAAAAAAAAAATGGTGTTGCACTCTGTCATTGTGTTGCCATATTTGTGAAAAATAAAATTTTTATTGAAAGCGGCTACTATAAGGGCTCTTATTAATTAAAGGATGGATGTTACGATGACTTGATACTTGGTATGGCGATACCAAGTTTTAAGTGCTCGTAATAAGGTGCAAGAAAGAAGGAAATAAAGAACTCGTTAGTTCAGATATATACTAACAATGTTTATTGTAATGAAAGTGCCGGAATTCAACAATTAGGGAAATTATTTAAAAATTGGCATAGAACTAAAACGCAAATATAGGTATCGGAAGAGGGCTTACCTTCGGTGACTTGGCTGCTGGCTGTTTCTTCGGCGGTCGAAAAAGAAGTGAGAAAGCAAAAATTAATAAATTAGGTCGTACCCAACGCCGAATCCTGGCTCTCGCTATTATCCGGCGGGGTAAACGGTTATCGGTTTTAACCGAGATAAATTATAAGAAAAGCTTTGGACATTAGGGTGTGCTTTAATATTTAGGCCTGTGGCCTAAACATGCCGGCCCCCTTGCGGCAAGCAATCTCCAAAACGCTCCCAGCGGCCAAGTCCCATATAGGCAAGAACTTATAACTAGGACTTAAAACTACGTGGATTCCTATTTCCGATCGTCACCCCTGCGCAGCTCTCCTGTATGCGGTCCTGTGGGTGAAAAGAAACGGTTAGTAGTTATGAACGTGGGTTAATTTTAGTGCACTTTACTTATTTTAGCTTATGTAAAAGTTTATTGCTGGTGGGCTCCAGAGACCACCAAGCCAAATATGGTTGCCTGGGTCAGCAGCCCCCCCACAGTCGATGGCGGTGCGCCGCTGACCATAATGTTGGCGTAGACATCGGCGCCCAATGTGAGCCGGACTGGTGAGGCCCGGTGGAAAGTAGGATCCGCCAGCTTCATGAATTGAAACGGCGTTGCTACTGACGGATCAAGTGAGGTGGTCGGACTGAGCCGCGAATAACGAGTCACTACTGTGGCCTGGGTCGTCACTTCTCCGACTACCCCATATTTCCCGCGAAGGACGAGAGTGCACTTAGTATGATAGTGCGTGCCAGTACGTTCTAAATGTAGGTCCTTGGCTAGGTTAGCGTCGATAATGGAATTTGCAGCGCACGGATCGATAAGGGCGCGCACTATGTGGAGCTCACCCCCCGCCGCGATTCGGACCAGGGCCGTTGGAGCGATGGCTGCGAAGGCTCGTGTGATGGTTAAAGGCGCCTCCCCTAGGCGCCCTGTTCTAAAACCGGATGGAGTCCTCTCGGGTAGTGCGAGATCTGCGCCTTGACTACGTGCTGGATACGGGGCCGCCCTGCCAGCGGAACGTCGTGACGAGCGGGACGGACGTGGTTCCGCGTCACCACGGCGTTCTCCGGTAGGACGGTGCGATGGGCGGAAAGGACGTGTCTCCGCGCCATCCCCGCGTGGAGAGTTTGAGGTCTTCTCGTGGTTTAGGAGTGGTCGAAAACGGCGAGGTCCCGACGCAACCTGTTGAACCTTTGACGGTAGTGCGGTAATGTCCTCCCTTCTATTCACTTCTTCGTCAGCTACTTCTTCTGCCCATGTCATCGTCTTCTCCGCAATGTGGATGGATAATGCTCCATCCGAGCTTGCTTCATCGTCATCGTCCTCGTGGATGGTTGGGGGTGCCTCGTCGGTGTGTGTTGAAGTATGGTGCTGTTCGTGGCACCGATGGCAACGATCTTCGCTGGGACATGACCTCCTCTGATGAAAGGGCGACAAGCAGTTAGTGCAGTACCGCGCGTCGATGACCACCCTTAGTCGCTCTATGTTCGACATGCCTCGATAAATTGGGCACAGCCGAATGCTGTGCGACTTCTGACACAGGCGACACGGAATGGTGAACGTGGTGCCCCGTGTCTCCGTTTTGTTGCGTTTGACGCTGAAACCAGTCATTCTAGAATATTAAGTTGTGGATTGTTAACTTGTTACGGATGGAAATTTCCGTATGTCGGGTGGCTTATGGGTCATTCCCATATATATACATTTGGTTTTGGCTTATTCGTGCATAAATTCAGTTCACACAGCGACTGCTGTGTATTTTTTCGGTATTTACGCCATTCATTTTAGTCCCTGCACGCATATTCGTTAATCAACATGCTCAATCGAACATCTTTGCCGCCAATCTAACGTGGCATACGGCACAGCAGTGTGGCCGGGTATCTGCTCATAGCATTATACCTCTGTTCACATACAACCCTGTTTCGTCGCGGACGACTACTAGTGCTGTACAAAACTTTGTTTTTTCTGAAAGTACTCATATCACAGTATTCGGATCTCAACACCGAGTAGAACTCGTCGCAACAGGTGTTAGTACTGTACAAAAAAACTGAATTTTCGAGAGAGTACTCAAAGCTCTGTATTCGGATTCTTGGATTTAATTTGTCTTTACTGAGAAAATGAGACTTTGATATGCTTGTTGTTGTTGAAAAACCAACTAGGCCTGGCACCCAAAAAAAAAAAAAATTTTAATTGGACATAAAGTAGTTCGGGAGTTTTGGCATTATCTTTAAGTGGGAAAATTAACCTCGGTGAAATCAAGACGGTTACGCAGCAGTTGCTAATTGGCCTTTGTTGCGTGCATAGCAACCAGATTCTGCCCCTTGATATGAAGGCTGCCAATGTACTTATAAATGAGCATGGAGCCTTGAAGTCGGCCTATATTTAGTAACCGAAGAATGCTATCAATCTAACACCATATTACATGATGGTACAATACGACCTGGGGTCACAAGCAAATTTGTATCCAAACGCGTATCCCAAGATTCGAAACGTTGTAAATGTTCAGAGGCTTGTTGAGTGTTAATAAAAGTTCAATACGGCGTTCTGATGGTAGACGTGTAAAATCATCATTACTCTCATCAAGCGGAAATTACCGCGCATAGCATTTGTAAGTCGTGTCGTCCGTGCCAACTCGGTTACGCATGAGAACCGAATAATTATTCTAGTGTGACTTCTAATGGGTAGCCCCTACCGGCTTTGACAGATCGGATCTTCGGTACTCGTTTATGTCAAAATCGCCATCACTAGTATGGCGTGATGTTGAGTCGATAATGCAGTTTGTTATCCATACTCAAAATCACGCTATCTTTCCGAAATACTTCATTCGGTTTTTATTCACTACTGCGTGTATTTGTGTGGTCGCACAACGTTTTTCATAGCATTATAATCGATTAAATTGGAGAATGTTGACAATACAGCCAAGCACAATTCTTGAATTTGTGGCATATCACATTCAAATGAACGATACAACAATGGTAAAACATGTAATTTGATTTCATCAGCCGGCGTGAGTTTTAATAAAAGATCCATGGTAAACTATCCCATTGATATAATGAATCTAAATAGCTCAACGTTTCAACACCAACATCTCGGCAGTAAGCAATTTGTTTCAGTTCGTGCAATTGTGGGCGCATATGCGGACTGGGATGCAGTAAAGCTTCAAACTTTCAAGCAATTCGCTAGGTATACTATTGATTGCCGGGTATTTACGTTGATTAAAATCTGCTGCATAGCGTCGAAACGCGCTATAGTTATTGCCAAACATTTTTAAAGGTTTACCCGAGTAAATAGTAAAAATTAATACACCTAAAGAAAAGAGATCACTCTCAGTACTATTTATGGTATTAAGCGCAATTTCGGGAGCACAATACTCTAAATAGGGCTGGGCTAGGACATGTACAGAAGTCGAGTCCTCGCGACAGGGTCAATATGGTTTTCCATCCACCGTCGGTTGGTTGGCAATACAAAAAATCAAAACCGAATAGCTTCCAACTACGATTTTATTTATCACAATCGCTTCCGCACAAATATTACGAGGTACGATTTTCGCATCGTTGTGCAAAAGGTTTATACCATCAAACAATTGCAAGAAGCCATGTCGTATTTCCATCATAAAGTTTCTTATCTGACCGCATCACCAACAACAGTGGCGAAAGGCGCAAACACTGGTTCTGTGGCCAAAGCTAATGAGTCGCGCGATTTTTTTTTCCCAGAGGATGTTGGACAGTTAAAACGTGCTGATGTCGTATTTTCGTTAACTGTTGCACGCCACGTCTTAGTATTTCTAACATTGTTTCGCGATCATCTTTTGTCCAACGCTCTGACATTTTCTTTTCAAACACAAACCCTGAGACTTCTTGTTTTGTGCTCTTCTTATAGCCCTTGTACACTTTCCCCATAAGCCCCACACCCGCAGTGCACATCTGTTCCAGAACTTTATATTCTCGGGTGATATTATTCCCTGGCAAAAGACCTGACAGGTTGGACACTGTGGTATGCACGGAGGAATGAAATTTATTTATCACACCAATTACTGCCACTTGTACTTTAACACAATTAAATAAATTATAATCGTTTCCTATATTAAACAAAGAGCTATTTAATTTTTCCTCAATGTCGACGAATTCTCTTGTCTTTTCTCCCGAAGACTGGTTGTACCAAATCTTCTCTCTCAACTTTTATTGGTTTATCTAAATATTCCTTTGAAGTATTAAGCCTTTCCGATAAATTTTTCTTTATTTATTTTTCGGGTAAAAATCTATTTTGTGTGGTGCATTTTCACGCTTCCGCATTAGGCTTTTCTCGTTGGCCTCGATATGGTTAACGAGTGAATATGGGAATTCCATCGACGAACAAAACTGAAAATAGTAAGAGGAAAATTGGCAAACTGGTACACAATGAATGAACCAATATCAAAACCCCATACACGTAACAAAGAATAAGTTATAAGCCCAAAGAATATAAACCTTTTTGCAAATACGGATGTGCAGTAGCATTGCAAGATCAATGTTCTACCCTTAATATAAGTAAAAGGACAAGAGAAAACACAACGGATGCGAAATCTACCAAGAAAGTTATTGTAAGAATAAAAAAGAGCTAAAATGCTAAAACTCTAAAACCCTAATTGTCTCCCTCAGGAGACAACTGCCAAAACACGCCTGAAACTATCGGGAAAGGCATCAAAAGACGCGTCTCGACCTCGGCAACCATAATGCGGAAGCGGACCGTCGAGATCTCTCTTCAGTGAAGAAATATTTGCAATTAAAGTTGAAGAGTTTCTGTCATTTTTTGTGGTTATTATAATCACAGATTAGGGTGTACCGAAAAGTGCAAACAGGTGTGTTCTGCGCAGAAATACTGTGGACCGCGTAGCCGGTGCTGGACCGGCTAAGGGTTATTTTTTTGAAGCGCGGCCGAAGGCCGCCTACGCAGAAAGGAGTTCTGCACATAAATACCTTGGATCAAGCTCTCCATTTGGGATTGGACAGCATCATTTTGGGGTTTTTGCGAATAACTTTTCACTGAAACAAAAATTTAACTGATTGGACTGTGTTGGTCAGTTATGCCTAATGCATTATCTTTTAATTTAACTAAACGAAGATACTGGGTTTTTTATTCATGTGTCTCATACTATTTTTATCTTTCGTTCTGCCTACGATGCCTAGTCGCGTGACTGCCTCTTTTTTAATCATTTTTATTTCTGGATAGTTTTGGTTAGTTTCTCGACTTGTTGTGTCAGATAGCTGTCTGATTTGCCGTACATTTTACCCACGTTTTGATATTTTTGGTGGGGCGGATGGTTCGCGCCAGCCTAGTTAGGTCTTTCTAGTTGTCCTCGTTATGGGCGAACGAGTGAATTCTGGTATTTGGTTCCAGGGTTGGTGTTCGGTTGATGCCACGGAGGTTTTCATTTTGGGTCCAGGGTTTGCGGAACTCCCTACTTTAAGGTAACACTCGAGTGAGTTGGACGTGGAAGTAGGGAGAGGGAGAAGTGGAATACTACTACTTCGCTCCGTCTTCCCCGCTGGGGGGCAACAGAACCAATTTCGTAATTGGTCTGGTCGTTCGGCCTCTGGCTGTGTCGAGTTCGACGACTCGAACTCGATTATCCGTACCAGGATGTAGTTTGGCGATTCTTCCCAATCTCCATTCGTTGGGAGGCAAGTTGTCTTCCTTGATGACGACTAGGTCCCCTTGCTTCAAGTTCGACTGGGGATGTTTCCACTTGGCACGTTTCTGAAGTTCGGTGAGATATTCAGATTTCCACCGCTTGCAAAACGCCTGATGCAAGGCTTTCAACTTTTCCCAGCGGTTGACGAGTGAGGCACGATTCTCACTGACGTCGATCTCTGGTGGGGCGAATAAATGCCCGCCAATGAGGAAATGTCCTGGAGTGAGTGGCTCCAAGTTAGACGGATCATTGGAGGAGGGGCTTAGTGGTCGAGAGTTGAGGCACGACTCAATTCGACAAAGTAGGGTGCTGAACTCTTCAAGAGTAAATTTGTGATCCAACGCGATCCTCTTGAAGTGATGCTTGAAACTTTTAACCCCTGCTTCCCATAATCCGCCCATGTGAGGAGCGCCTGCTGGGATGAAATGCCATGCCAGGGTTTGCTGGCTGTATTTGGATAGGGTTTGGTTGCGGGTGTCCGCTAGAAAGGTTTTAAGCTCTGAACGGAGCGCCCTGGATGCTCCGACAAAGTTAGTTCCGTTGTCGGAGTAGATGTTCTTCGGACATCCCCGTCTAGCAACGAACCTATCGAAGGCTGCCAGAAACGAGGCGGTACTCAGTTCGCTAGTGGCCTCTAAATGAATAGCCTTGGTAGAAAAACACACAAAGAGGCAAACGTAGCCCTTTGAAAGTCGACATCCTCTACCGCTGTAGGATTTGATGTCGAAAGGACCAGCAAAATCCACGCCGGCATTCGTAAATGCTCGGTAAAAAGTGGTCCGTTCCGGCGGAAGGTTCCCCATAAGTTGGGTTTGGGAGCGCTTCCGGTAAATAGTGCACACCTTGCAATTGTGGATGATGGAACGGATAAGATTTTTTACCCTCGGTATCCAGTACTGCGTGCGTATGAGACGCAACATGAGCTGGTTTTCGCCGTGAAGGGCTATCTGGTGGACAAACTGGACGAAAAGACGAGTGAACCGACAAGCGTAGGGGAGGATGATCGGGTGGCGTTCGTTGTAGGCGAGGTCATGGGATGCGGCAAGACGGCCGCCCACCCTCAAAATGTTATGGTTGTCGACGAAGGGGTTGAGGGTAAGGACGTCACTTTTTGTCCCGATGGGTTTCCCGGATTTTATGTTTACCAATTCTTCAGGGTAATGTTTCCTTTGATAAATTTCTATTAGACGTCGAGTCGTTGCCTTAATTTCGTCTGGCGAAATGGGGTACGACTGCGCTTTGAACGAAGATTTGGTTCTGGGATTAGTTCTTTGAGAGAACCTCATAACATACGATATAACTCTCAAAGCCCTTGCAAAATCGGAAAATCTATCGAGGATGTCCTCTGTATCGTTTACTTGCGTAGTTGCGTGAATGTGTATCCTTTTTCCTTCGATGTTTGTCCCATATTCCTTTTCTTGGGTAGGCCATTTTGTCTTGTCTTCTTGTAACCAAGAAGGTCCCTGCCACCACAGAGCATTGTCGACTAAATCCTTCGCTGAAAGTCCTCTGCTGGCCAAATCTGCTGGATTGTAGGCGGACTCGACATGATGCCAAGCTTTGTTTCCAACTTTCTCTACGATTTTCGTTACTCGGTGAGCGACGAAGGTCGACCAGGCGCAGGAGGGTTTTCTGATCCATGCTAGAACAATCGTTGAGTCTGTCCATAGATTTGTGTTGAAATTTCCTAAGTTCAGATTTTCGCGCACGGATTCTATTGTTTCGGCCAACAAGACAGCCCCGCACAGCTCAAGTCGTGGTAATGAAATTGTTTTCACGGGCGCTACTCTAGTTTTCGCCATTAAAAGATTGACGTGTATCTGATCCTTTACCTTTGCTCGTAGGTAGACTGTAGCTCCATAAGCCTTCTCCGAAGCGTCGCAAAACCCATGTATTTCCACGTCGTTAGCTGGTGTAAAATATACCCATCGTGGTATTCGTATGTGATCAATTGCGGGGTAATCCCGCATAAAGGTTTGCCATCGTTCCAAGGTAGTTGCCGACACTGGCTCGTCCCAGTCTGTCCCCTCCAGCCATATGTTTTGCATTATGATTTTTGCCACGATGATGATTGGGGCCAGCCAACCAAGGGGGCCGGCATGTTTAGGCCACAGGCCTAAATATTAAAGCACACCCTAATGTCCAAAGCTTTTCTTATAATTTATCTCGGTTAAAACCGATAACCGTTTACCCCGCCGGATAATAGCGAGAGCCAGGATTCGGCGTTGGGTACGACCTAATTTATTAATTTTCCTAATTGTTGAATTCCGGCACTTTCATTACAATAAACATTGTTAGTATATATCTGAACTAACGAGTTCTTTATTTCCTTCTTTCTTGCACCTTATTACGAGCACTTAAAACTTGGTATCGCCATACCAAGTATCAAGTCATCGTAACATTTGGTCCATCTCGCCAGGAAAACCAATATCGGAGAGTTCGAAGAAATATTTTCCATTAAAATACCAGCGCCAACTTATTTTAATTTAACATCAACAAGAAAATAACGAAATCAGCCAATATTCACAAAAAGCCATAATAGCGAGTGACAGCAACAAGCAGACAGAGACAGTCATATCACACATCACATCTTCAGCAACACTTCGCATACATCACATCATACAGTCCATTTACATCATCACACATCACATCATCAGCAACACATCGCATACATCACATCATACAGTTCATTCAAATAATCGCACATTAATCATCACATTATTCGCACATATTAAACCTCTAAATTTCATCAAGGTAAGTGGTTGATTTTAGTGCACAATTTTTTTTTAAGTACGCATTAACGTACCACGAGTGAAAGTGTGATATAGATTTGTAGATCAGAGCAAGTGGAGGTTCATTGTGTTTGAAAAACACATTTAGCGCCTTTTGACTATCGAGAAGTTCCCCCCTCCAGTGGTAAGGGCTCCTCGACACAGCTCAAGGCAGACAGGCAGTGGCTCAACGTCTTTTGTTTTTTTTTTATTTTTCAACACATTACCACAGCACTGTACAGTCTCTATTCTTTATAATATAAATTTCCTTTGTTTGTTGATTTTCAACAACAATTTACACTTCCACTTGGTTGATGCATTTGCAAATAAATACCACAATATTCACTCAGTAAAATACTGTCGTAAACCGTACATAATACGTGCCACTACAAAATTATCACTTGCGTTGGGTGGCTAGTGGTCATTAATTTACTTAGTTTGAAAGATATATCTACATACTTTGTTTATCAGTATATCATTTTAATAAATAATCCACTTAAACGTATTTACACTGTATTTATTGCGTTCATTTGATTTTAAACACCTTGGTTTTGGCTATTCGGCGTTTGATACTTTCACTTTCACTTTAATAAAAGACACATTAAATCCCTGACCAGATTTCTATCTGTGTCACACACACCATTCCACGACACATTAAATCTTCAGAAGAATTTCTATCTGTGTCACTTTTCGGTAATTACGCTTATTTTCAAAGCATTTTACATCCCCGAGTCATTACAGTCGGCTATTGTTCCACTGTAAAGAATCAAAATTTTTAAAATCATAAAAAAAATGGAAACATATATACGACTTTCAGATTGTATAATAGAGTTTGATCAAGACTTCGGCCCTCAAGACCAAGATAAGCACACCCTTGCGATACAGCAAGAGGAGCTAAAATCATTGTGGAAGAAGACAAAAGCTGCCTATGAAAGTCTTCTGAGCTCACCAGACCTGTCCAAGGAAAATCTGCTGTCCTTGAGACAGAAAAATAAGACTTGCTTCGCATGTTACGCTAAAGGCATGGCTGCAATTAATGCTGAAATTGAAAAGCTAACAGTGCAAGCAACACCAACAGCTACAGTCTCTGAAACTTCCAGCCGTGAACAAAACATTCGACTTCCACCTTGTGACACCGATGTGTTTAAGGGCGACTACCTATCCTGGCCAACCTTTAGGGACATGTTCACGGCCATATACATATTAAATAAACGCCTTACTCCGGTTGAAAAACTATACCACCTCAATCAGAAGACCCAAGGGGAAGCGAAGGAAATTGTGCGAAGGTGCCCCCTAACCAACGAAGGTTTTACCACAGCCTGGAAAAATTTAAGCGACAGGTATGAGAATAAGCGTATCCTTGTTAATACGCAATTGAAATCCCTATTTAGTTTGACGTCAGTCGAACATGAATGCGGAACAGCAATCAAAAAGCTTCAACGCGACATAAATAATTGCATCTCGGCACTTCAGTGTCATCAAATTGACATATCCAACTGGGACGCAATTATCACGTATCTATGTTCTACAAAACTTCCTGAATGTACTCTGGCCTTATGGGAGCAAACCATAGAAAACAAAACAGAAATACCGAAATGGGAAGACATGGACAAGTTCCTTTCCAACCGTTTCCAAACGTTGGAAACTGTTTCTGACCTCAGGGGTAGCAAAGCATTTAAGGCACCCAAGAATCAAAACAACACAAGGGAAACGCCTGCGAAACTTGGAGTATACCAAGCCAGCGTCCCAAAAGCATCGTGTAAAATGTGCAGCAGTAACGAGCACAAACTACGAAATTGCCAAAAATTCCGAGGGCTAACCATTGCAGATAGAATAGCCTTCATCAAGAACAACAGTTGTTGCTTGAACTGCCTGTCGGCTGGACATACTGTGACACGATGCACTAGTTCATTTAACTGTAGCTCATGTCACGCAAGGCACAACACCTTGCTCCACCTGGCAACAGCTCAGCCAAAAGCAACGACCCAGAGGTGGCGTCAAAACACCACCGATGACCGACCTTCAACCTCACAGCAGGCTAGGGAAAGTCTGGAATCTGCAAACAGAAAGGAAGATGTAAGTAATGTTTCATCTTGTCACGCAAATACAACTAAGGGGGTATTATTGGGAACGGCACGGGTCAACATTAACCATAATGGAGTCAATTTCTCGGCCAGAGCTCTGATTGACTCCGGCTCGGAGTGCTCTTTCATAACAGAAAGGCTAAAGAAAAGAATAAACCTGCAATCGAAACGCATACATGTCCAAGTTTCGGGCATCAATAATACGCCATCAGCGCAGGTTAAAGAGTCGTGTCACATCCAATTAGGTTCCCTCACAGACCCCTTAGTGCGCATTGACACAGTTGTCCTGGTCCTACCACAACTTACAGGGGACCTTCCGACTTGTCAGGTAAGAGCAATGACGCGTCAAGCATTCCCTGACTTAATCCTGGCGGATAAAAGGTTCTTCATTAATGAACCAGTTGACCTCATCCTAGGAGGCGACATTTACCCTCAAATTATACTGGGCGGTTTACGGAAAAATGTTCTAAATACGCTTCTCGCCCAAGAAACCGTCTTCGGTTGGATTATAACCGGTCGTGCGGACGCACATCACCCTACCAATACGCGGGTATCATTTTTCAATGAGATAGCCCTTAACAAACAGTTAACTTCCTTCTGGGAATTGGAAAATGTACCAAAGAAAAGGGCCTTTAACGAAGATAATGCCTATTGCGAGGCACTCTTCAAGGCCACAACGACCAGAAACTCCGACGGAAAATATACAGTCGCCCTCCCCTTCAAACAGGATTTTCCTAACAATGTCTGCTTAGGGGCGTCTCTTAAGGGCGTTTGCTCTCAATTCTACCGAAATGAGACGCGCTTATCAAAGACACCGGCCCTACAGAGAGAGTACAATAGGGTAGTATCGGAATATGAGACATTAGGACACATGTCAAAAGCTGCTACGCTCATACCACCTCAATCTACTGAGTGCTACTTCTTGCCCCATCACGCAGTTATAAAGGAAGAAAGTACCACCACCAAAGTCCGAGTGGTATTTAATGCGTCATGTCCTACATCCAATGGCACAAGCTTGAACGACGTGTTACATACAGGCCCCGTTCTCCAGGCCGATTTAACAATTCTACTACTGCGCTGGCGTTTCTATAAATATGTTTTCAACAGCGACATAGAAAAGATGTACCGACAGATATGGGTAGAGTCCAATCATACAAGATACCAAAGAATCGTGTTTCGTACTAATACGAAGGATCCGATCAGCGTCTACGAGCTGAAGACGGTAACCTTTGGTGTGAATTGTGCCCCATATCTGGCGATAAGGACACTGCACCAACTAGCAGATGACGTGGAGCCTTCGTTACCCATAGCTGCAAACATTCTGCGGACCAGTATGTACGTCGACGACGTCTTGGCAGGAGGTCACAGCATCGATTCTGCGATTAAAGCCCGAGATGAAATCACGCAAGCACTGCAGTCAGCAGGATTTCCCCTTCGAAAATGGACGACGAATTGCAGTAAAATACTCAAGGGGTTACCCAAACAACATCTGCTAAATGAAGATTTTCTGGAGTTCGAAGACTCCAGTACTGTAAAAACCCTAGGCATACGCTGGAACGCCCATTCTGACTGTTTCTACTTCATAGCGAAACCAATCGAGAATCAAAAAATTCCAACAAGCGTCGTTACATACGCTTCGTAGTAATAGGCCATTGTAGCTACATGTATTTCGCATATCTATATCTTTATAAACAAAAATGAATCCAAAAGTTTGTTGTTATCAAGTAACTTTCGAACGACTCTACCTACAAGTTTCGTTTTACTTTCATTGTTCCTGTCTTCTTAGAGTGCGTTTGGGGATAAAAAAAAATGTTTGCAATATATTTTTTTCCCCCTTCTTATAAATCACAACAATCAAACTACAAAAAAAATATAGGTGTAAAAAAGTAAAAAAAAAAAATGGTGTTGCCATCTGTCATGGTGTTGCCATATTTGTGAAAAATAAAATTTTTATTGAAAGCGGCTACTATAAGGGACTCTTATTAATTAAAGGATGGATTTAATACAAGTGTCGTTACATACGCTTCGTAGTAATAGGCCATTGTAGCTACATGTATTTCGCATATCTATATCTTTATAAACAAAAATAAATCCAAAAGTTTGTTGTTATCAAGTAACTGTCGAACGACTCTACCTACAAGTTTCGTTTTACTTTCATTGTTCCTGTCTTCTTAGAGTGTGTTTGAGGATAAAAAAAAATGTTATGGTGGTGCCAGATGCTTGCAATACATTTTTTTTCCCCTTTATATAAATCACAACAATCAAACTACACAAAAAATATATGTGTGAATTACAAGTAAAACAAAAAAAAAAAAATGGTGGTGCCATCTGTCATGGTGTTGCCATATTTGTGAAAAATAAAATTTTTATTGAAAGCGGCTACTATAAGGGCTCTTATTAATTAAAGGATGGATTTCCAACAAGCGTCGTTACATACGCTTCGTAGTAATAGGCCATTGTAGCTACATGTATGTCGCATATCTATATCTTTATAAACAAAAATGAATCAAAAAGTTTGTTGTTATCAAGTAACTTTCGAACGACTCTACCTACAAGTTTCGTTTTACTTTCATTGTGGTCCTTTCTTCTTAGAGTGTGCTTGGGGATAAAAAAAAATGTGTGCTGTTACCAGATGTTTGCAATACATTTTTTTCCCCCTTCTTATAAATCACAACATTCAAACTACACAAAAACTATATGTGTGAATTACAAGTAAAAAAAAAAATGGGGCTGCCATCTGTCATGGTGTTGCCATAATTGTGAAAAATAAAATTTTTATTGAAAGCGGCTACTATAAGGGACTCTTATTAATAAAAGGATGGAGTACCTACAAGTGTCGTTACATACGCTTCGTAGTAATAGGCCATTGTAGCTACATGTATTTCGCATATCTATATCTTTATAAACAAAAATAAATCCAAAAGTTTGTTGTTATCAAGTAACTGTCGAACGACTCCAACTACAAGTTTCGTTTTACTTTCATTGTTCCTGTCTTCTTAGAGTGCGTTTGGGGATAAAAAAAAATGTTTGCAATATATTTTTTTCCCCCTTCTTATAAATCACAACAATCAAACTACAAAAAAAATATAGGTGTAAAAAAGTAAAAAAAAAAAAATATGGTGTTGCCATCTGTCATGGTGTTGCCATATTTGTGAAAAATAAAATTTTTATTGAAAGCGGCTACTATAAGGGACTCTTATTAATTAAAGGATGGATTTAATACAAGTTTCGTTTTACTTTCATTGTTCCTGCCTTCTTAGAGTGTGTTTGAGGATAAAAAAAAATGTTATGGTGGTGCCAGATGCTTGCAATACATTTTTTTCCCCCTTTATATAAATCACAACAATCAAACTACACAAAAAATATATGTGTGAATTACAAGTAACACAAAAAAAAAAAATGGTGGTGCCATCTGTCATGGTGTTGCCATATTTGTGAAAAATAAAATTTTTATTGAAAGCGGCTACTATAAGGGACTCTTATTAATTAAAGGATGGATTTCCTACAAGTGTCGTTACATACGCTTCGTAGTAATAGGCCATTGTGGCTACATGTATTTCGCATGTCTACATCTTATAAATTGCAACAATCAAACTACACAAAAAATATATGTGTGAATTACAAGTAAAAAAAAAAATGGTGTTGCACTCTGTCATTGTGTTGCCATATTTGTGAAAAATAAAATTTTTATTGAAAGCGGCTACTATAAGGGCTCTTATTAATTAAAGGATGGATTTCCAACAAGCGTCGTTACATACGCTTCGTAGTAATAGGCCATTGTAGCTACATGTATTTCGCATATCTATATCTTTATAAACAAAAATGAATCCAAAAGTTTGTTGTTATCAAGTAACTTTCGAACGACTCTACCTACAAGTTTCGTTTTACTTTCATTGTTCCTGTCTTCTTAGAGTGCGTTTGGGGATAAAAAAAAATGTTTGCAATATATTTTTTTCCCCCTTCTTATAAATCACAACAATCAAACTACAAAAAAAATATAGGTGTAAAAAAGTAAAAAAAAAAAATGGTGTTGCCATCTGTCATGGTGTTGCCATATTTGTGAAAAATAAAATTTTTATTGAAAGCGGCTACTATAAGGGACTCTTATTAATTAAAGGATGGATTTAATACAAGTGTCGTTACATACGCTTCGTAGTAATAGGCCATTGTAGCTACATGTATTTCGCATATCTATATCTTTATAAACAAAAATAAATCCAAAAGTTTGTTGTTATCAAGTAACTGTCGAACGACTCTACCTACAAGTTTCGTTTTACTTTCATTGTTCCTGTCTTCTTAGAGTGTGTTTGAGGATAAAAAAAAAATGTTATGGTGGTGCCAGATGCTTGCAATACATTTTTTTTCCCCTTTATATAAATCACAACAATCAAACTTTAATTATATGTGTGAATTACAAGTACAAAAAAAATGGTGTTGCCATATTTGTAAAAAATCAAATTTTTAATGAAAGCGGCTTCTATAAGGAATTCTTATTACTTAAAGATGGATTTCCTATAAGTGTCGTTACATACGCTTCGTAGTAATAGTCCATTGTAGCTTCATGTATTTGGCATATCTATATATATAAAAATGAATCCAAAAGTAAGTTGTTATCAAATAACTTTCGAACAACTCTACCTACAAATTTCGTTTTACTTTCATTGTGGTCCTGTCTTCTTGGAGTGTGTTTGGGGATAAAAAAAAATGTATGGTGTTACCAGATGTTTGCACTACATTTTTTTTCCCCGTCTTATAAATCACAACAATCAAACTACACAAAAAATATATGTGTGAATTACAAGTAAAAAAAAAAAATGGTGCTGCCAACTGTCATGGTGTTGCCATAATTGTGAAAAATAAAATTTTTATTGAAAGCGGCTACTATAAGTGACTCTTATTAATTAAAGGATGGAGTTCCTACAAGTGTCGTTACATACGCTTCGTAGTAATAGGCCATTGTAGCTTCATGTATTTCGCATATCTATATCTATATAAATAAAAATGATTCCAAAAGTTGTTGTTATCAAATAACTTTCGGACGACTCTACCTACAAATTTCGTTTTACTTTCATTGTGGTCCTGTCTTCTTAGAGTGCGTTTGGGGATAAAAAAAAAATTATGGTGTTGCCAGATGTTTGCAATAGATTTTTTTCCCCCTTCTTATAAATCACAACAATCAAACTACAAAAAAAATATAGGTGTGAATTACAAGTAAAAAAAAAATGGTGTTGCCATCTGCCATGGTGTTGCCATATTTGTGAAAAATAAAATTTTTATTTAAAGCGGCTACTATAAGGGACTCTTATTAATTAAAGGATGGATTTCCTACAAGTGTCGTTACATACGCTTCGTAGTAATGGGCTATTGTAGCTGCAGTATTTCGCATATCTATATCTATATAAATAAAAATGAATCCAAAAGTTTGTTGTTATCAAATAACTTTCGAACGACTCTACCTACAAATTTCGTTTTACTTTCATTGTGATTCTGCCTTCTAAGAGTGTCTTCGAGGATAAAAAAAAATTGTATGGTGTTGCCAGATGTTTGCAATACATTTTTTCCCTTCATATAAATCACAACAATCAAACTACACAAAAAATATATGTGTGAATTACAAGTAAAAAAAAAAAAATGGTGGTGCCATCTGTCATGGTGTTGCCATATTTGTGAAAAATAAAGTTTTTATTGAAAGCGGCTACTATAAGGGACTCTTATTAATTAAAGGATGGATTTCCTACAAGTGTCGTTACATACGCTTCGTAGTAATAGGCCATTGTGGCTACATGTATTTCGCATGTCTACATCTTATAAATCGCAACAATCAAACTACACAAAAAATATATGTGTGAATTAAAATAAAAAAAAATGGTGTTGCACTCTGTCATGGTGTTGCCATATTTGTGAAAAATAAAATTTTTATTGAAAGCGGCTACTATAAGGGACTCTTATTAATTAAAAGATGGATTTCCTACAAGTGTCGTTACATACGCTTCGCAGTAATAGGCCATTGTAGCTACATGTATTTCGCATATCAATATCTTTATAAACAAAAATGAATCCAAAAGTTTGTTGTTATCAAGTAACTTTCGAACGACTCTACCTACAAGTTTCGTTTTACTTTCATTGTGGTCCTGCCTTCTTAGAGTGTGTTTGGGGATAAAAAAAAATGTGTGGTGTTACCAGATGTTTGCAATACATTTTTTTCCCCCTTCTTATAAATCACAACAATCAAACTGCACAAAAAATATATGTGTGAATTACAAGTAAAAAAAAAATGGTGTTGCACTCTGTCAGGGTGTTGCCATATTTGTGAAAAATAAAATTTTTATTGAAAGCGGCTACTATAAGGGACTCTTATTAATTAAAAGATGGATTTCCTACAAGTGTCGTTACATACGCTTCGCAGTAATAGGCCATTGTAGCTACATGTATTTCGCATATCTATATCTTTATAAACAAAAATGAATCCAAAAGTTTGTTGTTATCAAGTAACTTTCGAACGACTCTACCTACAAGTTTCGTTTTACTTTCATTGTGGTCCTGTCTTCTTAGAGTGTGGTTGGGGGATAAAAAAAAAATGTGTGGTGTTACCAGATTTTTTTCCCCCTTCTTATAAATCGCAAAAATCAAACTACACAAAAAATATATGTGTGAATTACAAGTAAAAAAAAAATGGTGTTGCACTCTGTCATGGTGTTGCCATATTTGTGAAAAATAAAATTTTTATTGAAAGCGCCTACTATAAGGGACTCTTATTAATTAAAGGATGGATTTCCTACAAGCGTCGTTACATACGCTTCGTAGTAATAGGCCATTGTAGCTACATGTATTTCGCATATCTATATCTTTATAAACAAAAATGAATCCAAAAGTTTGTTGTTATCAAGTAACTTTCGAACGACTCTCTCTACCTACAAGTTTCGTTTTACTTTCATTGTGGTCCTGTCTTCTAAGAGTGTCTTCGAGGATATAAAAAAATGTTATGGTGGTGCCAGATGTTTGCAATACATTTTTTTCCCCTTTATATAAATCACAACAATCAAACTTTAATTATATGTGTGAATTACAAGTAAAAAAAAAAATGGTGTTGCCATCTGTCATGGTGTTGCCATATTTGTAAAAAATCTAATTTTTAATGAAAGCGGCTACTATGAGGAATTCTTATTACTTAAAGATGGATTTCCTATAAGTGTCGTTACATACGCTTCGTAGTAAAAGTCCATTGTAGCTTCATGTATTTGGCATATCTATATATATAAAAATGAATCCAAAAGTAAGTTGTTATCAAATAACTTTCGAACAACTCTACCTACAAATTTCGTTTTACTTTCATTGTGGTCCTGTCTTCTTAGAGTGTGTTTGGGGATAAAAAAAAATGTATGGTGTTACCAGATGTTTGCACTACATTTTTTTTCCCCGTCTTATAAATCACAACAATCAAACTACACAAAAAATATATGTGTGAATTACAAGTAAAAAAAAAAAATGGTGCTGCCAACTGTCATGGTGTTGCCATAATTGTGAAAAATAAAATTTTTATTGAAAGCGGCTACTATAAGTGACTCTTATTAATTAAAGGATGGAGTTCCTACAAGTGTCGTTACATACGCTTCGTAGTAATAGGCCATTGTAGCTTCATGTATTTCGCATATCTATATCTATATAAATAAAAATGATTCCAAAAGTTGTTGTTATCAAATAACTTTCGGACGACTCTACCTACAAATTTCGTTTTACTTTCATTGTGGTCCTGTCTTCTTAGAGTGCGTTTGGGGATAAAAAAAAAATTATGGTGTTGCCAGATGTTTGCAATAGATTTTTTTCCCCCTTCTTATAAATCACAACAATCAAACTACAAAAAAAATATAGGTGTGAATTACAAGTAAAAAAAAAATGGTGTTGCCATCTGCCATGGTGTTGCCATATTTGTGAAAAATAAAATTTTTATTTAAAGCGGCTACTATAAGGGACTCTTATTAATTAAAGGATGGATTTCCTACAAGTGTCGTTACATACGCTTCGTAGTAATGGGCTATTGTAGCTGCAGTATTTCGCATATCTATATCTATATAAATAAAAATGAATCCAAAAGTTTGTTGTTATCAAATAACTTTCGAACGACTCTACCTACAAATTTCGTTTTACTTTCATTGTGATTCTGCCTTCTAAGAGTGTCTTCGAGGATAAAAAAAAATTGTATGGTGTTGCCAGATGTTTGCAATACATTTTTTCCCTTCATATAAATCACAACAATCAAACTACACAAAAAATATATGTGTGAATTACAAGTAAAAAAAAAAAAATGGTGGTGCCATCTGTCATGGTGTTGCCATATTTGTGAAAAATAAAGTTTTTATTGAAAGCGGCTACTATAAGGGACTCTTATTAATTAAAGGATGGATTTCCTACAAGTGTCGTTACATACGCTTCGTAGTAATAGGCCATTGTGGCTACATGTATTTCGCATGTCTACATCTTATAAATCGCAACAATCAAACTACACAAAAAATATATGTGTGAATTACAAATAAAAAAAAATGGTGTTGCACTCTGTCATGGTGTTGCCATATTTGTGAAAAATAAAATTTTTATTGAAAGCGGCTACTATAAGGGACTCTTATTAATTAAAAGATGGATTTCCTACAAGTGTCGTTACATACGCTTCGCAGTAATAGGCCATTGTAGCTACATGTATTTCGCATATCAATATCTTTATAAACAAAAATGAATCCAAAAGTTTGTTGTTATCAAGTAACTTTCGAACGACTCTACCTACAAGTTTCGTTTTACTTTCATTGTGGTCCTGCCTTCTTAGAGTGTGTTTGGGGATAAAAAAAAATGTGTGGTGTTACCAGATGTTTGCAATACATTTTTTTCCCCCTTCTTATAAATCACAACAATCAAACTGCACAAAAAATATATGTGTGAATTACAAGTAAAAAAAAAATGGTGTTGCACTCTGTCAGGGTGTTGCCATATTTGTGAAAAATAAAATTTTTATTGAAAGCGGCTACTATAAGGGACTCTTATTAATTAAAAGATGGATTTCCTACAAGTGTCGTTACATACGCTTCGCAGTAATAGGCCATTGTAGCTACATGTATTTCGCATATCTATATCTTTATAAACAAAAATGAATCCAAAAGTTTGTTGTTATCAAGTAACTTTCGAACGACTCTACCTACAAGTTTCGTTTTACTTTCATTGTGGTCCTGTCTTCTTAGAGTGTGGTTGGGGGATAAAAAAAAAATGTGTGGTGTTACCAGATTTTTTTCCCCCTTCTTATAAATCGCAAAAATCAAACTACACAAAAAATATATGTGTGAATTACAAGTAAAAAAAAAATGGTGTTGCACTCTGTCATGGTGTTGCCATATTTGTGAAAAATAAAATTTTTATTGAAAGCGCCTACTATAAGGGACTCTTATTAATTAAAGGATGGATTTCCTACAAACGTCGTTACATACGCTTCGTAGTAATAGGCCATTGTAGCTACATGTATTTCGCATATCTATATCTTTATAAACAAAAATGAATCCAAAAGTTTGTTGTTATCAAGTAACTTTCGAACGACTCTCTCTACCTACAAGTTTCGTTTTACTTTCATTGTGGTCCTGTCTTCTAAGAGTGTCTTCGAGGATATAAAAAAATGTTATGGTGGTGCCAGATGTTTGCAATACATTTTTTTCCCCTTTATATAAATCACAACAATCAAACTTTAATTATATGTGTGAATTACAAGTACAAAAAAAATGGTGTTGCCATCTGTCATGGTGTTGCCATATTTGTAAAAAATCTAATTTTTAATGAAAGCGGCTACTATGAGGAATTCTTATTACTTAAAGATGGATTTCCTATAAGTGTCGTTACATACGCTTCGTAGTAAAAGTCCATTGTAGCTTCATGTATTTGGCATATCTATATATATAAAAATGAATCCAAAAGTAAGTTGTTATCAAATAACTTTCGAACAACTCTACCTACAAATTTCGTTTTACTTTCATTGTGGTCCTGTCTTCTTAGAGTGTGTTTGGGGATAAAAAAAAATGTATGGTGTTACCAGATGTTTGCACTACATTTTTTTCCCCCGTCTTATAAATCACAACAATCAAACTACACAAAAAATATATGTGTGAATTACAAGTAAAAAAAAAAAATGGTGTTGCCATCTGTCATGGTGTTGCCATATTTGTGAGAAATAAAATTTTTATTGAAAGCGGCTACTATAAGGGACTCTTATTAATTAAAGGATGGATTTCCTACAAGTGTCGTTACATACGCTTCGTAGTAGTAGGCGATTGTAGCTACATGTATTTCGCATACCTATATCTATATAAATAAAAGTGATTCCAAAATTTGTTGTTATCAAATAACTTTCGGACGACTCTACCTACAAATTTCGTTTTACTTTCATTGTGGTCCTGTCTTCTTAGAGTGTGTTTGGGGATAAAAAAAAATGTGTGGTGTTGGCAGATGTTTGCAATGGATTTCCTACAAGCGTGGTTACATACGCTTCGTAGTAGTAGGCCATTGTAGCTACATGTATTTCGCATATCTATATCTATATAAATAAAAGTGATTCCAAAATTTGTTGTTATGAAATAACTTTCGGACGACTCTACCTACAAATTTCGTTTTACTTTCATTTATGGTCCTGTCTTCTTAGAGTGTGTTTGGGGATAAAAAAAATGTATGGTGTTGCCAGATGTTTGCAATACATTTTTTTCCCCTTCTTATAAATCACAACAATCAAACTACACAAAAAATATATGTGTGAATTTTAAGTAAAAAAAAAAAATGGTGTTGCCATCTGTCATGGTGTTGCGATATTTGTGAGAAATAAAATTTTTATTGAAAGCGGCTACTATAAGGGACTCTTATTAATTAAAGGATGGATTTCCTACAAGTGTCGTTACATACGCTTCGTAGTAGTAGGCGATTGTAGCTACATGTATTTCGCATACCTATATCTATATAAACAAAAATCAATCCAAAAGTTTGTTGTTATCAAGTAACTTTCGAACGACTCTACCTACAAGTTTCGTTTTACTTTCATTGTTCCTGTCTTCTTAGAGTGTGTTTGAGGATAAAAAAAAATGTTATGGTGTTGCCAGATGTTTGCAATACATTTTTTCCCCCTTTATATAAATCACAACAATCAAACTTTAAATATATGTGTGAATTTCAAGTACAAAAAAATGGTGTTGCCATATTTGTGAAAAATCAAATTTGTAATGAAAGGGGCTACTATTAGGAATCCTTATTACTTAAAGATGGATTTTCTACAAGTGTCGTGACATACGCTTCGTAGTAATAGTCCTTTGTAGCTAAATGTATTTGGCATATCTATATATATCAAAATGAATCCAAAAGTAAGTTGTTATCAAATAACTTTCGAACAACTCTACCTACAAATTTCGTTTTACTTTCATTGTGATCCTGTCTTCTTAGAGTGTGTTTGGGGATAAAAAAAATGTATGGTGTTACCAGATGTTTGCGATACATTTTTTTCCCCCTTCTTATAAATCACAACAATCAAACTACACAAAAAATATATGTGTGAATTACAAGTAAAAAAAAAAAATGGTGCTGCCATCTGTCATGGTGTTGCCATATTTGTGAAAAATAAAATTTTTATTGAAAGCGGCTACTATAAGGGACTCTTATTAATTAAAAGATGGATTTCCTACAAGTGTCGTTACATACGCTTCGCAGTAATAGGCCATTGTAGCTACATGTATTTCGCATATCTATATCTTTATAAACAAAAATGAATCCAAAAGTTTGTTGTTATCAAGTAACTTTCGAACGACTCTCTCTACCTACAAGTTTCGTTTTACTTTCATTGTGGTCCTGTCTTCTTAGAGTGTGTTTGGGGATAAAAAAAAATGTGTGGTGTTACCAGATGTTTGCAATACATTTTTTTCCCCCTTCTTATAAATCACAACAATCAAACTACACAAAAAATATATGTGTGAATTACAAGTAAAAAAAAAAATGGTGTTGCACTCTGTCATGGTGTTGCCCTATTTGTGAAAAATAAAATTTTTATTGAAAGCGGCTACTATAAGGGACTCTTATTAATTAAAAGATGGATTTCCTACAAGTGTCGTTACATACGCTTCGCAGTAATAGGCCATTGTAGCTACATGTATTTCGCATATCTATATCTTTATAAACAAAAATGAATCCAAAAGTTTGTTGTTATCAAGTAACTTTCGAACGACTCTACCTACAAGTTTCGTTTTACTTTCATTGTGGTCCTGTCTTCTAAGAGTGTCTTCGAGGATATAAAAAAATGTTATGGTGGTGCCAGATGTTTGCAATACATTTTTTTCCCCTTTATATAAATCACAACAATCAAACTTTAATTATATGTGTTAATTACAAGTACAAAAAAAATGGTGTTGCCATCTGTCATGGTGTTACCATATTTGTAAAAAATCTAATTTTTAATGAAAGCGGCTACTATGAGGAATTCTTATTACTTAAAGATGGATTTCCTATAAGTGTCGTTACATACGCTTCGTAGTAAAAGTCCATTGTAGCTTCATGTATTTGGCATATCTATATATATAAAAATGAATCCAAAAGTAAGTTGTTATCAAATAACTTTCGAACAACTCGACCTACAAATTTCGTTTTACTTTCATTGTGGTCCTGTCTTCTTAGAGTGTGTTTGGGGATAAAAAAAAATGTATGGTGTTACCAGATGTTTGCACTACATTTTTTTCCCCCGTCTTATAAATCACAACAATCAAACTACACAAAAAATATATGTGTGAATTACAAGTAAAAAAAAAAAATGGTGTTGCCATCTGTCATGGTGTTGCCATATTTGTGAGAAATAAAATTTTTATTGAAAGCGGCTACTATAAGGGACTCTTATTAATTAAAGGATGGATTTCCTACAAGTGTCGTTACATACGCTTCGTAGTAGTAGGCGATTGTAGCTACATGTATTTCGCATACCTATATCTATATAAATAAAAGTGATTCCAAAATTTGTTGTTATCAAATAACTTTCGGACGACTCTACCTACAAATTTCGTTTTACTTTCATTGTGGTCCTGTCTTCTTAGAGTGTGTTTGGGGATAAAAAAAAATGTATGGTGTTGCCAGATGTTTGCAATGGATTTCCTACAAGCGTCGTTACATACGCTTCGTAGTAGTAGGCCATTGTAGCTACATGTATTTCGCATATCTATATCTATATAAATAAAAGTGATTCCAAAATTTGTTGTTATCAAATAACTTTCGGACGACTCTACCTACAAATTTCGTTTTACTTTCATTGTGGTCCTGTCTTCTTAGAGTGTGTTTGGGGATAAAAAAAATGTATGGTGTTGCCAGATGTTTGCAATACATTTTTTTCCCCTTCTTATAAATCACAACAATCAAACTACACAAAAAATATATGTGTGAATTACAAGTAAAAAAAAAAAATGGTGTTGCCATCTGTCATGGTGTTGCCATATTTGTGAGAAATACAATTTTTATTGAAAGCGGCTACTATAAGGGACTCTTATTAATTAAAGGATGGATTTCCTACAAGTGTCGTTACATACGCTTCGTAGTAGTAGGCGATTGTAGCTACATGTATTTCGCATACCTATATCTATATAAATAAAAGTGATTCCAAAATTTGTTGTTATCAAATAACTTTCGGACGACTCTACCTACAAATTTCGTTTTACTTTCATTGTGGTCCTGTCTTCTTAGAGTGTGTTTGGGGATAAAAAAAAAATGTATATATGTATGTGAATATAAGGAATTCTTATTACTTAAAGATGGATTTCCTATAAGTGTCGTTACATACGCTTCTTAGTAATAGTCCATTGTAGCTTCATGTATTTGGCATATCTACATATATAAAAATGAATCCAAAAGTAAGTTGTTATCAAATAACTTTCGAACAACTCTACCTACAAATTTCGTTTTACTTTCATTGTGGTCCTCTCTTCTTAGAGTGCTGTAACGGCAGCCTTTGACCATTTCTCTGACTACGCGCAAGCGGGTATATGAGCAGATGCACGGGCAACCGCTAACCGAACCACCTTATCCGCATTTACGATATTAGCGTAGCGGATGTTTGTTTGTGTGGGTGGGTTAATTTGTTGCTTGCGCATATCTGCATATGCGTGCCGCTTAAGGGTCGAACGCGGATTGGTTTACCCTAAGCAGGCCGGCGATTCGTGCCGTACGGTGCCCAAAATGCCGCAAGGGTTAATGGGTATAAAAGGGGGTCCCGCTGATCGACAGCAATTAAAAAATCGAAAAGTCGCGGTCTTAACTAGTGCCAAAAGTGTTGTGAAAAAAAAAGGTCAGTTCTCAAAGTGCGTCGTATTCCCCTTAAAGTGTAGGTGCGCGAGTGACACAGTCTACTTTATAAAGTGCGGTTTCACGCTAAAAGTAAACGCGATCGCCTAAAATAAGAGTGCACCCTGATACCAGGGAATCCTCCCTAGGTATCTCACCAGCGCAAGGAGAGCCGCCGCCACAGGACGTGAAAAGCCCCTCAAGAAGCAGCAGTCACCGCGAGCACGAAGCCAGCCCAGGGCCGCGACATTTTTTGCTACATGAACTCACTGCTACAAAAGTATACACCTAAATCCACACATAAAACTACACAAATTATTGGGCGCTAAACACAGGAAACATCAACATCACACATTCACACATTAGCGAAATATTCAGGGAGTAATTTTTTTTGGCCAAAAGGTCCAAATCCGGGGGATATGTGTGGCCAAAAGCGTTGGCATAGATCCCCGCCAGATTGCACAAACACACAAACACGCACACATAACACGGAGAATTTTTCCACGACGATCCAACACGAGCCACGAACACCGAACATTTTTCCCATAAACCGCCAAACAAGGGTAGAACGCAACTTCACACTTTGGTTACAAACCAACGAGCACAGCATTTCTTTCACACACACGACATCATACAATTTCCGTCGAACATCCACACAAGCGGGTAGAATACTACATTCCAGCGGCGCAACACAACAGCGACATCAGCAACACTACGTGTTGCAAAACATCATCATCAGCATCATCGACGTGCTGCTAAACATTTTGTGGCACGACCACCGACACCCGTAGCAACATTAGCCACTTCAGCAACATCAGGAACACTCACCAGCAGCATTTCTCACTACACATACACACTAACACAAACGAGCACAGAAACAGCAAAGCGGGAGAGCCGACAAGCGCAGCTCACAGTGAGCGCGCTCGCCAACTTGAAATTTTTAAAATTTTCTACTACACACTCTTCACACAGTTTTTTTGGTATATATTAGGGTGCATCACCCATGAATTTTTTTGTTACAAGTTGTAAATTTAAGTTTGGATTTTTTTTCGTGAATTCATTCATTTTTTCCTTTTATTTATTTATGATATTAGTTTTATAAGGTATTTAATATTAGTTTCTTGGAATTTGGAATTTCACCTACCTTTAAGTTAGTACTAACATATTTTTTTCTGGCATTCGCACCAATGCCTACCCAGGCTTAAACATTTTTTGGTTGAGGGACATTAGCCTAGTGGGCAACAATATTGTTTTCACTTTTCGGTTGTCATTTTTAAATTTCCTTTTCCTTTTTTTTTACACTTTTTTTTAGTTTTCACGCGCACTTAGTTTTTCCTTTTTTTTGTTTTTGTTGTTTCGGTTTTCGATTTAGTTTTATTAGTTTTTTGCTTTGCACTTTCACTGCTTTCACGACTCTTAGTTTTTCCTTTTTTTTTTGTTTTTTTTGTTTCGGTTTTCGATTTAGTTTTATTAGCTTTTTGCTTTGCACTTTCACTATTTTCACGACTCTTTCTAATAAAAAAAAAAATTTTTTTGTTTGCATATGCATGAAATAATGCACATGCACCGAACCGACACGTTAAACTAATACCAAAAGACATTAGTTCTGAAAAGTCAGCTTTGACCACGCGGTTAAAGCCCTATAACAGAACCACTGTCTTTTGTCCAGCACATTTTGTTATTTTTTTTTCTACTTTCAGCTTAAGAGTTGTTTTTGGGACCAAATTCATCCGGATAAGCAAGGTAAGAGTTTTTGTAATAGAAAAATTACATATGCACATGCCTTTATAGGTGTGAAGTTTTCTCTGAGCAGGTCACACATACTTATACATATAATTTGGTTGAAATTTTATGGAGAGTTAGCGCTCACAAGTGCGCTCTTATTGATATATGTCCCTACGTGTGCTTTTGCACAAATAGTTAGATCTACATTAGGCCGGTTTCGAATTTCGATAAAAAATTTTTTGTAAGAGGGTTTTTTTTTTAATAACGAAATAATATATTGTTGTAGATAAGGCTAGGGGAAACTGTATTTATAATAGTTACATAGCTTGAATAGATAATCGTAAGTTTTTTATTGTTATAATAAACACTGTATGAATTTGGAATTCGCTGGTATAAGCTATTTTGTTGAAGTTTATGGGTTGAAGATTGTTATCCTTAATAGCGGATTTCATTGATAATATGTCGGACTAAAGACATACGGTTGTTGGTGCAGGTGTCGCCCTTGTGGCAACTGAATGGTAAGTTGGGGTAGTTGAGAAAAGGAGGAAGTAAACGTAAGTACCTAAAGACGGACGCTAGTCAGGTTTAAGGGGACTCTACTCAGGAAGCGGAGCCATAGTAGAGTCCAAAGGCTGTTCACATCCCGTGAACAGGAGGGGTGGGAAGGCTCCACCTGACTCGGACAGGTTTTCTCCCGCTTTCCTATGTATCTGTTTCTCTGTTTGGTTTTTTCCTTCCCCAGGCATGAACTTAATTTTGCTATGCAACTGTTGGGAAAGGAGAAGTGGCAAGAACCGCGCCTCTAAGCCGACGAGCCTCAGACGACGAGCTACCCAACGATATAGCCCACTAGTTAATTTCAATGTTTCCCATATTTCTGTGCTTTTGCTTTCTAATTTTTATTTCCTTGCATTTCAACTTACTTTCCTATATACTATTTCCAGCTTTTCACTATCCTATTTTTTTAATTTTCCTTCTCGCGGACAGAGTTAGGGTCACGAGGGCAACATTGCTTGTTGTCAGCAACGAGCGATATGTGCCTAAGTGACAAAACAGTGGGGGGAGTGCTGGCGGTGATTTCTGGGTTCCTTTAGGAACTTCAACCTTTTTAAAAAGTGGTATCAGAGGTCATCGGCAGTACTTTAAGACGATTTTAATTGTTTGTTGTTTTGTTGCAAGCTACATCAGCTGCCATACGCATGGTCCAGCACTGTATGTATGTGAGGTTGTTGTATGTTTGCAGGGGGTAGAGTAATTTGACAGGGTAAAGGGGGAATTGTGGCAACCACGTCTTGAGCTAGTTCTTAAGACGCTGTCGTGCCACATTCCATAATTAAGAGGGGATTAGCTGACATTGACCTTGGACAGCATACTTCATACCGTACTCGACTACCCAGAGTCCATCAGGCGAGGACAACACCAAATGCACCAATATTGAAGATTATAAATTTCTTTGGAATTTCCGATTTCTTTTATAAATCGTATATAATAAATAGTTAAATAAAAAACATATATTTTTTTCGATTTCATATGCATCAAAAATTCCAAATTATTGATGTGTTTCGAATCTTGTTTATTTAATATTTACAAACACATTATACGTAAACACATAAAAGTCATTGTAATTTGATTTCACAAATTAGATACTGTAGGAAAACTCGTAAAAGAATTTCTTCTTGCAAGTAATCGTTTTAATTTTTCTTCTTTTTAGTTTGTCTGAATTTTCATATATCTTTTCATTTCTAAAGTTTTTTGAACTTTTCGAAGGTTTTATTTAAAACCTTTTCTTTGTTTTTATAGTTTATGGGAATTTCACCAAGGAATTTATTACTTTTGTTTATAAAATTTTTATATCTCGATAGTTTTTATATATTTTTTTTATTTTTTAAAAATTTTTATATTCTGTTACGATTAAAAGTGAATTTTAATTTTTCTTACACCTTTTATCTACCAACCTTAAGAAAGTGTTGCACAATCAATTTTGTTTCATAGGTACACATGAACATACATAAATATACACACCACGATATTTATTATACACACTTTTGATATTTGATACTCATATCCACATACTATACCCTATGAAAAAACCGTTTCTTCTTGAATTTTTGAAGTAACCATCTTTTTCATTGCTAAAGCTTAAAACTCTTTTAATTTTTTTTATACCGTGGTACGTAAACAAATAAATACACGTAAAGAAATTTTGTGAGGATAATTCTTTTTGAGGTTTTGTAGTTTTAAAACTTTTTACACCCATATACAGACACACATAGAATTTTTAAGTTTTGAATTTCCGCTTTTTCAAATTTTTTACGCATACAGATACACAAACACGGGTATACCTTTAAGAAATTAATTTTACTTCCCCAGTTGAATTTCACCTTTTTATCATATTTACCATATCCACATATCCATATATACCCTTTAGGAAATTGCTCGATTTTTGAATTGTTGAACCACACATTTATTATTAAATTTTTTTATACACTCAGTTACTTTACATACTCGTATATATACATACATACACACACTTATTAAATTTTAGTTTGGAAGTTTATTTTTTTTTTTGCCGTTCTGCATATATTTCTATATAAACACCAACACATATATACCCTTAAAGAAATTTGCATTTTGAATTGTACACTTACTATCTTTTTACACCCATTTATCTTACATATATGTATATACACGTTTGTTTCATATACATATATATAAATATTTTCTGGTATATCTTATTATATTTGAATTATTTTTATACAGGTTTATACAGTTTATTTAAAATTTTTTTGAATTAACAAATAAACCCCCAAGTGAAATACCCAAATCTGAAATTTACTTTTCCTGCTTATTGTTGGGAAAAAGGGCTTGTCCGGTTTTGTGGGTTTAAGTCATTGATTTCCAATTCCGAGGTCAGCAAGTTTCGGTTCTTTGTTGGCGGTCACGTTTCGGACTCCCTTTTTTATACCAGTCCCTTGAGTTTATGGACAAGTCTGCGAACCAAGGGGCAATTCCGAAGAGGGGTTTAGGACTTTTGGCGAGTAACAGACGGATAACGCGCAGCATAGCTCGGGACTTGAGGAACGAGGTGGTAGGGTCCAAATAGACACCGGCATCGAACTACCAGCCGATTTCGTCCCGATAGACCTTTTGAATCTCTGCACTGAAAGGGTTTTTGGGCAGCCTGAGGTCCCGAACAGCCACAGACAGGAGTATACGGTTACTGATAGGGTTACTGTAAACGCGGCAGACCAGTCCCTTAGTTTCTCGCGGAAGTTGGATCAGCTGTTGGAGATGTCCCATTACGAGGAAGGAGCAATTGGAGGCGACGGGGCGGCAGCGGGGAATGGAGGAAACAATGGCGGTAACAGACGGCAGCCAACGGTGGACGAGCGGATTGATCACTTAGCACTCATGATGGAGGTAATGATGCAGCAGAACGCTGAAATGAATCACCACATGGGCGAAGTGCGAAAGGTAAGGGAGGATATATCCACCCTTAGCAATCGTGTCGCTCATGTGGAGACATCCATGCGCGCTCCTGTTGCATCAGCACCTCCACAAAATACATCTACGCCAGGACAGGATAGGGATGCCACGAACCAGCAGCGCAGCACCGCGAACCAAACATATACCGGCAACGGAAACCCGGGATATTCGGTTAGGAAAAAGGTCGATTTGGACAAGTGGCATCTGAAGTTCGACGGTTCAGCCAAAGGAATGACAGTAGAGAGTTTCGTTTTCCGCCTGGAACGCATGCGTATACAATATCAGTTGTCCTACCAACAACTTTTTGCTGACTTCCATTGTTTAGTGACAGGGCCAGCTCTCAAGTGGTATTGGCAGGTGCTGGAGGACCACGCCGATGACGATGCGTTCGATTACTTTGGGTTAAAACGGGAAATCTTGGCTCAATTTAAATCGGCAGAGAAAGCAGCAGCCCCAAGAGAGCTTTGACAAATATTACGCCGATGTCCACGATCTCACGTTCCGCCTCAGACAGCGAATCCCGGAAGTTGAGTTGGTTAAGATAATTAAGGGCAACCTGAAACCTTATCTGGCCAACTTAACTTTCGCGACGAAGACCGAAACATTGGCTGATCTGAAACTGGAGTGCAAGAGGGCGGAAAAATTAATAAAAGAGAATAAGTCTGGGTAAAAACAATTAGCGAAATAGGTAGCGGAGGTTGGTCAGAAGAGCAGGGAGGTGATTTTTGTGTTGAAGCGTTCAACAAAGACACTAGGAATCTTAATGGTAATAGGAATGTGTCTCGTGCCCCCGTCCATCAAAATCCTCCTAAACCCAACATCCCAACCAATTTTCCCAGTCCTGTTGCAAGTTCGTCGTCCAATGTCCATAGTCAAAATGTTAGTCCTGTCCAAAATCAAATGTTTTGTCCGTCCCCATTCCACCTTATGTTGTGCTGTGCTTGTGGCATGCCGGTGGACTTTTATACGAAGAACCCGGCAGAAGCAGCAAAAGACAAAAAGTGCAAGTCTAATTTCCATTTCATGAAATCTGATTCGTCATTTTGTGTTTTTAAGCCAGAGGCGGGAAACCGGGCACTGGCAGAGATGTCCGGGAGCTCTGCCTCAAACCAGGATCGCCCGGAGAATTGATAGAGAGTGGAAAAATAGAAATTTTGAAAAGAGATAGGGAAAAAGAAAAAGAAGAGGAAGTAGAAGAAAAGAAGAAAGGTGAGCCGGTGAGGGAAAGTTTACATATTAGGAAAATGAAGTACGAGGAGGCAAGAAGAAGAATTTTCTGTGAGGAGTTGAACGCGAAAAAGAAGAAGAGGAATTTTGAAAAGATACGAAAAATCAGGGAAAAACAGAAATTGTTTAAAAGGCTAAGAAAGAACATAATTTCAACTATCGTGACTGTGCAGGGCGATAATAGGTTGTTCGCTAAAACGGAGATCGGTGGACGACAGGCGCTCGCGGTCTTGGCTTCCGGGGCCGGGGCCAGCTGCTTGGGGAAAAATGCCCATAAGTTACTCGAGGGAAAAGAAAATCTGATTCTGCCGATCCAAGGTCAAAATGTCAAGACAGCTAATGGGGGTGAAACCGCGGTTATCGGAGTAGTGACTCTTCCAGTGCTTTGGGACGGTACCACTAGGGAGCTGGAATTCCTGATAGTGCCGGGGTTGCAACAGGAGGTCTATCTAGGGATCGATTTCTGGAAAGCCTTCCAGCTTAATGTAGTCAGTAAGGGGCCCCAAATCAACTCAAAGATTAATGTAGTGTCAGAGCTTACACCTGCAGAGGGTGACTTGTCATTCGACGCGGTGCAACATGTCTTGAATCCCGAGGAAACTGTGGCTTTAGAACGCGTGAAAGCACAGTATCCTTCATTCGCAGTACTTGGGTTGGGCAAAACCGACGTTGAAGAACACATTATTGAAGTCACCGATGAACATCTTCCCGTGAAGCAGCGCTATTACCCTATTTCTCCGGCAATACAAAACTTGGTCTTCGCGGAACTGGACCGAATGTTGGAAATGGGCGTTATCGAGGAAAGCAACAGTTGTTGGAGTTCCCCCGTATCACTAGTCATCAAAGGAACCAAAAACCGCCTATGTTTGGATGCCTGGAAATTGAACGAACGCACCATCAAGGATGCATACCCACTTCCACATATAGATGGTATTCTAAGTCGGCTTCAGAATACCAGGTACATATCTGCCATTGATTTAAAAGACGCGTTTTGGCAGATACCATAAGAGCGAAAGTCCAGGGAGAAAACTGCTTTCACTGTACCTGGTAGACCTTTGTACCATTTCACAGTCATGCCTTTTGGAGTGTGCAACGCGGCACAGCGAATGTGTCGTTTAATAGACAAGGTCATCCCCGCTTCTCTTCGTGAATCTGTGTTTGTTTATTTAGATGATTTACTTGTTTGTTCTGAAGATTTTTCGTCCCATTTAGATTTGTTGTCCCGCGTAGCAAAATGTCTTCGTGATGACAAATTAACAATAAACGTTGAAAAGAGCAAATTCTGCTTTAAAGAAGTACGGTATATAGGGTATGTTGTAGGAGACGGATGTATCCGTACAGATTTGAATAAGGTAGCAGCAGTGCGCGACTTTCTTGAACCCCGAACACCGAAGCAACTTAGACGGTTCCTAGGGATGTCAGGCTGGTATCGTAGATTCATACAGGACTACGCGACAATTGCAGCACCACTGCACGACTGCCTCACGAAAGACAAGATATGAGCTTTTAAAATGACGGACGAAGCTATGCGAGCATTTAATTGCTTGAAACAAAGATTGATTTCGGCACCGGTTTTAGTACATCCGGATTTCGAAAAGCACTTTTATGTGCAATGCGATGCATCAACGGACGGAGTTGGAGGTGTACTCTTCCAACTAGACGATGACGGAAACGAACGACCGATTGCCTACGTATCCGCGAAACTAAATAAGGCACAACGCAACTACAGCATCACAGAGTTAGAGTGCTATGCAGCGGTTCTGAGCATAAAGAGGTTCCGGCCCTACATCGAGGGATTGCCCTTCACAGTGATCACCGACCATGCCAGCTTGAAGTGGTTAATGGGTCAAAAGGACCTTTCCGGTGGACTGGCAAGGTGGAGTTTAAAACTGCAAGGCTATAATTTTGACATCCAACACCGTAAGGGTACCCAAAATGTAGTGCCGGATGCTTTATCCAGGGTCGACATGAATGAGCTGCTAGTAAGTGATAGAGTATTAGATATCGATGGCAATTCACCATTCTTTAAATCGACAGAATATCAAGAACTTATCAACACGGTGACATCGAACCAAGACAAATTACCTGAACTATGCATATCTGACGGGTATGTTTATAGACGGACGCAATTTGACAAGGGGGAGGGGCTTCAAGGAGACCATGCTTGGAAACTCTGGGTACCGACTGAACTTCGTGCAGGGTTGGTGGAAGCCTCGCATTGCTCACCTTCTGCAGGGCATGGGGATATACATAAAACCCTAGCGCGTATACGTGAAAGGTATTACTGGCCAGGACTTGTGGCGGAGGTACAAAATTATGTTAAAAGTTGTGATATTTGCAAAGGTAATAAAACCCAAAATGCTTACCACAAACCGTTGATGGGAAGGCAACATTTCACTGAACGCCCTTTTCAACGTTTATTTATAGATTTTATGGGTCCATACCCGCGTACTTGTGATGGCAATGTCTATGTGTTCGTGTGTCTAGATCATTTTTCTAAGTTTGTGTTTTTAAAACCAATGCGTAGGGCCACCTCAGCAGAAGGAGTGAAGTTTCTAGAAAAGGACGTTTTTTATATATTTGGAGTGCCAGGGTATGTACACTCTGACAATGGCAAACAATTTGTGTCAGAAATGTTCACATCATTTTTAGCAAAATATGGTACGACGCATATAAGGACCGCCTTCTACTCGCCACAGGGTAATGCGGCAGAAAGGGTCAATCGATCGATTTTACAAATAGTTAGATCATATGTAGGAGAAAATCAAAAGAATTGGAACAATCACATCAGCGATGCAGCATTTGCTTTAAGGAGTGTGATCCATTCGGCAATTAACACGTCGCCGTATTTCGCTTTGTTTGGTATGCCAATGGTGCAACATGGAGCATCTTACGAATTATATAGGAAGTTAGGGGCAGTCAAGGATGTAGACTGTGAGGTAGATGTGACGTCCGACAAACTTCAGGCAATTCGAAACAGTATAATGAAAGAGCTGAGGTTGGCACACGAGCGAAGTAAGAAAGTTTATAATACCAGAAGTAGGGATGTGACGTTTAAAATAGGACAAGTGGTATACCGCCGAAATTTTAAACAAAGTTCACAAATAGATAATTATAATGCGAAACTTGCCCCAAAACAGGTAAAATGCATAGTATTGAAAGTAATAGGTAACTCGATGTATGAACTCGGCGATGTTAGTGGAAACAGAATCGGGGTATACCATGCTAAGGACATATTTGTGGCATGATGTTAGTAAATGTTGCATGTTACATGTTATTTATTACCCACCTTGTACCTGAAAACTTGACCCTTAAAAATTAACTTACTTTTTATTTATGATATTATTTATTTAATTAGTTTTGGTTTTTTGACCTACTAATGTAATTATACACTTTCGGCTTGACCTACTAACATATTTATTTATGCACTTGCAACTTGACATATTAATCCATTTATACACTTGTACATTTATAACTTGACTAATTCGTTTAATCTGTGATATAGTTTTAGAGTAACCTGTGATATAAAATGAAGAGGCTCCTCTGTGATACCCTGTTAGTTTTGCTTAAACCCCAGTGATATTAGGTTTGGATTTTTGTTACGTAATTTTTTGTGTGTCCTAGTAAAATGATGTTAGAGTAGTACATGTTGCAGAAAAAGAAAAGAGAGATTAGGCGAGAAGTGAACTAGAAGCCCGGCATTAGATCGTGGGTCGAGGCCACACGTTAGCCCTGGACTTACAAACCAACCGAAGGCTGCGTTGGGAATCTCTTTTACGCATACGCTCCATGATGCAGGCACCATCGGCGGATGCGAGCTTGTAACGACAGCCTTTGAGGATTTCTCTGACTACGCGCAAGCGGGTATATGAACGGATGTGCAAGCGACCGCTAACCAAATCTGCTTCTCCACTTTTACGATATTTAGCAAAGTGGATGTTTGATTGTGTGAGTGGATTAAACTGTTGCTTGCACATAAGTGTATACGTGCCGCGAAAGGGTCGATCGCGGATTGGTTTGACCAAGGCAGGCAGGCTATCCGTGCCTTACGGTGACATAGATGCCGCAAGGCAAATGGGGGTATAAAATGGGATTCCGCTGATCAACTGGAATTAAAATCGAAAAGTCGCGGTCTTGTGTGCAGTGCAAAAATTTTTAAAGTGAAAAGTATTTCTTTAAAGTGCGTCTTCATCACCATAAAGTGTTGGTGCGCGAAGTGAGTATTTTTATGAAGTGCGGTTTCACGCGAAAGTTAACGCGAGCGGAAAAAAATAAAAAAATAAGAAAAAAATAATATAGTGAAGTGATTCGAACGAGGGAATCCTCCCTAGGAAAACCACCAGCGCAAGGAGAGTCGCCACCAAAGGGCGAGTAAACTCCCCTCCAAGCAGCAGAAAATTTAACGGGTGAGTGTACATTAGTGCATATATGCATCTATGAGTGATTTTCTTTGAAATAAATTGGTGAAGTGCAAAATTTTAGGTTAAAGGTGTTCATTTGCCAATTTAAACAAGTTCTAAATTTGGAAGCTAAGTATAATTAAAGTCCATTTTTTTATTGTTGAATTTTCTTTGTGTAAATACCGGTGTTTGATTTTTCGGTAATTTAGAACCATACAATTATTAGTTTTTTTAAAGTAGTTCATTTGTCTCTAAATCCACAGAGTTATAGGTAAATTCGTCAGGCATGTATCGTAGATTTGCATACATGTATTTATACGTATGTATGTATGTATATAGGCAAAGGGTTATTAGGCGCCGAAGAAAGAAGGAAAAAAGATAATAATTATCCAAACGCGGTTTTTGTTAATTTATGGTTTTAGAATAAGAAAAAAAAAAAATATAGTTATCTATTAAATAAAATATCAAAATTTACTTAAGTGTACCTTCGTACCTTTCAGATTACGAAGGCAGCCGAAGGCCGCGACATATTTTGCGAATTGCACAATTATATTTGGCAGAAGAAAAAGAACGAGACACGAACAACAACAATTAACACCAACAATCCGCAGGCGCACATCAATCACAAACAAAAGGAAGCCCCTACTTGGCCGAAAACCCTAAACAGGGCCTATATTGGCCAAACCCTCTACACCGGTTCGCACCAGAATCGACCAACAACACACACACAAACATGCACACATAACATAGCCATAAAATCAACTGCACAACAAGCTACATTCGAGCCACAACACTGAACCGAAACCATGCAACATAATACATTTTTCACAAAACCAACGAAAGGTAACACAACATTTTTTTGCACACTCCCACTATGACCAAGTTTTGCCAACGGGTTGCATGGGCTGCCTCAGCAACATCTTCGCCACGCAACATCGGTCTTCGTCAACTTGTTGCTAAATATTTAGTGGCGCAACCACCCACGCAGCTAGCAACTCACCAACAATAGTTCTCTAAACACATAAACTCACCACACCACTAACACGATCACAGCAATATTGAAGAGCGAGAGAAGCTAAGCGCGACTCACTAGGAGCGCACCCACCACCGTAAATAATTATTTTCGCCACCACGGAGATATAATGATAAGTCATTAGGGTGTACAACCATTCTAATTGTTTTCGAAAAAGACAACTTTTTATGGATTTTAATTTGGAATTATGAATTTTCATGAAACTTGTTGGTTTTTTTATTATTCTCTCTCTATAGCGCGATATACAACAGGTATATCATCATAAACCTCCTAAGAGATTTTTGCGCCAAGCTTCTCTTCCAATTTGTGGTGTGCCGATTTGAATTTTCCCTACAAATTGGTGGGACCTACAGTTTTTTGCCGACTGCGAACGGCATCTACAAAGGAGACGAATTTTTTGCTGAGAAGCCTGGCATGGCAGAAATACACTCGGAGAGTTTGCCAAACCACTGCCGAGGGGCGACCCCGTTTTGAAAAACTTTTTTCAAATCACTTTTGATGTTACCTGTACCAGGGTTCGAACCATGGACCTTCGGTGTGGCAGGCCGGCAACACTACCTTCACACCACGGCGGCCGCCATTTCGCATATCTATATCTATATAAATAAAAATGATTCCAAAATTTGTTGTTATCAAATAACTTTCAGACGACTCTACCTACAAATTTCGTTTTACTTTCATTGTGGTCCTGTCTTCTTAGAGTGCGTTTGGGGATAAAAAAAAAATTTATGGTGTTGCCAGATGTTTGCAATACATTTTTTCCCCCCTTCTTATAAATCACAACAATCAAACTACAAAAAAAATATAGGTGTGAATTACAAGTAAAAAAAAAATGGTGTTGCCATATTTGTGAGAAATAAAATTTTTATTGAAAGCTACTATGAGGAATTCTTATTACTTAAAGATGGATTTCCTATAAGTGTCGTTACATACGCTTCGTAGTAAAAGTCCATTGTAGCTTCATGTATTTGGCATATCTATATATATAAAAATGAATCCAAAAGTAAGTTGTTATCAAATAACTTTCGAACAACTCTACCTACAAATTTCGTTTTACTTTCATTGTGGTCCTGTCTTCTTAGAGTGTGTTTGGGGATAAAAAAAAATGTATGGTGTTACCAGATGTTTGCACTACATTTTTTTCCCCCGTCTTATAAATCACAACAATCAAACTACACAAAAAATATATGTGTGAATTACAAGTAAAAAAAAAAAATGGTGTTGCCATCTGTCATGGTGTTGCCATATTTGTGAGAAATAAAATTTTTATTGAAAGCGGCTACTATAAGGGACTCTTATTAATTAAAGAATGGATTTCCTACAAGTGTCGTTACATACGCTTCGTAGTAGTAGGCGATTGTAGCTACATGTATTTCGCATACCTATATCTATATAAATAAAAGTGATTCCAAAATTTGTTGTTATCAAATAACTTTCGGACGACTCTACCTACAAATTTCGTTTTACTTTCATTGTGGTCCTGTGTTCTTAGAGTGCGTTTGGGGATAAAAAAAAATTTATGGTGTTGCCAGATGTTTGCAATACATTTTTTCCCCCCTTCTTATAAATCACAACAATCAAACTACAAAAAAAATATGGGTGTGAATTACAAGTAACAAAAAAAAATGGTGTTGCCATCTGTCACGGTGTTGCCATATTTGTAAAAAATCTAATTTTTAATGAAAGCGGCTACTATGAGGAATTCTTATTACTTAAAGATGGATTTCCTATAAGTGTCGTTACATACGCTTCGTAGTAAAAGTCCATTGTAGCTTCATGTATTTGGCATATCTAAATATATATATAAAAATGAATCCAAAAGTAAGTTGTTATCAAATAACTTTCAGACGACTCTACCTACAAATTTCGTTTTACTTTCATTGTGGTCCTGTCTTCTTAGAGTGCGTTTATGATAAAAAAAAAATTTATGGTGTTGCCAGATGTTTGCAATACATTTATTCCCCCCTTCTTATAAATCACAACAATCAAACTACAAAAAAAATATAGGTGTGAATTACAAGTAAAAAAAAAAAAATGGTGTTGCCATCTGTCATGGTGTTGCCATATTTGTAAAAAATCTAATATTTAATGAAAGCGGCTACTATGAGGAATTCTTATTACTTAAAGATGTATTTCCTATAAGTGTCGTTACATACGCTTCGTAGTGAAAGTCCATTGTAGCTTCATGTCTTTGGCATATCTATATATATAAAAATGAATCCAAAAGTAAGTTGTTATCAAATAACTTTCGAACAACTCTACCTACAAATTTCGTTTTACTTTCATTGTGGTCGTGTCTTCTTAGAGTGTGTTTGGGGATAAAAAAAAATGTATGGTGTTACCAGATGTTTGCACTACATTTTTTTCCCCCGTCTTATAAATCACAACAATCAAACTACACAAAAAATATATGTGTGAATTACAAGTAAAAAAAAAAATGGTGTTGCCATCTGTCATGGTGTTGCCATATTTGTGAGAAATAAAATTTTTATTGAAAGCGGCTACTATAAGGGACTCTTATTAATTAAAGGATGGATTTCCTACAAGTGTCGTTACATACGCTTCGTAGTAGTAGGCGATTGTAGCTACATGTATTTCGCATACCTATATCTATATAAATAAAAGTGATTCCAAAATTTGTTGTTATCAAATAACTTTCGGACGACTCTACCTACAAATTTCGTTTTACTTTCATTGTGGTCCTGTCTTCTTAGAGTGTGTTTGGGGATAAAAAAAAATGTATGGTGTTGCCAGATGTTTGAAATACATTTTTTTCCCCTTCTTATAAATCACAACAATCAAACTACACAAAAAATATATGTGTGAATTACAAGTAAAAAAAAAAAAATGGTGTTGCCATCTGTCATGGTGTTGCCATATTTGTGAGAAATAAAATTTTTATTGAAAGCGGCTACTATAAGGGACTCTTATTAATTAAAGGATGGATTTCCTACAAGTGTCGTTACATACGCTTCGTAGTAGTAGGCGATTGTAGCTACATGTATTTCGCATACCTATATCTATATAAATAAAAGTGATTCCAAAATTTGTTGTTATCAAATAACTTTCGGACGACTCTAGCTACAAATTTCGTTTTACTTTCATTGTGGTCCTGTCTTCTTAGAGTGTGTTTGGGGATAAAAAAAAAATGTATATATGTATGTGAATATAAGGAATTCTTATTACTTAAAGATGGATTTCCTATAAGTGTCGTTACATACGCTTCTTAGTAATAGTCCATTGTAGCTTCATGTATTTGGCATATCTACATATATAAAAATGAATCCAAAAGTAAGTTGTTATCAAATAACTTTCGAACAACTCTACCTACAAATTTCGTTTTACTTTCATTGTGGTCCTCTCTTCTTAGAGTGTTGTAACGGCAGCCTTTGACCATTTCTCTGACTACGCGCAAGCGGGTATATGAGCAGATGCACGGGCAACCGCTAACCGAACCACCTTATCCGCATTTACGATATTAGCGTAGCGGATGTTTGTTTGTGTGGGTGGGTTAATTTGTTGCTTGCGCATATGTGCATATGCGTGCCGCTTAAGGGTCGAACGCGGATTGGTTTACCCTAAGCAGGCCGGCGATTCGTGCCGTACGGTGCCCAAAATGCCGCAAGGGTTAATGGGTATAAAAGGGGGTCCCGCTGATCGACAGCAATTAAAAAATCGAAAAGTCGCGGTCTTAACTAGTGCCAAAAGTGTTGTGAAAAAAAAGGTCAGTTTTCAAAGTGCGTTGTATTCCCCTTAAAGTGTACGTGCGCGAATGACACAGTCTACTTTATAAAGTGCGGTTTCACGCTAAAAGTAAACGCGATCGCCTAAAATAAGAGTGCACCCTGATACCAGGGAATCCTCCCTAGGTATCTCACCAGCGCAAGGAGAGCCGCCGCCACAGGACGTGAAAAGCCCCTCAAGAAGCAGCAGTCACCGCGAGCACGAAGCCAGCCCAGGGCCGCGACATTTTTTGCTACATGAACTCACTGCTACAAAAGTATACACCTAAATCCACACATAAAACTACACAAATTATTGGGCGCTAAACACAGGAAACATCAACATCACACATTCACACATTAGCGAAATATTCAGGGAGTAATTTTTTTTGGCCAAAAGGTCCAAATCCGGGGGATATGTGTGGCCAAAAGCGTTGGCATAGATCCCCGCCAGATTGCACAAACACACAGACACGCACACATAACACGGAGAATTTTTCCACGACGATCCAACACGAGCCACGAACACCGAACATTTTTCCCATAAACCGCCAAACAAGGGTAGAACGCAACTTCACACTTTGGTTACAAACCAACGAGCACAGCATTTCTTTCACACACACGACATCATACAATTTCCGTCGAACATCCACACAAGCGGGTAGAATACTACATTCCAGCGGCGCAACACAACAGCGACATCAGCAACACTACGTGTTGCAAAACATCATCATCAGCATCATCGACGTGCTGCTAAACATTTTGTGGCACGACCACCGACACCCGTAGCAACATTAGCCACTTCAGCAACATCAGCAACACTCACCAGTAGCATTTCTCACTACACATACACACTAACACCCACGAGCACAGAAACAGCAAAGCGGGAGAGCCGACAAGCGCAGCTCACAGTGAGCGCGCTCGCCAACTTGAAATTTTTAAAATTTTCTACTACACACTCTTCACACAGTTTTTTTGGTATATATTAGGGTGCATCACCCATGAATTTTTTTGTTACAAGTTGTAAATTTAAGTTTGGATTTTTTTTTCGTGAATTCATTCATTTTTTTCCTTTTATTTATTTATGATATTAGTTTTATAAGTTATTTAATATTAGTTTCTTGGAATTTGGAATTTCACCTACCTTTAAGTTAGTACTAACATATTTTTTTCTGGCATTCGCACCAATGCCTACCCAGGCTTAAACATTTTTTGGTTGAGGGACATTAGCTTAGTGGGCAACAATATTGTTTTCACTTTTCGGTTGTCATTTTTAAATTTCCTTTTCCTTTTTTTTTACACTTTTTTTTAGTTTTCACGCTCACTTAGTTTTTCCTTTTTTTTGTTTTTGTTGTTTCGGTTTTCGATTTAGTTTTATTAGTTTTTTGCTTTGCACTTTCACTGCTTTCACGACTCTTAGTTTTTCCTTTTTTTTTTTGTTTTTGTTGTTTCGGTTTTCGATTTAGTTTTATTAGCTTTTTGCTTTGCACTTTCACTATTTTCACGACTCTTTCTAATAAAAAAAAATTTTTTTGTTTGCATATGCATGAAATAATGCACATGCACCGAACCGACACGTTAAACTAATACCAAAAGACATTAGTTCTGAAAAGTCAGCTTTGACCACGCGGTTAAAGCCCTATAACAGAACCACTGTCTTTTGTCCAGCACATTTTGTTATTTTTTTTTCTACTTTCAGCTTAAGACTTGTTTTTGGTACCAAATTCATCCGGATAAGCAAGGTATGAGTTTTTGTAATAGAAAAATTACATATGCAAATGCCTTTCTTTATAGGAGTGAAGTTTTCTCTGAGCAGGGCACACATACTTATACATATAATTTGGTTGACATTTTTATGGAGAGTTAGCGCTCACAAGTGCGCTCTTATTGATATATGTCCCTACGTGTGCTTTTGCACAAATAGTTAGATCTACATTAGGCCGGTTTCGAATTTGGTTAAAAATTTTTTTGTAAGAGGGTTTTTTTTTTAAATAACGAAATAATATATTGTTGTAGATAAGGCTAGGGGAAACTGTATTTATAATAGTTACATAGCTTGAATAGATAATCGTAAGTTTTTTATTGTTATAATAAACATTGTATGAATTTGGAATTCGCTGGTATAAGCTATTTTGTTGAAGTTTATGGGTTGAAGATTGTTATCCTTTATAGCGGATTTCATTGATCATATGTCGGACTAAAGACATACTGTTGTTGGTGCAGGTGTTGCCCTTGTGGCAACTGAATGGTAAGTTGGGGTAGTTGAGAAAAGGAGGAAGTAAACGTAAGTACCTAAAGACGGACGCTAGTCAGGTTTAAGGGGACTCTACTCAGGAAGTGGAGCCATAGTAGGGTCCAAAGGCTGTTCACATCCCGTGAACAGGAGGGGTGGGAAGGCTCCACCTGACTCGGACAGGTTTTCTCCCGCTTTCCTATGTATCTGTTTCTCTGTTTGGTTTTTTTCTTTCCCAGGCATGAACCTAATTTTGCTATGCAACTGTTGGGAAAGGAGAAGTGGCAAGAACCGCGCCTCTAAGCCGACGAGCCTCAGCCGGGCTACCACCATGCCACCCGCCACTTCTCCTCTCCCGCACCAGGCAGTTACGTAACAGTGTGTTTGAGGATAAAAAAAAACTGTATGGTGTTCCCAGATGTTTGCAATACATTTTTTCCCCTTCATATAAATCACAACACTCAAACTACACAGAAAATTTATATGGGAATTACAAGTAAAAAAAAAATGGTGTTGCCATCTGTCATGGTGTTGCCATATTTGTGAAAAATAAAATTTTTATTGAAAGCGGCTACTATAAGGAACTCTTATTAATTAAAGGATGGATTTCCTACAAGTGTCGTTACATACGCTTCGTAGTAATAGGCCATTGTAGCTACATGTATTTCGCATATCTACATCTTATAAATCACAACAATCAAACTACACAAAAAATATATGTGTGAATTACAAGTAAAAACAAAATGGTGTTGCCATCTGTCATGGTGTTGATATATTTGTGAAAAATAAAATTTTTATTAAAAGCGGCTACTATAAGGGATTTTTATTAATTAAAGGATGGATTTCCTACAAGTGTCGTTACATACGCTTCGTAGTAATAGGCCATTGTAGCTACATGTATTTCGCATATCTACATCTTATAAATCACAACAATCAAACTACACAAAAAATATATGTGTGAATTACAAGTAAAAAAAAAAATGGTGTTGCACTCTGTCATGGTGTTGCCATATTTGTGAAAAATAAAATTTTTATTGAAAGCGGCTACTATAAGAGACTCCTATTAATTAAAGGATGGATTTTCTACAAGCGTCGTTACATACGCTTCGTAGTAATAGGCCATTGTAGCTACATGTATTTCGCATATCTATATCTATATAAACAAAAATGAATCCAAAAGTTTGTTGTTATCAAGTAACTTTCGAACGACTCTACCTACAAGTTTCGTTTTACTTTCATTGTTCCTGTCTTCTTAGAGTGTGTTTGAAGAAAAAAAATGTTATGGTGTTGCCAGATGTTTGCAATACATTTTTTTCCCCTTTATATAAATCACAACAATCAAACTTTAAGTATATGTGTGAATTACAAGTACAAAAAAAAAATGGTGTTGCCATCTGTCATTGTGTTGCCATATTTGTAAAAAATCAAATTTTTAATGAAAGCGGCTACTATAACGAATTTTTATTACTTAAAGATGGATTTTTATTACTTAAAGATGGATTTCCTATAAGTGTCGTTACATACGCTTCGTAGTAATAGTCCATTGTAGCTTCATGTATTTGGCATATCTATATAAATAAAAATGAATCCAAAAGTTTGTTGTTATCAAATAACTTTCGAACGACTCTACCTACAAATTTCGTTTTACTTTCATTGTGATTCTGCCTTCTAAGAGTGACTTCGAGGATAAAAAAAAATTGTATGGTGTTGCCAGATGTTTGCAATACATTTTTTTCCCCTTCTTATAAATCACAACAATCAAACTACACAAAAAATATATGTGTGAATTACAAGTAAAAAAAAAAAAATTGTGCTGCCATCTGTCATGGTGTTGCCATATATTTGAAAAATAAAAATTTTTATTGAAAGCGGCTACTATAAGGGACTCTTATTAATTAAAGGATGGATTTCCTACAAGTGTCGTTACATACGCTTCGTAGTAATAGGCCATTGTAGCTACATGTATTTGGCATATCTATATCTACTCGTATATAAATAAAAATGAATCCAAAAGTTTGTTGTTATCAAATAACTTTCGGACGACTTTACCTACAAATTTCTTTTTACTTTCATTGTTCCTGTCTTCTTAGAGTGTGTTTGAGGATAAAAAAAAATGTTATGGTGTTGCCAGATGTTTGCAATACATTTTTTTCCCCTTCTTATAAATCACAACAATCAAACTACACAAAAAATATATGTGTGAATTACAAGTAAAAAAAAAAAATTGTGCTGCCATCTGTCATGGTGTTGCCATATATGTGAAAAATAAAAATTTTTATTGAAAGCGGCTACTATAAGGGACTCTTATTAATTAAAGGATGGATTTCCTACAAGTGTCGTTACATACGCTTCGTAGTAGTAGGCGATTGTAGCTACATGTATTTCGCATACCTATATCTATATAAATAAAAGTGATTCCAAAATTTGTTGTTATCAAATAACTTTCGGACGACTCTACCTACAAATTTCGTTTTACTTTCATTGTGGTCCTGTCTTCTTAGAGTGTGTTTGGGGATAAAAAAAAATGTATGGTGTTGCCAGATGTTTGAAATACATTTTTTTCCCCTTCTTATAAATCACAACAATCAAACTACACAAAAAATATATGTGTGAATTACAAGTAAAAAAAAAAAAATGGTGTTGCCATCTGTCATTGTGTTGCCATATTTGTTAAAAATCAAATTTTTAATGAAAGCGGCTACTATAAGGAATTCTTATTACTTAAAGATGGATTTCCTATAAGTGTCGTTACATACGCTTCGTAGTAATAGTCCATTGTAGCTTCATGTATTTGGCATATCTATATATATAAAAATTAATCCAAAAGTAAGTTGTTATCAAATAACTTTCGAACAACTCTACCTACAAATTTCGTTTTACTTTCATTGTGGTCCTGTCTTCCTAGAGTGTGTTTGGGGATAAAAAAAAATGTATGGTGTTGCCAGATGTTTGCAATACATTTTTTCCCCCTTCTTATAAATCACAACAATCAAACTACACAAAAAATATATGTGTGAATTACAAGTAAAAAAAAAAGATGGTGTTGCCATCTGTCATGGTGTTGCCATATTTGTGAAAAATAAAATTTATATTGAAAGCGGCTACTATAAGGGATTCTTATTAATTAAAGGATGGATTTCCTGCAAGTGTCGTTACATACGCTTCGTAGTAATAGGCCATTGTAGCTACATGTATTTGGCATATCTATATCTATATAAATAAAAATGAGTCCAAAAGTTTGTTGTTATCAAATAACTTTCGGACGACTCTACCTACAAATTTCGTTTTACTTTCATTATAGTCCTGTCTTCTTAGAGTGTGTTTGGGGATAAAAAATAATGTATGGTGTTGCCAGATGTTTGCAATACATTTTTTCCCCCTTCTTATAAATCACAACAATCAAACTACACAAAAAATATATGTGTGAATTACAAGTAAAAAAAAAAGATGGTGTTGCCATCTGTCATGGTGTTGCCATATTTGTGAAAAATAAAATTTATATTGAAAGCGGCTACTATAAGGGATTCTTATTAATTAAAGGATTTATTTCCTACAAGCGTCGTTACATACGCTTCGTAGTAATAGGCCATTGCAGCTACATGTATTTCGCATATCTATATCTAAATAAATAAAAATGGATCCAAAAGTTTGTTGTTATAAAATAACTTTCGAACGACTCTACCTACAAATTTCGTTTTACTTTCATTGTGATCCTGCCTTCTTAGAGTGTGTTTGAGGATAAAAAAAAACGTTATGGTGTTGCCAGATGTTTGCAATACATTTTTTTCCCCTTTATATAAATCACTACAATCAAACTTTAAGTATATGTGTGATTTACAAGTAAAAAAAAATGGTGTTGCCATCTGTCATTGTGTTGCCATATTTGTAAAAAATCAAATTTTTAATGAAAGCGGCTACTATAACGAATTTTTATTACTTAAAGATGGATTTTTATTACTTAAAGATGGATTTCCTATAAGTGTCGTTACATACGCTTCGTAGTAATAGTCCATTGTAGCTTCATGTATTTGGCATATCTATATAAATAAAAATGAATCCAAAAGTTTGTTGTTATCAAATAACTTTCGAACGACTCTACCTACAAATTTCGTTTTACTTTCATTGTGATTCTGCCTTCTAAGAGTGACTTCGAGGATAAAAAAAAATTGTATGGTGTTGCCAGATGTTTGCAATACATTTTTTTCCCCTTCTTATAAATCACAACAATCAAACTACACAAAAAATATATGTGTGAATTACAAGTAAAAAAAAAAAAATTGTGCTGCCATCTGTCATGGTGTTGCCATATATTTGAAAAATAAAAATTTTTATTGAAAGCGGCTACTATAAGGGACTCTTATTAATTAAAGGATGGATTTCCTACAAGTGTCGTTACATACGCTTCGTAGTAATAGGCCATTGTAGCTACATGTATTTGGCATATCTATATCTACTCGTATATAAATAAAAATTAATCCAAAAGTTTGTTGTTATCAAATAACTTTCGGACGACTCTACCTACAAATTTCGTTTTACTTTCATTGTTCCTGTCTTCTTAGAGTGTGTTTGAGGATAAAAAAAAACGTTATGGTGTTGCCAGATGTTTGCAATACATTTTTTTCCCCTTTATATAAATCACTACAATCAAACTTTAAGTATATGTGTGATTTACAAGTAAAAAAAGAAGGTGTTGCCATCTGTCATTGTGTTGCCATATTTGTTAAAAATCAAATTTTTAATGAAAGCGGCTACTATAAGGAATTCTTATTACTTAAAGATGGATTTCCTATAAGTGTCGTTACATACGCTTCGTAGTAATAGTCCATTGTAGCTTCATGTATTTGGCATATCTATATATATAAAAATGAATCCAAAAGTAAGTTGTTATCAAATAACTTTCGAACAACTCTACCTACAAATTTCGTTTTACTTTCATTGTGGTCCTGTCTTCCTAGAGTGTGTTTGGGGATAAAAAAAAAATTGTAAAGTGTTCCCAGATGTTTGCAATACATTTTTTTCCCTTCATATAAATCACAACAATCAAACTACACAGAAAATTTATATCTGAATTACAAGTAAAAAAAAATGGTGTTGCCATCTGTCATGGTGTTGCCATATTTGTGAAAAATAAAATTTATATTGAAAGCGGCTACTATAAGGGATTCTTATTAATTAAAGGATGGATTTCCTACAAGCGTCGTTACATACGCTTCGTAGTAATAGGCCATTGCAGCTACATGTATTTCGCATATCTATATCTAAATAAATAAAAATGAATCCAAAAGTTTGTTGTTATAAAATAACTTTCGAACGACTCTACCTAAAAATTTCGTTTTACTTTCATTGTGATCCTGCCTTCTTAGAGTGTATTTGAGGATAAAAAAAAACGTATGGTGTTGCCAAATGTTTGCAATACATTTTTTTCCCCCCTCTTATAAATCACAACAATCAAACTACACAAAAAATATATGTGTGAATTACAAGTAAAAAAAAAAGATGGTGTTGCCATCTGTCATGGTGTTGCCATATTTGTGAAAAATTAAATTTTTATTGAAAGCGGCTACTATAAGGGACTCTTATTAATTAAAGGATTTATTTCCTACAAGTGTCGTTACATACGCTTCTTAGTAATAGATCATTGTAGCTACATGTATTTGGCATATCTATATCTATATAAATAAAAATGAATCCAAAAGTTTGTTGTTATAAAATAACTTTCGAACGACTCTACCTACAAATTTCGTTTTACTTTCAGGACCATAGTCTTCTTAGAGTGTGTTTGGGGATAAAAAATAATGTATGGTGTTGCCAGATGTTTGCAATACATTTTTTTCCCCTTCTTATAAATCACAACAATAAAACTACACAAAAAATATATGTGTGAATTACAAATAAAAAAAAAAAATGGTGTTGCCATCTGTCATGGTGTTGCCATATTTGTTAAAAATCAAATTTTTAATGAAAACGGCTACTATAAGGAATTCTTATTACTTAAAGATGGATTTCCTATAAGTGTCGTTACATACGCTTCGTAGTAATAGTCCATTGTAGCTTCATGTATTTGGCATATCTATATATATAAAAATGAATCCAAAAGTAAGTTGTTATCAAATAACTTTCGAACAACTCTACCTACAAATTTCGTTTTACTTTCATTGTGGCCCTGTCTTCTTAGAGTGTGTTTGTTGATAAAAAAAATGTATGGTGTTGCCAGCTGTTTGCAATACATTTATTCCCCCTTCTTATAAATCACAACAATCAAACTACACAAAAAATATGTGTGTGAATTACAAGTAAAAAAAAATAAATGGTGTTTCCATCTGTCATGGTGTTGCCATATTTGTGAAAAATAAAATTTATATTGAAAGCGGCTACTATAAGGGATTCTTATTAATTACAGGATGGATTTCCTACAAGTGTCGTTACATACGCTTCGTAGTAATAGGCCATTGTAGCTACATGTATTTGGCATATCTATATCTACTCGTATATAAATAAAAATGAATCCAAAAGTTTGTTGTTATCAAATATCTTTCGGACGACTCTACCTACAAATTTTGTTTTACTTTCATTGTTCCTGTCTTCTTAGAGTGTGTTTGAGGATAAAAAAAAATGTGATGGTGTTGCCAGATGTTTGCAATACATTTTTTTCCCCTTTATATAAATCACAACAATCAAACTACACAGAAAATTTATATGGGAATTATAAGTAAAAAAAATAGGTGTTGCCATCTGTCATTGTGTTGCCATATTTGCTAAAAATCAAATTTTTAATGAAAGCGGCTACTATAAGGAATTCTTATTACTTAAAGATGGATTTCCTATAAGTGTCGTTACATACGCTTCGTAGTAATAGTCCATTGTAGCTTCATGTATTTGGCATATCTATATATATAAAAATGAATCCAAAAGTAAGTTGTTATCTAATAACTTTCGAACAACTCTACCTACAAATTTCGTTTTACGTTCATTTTGGTCCTGTCTTCCTAGAGTGTGTTTGGGGATAAAAAAAAAATTTTAAAGTGTTCCCAGACGTTTGCAATACATTTTTTTCCCTTCATATAAATCACAACAATCAAACTACACAGAAAATTTATATGGGAATTACAAGTAAAAAAAAACGGTGTTGCCATCTGTCATGGTGTTGCCATATTTGTGAAAAATAAAATTTTTATTGAAAGCGGCAATACATTATTACGCTTCGTAGTAATAGTCCATTGTAGCTACATGTATTTGGCATATCTATATATATAAAAATGAATCCAAAAGTAAGTTGTTATCAAATAACTTTCGAACAACCCTACCTACAAATTTCGTTTTACTTTCATTATGGTCCTGTCTTCTTAGAGTGTGTTTGGGGATAAAAAATTATGTATGGTGTTGCCAGATGTTTGCAATACATTTTTTCTCCTTCTTATAAATCACAACAATCAAACTACACAAAAAATATATGTGTGAATTACAAGTAAAAAAAAAAAATGGTGTTGCCATCTGTCATGGTGTTGCCATATTTGTGAAAAATAAAATTTTTATTGAAAGCGTCTACTATAAGGAACTCTTATTAATTAAAGGATGGATTTCCTACAAGTGTCGTTACATACGCTTCGTAGTAATAGGCCATTGTAGCTACATGTATTTCGCATATCTACATCTTATAAATCACAACAATCAAACTACACAAAAAATATATGTGTGAATTACAAGTAAAAGAAAAAATGGTGTTGCCATCTGTCATGGTGTTGATATATTTGTGAAAAATACAATTTTTATTGAAAGCGCCTACGATAAGGGACTCTTATTAATTAAAGGATGGATTTCCCACAAGTGTCGTTACATACGCTTCGTAGTAATAGGCCATTGTAGCTACATGTATTTGGCATATCTATATCTACTCGTATATAAATAAAAATGAATCCAAAAGTTTGTTGTTATCAAATAACTTTCGGACGACTCTACCTACAAATTTCGTTTTACTTTCATTATGGTCCTGTCTTCTTAGAGTGTGTTTGGGGATAAAAAATTATGTATGGTGTTGCCAGATGTTTGCAATACATTTTTTCTCCTTCTTATAAATCACAACAATCAAACTACACAAAAAATATATGTGTGAATTACAAGAAAAAAAAAAAAATGGTGTTGCCATCTGTCATGGTGTTGCCATATTTGTGAAAAATAAAATTTTTATTGAAAGCGTCTACTATAAGGAACTCTTATTAATTAAAGGATGGATTTCCTACAAGTGTCGTTACATACGCTTCGTAGTAATAGGCCATTGTAGCTACATGTATTTCGCATATCTACATCTTATAAATCACAACAATCAAACTACACAAAAAATATATGTGTGAATTACAAGTAAAAAAAAAAATGGTGTTGCCATCTGTCATGGTGTTGATATATTTGTGAAAAATACAATTTTTATTGAAAGCGCCTACGATAAGGGACTCTTATTAATTAAAGGATGGATTTCCTACAAGTGTCGTTACATACGCTTCGTAGTAATAGGCCATTGTGGCTACATGTATTTCGCATATCTACATCTTATAAATCACAACAATCAAACTACACAAAAAATATATGTGTGAATTACAAGTAAAAAAAAAAATTGTGTAGCCATCTGTCATGGTGTTGCCATATTTGTGAAAAATAAAATTTTTATTGAAAGCGGCTACTATAAGAGACTATTATTAATTAAAGGATGGATTTCCTACAAGCGTCGTTACATACGCTTCGTAGTAATAGGCCATTGTAGCTACATGTATTTCGCATATCTATATCTATATAAACAAAAATTAATCCAAAAGTTTGTTGTTATCTACCTACAAGTTTCGTTTTACTTTCATTGTTCCTGTCTTCTTAGAGTGTGTTTGAGGATAAAAAAAAATGTTATGGTGTTGCCAGATGTTTGCAATACATTTTTTTTCCCTTTATATAAATCACAACAATCAAACTTTAAGTATATGTGTGAATTACAAGTACAAAAAAAAAAAAGGTGTTGCCATCTGTCATTGTGTTGCCATATTTGTAAAAAATCAAATTTTTAATGAAAGCTGCTACTATAAGGAATTTTTATTACTTAAAGATGGATTTCCTATAAGTGTCGTTACATACGCTTCGTAGTAATAGTCCATTGTAGCTTCATGTATTTGGCATATCTATATAAATAAAAATGAATCCAAAAGTTTGTTGTTATCAAATAACTTTCGAACGACTCTACCTACAAATTTCGTTTTACTTTCATTGTGATTCTGCCTTCTAAGAGTGTCTTCGAGGATAAAAAAAAATTGTATGGTGTTGCCAGATGTTTGCAATACATTTTTTTCCCCTTCTTATAAATCACAACAATCAAACTACACAAAAAATATATGTGTGAATTGCAAGTAAAAAAAAAAAATTGTGTTGCCATCTGTCATGGTGTTGCCATATTTGTGAAAAATAAAAATTTTTATTGAAAGCGGCTACTATAAGGGACTCTTATTAATTAAAGGATGGATTTCCCACAAGTGTCGTTACATACGCTTCGTAGTAATAGGCCATTGTAGCTACATGTATTTGGCATATCTATATCTACTCGTATATAAATAAAAATGAATCCAAAAGTTTGTTGTTATCAAATAACTTTCGGACGACTCTACCTACAAATTTCGTTTTACTTTCATTGTTCCTGTCTTCTTAGAGTGTGTTTGAGGATAAAAAAAAATGTTATGGTGTTGACAGATGTTTGCAATACATTTTTTCCCCTTTATATAAATCACAACAATCAAACTTTAAGTATATGTGTGAATTACAAGTAAAAAAAAATGGTGTTGCCATCTGTCATTGTGTTGCCATATTTGTTAAAAATCAAATTTTTAATGAAAGCCGCTACTATAAGGAATTCTTATTACTTAAAGATGGATTTCCTATAAGTGTCGTTACATACGCTTCGTAGTAATAGTCCATCGTAGCTTCATGTATTTGGCATATCTAAATATATATATAAAAATTAATCCAAAAGTAAGTTGTTATCAAATAACTTTCGAACAACTCTACCTAAAAATTTCGTTTTACGTTCATTGTGGTCCTGTCTTCTTAGAGTGTGTTTGTTGATAAAAAAAAATGTATGGTGTTGCCAGATGTTTGCAATACATTTTTTCCCCCTTCTTATAAATCACAACAATCAAACCACACAAAAAATATGTGTGTGAATTACAGTAAAAAAAAAATGGTGTTTCCATCTGTGATGGTGTTGCCATATTTGTGAATAATAAAATTTATATTGAAAGCGGCTACTATAAGGGATTCTTATTAATTAAAGGATGGATTTCCTACAAGTGTCGTTACATACGCTTCGTAGTAATAGGCCATTGTAGCTACATGTATTTGGCATATCTATATCTATATAAATAAAAATGAATCCAAAAGTTTGTTGTTATCAAATAACTTCGGACGACTCTACCTACAAATTTCGTTTTACTTTCATTATGGTCCTGTCTTCTTAGAGTGTGTTTGAGGATAAAAAAAAATGTTATGGTGTTGCCAGATGTTTGCAATAAATTTTTTTCCCCTTTATATAAATCACAACAATCACACAGAAAATTTATATGGGAATTACAAGTAAAAAAAAAGGTGTTGCCATCTGTCATGGTGTTGCCATTATTGTGAAAAATAAAATTTTTATTGAAAGCGGCAATACATTATTACGCTTCGTAGTAATAGTCCATTGTAGCTACATGTATTTGGCATATCTATATATATAAAAATGAATCCAAAAGTAAGTTGTTATTAAATAACTTTCGAACAACTCTACCTACAAATTTCGTTTTACTTTCATTGTGGTCCTGTCTTCCTAGAGTGTGTTTGGGGATAAAAAAAAAATTGTAAAGTGTTCCCAGATGTTTGCAATACATTTTTTTCCCTTCATATAAATCACAACAATCACACAGAAAATTTATATGGGAATTACAAGTAAAAAAAAAGGTGTTGCCATCTGTCATGGTGTTGCCATTATTGTGAAAAATAAAATTTTTATTGAAAGCGGCAATACATTATTACGCTTCGTAGTAATAGTCCATTGTAGCTACATGTATTTGGCATATCTATATATATAAAAATGAATCCAAAAGTAAGTTGTTATCAAATAACTTTCGAACAACTCTACCTACAAATTTCGTTTTACTTTCATTGTGGTCCTGTCTTCTTAGAGTGTGTTTGTTGATAAAAAAAAATGTATGGTGTTGCCAGATGTTTGCAATACATTTCAAACTACACAAAAAATATATGTGTGAATTACAAGTAAAAAAAAAATGGTGTTGCCATCTGTCATGGTGTTGCCATATTTGTGAAAAATAAAAATTTTTATTGAAAGCGGCTACTATAAGGGACTCTTATTAATTAAAGGATGGATTTCCTACAAGTGTCGTTACATACGCTTCGTAGTAATAGGCCATTGTATTTGGCATATCTATATCTACTCGTATATAAATAAAAATGAATCCAAAAGTTTGTTGTTATCAAATAACTTTCGGACGACTCTACCTACAAATTTCGTTTTACTTTCATTGTTCCTGTCTTCTTAGAGTGTGTTTGAGGATAAAAAAAAATGTTATGGTGTTGCCAGATGTTTGCAATAAATTTTTTTCCCCTTTATATAAATCACAACAATCACACAGAAAATTTATATGGGAATTACAAGTAAAAAAAAAGGTGTTGCCATCTGTCATGGTGTTGCCATTATTGTGAAAAATAAAATTTTTATTGAAAGCGGCAATACATTATTACGCTTCGTAGTAATAGTCCATTGTAGCTACATGTATTTGGCATATCTATATATATAAAAATGAATCCAAAAGTAAGTTGTTATTAAATAACTTTCGAACAACTCTACCTACAAATTTCGTTTTACTTTCATTGTGGTCCTGTCTTCCTAGAGTGTGTTTGGGGATAAAAAAAAAATTGTAAAGTGTTCCCAGATGTTTGCAATACATTTTTTTCCCTTCATATAAATCACAACAATCACACAGAAAATTTATATGGGAATTACAAGTAAAAAAAAAGGTGTTGCCATCTGTCATGGTGTTGCCATTATTGTGAAAAATAAAATTTTTATTGAAAGCGGCAATACATTATTACGCTTCGTAGTAATAGTCCATTGTAGCTACATGTATTTGGCATATCTATATATATAAAAATGAATCCAAAAGTAAGTTGTTATCAAATAACTTTCGAACAACTCTACCTACAAATTTCGTTTTACTTTCATTGTGGTCCTGTCTTCTTAGAGTGTGTTTGTTGATAAAAAAAAATGTATGGTGTTGCCAGATGTTTGCAATACATTTCAAACTACACAAAAAATATATGTGTGAATTACAAGTAAAAAAAAAATGGTGTTGCCATCTGTCATGGTGTTGCCATATTTGTGAAAAATAAAAATTTTTATTGAAAGCGGCTACTATAAGGGATTCTTATTAATTAAAGGATGGATTTCCTACAAGTGTCGTTACATACGCTTCGTAGTAATAGGCCATTGTAGCTACATGTATTTGGCATATCTATATCTATATAAATAAAAATGAATCCAAAAGTTTGTTGTTATCAAATAACTTTCGAACGACTCTACCTACAAATTTCGTTTTACTTTCATTGTGATCCTGTCTTCTTAGAGTGTATTTGAGGATAAAAAAAATTGTATGGTCTTGCCAGATGTTTGCAATACATTTTTTTCCCTTCATATAAATCGCAACAATCAAACTACACAAAAAATATATGTGTGAATTACAAGTAAAAAAAAAAGATGGTGTTGCCATCTGTCATGGTGTTGCCATATTTGTGAAAAATAAAATTTTTATTGAAAGCGGCTACTATAAGGGACTCTTATTAATTAAAGGATTTATTTCCTACAAGTGTCGTTACATACGCTTCGTAGTAATAGGCCATTGTAGCTACATGTATTTGGCATATCTATATCTACTCGTATATAAATAAAAATGAATCCAAAAGTTTGTTGTTATAAAATAACTTTCGGACGACTCTACCTACAAATTTCGTTTTACTTTCATTGTTCCTGTCTTCTTAGAGTGTGTTTGAGGATAAAAAAAAATGTTATGGTGTTGCCAGATGTTTGCAATAAATTTTTTTCCCCTTTATATAATTCACAACAATCAAACTACACAAAAAATATATGTGTGAATTACAAGTAAAAAAAAATATGGTGTTGCCATCTGTCATGGTGTTGCCATATTTGTGAAAAATAAAATTTTTATTGAAAGCGGCTACTATAAGGGACTCTTATAAATTAAAGGATGGATTTCCTACAAGTATCGGTACATACGCTTCGTAGTAATAGACCATTGTAGCTACATGTATTTCGCATATCTATATCTAAATAAATAAAAATGAATCCAAAAGTTTGTTGTTATAAAATAACTTTCGAACGACTCTACCTACAAATTTCGTTGTACCTTCATTGTGGTCCTGTCTTCTTATAGTGTGTTTGAGGATAAAAAAAAGATTTTTATGGTTTTTCCAGATCTTGGCAATACATTTTTTCCCCTTCATATAAATCACAACAATCAAACTACACAAAAAATATATGTGTGAATTAAAAGTAAAAAAAAAAAAATGGTGCTGCCATCTGTCATGGTGTTGCCATATTTGTGAAAAATAAAATTTATATTGAAAGCGGCTACTATAAGGGATTCTTATTAATTAAAGGATGGATTTCCTACAAGTGTCGTTACATACGCTTCGTAGTAATAGTCCATTGTAGCTACATGTATTTTACATATCTATATCTATATAAATAAAAATGAATCCAAAAGTTTGTTGTTATCAAATAACTTTCGGACGACTCTACCTAAAAATTTCGTTTTACTTCCATTGTGATCCTGTCTTCTTAGAGTGTATTTGAGGATAAAAAAATTTTATGGTGTTGCCAGATGTTTGCAATACATTTTTTTCCCTTCATATAAATCACAACAATCAAACTACACAAAAAATATATGTGTGAATTACAAGTAAAAAAAAAAATGGTGTTGCCATCTGTCATGGTGTTGCCATATTTGTGAAAAATAAAATTTTTATTGAAAGCGGCTACTATAAGGGACTCTTATTAATTAAAGGATGGACTTCCTACAAGTATCGTTACACACGCTTCGTAGTAATAGTCCATTGTAGCTACATGTATTTGGCATATCTATATCTACTCGTATATAAATAAAAATGAATCCAAAAGTTTGTTGTTATCAAATAACTTTCGGACGACTCTACCTACAAATTTCGTTTTACTTCCATTGTGATCCTGTCTTCTTAGAGTGTATTTGAGGATAAAAAAATTGTATGGTGTTGCCAGATGTTTGCAATACATTTTTTTCCCTTCATATAAATCACAACAATCAAACTACACAAAAAATATATGTGTGAATTACAAGTAAAAAAAAAAATGGTGTTGCCATCTGTCATGGTGTTGCCATATTTGTGAAAAATAAAATTTTTATTGAAAGCGGCTACTATAAGGGACTCTTATTAATTAAAGGATGGACTTCCTACAAGTATCGTTACACACGCTTCGTAGTAATAGTCCATTGTAGCAACATGTATTTGTCATATCTATGTATATACAAATGAATCCAAAAGTAAGCTGTTATCAAATAACTTTCGAACGACTCTACCTACAAATTTCGTTTTACCTTCATTGTGGTCCTGTCTTCTTATAGTGTGTTTGAGGATAAAAAAAAGATTTTTATGGTTTTTCCCCTTCATATAAATCACAACAATCAAACTACACAAAAAATATATGTGTGAATTACAAGTAAAAAAAAAAATGGTGTTGCCATCTGTCATGGTGTTGCCATATTTGTGAAAAATAAAATTTTTATTGAAAGCGGCTACTATAAGGGACTCTTATTAATTAAAGGATGGACTTCCTACAAGTATCGTTACACACGCTTCGTAGTAATAGTCCATTGTAGCAACATGTATTTGTCATATCTATGTATATACAAATGTATCCAAAAGTAAGTTGTTATCAAATAACTGTCGAACGACTCTACCTACAAATTTCGTTTTACCTTCATTGTGGTCCTGTCTTCTTATAGTGTGTTTGAGGATAAAAAAAAAGATTTTTATGGTTTTTCCAGATCTTGGCAATACATTTTTTCCCCTTTATATAAATCACAACAATCAAACTACACAAAAAATATATTTGTGAATTAAAAGTAAAAAAAAAAAAAATGGTGCTGCCATCTGTCATGGTGTTGCCATATTTGTGAAAAATAAATTTTTTATTGAAAGCGGCTACTATGTTGTTGTTGTTGTTGTAGCGACTACTTAACCTGCCTAGGATGTCACCCCTCATCCAACACTGTCATCAGGCTCTTCTAACGGAAGTCCAAGAAACCTAACAGGGGTGGACCAGAGTGAAATTGGTGTTCCAAGAGTGGGCTCAGTTGCGCAGATGAACAGATGGTTAGTATCGTGGGAGACACGCCGCATGCCGGGCAGACATTTGGCATGTGAGGGTTCAGTCTGGATAGGTAAGAGTTTAGTCTGCTACAGTATCCAGAACAAAGTTGAGCCAGCGTGACTCTTGTCTCCCTAGGCAGTTTGCGTTCCTCGTCGACAACAGGTGGGGCTCGTGCCTCTAGGACTGCATTCACTGGACGAGGATAAAAAAAAAATTTTGTGGTGTTGTCAGATGTTTGCAATACATTTTTGTCCCCTTCATATAAATCACAACAATCAAACTACACAAAAACTATGTGTGTGAATTACAAGTAAAAAAAAAATGGTGTTGCCACCTGTCATGGTGTTGCCATATTTGTGAAAATTAAAATTTTTGTTGAAAGCGGCTACTATAAGGAATTCTTATTACTTAAAGATGGATTTGCTACAAGTGTCGTTACATACGCTTCGTAGTAATAGGCCATTGTAGCTTCATGTATTTGGCATATCTATATAAATAAAAATGAATCCAAAAGTTTGTTGTTATCAAATAACTTTCGAACGACTCTACCTACAAATTTCGTTTTACTTTCATTGTGATTCTGCCTTCTAAGAGTGTCTTCGAGGATAAAAAAAAATTGTATGGTGTTGCCAGATGTTTGCAATACATTTTTTTCCCCTTCTTATAAATCACAACAATCAAACTACACAAAAAATATATGTGTGAATTGCAAGTAAAAAAAAAAAATTGTGTTGCCATCTGTCATGGTGTTGCCATATTTGTGAAAAATAAAAATTTTTATTGAAAGCGGCTACTATAAGGGACTCTTATTAATTAAAGGATGGATTTCCCACAAGTGTCGTTACATACGCTTCGTAGTAATAGGCCATTGTAGCTACATGTATTTGGCATATCTATATCTACTCGTATATAAATAAAAATGAATCCAAAAGTTTGTTGTTATCAAATAACTTTCGGACGACTCTACCTACAAATTTCGTTTTACTTTCATTGTTCCTGTCTTCTTAGAGTGTGTTTGAGGATAAAAAAAAATGTTATGGTGTTGACAGATGTTTGCAATACATTTTTTCCCCTTTATATAAATCACAACAATCAAACTTTAAGTATATGTGTGAATTACAAGTAAAAAAAAATGGTGTTGCCATCTGTCATTGTGTTGCCATATTTGTTAAAAATCAAATTTTTAATGAAAGCCGCTACTATAAGGAATTCTTATTACTTAAAGATGGATTTCCTATAAGTGTCGTTACATACGCTTCGTAGTAATAGTCCATCGTAGCTTCATGTATTTGGCATATCTAAATATATATATAAAAATTAATCCAAAAGTAAGTTGTTATCAAATAACTTTCGAACAACTCTACCTAAAAATTTCGTTTTACGTTCATTGTGGTCCTGTCTTCTTAGAGTGTGTTTGTTGATAAAAAAAAATTTATGGTGTTGCCAGATGTTTGCAATACATTTTTTCCCCCTTCTTATAAATCACAACAATCAAACCACACAAAAAATATGTGTGTGAATTACAGTAAAAAAAAAAATGGTGTTTCCATCTGTGATGGTGTTGCCATATTTGTGAATAATAAAATTTATATTGAAAGCGGCTACTATAAGGGATTCTTATTAATTAAAGGATGGATTTCCTACAAGTGTCGTTACATACGCTTCGTAGTAATAGGCCATTGTAGCTACATGTATTTGGCATATCTATATCTATATAAATAAAAATGAATCCAAAAGTTTGTTGTTATCAAATAACTTCGGACGACTCTACCTACAAATTTCGTTTTACTTTCATTATGGTCCTGTCTTCTTAGAGTGTGTTTGGGGATAAAAAATAATGTATGGTGTTGCCAGATGTTTGCAATACATTTCAAACTACACAAAAAATATATGTGTGAATTACAAGTAAAAAAAAAATGGTGTTGCCATCTGTCATGGTGTTGCCATATTTGTGAAAAATAAAAATTTTTATTGAAAGCGGCTACTATAAGGGACTCTTATTAATTAAAGGATGGATTTCCTACAAGTGTCGTTACATACGCTTCGTAGTAATAGGCCATTGTATTTGGCATATCTATATCTACTCGTATATAAATAAAAATGAATCCAAAAGTTTGTTGTTATCAAATAACTTTCGGACGACTCTACCTACAAATTCGTTTTACTTTCATTGTTCCTGTCTTCTTAGAGTGTGTTTGAGGATAAAAAAAAATGTTATGGTGTTGCCAGATGTTTGCAATAAATTTTTTTCCCCTTTATATAAATCACAACAATCACACAGAAAATTTATATGGGAATTACAAGTAAAAAAAAAGGTGTTGCCATCTGTCATGGTGTTGCCATTATTGTGAAAAATAAAATTTTTATTGAAAGCGGCAATACGTTATTACGCTTCGTAGTAATAGTCCATTGTAGCTACATGTATTTGGCATATCTATATATATAAAAATGAATCCAAAAGTAAGTTGTTATTAAATAACTTTCGAACAACTCTACCTACAAATTTCGTTTTACTTTCATTGTGGTCCTGTCTTCCTAGAGTGTGTTTGGGGATAAAAAAAAAATTGTAAAGTGTTCCCAGATGTTTGCAATACATTTTTTTCCCTTCATATAAATCACAACAATCACACAGAAAATTTATATGGGAATTACAAGTAAAAAAAAAGGTGTTGCCATCTGTCATGGTGTTGCCATTATTGTGAAAAATAAAATTTTTATTGAAAGCGGCAATACATTATTACGCTTCGTAGTAATAGTCCATTGTAGCTACATGTATTTGGCATATCTATATATATAAAAATGAATCCAAAAGTAAGTTGTTATCAAATAACTTTCGAACAACTCTACCTACAAATTTCGTTTTACTTTCATTGTGGTCCTGTCTTCTTAGAGTGTGTTTGTTGATAAAAAAAAATGTATGGTGTTGCCAGATGTTTGCAATACATTTTTTCCCCCCTTCTTATAAATCACAACAATCAAACTGCACAAAAAATATGTGTGTGAATTACAAGTAAAAAAAAAATGGTCTTTCCATCTGTCATGGTGTTGCCATATTTTTGAAAAATAAAATTTATATTGAAAGCGGCTACTATAAGGGATTCTTATTAATTAAAGGATGGATTTCCTACAAGTGTCGTTACATACGCTTCGTAGTAATAGGCCATTGTAGCTACATGTATTTGGCATATCTATATCTATATAAATAAAAATGAATCCAAAAGTTTGTTGTTATCAAATAACTTTCGAACGACTCTACCTACAAATTTCGTTTTACTTTCATTGTGATCCTGTCTTCTTAGAGTGTATTTGAGGATAAAAAAAATTGTATGGTCTTGCCAGATGTTTGCAATACATTTTTTTCCCTTCATATAAATCGCAACAATCAAACTACACAAAAAATATATGTGTGAATTACAAGTAAAAAAAAAAGATGGTGTTGCCATCTGTCATGGTGTTGCCATATTTGTGAAAAATAAAATTTTTATTGAAAGCGGCTACTATAAGGGACTCTTATTAATTAAAGGATTTATTTCCTACAAGTGTCGTTACATACGCTTCGTAGTAATAGGCCATTGTAGCTACATGTATTTGGCATATCTATATCTACTCGTATATAAATAAAAATGAATCCAAAAGTTTGTTGTTATAAAATAACTTTCGGACGACTCTACCTACAAATTTCGTTTTACTTTCATTGTTCCTGTCTTCTTAGAGTGTGTTTGAGGATAAAAAAAAATGTTATGGTGTTGCCAGATGTTTGCAATAAATTTTTTTCCCCTTTATATAATTCACAACAATCAAACTACACAAAAAATATATGTGTGAATTACAAGTAAAAAAAAATATGGTGTTGCCATCTGTCATGGTGTTGCCATATTTGTGAAAAATAAAATTTTTATTGAAAGCGGCTACTATAAGGGACTCTTATTAATTAAAGGATGGATTTCCTACAAGTATCGGTACATACGCTTCGTAGTAATAGACCATTGTAGCTACATGTATTTCGCATATCTATATCTAAATAAATAAAAATGAATCCAAAAGTTTGTTGTTATAAAATAACTTTCGAACGACTCTACCTACAAATTTCGTTGTACCTTCATTGTGGTCCTGTCTTCTTATAGTGTGTTTGAGGATAAAAAAAAGATTTTTATGGTTTTTCCAGATCTTGGCAATACATTTTTTCCCCTTCATATAAATCACAACAATCAAACTACACAAAAAATATATGTGTGAATTAAAAGTAAAAAAAAAAAAATGGTGCTGCCATCTGTCATGGTGTTGCCATATTTGTGAAAAATAAAATTTATATTGAAAGCGGCTACTATAAGGGATTCTTATTAATTAAAGGATGGATTTCCTACAAGTGTCGTTACATACGCTTCGTAGTAATAGGCCATTGTAGCTACATGTATTTTACATATCTATATCTATATAAATAAAAATGAATCCAAAAGTTTGTTGTTATCAAATAACTTTCGGACGACTCTACCTAAAAATTTCGTTTTACTTCCATTGTGATCCTGTCTTCTTAGAGTGTATTTGAGGATAAAAAAATTTTATGGTGTTGCCAGATGTTTGCAATACATTTTTTTCCCTTCATATAAATCACAACAATCAAACTACACAAAAAATATATGTGTGAATTACAAGTAAAAAAAAAAATGGTGTTGCCATCTGTCATGGTGTTGCCATATTTGTGAAAAATAAAATTTTTATTGAAAGCGGCTACTATAAGGGACTCTTATTAATTAAAGGATGGACTTCCTACAAGTATCGTTACACACGCTTCGTAGTAATAGTCCATTGTAGCTACATGTATTTGGCATATCTATATCTATATAAATAAAAATGAATCCAAAAGTTTGTTGTTATCAAATAACTTTCGGACGACTCTACCTACAAATTTCGTTTTACTTCCATTGTGATCCTGTCTTCTTAGAGTGTATTTGAGGATAAAAAAATTGTATGGTGTTGCCAGATGTTTGCAATACATTTTTTTCCCTTCATATAAATCACAACAATCAAACTACACAAAAAAAATATGTGTGAATTACAAGTAAAAAAAAAAATGGTGTTGCCATCTGTCATGGTGTTGCCATATTTGTGAAAAATAAAATTTTTATTGAAAGCGGCTACTATAAGGGACTCTTATTAATTAAAGGATGGACTTCCTACAAGTATCGTTACACACGCTTCGTAGTAATAGTCCATTGTAGCAACATGTATTTGTCATATCTATGTATATACAAATGAATCCAAAAGTAAGCTGTTATCAAATAACTTTCGAACGACTCTACCTACAAATTTCGTTTTACCTTCATTGTGGTCCTGTCTTCTTATAGTGTGTTTGAGGATAAAAAAAAGATTTTTATGGTTTTTCCCCTTCATATAAATCACAACAATCAAACTACACAAAAAATATATGTGTGAATTACAAGTAAAAAAAAAAATGGTGTTGCCATCTGTCATGGTGTTGCCATATTTGTGAAAAATAAAATTTTTATTGAAAGCGGCTACTATAAGGGACTCTTATTAATTAAAGGATGGACTTCCTACAAGTATCGTTACACACGCTTCGTAGTAATAGTCCATTGTAGCTACATGTATTTGGCATATCTATATCTATATAAATAAAAATGAATCCAAAAGTTTGTTGTTATCAAATAACTTTCGGACGACTCTACCTACAAATTTCGTTTTACTTCCATTGTGATCCTGTCTTCTTAGAGTGTATTTGAGGATAAAAAAATTGTATGGTGTTGCCAGATGTTTGCAATACATTTTTTTCCCTTCATATAAATCACAACAATCAAACTACACAAAAAAAATATGTGTGAATTACAAGTAAAAAAAAAAATGGTGTTGCCATCTGTCATGGTGTTGCCATATTTGTGAAAAATAAAATTTTTATTGAAAGCGGCTACTATAAGGGACTCTTATTAATTAAAGGATGGACTTCCTACAAGTATCGTTACACACGCTTCGTAGTAATAGTCCATTGTAGCAACATGTATTTGTCATATCTATGTATATACAAATGTATCCAAAAGTAAGTTGTTATCAAATAACTGTCGAACGACTCTACCTACAAATTTCGTTTTACCTTCATTGTGGTCCTGTCTTCTTATAGTGTGTTTGAGGATAAAAAAAAAGATTTTTATGGTTTTTCCAGATCTTGGCAATACATTTTTTCCCCTTTATATAAATCACAACAATCAAACTACACAAAAAATATATTTGTGAATTAAAAGTAAAAAAAAAAAAAATGGTGCTGCCATCTGTCATGGTGTTGCCATATTTGTGAAAAATAAATTTTTTATTGAAAGCGGCTACTATGTTGTTGTTGTTGTTGTAGCGACTACTTAACCTGCCTAGGATGTCACCCCTCATCCAACACTGTCATCAGGCTCTTCTAACGGAAGTCCAAGAAACCTAACAGGGGTGGACCAGAGTGAAATTGGTGTTCCAAGAGTGGGCTCAGTTGCGCAGATGAACAGATGGTTAGTATCGTGGGAGACACGCCGCATGCCGGGCAGACATTTGGCATGTGAGGGTTCAGTCTGGATAGGTAAGAGTTTAGTCTGCTACAGTATCCAGAACAAAGTTGAGCCAGCGTGACTCTTGTCTCCCTAGGCAGTTTGCGTTCCTCGTCGACAACAGGTGGGGCTCGTGCCTCTAGGACTGCATTCACTGGACGAGGATAAAAAAAAAATTTTGTGGTGTTGTCAGATGTTTGCAATACATTTTTGTCCCCTTCATATAAATCACAACAATCAAACTACACAAAAACTATGTGTGTGAATTACAAGTAAAAAAAAAATGGTGTTGCCACCTGTCATGGTGTTGCCATATTTGTGAAAATTAAAATTTTTGTTGAAAGCGGCTACTATAAGGAATTCTTATTACTTAAAGATGGATTTGCTACAAGTGTCGTTACATACGCTTCGTAGTAATAGGCCATTGTAGCTTCATGTATTTGGCATATCTATATAAATAAAAATGAATCCAAAAGTTTGTTGTTATCAAATAACTTTCGAACGACTCTACCTACAAATTTCGTTTTACTTTCATTGTGATTCTGCCTTCTAAGAGTGTCTTCGAGGATAAAAAAAAATTGTATGGTGTTGCCAGATGTTTGCAATACATTTTTTTCCCCTTCTTATAAATCACAACAATCAAACTACACAAAAAATATATGTGTGAATTGCAAGTAAAAAAAAAAAATTGTGTTGCCATCTGTCATGGTGTTGCCATATTTGTGAAAAATAAAAATTTTTATTGAAAGCGGCTACTATAAGGGACTCTTATTAATTAAAGGATGGATTTCCCACAAGTGTCGTTACATACGCTTCGTAGTAATAGGCCATTGTAGCTACATGTATTTGGCATATCTATATCTACTCGTATATAAATAAAAATGAATCCAAAAGTTTGTTGTTATCAAATAACTTTCGGACGACTCTACCTACAAATTTCGTTTTACTTTCATTGTTCCTGTCTTCTTAGAGTGTGTTTGAGGATAAAAAAAAATGTTATGGTGTTGACAGATGTTTGCAATACATTTTTTCCCCTTTATATAAATCACAACAATCAAACTTTAAGTATATGTGTGAATTACAAGTAAAAAAAAATGGTGTTGCCATCTGTCATTGTGTTGCCATATTTGTTAAAAATCAAATTTTTAATGAAAGCCGCTACTATAAGGAATTCTTATTACTTAAAGATGGATTTCCTATAAGTGTCGTTACATACGCTTCGTAGTAATAGTCCATCGTAGCTTCATGTATTTGGCATATCTAAATATATATATAAAAATTAATCCAAAAGTAAGTTGTTATCAAATAACTTTCGAACAACTCTACCTAAAAATTTCGTTTTACGTTCATTGTGGTCCTGTCTTCTTAGAGTGTGTTTGTTGATAAAAAAAAATGTATGGTGTTGCCAGATGTTTGCAATACATTTTTTCCCCCTTCTTATAAATCACAACAATCAAACCACACAAAAAATATGTGTGTGAATTACAGTAAAAAAAAAAATGGTGTTTCCATCTGTGATGGTGTTGCCATATTTGTGAATAATAAAATTTATATTGAAAGCGGCTACTATAAGGGATTCTTATTAATTAAAGGATGGATTTCCTACAAGTGTCGTTACATACGCTTCGTAGTAATAGGCCATTGTAGCTACATGTATTTGGCATATCTATATCTATATAAATAAAAATGAATCCAAAAGTTTGTTGTTATCAAATAACTTCGGACGACTCTACCTACAAATTTCGTTTTACTTTCATTATGGTCCTGTCTTCTTAGAGTGTGTTTGGGGATAAAAAATAATGTATGGTGTTGCCAGATGTTTGCAATACATTTCAAACTACACAAAAAATATATGTGTGAATTACAAGTAAAAAAAAAATGGTGTTGCCATCTGTCATGGTGTTGCCATATTTGTGAAAAATAAAAATTTTTATTGAAAGCGGCTACTATAAGGGACTCTTATTAATTAAAGGATGGATTTCCTACAAGTGTCGTTACATACGCTTCGTAGTAATAGGCCATTGTATTTGGCATATCTATATCTACTCGTATATAAATAAAAATGAATCCAAAAGTTTGTTGTTATCAAATAACTTTCGGACGACTCTACCTACAAATTCGTTTTACTTTCATTGTTCCTGTCTTCTTAGAGTGTGTTTGAGGATAAAAAAAAATGTTATGGTGTTGCCAGATGTTTGCAATAAATTTTTTTCCCCTTTATATAAATCACAACAATCACACAGAAAATTTATATGGGAATTACAAGTAAAAAAAAAGGTGTTGCCATCTGTCATGGTGTTGCCATTATTGTGAAAAATAAAATTTTTATTGAAAGCGGCAATACGTTATTACGCTTCGTAGTAATAGTCCATTGTAGCTACATGTATTTGGCATATCTATATATATAAAAATGAATCCAAAAGTAAGTTGTTATTAAATAACTTTCGAACAACTCTACCTACAAATTTCGTTTTACTTTCATTGTGGTCCTGTCTTCCTAGAGTGTGTTTGGGGATAAAAAAAAAATTGTAAAGTGTTCCCAGATGTTTGCAATACATTTTTTTCCCTTCATATAAATCACAACAATCACACAGAAAATTTATATGGGAATTACAAGTAAAAAAAAAGGTGTTGCCATCTGTCATGGTGTTGCCATTATTGTGAAAAATAAAATTTTTATTGAAAGCGGCAATACATTATTACGCTTCGTAGTAATAGTCCATTGTAGCTACATGTATTTGGCATATCTATATATATAAAAATGAATCCAAAAGTAAGTTGTTATCAAATAACTTTCGAACAACTCTACCTACAAATTTCGTTTTACTTTCATTGTGGTCCTGTCTTCTTAGAGTGTGTTTGTTGATAAAAAAAAATGTATGGTGTTGCCAGATGTTTGCAATACATTTTTTCCCCCCTTCTTATAAATCACAACAATCAAACTGCACAAAAAATATGTGTGTGAATTACAAGTAAAAAAAAAATGGTCTTTCCATCTGTCATGGTGTTGCCATATTTTTGAAAAATAAAATTTATATTGAAAGCGGCTACTATAAGGGATTCTTATTAATTAAAGGATGGATTTCCTACAAGTGTCGTTACATACGCTTCGTAGTAATAGGCCATTGTAGCTACATGTATTTGGCATATCTATATCTATATAAATAAAAATGAATCCAAAAGTTTGTTGTTATCAAATAACTTTCGAACGACTCTACCTACAAATTTCGTTTTACTTTCATTGTGATCCTGTCTTCTTAGAGTGTATTTGAGGATAAAAAAAATTGTATGGTCTTGCCAGATGTTTGCAATACATTTTTTTCCCTTCATATAAATCGCAACAATCAAACTACACAAAAAATATATGTGTGAATTACAAGTAAAAAAAAAAGATGGTGTTGCCATCTGTCATGGTGTTGCCATATTTGTGAAAAATAAAATTTTTATTGAAAGCGGCTACTATAAGGGACTCTTATTAATTAAAGGATTTATTTCCTACAAGTGTCGTTACATACGCTTCGTAGTAATAGGCCATTGTAGCTACATGTATTTGGCATATCTATATCTACTCGTATATAAATAAAAATGAATCCAAAAGTTTGTTGTTATAAAATAACTTTCGGACGACTCTACCTACAAATTTCGTTTTACTTTCATTGTTCCTGTCTTCTTAGAGTGTGTTTGAGGATAAAAAAAAATGTTATGGTGTTGCCAGATGTTTGCAATAAATTTTTTTCCCCTTTATATAATTCACAACAATCAAACTACACAAAAAATATATGTGTGAATTACAAGTAAAAAAAAATATGGTGTTGCCATCTGTCATGGTGTTGCCATATTTGTGAAAAATAAAATTTTTATTGAAAGCGGCTACTATAAGGGACTCTTATTAATTAAAGGATGGATTTCCTACAAGTATCGGTACATACGCTTCGTAGTAATAGACCATTGTAGCTACATGTATTTCGCATATCTATATCTAAATAAATAAAAATGAATCCAAAAGTTTGTTGTTATAAAATAACTTTCGAACGACTCTACCTACAAATTTCGTTGTACCTTCATTGTGGTCCTGTCTTCTTATAGTGTGTTTGAGGATAAAAAAAAGATTTTTATGGTTTTTCCAGATCTTGGCAATACATTTTTTCCCCTTCATATAAATCACAACAATCAAACTACACAAAAAATATATGTGTGAATTAAAAGTAAAAAAAAAAAAATGGTGCTGCCATCTGTCATGGTGTTGCCATATTTGTGAAAAATAAAATTTATATTGAAAGCGGCTACTATAAGGGATTCTTATTAATTAAAGGATGGATTTCCTACAAGTGTCGTTACATACGCTTCGTAGTAATAGGCCATTGTAGCTACATGTATTTTACATATCTATATCTATATAAATAAAAATGAATCCAAAAGTTTGTTGTTATCAAATAACTTTCGGACGACTCTACCTAAAAATTTCGTTTTACTTCCATTGTGATCCTGTCTTCTTAGAGTGTATTTGAGGATAAAAAAATTTTATGGTGTTGCCAGATGTTTGCAATACATTTTTTTCCCTTCATATAAATCACAACAATCAAACTACACAAAAAATATATGTGTGAATTACAAGTAAAAAAAAAAATGGTGTTGCCATCTGTCATGGTGTTGCCATATTTGTGAAAAATAAAATTTTTATTGAAAGCGGCTACTATAAGGGACTCTTATTAATTAAAGGATGGACTTCCTACAAGTATCGTTACACACGCTTCGTAGTAATAGTCCATTGTAGCTACATGTATTTGGCATATCTATATCTATATAAATAAAAATGAATCCAAAAGTTTGTTGTTATCAAATAACTTTCGGACGACTCTACCTACAAATTTCGTTTTACTTCCATTGTGATCCTGTCTTCTTAGAGTGTATTTGAGGATAAAAAAATTGTATGGTGTTGCCAGATGTTTGCAATACATTTTTTTCCCTTCATATAAATCACAACAATCAAACTACACAAAAAAAATATGTGTGAATTACAAGTAAAAAAAAAAATGGTGTTGCCATCTGTCATGGTGTTGCCATATTTGTGAAAAATAAAATTTTTATTGAAAGCGGCTACTATAAGGGACTCTTATTAATTAAAGGATGGACTTCCTACAAGTATCGTTACACACGCTTCGTAGTAATAGTCCATTGTAGCAACATGTATTTGTCATATCTATGTATATACAAATGAATCCAAAAGTAAGCTGTTATCAAATAACTTTCGAACGACTCTACCTACAAATTTCGTTTTACCTTCATTGTGGTCCTGTCTTCTTATAGTGTGTTTGAGGATAAAAAAAAGATTTTTATGGTTTTTCCCCTTCATATAAATCACAACAATCAAACTACACAAAAAATATATGTGTGAATTACAAGTAAAAAAAAAAATGGTGTTGCCATCTGTCATGGTGTTGCCATATTTGTGAAAAATAAAATTTTTATTGAAAGCGGCTACTATAAGGGACTCTTATTAATTAAAGGATGGACTTCCTACAAGTATCGTTACACACGCTTCGTAGTAATAGTCCATTGTAGCAACATGTATTTGTCATATCTATGTATATACAAATGTATCCAAAAGTAAGTTGTTATCAAATAACTGTCGAACGACTCTACCTACAAATTTCGTTTTACCTTCATTGTGGTCCTGTCTTCTTATAGTGTGTTTGAGGATAAAAAAAAAGATTTTTATGGTTTTTCCAGATCTTGGCAATACATTTTTTCCCCTTTATATAAATCACAACAATCAAACTACACAAAAAATATATTTGTGAATTAAAAGTAAAAAAAAAAAAAAATGGTGCTGCCATCTGTCATGGTGTTGCCATATTTGTGAAAAATAAATTTTTTATTGAAAGCGGCTACTATGTTGTTGTTGTTGTTGTAGCGACTACTTAACCTGCCTAGGATGTCACCCCTCATCCAACACTGTCATCAGGCTCTTCTAACGGAAGTCCAAGAAACCTAACAGGGGTGGACCAGAGTGAAATTGGTGTTCCAAGAGTGGGCTCAGTTGCGCAGATGAACAGATGGTTAGTATCGTGGGAGACACGCCGCATGCCGGGCAGACATTTGGCATGTGAGGGTTCAGTCTGGATAGGTAAGAGTTTAGTCTGCTACAGTATCCAGAACAAAGTTGAGCCAGCGTGACTCTTGTCTCCCTAGGCAGTTTGCGTTCCTCGTCGACAACAGGTGGGGCTCGTGCCTCTAGGACTGCATTCACTGGACGAGGATAAAAAAAAAATTTTGTGGTGTTGTCAGATGTTTGCAATACATTTTTGTCCCCTTCATATAAATCACAACAATCAAACTACACAAAAACTATGTGTGTGAATTACAAGTAAAAAAAAAATGGTGTTGCCACCTGTCATGGTGTTGCCATATTTGTGAAAATTAAAATTTTTGTTGAAAGCGGCTACTATAAGGAATTCTTATTACTTAAAGATGGATTTGCTACAAGTGTCGTTACATACGCTTCGTAGTAATAGGCCATTGTAGCTACATTTATTTGGCATATCTATATCTATATAAATAAAAATTAATCCAAAAGTTTGTTGTTATCAAATAACTCTCGGACGACTCTACCTACAAATTTCGTTTTACTTTCATTATGGTCCTGTCTTCTTAGAGTGTGTTTGGGGATAAAAAAAAATGTATGGTGTTGTCATATTTGTGAAAAATAAAATTTATATTGAAAGCGGCTACTATAAGGGATTCTTATTAATTAAAGGATGGATTTCCTACAAGTGTCGTTACATACGCTTCGTAGTAATAGGCCATTGTAGCTACATGTATTTGGCATATCTATATCTATATAAATAAAAATGAATCCAAAAGTTTGTTGTTATCAAATAACTTTCGGACGACTCTACCTACAAATTTCGTTTTACTTTCATTATGGTCCTGTCTTCTTAGAATGTGTTTGGGGCTAAAAAAAATGTATGGTGTTGCCAGATGTTTGCAATACATTTTTTTCCCCCTTCTTATAAATCACAACAATCAAACTACACAAAAAATATATGTGTGAATTACAAGTGAAAAAAAAATGGTGTTGCCATCTGTCATGGTGTTGCCATATTTGTGAAAAATAAAATTTTTATTGAAAGCGGCTACTATAAGGGATTCTTATTAATTAAAGGATGGATTTCCTACAAGTGTCGTTACATACGCTTCGTAGTAATAGGCCATTGTAGCTACATGTATTTGGCATATCTATATCTATATAAATAAAAATGAATCCAAAAGTTTGTTGTTATCAAATAACTCTCGGACGACTCTACCTACAAATTTCGTTTTACTTTCGTTATGGTCCTGTCTTCTTAGAGTGTGTTTGGGGACAAAAAATAATGTATGGTGTTGCCAGATGTTTGCAATACATTTTTTTTCCCCTTCTTATAAATCACAACAATCAAACTACACAAAAACTATGTGTGTGAATTACAAGTAAAAAAAAAATGGTGTTGCCATCTGTCATGGTGTTGCCATATTTGTGAAAATTAAAATTTTTGTTGAAAGCGGCTACTATAAGGAATTCTTATTACTTAAAGATGGATTTGCTACAAGTGTCGTTACATACGCTTCGTAGTAATAGGCCATTGTAGCTACATTTATTTGGCATATCTATATCTATATAAATAAAAATTAATCCAAAAGTTTGTTGTTATCAAATAACTCTCGGACGACTCTACCTACAAATTTCGTTTTACCTTCGTTATGGTCCTGTCTTCTTAGAGTGTGTTTGGGGATAAAAAATAATGTATGGTGTTGCCAGATGTTTGCAATACATTTTTTTCCCCCTTTTTATAAATCACAACAATCAAACTACACGAAAAATATATGTGTGAATTACAAGTGAAAAAAAAAATGGTGTTGCCATCTGTCATGGTGTTGCCATATTTGTGAAAAATAAAATTTATATTGAAAGCGGCTACTATAAGGGATTCTTATTAATTAAAGGATGGATTTCCTACAATCGTCGTTACATACGCTTCGTAGTAATAGGCCATTGTAGCTACATGTATTTGGCATATCTATATCTATATAAATAAAAATGAATCCAAAAGTTTGTTGTTATCAAATAACTTTCGGACGACTCTACCTACAAATTTCGTTTTACTTTCATTATGGTCCTGTCTTCTTAGAATGTGTTTGGGGCTAAAAAAAATGTATGGTGTTGCCAGATGTTTGCAATACATTTTTTTCCCCCTTCTTATAAATCACAACAATCAAACTACACAAAAAATATATGTGTGAATTACAAGTGAAAAAAAAAATGGTGTTGCCATCTGTCATGGTGTTGCCATATTTGTGAAAAATAAAATTTTTATTGAAAGCGGCTACTATAAGGGATTCTTATTAATTAAAGGATGGATTTCCTACAAGTGTCGTTACATACGCTTCGTAGTAATAGGCCATTGTAGCTACATGTATTTGGCATATCTATATCTACTAGAGTTCGCCCAGTGGTTGAAATTCAACCAGTAAACTTTATTTTATTTTATTTTTTTGCTGTATCTTTTATCCGGCTTTTTTTCTTCCTTTCTATGTCGTTCCTTTCCTCTAACATATTTTTATTTTCCTTGATTTGTTCTTTTACTCTATTATTTTATTTTTTCCTTTCCTCAAACTTCTTTTCTTTTCCTTTCCCTTCCCTTCCTTTTATTTTCTTTCTTTCCCCTTCGGTTTCTTACCTTTCCTTTAATTCCCTTTCCCTTCCCTTCCTCTCATTTCCTTACAATTCCTTTAATTTTCTTCCTTTCCATTCCCTTCCCTTTCCTTTCCTTTTCCTTTCCTTTTCCTTTTCCTTCCTTTTTTTCCTTTAATTTTCCTTCCTTTCAATTCTTTTCCTTTCCTCTATTTTCCTTTAATTTTTTTCGGTGTTTAATACTCTTTATGAGTAATCATTTATTTTGTTTTTGTAAACCCTGTTTGTAGGTATCAGCAATGAATTTTACATATTTGCTCATATTTTACATTGCTTGTTTAATGTATCCAACAAAGCAACTTTTCGTGCTCTCAGGAGAGCAGCTGACACTGGGCATCGTAGCCAGTAATCAATACAATAACAACAACTAAAGCAAAAATGCATGACACAACAGAGTATCTATAGTGCGAATACTTATTTTTCATTAGTCCACTACCAACTCTTCGCACTCACAGTGAGAGCCGACCACACGAATAACACGAAAACATGCATGGCAAGTCTACTGACACTACTACGGCTCTTAATTTTTTTCCTACAAAGCAACTCCTCGGCCATGCTCACGATTCAGCATAGTACACAAAAAGCAAGTACACACACACACAGCGTGTCTATAGTGTGAATAAGTGAATGTGTAGTGGTGTGACTTTTATGTTAAATTTTTTATATTAAAGTGATTTTTTAAATTTTTTTTATTTACGGATAAAAGTAAACCTCAAAATTTCCTATCTATACATATATAATTTGTATACCTTAGAATTATAGTTTAGCAGAAAACGGTTCTACATTGCATTCATCTTGTCTATTTATATATAAGATATAAATAAAAATGAATCCAAAAGTTTGTTGTTATCAAATAACTTTCGGACGACTCTACCTACAAATTTCGGTTTACTTTCATTATGGTCCTGTCTTCTTAGAGTGTGTTTGGGGATAAAAAAAAAATGTATGGTGTTGTCATATTTGTGAAAAATAAAATTTATATTGAAAGCGGCTACTATAATTTTGGATTTCCTACAAGTGTCGTTACATACGCTTCGTAGTAATAGACCATTGTAGCTACATGTATTTCGCATATCTATATCTAAATAAATAAAAATGAATCCAAAAGTTTGTTGTTATAAAATAACTTTCGAACGACTCTACCTACAAATTTCGTTTTACCTTCATTGTGGTCCTGTCTTCTTAGAGTGTATTTGAGGATAAAAAAATTGTATGGTGTTGCCAGATGTTTGCAATACATTTTTTCCCCTTCATATAAATCGCAAGAATCAAACTACACAAAAAATATATGTGTGAATTCCAAGTAAAAAAAAAATGGTGTTTCCATCTGCCATTTTGTGAAAAATAAAATTTATATTGAAAGCGGCTACTATAAGGCATTCTTATTAATTAAAGGATGGATTTCCTACAAGTATCGTTACACACGCTTCGTAGTAATAGTCCATTGTAGCAACATATATTTGTCATATCTATGTATATACAAATGAATCCAAAAGTAAGTTGTTATCAAATAACTTTCGAACGACTCTACCTACAAATTTCGTTTTACCTTCATTGTGGTCCTGTCTTTTTGTAGTGTGTTTGAGGATAAAAAAAAGATTTTTATGGTTTTTCCAGATGTTGGCAATACATTTTTTCCCCTTCATATAAATCACAACAATCAAACTACACAAAAAATATATGTGTGAATTAAAAGTAAAAAAAAAAAAAAAATGGTGCTGCCATCTGTCATGGTGTTGCCATATTTGTGAAAAATCAATTTTTTATTGAAAGCGGCTACTATGTTGTTGTTGTTGTTGTTGTTGTAGCGACTACTTAACCTGCCGAGGATGTCACCCCTCATCCAACACTGTCATCAGGCTCTTCTAACGGAAGTCCAAGAAACCTAACAGGGGTGGACCAGAGTGAAATTGGTGTTAGAAGAGTGGGCTCAGCTGAGCAGATGAACAGATGGTTAGTATCGTGGGAAGACACGCCGCATGCCGGGCAGACATTTGGCATGTGAGGGTTCAGCCTGGATAGGTAAGAGTTTAGTCTGTTACAGTATCCAGAACAAAGTTGAGCCAGCGTGACTCTTGTCTCCCTAGGCAGTTTGCGTTCCTCGTCGACAACAGGTGGGGCTCGTTCCTCTAGGACTGCATTCACTGGACGAGGATAAAAAAAAAATTTTGTGGTGTTGTCAGATGTTTGCAATACATTTTTGTCCCCTTCATATAAATCACAACAATCAAACTACACAAAAAATATATGTGTGAATTACAAGTAAAAAAAAAATGGTGTTGCCATCTGTCATGGTGTTGCCATATTTGTGAAAAATAAAATTTATATTGAAAGCGGCTACTATAAGGGATTCTTATTAATTAAAGGATGGATTTCCTACAAGTGTCGTTACATACGCTTCGTAGTAATAGGCCATTGTAGCTACATGTATTTGGCATATCTATATCTATATAAATAAAAATGAATCCAAAAGTTTGTTGTTATCAAATAACTTTCGGACGACTCTACCTACAAATTTCGTTTTACTTTCATTATGGTCCTGTCTTCTTAGAATGTGTTTGGGGATAAAAAAAAATGTATGGTGTTACCAGATGTTTGCAATACATTTTTTCCCCCTTCTTATAAATCACAACAATCAAACTACCCAAAAAATATATGTGTGAATTACAAGTAAAAAAAAAATATGGTGTTGCCATCTGTCATGGTGTTGCCATATTTGTGAAAAATAAAGTTTTTATTGAAAGCGGCTACTATAAGGGACTCTTATTAATTAAAGGATGGACTTCCTACAAGTATCGTTACACACGCTTCGTAGTAATAGTCCATTGTAGCAACATGTATTTGTCATATCTATGTATATACAAATGAATCCAAAAGTAAGTTGTTATCAAACAACTTTCGGACGACTCTACCTACAAATTTCGTTTTACTTTCATTGTGATCCTGTCTTCTTAGAGTGTATTTGAGGATAAAAAAATTGTATGGTGTTGCCAGATGTTTGCAATACATTTTTTTCCCTTCATATAAATCACAACAATCAAACTACACAAAAAATATATGTGTGAATTACAAGTAAAAAAAAAAATGGTGTTGCCATCTGTCATGGTGTTGCCATATTTGTGAAAAATAAAATTTTTATTGAAAGCGGCTACTATAAGGGACTCTTATTAATTAAAGGATGGACTTCCTACAAGTATCGTTACACACGCTTCGTAGTAATAGTCCATTGTAGCAACATGTATTTGTCATATCTATGTATATACAAATGAATCCAAAAGTAAGTTGTTATCAAATAACTTTCGAACGACTCTACCTACAAATTTCGTTTTACCTTCATTGTGGTCCTGTCTCTTATAGTGTGTTTGAGGATAAAAAAATATATTTTTATGGTTTTTCCAGATGTTGGCAATACATTTTTTCCCCTTCATATAAATCACAACAATCAAACTACACAAAAAATATATGTGTGAATTAAAAGTAAAAAAAAAAAAAATGGTGCTGCCAGCTGTCATGGTGTTGCCATATTTGTGAAAAATAAATTTTTTATTGAAAGCGGCTACTATGTTGTTGTTGTTGTTGTTGTAGCGACTACTTAACCTGCCTAGGATGTCACCCCTCATCCAACACTGTCATCAGGCTCTTCTAACGGAAGTCCAAGAAACCTAACAGGGGTGGACCAGAGTGAAATTGGTGTTAGAAGAGTGGGCTCAGCTGAGCAGATGAACAGATGGTTAGTATCGTGGGAAGACACGCCGCATGCCGGGCAGACATTTGGCATGTGAGGGTTCAGTCTGGATAGGTAAGAGTTTAGTCTGTTACAGTATCCAGAACAAAGTTGAGCCAGCGTGACTCTTGTCTCCCTAGGCAGTTTGCGTTCCTCGTCGACAACAGGTGGGGCTCGTTCCTCTAGGACTGCATTCACTGGACGAGGATAAAAAAAAAATTTTGTGGTGTTGTCAGATGTTTGCAATACATTTTTGTCCACTTCATATAAATCACAACAATCAAACTACACAAAAACTATGTGTGTGAGTTACAAGTAAAAAAAAAATGGTGTTGCCATCTGTCATGGTGTTCCCATATTTGTGAAAATTAAAATTTTTGTTGAAAGCGGCTACTATAAGGAATTCTTATTACTTAAAGATAGATTTCCTACAAGTGTCGTTACATACGCTTCGTAGTAATAGGCCATTGTAGCTACATGTATTTGGCATATCTATATCTATATAAATAAAAATGAATCCAAAAGTTTGTTGTTATCAAATAACTCTCGGACGACTCTACCTACAAATTTCGTTTTACTTTCATTATGGTCCTGTCTTCTTAGAGTGTGTTTGGGGATAAAAAATAATGTATGGTGTTGCCAGATGTTTGCAATACATTTTTTCCCGTTCTTATAAATCGCAACAATCAAACTACACAAAAAATATATGTGTGAATTACAAGTAAAAAAAAAAAATGGTGTTGCCGTCTGTCATGGTGTTGCCATATTTGTGAAAAATAAAATTTATATTGAAAGCGGCTACTATAAGGGATTCTTATTAATTAAAGGATGGATTTCCTACAAGTGTCGTTACATACGCTTCGTAGTAATAGGCCATTGTAGCTACATGTATTTGGCATATCTATATCTATATAAATAAAAATGAATCCAAAAGTTTGTTGTTATCAAATAACTTTCGGACGACTCTACCTACAAATTTCGTTTTACTTTCATTATGGTCCTGTCTTCTTAGAATGTGTTTGGGGATAAAAAAAAATGTATGGTGTTGCCAGATGTTTGCAATACATTTTTTCCCCCTTATTATAAATCACAACAATCAAACTACCCAAAAAATATATGTGTGAATTACAAGTAAAAAAAAAATATGGTGTTGCCATCTGTCATGGTGTTGCCATATTTGTGAAAAATACAATTTTTATTGAAAGCGGCTACTATAAGGGACTCTTATTAATTAAAGGATGGATTTCCTACAAGTGGCGCTTCGTAGTAATAGACCATTGTAGCTACATGTATTTCGCATATCTATATCTAAATAAATAAAAATGAATCCAAAAGTTTGTTGTTATAAAATAACTTTCGAACGACTCTACCTACAAATTTCGTTTTACTTTCATTGTGATCCTGTCTTCTTAGAGTGTATTTGAGGATAAAAAAAATTGTATGGTGTTGCCAGATGTTTGCAATACATTTTTTCCCCTTCATATAAATCGCAAGAATCAAACTACACAAAAAATATATGTGTGAATTCCAAGTAAAAAAAAATGGTGTTTCCATCTGCCATTTTGTGAAAAATAAAATTTATATTGAAAGCCGCTACTATAAGGGATTCTTATTAATTAAGGGATGGATTTCCTACAACTGTCGTTACATACGCTTCGTAGTAATAGGCCATTGTAGATACATGTATTTGGCATATCTATATTTATATAAATAAAAATTAATCCAAAAGTTTGTTGTTATCAAATAACTTTCGGACGACTCTACCTACAAATTTCGTTTTACTTTCATTGTGATCCTGTCTTCTTAGAGTGTATTTGAGGATAAAAAAATTGTATGGTGTTGCCAGATGTTTGCAATACATTTTTTTCCCTTCATATAAATCACAACAATCAAACTACACAAAAAATATATGTGTGAATTACAAGTAAAAAAAAAATGGTGTTGCCATCTGTCATGGTGTTGCCATATTTGTGAAAAATAAAATTTTTATTGAAAGCGGCTACTATAAGGGACTCTTATTAATAAAAGGATGGACTTCCTACAAGTATCGTTACACACGCTTCGTAGTAATAGTCCATTGTAGCAACATGTATTTGTCATATCTATGTATATACAAATGAATCCAAAAGTAAGTTGTTATCAAATAACTTTCGAACGACTCTACCTACAAATTTCGTTTTACCTTCATTGTGGTCCTGTCTTCTTATAGTGTGTTTGAGGATAAAAAAAAATATTTTTATGGTTTTTCCAGATGTTGGCAATACATTTTTTCCCCTTCATATAAATCACAACAATCAAACTACACAAAAAATATATGTGTGAATTAAAAGTAAAAAAAAAAAAAATGGTGCTGCCATCTGTCATGGTGTTGCCATATTTGTGAGAAATAAAATTTTTATTGAAAGCGGCTACTATAAGGGACTCTTATTAATTAAAGGATGGATTTCCTACAAGTGTCGTTACATACGCTTCGTAGTAATAGGCCATTGTAGCTACATGTATTTGGCATATCTATATCTATATAAATAAAAATGAATCCAAAAGTTTGTTGTTATCAAATAACTTTCGGACGACTCTACCTACAAATTTCGTTTTACTTTCATTATGGTCCTGTCTTCTTAGAATGTGTTTGGGGATAAAATAAAATGTATGGTGTTGCCAGATGTTTGCAATACATTTTTTCCCCCTTATTATAAATCACAACAATCAAACTACCCAAAAAATATATGTGTGAATTACAAGTAAAAAAAAAATATGGTGTTGCCATCTGTCATGGTGTTGCCATATTTGTGAAAAATACAATTTTTATTGAAAGCGGCTACTATAAGGGACTCTTATTAATTAAAGGATGGATTTCCTACAAGTGGCGCTTCGTAGTAATAGACCATTGTAGCTACATGTATTTCGCATATCTATATCTAAATAAATAAAAATGAATCCAAAAGTTTGTTGTTATAAAATAACTTTCGAACGAAACTACCTACAAATTTCGTTTTACTTTCATTGTGATCCTGTCTTCTTAGAGTGTATTTGAGGATAAAAAAATTTTATGGTGTTGCCAGATGTTTGCAATACATTTTTTCCCCTTCATATAAATCGCAAGAATCAAACTACACAAAAAATATATGTGTGAATTCCAAGTAAAAAAAAATGGTGTTTCCATCTGCCATTTTGTGAAAAATAAAATTTATATTGAAAGCGGCTACTATAAGGGATTCTTATTAATTAAAGGATGGATTTCCTACAAGTGTCGTTACATACGCTTCTTAGTAATAGGCCATTGTAGCTACATGTATTTGGCATATCTATATTTATATAAATAAAAATGAATCCAAAAGTTTGTTGTTATCAAATAACTTTCGGACGACTCTACCTACAAATTTCGTTTTACTTTCATTGTGATCCTGTCTTCTTAGAGTGTATTTGAGGATAAAAAAATTGTATGGTGTTGCCAGATGTTTGCAATACATTTTTTCCCTTCATATAAATCACAACAATCAAACTACACAAAAAATATATGTGTGAATTACAAGTAAAAAAAAAATGGTGTTGCCATCTGTCATGGTGTTATCATATTTGTGAAAAATTAAATTTTTATTGAAAGCTTCTGCTATAAGGGATTCTTATTAATTAAAGGATGGATTTCCTACAAGTGTCGTTACATACGCTTCGTAGTAATAGGCCATTGTAGCTACATGTATTTAGCATATCTATATCTATATAAATAAAAATGAATCCAAAAGTTTGTTGTTATCAAATAACTTTCGGACGACTCTACCTACCAATTTCGTTTTACTTTCATTATGGTCCTGTCTTCTTAGAGTGTGTTTGGGGATAAAAAATAATGTATGGTGTTGCCAGATGTTTGCAATACATTTTTTCCCGTTCTTATAAATCGCAACAATCAAACTGCACAAAAAATATATGTGTGAATTACAAGTAAAAAAAAAAATGGTGTTGCCGTCTGTCATGGTGTTGCCATATTTGTGAAAAATAAAATTTATATTGAAAGCGGCTACTATAAGGGATTCTTATTAATTAAAGGATGGATTTCCTACAAGTGTCGTTACATACGCTTCGTAGTAATAGGCCATTGTAGCTACATGTATTTGGCATATCTATATCTATATAAATAAAAATGAATCCAAAAGTTTGTTGTTATCAAATAACTTTCGGACGACTCTACCTACAAATTTCGTTTTACTTTCATTATGGTCCTGTCTTCTTAGAATGTGTTTGGGGATAAAATAAAATGTATGGTGTTGCCAGATGTTTGCAATACATTTTTTCCCCCTTATTATAAATCACAACAATCAAACTACCCAAAAAATATATGTGTGAATTACAAGTAAAAAAAAAATATGGTGTTGCCATCTGTCATGGTGTTGCCATATTTGTGAAAAATAAAATTTTTATTGAAAGCGGCTACTATAAGGGACTCTTATTAATTAAAGGATGGATTTCCTACAAGTGGCGCTTCGTAGTAATAGACCATTGTAGCTACATGTATTTCGCATATCTATATCTAAATAAATAAAAATGAATCCAAAAGTTTGTTGTTATAAAATAACTTTCGAACGACTCTACCTACAAATTTCGTTTTACTTTCATTGTGATCCTGTCTTCTTAGAGTGTATTTGAGGATAAAAAAAATTGTATGGTGTTGCCAGATGTTTGCAATACATTTTTTCCCCTTCATATAAATCGCAAGAATCAAACTACACAAAAAATATATGTGTGAATTCCAAGTAAAAAAAAATGGTGTTTCCATCTGCCATTTTGTGAAAAATAAAATTTATATTGAAAGCCGCTACTATAAGGGATTCTTATTAATTAAGGGATGGATTTCCTACAAGTGTCGTTACATACGCTTCGTAGTAATAGGCCATTGTAGATACATGTATTTGGCATATCTATATTTATATAAATAAAAATTAATCCAAAAGTTTGTTGTTATCAAATAACTTTCGGACGACTCTACCTACAAATTTCGTTTTACTTTCGTTGTGATCCTGTCTTCTTAGAGTGTATTTGAGGATAAAAAAATTGTATGGTGTTGCCAGATGTTTGCAATACATTTTTTTCCCTTCATATAAATCACAACAATCAAACTACACAAAAAATATATGTGTGAATCACAAGTAAAAAAAAAATGGTGTTGCCATCTGTCATGGTGTTGCCATATTTGTGAAAAATAAAATTTTTATTGAAAGCGGCTACTATAAGGGACTCTTATTAATTAAAGGATGGACTTCCTACAAGTATCGTTACACACGCTTCGTAGTAATAGTCCATTGTAGCAACATGTATTTGTCATATCTATGTATATACAAATGAATCCAAAAGTAAGTTGTTATCAAATAACTTTCGAACGACTCTACCTACAAATTTCGTTTTACCTTCATTGTGGTCCTGTCTTCTTATAGTGTGTTTGAGGATAAAAAAAAACATTTTTATGGTTTTTCCAGATGTTGGCAATACATTTTTTCCCCTTCATATAAATCACAACAATCAAACTACACAAAAAATATATGTGTGAATTAAAAGTAAAAAAAAAAAAAAAATGGTGCTGCCATCTGTCATGGTGTTGCCATATTTGTGAAAAATAAATTTTTTATTGAAAGCGGCTACTATGTTGTTGTTGTTGTTGTTGTAGCGACTACTTAACCTGCCTAGGATGTCAACCCTCATCCAACACTGTCATCAGGCTCTTCTAACGGAAGTCCAAGAAACCTAACAGGGGTGGACCAGAGTGAAATTGGTGTTAGAAGAGTGGGCTCAGTTGAGCAGATGAACAGATGGTTAGTATCGTGGAAGACACGCCGCATGCCGGGCAGACATTTGGCATGTGAGGGTTCAGTCTGGATAGGTAAGAGTTTAGTCTGCTACAGTATCCAGAACAAAGTTGAGCCAGCGTGACTCTTGTCTCCCTAGGCAGTTTGCGTTCCTCGTCGACAACAGGTGCGGCTCGTGCCTCTAGGACTGCATTCACTGGACGAGGATAAAAAAAAAATTTTGTGGTGTTGTCAGATGTTTGCAATACATTTTTGTCCCCTTCATATAAATCACAACAATCAAACTACACAAAAACTATGTGTGTGAATTACAAGTAAAAAAAAATGGTGTTGCCATCTGTCATGGTGTTGCCATATTTGTGAAAATTAAAATTTTTGTTGAAAGCGGCTACTATAAGGAATTCTTATTACTTAAAAATGGATTTCCTACAAGTGTCGTTACATACGCTTCGTAGTAATAGGCCATTGTAGCTACATGTATTTGGCATATCTATATCTATATAAATAAAAATGAATCCAAAAGTTTGTTGTTATCAAATAACTCTCGGACGACTCTACCTACAAATTTCGTTTTACTTTCATTATGGTCCTGTCTTCTTAGAGTGTGTTTGGGGATAAAAAATAATGTATGGTGTTGCCAGATGTTTGCAATACATTTTTTTCCCGTTCTTATAAATCACAACAATCAAACTACACAAAAAATATATGTGTGAATTACAAGTAAAAAAAAAAATGGTGTTGCCATCTGTCATGGTGTTGCCATATTTGTGAAAAATAAAATTTATATTGAAAGCCGCTACTATAAGGGATTCTTATTAATTAAAGGATGGATTTCCTACAAGTGTCGTTACATACGCTTCGTAGTAATAGGCCATTGTAGCTACATGTATTTGGCATATCTATATCTTTATAAATAAAAATGAATCCAAAAGTTTGTTGTTATCAAATAACTTTCGGACGACTCTACCTACAAATTTCGTTTTACTTTCATTATGGTCCTGTCTTCTTAGAATGTGTTTGGGGATAAAAAAAAATGTATGGTGTTGCCAGATGTTTGCAATACATTTTTTCCCCCTTCTTATAAATCACAATAATCAAACTACCCAAAAAATATATGTGTGAATTACAAGTAAAAAAAAAATATGGTGTTGCCATCTGTCATGGTGTTGCCATATTTGTGAAAAATAAAATTTTTATTGAAAGCGGCTACTATAAGGGACTCTTACTAATTAAAGGATGGATTTCCTACAAGTGTCGTTACATACGCTTCGTAGTAATAGACCATTGTAGCTACATGTATTTCGCATATCTATATCTAAATAAATAAAAATGAATCCAAAAGTTTGTTGTTATAAAATAACTTTCGAACGACCCTACCTACAAATTTCGTTTTACTTTCATTGTGATCCTGTCTTCTTAGAGTGTATTTGAGGATAAAAAAGTTTTATGGTGTTGCCAGATGTTTGCAATACATTTTTTCCCCTTCATATAAATCGCAAGAATCAAACTACACAAAAAATATATGTGTGAATTCCAAGTAAAAAAAAATGGTGTTTCCATCTGCCATTTTGTGAAAAATAAAATTTATATTGAAAGCGGCTACTACAGGGTGTTTTTTTTACAGGTTTGGCATTTTGTGGTCAAATCTGGCAACTCTAATGTCATTTATGTTCAGTTTGGTTTGCCATTTCATCATGAACAGGTTGACAAAAGAACAACGCTTGCAAATCGTGCAAATTTATTTCGAAAATAATGGTTCAGTTCGCGAAGTTTACCGTGAGCTCCGTCCATTTTATGGTCGACATAATCGTCCATCAGAGCAATTAATTGGGTTAACCATGGATCGTTTTCGCACTACGTTTACTCTATGTGATAATACGCATCCGCAGAGACGTCGAACAGTGCGCACCGAAGAAACAATTGCCGCTGTAGAGCAAAGTGTTGAAGAGGACCCGAATGAATCGATTCGCCACCGTGCACAGCAATTGGAGCTTTGTCCATCAACTTTATGGAAGATTTTGCGCAAAGATCTTGGCTTGCGACCTTACAAGATCCACCTTGTGCAAGAATTAAAGCCGCGAGACCATGCAATGCGTCGTGATTTTGGTGTATGGGCCGAAAATGAGATTGATTTCGATGCTGATTTTCATCGCAAAATTTTGTTCAGTGATGAGGCTCATTTTTGGTTGAATGGCTACGTCAACAAGCAAAATTGCCGCATTTGGAGTGAAGAGAATCCACATGAGACCCTTGAAACGCCATTACATCCACAAAAACTGACTGTTTGGTGTGCTCTATGGGCTGGTGGAGTCATTGGGCCATACTTCTTCTGCAATAATGCTGGAGAGGCAGCTACCGTTAATGGAGACCGGTATAGAGCCATGATAACCGACTATTTTGTTCCCGAATTGGATGGCATGAATGTGGATGAGTTGTGGTTCCAACAAGACGGCGCTACATGCCACACAGCGCACGTCACAATCGATTTATTGAAGGAAACATTCGATGAGCGCATAATTTCGCGGAATGGACCTGTCAATTGGCCACCAAGGTCGTGTGATTTGACACCATTGGATTATTTTCTTTGGGGATATGTGAAGTCGCTCGTCTACACCAACAAACCAGAAACGTTAGGGGAATTGGAAGCCAACATTCGTGGCGTTATTGCCGACATACGGCCCCATATGCTCGAAAAAGTGGTTGAAAATTGGACCTGTAGAATTGGCTTTATTCGAGCCAGCCGCGGCGGCCAAATGCCCGAAATCATATTTAAACATTAATGGCATAAAATTATCCTTCCAATAAAGCCAAATTGATGGACCTCAAAACGATTTTCTTGTGTTTTATTTCAATTCAAAGTTCTATACCCCTGAAAAAAACACCCTTTATAAGGGATTCTTATTAATTAAAGGATGGATTTCCTACAAGTGTCGTTACATACGCTTCGTAGTAATAGGCCATTGTAGCTACATGTATTTGGCATATCTATATCTTTATAAATAAAAATGAATCCAAAAGTTTGTTGTTATCAAATAACTTTCGGACGACTCTACCTACAAATTTCGTTTTACTTTCATTATGGTCCTGTCTTCTTAGAATGTGTTTGGGGATAAAAAAAAATGTATGGTGTTGCCAGATGTTTGCAATACATTTTTTTTCCCTTCTTATAAATCACAACAATCAAACTACCCAAAAAATATATGTGTGAATTACAAGTAAAAAAAAAATATGGTGTTGCCATCTGTCATGGTGTTGCCATATTTGTGAAAAATCAAATTTTTATTGAAAGCGGCTACTATAAGGGACTCTTATTAATTAAAGGATGGATTTCCTACAAGTGTCGTTACATACGCTTCGTAGTAATAGACCATTGTAGCTACATGTATTTCGCATATCTATATCTAAATAAATAAAAATGAATCCAAAAGTTTGTTGTTATAAAATAACTTTCGAACGACCCTACCTACAAATTTCGTTTTACTTTCATTGTGATCCTGTCTTCTTAGAGTGTATTTGAGGATAAAAAAATTTTATGGTGTTGCCAGATGTTTGCAATACATTTTTTCCCCTTCATATAAATCGCAAGAATCAAACTACACAAAAAATATATGTGTGAATTCCAAGTAAAAAAAAATGGTGTTTCCATCTGCCATTTTGTGAAAAATAAAATTTATATTGAAAGCGGCTACTATAAGGCATTCTTATTAATTAAAGGATGGATTTCCTACAAGTGTCGTTACATACGCTTCTTAGTAATAGGCCATTGTAGCTACATGTATTTGGCATATCTATATTTATATAAATAAAAATGAATCCAAAAGTTTGTTGTTATCAAATAACTTTCGGACGACTCTACCTACAAATTTCGTTTTACTTTCACTGTGATCCTGTCTTCTTAGAGTGTATTTGAGGATAAAAAAATTGTATGGTGTTGCCAGATGTTTGCAATACATTTTTTTCCCTTCATATAAATCACAACAATCAAACTACACAAAAAATATATGTGTGAATTACAAGTAAAAAAAAAAAAATGGTGTTGCCATCTGTCATGGTGTTATCATATTTGTGAAAAATTAAATTTTTATTGAAAGCTTCTGCTATAAGGGATTCTTATTAATTAAAGGATGGACTTCCTACAAGTATCGTTACACACGCTTCGTAGTAATAGTCCATTGTAGCAACATGTATTTGTCATATCTATATTTATATAAATAAAAATGAATCCAAAAGTAAGTTGTTATCAAATAACTTTCGAACGACTCTACCTACAAATTTCGTTTTACCTTCATTGTGGTCCTGTCTTCTTATAGTGTGTTTGAGGATAAAAAAAAATATTTTTATGGTTTTTCCAGATGTTGGCAATACAGTTTTTCCCCTTCATATAAATCACAACAATAAAACTACACAAAAAATATATGTGTGAATTAAAAGTAAAAAAAAAAAAAATGGTGCTGCCATCTGTCATGGTGTTGCCATATTTGTGAAAAATAAATTTTTTATTGAAAGCGGCTACTATGTTGTTGTTGTTGTTGTTGTAGCGACTACTTAACCTGCCTAGGATGTCACCCCTCATCCAACACTGTCATCAGGCTCTTCTAACGGAAGTCCAAGAAATTTAACAGGGGTGGACCAGAGTGAAATTGGTGTTAGAAGAGTGGGCTCAGTTGAGCAGATGAACAGATGGTTAGTATCGTGGGAAGACACGCCGCATGCCGGGCAGACATTTCGCACGTGAGGGTTCAGTCTGGATAGGTAAGAGTTTAGTCTGTTACAGTATCCAGAACAAAGTTGAGCCAGCGTGACTCTTGTCTCCCTAGGCAGTTTGCGTTCCTCGTCGACAACAGGTGGGGCTCGTTCCTCTAGGACTGCAGTAATAGGCCATTGTAGCTACATGTATTTGGCATATCTATATCTATATAAATAAAAATGAATCCAAAAGTTTGTTGTTATCAAATAACTCTCGGACGACTCTACCTACAAATTTCGTTTTACTTTCATAGTGGTCCTGTCTTCTTAGAGTGTGTTTGTTGATAAATAAAAATGTATGGTGTTGCCAGATGTTTGCAATACATTTTTTTCCCTTCATACAAATCGCAACAATCAAACTACACAAAAAATATATGTGTGAATTACAAGTAAAAAAAAAAATGGTGTTACCATCTGTCATGGTGCTGCCATATTTGTGAAAAATAAAATTTTTATTGAAAGCGGCTACTATAAGGGACTCTTAATAATTAAAGGATGGATTTCCTACAAGTGTCGTTACATACGCTTCGTAGTAATAGGCCATTGTAGCTACATGTATTTGGCATATCTATATCTATATAAATAAGAATGAATCCAAAAGTTTGTTGTTATCAAATAACTTTCGGACGACTCTACCTACAAATTTCGTTTTACTTTCTTTGTGGTCCTGTCTTCTTAGAGTGTGTTTGGGGATAAAAAAAAATGTATAGTGTTGCCAGATGTTTGCAATAAATTTTTTCCCCCTTCTTATAAATCACAACAATCAAACTACACAAAAACTATGTGTGTGAATTACAAGTAAAAAAAATGGTGTTGCCATATTTGTGAAAAATCAAATTTTTAATGAAAGCGGCTACTATAAAGAATTCTTATTACTTAAAGATATATTTCCTATAAGTGTCGTTACATACGCTTCGTAGTAATAGTCCATTGTAGCTTCATGTATTTGGCATATCTATATATATAAAAATGAATCCAAAAGTAAGTTGTTATCAAATAACTTTCGAACAACTCTATCTACAAATTTCGTTTTACTTTCATTGTGGTCCCGTCTTCTTAGAGTGTGTTTGTTGATAAAAAAAAAATTTATGGTGTTGCCAGATGTTTGCAATACATTTTTTTCCCCTTCTTATAAATCACAACAACCAAACTACACAAAAAATATGTGTGTGAATTACAAGTAATAAAAAAAAGGTGTTTCTATCTGTCATGGTGTTGCCATATTTGTGAAAAATAAAATTTTTATTGAAAGCGGCTACTATAAGGGACTCTTATTAATTAAAGGATGGATTTCCTGCAAGTGTCGTTACATACGCTTCGTAGTAATAGGCCATTGTAGCCACATGTATTTCGCATATCTATATCTATAAAAAAATGAATCCAAAAGTATGTTTTTATAAAATAGTTCTATAGTTCTAAAGTTCTATACCCCTGAAAAAAACACCCTTTATAAGGGATTCTTATTAATTAAAGGATGGATTTCCTACAAGTGTCGTTACATACGCTTCGTAGTAATAGGCCATTGTAGCTACATGTATTTGGCATATCTATATCTTTATAAATAAAAATGAATCCAAAAGTTTGTTGTTATCAAATAACTTTCGGACGACTCTACCTACAAATTTCGTTTTACTTTCATTATGGTCCTGTCTTCTTAGAATGTGTTTGGGGATAAAAAAAAATGTATGGTGTTGCCAGATGTTTGCAATACATTTTTTCCCCCTTCTTATAAATCACAATAATCAAACTACCCAAAAAATATATGTGTGAATTACAAGTAAAAAAAAAATATGGTGTTGCCATCTGTCATGGTGTTGCCATATTTGTGAAAAATAAAATTTTTATTGAAAGCGGCTACTATAAGGGACTCTTACTAATTAAAGGATGGATTTCCTACAAGTGTCGTTACATACGCTTCGTAGTAATAGACCATTGTAGCTACATGTATTTCGCATATCTATATCTAAATAAATAAAAATGAATCCAAAAGTTTGTTGTTATAAAATAACTTTCGAACGACCCTACCTACAAATTTCGTTTTACTTTCATTGTGATCCTGTCTTCTTAGAGTGTATTTGAGGATAAAAAAGTTTTATGGTGTTGCCAGATGTTTGCAATACATTTTTTCCCCTTCATATAAATCGCAAGAATCAAACTACACAAAAAATATATGTGTGAATTCCAAGTAAAAAAAAATGGTGTTTCCATCTGCCATTTTGTGAAAAATAAAATTTATATTGAAAGCGGCTACTACAGGGTGTTTTTTTTACAGGTTTGGCATTTTGTGGTCAAATCTGGCAACTCTAATGTCATTTATGTTCAGTTTGGTTTGCCATTTCATCATGAACAGGTTGACAAAAGAAAAACGCTTGCAAATCGTGCAAATTTATTTCGAAAATAATGGTTCAGTTCGCGAAGTTTACCGTGAGCTCCGTCCATTTTATGGTCGACATAATCGTCCATCAGAGCAATTAATTCGGTTAACCATGGATCGTTTTCGCACTACGTTTACTCTATGTGATAATACGCGAAGAAACAATTGCCGCTGTAGAGCAAAGTGTTGAAGAGGACCCGAATGAATCGATTCGCCACCGTGCACAGCAATTGGAGCTTTGTCCATCAACTTTATGGAAGATTTTGCGCAAAGATCTTGGCTTGCGACCTTACAAGATCCACCTTGTGCAAGAATTAAAGCCGCGAGACCATGCAATGCGTCGTGATTTTGGTGTATGGGCCGAAAATGAGATTGATTTCGATGCTGATTTTCATCGCAAAATTTTGTTCAGTGATGAGGCTCATTTTTGGTTGAATGGCTACGTCAACAAGCAAAATTGCCGCATTTGGAGTGAAGAGAATCCACATGAGACCCTTGAAACGCCATTACATCCACAAAAACTGACTGTTTGGTGTGCTCTATGGGCTGGTGGAGTCATTGGGCCATACTTTTTCCGCAATAATGCTGGAGAGGCAGCTACCGTTAATGGAGACCGGTATAGAGCCATGATAACCGACTATTTTGTTCCCGAATTGGATGGCATGAATGTGGATGAGTTGTGGTTCCAACAAGACGGCGCTACATGCCACACAGCGCACGTCACAATCGATTTATTGAAGGAAACATTCGATGAGCGCATAATTTCGCGGAATGGACCTATCAATTGGCCACCAAGGTCGTGTGATTTGACACCATTGGATTATTTTCTTTGGGGATATGTGAAGTCGCTCGTCTACACCAACAAACCAGAAACGTTAGGGGAATTGGAAGCCAACATTCGTGGCGTTATTGCCGACATACGGCCCCATATGCTCGAAAAAGTGGTTGAAAATTGGACCTGTAGAATTGGCTTTATTCGAGCCAGCCGCGGCGGCCAAATGCCCGAAATCATATTTAAACATTAATGGCATAAAATTATCCTTCCAATAAAGCCAAACTGATGGACCTCAAAACGATTTTCTTGTGTTTTATTTCAATTCAAAGTTCTATACCCCTGAAAAAAACACCCTTTATAAGGGATTCTTATTAATTAAAGGATGGATTTCCTACAAGTGTCGTTACATACGCTTCGTAGTAATAGGCCATTGTAGCTACATGTATTTGGCATATCTATATCTTTATAAATAAAAATGAATCCAAAAGTTTGTTGTTATCAAATAACTTTCGGACGACTCTACCTACAAATTTCGTTTTACTTTCATTATGGTCCTGTCTTCTTAGAATGTGTTTGGGGATAAAAAAAAATGTATGGTGTTGCCAGATGTTTGCAATACATTTTTTTTCCCTTCTTATAAATCACAACAATCAAACTACCCAAAAAATATATGTGTGAATTACAAGTAAAAAAAAAATATGGTGTTGCCATCTGTCATGGTGTTGCCATATTTGTGAAAAATCAAATTTTTATTGAAAGCGGCTACTATAAGGGACTCTTATTAATTAAAGGATGGATTTCCTACAAGTGTCGTTACATACGCTTCGTAGTAATAGACCATTGTAGCTATATGTATTTCGCATATCTATATCTAAATAAATAAAAATGAATCCAAAAGTTTGTTGTTATAAAATAACTTTCGAACGACCCTACCTACAAATTTCGTTTTACTTTCATTGTGATCCTGTCTTCTTAGAGTGTATTTGAGGATAAAAAAATTTTATGGTGTTGCCAGATGTTTGCAATACATTTTTTCCCCTTCATATAAATCGCAAGAATCAAACTACACAAAAAATATATGTGTGAATTCCAAGTAAAAAAAAATGGTGTTTCCATCTGCCATTTTGTGAAAAATAAAATTTATATTGAAAGCGGCTACTATAAGGGATTCTTATTAATTAAAGGATGGATTTCCTACAAGTGTCGTTACATACGCTTCTTAGTAATAGGCCATTGTAGCTACATGTATTTGGCATATCTATATTTATATAAATAAAAATGAATCCAAAAGTTTGTTGTTATCAAATAACTTTCGGACGACTCTACCTACAAATTTCGTTTTACTTTCACTGTGATCCTGTCTTCTTAGAGTGTATTTGAGGATAAAAAAATTGTATGGTGTTGCCAGATGTTTGCAATACATTTTTTTCCCTTCATATAAATCACAACAATCAAACTACACAAAAAATATATGTGTGAATTACAAGTAAAAAAAAAAAAATGGTGTTGCCATCTGTCATGGTGTTATCATATTTGTGAAAAATTAAATTTTTATTGAAAGCTTCTGCTATAAGGGATTCTTATTAATTAAAGGATGGACTTCCTACAAGTATCGTTACACACGCTTCGTAGTAATAGTCCATTGTAGCAACATGTATTTGTCATATCTATATTTATATAAATAAAAATGAATCCAAAAGTAAGTTGTTATCAAATAACTTTCGAACGACTCTACCTACAAATTTCGTTTTGCCTTCATTGTGGTCCTGTCTTCTTATAGTGTGTTTGAGGATAAAAAAAAATATTTTTATGGTTTTTCCAGATGTTGGCAATACAGTTTTTCCCCTTCATATAAATCACAACAATAAAACTACACAAAAAATATATGTGTGAATTAAAAGTAAAAAAAAAAAAAATGGTGCTGCCATCTGTCATGGTGTTGCCATATTTGTGAAAAATAAATTTTTTATTGAAAGCGGCTACTATGTTGTTGTTGTTGTTGTTGTAGCGACTACTTAACCTGCCTAGGATGTCACCCCTCATCCAACACTGTCATCAGGCTCTTCTAACGGAAGTCCAAGAAATTTAACAGGGGTGGACCAGAGTGAAATTGGTGTTAGAAGAGTGGGCTCAGTTGAGCAGATGAACAGATGGTTAGTATCGTGGGAAGACACGCCGCATGCCGGGCAGACATTTCGCACGTGAGGGTTCAGTCTGGATAGGTAAGAGTTTAGTCTGTTACAGTATCCAGAACAAAGTTGAGCCAGCGTGACTCTTGTCTCCCTAGGCAGTTTGCGTTCCTCGTCGACAACAGGTGGGGCTCGTTCCTCTAGGACTGCATTCACTGGACGAGGATAAAAAAAAAATGCTTCGTAGTAATAGGCCATTGTAGCTACATGTATTTGGCATATCTATATCTATATAAATAAAAATGAATCCAAAAGTTTGTTGTTATCAAATAACTCTCGGACGACTCTACCTACAAATTTCGTTTTACTTTCATAGTGGTCCTGTCTTCTTAGAGTGTGTTTGTTGATAAAAAAAAATGTATGGTGTTGCCAGATGTTTGCAATACATTTTTTTCCCTTCATACAAATCGCAACAATCAAACTACACAAAAAATATATGTGTGAATTACAAGTAAAAAAAAAAATGGTGTTACCATCTGTCATGGTGCTGCCATATTTGTGAAAAATAAAATTTTTATTGAAAGCGGCTACTATAAGGGACTCTTAATAATTAAAGGATGGATTTCCTACAAGTGTCGTTACATACGCTTCGTAGTAATAGGCCATTGTAGCTACATGTATTTGGCATATCTATATCTATATAAATAAGAATGAATCCAAAAGTTTGTTGTTATAAAATAACTTTCGAACGACCCTACCTACAAATTTCGTTTTACTTTCATTGTGATCCTGTCTTCTTAGAGTGTATTTGGGGATAAAAAAATTTTATGGTGTTGCCAGATGTTTGCAATACATTTTTTCCCCTTCATATAAATCGCAAGAATCAAACTACACAAAAAATATATGTGTGAATTCCAAGTAAAAAAAAATGGTGTTTCCATCTGCCATTTTGTGAAAAATAAAATTTATATTGAAAGCGGCTACTATAAGGGATTCTTATTAATTAAAGGATGGATTTCCTACAAGTGTCGTTACATACGCTTCTTAGTAATAGGCCATTGTAGCTACATGTATTTGGCATATCTATATTTATATAAATAAAAATGAATCCAAAAGTTTGTTGTTATCAAATAACTTTCGGACGACTCTACCTACAAATTTCGTTTTACTTTCACTGTGATCCTGTCTTCTTAGAGTGTATTTGAGGATAAAAAAATTGTATGGTGTTGCCAGATGTTTGCAATACATTTTTTTCCCTTCATATAAATCACAACAATCAAACTACACAAAAAATATATGTGTGAATTACAAGTAAAAAAAAAAAAATGGTGTTGCCATCTGTCATGGTGTTATCATATTTGTGAAAAATTAAATTTTTATTGAAAGCTTCTGCTATAAGGGATTCTTATTAATTAAAGGATGGACTTCCTACAAGTATCGTTACACACGCTTCGTAGTAATAGTCCATTGTAGCAACATGTATTTGTCATATCTATATTTATATAAATAAAAATGAATCCAAAAGTTTGTTGTTATCAAATAACTCTCGGACGACTCTACCTACAAATTTCGTTTTACTTTCATAGTGGTCCTGTCTTCTTAGAGTGTGTTTGTTGATAAAAAAAAATGTATGGTGTTGCCAGATGTTTGCAATACATTTTTTTCCCTTCATACAAATCGCAACAATCAAACTACACAAAAAATATATGTGTGAATTACAAGTAAAAAAAAAAATGGTGTTACCATCTGTCATGGTGCTGCCATATTTGTGAAAAATAAAATTTTTATTGAAAGCGGCTACTATAAGGGACTCTTAATAATTAAAGGATGGATTTCCTACAAGTGTCGTTACATACGCTTCGTAGTAATAGGCCATTGTAGCTACATGTATTTGGCATATCTATATCTATATAAATAAGAATGAATCCAAAAGTTTGTTGTTATCAAATAACTTTCGGACGACTCTACCTACAAATTTCGTTTTACTTTCTTTGTGGTCCTGTCTTCTTAGAGTGTGTTTGGGGATAAAAAAAAATGTATAGTGTTGCCAGATGTTTGCAATAAATTTTTTCCCCCTTCTTATAAATCACAACAATCAAACTACACAAAAACTATGTGTGTGAATTACAAGTAAAAAAAATGGTGTTGCCATATTTGTGAAAAACCAAATTTTTAATGAAAGCGGCTACTATAAAGAATTCTTATTACTTAAAGATATATTTCCTATAAGTGTCGTTACATACGCTTCGTAGTAATAGTCCATTGTAGCTTCATGTATTTGGCATATCTATATATATAAAAATGAATCCAAAAGTAAGTTGTTATCAAATAACTTTCGAACAACTCTACCTACAAATTTCGTTTTACTTTCATTGTGGTCCTGTCTTCTTAGAGTGTGTTTGTTGATAAAAAAAAATGTATGGTGTTGCCAGATGTTTGCAATACATTTTTCCCCTCTTCTTATAAATCACAACAATCAAACTACACAAAAAATATGTGTGTGAATTACAAGTAAAAAAAAAATGGTGTTTCCATCTGTCATGGTGTTGCCATATTTGTAAAAAATCAAATTTTTATTGAAAGCGGCAATACGTTATTACGCTTCGTAGTAATAGTCCATTGTAGCTACATGTATTTGGCATATCTATATATATAAAAATGAATCCAAAAGTAAGTTGTTATCAAATAACTTTCGAACAACTCTATCTACAAATTTCGTTTTACTTTCATTGTGGTCCCGTCTTCTTAGAGTGTGTTTGTTGATAAAAAAAAAATTTATGGTGTTGCCAGATGTTTGCAATACATTTTTTTCCCCTTCTTATAAATCACAACAACCAAACTACACAAAAAATATGTGTGTGAATTACAAGTAATAAAAAAAAGGTGTTTCTATCTGTCATGGTGTTGCCATATTTGTGAAAAATAAAATTTTTATTGAAAGCGGCTACTATAAGGGACTCTTATTAATTAAAGGATGGATTTCCTGCAAGTGTCGTTACATACGCTTCGTAGTAATAGGCCATTGTAGCCACATGTATTTCGCATATCTATATCTATAAAAAAATGAATCCAAAAGTATGTTTTTATAAAATAACTTTCGAACGACTCTACCTACAAATTTCGTTTTACTTTCATTGTGATCCTCTCTTCTTAGAGTGTCTGTGAGGATAAAAAAAATTTATGGTGTTGCCAGATGTTGGCATTTTTCCCCCTTCTTATAAATCATAACAATCAAACTACACAAAATATATATGTGTGAATTACAAGTAAAAAAAAATGGTGTTGCCATCTGTCATGGTGTTGCCATATTTGTGAAAAATAAAATTTTTATTGAAAGCGGCAATACGTTATTACGCTTCGTAGTAATAGTCCATTGTAGCTACATGTATTTGGCATATCTATATATATAAAAATGAATCCAAAAGTAAGTTGTTATCAAATAACTTTCGAACAACTCTATCTACAAATTTCGTTTTACTTTCATTGTGGTCCCGTCTTCTTAGAGTGTGTTTGTTGATAAAAAAAAAATTTATGGTGTTGCCAGATGTTTGCAATACATTTTTTTCCCCTTCTTATAAATCACAACAACCAAACTACACAAAAAATATGTGTGTGAATTACAAGTAATAAAAAAAAGGTGTTTCTATCTGTCATGGTGTTGCCATATTTGTGAAAAATAAAATTTTTATTGAAAGCGGCTACTATAAGGGACTCTTATTAATTAAAGGATGGATTTCCTGCAAGTGTCGTTACATACGCTTCGTAGTAATAGGCCATTGTAGCCACATGTATTTCGCATATCTATATCTATAAAAAAATGAATCCAAAAGTATGTTTTTATAAAATAACTTTCGAACGACTCTACCTACAAATTTCGTTTTACTTTCATTGTGATCCTCTCTTCTTAGAGTGTCTGTGAGGATAAAAAAAATTTATGGTGTTGCCAGATGTTGGCATTTTTCCCCCTTCTTATAAATCACAACAATAAAACTACACAAAAAATATATGTGTGAATTAAAAGTAAAAAAAAAAAAATGGTGCTGCCATCTGTCATGGTGTTGCCATATTTGTGAAAAATAAATTTTTTATTGAAAGCGGCTACTATGTTGTTGTTGTTGTTGTTGTAGCGACTACTTAACCTGCCTAGGATGTCACCCCTCATCCAACACTGTCATCAGGCTCTTCTAACGGAAGTCCAAGAAATTTAACAGGGGTGGACCAGAGTGAAATTGGTGTTAGAAGAGTGGGCTCAGTTGAGCAGATGAACAGATGGTTAGTATCGTGGGAAGACACGCCGCATGCCGGGCAGACATTTCGCACGTGAGGGTTCAGTCTGGATAGGTAAGAGTTTAGTCTGTTACAGTATCCAGAACAAAGTTGAGCCAGCGTGACTCTTGTCTCCCTAGGCAGTTTGCGTTCCTCGTCGACAACAGGTGGGGCTCGTTCCTCTAGGACTGCATTCACTGGACGAGGATAAAAAAAAAATGCTTCGTAGTAATAGGCCATTGTAGCTACATGTATTTGGCATATCTATATCTATATAAATAAAAATGAATCCAAAAGTTTGTTGTTATCAAATAACTCTCGGACGACTCTACCTACAAATTTCGTTTTACTTTCATAGTGGTCCTGTCTTCTTAGAGTGTGTTTGTTGATAAAAAAAAATGTATGGTGTTGCCAGATGTTTGCAATACATTTTTTTCCCTTCATACAAATCGCAACAATCAAACTACACAAAAAATATATGTGTGAATTACAAGTAAAAAAAAAAATGGTGTTACCATCTGTCATGGTGCTGCCATATTTGTGAAAAATAAAATTTTTATTGAAAGCGGCTACTATAAGGGACTCTTAATAATTAAAGGATGGATTTCCTACAAGTGTCGTTACATACGCTTCGTAGTAATAGGCCATTGTAGCTACATGTATTTGGCATATCTATATCTATATAAATAAGAATGAATCCAAAAGTTTGTTGTTATCAAATAACTTTCGGACGACTCTACCTACAAATTTCGTTTTACTTTCTTTGTGGTCCTGTCTTCTTAGAGTGTGTTTGGGGATAAAAAAAAATGTATAGTGTTGCCAGATGTTTGCAATAAATTTTTTCCCCCTTCTTATAAATCACAACAATCAAACTACACAAAAACTATGTGTGTGAATTACAAGTAAAAAAAATGGTGTTGCCATATTTGTGAAAAATCAAATTTTTAATGAAAGCGGCTACTATAAAGAATTCTTATTACTTAAAGATATATTTCCTATAAGTGTCGTTACATACGCTTCGTAGTAATAGTCCATTGTAGCTTCATGTATTTGGCATATCTATATATATAAAAATGAATCCAAAAGTAAGTTGTTATCAAATAACTTTCGAACAACTCTACCTACAAATTTCGTTTTACTTTCATTGTGGTCCTGTCTTCTTAGAGTGTGTTTGTTGATAAAAAAAAATGTATGGTGTTGCCAGATGTTTGCAATACATTTTTCCCCTCTTCTTATAAATCACAACAATCAAACTACACAAAAAATATGTGTGTGAATTACAAGTAAAAAAAAAATGGTGTTTCCATCTGTCATGGTGTTGCCATATTTGTAAAAAATCAAATTTTTATTGAAAGCGGCAATACGTTATTACGCTTCGTAGTAATAGTCCATTGTAGCTACATGTATTTGGCATATCTATATATATAAAAATGAATCCAAAAGTAAGTTGTTATCAAATAACTTTCGAACAACTCTATCTACAAATTTCGTTTTACTTTCATTGTGGTCCCGTCTTCTTAGAGTGTGTTTGTTGATAAAAAAAAAATTTATGGTGTTGCCAGATGTTTGCAATACATTTTTTTCCCCTTCTTATAAATCACAACAACCAAACTACACAAAAAATATGTGTGTGAATTACAAGTAATAAAAAAAAGGTGTTTCTATCTGTCATGGTGTTGCCATATTTGTGAAAAATAAAATTTTTATTGAAAGCGGCTACTATAAGGGACTCTTATTAATTAAAGGATGGATTTCCTGCAAGTGTCGTTACATACGCTTCGTAGTAATAGGCCATTGTAGCCACATGTATTTCGCATATCTATATCTATAAAAAAATGAATCCAAAAGTATGTTTTTATAAAATAACTTTCGAACGACTCTACCTACAAATTTCGTTTTACTTTCATTGTGATCCTCTCTTCTTAGAGTGTCTGTGAGGATAAAAAAAATTTATGGTGTTGCCAGATGTTGGCATTTTTCCCCCTTCTTATAAATCATAACAATCAAACTACACAAAATATATATGTGTGAATTACAAGTAAAAAAAAATGGTGTTGCCATCTGTCATGGTGTTGCCATATTTGTGAAAAATAAAATTTTTATTGAAAGCGGCAATACATTATTACGCTTCGTAGTAATAGTCCATTGTAGCTACATGTATTTATTTGGCATATCTATGTATATAAAAATGAATCCAAAAGTAAGTTGTTATCAAATAAATTTCGAACGACTCTACCTACAAATTTCGTTTTACTTTCATTGTGATCCTCTCTTTTTAGAGTGTCTGTGAGGATAAAAAAAATTTATGGTGTTGCCAGATGTTGGCATTTTTCCCCCTTCTTATAAATCACAACAATCAAACTACACAAAAAATATGTGTGTGAATTACAAGCAAAAAAAAAAAAATGGTGTTTCCATCTGTCATGGTGTTGCCATATTTGTGAAAAATAAAATTTTTATTGAAAGCGGCTACTATGAGGACTCTTATTAATTAAGGATGCATTTCCTACAAGTGTCGTTACATACGCTTCGTAGTAATAGGCCATTGTAGCTACATGTATTTCGCATACCTATATCTATATAAATAAAAATGAATCCAAAAGTTGGTTGTTATCAAATAACTTTCGGACGACTCTACCTACAAATTTCGTTTTACTTTCATTGTGGTCCTGTCTTCTTAGAGTGTGTTTAAGGATAAAAAAAAATTTTATGGTGTTGCCAGATGTTTGCAATACATTTTTTTCACTTCATATAAATCACAACAATCAAACTACACAAAAAATATATGTGTGAATTACAAGTAAAAAAAAAAACGGTGTTGCCATCTGTCATGGTGTTGCCATATTTGTGAAAAATAAAATTTTTATTGAAAGCGGCTACTATAAGGACTCTTATTAACTAAGGATGGATTTCCTACAAGTGTCGTTACATACGCTTCGTAGTAATAGGCCATTGTAGCTACATGTATTTCGCATACCTATATCTATATAAATAAAAATGAATCCAAAAGTTTGTTGTTATCAAATAACTTTCGGACGACTCTACCTACAAATTTCGTTTTACTTTCATTGTGGTCCTGTCTTCTTAGAGTGTGTTTGGGGATACAAAAAAATGTATGGTGTTGCAGATGTTTGCAATACATTTTTTTCACTTCATATAAATCACAACAATCAAACTACACAAAAAATATATGTGTGAATTACAAGTAAAAAAAAATGGTGTTGCCATCTGTCATGGTGTTGCCATATTTGTGAAAAATGAAATTTTTATTGAAAGCGGCAATACATTATTACGCTTCGTAGTAATAGTCCATTGTAGCTACATGTATTTGGCATATCTATGTATATAAAAATGAATCCAAAAGTTTGTTGTTATCAAATAACTTTCGGACGACTCTACCTACAAATTTCGTTTTACTTTCATTGTGGTCCTGTCTTCTTAGAGTGTGTTTGGGGATACAAAAAAATGTATGGTGTTGCAGATGTTTGCAATACATTTTTTTCACTTCATATAAATCACAACAATCAAACTACACAAAAAATATATGTGTGAATTACAAGTAAAAAAAAATGGTGTTGCCATCTGTCATGGTGTTGCCATATTTGTGAAAAATGAAATTTTTATTGAAAGCGGCAATACATTATTACGCTTCGTAGTAATAGTCCATTGTAGCTACATGTATTTGGCATATCTATGTATATAAAAATGAATCCAAAAGTTTGTTGTTATCAAATAACTTTCGGACGACTCTACCTACAAATTTCGTTTTACTTTCATTGTGGTCCTGTCTTCTTAGAGTGTCTTTAAGGATAAAAAAAAATTTTATGGTGTTGCCAGATGTTTGCAATACATTTTTTTCACTTCACATTAATCACAACAATCAAACTACACAAAAAATATATGTGTGAATTACAAGTAAAAAAAAAACGGTGTTGTCTTCTGTCATGGTGTTGCCATATTTGTGAAAAATAAAATTTTTATTGAAAGCAGCTACTATAAGGACTCTTATTAATTAAGGATGGATTTCATACAAGTGTCGTTACATACGCTTCGTAGTAATAGGCCATTGTAGCTACATGTATTTCGCATACCTATATCTATATAAATAAAAATGAATCCAAAAGTTTGTTGTTATCAAATAACTTTCGGACGACTCTACCTACAAATTTCGTTTTACTTTCATTGTGGTCCTGTCTTCTTAGAGTGTGTTTGGGGATACAAAAAAATGTATGGTGTTGCAGATGCTTGCAATACATTTTTTTCACTTCATATAAATCACAACAATCAAACTACACAAAAAATATATGTGTGAATTACAAGTAAAAAAAAATGGTGTTGCCATCTGTCATGGTGTTGCCATATTTGTGAAAAATGAAATTTTTATTGAAAGCGGCAATACATTATTACGCTTCGTAGTAATAGTCCATTGTAGCTACATGTATTTGGCATATCTATGTATATAAAAATGAATCCAAAAGTAAGTTGTTATCAAATAAATTTCGAACAACTCTACCTACAAATTTCGTTTTACTTTCATTGTGGTCCTGTCTTCTTAGAGTGTGTTTGGGGATACAAAAAAAATGTATGGTGTTGCCAGATGTTTGCAATATATTTTTTTTCCCCTTCTTATAAATCACAACAATCAAACTACACAAAAAATATGTGTGTGAATTACAAGCAAAAAAAAAAAAAATGGTGTTTCCATCTGTCATGGCGTTGCCATATTTGTGAAAAATAAAATTTTTAGTGAAAGCGGCTACTATAAGGACTCTTATTAATTAAGGATGGATTTCCTACAAGTGTCGTTACATACGCTTCGTAGTAATAGGCCATTGTAGCTACATGTATTTCGCATACCAATATCTATATAAATAAAAATGAATCCAAAAGTTTGTTGTTATCAAATAACTTTCGGACGACTCTACCTACAAATTTCGTTTTACTTTCATTGTGGTCCTGTCTTCTTAGAGTGTGTTTGGGGATACAAAAAAATGTATGGTGTTGCCAGATGTTTGCAATACATTTTTTTCACTTCATATAAATCACAACAATCAAACTACACAAAAAATATATGTGTGAATTACAAGTAAAAAAAAAACGGTGTTGCCCTCTGTCATGGTGTTGCCATATTTGTGAAAAATAAAATTTTTATTGAAAGCGGCTACTATAAGGGACTCTTATTAATTAAAGGATGGATTTCCTACAAGTGTCGTTACATACGCTTCGTAGTAATAGGCCATTGTAGCTACATGTATTTGTCATATCTATGTATATACAAATGAATTCAAAAGTAAGTTGTTATCAAGTAACTTTCGAACGACTCTACCTACAAATTTCGTTTTACCTTCATTGTGGTCCTGTCTTCTTAGAGTGTGTTTGGGGATACAAAAAAAAGATTTTTATGGTTTTTCCAGATGTTGGCAATACATTTTTGTCCCCTTCATATAAATCACAACAATCAAACTACACAAAAACTATATGTGGGAATTACAAGTAAAAAAAAAATTGTGTTGCCATCTGTCATGGTGTTGCCATATTTGTGAAAAATCAAATTTTTAATGAAAGCGGCTACTATAAGGAATTCTTATTAATTAAAGGATGGATTTCCTACAAGTGTCGTTACATACGCTTCCTAGTAGCAACAAGTATTTGGGATATCTATATATATAAAACTGAATCCAAAAGTAAGTTGTTTTCAAGTAACTTTCGAACGACTCTACCTACAAATTTCGTCTTACTTTCATTGTAGTCCTGTCTTCTTAGAGTGTGTTCGTTGATAAAAAAAATGTATGGTGTTGCCAGATGTTTGCAATACATTTTTTCCCCTTTATATAAATCACAACAATCAAACTTTAAGTATATGTGTGAATTACAAATACAAAAAAAATGGTGTTGCCATCTGTCATGGTGTTGCCATATTTGTGAAAAATCAAATTTTTAATGAAAGCGGCTACTATAAGGAATTCTTATTACTTAAAGATGGATTTCCTACAAGTGTCGTTACATACGCTTCGTAGTAATAGTCCATTGTAGCTTCATGTATTTGGCATATCTATATATATAAACATGAATCCAAAAGTAAGTTGTTGCCATATTGGGAAAAATACAATTTTTATTGAAAGCGGCAATACGAGTACATTATTACGCTTCGTAGTAATAGTCCATTGTAGCTACATGTATTTGGCATATCTATATATATAAAAATGAATCCAAAAGTAAGTTATTATCAAATAACTTTCGAACAACTCTACCTACAAATTTCGTTTTACTTTCATTGTGGTCCTGTCTTCTTAGAGTGTGTTTGTTGATAAAAAAAATGTATGGTGTTGCCAGCTATTTGCAATACATTTTTTTCCCCCTTCTTATAAATCACAACAATCAAACTACACAAAAAATATGTGTGTGAATTACAAGTAAAAAAAAAAAATGGTGTTTCCATCTGTCATGGTGTTGCCATATTTGTGAAAAATAAAATTTTTATTGAAAGCGGCTACTATAAGGGACTCTTATTAATTAAAGGATGGATTTCCTACAAATGTCGTTACATACGCTTCGTAGTAATAGGCAATTGTAGCTACATATATTTGTCATATCTATGTATATACAAATGAATCCAAAAGTAAGTTGTTATCAAATAACTTTCGAACGACTCTACCTACAAATTTCGTTTTACCTTCATTGTGGTCCTATCTTCTTAGAGTGTGTTTGAGGATAAAAAAAATCATATAAATCACAACAATCAAACTACACAAAAAATATGTGTGCATTACACGTAAAAAAAAAAATGGTGCTGCCATCTGTCATGGTGTTGCCATATTTGTGAAAAATTAGTTTTTTATTGAAAGCGGCTACTATGGTGTTGTTGTTGTAGCGACTACTTAACCTGCCTAGGATGTCACCCCTCATCCAACACTGTCATCAGGCTCTTCTAACGGAAGTCCAAGAAACCTCGCGGCTTCAACAGGGGTGGACCAGAGTGAAATTGGTGTTAGAAGAGTGGGCTCAGTTGAGCAGATGAACAGATGGTTAATATCGTGGGGAGACACGCCGCATGCCGGGCAGACATTTGGCATGTCAGGGTTCAGTCTGGATAGGTAAGAGTTTAGTCTGTTACAGTATCCAGAACAAAGTTGAGCCAGCGGGACTCTTGTGGTGCCGGATCTCGTCATAGTGCTTACGGAGGTGACTCCCTATTCTCCTGGGAGGAGGATTTTTGTTGAGCAGGTTCCTGTTCGGGTGCTGCGGCTTATGGCAGTTGAACAGGAATTGTCTGGTCAACATCTCACAGTGCTCTTTGACATCGAGCATTTTTGCCTCATTATGAAGATGGTGCTCAGGAGGCATAAGGACGCACCCCGTGGAAGTTCTGAGTGCGGTGTTTTGGCAGGCCTACAACCTCCTCCAATGTGTGTCTGCTAACCCCGGCGACCATATTGTCGTCGCGTAGCTCAGAACCGGCTGGTCGAAACCGGCTGGCCTTGAACGTTGCCAGTAACGTTTCTTTGTCTTTCCCCCAAGTACTGCCAGCTAGTGACTTGAGGATTTTGTTACGGCTTTGTACTTTGGTGGCAATCGCGGCTGCATGAGCACCGTATTTGAACATGTTATCAAACGAAAGCGGCTACTATAAGGGATCCTTATTAATTAAAGGATGGATTTCCTACAAGTGTCGTTACATACGCCTCGTAGCAATAGTCCATTGTAGCTACATGTATTTGGCATTTCTATATATATAAAAAAATGAATCCAAAAGTATGTTGTTATCAAATAACTTTGGAACGACTCTACCTACAAATTTCGTTTATCTTTCATTGTGGTCCTGTCTTATTAGAGTGTGTTTGAGGATAAAAAAAAAATGTTGTGGTGTTGTCAGATGTTTGCAAAACATTTTTGTCCCCCTTTTACAGGCACAATCTGTCTTCTTAGAGTGTGGTTGAGGATAAAAAAAAACTGTATGGTGTTCCCAGATGTTTGCAATACATTTTTTTCCCTTCATATAAATCACAACAATCAAACTACACAAAAATTATATGTGTGAATTACAAGTAAAAAAAAAATGGTGTTGCCATCTGTCATGGTGTTGCCATATTTGTGAAAAATAAAATTTTTACTGAAAGCGGCTGCTATAAGGGATTCTTATTAATTAAAGGATGGATTTTCTACAAGTGTCGTTACATACGCTTCCTAGTAGCAACAAGTATTTGGGATATCTATATATATAAAACTGAATCCAAAAGTAAGTTGTTTTCAAGTAGCTTTCGAACGACTCTACCTACAAATTTCGTCTTACTTTCATTGTGTTCATGTCTTCTTAGAGTGTGTTCGTTGATAAAAAAAATGTATGGTGTTGCCAGATGTATGCAATAAATTTTTTCCCCTTTATATAAATCACAACAATCAAACTTTAAGTATATGTGTGAATTACAAGTACAAAAAAAATGGTGTTGCCATCTGTCATGGTGTTGCCATATTTGTGAAAAATCAAATTTTTAATGAAAGCGGCTACTATAAGGAATTCTTATTACTTAAAGATGGATTTCCTACAAGTGTCGTTACATACGCTTCGTAGTAATAGTCCATTGTAGCTTCATGTATTTGGAATATCTATATATATAAAAATGAATCCAAAAGTAAGTTGTTATCAAGTAACTTTCGAACGACTCTACCTACAAATTTCGTTTTACTTTCATTGTTCCTGTCTTCTTAGAGTATGTTTGAGGATAAAAAAAAACTGTATGGTGTTCCCAGATGTTTGCAATACATTTTTTTCCCTTCATATAAATCACAACAATCAAACTAAACAAAAATTATATGTGTGAATTACAAGTAAAAAAAAATGGTGTTGCCATCGGTTTACGCGACATCGGTAGCCACACGACCCAATCCCAAACCCATAATATTCATTATAAACATATTTCCTGAATTGTACATAAAATAATACTCGTTACACATATTTGTCATGAATTGTATATAATATCATTATAACGCATGGATTACATTATATTTTATTATTATTACATTATTTACTCATCACAACTTATGAACTCACCTTTAGATTTAAGTGTTAAAATTGGAACGATTTGGGACGTGTGGCAACCACGCATAAATCACCCCACACCAATTCGTCGCACAGCTGATAGCTGGTCGGCCATCATTTTTACTTTTTTACATATTATCGTTGTTTTTGGTAAAGTTGGCACCGGCCTTTTATAATTATCATTTTTTCTTTTCTTTAAAAAACACCGGCTTTTGTTTTTTTATACATATTGAAACCGGAGAAAATAAAAGTTATAATTAACCATCGACGTGAAATAATAAACAATCGTTAACCCAAATCTGCTACCGAGTTTAATATAAAGCCTATTCGAGCTGTGAGTGAAATATTGCAACGTGAAATATATTCCTTTGGGTTGCTCCTATGTTTTCCTGACGTTATCCAAATTATATACATATATAAATACCTCTCAATAAAGGTGCAATTCGTTCCTGGTTCTTTCCTTAATCTATTAATCAACATATAACTGCGTCGCTGAAAGAGTAGAAGGTGGACTCGAGACGCAGCTGGCTTAATCTCCCAAAACTGTGAGTATACCATCACAATTGTACATGGTCCTTCTTCGCCATTGAAGAAACCAGCCCCTGCCCATATAATATATAATATATAAAATTATAATCTCCAAATTTCCTTGTTGGCTCCCGCCAAAAAAAATAAATTGTCCCGCCAAAAGTGTCAAGAAAGTCAAAGGCAAATCCCATAAAGTGAAATTTTACATACATATATGTGCATATTCTCACAAAGCTAAAACATTGCCCTTTATAAACCTGTGTCCCTTGCGGTATAACTTGGACATATATATACATACGTTTATATTATTGGCGACAACCCAGCAGTAAATTGACACGTGCATTCCAAAGTTGCGATACCCAGTAGTAAAAAATTCTCGTCCGGCCCAACTAGGCTCAGACTACTCCCTTTTGGCCCATAGAAAAAAACTCCCTTTTGTCACTTTCTTTCAAAAAAAAAAAAAGCAGCGGTAGCTAACAACTAGCCCCAAACTAATCCATTTGACCAATCTCTTGTGAATATAATTAGCGGCAGCTAAGAAATTTCCCAAAATTCCAAAAATTAAATTAAGCAAGTCCCTATTTAGAATGACTACCCTGGCTGAAAATAAGTTTATATCCGAAACCGATAATTTTACGGATTACTGTACTCGGTTCCGCTCAACCCCTATACAAGATAATACCGAGGCAGCCCTAAAATTGAAAGACAAGAATATCGATATATTTTGGTCTAGAGTACAGAGCGCCTACGACGTGGTAGTAGAGACAGACGACCAGGACCTTCCCGACGACTTGAAGTCCGCCGCTTTCGGTAAATACCGAGCCTGCCTCATATCTTATGAGGACACTAAAGCACAAATAGGCGACCAACTCCAACTCAAGGAATTGAGTAATCCCGCGCCTCCTGTGCAAACCCAACCCCCCTCAGAGTCCTCCCATATGAACCTGAAAGTCACCCCATGTGATACAGAAGTATTTTATGGAGGGTATGATCAATGGCCGTCTTTCCGTGACATGTTCACGGCGGTGTATATCAACCACTCCAAACTCTCAAGTGCCCAAAAACTGTATCACCTCAGACAGAAGACTAAAGGTAAGGCAGGCCAAATAGTGGAACAATTCCCTCTAAGTGACGACAACTTTGCCCTAGCATGGGAAGCCCTCAAGTCACGTTATAAAAACAAAAGAGTCCTGGTCGATAATCAAATCCGAGTCCTCATGAATCTAAAAGCGATTCAATCGGAGAATAGTGAGGATATTGAAAAATTACAATCCTCTGTAAACAACGCTCTCCAAATCTTAGCGACACAACAAGTCGAGACCTCTAGTTGGGATCCCATATTAATATATCTGGTAACCTCAAAGCTTCCAGAAAATACAGTTGCCCTGTGGGAGCAATCATTAAGCTCTAGAAGAGACCTTCCGAACTGGTCCCAAATGAACCAGTTTCTGATTACTCGCTACGAGATAGTGGAAAGGGTGGATCAATGGCGCCCGGCCAAACCCCGATACAATCCACCCTCCACAAGCTTCTCAAGGCCTCTCCCCAGTCAGAACAACCCCCAGTTCAGGCAGTCTCAACCCCAAAACCACAGCAACAAACCTCAGACACATACAAAATCCCACGCTACAGAACAGCAGCGATTTTATGCCTGTAAATTATGCAGACAGTCCACTCATACCCTACAAAGCTGTTTGCGGTATAAAAAGTTGCCAATCTCAGAACGCAGAAAATTCGTAAGAGACAATAATATCTGCGAGAATTGTTTAGCCCAAACCCATCTCTCAAAAGACTGCCAAAGCACGAGAACGTGCATGCACTGCCAAGGCCGGCATAACACCACCCTTCACGACACAGCAAACCCCAGTACCAGTTCCGGAATTCAAAGGACCAGATCCCAGGTAGCAACGATAGGAGCCAGCACTCCAAGGCTTCAGGACGTCAGCCAAGCGGTACCCCAGGAAGGAGATCCCTCTGCACCCAACGCATCCCAAGTACAATCATTCCATGCTGAAAATGATAGCAAAATTATACTCCCTACAGCAATTGTCTTGGTAGAACATAGAGGGGACCTATTCAAGCTTCGAGCCTTAGTTGACCAAGGCTCCGAAAGAAGCTTCATATCCGCCGAAGCTCAGACGAGACTCGGGCTTCCCTATACCCACTCCCTGTTTGAAATATCGGGTATGGGAGGCGGAGTGGTACAGACCTCTAATAAGCTGTGCTCGTTGACCCTCGTCTCAAATGACAAAAAGGTGAAGATAAACGCCCAGGCAATAGTGCTACCCCGGCTAACTAGGCAACTCCCAACCCTCAGGCTAAATGAGAACCAAATGCGCAAATGGTCCCATCTCAAACTAGGGGACCAGAACACTCAGAACCCATCCCAAATCGATCTGGTATTGGGCAGTGATCTAATCCCAAAAATAATGCTGAATGGCATCGAAAAGATCTCTCCCAGCCTGCTAGCCCAAAACACAATCTTTGGATGGATCATAAGTGGCCAAACTCCCGAAAAGGTTGGAGCCCATTCCTCCCAAGTGTGGGAAATCTCAAACGTTCAGCTGAATGAACAGCTTAGACAGTTCTGGGAAATCGAGGAGATACCCAGAACCCGAGTGGAAACCCCCGAAGATCAAATGTGCGAAGAGTTTTATAAAAGCACAACCACTCCAATGGATGACGGTCGATATATGGTTCGGCTTCCTTTTAAACCATCATTCCCGAACGATATCGACCTAGGCCAATCTCGTACTGCTGCCCTACGACAGTTCCATGGCATGGAACGCTCTCTCTCAAAAAAGGGCGAGCTCAAACAGCAGTACGACCAGGTACTCGAAGAATACCTGTCCCTAGGCCACATGGAAGAATGCAGTCCCAATGAGATGGAATCTCGAGGAAAATACTGCTCTTTCTATCTCCCTCACCATGCAGTCGTAAGGCCAGACAAAAAGACAACAAAAGTCAGAGTTGTGTTCAATGCTTCTAAGAAGTCAGGGTCCGGTCACTCCCTTAATGATGTTCTATGTACCGGCCCAACCCTCCAACCCGATCTCCGACTTATGTTGCTCAAGTGGCGGACATATAAATATGTGTTTAATGGCGATGTTGAGAAAATGTACCTCCAGATTCTCTTACACCCCGATGACCAAGACTACGAACGGATACTATTCCGAACTCCCGAAGACAGTCCAATAAAGGACTTCAAGTTGAAAACGGTCACCTTTGGGGTGAACTGTGCTCCCTTCCTGGCTATTCGCACTCTACACGAGCTGTCGAAAGACATAGCCGACTCCCATCCCCGCGCAGCCCCAATACTAAAGTCCGAGACGTATGTATACGACATTTTATCCGGCAGCCATGATCTCCCATCAGCCGAGCAATCCCTAAACGAGACTATTAATGCTCTCAACTCAGCCGGCTTCCCCTTAAAAAAGATCACGGCAAACCATCCGGAAATACTCAGGAAAATTCCCAAGGCGGACTTACTTGAAACCGACTTCCTCGAATTCGAGAAAAGTAGTACCGCCAAAACCCTTGGAATTCAATGGAATGCGCTCTCGGACACATTCTCATATACTGTGGACTCAGATCCAGCCTCAACGGCAGCCACCAAGCGGCAGATACTCTCCTCTATTGCGAAACTTTTCGACCCCGCAGGGTGGCTTACGCCAGTCATGATACAGGCAAAAATCCTGATGCAAGAATTGTGGTTGGACGGAACTGATTGGGATGAACGGGTCAAACCGATACGGCTCATAAAATGGACGCAATTCTCAACAAATCTGCAGTCAATCGCAGAGATACAAATCCCCCGATGGATTAATTTCGCCCCGGCCCACATAGTCGAGCTCCATGGCTTCTGCGACGCCTCGGAAAAGGCTTATTGCGCAACCTTTTATGTACGAACTACTGTCGGCACCCAAGTTTTCTCTCACCTCCTTGTGTCCAAAGGCAAAGTGGCTCCTCTCAAAACTATAAGTCTGCCACGCCTGGAACTATGCGGAGCTCTCCTATTAGGCAAATTAATCGCGGTAGTTCAACCCCATCTCGGCCTCACTCGAAGAAAGTTGACTATGTGGTCTGACTCTGAAATCGTGTTAGCCTGGCTCGAAAAGCCACCTCACTCATGGAAGACCTATGTCTCCAATCGAACCGCCCAGATTATAGACCTCATAGGTAATGTCCCGTGGCGGCACGTACTAAGCAAAGATAACCCCGCGGATCTGGGAACCCGAGGTTGTACGCCAGGCGATCTCGCCAAGTCTGCCCTCTGGTGGAATGGTCCAGAGTGGCTTTCACAACCCCCCGAAGCCTGACCCCAACCAACAGTTCGCAACGTCGCCCCCCAGAGGCACGTAAAATTTAGATCGATTCTCTTCCTACCCTCGTGCTTTACGTGTCATAGCGTATGTTCTCAAGTTTGTACGTCAGCTAAAAGACGCGGTGAACGGTATTAATGACCCCACCGAACCCTCTCTAACTCATGCCGATCTCAAAAGATCGAAACATCGTCAATGGCCCAAACTCGATACTTCGCTCCTGAAAAATCATGTCTGGAGGACTCAAAACCAATCTCGAAACGAAGCTCCCTACTCGTACTCAATCCCTTCCTAGACAAGAGTGGAGTCCTACGAGTAAATGGCCGATTAGCCCACGCAACCCTCACTTACAATGAGCGCCATCCCATTATCCTACCCGAAAAGTCGCGCCTCTGTACTCTATATATGCGATTCCTTCACGAAATGCTCCTACATGCGGAGGCTCGTCTCATGCAACAAATGTTAATGCAAGAATTCTACATTGCCCGTCTCAAACCCCTTATCAAAAGGTGCATTTTTCAGTGCAAAGTCTGCATCACTCACAAACAACAAACGCGATCCCAAATAATGGCGGCCTTGCCCCCCGAGAGATGTGGATTCGCGCCCCCCTTCACCACGACTGGTGTAGATTTCGCTGGCCCCTTCCAACTTAAAGCATCCATGCTCCGATCCCCTACCCTCGTAAAGGGCTATGTGGCCGTCTTTGTCTGTTTTACCACCAAAGCGGTCCACCTGGAATTATGCTCAGACCTCACCAGCAAGGCTTTTCTTGCCGCCTTCGCCCGATTTTTAGGACGCCGAGGATACCCGAATCAGATGATGAGCGACAACGGCAAAACATTCATCGGCGCCAAGCGTGCTACCGAACTGGAATTCGTAACGCTCCTGAAAGAAGTATCGACGGATATCGTACAGAAGTACGCCCCCCAAGGAATCAATTGGAAGTTCATACCCCCCGGCGCACCTAACATGGGCGGATTATGGGAATCCGCTGTCAAACGCTTTAAAACACACTTTAAAAAGGTCGCCGGAACCCACATCTTTACCTTCGAGGAGTTCTCGACTTTATTAATTCGGATAGAGGCCGTACTTAACTCTCGTCCCATCTCCCAGCTTTCTCAGGACCCGAATGACCTCACCGCCCTCACGCCAGGTCATTTTCTTCGAGGAGCACCAATGCTCTCGCTTCCCGAACCGAATCACGAAAATCTCTCTTTGATAAATAGGTGGGAACGACTGAAAGTTCTGCATCATCAGTTCAGCAAACGCTGGAAAACTGATTACCTCACCGACCTTCAAAAGCGTTACCGTTGGAAAAATGCTCAAACTCCCCCGAAACTTGGCGACCTAGTCATCATTAAAGAAGACAACTTACCTCCCACCGAGTGGCGACTAGGTCGATTAGAAAGCCTACACCCAGGACGAGACGGACACATTCGTGTCGTAGACGTCCGCACCCAGAACGGAATTCTCACAAGACCTCTCACGAAACTGTGCTTTCTACCGTCATCTGAGAGTGACGAGGGCCCTCAGTGCCCACTCCCATCTCCCTAACTTAATACAGTCCACAAAGCTCATACTATCGTTAGCACTCAGGCAACAACTTATGCAATCGCCAAATCTATGCTTAATCCCAGGCGTATAACTAATATGCATATACTGCTCTCTCTTTTCAACAGATGGATCGTCAACGCCCTCCGGTCCCAACACCACGCGGCTCATTGGCATCGCAAGTGACCCTGCCCGCAGCCCGTCCGCGCCGTAGCGAACCCGTACCGGATTACCGGAAATGTAAATTGTGCATGCGTCATCACGCGCTGCTGATGTGCCCTGTGTTCACGGCCATGCAGCCGCAACAACGCTTCTTGGTCGCTAGGGCACATCAGTATTGCACCAACTGCTTAGCGTTGTCCCGTCGCACCAACCAGTGGACCTCCACAGAAAGCTGCCGGGTCTGCGGGCAGCATCACCACACATTCCTTCATCGGGACACCGGAGGTCACCAACCCGCGTATGTCGCACCACCTGGAGCGGAAATACCTAAGACACCACGCCGTCGAGCCGCAGCTCATCGTCTCCGTACTCAACCGCAGCCTCTCAGGGCTCATGGTCGGGCTCCAAGGGCACGTCAACCACCGCGACCACCCAGCGTCGGCGACCGCACCATCCGATGCACCGCAACCGGCTTACGCACCGCCACCTACAAAAATAAGGTGGGAAGGATCTTGATCCAAGAAGCCGTTCGTGCCTTGCAGGAGTTGCAGCATACACTAGGCGCTTAGTACGCCTAGGGGAGGCAGAATGTTTACGCGACATCGGTAGCCACACGTCCCAATCCCAAACCCATAATATTCATTATAAACATATTTCCTGAATTGTACATAAAATAATACTCGTTACACATATTTGTCATGAATTGTATATAATATCATTATAACGCATGGATTACATTATATTTTATTATTATTACATTATTTACTCATCACAACTTATGAACTCACCTTTAGATTTAAGTGTTAAAATTGGAACGATTTGGGACGTGTGGCAACCACGCATAAATCACCCCACACCAATTCGTCGCACAGCTGATAGCTGGTCGGCCATCATTTTTACTTTTTTACATATTATCGTTGTTTTTGGTAAATTTGGCACCGGCCTTTTATAATTATCATTTTTTCTTTTCTTTAAAAAACACCGGCTTTTCTTCTTTTATACATATTGAAACCGGAGAAAATAAAAGTTATAATTAACCATCGACGTGAAATAATAAACAATCGTTAACCCAAATCTGCTACCGAGTTTAATATAAAGCCTATTCGAGCTGTGAGTGAAATATTGCAACGTGAAATATATTCCTTTGGGTTGCTCCTATGTTTTCCTGACGTTATCCAAATTATATACATATATAAATACCTCTCAATAAAGGTGCAATTCGTTCCTGGTTCTTTCCTTAATCTATTAATCAACATATAACTGCGTCGCTGAAAGAGTAGAAGGTGGACTCGAGACGCAGCTGGCTTAATCTCCCAAAACCGTGAGTATACCATCACAATTGTACACCATCTGTCATGGTGTTGCCATATTTGTAAAAAATAAAATTTTTACTGAAAGCGGCTGCTGCGGCTGCGGATTCTTATTAATTAAAGGATGGATTTCCTACAAGTGTCGTTACATACGCTTCCTAGTAGCAACAAGTATTTGGGATATCTATAAATATAAAACTGAATCCAAAAGTAAGTTGTTTTCAAGTAACTTTCGAACGACTCTACCTACAAATTTCGTCTTACTTTCATTGTGGTCCTGTCTTCTTAGAGTGTGTTCGTTGATAAAAAAAATGTATGGTGTTGCCAGATGTTTGCAATAAATTTTTTCCCCTTTATATAAATCACAACAATCAAACTTTAAGTATACGTGTGAATTACAAGTACAAAAAAATGGTGTTGCCATCTGTCATGGTGTTGCCATATTTGTGAAAAATCAAATTTTTAATGAAAGCGGCTACTATAAGGAATTCTTATTACTTAAAGATGGATTTCCTACAAGTGTCGTTACATACGCTTCGTAGTAATAGTCCATTGTAGCTTCATGTATTTGGCATATCTATATATATAAAAATGAATCCAAAAGTAAGTTGTTGCCATATTGGGAAAAATACAATTTTTATTGAAAGCGGCAATACGAGTACATTATTACGCTTCGTAGTAATAGTCCATTGTAGCTACATGTATTTGTCATATCTATATATATAAAAATGAATCCAAAAGTAAGTTGTTATCAAATAACTTTCGAACAACTCTACCTACAAATTTCGTTTTACTTTCATTGTGGTCCTGTCTTCTTAGAGTGTGTTTGTTGATAAAAAAATGTATGGTGTTGCCAGATATATGTAATACATTTTTTTCCCCCTTCTTATAAATCACAACAATCAAACTACACAAAAAATATGTGTGTGAATTACAAGTAAAAAAAAAATGGTGTTTCCATCTGTCATGGTGTTGCCATATTTGTGAAAAATAAAATTTTTATTGAAAGCGGCTACTATAAGGGACTCTTAATAATTAAAGGATGGATTTCCTACAAATGTCGTTACATACGCTTCGTAGTAATAGGCCATTGTAGCTACATGTATTTGTCATATCTATGTATATACAAATGAATCCAAAAGTAAGTTGTTATCAAATAACTTTCGAACGACTCTACCTACAAATTTCGTTTTACCTTCATTGTGGTCCTGTCTTCTTAGAGTGTGTTTGAGGATAAAAAATATCATATAAATCACAACAATCAAACTACACAAAAAATATGTGTGAATTACAAGTAAAAAAAAAAATGGTGCTGCCATCTGTCATGGTGTTGCCATATTTGTGAAAAATTAGTTTTTTATTGAAAGCGGCTACTATGTTGTTGTTGTTGTAGCGACTACTTAACCTGCCTAGGATGTCACCCCTCATCCAACACTGTCATCAGGCTCTTCTAACGGAAGTCCAAGAAACCTCGCGGCTTCAACAGGGGTGGACCAGAGTGAAATTGGTGTTAGAAGAGTGGGCTCAGTTGAGCAGATGAACAGATGGTTAATATCGTGGGGAGACACGCCGCATGCCGGGCAGACATTTGGCATGTCAGGGTTCATTCTGGATAGGTAAGAGTTTAGTCTGTTACAGTATCCAGAACAAAGTTGAGCCAGCGTGACTCTTGTCTCCCTGGGCAGTTCGCGATCCTCGTCGACAACAGGTGGGGCTTGTGCCTCTAGGACTGCATTCACTGGACGAGACCTGACAAAGGAGTTTACCGATGCCGTGTGGATGAGGTTGAGAGCCCGCCGGTGCACCTTTGGATCAAACGGCGAGAAAGTGTGGTGCCGGATCTCGTCATAGTGCTTACGGAGGTGACCCCTATTCTCCTGGGAGGAGGATTTTCGTTGAGCAGGTTCCTGTTCGGGTGCTGTGGCTTATGGCAGTTGAACAGGAATTGTCTGGTCAACATCTCACAGTGCTCTTTGACATCGAGCATTTTTGCCTCGTTATGAAGATGGTGCTCAGGAGGCATAAGGAGGCACCCCGTGGCAGTTCGGAGTGCGGTGTTTTGGCAGGCCTGCAACCTCCTCCAATGTGTGTCTGCTAACCCCGGCGACCATATTGTCGTCGCGTAGCTCAGAACCGGCTGGTCGAAACCGGCTGGCCTTGTACGTTGCCAGTAACGTTTCTTTGTCTTTCCCCCAAGTACTGCCAGCTAGTGACTTGAGGATTTTGTTACGGCTTTGTACTTTGGTGGCAATCGCGGCTGCATGAGCACCGTATTTGAACATGTTATCAAACGAAAGCGGATACTATAAGGGATCCTTATTAATTAAAGGATGGATTTCCTACAAGTGTCGTTACATACGCCTCGTAGTTATAGTCCATTGTAGCTACATGTATTTGGCATTTCTATATAAATAAAAAAATGAATCCAAAAGTATGTTGTTATCAAATAACTTTCGAACGACTCTACCTACAAATTTCGTTTATCTTTCATTGTGGTCCTGTCTTATTAGAGTGTGTTTGAGGATAAAAAAAAAATGTTGTGGTGTTGTCAGATGTTTGCAATACATTTTTGTCCCCTTCATATAAATCACAACAATCAAACTACACAAAAAATATGTGTGTGAATTACAAGTAAAAAAAATAAAATGGTGTATCCATCTGTCATGGTGTTGCCATATTTGTGCAAAATAAAATTTTTATTGAAAGCTGCTACTATAAGGGACTCTTAGTAATTAAAGGATGGATTTCCTACAAGTGTCGTTACATACGCTTCGTAGTAATAAGCCATTGTAGCTACATGTATTTCGCATATCTATATCTATATAAATAAAAATGAATCCAAAAGTTTGTTGTTATAAAATAACTTTGGAACGACTCTACCTACAAATTTCGTTTTACTTTCATTGTGGTCCTGTCTTCTTAGAATGTGTTTGAGGATAGAAAAAAACTGTATGGTGTTCCCAGATGTTTGCAATACATTTTTTTCCCTTCATATAAATCACAACAATCAAACTACACAGAAAATTTATTTGGGAATAACAAGTAAAAAAAAAATGGTGTTGCCATCTGTCATGGTGTTGCATGTTTGTGAAAAATAAAATTTTTATTGAAAGCGGCTACTAAAGGGTGTGTTTTTTAGGGGTATAGAACTTTGAATTGAAATAAAACACAAGAAAATCGTTTTAAGGTCCATCAATTTGGCTTTATTGGAAGGATAATTTTATGCCATTAATGTTTAAATATGATTTCGGGCATGTGGCCGCCGCGGCTGGCTCGAATAAAGCCAATTCTACAGGTCCAATTTTCAACCACTTTTTCGAGCATATGGGGCCGTATGTCGGCAATAACGCCACGAATGTTGGCTTCCAATTCCCCTAACGTTTCTGGTTTGTTGGTGTAGACGAGCGACTTCACATATCCCCAAAGAAAATAATCCAATGGTGTCAAATCACACGACCTTGGTGGCCAATTGACAGGTCCATTCCGCGAAATTATGCGCTCATCGAATGTTTCCTTCAATAAATCGATTGTGACGTGCGCTGTGTGGCATGTAGCGCCGTCTTGTTGGAACCACAACTCATCCACATTCATACCATCCAATTCGGGAACAAAATAGTCGGTTATCATGGCTCTATACCGGTCTCCATTAACGGTAGCTGCCTCTCCAGCATTATTGCGGAAGAAGTATGGCCCAATGACTCCACCAGCCCATAGAGCACACCAAACAGTCAGTTTTTGTGGATGTAATGGCGTTTCAAGGGTCTCATGTGGATTCTCTTCACTCCAAATGCGGCAATTTTGCTTGTTGACGTAGCCATTCAACCAAAAATGAGCCTCATCACTGAACAAAATTTTGCGATGAAAATCAGCATCGAAATCAATCTCATTTTCGGCCCATACACCAAAATCACGACGCATTGCATGGTCTCGCGGCTTTAATTCTTGCACAAGCTGGATCTTGTAAGGTCGCAAGCCAAGATCTTTGCGCAAAATCTTCCATAAAGTTGATGGACAAAGCTCCAATTGCTGTGCACGGTGGCGAATCGATTCATTCGGGTCCTCTTCAACACTTTGCTCTACAGCGGCAATTGTTTCTTCGGTGCGCACTGTTCGACGTCTCTGCGGATGCGTATTATCACATAGAGTAAACGTAGTGCGAAAACGATCCATGGTTAACCGAATTAATTGCTCTGATGGACGATTATGTCGACCATAAAATGGACGGAGCTCACGGTAAACTTCGCGAACTGAACCATTATTTTCGAAATAAATTTGCACGATTTGCAAGCGTTGTTCTTTTGTCAACCTGTTCATGATGAAATGGCAAACCAAACTGCACATAAGTGACATTAGAGTTGCCAGATTTGACCACAAAATGCCAGTTTTATCTCTATTCGAAAAACAAACCTGTAAAAAAAACACCCTGTATAAGGGACTCTTATTAATTAAAGGATGGATTTCCTACAAGTGTCGTTACATACCCTTCGTAGTAATATGCCATTGTAGCTACATGTATGTCGCATATCTATATCTATATAAATAAAAATGAATCCAAAAGTTTGTTGTTATAAAATAACTTTGGAACGACTCTACCTACAAATTTCGTTTTACTTTCATTGTGGTCCTGTCTTCTTAGAGTGTGTTTGTTGATAAAAAAAAAATGTATGGTGTTGCCAGATGTTTGCAATACATTTTTTTCCCCCTTCTTATAAATCACAACAATCAAACTACACAAAAAATATGTGTGTGAATTACAAGTAAAAAAAAAAATAGTGTATCCATCTGTCATGGTGTTGCCATATTTGTGAAAAATCAAATTTTTTATGAAAGCGGCTACTATAAGGAATTCTTATTACTTAAAGATGGATTTCCCACAAGTGTCGTTACATACGCCTCGTAGTAATAGTCCATTGTAGCTACATGTATTTGGCATTTCTATACGAGTATATATATAAAACTGAATCCAAAAGTAAGTTGTAATCAAGTAACTTTCGAACGACTCTACCTACAAATTTCGTTTTACTTTCATTGTGGTCCTGTCTTCTTAGAGTGGGTTTGAGGATAAAAAAAAAACTGTATGGTGTTGCCAGATGTTTGCAATACATTTTTTTCCCCCTTCTTATAAATCACAACAATCAAACTACACACAAAATATGTGTGTGAATTACAAGTAAAAAAAAAATAGTGTATCCATCTGTCATGGTGTTGCCATATTTGTGAAAAATCAAATTTTTTATGAAAGCGGCTACTATAAGGAATTCTTATTACTTAAAGATGGATTTCCCACAAGTGTCGTTACATACGCCTCGTAGTAATAGTCCATTGTAGCTACATGTATTTGGCATTTCTATACGAGTATATATACATATAAAACTGAATCCAAAAGTAAGTTGTTATCAAATAACTTTCGAACGACTCTACCTACAAATTTCGTTTTACTTTCATTGTGATCCTGTCTTCTTAGAGTATCTTTGAGGATAAAAAAAAAGTGTATGGTGTAGCCAGATGTTTGCAATACATGTTTTTCCCTTCATATAAATCACAACATTCAAACTACACAAGAAATATGTGTGTGAATTACAAGTAAAAAAAAAAATGGTGCTGCCATCTGTTATGGTATTGCCATATTTGTGAAAAATAATATTTTTATTGAAAGCGGCTACTATAAGGGACTCTTATTAATTAAAGGATGGATTTCCTACAAGTGTCGTTACATACGCTTCGTAGTAATAGGCCATTGTAGCTACATGTATTTGGCATATCTGTGTATATACAAATGAATCCAAAAGTAAGTTGTTATCAAATAACTTTCGAACGACTCTAACTACAAATTTTTAAAAATGAATTCAAAAGTTTATTGTCATCAAATAACTTTCGAACGACTCTACCTACAAATTTCGTTTTACCTTCATTGTGATCCTGTCTTCTTAGAGTATCTTTGAGGATAAAAAAAAATTGTATGGTGTTGCCAGATGTTTGCAATACATGTTTTTCCCTTCATATAAATCACAACATTCAAACTACACAAGAAATATGTGTGTGAATTACAAGTAAAAAAAAAAAAATGGTGCTGCCATCTGTTATGGTATTGCCATATTTGTGAAAAATAATATTTTTATTGAAAGCGGCTACTATAAGGGACTCTTATTAATTAAAGGATGGATTTCCTACAAGTGTCGTTACATACGCTTCGTAGTAATAGGCCATTGTAGCTACATGTATTTGGCATATCTATGTATATACAAATGAATCCAAAAGTAAGTTGTTATCAAATAACTTTCGAACGACTCTAACTACAAATTTTTAAAAATGAATTCAAAAGTTTATTGTCATCAAATAACTTTCGAACGACTCTACCCACAAATTTCGTTTTACTTTCATTGTGATCTTAGAGTATCTTTGAGGATAAAAAAAAATTGTATGGTGTTGCCAGATGTTTGCAATACATGTTTTCCCTTCATATAAATCACAACAATCAAACTACACAAAAAATATGTGTGTGAATTACAAGTAAAAAAAAAAAAATGGTGTTGCCATCTGTTATGGTGTTGCCATATTTGTGAAAAATAATATTTTTATTGAAAGCGGTTACTATAAGGGACTCTTATTAATTAAAGGATGGATTTCCTACAAGTGTCGTTACATACGCTTCGTAGTAATAGGCCATTGTAGCTACATGTATTTGGCATATCTATGTATATACAAATGAATCCAAAAGTAAGTTGTTATCAAATAACTTTCGAACGACTCTAACTACAAATTTTTAAAAATTAATTCAAAAGTTTATTGTCATCAAATAACTTTCGAACGACTCTACCTACAAATTTCGTTTTACCTTCATTGTGGTCCTGTCTTCTTAGAGTGTGTTTGAGGATAAAAAAAAGATTTTTATGGTTTTTCCAGATGTTGGCAATACATTTTTTCCCCTTCATATAAATCACAACAATCAAACTACACAGAAAATTTATTTGGGAACTCCAAGTAAAAAAAAAATGGTGTTGCCATCTGTCATGGTGTTGCCATATTTGTGAAAAATCAAATTTTTACTGAAAGCGGCTGCTATACGAGATTCTTATTAATTAAAGGATGGATTTCCTACAAGTGTCGTTTCACACGCTTCCTAGTAGCAACAAGTATTTGGCATATCTATATATATAAAACTGAATCCAAAAGTAAGTTGTTATCAAGTAACTTTCGAACGACTCTACCTACAAATTTCGTTTTACTTTTATTATGGTCCGGTCTCCTTAGAGTGTGTTTGAGGATAAAAAAAAACTGTATGGTGTTGGCAGATGTTTGCAATACATTTTTTTCCCTTCATATAAATCACAACAATCAAACTACACAAAAAATATATGTGTGAATTACAAGTAAAAAAAAAGGTGTTTCCATCTGTCATGGTGGTGCCATATTTGTGAAAAATGAAATATTTATTCAAAGTGGTTACTATAAGGGATTCTTGTTAATTAAAGGATGGATTTCCTACAAGTGTCGTTACATACGCTTGTAGTATTAGTCCATTGTAGCTACATGTATTTGGCATATCTATATATATAAAATTTAATCCCAAAGTATGTTGTTATCAAATAACTTTCGAACAACTCTAAATGCAAATTTCGTTTTACTTTCATTGTGGTCCTGTCTTCTTAGAGTGTGTTTGAGGATAAAAAAAAATTTATGGTGTTGCCAGATGTTTGCAATACATTTTTTTCCCTTCATATAAATAACAACAATCAAAGTACACAAAAAATAATGTGTGAATTACAAGTAAAAAAAAAAATGGTTTTACCATCCGTCATGGTGTTGCCATATTTGTGAAAAATAAAATTTTTATTCAAAGCGGCTACTATAAGGGATTCTTATTAATTAAAGGATGGATTTCCTACAAGTGTCGTTACATACGCTTCGTAGTAATAGTTCATTGTAGCTTCATGTATTTGGCATATCTATATATATAAATAAATGAATCCAAAAGTATGTTGTTATCAAATAACTTTCGAACGACTCTACCTACAAATTTCGTTTTACTTTCATTGGGGTCCTGTCTTCTTAGAGTGTGTTTGAGGATAAAAAAAAATGTATGGTGTTGCCAGATGTTTGCAATACATTTTTTTCCCCCTTCTTATAAATCACAACAATCAAACTACACAAAAAATATGTGTGTGAATTACAAGTAAAAAAAAATAGTGTATCCATCTGTCATGGTGTTGCCATATTTGTGAAAAATCTAATTTTTTATGAAAGCGGCTACTATAAGGAATTCTTATTACTTAAAGATGGATTTCCTACAAGTGTCGTTACATACGCCTCGTAGTAATAGTCCATTGTAGCTAAAGGGTGTTTTTTTAGGGGTATAGAACTTCGAATTGAAATAAAACACAAGAAAATCGTTTTAAGGTCCATCAATTTGGCTTTATTGGAAGGATAATTTTATGCCATTAATGTTTAAATATGATTTCGGGCATGTGGCCGCCGCGGCTAGCTCGAATAAAGCCAATTCTACAATTCCAATTTTCAACCACTTTTTCGAGCATATGGGGCCGTATGTCGGCAATAACGCCACGAATGTTGGCTTCCAATTCCCCTAACGTTTCTGGTTTGTTGGTGTAGATGAGCGACTTCACATATCCCCAAAGAAAATAATCCAATGGTGTCAAATCACACGACCTTGGTGGCCAATTGACAGGTCCATTCCGCGAAATTATGCGCTCATCGAATGTTTCCTTCAATAAATCGATTGTGACGTGCGCTGTGTGGCATGTAGCGCCGTCTTGTTGGAACCACAACTCATCCACATTCATGCCATCCAATTCCGGAACAAAATAGTCGGTTATCATGGCTCTATACCGGTCTCCATTAACGGTAGCTGCCTCTCCAGCATTATTGCGGAAGCATTATGGCCCAATGACTCCACCAGCCCATAGAGCACACCAAACAGTCAGTTTTTGTGGATGTAATGGCGTTTCAAGGGTCTCATGTGGATTCTCTTCACTCCAAATGCGGCAATTTTGCTTGTTGACGTAGCCATTCAACCAAAAATGAGCCTCATCACTGAACAAAATTTTGCGATGAAAATCAGCATCGAAATCAATCTCATTTTCGGCCCATACACCAAAATCACGACGCATTGCATGGTCTCGCGGCTTTAATTCTTGCACAAGCTGGATCTTGTAAGGTCGCAAGCCAAGATCTTTGCGCAAAATCTTCCATAAAGTTGATGGACAAAGCTCCAATTGCTGTGCACGGTGGCGAATCGATTCATTCGGGTCCTCTTCAACACTTTGCTCTACAGCGGCAATTGTTTCTTCGGTGCGCACTGTTCGACGTCTCTGCGGATGCGTATTATCACATAGAGTAAACGTAGTGCGAAAACGATCCATGGTTAACCGAATTAATTGCTCTGATGGACGATTATGTCGACCATAAAATGGACGGAGCTCACGGTAAACTTCGCGAACTGAACCATTATTTTCGAAATAAATTTGCACGATTTGCAAGCGTTGTTCTTTTGTCAACCTGCTCATGATGAAATGGCAAACCAAACTGAACATAAATGACATTAAAGTTGCCAGATTTGACCACAAAATGCCAGTTTTATCTCTATTCGAAAAACAAACCTGTAAAAAAAACACCCTGTACATGTATTTGGCATTTCTATACGAGTATATATATAAAACTGAATCCAAAAGTAAGTTGTTATCAAGTAACTTTCGAACGACTCTACCTACAAATTTCGTTTTACTTTCATTGTGGTCCTGTCTTCTTAGAGTGTGTTTGAGGATAAAAAAAAACTGTATGGTGTTCCCAGATGTTTGCAATACATTTTTTTCGCTTCATATAAATCACAAACATCAAACTACACAGAAAATTTATTTGGGAATTACAAGAAAAAAAAATGGTGTTGCCATCTGTCATGGTGTTGCCATATTTGTGAAAAATAAAATTTTTATTGAAAGCGGCATTACATTATTACGCTTCGTAGTAATAGTCCATTGTAGCTACATGTATTTGCATATCTATATATATATAGAAATGAATCCAAAAGTTTGTTGTTATCAAATAACTTTCGAACGACTCTACCTACAAATTTCGTTTTACTTTCATTGTGATCCTGTCTTCTTAGAGTATCTTTGAGGATAAAAAAAAATTGTATGGTGTTGCCAAATGTTTGCAATACATGTTTTTCCCTTCATATAAATCACAACAATCAAACTACACAAAAAATATGTGTGTGAATTACAAGTAAAAAAAAAAAATGGTGTTGCCATCTGTTATGGTGTTGCCATATTTGTGAAAAATAATATTTTTATTGAAAGCGGTTACTATAAGGGACTCTTATTAATTAAAGGATGGATTTCCTACAAGTGTCGTTACATACGCTTCGTAGTAATAGGCCATTGTAGCTACATGTATTTGGCATATCTATGTATATACAAATGAATCCAAAAGTAAGTTGTTATCAAATAACTTTCGAACGACTCTAACTACAAATTTTTAAAAATGAATTCAAAAGTTTATGGTCATCAAATAACTTTCGAACGACTCTACCTACAAATTTCGTTTTACCTTCATTGTGGTCCTGTCTTCTTAGAGTGTGTTTGAGGATAAAAAAAAGATTTTTATGGTTTTTCCAGATGTTGGCAATACATTTTTTCCCCTTCATATAAATCACAACAATCAAACTACACAAAAAATATATGTGTGAATTACAAGTAAAAAAAAAAAAAATGGTGCTGCCATCTGTCATGGTGTTGCCATATTTGTGAAAAATAAATTTTTTATTGAAAGCGGCTACTATGTTGTTGTTGTTATTGTTGTAGCGACTACTTAACCTGCCTGGGATGTCACCCCTCATCCAACACTGTCATCAGGCTCTTCTAACGGAAGTCCAAGAAACCTCGCGGCTTCAACAGGGGTGGACCAGAGTGAAATTGGTGTTAGAAGAGTGGGCTCAGTTGAGCAGATGAACAGATGGTTAGTATCGTGGGGAGACACGCCGCATGCCGGGCAGACATTTGGCATGTCAGGGTTCAGTCTGGATAGGTAAGAGTTTAGTCTGTTACAGTATCCAGAACAAAGTTGAGCCAGCGTGCCTCTGTTCTCCCTGGGCAGTTCGCGATCCTCGTCGACAACAGGTGGGGCTTGTGCCTCTAGGACTGCATTCACTGGACGAGACCTGACAAAGGAGTTTACCGACTCCGTGTGGATGAGGTTGAGGGCCCGCCGGTGCACCTTTGGATCAAACGGCGAGAAAATGTGGTGCCGGATCTCGTCATAGTGCTTACGGAGGTGACTCCTTATTCTCCTGGGAGGCGGATTTTCGTTGAGCAGGTTCCTGTTTGGATGCTGCGGCTTATGGCAGTTGAACAGGACTTGTCTGGTCAACATCTCACAGTGCTCTTTGACATCTAGCATTTTTGCCTCATTATGAAGATGGTGCTCGGGAGACATAAGGAGGCACCCCGTGGCAGTTCTGAGTGCGGTGTTTTGAAAGGCCTGCAACCTCCTCCAATGTGTGTCTGCTAACCCCGGCGACCATATTGGCGTCGCGTAGCTCAGAACCGGCTGGCCGAAACCGGGTGGCCTTGTACGTTGCCAGTAACGTTTCTTTGTCTTTCCCCCAACTACTGCCAGCTAGTGACTTGAGGATTTTGTTAAGGCTTTGTACTTTGGTGGCAATCGCGGCTACATGAGCACCGTATTTGAACATGTTATCAAACGAAAGCGGCTACTATAAGGGATCCTTATTAATTAAAGGATGGATTTCCTAGAAGTGTCGTTACATACGCCTCGTAGTTATAGTCCATTGTAGCTACATGTATTTGGCATTTCTATATATATATATAAAAATTAATCCAAAAGTGTGTTATCAAATAACTTTCGAACGACTGTACCTACAAATTTCGTTTTACTTTCATTATGGTCCTGTCTTCTTAGAGTGTGTTTGTTGATAAAAAAAAATGTATGGTACAATGTATGTACAATAAAAACATATGTGTGAATTACAAGTAAAAAAAAAAAAACTGGTGTTGCCATTTTGTGAAAAATAAAATTTGTATTGAAAGCGGCTACTATAAGGGATTCTTATTTATTAAAGAATGGATTTCCTACAAGTGTCGTTACATACGCTTCGTAGTAATAGGCCATTGTAGCTACATGTATTTGGCATATCTATATCTATATAAATAAAAATGAATCCAAAATTTTGTTGTTATCAAATAACTTTCGGACGACTCTACCTACAAATTTCGTTTTACTTTCATTGTTCCTGTCGTCTTAGAGTGTGTTTGAGAATAAAAAAAAAAATTGTTATGGTGTTGCCAGATGTTTGCAATACATTTTTTTCCCTTCATATAAATCACAACAATCAAACTACACAGAAAATTTATTTGGGAATTACAAGTAAACAAAAATGGTGTTGCCATCTGTCATGGTGTTGCCATATTTCTGAAAAATAAAATTTTTATTGAAAGCGGCAATACATTATTACGCTTCGTAGTAATAGTCCATTGTAGCTACATGTATTTGGCATATCTATATATATAAAAATGAATCCAAAAGTTTGTGTTTATAAAATAACTTTCGAACGACTCTACCTACGAATTTCGTTTACTTTCATTGTGATCCTGTCTTCTTAGAGTGTCTTTGAGGATAAAAAAAATTGTATGGTGTTGCCAGATGTTTGCAATACATTTTTTTCCCTTCTTATAAATCACAACAATCAAACTACACAGAAAATTTATTTGGGAACTACAAGTAGAAAAAAATGGTGTTGCCATCTGTCATGGTGTTGCCATATTTGTGAAAAATCAAATTTTTACTGAAAGCGGCTGCTATACGAGATTCTTATTAATTAAAGGATGGATTTCCTACAAGTGTCGTTTCACACGCTTCCTAGTAGCAACAAGTATTTGGCATATCTATATATATAAAACTGAATCCAAAAGTAAGTTGTTATCAAGCAACTTTCGAACGACTCTACCTACAAATTTCGTTTTACTTTTATTATGGTCCTGTCTCCTTAGAGTGTGTTTGAGGATAAGAAAAACTGTATGGTGTTCCCAGATGTTTGCAATACATTTTTTTCCCTTCTTATAAATCACAACAATCAAACTACACAGAAAATTTATTTGGGAACTCCAAGTAAAAAAAAAATGGTGTTGCCATCTGTCATGGTGTTACCATATTTGTGAAAAATCAAATTTTTACTGAAAGCGGCTGCTATACGAGATTCTTATTAATTAAAGGATGGATTTCCTACAAGTGTCGTTTCACACGCTTCGTAGTAATAGTCCATTGTAGCTTCATGTATTTGGCATATCTATATATATAAAAATGAATCCAAAATTAAGTTGTTATCAAATAACTTTCGAACAACTCTACCTACAAATTTCGTTTTACTTTCATTATGGTCCTGTCTCCTTAGAGTGTGTTTGAGGATAAGAAAAACTGTATGGTGTTCCCAGATGTTTGCAATACATTTTTTCCCTTCTTATAAATCACAACAATCAAACTACACAGAAAATTTATTTGGGAAGTCCAAGTAAAAAAAAAATGGTGTTGCCATCTGTCATGGTGTTGCCATATTTGTGAAAAATCAAATTTTTACTGAAAGCGGCTGCTATACGAGATTCTTATTAATTAAAGGATGGATTTCCTACAAGTGTCGTTTCACACGCTTCCTAGTAGCAACAAGTATTTGGCATATCTATATATATAAAACTGAATCCAAAAGTAAGTTGTTATCAAGCAACTTTCGAACGACTCTACCTACAAATTTCGTTTTACTTTTATTATGGTCCTGTCTCCTTAGAGTGTGTTTGAGGATAAGAAAAACTGTATGGTGTTCCCAGATGTTTGCAATACATTTTTTTCCCTTCTTATAAATCACAACAATCAAACTACACAGAAAATTTATTTGGGAACTCCAAGTAAAAAAAAAATGGTGTTGCCATCTGTCATGGTGTTACCATATTTGTGAAAAATCAAATTTTTACTGAAAGCGGCTGCTATACGAGATTCTTATTAATTAAAGGATGGATTTCCTACAAGTGTCGTTTCACACGCTTCGTAGTAATAGTCCATTGTAGCTTCATGTATTTGGCATATCTATATATATAAAAATGAATCCAAAATTAAGTTGTTATCAAATAACTTTCGAACAACTCTACCTACAAATTTCGTTTTACTTTCATTATGGTCCTGTCTCCTTAGAGTGTGTTTGAGGATAAGAAAAACTGTATGGTGTTCCCAGATGTTTGCAATACATTTTTTCCCTTCTTATAAATCACAACAATCAAACTACACAGAAAATTTATTTGGGAAGTCCAAGTAAAAAAAAAATGCTGTTGCCATCTGTCATGGTGTTGCCATATTTGTGAAAAATGAAATTTTTATTCAAAGTGGTTACTATAAGGGATTCTTGTTAATTAAAGGATGGATTTCCTACAAGTGTCGTTACATACGCTTGTAGTATTAGTCCATTGTAGCTACATGTATTTGGCATATCTATATATATAAAAATTTATCGAAGAGTATGTTGTTATCAAATAACTTTCGAAGAACTCTACCTAAAAATTTCGTTTTACTTTAGTTGTGGTCCTGTCTTCTTAGAGTGTGGTTGGGGATAAAAAAAAAAATTTATGGTGTTGCCAGATGTTTGCAATAGATTTGTTTCCCTTCATATAAATCACAACAATCAAACTACACAAAAAACATATGTGTGAATTCCAAGTAAAGAAAAAGGTGTTTCCATCTGTTATGGTGTTGCCACATTTGTGAAAATCAAATCTTTATTGAAAGCGGCTGCTATAAGAGATTCTTATTAATTAAAGGATGGATTTCCTACAAGTGTCGTTTCACACGCTTCCTAGTAGCAACAAGTATTTGGCATATCTATATATATAAAACTGAATCCAAAAGTAAGTTGTTATCAAGTAACTTTCGAACGACTCTATCTACGAATTTCGTTTACTTTCATTGTTCCTGTCTTCATAGAGTGTGTTTGAGGATAAAAAAAAACTGTATGGTGTTGCCAGATGTTTGCAATACATTTTTTTCCCTTCATATAAATCACAACAATCAAACTACACAAAAAATATATGTGTGAATTACAAGTAAAAAAAAAATGCTGTTGCCATCTGTCATGGTGTTGCCATATTTGTGAAAAATGAAATTTTTATTCAAAGTGGTTACTATAAGGGATTCTTGTTAATTAAAGGATGGATTTCCTACAAGTGTCGTTACATACGTTTGTAGTATTAGTCCATTGTAGCTACATGTATTTGGCATATCTATATATATAAAATTTAATCCCAAAGTATGTTGTTATCAAATAACTTTCGAACAACTCTAAATGCAAATTTCGTTTTACTTTCATTGTGGTCCTGTCTTCTTAGAGTGTGTTTGGGGATAAAAAAAAATTTATGGTGTTGCCAGATGTTTGCAATACATTTTTTTACCTTCATATAAATAACAACAATCAAAGTACACAAAAAATAATGTGTGAATTACAAGTAAAAAAAAAATGGTTTTACCATCCGTCATGGTGTTGCCATATTTGTGAAAAATAAAATTTTTATTCAAAGCGGCTACTATAAGGGATTCTTATTAATTAAAGGATGGATTTCCTACAAGTGTCGTTACATACGCTTCGTAGTAATAGTTCATTGTAGCTTCATGTATTTGGCATAGTTATCTATATCTATATAAATAAAAATGAATCCAAAAGTTTGTTGTTATCAAATAACTTTCGCACGACTCTACCTACAAATTTCGTTTTAGTTTCATTGTGGTGCTGTCTTCTTAGAGTGTGTTTGGGGATAAAAAAAACTGTATGGTGTTCCCAGATGTTTTACTTTCATTGTGGTCCTGTATTCGTAGAGTGTGTTTGTTGATAAAAAAAATTTATAGGGTTGCCAGATGTTTGCAATACATTTTTTTCCCTTCATACAAATCGCAACAATCAAACTACACAAAAAATATATGTGTGAATTCCAAGTAAAAAAAAAAATTGTGTTTCCATCTGTCATGGTGTTGCCATTTTGGGAAAAATAAAATTTGTATTGAAAGCGGCTACTGTAAGGGATTCTTATTAATTAAAGGATGTATTTCCTACAAGTGTCGTTACATACGTTTCGTAGTAATAGGCCATTGTAGCTACATGTATTTGGCATAGTTATCTATATCTATATAAATAAAAATGAATCCAAAAGTTTGTTGTTATCAAATAACTTTCGCACGACTCTACCTACAAATTTCGTTTTAGTTTCATTGTGGTGCTGTCTTCTTAGAGTGTGTTTGGGGATAAAAAAAAACATTTATGGTGTTGCCAGATGTTTGCAATACATTTTTTTCCCCCTTCTTATAAATCACAACAATCAAACTACACAAAAATATATGTGTGAATTACAAGTAAAAAAAAAATGGTGTTGCCATCTGTCGTGGTGTTGCCATATTTGTGAAAAATAAAATTTTTATTGAAAGCGGCTACTATAAGAGACTCTTATTAATTAAAGGATGGATTTCCTACAAGTGTCGTTACATACGCTTCGTAGTAATAGGCCATTGTAGCTACATGTATTTCGCATATCTATATCTATATAAATAAAAATGAATCCAAAAGTTTGTTGTTATAAAATAACTTTCGAACGACTCTACCTACAAATTTCGTTCACTTCATTGTGATCCTGTCTTCTTAGAGTGTCTCTGAGGATAAAAAAAAGTGTATGGTGTTGCCAGATGTTTGCAATACATTTTTTTCCCTTCATATAAATCACAGCAATCAAACTACACAAAAAAATATGTGTGAATTACAAGTAAAAAAAAAAATGATGTTGCCATCTGTCATGGTGTTGCCATATTTGTGAAAAATAAAATTTTTATTGAAAGCGGCTACTATAAGGGACTCTTATTAATTAAAGGGTGGATTTCCTACAAGTGTCGTTACATACGCTTCGTAGTAATAGGCCATTGTAGCTACATGTATTTCGCATATCTATATCTATATAAATAAAAATGAATCCAAAGGTAAGTTGTTATCAAATAACTCTACCTACAAATTTCGTTTATCTTTCATTGTGGTCCTGTCTTCTTAGAGTGTGTTTGAGGATAAAAAAAAATGTTGTGGTGTTGTCAGATGTTTGCAATACATTTTTGTCCCCTTCATATAAATCACAACAATCAAACTACACAAAAACTATATGTGTGAATTGCAAGTAAAAAAAAATTTGTGTTGCCATATGTCATGGTGTTGCCATATTTGTGAAAAATAAAATTTTTGTTGAAAGCGGCTGCTATAAGGGATCCTTATTAATTAACGGATGGATTTCCTACAAGTGTCGTTACATACGCCTCGTAGTAATAGTCCATTGTAGCTACATGTATTTGGCATTTCTATATACATAAAAATGAATCCAAAAGTAAGTTGTTATCAAATAACTTTCGAACAACTCTACCTACAAATTTCGTTTTACTTTCATTGTGGTCCTGTCTCCTTAGAGGGTGTTGAGGATAAAAAAAACTGTATGGTGTTCCCAGATGTTTGCAATGCATTTTTTTCCCTTCTTATAAATCACAACAATCAAACTACACAGAAAATTTATTTGGGAACTCCAAGTAAAAAAAAATGGTGTTGCCATCTGTCATGGTGTTGCCATATTTGTGAAAAATAAAATTTTTACTGAAAGCGGCTGCTATAAGAGATTCTTATTAATTAAAGGATGGATTTCCTACAAGTGTCGTTTCACACGCTTCCTAGTAGCAACAAGTATTTGGCATATCTATATATATAAAACTGAATCCAAAAGTAAGTTGTTATCAAGTAACTTTCGAACGACTCTACCTACAAATTTCGGTTTACTTTCATTGTGCCTGTCTTCTTAGAGTGTGTTTGAGGGTAAAAAAAATGCAATGGTGTTGCCAAATGTTTGCAATACATGTTTTTCCCTTCATATAAATCACAACAATCAAACTACACAAAAAATATGTGTGTGAATTACAAGTAAAAAAAAAAAATGGTGTTGCCATCTGTTATGGTGTTGCCATATTTGTGAAAAATAATATTTTTATTGAAAGCGGTTACTATAAGGGACTCTTATTAATTAAAGGATGGATTTCCTACAAGTGTCGTTACATACGCTTCGTAGTAATAGGCCATTGTAGCTACATGTATTTGGCATATCTATGTATATACAAATGAATCCAAAAGTAAGTTGTTATCAAATAACTTTCGAACGACTCTAACTACAAATTTTTAAAAATGAATTCAAAAGTTTATGGTCATCAAATAACTTTCGAACGACTCTACCTACAAATTTCGTTTTACCTTCATTGTGGTCCTGTCTTCTTAGAGTGTGTTTGAGGATAAAAAAAAGATTTTTATGGTTTTTCCAGATGTTGGCAATACATTTTTTCCCCTTCATATAAATCACAACAATCAAACTACACAAAAAATATATGTGTGAATTACAAGTAAAAAAAAAAAAAATGGTGCTGCCATCTGTCATGGTGTTGCCATATTTGTGAAAAATAAATTTTTTATTGAAAGCGGCTACTATGTTGTTGTTGTTATTGTTGTAGCGACTACTTAACCTGCCTGGGATGTCACCCCTCATCCAACACTGTCATCAGGCTCTTCTAACGGAAGTCCAAGAAACCTCGCGGCTTCAACAGGGGTGGACCAGAGTGAAATTGGTGTTAGAAGAGTGGGCTCAGTTGAGCAGATGAACAGATGGTTAGTATCGTGGGGAGACACGCCGCATGCCGGGCAGACATTTGGCATGTCAGGGTTCAGTCTGGATAGGTAAGAGTTTAGTCTGTTACAGTATCCAGAACAAAGTTGAGCCAGCGTGCCTCTGTTCTCCCTGGGCAGTTCGCGATCCTCGTCGACAACAGGTGGGGCTTGTGCCTCTAGGACTGCATTCACTGGACGAGACCTGACAAAGGAGTTTACCGACTCCGTGTGGATGAGGTTGAGGGCCCGCCGGTGCACCTTTGGATCAAACGGCGAGAAAATGTGGTGCCGGATCTCGTCATAGTGCTTACGGAGGTGACTCCTTATTCTCCTGGGAGGCGGATTTTCGTTGAGCAGGTTCCTGTTTGGATGCTGCGGCTTATGGCAGTTGAACAGGACTTGTCTGGTCAACATCTCACAGTGCTCTTTGACATCTAGCATTTTTGCCTCATTATGAAGATGGTGCTCGGGAGACATAAGGAGGCACCCCGTGGCAGTTCTGAGTGCGGTGTTTTGAAAGGCCTGCAACCTCCTCCAATGTGTGTCTGCTAACCCCGGCGACCATATTGGCGTCGCGTAGCTCAGAACCGGCTGGCCGAAACCGGGTGGCCTTGTACGTTGCCAGTAACGTTTCTTTGTCTTTCCCCCAACTACTGCCAGCTAGTGACTTGAGGATTTTGTTAAGGCTTTGTACTTTGGTGGCAATCGCGGCTACATGAGCACCGTATTTGAACATGTTATCAAACGAAAGCGGCTACTATAAGGGATCCTTATTAATTAAAGGATGGATTTCCTAGAAGTGTCGTTACATACGCCTCGTAGTTATAGTCCATTGTAGCTACATGTATTTGGCATTTCTATATATATATATAAAAATTAATCCAAAAGTGTGTTATCAAATAACTTTCGAACGACTGTACCTACAAATTTCGTTTTACTTTCATTATGGTCCTGTCTTCTTAGAGTGTGTTTGTTGATAAAAAAAAATGTATGGTACAATGTATGTACAATAAAAACATATGTGTGAATTACAAGTAAAAAAAAAAAAACTGGTGTTGCCATTTTGTGAAAAATAAAATTTGTATTGAAAGCGGCTACTATAAGGGATTCTTATTTATTAAAGAATGGATTTCCTACAAGTGTCGTTACATACGCTTCGTAGTAATAGGCCATTGTAGCTACATGTATTTGGCATATCTATATCTATATAAATAAAAATGAATCCAAAATTTTGTTGTTATCAAATAACTTTCGGACGACTCTACCTACAAATTTCGTTTTACTTTCATTGTTCCTGTCGTCTTAGAGTGTGTTTGAGAATAAAAAAAAAAATTGTTATGGTGTTGCCAGATGTTTGCAATACATTTTTTTCCCTTCATATAAATCACAACAATCAAACTACACAGAAAATTTATTTGGGAATTACAAGTAAAAAAAAATGGTGTTGCCATCTGTCATGGTGTTGCCATATTTCTGAAAAATAAAATTTTTATTGAAAGCGGCAATACATTATTACGCTTCGTAGTAATAGTCCATTGTAGCTACATGTATTTGGCATATCTATATATATAAAAATGAATCCAAAAGTTTGTGTTTATAAAATAACTTTCGAACGACTCTACCTACGAATTTCGTTTACTTTCATTGTGATCCTGTCTTCTTAGAGTGTCTTTGAGGATAAAAAAAATTGTATGGTGTTGCCAGATGTTTGCAATACATTTTTTTCCCTTCTTATAAATCACAACAATCAAACTACACAGAAAATTTATTTGGGAACTACAAGTAAAAAAAAATGGTGTTGCCATCTGTCATGGTGTTGCCATATTTGTGAAAAATCAAATTTTTACTGAAAGCGGCTGCTATACGAGATTCTTATTAATTAAAGGATGGATTTCCTACAAGTGTCGTTTCACACGCTTCCTAGTAGCAACAAGTATTTGGCATATCTATATATATAAAACTGAATCCAAAAGTAAGTTGTTATCAAGCAACTTTCGAACGACTCTACCTACAAATTTCGTTTTACTTTTATTATGGTCCTGTCTCCTTAGAGTGTGTTTGAGGATAAGAAAAACTGTATGGTGTTCCCAGATGTTTGCAATACATTTTTTTCCCTTCTTATAAATCACAACAATCAAACTACACAGAAAATTTATTTGGGAACTCCAAGTAAAAAAAAAATGGTGTTGCCATCTGTCATGGTGTTACCATATTTGTGAAAAATCAAATTTTTACTGAAAGCGGCTGCTATACGAGATTCTTATTAATTAAAGGATGGATTTCCTACAAGTGTCGTTTCACACGCTTCGTAGTAATAGTCCATTGTAGCTTCATGTATTTGGCATATCTATATATATAAAAATGAATCCAAAATTAAGTTGTTATCAAATAACTTTCGAACAACTCTACCTACAAATTTCGTTTTACTTTCATTATGGTCCTGTCTCCTTAGAGTGTGTTTGAGGATAAGAAAAACTGTATGGTGTTCCCAGATGTTTGCAATACATTTTTTCCCTTCTTATAAATCACAACAATCAAACTACACAGAAAATTTATTTGGGAAGTCCAAGTAAAAAAAAAATGGTGTTGCCATCTGTCATGGTGTTGCCATATTTGTGAAAAATCAAATTTTTACTGAAAGCGGCTGCTATACGAGATTCTTATTAATTAAAGGATGGATTTCCTACAAGTGTCGTTTCACACGCTTCCTAGTAGCAACAAGTATTTGGCATATCTATATATATAAAACTGAATCCAAAAGTAAGTTGTTATCAAGCAACTTTCGAACGACTCTACCTACAAATTTCGTTTTACTTTTATTATGGTCCTGTCTCCTTAGAGTGTGTTTGAGGATAAGAAAAACTGTATGGTGTTCCCAGATGTTTGCAATACATTTTTTTCCCTTCTTATAAATCACAACAATCAAACTACACAGAAAATTTATTTGGGAACTCCAAGTAAAAAAAAAATGGTGTTGCCATCTGTCATGGTGTTACCATATTTGTGAAAAATCAAATTTTTACTGAAAGCGGCTGCTATACGAGATTCTTATTAATTAAAGGATGGATTTCCTACAAGTGTCGTTTCACACGCTTCGTAGTAATAGTCCATTGTAGCTTCATGTATTTGGCATATCTATATATATAAAAATGAATCCAAAATTAAGTTGTTATCAAATAACTTTCGAACAACTCTACCTACAAATTTCGTTTTACTTTCATTATGGTCCTGTCTCCTTAGAGTGTGTTTGAGGATAAGAAAAACTGTATGGTGTTCCCAGATGTTTGCAATACATTTTTTCCCTTCTTATAAATCACAACAATCAAACTACACAGAAAATTTATTTGGGAAGTCCAAGTAAAAAAAAAATGCTGTTGCCATCTGTCATGGTGTTGCCATATTTGTGAAAAATGAAATTTTTATTCAAAGTGGTTACTATAAGGGATTCTTGTTAATTAAAGGATGGATTTCCTACAAGTGTCGTTACATACGCTTGTAGTATTAGTCCATTGTAGCTACATGTATTTGGCATATCTATATATATAAAAATTTATCGAAGAGTATGTTGTTATCAAATAACTTTCGAAGAACTCTACCTAAAAATTTCGTTTTACTTTAGTTGTGGTCCTGTCTTCTTAGAGTGTGGTTGGGGATAAAAAAAAAAATTTATGGTGTTGCCAGATGTTTGCAATAGATTTGTTTCCCTTCATATAAATCACAACAATCAAACTACACAAAAAACATATGTGTGAATTCCAAGTAAAGAAAAAGGTGTTTCCATCTGTTATGGTGTTGCCACATTTGTGAAAATCAAATCTTTATTGAAAGCGGCTGCTATAAGAGATTCTTATTAATTAAAGGATGGATTTCCTACAAGTGTCGTTTCACACGCTTCCTAGTAGCAACAAGTATTTGGCATATCTATATATATAAAACTGAATCCAAAAGTAAGTTGTTATCAAGTAACTTTCGAACGACTCTATCTACGAATTTCGTTTACTTTCATTGTTCCTGTCTTCATAGAGTGTGTTTGAGGATAAAAAAAAACTGTATGGTGTTGCCAGATGTTTGCAATACATTTTTTTCCCTTCATATAAATCACAACAATCAAACTACACAAAAAATATATGTGTGAATTACAAGTAAAAAAAAAATGCTGTTGCCATCTGTCATGGTGTTGCCATATTTGTGAAAAATGAAATTTTTATTCAAAGTGGTTACTATAAGGGATTCTTGTTAATTAAAGGATGGATTTCCTACAAGTGTCGTTACATACGTTTGTAGTATTAGTCCATTGTAGCTACATGTATTTGGCATATCTATATATATAAAATTTAATCCCAAAGTATGTTGTTATCAAATAACTTTCGAACAACTCTAAATGCAAATTTCGTTTTACTTTCATTGTGGTCCTGTCTTCTTAGAGTGTGTTTGGGGATAAAAAAAAATGTATGGTGTTGCCAGATGTTTGCAATACATTTTTTTACCTTCATATAAATAACAACAATCAAAGTACACAAAAAATAATGTGTGAATTACAAGTAAAAAAAAAATGGTTTTACCATCCGTCATGGTGTTGCCATATTTGTGAAAAATAAAATTTTTATTCAAAGCGGCTACTATAAGGGATTCTTATTAATTAAAGGATGGATTTCCTACAAGTGTCGTTACATACGCTTCGTAGTAATAGTTCATTGTAGCTTCATGTATTTGGCATAGTTATCTATATCTATATAAATAAAAATGAATCCAAAAGTTTGTTGTTATCAAATAACTTTCGCACGACTCTACCTACAAATTTCGTTTTAGTTTCATTGTGGTGCTGTCTTCTTAGAGTGTGTTTGGGGATAAAAAAAACTGTATGGTGTTCCCAGATGTTTTACTTTCATTGTGGTCCTGTATTCGTAGAGTGTGTTTGTTGATAAAAAAAATTTATAGGGTTGCCAGATGTTTGCAATACATTTTTTTCCCTTCATACAAATCGCAACAATCAAACTACACAAAAAATATATGTGTGAATTCCAAGTAAAAAAAAAAATTGTGTTTCCATCTGTCATGGTGTTGCCATTTTGGGAAAAATAAAATTTGTATTGAAAGCGGCTACTGTAAGGGATTCTTATTAATTAAAGGATGTATTTCCTACAAGTGTCGTTACATACGTTTCGTAGTAATAGGCCATTGTAGCTACATGTATTTGGCATAGTTATCTATATCTATATAAATAAAAATGAATCCAAAAGTTTGTTGTTATCAAATAACTTTCGCACGACTCTACCTACAAATTTCGTTTTAGTTTCATTGTGGTGCTGTCTTCTTAGAGTGTGTTTGGGGATAAAAAAAAACATTTATGGTGTTGCCAGATGTTTGCAATACATTTTTTTCCCCCTTCTTATAAATCACAACAATCAAACTACACAAAAATATATGTGTGAATTACAAGTAAAAAAAAAATGGTGTTGCCATCTGTCGTGGTGTTGCCATATTTGTGAAAAATAAAATTTTTATTGAAAGCGGCTACTATAAGAGACTCTTATTAATTAAAGGATGGATTTCCTACAAGTGTCGTTACATACGCTTCGTAGTAATAGGCCATTGTAGCTACATGTATTTCGCATATCTATATCTATATAAATAAAAATGAATCCAAAAGTTTGTTGTTATAAAATAACTTTCGAACGACTCTACCTACAAATTTCGTTCACTTCATTGTGATCCTGTCTTCTTAGAGTGTCTCTGAGGATAAAAAAAAGTGTATGGTGTTGCCAGATGTTTGCAATACATTTTTTTCCCTTCATATAAATCACAGCAATCAAACTACACAAAAAAATATGTGTGAATTACAAGTAAAAAAAAAAATGATGTTGCCATCTGTCATGGTGTTGCCATATTTGTGAAAAATAAAATTTTTATTGAAAGCGGCTACTATAAGGGACTCTTATTAATTAAAGGGTGGATTTCCTACAAGTGTCGTTACATACGCTTCGTAGTAATAGGCCATTGTAGCTACATGTATTTCGCATATCTATATCTATATAAATAAAAATGAATCCAAAAGTAAGTTGTTATCAAATAACTCTACCTACAAATTTCGTTTATCTTTCATTGTGGTCCTGTCTTCTTAGAGTGTGTTTGAGGATAAAAAAAAATGTTGTGGTGTTGTCAGATGTTTGCAATACATTTTTGTCCCCTTCATATAAATCACAACAATCAAACTACACAAAAACTATATGTGTGAATTGCAAGTAAAAAAAAATTTGTGTTGCCATATGTCATGGTGTTGCCATATTTGTGAAAAATAAAATTTTTGTTGAAAGCGGCTGCTATAAGGGATCCTTATTAATTAACGGATGGATTTCCTACAAGTGTCGTTACATACGCCTCGTAGTAATAGTCCATTGTAGCTACATGTATTTGGCATTTCTATATACATAAAAATGAATCCAAAAGTAAGTTGTTATCAAATAACTTTCGAACAACTCTACCTACAAATTTCGTTTTACTTTCATTGTGGTCCTGTCTCCTTAGAGGGTGTTGAGGATAAAAAAAACTGTATGGTGTTCCCAGATGTTTGCAATGCATTTTTTTCCCTTCTTATAAATCACAACAATCAAACTACACAGAAAATTTATTTGGGAACTCCAAGTAAAAAAAAATGGTGTTGCCATCTGTCATGGTGTTGCCATATTTGTGAAAAATAAAATTTTTACTGAAAGCGGCTGCTATAAGAGATTCTTATTAATTAAAGGATGGATTTCCTACAAGTGTCGTTTCACACGCTTCCTAGTAGCAACAAGTATTTGGCATATCTATATATATAAAACTGAATCCAAAAGTAAGTTGTTATCAAGTAACTTTCGAACGACTCTACCTACAAATTTCGGTTTACTTTCATTGTGCCTGTCTTCTTAGAGTGTGTTTGAGGGTAAAAAAAATGCAATGGTGTTGCCACATGTTTGCAATACATTTTTTTGCCTTCACATAAATTACAACAATCAAACTACAAAAAAAATATATGTGTGAATTACAAGTAACAAAAAAAAAAAGGGTTTGCCATCTGTCATGGTGTTGCCATATTTGTGAAAAATAAAATTTTTATTCAAAGCGGCTACTATAAGGGATTCTTATTAATTAAAGGATGGATTTCCTACAAGTGTCGTTACATACGTTTGTAGTATTAGTCCATTGTAGCTACATGTATTTGGCATATCTATATATATAAAATTTAATCCCAAAGTATGTTGTTATCAAATAACTTTCGAGCAACTCTAAATGCAAATTTCGTTTTACTTTCATTGTGGTCCTGTCTTCTTAGAGTGTGTTTGGGGATAAAAAAAAATGTATGGTGTTGCCAGATGTTTGCAATACATTTTTTTCCCTTCATATAAATAACAACAATCAAAGTACACAAAAAATAATGTGTGAATTACAAGTAAAAAAAAAAATGGTTTTGCTATCTGTCATGGTGTTGCCATATTTGTGAAAAATAAAATTTTTATTGAAAGCGGCTACTATAAGGGACTCTTATTAATTAAAGGATGGATTTCCTACAAGTGTCGTTACATACGCTTCGTACAACAACAACTAACAACAATCAAACTACACAGAAAATTTATTTGGGAACTCCAAGTAAAAAAAAAATGGTGTTGCCATCTGTCATGGTGTTGCCATATTTCTGAAAAATAAAGTTTTTATGTAAGTGGCTACTATAACGGACTCTTATTAATTAAAGGATGGATTTCCTACAAGTGTCGTTACATACGCTTCGTAGTAATAGGCCATTGTAGCTACATATATTTCACATATCTATATCTATATAAATAAAAATGAATCCAAAAGTTTGTTGTTATCAAATAACTTTCGAACGACTCTACCTACATATTTCGTTTTACCTTCATTGTGCTCCTGTCTTCTTAGAGTGCGTTTGAGGATAAAAAAAAAAGATTTTTATGGTGTTTCCAGATGTTTGCAATACATTTTTTCTCCTTCATATAAATCACAACAATCAAACTACAAAAAAAATAATGTGTGAATTACAAGTAAAAAAAAAAAGTGTTTTGCCATCTGTCATGGTGTTGCCATATTTGTGAAAAATAAAATTTTTATTCAAAGCGGCTACTATAAGGGATTCTTAATAATTAAAGGATGGATTTCCTACAAGTACCGTTACATACGCTTTTAGTATTAGTCCATTGTAGCTACATGTATTTGGCATATCTATATATATAAAATTTAATCCCAAAGTATGTTGTTATCAAATAACTTTCGAGCAACTCTAAATGCAAATTTCGTTTTACTTTCATTGTGGTCCTGTCTTCTTAGAGTGTGTTTGGGGATAAAAAAAAATGTATGGTGTTGCCAGATGTTTGCAATACATTTTTTTCCCTTCATATAAATAACAACAATCAAAGTACACAAAAAATAATGTGTGAATTACAAGTAAAAAAAAAAATGGTTTTGCTATCTGTCATGGTGTTGCCATATTTGTGAAAAATAAAATTTTTATTGAAAGCGGCTACTATAAGGGACTCTTATTAATTAAAGGATGGATTTCCTACAAGTGTCGTTACATACGCTTCGTACAACAACAACTAACAACAATCAAACTACACAGAAAATTTATTTGGGAACTCCAAGTAAAAAAAAAATGGTGTTGCCATCTGTCATGGTGTTGCCATATTTCTGAAAAATAAAGTTTTTATGTAAGTGGCTACTATAACGGACTCTTATTAATTAAAGGATGGATTTCCTACAAGTGTCGTTACATACGCTTCGTAGTAATAGGCCATTGTAGCTACATATATTTCACATATCTATATCTATATAAATAAAAATGAATCCAAAAGTTTGTTGTTATCAAATAACTTTCGAACGACTCTACCTACATATTTCGTTTTACCTTCATTGTGCTCCTGTCTTCTTAGAGTGCGTTTGAGGATAAAAAAAAAAGATTTTTATGGTGTTTCCAGATGTTTGCAATACATTTTTTCTCCTTCATAAAAATCACAACAATCAAACTACAAAAAAAATAATGTGTGAATTACAAGTAAAAAAAAAAAGTGTTTTGCCATCTGTCATGGTGTTGCCATATTTGTGAAAAATAAAATTTTTATTCAAAGCGGCTACTATAAGGGATTCTTAATAATTAAAGGATGGATTTCCTACAAGTACCGTTACATACGCTTTTAGTATTAGTCCATTGTAGCTACATGTATTTGGCATATCTACGAGGTGTGTTCAAAAAGTATCGCGAATTTTGAATTTTCGCTGGTTACGTATATTCGAATTTCGAATTTTTTGTGGCGTTATGTTGGTACTCATGTCTCTCACTTATGCCGACAAGCTCGGCCATTTTGAATGTTCAGTTAATTGTTGACAGCTGCTTTGCTTGCACGTGTTTTGGATCGTCTTCGATTTTTGCGCGAAATTCGTACCAAAATTTCTCAATTGTGACCAAAAACAGCATCGCATGAACATTGCTAATGAGATGTTAAACTCTGTCCGCGACGACCCAAATTTGCTCCAGAGGGTCATAACTGGTGACGAATCGTGGGTTTATGGTTATGACGTGGAAACCAAAGCTCAATCATCTCAATGGAAGCTGCCGCACGAACCAAGACCGAAAAAAGCGCGCCAAGTTCGGTCGAATGTGAAAGTTTTGCTGACAGTTTTCTTCGATTGCAGGGGCGTGGTGCATCATGAGTTCTTGCCACAGGGAAGAACGGTCAATTAGGAATATTACCTGCAAGTTATGCGCAATTTGCGCGAAGCAATCCGCCAGAAACGCCCGGATTTGTGGAAGAACAAAAATTGGCTTTTGCACCACGATAACGCCCCTGCTCACGCATCGTTGCTTGTGCGCGACGTTTTGGCCAAAAACAACACACTAATGATGCCGCAGCCACCGTATTTCCCAGATCTGGCCCCCTGTGACTTTTTCTTGTTCCCTAAACTGAAGAGGCCCATGAAAGGACGACGTTACGCTTCTCTTGACGAGATAAAGACGGCATCGAAGGAGGAGCTGAACAAGATACAAAAAAATGATTTTTTGAAGTGCTTCGAAGATTGGAAAAACTGTTGGCACAAGTGTATAATATCTCATGGGGATTACTTTGAAGGGGACAAAATAGATATTCATGAATAAATAAATAATTTTTGAAAAAACACAAAATTCGCGATACTTTTTGAACACACTCGTATATGTATAAAAATTAATCCAAAAGTATGTTGTTATCAAATAACTTTCGAACAACTCTAAATGCAAATTTCGTTTTACTTTCATTGTGGTCCTGTCTTCTTGGAGTGTGTTTGGGGATAAAAAAAATGTATGGTGTTGCCAGATGTTTCCAATACATTTTTCCCCTTCATATAAATCACAACAATCAAACTACGCAAAAAATATATGTGTGAATTACAAGTAAAAAAAAAAAAACTGGTGTTGCCATCTGTCATGGTGTTGCCATATTTGTGAAAAATAAAATTTTTATTGAAAGCGGCTGCTATAAGAGATTCTTATTAATTAAAGGATGGATTTCCTTCAAGTGTCGTATCACACGCTTCCTAGTAGCAACAAGTATTTGGCATATCTATATATATAAAACTGAATCCAAAAGTAAGTTGTTATCAAGTAACTTTCGAACGACTCTACCTACAAATTTCGGTTTACTTTCATTGTTCCTGTCTTCTTAGAGTGTGTTTGAGGGTAAAAAAAAATGCTATGGTGTTGCCAGATGTTTGCAATACATTTTTTTCCCCTTTATATAAATCAAAACAATCAAACTTTAGGTATATGTGTGAATTACAAGTACAAAAAAAATACTGTTGCCATCTGTCATGGTGTTGCCATATTTGTGAAAAATCAAATTTTTAATGAAAGCGGCTACTATAAGGAATTCTTATTACTTAAAGATGGATTTCCGACACGTGTCGTTACATACGCTTCGTAGTAATAGTCCATTGTTGCTTCATGTATTTGGCATATCTATATATATAAAAATGAATCCAAAAGTAAGTTGTTATCAAATAACTTTCGAACAACTCTACCTACAAATTTCGTTTTACTTTCATTATGGTCCTGTCTCCTTAGAGTGTGTTTGAGGATAAAAAAAAACTGTATGGTGTTCCCAGATGTTTGCAATACATTTTTTTCCCTTCTTATAAATCACAACAATCAAACTACACAGAAAATTTATTTGGGAACTCCAAGTAAAAAAAAAAAGGTGTTGCCATCTGTCATGGTGTTGCCATATTTGTGAAAAATACAATTTTTATTGAAAGCGGCTACTATTAGGGACTCTTATTAATTAAAGGATGGATTTCCTACAAGTGTCGTTACATACCCTTCGTAGTAATATGCCATTGTAGCTACATGTATGTCGCATATATATATCTATATAAATAAAAATGAATCCAAAAGTTTGTTGTTATAAAATAACTTTGGAACGACTCTACCTACAAATTTCGTTTTACTTTCATTGTGGTCCTGTCTTCTTAGAGTGTGTTTGTTGATAAAAAAAAATGTATGGTGTTGCCAGATGTTTGCAATACATTTTTTTCCCCCTTCTTATAAATCACAACAATCAAACTACACAAAAAATATGTGTGTGAATTACAAGTAAAAAAAAAAATAGTGTATCCGTCTGTCATGGTGTTGCCATATTTGTGAAAAATCAAATTTTTTATGAAAGCGGCTACTATAAGGAATTCTTATTACTTAAAGATGGATTTCCTACAAGTGTCGTTACATACGCCTCGTAGTAATAGTCCATTGTAGCTACATGTATTTGGCATTTCTATACGAGTATATATATAAAACTGAATCCAAAAGTAAGTTGTTATCAAGTAACTTTCGAACGACTCTACCTACAAATTTCGGTTTACTTTCATTGTTCCTGTCTTCTTAGAGTGTGTTTGAGGATAAAAAAAAACTGTATGGTGTTCCCAGATGTTTGCAATACATTTTTTTCGCTTCATATAAATCACAACATTCAAACTACACAGAAAATTTATTTGGGAATTACAAGAAAAAAAATGGTGTTGCCATCTGTTATGGTGTTGCCATATTTGTGAAAAATAATATTTTTATTGAAAGCGGTTGCTATAAGGGACTCTTATCAATTAAAGGATGGATTTCCTACAAGTGTGCTTCGTAGTAATAGGCCATTGTAGCTACATGTAGTTGGCATATCTATGTATATACAAATGAATCCAAAAGTAAGTTGTTATCAAATAACTTTCGAACGACTCTAACTACAAATTTTTAAAAATGAATTCAAAAGTTTATTGTCATCAAATAACTTTCGAACGACTCTACCTACAAATTTCGTTTTACCTTCATTGTGGTCCTGTCTTCTTAGAGTGTGTTTGAGGATAAAAAAAAGATTTTTATGGTTTTTCTAGATGTTGGCAATACATTTTTTCCCCTTCATATAAATCAAACTATACAAAAAATATATGTGTGAATTACAAGTAAAAAAAAAAAAAAATGGTGCTGCCATCTGTCATGGTGTTGCCATATTTGTGAAAAATAAATTTTTTATTGAAAGCGGCTACTATGTTGTTGTTGTTATTGTTGAAGCGACTACTTAACCTGCCTGGGATGTCACCCCTCATCCAACACTGTCATCAGGCTCTTCTAACGGAAGTCCAAGAAACCTCGCGGCTGCAACAGGGGTGGACCAGAGTGAAATTGGTGTTAGAAGAGTGGGCTCAGTTGAGCAGATGAACAGATGGTTAGTATCGTGGGGAGACACGCCGCATGCCGGGCAAACATTTGGCATGTCAGGGTTCAGTCTGGATAGGTAAGAGTTTAGTCTGTTACAGTATCCAGAACAAAGTTGAGCCAGCGTGACTCTTGTCTCCCTGGGCAGTTCGCGATCCTCGTCGACAACAGGTGGGGCTTGTGCCTCTAGGACTGCATTCACTGGACGAGACCTGACAAAGGAGTTTACCGACTCCGTGTGGATGAGGTTGAGGGCCCGCCGGTGCACCTTTGGATCAAACGGCGAGAAAATGTGGTGCCGGATCTCGTCATAGTGCTTACGGAGGTGACTCCTTATTCTCCTGGGAGGCGGATTTTCGTTGAGCAGGTTCCTGTTTGGATGCTGCGGCTTATGGCAGTTGAACAGGACTTGTCTGGTCAACATCTCACAGTGCTCTTTGACATCTAGCATTTTTGCCTCATTATGAAGATGGTGCTCGGGAGACATAAGGAGGCACCCCGTGGCAGTTCTGAGTGCGGTGTTTTGGTAGGCCTCCAACCTCCTCCAATGTGTGTCTGCTAACCCCGGCGACCATATTGGCGTCGCGTAGCTCAGAACCGGCTGGCCGAAACCGGGTGGCCTTGTACGTTGCCAGTAACGTTCCTTTGTCTTTCCCCCAACTACTGCCAGCTAGTGACTTGAGGATTTTGTTAAGGCTTTGTACTTTGGTGGCAATCGCGGCTACATGAGCACCGTATTTGAACATGTTATCAAACGAAAGCGGCTACTATAAGGGATCCTTATTAATTAAAGAATGGATTTCCTACAAGTGTCGTTACATACGCTTCGTAGTAATAGGCCATTGTAGCTACATGTATTTGGCATTTCTATATATATATAAAAATTAATCCAAAAGTGTGTTATCAAATAACTTTCGAACGACTGTACCTACAAATTTCGTTTTACTTTCATTATGGTCCTGTCTTCTTAGAGTGTGTTTGTTGATAAAAAAAAAATGTAGGGTACAATGTATGTACAATAAAAACATATGTGTGAATTACAAGTAAAAGAAAAAAAAAATGGTGTTGCCGTCTGTCATGGTGTTGCCATTTTGTGAAAAATGAAATTTGTATTGAAAGCGGCTACTATAAGGGATTCTTATTTATTAAAGAATGGATTTCCTACAAGTGTCGTTACATACGCTTCGTAGTAATAGGCCATTGTAGCTACATGTATTTGGCATATCTACATCTATATAAATAAAAATGAATCCAAAAGTTTGTTGTTATCAAATAACTTTCGGACGACTCTACCTACAAATTTCGTTTTACTTTCATTGTTCCTGTCGTCTTACAGTGTGTTTGAGAATAAAAAAAAAATGTTATGGTGTTGCCAGATGTTTGCAATACATTTTTTTCCCCTTTATATAAATCACAACAATCAAACTACAACAAATATATGTGTGAATTACAAGTAAAAAAAAAAAAAAAATGGTGTTGCCATCTGTCATGGTGTTGCCATTTTGTGAAAAATGAAATTTGTATTGAAAGCGGCTACTATAAGGGATTCTTGTTTATTAAAGAATGGATTTCCTACAAGTGTCGTTACATACGCCTCGTAGTTATAGTCCATTGTAGCTACATGTATTTGGCATTTCTATATATATATAAAAATTAATCCAAAAGTGTGTTATCAAATAACTTTGGAACGACTCTACCTACAAATTTCGTTTTACTTTCATTGTGGTCCTGTCTTCTTAGAGTGTGTTTGTTGATAAAAAAAAATGTATGGTGTTCCCAGATGTTTGCAATACATTTTTTTCGCCTTTATATAAATCACAACAATCAAAATACAACAAATATATGTGTGAATTACAAGTAAAAAAAAAAAAATGGTGTTGCCATCTGTCATGGTGTTGCCATATTTGTGAAAAATCAAATTTTTAATGAAAGCGGCTACTGTAAGGAATTCTTATTACTTAAAGATGGATTTCCTACAAGCGTCGTTGCATACGCTTCGTAGTAATAGTCCATTGTAGCTTCATGTATTTGGCATATCTATATACTCGTACGAGGTGTGTTCAAAAAGTATCGCGAATTTTGAATTTTCGCTGGTTACGTATATTCGAATTTCGAACTTTTTGTGGCGTTATGTTGGTACTCATGTCTCTCACTTATGCCGACAAGCTCGGCCATTTTGAATGTTCAGTTAATTGTTGACAGCTGCTTTGCTTGCACGTGTTTTGGATCGTCTTCGATTTTTACGCGAAATTCGTACCAAAATTGCTCAATTGTGACCAAAAACAGCATCGCATGAACATTGCTAATGAGATGTTAAACTCTGTCCGCGACGACCCAAATTTGCTCCAGAGGGTCATAACTGGTGACAAATCGTGGGTTTATGGTTATGACGTGGAAACCAAAGCTCAATCATCTCAATGGAAGCTGCCGCACGAACCAAGACCGAAAAAAGCGCGCCAAGTTCGGTCGAATGTGAAAGTTTTGCTGACAGTTTTCTTCGATTGCAGGGCGTGGTGCATCATGAGTTCTTGCCACAGGGAAGAAAGGTCAATAAGGAATATTACCTGCAAGTTATGCGCAATTTGCGCGAAGCAATCCGCCAGAAACGCCCGGATTTGTGGAAGAACAAAAATTGGCTTTTGCACCACGATAACGCCCCTGCTCACGCATCGTTGCTTGTGCGCGACTTTTTGGCCAAAAACAACACACTAATGATGCCGCAGCCATTGTATTCCCCAGATCTGGCCCCTTGTGACTTTTTCTTGTTCCCTAAACTGAAGAGGCCCATGAAAGGACGACGTTACGCTTCTCTTGACGAGATAAAGACGGCAGCGAAGGAGGAGCTGAACAAGATACAAAAAAATGATTTTTTGAAGTGCTTCGAAGATTGGAAAAACCGTTGGCACAAGTGTATAATATCTCATGGGGATTACTTTGAAGGGGACAAAATAGATATTCATGAATAAATAAATAATTTTTGAAAAAACACAAAATTCGTGATACTTTTTGAACACAACTCGTATATAAAAATGAATCCAAAAGTAAGTTGTTATCAAATAACTTTCGAACAACTCTACCTACAAATTTCGTTTTACTTTCATTGTGGTCCTGTCTTCTTAGAGTGTCTTTGAGGATAACAAAAATTGTATGGTGTTGCCAGATGTTTGAAATACATTTTTTTCCCTTCATATAAATCTCAACAACCAAACTACACAAAAAATATATGTGTGAATTCCAAGTAAAAAAAAATGGTGTTTTTATCTGTCATGGTGTTGCTATGTTGTGAAAAATAAAATTTGTATTGAAAGCGGCTACTATAAGGGATTCTTATTTATTAAAGAATGGATTTCCTACAAGTGTCGTTACACACGCTTCGTAGTAATAGTCCATTGTAGCAATATGTTTTTGTCATATCTATGTATATAAAACTGGATCCAAAAGTAAGTTGTTATCAAATAACTTTCGAACAACTCTACCTACAAATTTCGTTTTACTTTCATTGTGGTCCTGTCTTCTTAGAGTGTGTTTGAGGATAGAAAAAACTGTATGGTGTTCCCAGATGTTTGCAATACATTTTTTTCCCTTCATATAAATCACAACAATCAAACTACACAGAAAATTTATTTGGGAATTACAAGTAAAAAAAAATGGTGTTGCCATCTGTCATGGTGTTGCCATATTTCTGAAAAATAAAATTTTTATTGAAAGCGGCAATACATTATAACGCTTCGTAGCTACATGTATTTGGCATATCTATATATATAAAAATGAATCCAAAAGTTTGTTGTTATAAAATAACTTTCGAACGACTCTACCTACAAATTTCGTTTACTTTCATTGTGATCCTGTCTTCTTAGAGTGTCTTTGAGGATAAAAAAAATTGTATGGTGTTGCCAGATGTTTGCAATACATTTTTTTCCCTTCATATAAATCGCAACAATCAAACTACACAAAAAATATATGTGGAATTCCAAGTAAAAAAAAAAATGGTGTTTCCATCTGTCATGGTGTTGCCATATTTGTGAAAAATCAAATTTTTAATGAAAGCGGCTACTATGAGGAATTCTTATTACTTAAAGATGGATTTCCGACACGTGTCGTTACATACGCTTCGTAGTAATAGTCCATTGTAGCTTCATGTATTTGGCATATCTATATATATAAAAACGAATCCAAAAGTAAGTTGTTATCAAATAACTTTCGAACAACTCTACCTACAAATTTCGTTTTACTTTCATTATGGTCCTGTCTCCTTAGAGTGTGTTTGAGGATAAAAAAAAAACTGCATGGTGTTCCCAGATGTTTGCAATACATTTTTTTCCCTTCTTATAAATCACAACAATCAAACTACACAGAAAATTTAATTGGGAACTCCAAGTAAAAAAAAAAATGGTGTTGCCATATTTGTGAAAAATAAAATTTTTACTGAAAGCGGCTGCTATACGAGATTCTTATTAATTAAAGGATGGATTTCCTACAAGTGTCGTTTCACACGCTTCCTAGTAGCAACAAGTATTTGGCATATCTATATATATAAAACTGAATCCAAAAGTAAGTTGTTATCAAGTAACTTTCGAACAACTCTACCTACAAATTTCGGTTTACTTTCATTGTTCTTGTCTTCTTAGAGTGTGTTTGAGGGTAAAAAAAAATGCTATGGTGTTGCCAGATGTTTGCAATACATTTTTTTCCCCTTTATATAAATCAAAACAATCAAACTTTAGGTATATGTGTGAATTACAAGTACAAAAAAAATACTGTTGCCATCTGTCATGGTGTCGCCATATTTGTGAAAAATCAAATTTTTAATGAAAGCGGCTACTATGAGGAATTCTTATTACTTAAAGATGGATTTCCGACACGTGTCGTTACATACGCTTCGTAGTAATAGTCCATTGTTGCTTCATGTATTTGGCATATCTATATATGTATATAAAAATGAATCCAAGAGTAAGTTGTTATCAAATAACTTTCGAACAACTCTACATACAAATTTCGTTTTACTTTCATTATGGTCCTGTCTCCTTAGAGTGTGTTTGAGGATAAAAAAAAACTGTATGGTGTTCCCACATGTTTGCAATACATTTTTTTCCCTTCTTATAAATCACAACAATCAAACTACACAGAAAATTTATTTGGAAACTCCAAGTAAAAAAAAAAAAGGTGTTGCCATCTGTCATGGTGTTGCCATATTTGTGAAAAATAAAATTTTTATTGAAAGCGGCAATACATTATTACGCTTCGTAGTAATAGTCCATTGTAGCTACATGTATTTGCATATCTATATATATAAAAATGAATCCAAAAGTTTGTTGTTATCAAATAACTTTCGAACGACTCTACCTACAAATTTCGTTTTACTTTCATTGTGATCCTGTCTTCTTAGAGTTTCTTTGAGGATAAAAAAAAATTGTATGGTGTTGCCAGATGTTTGCAATACATTTTTTTTCCCTTTATATAAATCACAACAATCAAACTACAACAAATATATGTGTGAATTACAAGTAAAAAAAAAAAAAAATTGTGTTGCCATCTGTCATGGTGTTGCCATTTTGTGAAAAATGAAATTTGTATTGAAAGCGGCTACTATAAGGGATTCTTGTTTATTAAAGAATGGATTTCCTACAAGTGTCGTTACATACGCCTCGTAGTTATAGTCCATTGTAGCTACATGTATTTGGCATTTCTATATCTATATAAATAAAAATTAATCCAAAAGTGTGTTATCAAATAACTTTGGAACGACTCTACCTACAAATTTCGTTTTACTTTCATTGTGGTCCTGTCTTCTTAGAGTGTGTTTGTTGATAAAAAAAAATTTATGGTGTTGCCAGATGTTTGCAATACATTTTTTTCGCCTTTATATAAATCACAACAATCAAACTACAACAAATATATGTGTGAATTACAAGTAAAAAAAAAAATGGTGTTGCCATCTGTCATGGTGTTGCCATATTTGTGAAAAATCAAATTTTTAATGAAAGCGGCTACTGTAAGGAATTCTTATTACTTAAAGATGGATTTCCTACAAGCGTCGTTGCATACGCTTCGTAGTAATAGTCCATTGTAGCTTCATGTATTTGGCATATCTATATACTCGTATATAAAAATGAATCCAAAAGTAAGTTGTTATCAAATAACTTTCGAACAACTCTACCTACAAATTTCGTTTTACTTTCATTGTGGTCCTGTCTTCTTAGAGTGTCTTTGAGGATAACAAAAATTGTATGGTGTTGCCAGATGTTTGAAATACATTTTTTCCCCTTCATATAAATCTCAACAACCAAACTACACAAAAAATATATGTGTGAATTCCAAGTAAAAAAAAATGGTGTTTTTATCTGTCATGGTGTTGCTATGTTGTGAAAAATAAAATTTGTATTGAAAGCGGCTACTATTTATAAGGGATTCTTATTTATTAAAGAATGGATTTCCTACAAGTGTCGTTACACACGCTTCGTAGTAATAGTCCATTGTAGCTACATGTATTTGGCATATCTATATATATAAAAATGAATCCAAAAGTTTGTTGTTATAAAATAACTTTCGAACGACTCTACCTACGAATTTCGTTTACTTTCATTGTGATCCTGTCTTCTTAGAGTGTCTTTGAGGATAAAAAAAATTGTATGGTGTTGCCAGATGTTTGCAATACATTTTTTTCCCTTCATATAAATCGCAACAATCAAACTACACAAAAAATATATGTGTGAATTACAAGTAAAAAAAAAAATGGTGTTTCCATCTGTCATGGTGTTGCCATATTTGTGAAAAATCAAATTTTTAATGAAAGCGGCTACTACGAGGAATTCTTTTTACTTAAAGATGGATTTCCGACACGTGTCGTTACATACGCTTCGTAGTAATAGTCCATTGTAGCTTCATGTATTTGGCATATCTATATATATAAAAATTAATCCAAAAGTAAGTTGTTATCAAATAACTTTCGAACAACTCTACCTACAAATTTCATTTTACTTTCATTATGGTCCTGTCTCCTTAGAGTGTGTTTGAGGATAAAAAAAAACTGTATGGTGTTCCCAGATGTTTGCAATACATTTTTTTCCCTTCTTATAAATCACAACAATCAAACTACACAGAAAATTTAATTGGGAGCTCCAAGTAAAAAAAAAATGTTGTTGCCATATTTGTGAAAAATAAAATTTTTACTGAAAGCGGCTGCTATACGAGATTCTTATTAATTAAAGGATGGATTTCCGACACGTGTCGTTACATACGCTTCGTAGTAATAGTCCATTGTAGCTTCATGTATTTGGCATATCTATATATATAAAACTGAATCCAAAAGTAAGTTGTTATCAAGTAACTTTCGAACGACTCTACCTACAAATTTCGGTTTACTTTCATTGTTCCTGTCTTCTTAGAGTGTGTTTGAGGGTAAAAAAAAATGCTATGGTGTTGCCAGATGTTTGCAATACATTTTTTTCCCCTTTATATAAATCAAAACAATCAAACTTTAGGTATATGTGTGAATTACAAGTACAAAAAAATACTGTTGCCATATTTGTGAAAAATCAAATTTTTAATGAAAGCGGCTACTAAAGGGTGTTTTTTTAGGGGTATAGAACTTTGAATTGAAATAAAACACAAGAAAGTCGTCTTAAGGTCCATCAATTTGGCTTTATTGGAAGGATAATTTTATGCCATTAATGTTTAAATATGATTTCGGGCATGTGGCCGCCGCGCCTGGCTCGAATAAAGCCAATTCTACAGGTCCAATTTTCAACCACTTTTTCGAGCATATGGGGCCGTATGTCGGCAATAACGCCACGAATGTTGGCTTCCAATTCCCCTAACGTTTCTGGTTTGTTGGTGTAGACGAGCGACTTCACATATCCCCAAAGAAAATAATCCAATGGTGTCAAATCACACGACCTTGGTGGCCAATTGACAGGTCCATTCCGCGAAATTATGCGCTCATCGAATGTTTCCTTCAATAAATCGATTGTGACGTGCGCTGTGTGGCATGTAGCGCCGTCTTGTTGGAACCACAACTCATCCACATTCATGCCATCCAATTCGGGAACAAAATAGTCGGTTATCATGGCTCTATACCGGTCTCCATTAACGGTAGCTGCCTCTCCAGCATTATTGCGGAAGAAGTATGGCCCAATGACTCCACCAGCCCATAGAGCACACCAAACAGTCAGTTTTTGTGGATGTAATGGCGTTTCAAGGGTCTCATGTGGATTCTCTTCACTCCAAATGCGGCAATTTTGCTTGTTGACGTAGCCATTCAACCAAAAATGAGCCTCATCACTGAACAAAATTTTGCGATGAAAATCAGCATCGAAATCAATCTCATTTTCGGCCCATACACCAAAATCACGACGCATTGCATGGTCTCGCGGCTTTAATTCTTGCACAAGCTGGATCTTGTAAGGTCGCAAGCCAAGATCTTTGCGCAAAATCTTCCATAAAGTTGATGGACAAAGCTCCAATTGCTGTGCACGGTGGCGAATCGATTCATTCGGGTCCTCTTCAACACTTTGCTCTACAGCGGCAATTGTTTCTTCGGTGCGCACTGGTCGACGTCTCTGCGGATGCGTATTATAACATAGAGTAAACGTAGTGCGAAAACGATCCATGGTTAACCGAATTAATTGCTCTGATGGACGGAGCTCACGGTAAACTTCGCGAACTGAACCATTATTTTCGAAATAAATTTGCACGATCTGCAAGCGTTGTTCTTTTGTCAACCTGTTCATGATGAAATGGCAAACCAAACTGAACATAAATGACATTAGAGTTGCCAGATTTGACCACAAAATGCCAGTTTTATCTCTATTCGAAAAACAAACCTGTAAAAAAAACACCCTGTATAAGGAATTCTTATTACTTAAAGATGGATTTCCGACACGTGTCGTTACATACGCTTCGTAGTAATAGTCCATTGTTGCTTCATGTATTTGGCATATCTATATATATAAAAATGAATCCAAAAGTAAGTTGTTATCAAATAACTTTCGAACAACTCTACCTACAAATTTCGTTTTACTTTCATTATGGTCCTGTCTCCTAAGAGTGTGTTTGAGGATAAAAAAAAACTGTATGGTGTTCCCAGATGTTTGCAATACATTTTTTTCCCTTCTTATAAATCACAACAATCAAACTACACAGAAAATTTATTTGGGAACTCCAAGTAAAAAAAAAAAAGGTGTTGCCATCTGTCATGGTGTTGCCATATTTGTGAAAAATAAAATTTTTATTGAAAGCGGCAATATATTATTACGCTTCGTAGTAATAGTCCATTGTAGCTACATGTATTTGGCATATCTATATATATAAAAATGAATCCAAAAGTAAGTTATCAAATAACTTTCGAACAACTCTACCTACAAATTTCGTTTTACTTTCATTGTGGTCCTGTATTCGTAGAGTTTGTTTGTTGATAAAAAAAATTTATAGTGTTGCCAGATGTTTGCAATAAATTTTTTCCCCCCTTTTTATAAATCACAACAATCAAACTACACAAAAAATATATGTGTGAATTACAAGTAAAAAAAAAAATGGTGTTTCCATCTGTCATGGTGTTGCCATATTTGTGAAAAATAAAATTTTTATTGAAAGCGGCTACTATAAGGGACTCTTATTAATTAAAGGGTGGATTTCCTACAAGTGCAGTTACATACGCTTCCTAGTAGCAACATGTATTTGGCATATCTATATATATAAAAATTAATCCAAAAGTATGTTGTTATCAAATAACTTTCGAACAACTCTAAATGCAAATTTCGTTTACTTTCATTGTGATCCTCTCTTCATAGTGTCTTTGAGGATAAAAAAAAAATTGTATGGTGTTGCCAGATGTTTGCAATACATTTTTTTCCCTTCATATAAATCACAACAATCAAACTACACAAAAAATATATGTGTGAATTACAAGTAAAAAAAAAAAAATGGTGTTGCCATCTGTCATGGTGTTGCCATATTTGTGAAAAATGAAATTTTTATTGAAAGCGGCTGCTATAAGAGATTCTTATTAATTAAAGGATGGATTTCCTACAAGTGTCGTTACATACGCTTGTAGTATTAGTCCATTGTAGCTACATGTATTTGGCATATCTATATATATAAAAATTTATCGAAGAGTATGTTGTTATCAAATAACTTTCGAAGAACTCTACCTAAAAATTTCGTTTTACTTTAGTTGTGGTCCTGTCTTCTTAGAGTGTGTTTGGGGATAAAAAAAAAATTTATGGTGTTGCCAGATGTTTGCAATAGATTTGTTTCCCTTCATATAAATCACAACAATCAAACTACACAAAAAACATATGTGTGAATTCCAAGTAAAAAAAAGGTGTTTCCATCTGTCATGGTGGTGCCATATTTGTGAAAAATCAAATTTTTATTGAAAGCGGCTGCTATAAGAGATTCTTATTAATTAAAGGATGGATTTCCTACAAGTGTCGTTTCACACGCTTCCTAGTAGCAACAAGTATTTGGCATATCTATATATATAAAACTGAATCCAAAAGTAAGTTGTTATCAAGTATTGTGTTTCCATCTGTCATGGTGTTGCCATTTTGGGAAAAATAAAATTTGTATTGAAAGCGGCTACTGTAAGGGATTCTTATTAATTAAAGGATGGATTTCCTACAAGTGTCGTTACATACGCTTCGTAGTAATAGGCCATTGTAGCTACATGTATTTCGCATATCTATATCTATATAAATAAAAATGAATCCAAAAGTTTGTTGTTATAAAATAACTTTCGAACGACTCTACCTACAAATTTCGTTCACTTCATTGTGATCCTGTCTTCTTAGAGTGTCTTTGAGGATAAAAAAATTGTATGGTGCTGCCAGATGTTTGCAATACATTTTTTTCCCTTCACATAAATCACAGCAATCAAACTACACAAAAAAAATATGTGTGAATTACAAGTAAAAAAAAAAATGGTGTTGCCATCTGTCATGGTGTTGCCATATTTTTGAAAAATAAAATTTTTATTGAAAGCGGCTACTATAAGGGACTCTTATTAATTAAAGGGTGGATTTCCTACAAGTGTCGTTACATACGCTTCGTAGTAATAGGCCATTGTAGCTATATGTATTTCGCATATCTATATCTATATAAATAAAAATGAATCCAAAAGTTTGTTGTTATCAAATAACTTTCGAACGATTTTACCTACAAATTTCGTTTTACTTTCATTGTGATCCTGTCTTCTTAGAGTTTCTTTGAGGATAAAAAAAAATTGTATGGTGTTGCCAGATGTTTGCAATACATGTTTTTCCCTTCATATAAATCACAACAATCAAACTACACAAAAAATATGTGTGTGAATTACAAGTAAAAAAAAAAAAATGGTGTTGCCATCTGTTATGGTGTTGCCATATTTGTGAAAAATAATATTTTTATTGAAAGCGGTTACTATAAGGGACTCTTATTAATTAAAGGATGGATTTCCTACAAGTGTCGTTACATACGCTTCGTAGTAATAGGCCATTGTAGCTACATGTATTTGGCATATCTATGTATATACAAATGAATCCAAAAGTTTGTTGTTATCAAATAACTTTCGAACGACTCTAACTACAAATTTTTAAAAATGAATTCAAAAGTTTATTGTCATCAAATAACTTTCGAACGACTCTACCTACAAATTTCGTTTTACCTTCATTGTGGTCCTGTCTTCTTAGAGTGTGTTTGAGGATAAAAAAAAGATTTTTATGGTTTTTCCAGATGTTGGCAATACATTTTTTCCCCTTCATATAAATCAAACTACACAAAAAATATATGTGTGAATTACAAGTAAAAAAAAAAAAAAATGGTGCTGCCATCTGTCATGGTGTTGCCATATTTGTGAAAAATAAATTTTTTATTGAAAGCGGCTACTATGTTGTTGTTGTTGTTGTTGTAGCGACTACTTAACCTGCCTAGGATGTCACCCCTCATCCAACACTGTCATCAGGCTCTTCTAACGGAAGTCCAAGAAATTTAACAGGGGTGGACCAGAGTGAAATTGGTGTTAGAAGAGTGGGCTCAGTTGAGCAGATGAACAGATGGTTAGTATCGTGGGGAGACACGCCGCATGCCGGGCAGACATTTGGCATGTCAGGGTTCAGTCTGGATAGGTAAGAGTTTAGTCTGTTACAGTATCCAGAACAAAGTTGAGCCAGCGTGACTCTTGTCTCCCTGGGCAGTTCGCGATCCTCGTCGACAACAGGTGGGGCTTGTGCCTCTAGGACTGCATTCACTGGACGAGACCTGACAAAGGAGTTTACCGACTCCGTGTGGATGAGGTTGAGGGCCCGCCAGTGCACCTTTGGATCAAACGGCGAGAAAATGTGGTGCCGGATCTCGTCATAGTGCTTACGGAGGTGACTCCTTATTCTCCTGGGAGGCGGATTTTCGTTTAGCAGGTTCCTGTTTGGATGCTGCGGCTTATGGCAGTTGAACAGGACTTGTCTGGTCAACATCTCACAGTGCTCTTTGACATCTAGCATTTTTGCCTCATTATGAAGATGGTGCTCGGGAGACATAAGGAGGCACCCCGTGGCAGTTCTGAGTGCGGTGTTTTGGTAGGCCTGCAACCTCCTCCAATGTGTGTCTGCTAACCCCGGCGACCATATTGGCGTCGCGTAGCTCAGAACCGGCTGGCCGAAACCGGGTGGCCTTGTACGTTGCCAGTAACGTTCCTTTGTCTTTCCCCCAACTACTGCCAGCTAGTGACTTGAGGATTTTGTTAAGGCTTTGTACTTTGGTGGCAATCGCGGCTACATGAGCACCGTATTTGAACATGTTATCAAACGAAAGCGGCTACTATAAGGGATCCTTATTAATTAAAGAATGGATTTCCTACAAGTGTCGTTACATACGCTTCGTAGTAATAGGCCATTGTAGCTACATGTATTTGGCATTTCTATATATATATAAAAATTAATCCAAAAGTGTGTTATCAAATAACTTTCGAACGACTGTACTTACAAATTTCGTTTTACTTTCATTATGGTCCTGTCCTCTTAGAGTGTGTTTGTTGATAAAAAAAAATGTATGGTACAATGTATGTACAATAAAAACATATGTGTGAATTACAAGTAAAAGAAAAAAAAAATGGTGTTGCCGTCTGTCATGGTGTTGCCATTTAGTGAAAAATAAAATTTGTATTGAAAGCGGCTACTATAAGGGATTCTTATTTATTAAAGAATGGATTTCCTACAAGTGTCGTTACATACGCTTCGTAGTAATAGGCCATTGTAGCTACATGTATTTGGCATATCTACATCTATATAAATAAAAATGAATCCAAAAGTTTGTTGTTATCAAATAACTTTCGGACGACTCTACCTACAAATTTCGTTTTACTTTCATTGTTCCTGTCGTCTTACAGTGTGTTTGAGAATAAAAAAAAAATGTTATGGTGTTGCCAGATGTTTGCAATACATTTTTTTTTCCCTTTATATAAATCACAACAATCAAACTACAACAAATATATGTGTGAATTACAAGTAAAAAAAAATAAAAATTGTGTTGCCATCTGTCATGGTGTTGCCATTTTGTGAAAAATGAAATTTGTATTGAAAGCGGCTACTATAAGGGATTCTTGTTTATTAAAGAATGGATTTCCTACAAGTGTCGTTACATACGCCTCGTAGTTATAGTCCATTGTAGCTACATGTATTTGGCATTTCTATATCTATATAAATAAAAATTAATCCAAAAGTGTGTTATCAAATAACTTTGGAACGACTCTACCTACAAATTTCGTTTTACTTTCATTGTGGTCCTGTCTTCTTAGAGTGTGTTTGTTGATAAAAAAAAATTTATGGTGTTGCCAGATGTTTGCAATACATTTTTTTCGCCTTTATATAAATCACAACAATCAAACTACAACAAATATATGTGTGAATTACAAGTAAAAAAAAAATGGTGTTGCCATCTGTCATGGTGTTGCCATATTTGTGAAAAATCAAATTTTTAATGAAAGCGGCTACTGTAAGGAATTCTTATTACTTAAAGATGGATTTCCTACAAGCGTCGTTGCATACGCTTCGTAGTAATAGTCCATTGTAGCTTCATGTATTTGGCATATCTATATACTCGTATATAAAAATGAATCCAAAAGTAAGTTGTTATCAAATAACTTTCGAACAACTCTACCTACAAATTTCGTTTTACTTTCATTGTGGTCCTGTCTTCTTAGAGTGTCTTTGAGGATAACAAAAATTGTATGGTGTTGCCAGATGTTTGAAATACATTTTTTCCCCTTCATATAAATCTCAACAACCAAACTACACAAAAAATATATGTGTGAATTCCAAGTAAAAAAAAAATGGTGTTTTTATCTGTCATGGTGTTGCTATGTTGTGAAAAATAAAATTTGTATTGAAAGCGGCTACTATTTATAAGGGATTCTTATTTATTAAAGAATGGATTTCCTACAAGTGTCGTTACACACGCTTCGTAGTAATAGTCCATTGTAGCTACATGTATTTGGCATATCTATATATATAAAAATGAATCCAAAAGTTTGTTGTTATAAAATAACTTTCGAACGACTCTACCTACGAATTTCGTTTACTTTCATTGTGATCCTGTCTTCTTAGAGCGTCTTTGAGGATAAAAAAAATTGTATGGTGTTGCCAGATGTTTGCAATACATTTTTTTCCCTTCATATAAATCGCAACAATCAAACTACACAAAAAATATATGTGTGAATTACAAGTAAAAAAAAAATGGTGTTTCCATCTGTCATGGTGTTGCCATATTTGTGAAAAATCAAATTTTTAATGAAAGCGGCTACTACGAGGAATTCTTTTTACTTAAAGACGGATTTCCGACACGTGTCGTTACATACGCTTCGTAGTAATAGTCCATTGTAGCTTCATGTATTTGGCATATCTATATATATAAAAATTAATCCAAAAGTAAGTTGTTATCAAATAACTTTCGAACAACTCTACCTACAAATTTCATTTTACTTTCATTATGGTCCTGTCTCCTTAGAGTGTGTTTGAGGATAAAAAAAAACTGTATGGTGTTCCCAGATGTTTGCAATACATTTTTTTCCCTTCTTATAAATCACAACAATCAAACTACACAGAAAATTTAATTGGGAGCTCCAAGTAAAAAAAAAATGTTGTTGCCATATTTGTGAAAAATAAAATTTTTACTGAAAGCGGCTGCTATACGAGATTCTTATTAATTAAAGGATGGATTTCCTACAAGTGTCGTTTCACACGCTTCCTAGTAGCAACAAGTATTTGGCATATCTATATATATAAAACTGAATCCAAAAGTAAGTTGTTATCAAGTAACTTTCGAACGACTCTACCTACAAATTTCGGTTTACTTTCATTGTTCCTGTCTTCTTAGAGTGTGTTTGAGGGTAAAAAAAAATGCTATGGTGTTGCCAGATGTTTGCAATACATTTTTTTCCCCTTTATATAAATCAAAACAATCAAACTTTAGGTATATGTGTGAATTACAAGTACAAAAAAAATACTGTTGCCATATTTGTGAAAAATCAAATTTTTAATGAAAGCGGCTACTACGAGGAATTCTTATTACTTAAAGATGGATTTCCGACACGTGTCGTTACATACGCTTCGTAGTAATAGTCCATTGTTGCTTCATGTATTTGGCATATCTATATATATAAAAATGAATCCAAAAGTAAGTTGTTATCAAATAACTTTCGAACAACTCTACCTACAAATTTCGTTTTACTTTCATTATGGTCCTGTCTCCTAAGAGTGTGTTTGAGGATAAAAAAAAACTGTATGGTGTTCCCAGATGTTTGCAATACATTTTTTTCCCTTCTTATAAATCAATACAATCAAACTACACAGAAAATTTATTTGGGAACTCCAAGTAAAAAAAAAAAAGGTGTTGCCATCTGTCATGGTGTTGCCATATTTGTGAAAAATAAAATTTTTATTGAAAGCGGCAATATATTATTACGCTTCGTAGTAATAGTCCATTGTAGCTACATGTATTTGGCATATCTATATATATAAAAATGAATCCAAAAGTAAGTTATCAAATAACTTTCGAACAACTCTACCTACAAATTTCGTTTTACTTTCATTGTGGTCCTGTATTCGTAGAGTGTGTTTGTTGATAAAAAAAATTTATAGTGTTGCCAGATGTTTGCAATAAATTTTTTCCCCCCTTTTTATAAATCACAACAATCAAACTACACAAAAAATATATGTGTGAATTACAAGTAAAAAAAAAAATGGTGTTTCCATCTGTCATGGTGTTGCCATATTTGTGAAAAATAAAATTTTTATTGAAAGCGGCTACTATAAGGGACTCTTATTAATTAAAGGGTGGATTTCCTACAAGTGCAGTTACATACGCTTCCTAGTAGCAACATGTATTTGGCATATCTATATATATAAAAATTAATCCAAAAGTATGTTGTTATCAAATAACTTTCGAACAACTCTAAATGCAAATTTCGTTTACTTTCATTGTGATCCTCTCTTCATAGTGTCTTTGAGGATAAAAAAAAAATTGTATGGTGTTGCCAGATGTTTGCAATACATTTTTTTCCCTTCATATAAATCACAAAAATCAAACTACACAAAAAATATATGTGTGAATTACAAGTAAAAAAAAAAAATGGTGTTGCCATCTGTCATGGTGTTGCCATATTTGTGAAAAATGAAATTTTTATTGAAAGCGGCTGCTATAAGAGATTCTTATTAATTAAAGGATGGATTTCCTACAAGTGTCGTTACATACGCTTGTAGTATTAGTCCATTGTAGCTACATGTATTTGGTATATCTATATATATAAAAATTTATCGAAGAGTATGTTGTTATCAAATAACTTTCGAAGAACTCTACCTAAAAATTTCGTTTTACTTTAGTTGTGGTCCTGTCTTCTTAGAGTGTGTTTGGGGATAAAAAAAAAAATTTATGGTGTTGCCAGATGTTTGCAATAGATTTGTTTCCCTTCATATAAATCACAACAATCAAACTACACAAAAAACATATGTGTGAATTCCAAGTAAAAAAAAGGTGTTTCCATCTGTCATGGTGGTGCCATATTTGTGAAAAATCAAATTTTTATTGAAAGCGGCTGCTATAAGAGATTCTTATTAATTAAAGGATGGATTTCCTACAAGTGTCGTTTCACACGCTTCCTAGTAGCAACAAGTATTTGGCATATCTATATATATAAAACTGAATCCAAAAGTAAGTTGTTATCAAGTATTGTGTTTCCATCTGTCATGGTGTTGCCATTTTGGGAAAAATAAAATTTGTATTGAAAGCGGCTACTGTAAGGGATTCTTATTAATTAAAGGATGGATTTCCTACAAGTGTCGTTACATACGCTTCGTAGTAATAGGCCATTTTAGCTACATGTATTTCGCATATCTATATCTATATAAATAAAAATGAATCCAAAAGTTTGTTGTTATAAAATAACTTTCGAACGACTCTACCTACAAATTTCGTTCACTTCATTGTGATCCTGTCTTCTTAGAGTGTCTTTGAGGATAAAAAAAATTGTATGGTGTTGCCAGATGTTTGCAATACATTTTTTTCCCTTCACATAAATCACAGCAATCAAACTACACAAAAAAAATATGTGTGAATTACAAGTAAAAAAAAAAATGGTGTTGCCATCTGTCATGGTGTTGCCATATTTTTGAAAAATAAAATTTTTATTGAAAGCGGCTACTATAAAGGACTCTTATTAATTAAAGGGTGGATTTCCTACAAGTGTCGTTACATACGCTTCGTAGTAATAGGCCATTGTAGCTATATGTATTTCGCATATCTATATCTATATAAATAAAAATGAATCCAAAAGTAAGTTGTTATCAAATAACTCTACCTACAAATTTCGTTTATCTTTCATTGTGGTCCTGTCTTCTTAGAGTGTGTTTGAGGATAAAAAAAAATGTTGCGGTGTTGTCAGATGTTTGCAATACATTTTTGTCCCCTTCATATAAATCACAACAATCAAACTACACAAAAACTATATGTGTGAATTGCAAGTAAAAAAAAATGTGTGTTGCCATATGTCATGGTGTTGCCATATTTGTGAAAAATAAAATTTTTGTTGAAAGCGGCTGCTAAAGGGTGTTTTTTTAGGCGTATAGAACTTCGAATTGAAATAAACCACAAGAAAATCGTTTTAAGGTCCATCAATTTGGCTTTATTGGAAGGATAATTTTATGCCATTAATAATGTCAATTCTACAGGTCCAATTTTCAACCACTTTTTCGAGCATATGGGGCCGTATGTCGGCAATAACGCCACGAATGTTGGCTTCCAATTCCCCTAACGTTTCTGGTTTGTTGGTGTAGACGAACGACTTCACATATCCCCAAAGAAAATAATCCAATGGTGTCAAATCACACGACTTCGGCGGCCAATTGACAGGTCCATTCCGCGAAATTATGCGCTCATCGAATGTTTCCTTCAATAAATCGATTGTGACGTGCGCTGTGTGGCATGTAGCGCCGTCTTGTTGGAACCACAACTCATCCACATTCATGCCATCCAATTCGGGAACAAAATAGTCGGTTATCATGGCTCTATACCGGTCTCCATTAACGGTAGCTGCCTCTCCAGCATTATTGCGGAAGAAGTATGGCCCAATGACTCCACCAGCCCATAGAGCACACCAAACAGTCAGTTTTTGTGGATGTAATGGCGTTTCAAGGGTCTCATGTGGATTCTCTTCACTCCAAATGCGGCAATTTTGCTTGTTGACGTAGCCATTCAACCAAAAATGAGCCTCATCACTGAGCAAAATTTTGCGATGAAAATCAGCATCGAAATCAATCTCATTTTCGGCCCATACACCAAAATCACGACGCATTGCATGGTCTCGCGGCTTTAATTCTTGCACAAGCTGGATCTTGTAAGGTCGCAAGCCAAGATCTTTGCGCAAAATCTTCCATAAAGTTGATGGACAAAGCTCCAATTGCTGTGCACGGTGGCGAATCGATTCATTCGGGTCCTCTTCAACACTTTGCTCTACAGCGGCAATTGTTTCTTCGGTGCGCACTGTTCGACGTCTCTGCGGATGCGTACTATCACATAGAGTAAACGTAGTGCGAAAACGATCCATGGTTAACCGAATTAATTGCTCTGATGGACGATTATGTCGACCATAAAATGGACGGAGCTCACGGTAAACTTCGCGAACTGAACCATTATTTTCGAAATAAATTTGCACGATTTGCAAGCGTTGTTCTTTTGTCAACCTGTTCATGATGAAATGGCAAACTAAACTGAACATAAATGACATTAGAGTTGCCAGATTTGACCACAAAATGCCAGTTTTATCTCTATTCGAAAAACAAACCTGTAAAACAAACACCCTGTATAAGGGATCCTTATTAATTAACGGATGGATTTCCTAGAAGTGTCGTTACATACGCCTCGTAGTAATAGTCCATTGTAGCTTCATGTATTTGGCATATCTATATATATAAAAATGAATCCAAAAGTAAGTTGTTATCAAATAACTTTCGAACAACTCTACCTACAAATTTCGGTTTACTTTCATTGTTCCTGTCTTCATAGAGTGTCTTTGAGGATAAAAAAATTGTATGGTGGTGCCAGATGTTTGCAATACATTTTTTTCCCTTCACATAAATTACAACAATCAAACTACACAAAAAATATATGTGTGAATTACAAGTAACAAAAAAAAAGGGTTTGCCATCTGTCATGGTGTTGCCATATTTGTGAAAAATAAAATTTTTATTCAAAGCGGCTACTATAAGGGATTCTTATTAATTAAAGGATGGATTTCCTACAAGTGTCGTTACGTACGTTTGTAGTATTAGTCCATTGTAGCTACATGTATTTGGCATATCTATATATATAAAATTTAATCCCAAAGTATGTTGTTATCAAATAACTTTCGAGCAACTCTAAATGCAAATTTCGTTTTACTTTCATTGTGGTCCTGTCTTCTTAGAGTGTGTTTGGGGATAAAAAAAATGTATGGTGTTGCCAGATGTTTGCAATACATTTTTTCCCTTCATATAAATAACAACAATCAAAGTACACAAAAAATAATGTGTGAATTACAAGTAAAAAAAAATGGTTTTGCCATCTGTCATGGTGTTGCCATATTTGTGAAAAATAAAATTTTTATTTAAAGCGGCTACTATAAGGGATTCTTATTAATTAAAGGATGGATTTCCTACAAGTGTCGTTACGTACGCTTCGTAGTAATAGTTCATTCATGTATTTCACATATCTATATCTATATAAATAAAAATGAATCCAAAATTATGTTGTTATCAAATAACTTTCGGACGACTCTACCAACAAATTTCGTTTTACTTTCATTGTGGTCCTGTCTTCTTAGAGTGTGTTTGGGGATAAAAAAAAATTTATGGTGTTGCCAGATATTTGCAATACATTTTTTTCCCCCTTCTTATAAATCACAACAATCAAACTACACAAAAAACATATGTGTGAATTCCAAGTAAAAAAAAAATGGTGTTTCCATCTGTCATGGTGCTGCCATATTTGTGAAAAATCAAATTTTTATTGAAAGCGGCTACTATAAGGGATTCTTATTAAATAAAGGATGGACTTCCTACATGTGCCGTTACATACGCTTCCTAGTACCAACATGTATTTGGCATATCTATATATATAAAACTGAATCCAAAAGTAAGTTTTTATCAAGTAACTTTCGAACGACTCTACCTACAAATTTCGGTTTACTTTCATTGTGCCTGTCTTCTTAGAGTGTGTTTGAGGGTAAAAAAAAATGCTATGGTGTTGCCAGATGTTTGCCATACATTTTTTCCCCTTTATATAAATCAAAACAATCAAACTTTAGGTATATGTGTGAATTACAAGTACAAAAAAAATGGTGTTGCCATCTGTCATGGTGGTGCCATATTTGTGAAAAATAAGGAATAAGGAATTCTTATTACTTAAAGATGGATTTCCGACACGTGTCGTTACATACGCTTCGTAGTAATAGTCCATTGTAGCTTCATGTATTTGGCATATCTATATATATAAAAATGAATCCAAAAGTAAGTTGTTATCAAATAACTTTCGAACAACTCTACCTACAAATTTCGGTTTACTTTCATTGTTCCTGTCTTCATAGAGTGTCTTTGAGGATAAAAAAAATTGTATGGTGTTGCCAGATGTTTGCAATACATTTTTTTCCCTCCACATAAATTACAACAATCAAACTACACAAAAAATATATGTGTGAATTACAAGTAACAAAAAAAAAAGGGTTTGCCATCTGTCATGGGGTTGCCATATTTGTGAAAAATAAAATTTTTATTCAAAGCGGCTACTATAAGGGGTTCTTATTAATTAAAGGATGGATTTCCTACAAGTGTCGTTACATGCGCTTGTAGTATTAGTCCATTGTAGCTACATGTATTTGGCATATCTATATATAAAAATTAATCCCAAAGTATGTTGTTATCAAATAACTTACGAGCAACTCTAAATGCAAATTTCGTTTTACTTTCATTGTGGTCCTGTCTTCTTAGAGTGTGTTTGGGGATAAAAAAAAATTTATGGTGTTGCCAGATGTTTGCAATGCATTTTTTCCCTTCTTATAAATCACAACAATCAAACTACACAGAAAATTTATTTGGGAACTCCAAGTAAAAAAAAATGGTGTTGCCATCTGTCATGGTGTTGCCATATTTGTGAAAAATAAAATTTTTACTGAAAGCGGCTGCTATAAGAGATTCTTATTAATTAAAGGACGGATTTCCTACAAGTGTCGTTTCACACGCTTCCTAGTAGCAACAAGTATTTGGCATATCTATATATATAAAACTGAATCCAAAAGTAAGTTGTTATCAAGTAACTTTCGAACGACTCTACCTACAAATTTCGGTTTACTTTCATTGTGCCTGTCTTCTTAGAGTGTGTTTGAGGGTAAAAAAAAATGCTATGGTGTTGCCAGATGTTTGCCATAAATTTTTTCCCCTTTATATAAATCAAAACAATCAAACTTTAGGTATATGTGTGAATTACAAGTACAAAAAAAATGGTGTTGCCATCTGTCATGGTGGTGCCATATTTGTGAAAAATAAGGAATAAGGAATTCTTATTACTTAAAGATGGATTTCCGACACGTGTCGTTACATACGCTTCGTAGTAATAGTCCATTGTAGCTTCATGTATTTGGCATATCTATATATATAAAAATGAATCCAAAAGTAAGTTGTTATCAAATAACTTTCGAACAACTCTACCTACAAATTTCGGTTTACTTTCATTGTTCCTGTCTTCATAGAGTGTCTTTGAGGATAAAAAAAATTGTATGGTGTTGCCAGATGTTTGCAATACATTTTTTTCCCTTCACATAAATTACAACAATCAAACTACACAAAAAATATATGTGTGAATTACAAGTAACAAAAAAAAAGGGTTTGCCATCTGTCATGGGGTTGCCATATTTGTGAAAAATAAAATTTTTATTCAAAGCGGCTACTATAAGGGATTCTTATTAATTAAAGGATGGATTTCCTACAAGTGTCGTTACATACGTTTGTAGTATTAGTCCTTTGTAGCTACATGTATTTGGCATATCTATATATATAAAATTTCATCCCAAAGTATGTTGTTATCAAATAACTTTCGAGCAACTCTAAATGCAAATTTCGTTTTACTTTCATCGTGGTCCTGTCTTCTTAGAGTGTGTTTGGGGATAACTTTTTGGCCAAAAACAACACACTAATGATGCCGCAGCCACCGTATTTCCCAGATCTGGCCCCCTGTGACTTTTTCTTGTTCCCTAAACTGAAGAGGCCCATGAAAGGACGACGTTACGCTTCTCTTGACGAGATAAAGACGGCATCGAAGGAGGAGCTGAACAAGATACAAAAAAATGATTTTTTGAAGTGCTTCGAAGATTGGAAAAACTGTTGGCACAAGTGTATAATATCTCATGGGGATTACTTTGAAGGGGACAAAATAGATATTCATGAATAAATAAATAATTTTTGAAAAAACACAAAATTCGCGATACTTTTTGAACACACTCGTATATGTATAAAAATTAATCCAAAAGTATGTTGTTATCAAATAACTTTCGAACAACTCTAAATGCAAATTTCGTTTTACTTTCATTGTGGTCCTGTCTTCTTGGAGTGTGTTTGGGGATAAAAAAAAATGTATGGTGTTGCCAGATGTTTTCAATACATTTTTCCATTTCATATAAATCACAACAATCAAACTACGCAAAAAATATATGTGTGAATTACAAGTAAAAAAAAAAAAATGGTGTTGCCATCTGTCATGGTGTTGCGTTATTTGTGAAAAATAAAATTTTTATTGAAAGCGGCTACTATAAGGGACTCTTATTAATTAAAGGATGGATTTCCTACAAGTGTCGTTACATACGCTTCGTAGTAATAGGCCATTGTAGCTACATGTATTTCGCATATCTATATCTATATAAATAAAAATGAATCCAAAAGTTTGTTGTTCTAAAATAACTTTCGAACGACTCTACCTACAAATTTCGTTCACTTTCATTGTGATCCTGTCTTCTTAGAGTGTCTTTGAGGATAAAAAAATTGTATGGTGTTGCCAGATGTTTGCAATACATTTTTTTCCCTTCATATAAATCACAGCAATCAAACTACACAAAAAAATATGTGTGAATTACAAGTAAAAAAAAAAATGGTGTTGCCATCTGTCATGGTGTTGCCATATTTGGGAAAAATGAAATTTTTATTCAAAGTGGTTACTATAAGGGATTCTTATTAATTAAAGGATGGATTTCCTACAAGTGTCGTTACATACGCTTGTAGTTATGTTGTTATCAAATAACTTTCGAAGAACTCTACCTAAAAATTTCGTTTTACTTTAGTTGTGGTCCTGTCTTCTTAGAGTGTGTTTGGGGATAAAAAAAAAAATTTATGGTGTTGCCAGATGTTTGCAATAGATTTGTTTCCCTTCATATAAATCACAACAATCAAACTACACAAAAAACATATGTGTGAATTCCAAGTAAAAAAAAAGTGTTTCCATCTGTCATGGTGGTGCCATATTTGTGAAAAATCAAATTTTTATTCAAAGCGGCTACTATAAGGGATTCTTATTAATTAAAGGATGGATTTCCTACAAGCGTCGTTTCACACGCTTCCTAGTAGCAACAAGTATTTGGCATATCTATATATATAAAACTGAGTCCAAAAGTAAGTTGTTATCAAGTAACTTTCGAACAACTCTACCTACAAATTTCGGTTTACTTTCATTGTTCCTGTCTTCATAGAGTGTCTTTGAGGATAAAAAAGATTGTATGGTGTTGCCAGATGTTTGCAATACATTTTTTTCCCTTCACATAAATTACAACAATCAAACTACACAAAAAATATATGTGTGAATTACAAGTAACAAAAAAAAAAAAGGGTTTGCCATCTGTCATGGTGTTGCCATATTTGTGAAAAATAAAATTTTTATTCAAAGCGGCTACTATAAGGGATTCTTATTAATTAAAGGATGGATTTCCTACAAGTGTCGTTACATACGTTTGTAGTATTAGTCCATTGTAGCTACATGTATTTGGCATATCTATATATATAAAATTTAATCCCAAAGTATGATGTTATCAAATAACTTTCGAACAACTCTAAATGCAAATTTCGTTTTACTTTCATTGTGGTCCTGTCTTCTTAGAGTGTGTTTGGGGATAAAAAAAAATTTATGGTGTTGCCAGATGTTTGCAAACAATTTTTTTCCCTTCATATAAATAACAACAATCAAAGTACACAAAAAATAATGTGTGAATTACAAGTAAAAAAAAATATGGTTTTGCCATCTGTCATGGTGTTGCCATATTTGTGAAAAATATAATTTTTATTCAAAGCGGCTACTATAAGGGATTCTTATTAATTAAAGGATGGATTTTATACAAGTGTCGTTACATACGCTTCGTAGTAATAGTTCATTGTAGCTACATGTATTTCACATATCTATATCTATATAAATAAAAATGAATCCAAAATTATGTTGTTATCAAATAACTTTCGGACGACTCTACCAACAAATTTCGTTTTACTTTCATTGTGATCCTGTCTTCTTAGAGTGTGTTTGGGGATAAAAAAAAAATTTATGGTGTTGCCAGATATTTGCAATACATTTTTTTCCCCCTTCTTATAAATCACAACAATCAAACTACACAAAAAACATATGTGTGAATTCCAAGTAAAAAAAAATGGTGTTTCCATCTGTCATGGTGCTGCCATATTTGTGAAAAATCAAATTTTTATTGAAAGCGGCTACTATAAGGGATTCTTATTAAATAAAGGATGGACTTCCTACAAGTGCCGTTACATACGCTTCCTAGTATAAACATGTATTTGGCATATCTATATATATAAAAATTAATCCAAAAGTATGTTGTTATCAAATAAATTTCGAACAACTCTATATGCAAATTTCATTTACTTTTATTGTGATCCTGTCTTCTTAGAGTGTCTTTGAGGATAAACAAAATTTTATGGTGCTGCCAGATGTTTGCAATACATTTTTGCCCTTCATATAAATCACAACAATCAAACTACACAAAAAATATATGTGTGAATTACAAGTAACAAAAAAAAAATGGTTTTGCCATCTGTCATGGTGTTGCCATATTTGTGAAAAATAAAATTTTTATTCAAAGCGGTTACTATAAGGGATTCTTATTAATTAAAGGATGGATTTCCTACAAGTGTCGTTACATACGCTTCGTAGTAATAGTTCATTGTAGCTACATGTATTTCACATATCTGTATCTATATAAATAAAAATGAATCCAAAAGTTTGTTGTTATCAAATAACTTTCGAACGACTCTACCTACATATTTCGTTTTACTTTCATTGTGTTCCTGTCTTCTTAGAGTGTGTTTGGGGATAAAAAAAAATGTATGGTGTTGCCAGATGTTTTCAATACATTTTTTTCCCATTTATAAATCACAACAATCAAACTACGCAAAAAATATGTGTGAATTACAAAAAAAAAAAAAAAAAAAAAAACATGTTGGCATCTGTCATGGTGTTGCCATAGTTGTGAAAAATAAAGTTTTTATTGAAAGCGGCTACTATAACGGACTCTTCTTAATTAAAGGATGGATTTCCTACAAGTGTCGTTACATACGCTTCGTAGTAATAGTTCATTGTAACTACATGTATTTCACATATCTGTATCTATATAAATAAAAATGAATCCAAAATTATGTTGTTATCAAATAACTTTCGGACGACTCTACCTACAAATTTCGTTTTACTTTCATTGTGTTCCTGTCTTCTTAGAGTGTGTTTGGGGATAAAAAAAAATGTATGGTGTTGCCAGATGTTTTCAATACATTTTTTTCCCATTTATAAATCACAACAATCAAACTACGCAAAAAATATGTGTGAATTACAAAAAAAAAAAAAAAAAAAAAAACATGTTGGCATCTGTCATGGTGTTGCCATAGTTGTGAAAAATAAAGTTTTTATTGAAAGCGGCTACTATAACGGACTCTTATTAATTAAAGGATGGATTTCCTACAAGTGTCGTTACATACGCTTCGTAGTAATAGGCCATTGTAGCTACATATATTTCACATATCTATATCTATATAAATAAAAATGAATCCAAAAGTTTGTTGTTATCAAATAACTTTCGAACGACTCTACCTACATATTTCGTTTTACCTTCATTGTGCTCCTGTCTTCTTAGAGTGCGTTTGAGGATAAAAAAAAAGATTTTTATGGTGTTTCCAGAAGTTTGCAATACATTTTTTTCCCCTTCATATAAATCACAACAATCAAACTACACAAAAAATAATGTGTGAATTACAAGTAAAAAAAAAAAGTGTTTTGCCATCTGTCATGGTGTTGCCATATTTGTGAAAAATAAAATTTTTATTCAAAGCGGCTACTATAAGGGATTCTTAATAATTAAAGGATGGATTTCCTACAAGTATCGTTACATACGCTTGTAGTATTAGTCCATTGTAGCTACATGTATTTGGCATATCTACGAGGTGTGTTCAAAAAGTATCGCGAATTTTGAATTTTCGCTGGTTACGTATATTCGAATTTCGAATTTTTTGTGGCGTTATGTTGGTACTCATGTCTCTCACTTATGCCGACAAGCTCGGCCATTTTGAATGTTCAGTTAATCGTCTTCGATTTTTACGCGAAATTCGTACCAAAATTGCTCAATTGTGACCAAAAACAGCATCGCATGAACATTGCTAATGAGATGTTAAACTCTGTCCGCGACGACCCAAATTTGCTCCAGAGGGTCATAACTGGTGATGAATCGTGGGTTTATGGTTATGACGTGGAAACCAAAGCTCAATCATCTCAATGGAAGCTGCCGCACGAACCAAGACCGAAAAAAGCGCGCCAAGTTCGGTCGAATGTGAAAGTTTTGCTGACAGGTTTCTTCGATTGCAGGGGCGTGGTGCATCATGAGTTCTTGCCACAGGGAAGAACGGTCAATAAGGAATATTACCTGCAAGTTATGCGCGATTTGCGCGAAGCAATCCGCCAGAAACGCCCGGATTTGTGGAAGAACAAAAATTGGCTTTTGCACCACGATAACGCCCCTGCTCACGCATCGTTGCTTGTGCGCGCCTTTTTGGCCAAAAACAACACGCAGCCATCGTATTTTTTTCTTGTTCCCTAAACTGAAGAGGCCCATGAAAGGACGACGTTACTTCTCGCTTCTCTTGACGAGATAAAGACGGCATCGAAGGAGGAGCTGAACAAGATACAAAAAAATTATTTTTTGAAGTGCTTCGAAGATTGGAAAAACTGTTGGCACAAGTGTATAATATCTCATGGGGATTACTTTGAAGGGGACAAAATAGATATTCATGAATAAATAAATAATTTTTGAAAAAACACAAAATTCGCGATACTTTTTGAACACACTCGTATATGTATAAAAATTAATCCAAAAGTATGTTGTTATCAAATAACTTTCGAACAACTCTAAATGCAAATTTCGTTTTACTTTCATTGTGGTCCTGTCTTCTTGGAGTGTGTTTGGGGATAAAAAAAATGTATGGTGTTGCCAGATGTTTTCAATACATTTTTCCCCTTCATATAAATCACAACAATCAAACTACGCAAAAAATATATGTGTGAATTACAAGTAAAAAAAAAAAATGGTGTTGCCATCTGTCATGGTCTTGCCATATTTGTGAAAAATAAAATTTTTATTGAAAGCGGCTACTATAAGGGACTCTTATTAATTAAAGGATGGATTTCCTACAAGTGTCGTTACATACGCTTCGTAGTAATAGGCCATTGTAGCTACATGTATTTCGCATATCTATATCTATATAAATAAAAATGAATCCAAAAGTTTGTTGTTCTAAAATAACTTTCGAACGACTCTACCTACAAATTTCGTTCACTTTCATTGTGATCCTGTCTTCTTAGAGTGTCTTTGAGGATAAAAAAAATTGTATGGTGTTGCCAGATGTTTGCAATAAATTTTTTTCCCTTCATATAAATCACAGCAATCAAACTACACAAAAAAATATGTGTGAATTACAAGTAAAAAAAAAATGGTGTTGCCATCTGTCATGGTCTTGCCATATTTGTGAAAAATAAAATTTTTATTGAAAGCGACTACTATAAGGGACTCTTATTAATTAAAGGGTGGATTTCCTACAAGTGTCGTTACATACGCTTCGTAGTAATAGGCCATTGTAGCTACATGTATTTCGCATATCTATATCTATATAAATAAAAATGAATCCAAAAGTAAGTTGTTATCAAATAACTCTACCTACAAATTTCGTTTATCTTTCATTGTGGTCCTGTCTTCTTAGAGTGTGTTTGAGGATAAGAAAAAAATGTTGTGGTGTTGTCAGATGTTTGCAATACATTTTTGTCCCCTTCATATAAATCACAACAATCAAACTACACAAAAACTATATGTGTGAATTGCAAGTAAAAAAAAATTTGTGTTGCCATCTGTAATGGTGTTGCCATATTTGTGAAAAATAAAATTTTTATTCAAAGCGGTTACTATGAGGGATTCTTATTAATTAAAGGGTGGATTTCCTACAAGTGTCGTTACATACGCTTCGTAGTAATAGGCCATTGTAGCTACATGTATTTCGCATATCTATATCTATATAAATAAAAATGAATCCAAAAGTTTGTTGTTCTAAAATAACTTTCGAACGACTCTACCTACAAATTTCGTTTATCTTTCATTGTGGTCCTGTCTTCTTAGAGTGTGTTTGAGGATAAGAAAAAAATGTGGTGTTGTCAGATGTTTGCAATACATTTTTGTCCCCTTCATATAAATCACAACAATCAAACTACACAAAAACTATATGTGTGAATTGCAAGTAAAAAAAAATTTGTGTTGCCATCTGTAATGGTCTTGCCATATTTGTGAAAAATAAAATTTTTATTGAAAGCGACTACTATAAGGGACTCTTATTAATTAAAGGGTGGATTTCCTACAAGTGTCGTTACATACGCTTCGTAGTAATAGGCCATTGTAGCTACATGTATTTCGCATATCTATATCTATATAAATAAAAATGAATCCAAAATTATGTTGTTATCAAATAACTTTCGAACGACTCTACCTACAAATTTCGTTTTACTTTCATTGTGTTCCTGTCTTCTTAGAGTGTGTTTGGGGATAAAAAAAAATGTATGGTGTTGCCAGATGTTTTCAATACATTTTTTTCCCATTTATAAATCACAACAATCAAACTACGCAAAAAATATATGTGTGAATTACAAGTAAAAAAAAAAAATGGTGTTGGCATCTGTCATGGTGTTGCCATATTTGTGAAAAATAAAGTTTTTATTGAAAGCGGCTACTATAACGGACTCTTATTAATTAAAGGATGGATTTCCTACAAGTGTCGTTACATACGCTTGTAGTATTAGTCCATGTTTGCAATACATTTTTTTCCCCTTCACATAAATCACAACAATCAAACTACACAAAAAATAATGTGTGAATTACAAGTAAGAAAAAAAGTGTTTTGCCATCTGTCATGGTGTTGCCACATTTGTGAAAAATAAAATTTTTATTCAAACCGGCTACTATAAGGGATTCTTATTACTTAAAGATGGATTTCCTACAAGTGTCGTTACATACGCCTCGTAGTAATAGTCCATTGTAGCTACATGTATTTGGCATTTCTATACGAGTATATATATAAAACTTAATCCAAAATTATGTTGTTATAAAGTAACTTTCGAACGACTCTACCTACAAATTTCGTTTTACTTTCATTGTGGTCCTGTCTTCTTAGAGTGTGTTTGAGGATAAAAAAAAAACTGTATGGTGTTGCCAGATGTTTGCAATACATTTTTTTCCCCCTTCTTATAAATCACAACAATCAAACTACACAAAAAATAATGTGTGAATTACAAGTAAGAAAAAAAGTGTTTTGCCATCTGTCATGGTGTTGCCATATTTGTGAAAAATAAAATTTTTATTCAAACCGGCTACTATAAGGGATTCTTATTACTTAAAGATGGATTTCCTACAAGTGTCGTTACATACGCCTCGTAGTAATAGTCCATTGTAGCTACATGTATTTGGCATTTCTATACGAGTATATATATAAAACTGAATCCAAAAGTAAGTTGTTATCAAGTAACTTTCGAACGACTCTACCTACAAATTTCGTTTTACTTTCATTGTGGTCCTGTCTTCTTAGAGTGCGTTTGAGGATAAAAAAAAAGATTTTTATGGTGTTTCCAGATGTTTGCAATACATTTTTTTCCCCTTCATATAAATCACAACAATCAAACTACACAAAAAATAATGTGTGAATTACAAGTAAGAAAAAAAGTGTTTTGCCATCTGTCATGGTGTTGCCATATTTGTGAAAAATAAAATTTTTATTCAAACCGGCTACTATAAGGGATTCTTATTACTTAAAGATGGATTTCCTACAAGTGTCGTTACATACGCCTCGTAGTAATAGTCCATTGTAGCTACATGTATTTGGCATTTCTATACGAGAATATATATATAAAACTGAATCCAAAAGTAAGTTGTTATCAAGTAACTTTCGAACGACTCTACCTACAAATTTCGTTTTACTTTCATTGTGGTCCTGTCTTCTTAGAGTGTGTTTGAGGTTAAAAAAAAAACTTTATGGTGTTGCCAGATGTTTGCAATACATTTTTTTCCCCCTTTATATCAATCACAACAATCAAACTACACAAAAAACATATGTGTGAATTAAAAGTAAAAAAAAAATGGTTTTGCCATCTGTAATGGTGTTGCCATATTTGTGAAAAATAAAATTTTTATTCAAAGCGGTTACTATGAGGGATTCTTATTAATTAAAGGATGGATTTCCTACAAGTATCGTTACATACGCTTGTAGTATTAGTCCATTGTAGCTACATGTATTTGGCATATCTATATGTATAAAAATTAATCCAAAAGTATGTTGTTATCAAAAAACTTTCGAACAACTCTAAATGCAAATTTCGTTTTACTTTCATTGTGGTCCTGCCTTCTTAGAGTGTGTTTGGGGATAAAAAAAAATGTATGGTGTTGCCAGATGTTTTCAATACATTTTCCCCCTTCATATAAATCACAACAATCAAACTACGCAAAAAATATATGTGTGAATTACAAGTAAAAAAAAAAAAAATTGTGTTGCCATCTGTCATGGTGTTGCCATATTTGTGAAAAATAAAACGCTTCGTAGTAATAGTTCATTGTAGATACATGAATTCACATATCTACGAGTATATCTATATAAATAAAAATGAATCCAAAATTATGTTGTTATCAAATAACTTTCGGACGACTCTACCTACAAATTTCGTTTTACTTTTATTGTGGTCCTGTCTTCTTAGAGTGTGTTTGAGGAGGGATGTTTGCAATACATTTTTTTCTCTCTTCTTATAAATCACAACAATCAAACTACACAAAAACTATATGTGTAATTACAAGTCAAAAAAAAAAAAATGGTGTTGCCATCTGTCATGGTGTTGCCATATTTGTGAAAAATAAAATTTTTATTGAAAGCGGCTACTATAAGGGACTCTTATTCATTAAAGGACGGATTTCCTACAAGTGTCGTTACATACGCTTCGTAGTAATAGGCCATTGTAGCAACATGTATTTCGCATATCTACGAGTGTATCTATATAAATAAAAATGAATCCAAAAGTTTGCTGTTATCAAATAACTTTCGAACGACTCTACCTACAAATTTCGTTTTACTTTCATTGTGATCCTGTCTTCTTAGAGTGTCTTTGAGGAAAAAAAAAATTTTATGGTGTTGCCAGATGTTTGCAATACATTTCTTCCCTTCATATAAATCACAACAATCAAACTACACAAAAAATATATGTGTGAATTACAAGTAAAAAAAAAAAATGGTGTTGCCATCTGTCATGGTGTTGCCATATTTGTGAAAAATAAAATTTTTATTCAAAGCGGTTACTATAAGGGATTCTTATGAATTAAAGGATGGATTTCCTACAAGTGTCGTTACATACGCTTGTAGTATTAGTCCATGTTTGCAATACATTTTTTTCCCCTTCACATAAATCACAACAATCAAACTACACAAAAAATAATGTGTGAATTACAAGTAAGAAAAAAAGTGTTTTTCCATCTGTCATGGTGTTGCCATATTTGTGAAAAATAAAATTTTTATTCAAACCGGCTACTATAAGGGATTCTTAATAATTAAAGGATGGATTTCCTACAAGTATCGTTACATACGCTTGTAGTATTAGTCCATTGTAGCTACATGTATTTGGCATATCTATATATAAAAATTTATCCAAAAGTATGTTGTTATCAAATAACTTTCGAACAACTCTAAATGCAAATTTCGTTTTACTTTCATTGCGGTCCTGTCTTCTTAGAGTGCGTTTGGGGATAAAAAAAAATGTATGGTGTTGCGAGATGTTTTCAATACATTTTTCCCCTTCATATAAATCACAACAATCAAACTAGGCAAAAAATATATGTGTGAATTACAAGCAACAAAAAAAAAAAGGTGTTGCCATCTGTCATGGTCTTGCCATATTTGTGAAAAATAAAATTTTTATTGAAAGCGACTACTATAAGGGACTCTTATGAATTAAAGGATGGATTTCCTACAAGTGTCGTTACATACGCTTGTAGTATTAGTCCATGTTTGCAATACATTTTTTTCCCCTTCACATAAATCACAACAATCAAACTACACAAAAAATAATGTGTGAATTACAAGTAAGAAAAAAAGTGTTTTTCCATCTGTCATGGTGTTGCCATATTTGTGAAAAATAAAATTTTTATTCAAACCGGCTACTATAAGGGATTCTTAATAATTAAAGGATGGATTTCCTACAAGTATCGTTACATACGCTTGTAGTATTAGTCCATTGTAGCTACATGTATTTGGCATATCTATATATAAAAATTTATCCAAAAGTATGTTGTTATCAAATAACTTTCGAACAACTCTAAATGCAAATTTCGTTTTACTTTCATTGCGGTCCTGTCTTCTTAGAGTGCGTTTGGGGATAAAAAAAAATGTATGGTGTTGCGAGATGTTTTCAATACATTTTTCCCCTTCATATAAATCACAACAATCAAACTAGGCAAAAAATATATGTGTGAATTACAAGCAACAAAAAAAAAAAGGTGTTGCCATCTGTCATGGTCTTGCCATATTTGTGAAAAATAAAATTTTTATTGAAAGCGACTACTATAAGGGACTCTTATTAATTAAAGGGTGGATTTCCTACAAGTGTCGTTACATACGCTTCGTAGTAATAGGCCATTGTAGCTACATGTATTTCGCATATCTATATCTATATATAAAAATTTATCCAAAAGTATGTTGTTATCAAATAACTTTCGAACAACTCTAAATGCAAATTTCGTTTTACTTTCATTGCGGTCCTGTCTTCTTAGAGTGTGTTTGGGGATAAAAAAAAATGTATGGTGTTGCCAGATGTTTTCAATACATTTTTTTCCCATTTATAAATCACAACAATCAAACTACGCAAAAAATATATGTGTGAATTACAAGTAAAAAAAAAAAATGGTGTTGGCATCTGTCATGGTGTTGCCATATTTGTGAAAAATAAAGTTTTTATTGAAAGCGGCTACTATAACGGACTCTTATTAATTAAAGGATGGATTTCCTACAAGTGTCGTTACATACGCTTGTAGTATTAGTCCATGTTTGCAATACATTTTTTTCCCCTTCACATAAATCACAACAATCAAACTACACAAAAAATAATGTGTGAATTACAAGTAAGAAAAAAAGTGTTTTGCCATCTGTCATGGTGTTGCCACATTTGTGAAAAATAAAATTTTTATTCAAACCGGCTACTATAAGGGATTCTTATTACTTAAAGATGGATTTCCTACAAGTGTCGTTACATACGCCTCGTAGTAATAGTCCATTGTAGCTACATGTATTTGGCATTTCTATACGAGTATATATATAAAACTGAATCCAAAAGTAAGTTGTTATCAAGTAACTTTCGAACGACTCTACCTACAAATTTCGTTTTACTTTCATTGTGGTCCTGTCTTCTTAGAGTGTGTTTGAGGATAAAAAAAAAACTGTATGGTGTTGCCAGATGTTTGCAATACATTTTTTTCCCCCTTCTTATAAATCACAACAATCAAACTACACAAAAAATAATGTGTGAATTACAAGTAAGAAAAAAAGTGTTTTGCCATCTGTCATGGTGTTGCCATATTTGTGAAAAATAAAATTTTTATTCAAACCGGCTACTATAAGGGATTCTTATTACTTAAAGATGGATTTCCTACAAGTGTCGTTACATACGCCTCGTAGTAATAGTCCATTGTAGCTACATGTATTTGGCATTTCTATACGAGTATATATATAAAACTGAATCCAAAAGTAAGTTGTTATCAAGTAACTTTCGAACGACTCTACCTACAAATTTCGTTTTACTTTCATTGTGGTCCTGTCTTCTTAGAGTGCGTTTGAGGATAAAAAAAAAGATTTTTATGGTGTTTCCAGATGTTTGCAATACATTTTTTTCCCCTTCATATAAATCACAACAATCAAACTACACAAAAAATAATGTGTGAATTACAAGTAAGAAAAAAAGTGTTTTGCCATCTGTCATGGTGTTGCCATATTTGTGAAAAATAAAATTTTTATTCAAACCGGCTACTATAAGGGATTCTTATTACTTAAAGATGGATTTCCTACAAGTGTCGTTACATACGCCTCGTAGTAATAGTCCATTGTAGCTACATGTATTTGGCATTTCTATACGAGAATATATATATAAAACTGAATCCAAAAGTAAGTTGTTATCAAGTAACTTTCGAACGACTCTACCTACAAATTTCGTTTTACTTTCATTGTGGTCCTGTCTTCTTAGAGTGTGTTTGAGGTTAAAAAAAAAACTTTATGGTGTTGCCAGATGTTTGCAATACATTTTTTTCCCCCTTTATATCAATCACAACAATCAAACTACACAAAAAACATATGTGTGAATTAAAAGTAAAAAAAAAATGGTTTTGCCATCTGTAATGGTGTTGCCATATTTGTGAAAAATAAAATTTTTATTCAAAGCGGTTACTATGAGGGATTCTTATTAATTAAAGGATGGATTTCCTACAAGTATCGTTACATACGCTTGTAGTATTAGTCCATTGTAGCTACATGTATTTGGCATATCTATATGTATAAAAATTAATCCAAAAGTATGTTGTTATCAAAAAACTTTCGAACAACTCTAAATGCAAATTTCGTTTTACTTTCATTGTGGTCCTGCCTTCTTAGAGTGTGTTTGGGGATAAAAAAAAATGTATGGTGTTGCCAGATGTTTTCAATACATTTTCCCCCTTCATATAAATCACAACAATCAAACTACGCAAAAAATATATGTGTGAATTACAAGTAAAAAAAAAAAAAATTGTGTTGCCATCTGTCATGGTGTTGCCATATTTGTGAAAAATAAAACGCTTCGTAGTAATAGTTCATTGTAGATACATGAATTCACATATCTACGAGTATATCTATATAAATAAAAATGAATCCAAAATTATGTTGTTATCAAATAACTTTCGGACGACTCTACCTACAAATTTCGTTTTACTTTTATTGTGGTCCTGTCTTCTTAGAGTGTGTTTGAGGAGGGATGTTTGCAATACATTTTTTTCTCTCTTCTTATAAATCACAACAATCAAACTACACAAAAACTATATGTGTAATTACAAGTCAAAAAAAAAAAAATGGTGTTGCCATCTGTCATGGTGTTGCCATATTTGTGAAAAATAAAATTTTTATTGAAAGCGGCTACTATAAGGGACTCTTATTCATTAAAGGACGGATTTCCTACAAGTGTCGTTACATACGCTTCGTAGTAATAGGCCATTGTAGCAACATGTATTTCGCATATCTACGAGTGTATCTATATAAATAAAAATGAATCCAAAAGTTTGCTGTTATCAAATAACTTTCGAACGACTCTACCTACAAATTTCGTTTTACTTTCATTGTGATCCTGTCTTCTTAGAGTGTCTTTGAGGAAAAAAAAAATTTTATGGTGTTGCCAGATGTTTGCAATACATTTCTTCCCTTCATATAAATCACAACAATCAAACTACACAAAAAATATATGTGTGAATTACAAGTAAAAAAAAAAAATGGTGTTGCCATCTGTCATGGTGTTGCCATATTTGTGAAAAATAAAATTTTTATTCAAAGCGGTTACTATAAGGGATTCTTATGAATTAAAGGATGGATTTCCTACAAGTGTCGTTACATACGCTTGTAGTATTAGTCCATGTTTGCAATACATTTTTTTCCCCTTCACATAAATCACAACAATCAAACTACACAAAAAATAATGTGTGAATTACAAGTAAGAAAAAAAGTGTTTTTCCATCTGTCATGGTGTTGCCATATTTGTGAAAAAATAAAATTTTTATTCAAACCGGCTACTATAAGGGATTCTTAATAATTAAAGGATGGATTTCCTACAAGTATCGTTACATACGCTTGTAGTATTAGTCCATTGTAGCTACATGTATTTGGCATATCTATATATAAAAATTTATCCAAAAGTATGTTGTTATCAAATAACTTTCGAACAACTCTAAATGCAAATTTCGTTTTACTTTCATTGCGGTCCTGTCTTCTTAGAGTGCGTTTGGGGATAAAAAAAAATGTATGGTGTTGCGAGATGTTTTCAATACATTTTTCCCCTTCATATAAATCACAACAATCAAACTAGGCAAAAAATATATGTGTGAATTACAAGCAACAAAAAAAAAAAGGTGTTGCCATCTGTCATGGTCTTGCCATATTTGTGAAAAATAAAATTTTTATTGAAAGCGGCTACTATAAGGGACTCTTATTAATTAAAGGATGGATTTCCTACAAGTGTCGTTACATACGCTTCGTAGTAATAGGCCATTGTAGCTACATGTATTTCGCATATCTATATCTATATAAATAAAAATGAATCCAAAAGTTTGTTGTTCTAAAATAACTTTCGAACGACTCTACCTACAAATTTCGTTCACTTTCATTGTGATCCTGTCTTCTTAGAGTGTCTTTGAGGATAAAAAAAATTGTATGGTGTTGCCAGATGTTTGCAATAAATTTTTTTCCCTTCATATAAATCACAGCAATCAAACTACACAAAAAAATATGTGTGAATTACAAGTAAAAAAAAACTGGTGTTGCCATCTGTCATGGTCTTGCCATATTTGTGAAAAATAAAATTTTTATTGAAAGCGACTACTATAAGGGACTCTTATTAATTAAAGGGTGGATTTCCTACAAGTGTCGTTACATACGCTTCGTAGTAATAGGCCATTGTAGCTACATGTATTTCGCATATCTATATCTATATAAATAAAAATGAATCCAAAAGTAAGTTGTTATCAAATAACTCTACCTACAAATTTCGTTTATCTTTCATTGTGGTCCTGTCTTCTTAGAGTGTGTTTGAGGATAAGAAAAAAATGTTGTGGTGTTGTCAGATGTTTGCAATACATTTTTGTCCCCTTCATATAAATCACAACAATCAAACTACACAAAAACTATATGTGTGAATTGCAAGTAAAAAAAAATTTGTGTTGCCATATGTCATGTTGTTGCCATATTTGTGAAAAATAAAATTTTTGTTGAAAGCGGCTGCTATAAGGGATCCTTATTAATTAACGGATGGATTTCCTACAAGTGTCGTTACATACGCTTCCTAGTACGAACATGTATTTGGCATATCTATGTATATATATAAAAATTAATCCAAAAGTATGTTGTTATCAAATAACTTTCGAACAACTCTATATGCAAATTTCATTTACTTTTATTGTGATCCTGTCTTCTTAGAGTGTCTTTGAGGATAAACAAAATTTTATGGTGTTGCCAGATGTTTGCAATACATTTTTTCCCCTTCATATAAATCACAACAATCAAAATACACAAAAAGTATATGTGTGGATTACAAGTAACAAAAAAAAAATGGTTTTGCCATCTGTCATGATGTTGCCATATTTGTGAAAAATAAAATTTTTATTCAAAGCGGTTACTATAAGGGATTCTTATTAATTAAAGGATGGATTTCCTACAAGTGTCGTTACATACGCTTCGTAGTAATAGTTCATTGTAGCTACATGTATTTCACATATCTATATCTATATAAATAAAAATGAATCCAAAATTATGTTGTTATCAAATAACTTTCGAACGACTCTACCTACAAATTTCGTTTTACTTTCATTGTGTTCCTGTCTTCTTAGAGTGTGTTTGGGGATAAAAAAAAATGTATGGTGTTGCCAGATGTTTTCAATACATTTTTTTCCCATTTATAAATCACAACAATCAAACTACGCAAAAAATATATGTGTGAATTACAAGTAAAAAAAAAAAATGGTGTTGGCATCTGTCATGGTGTTGCCATATTTGTGAAAAATAAAGTTTTTATTGAAAGCGGCTACTATAACGGACTCTTATTAATTAAAGGATGGATTTCCTACAAGTGTCGTTACATACGCTTGTAGTATTAGTCCATGTTTGCAATACATTTTTTTCCCCTTCACATAAATCACAACAATCAAACTACACAAAAAATAATGTGTGAATTACAAGTAAGAAAAAAAGTGTTTTGCCATCTGTCATGGTGTTGCCACATTTGTGAAAAATAAAATTTTTATTCAAACCGGCTACTATAAGGGATTCTTATTACTTAAAGATGGATTTCCTACAAGTGTCGTTACATACGCCTCGTAGTAATAGTCCATTGTAGCTACATGTATTTGGCATTTCTATACGAGTATATATATAAAACTGAATCCAAAAGTAAGTTGTTATCAAGTAACTTTCGAACGACTCTACCTACAAATTTCGTTTTACTTTCATTGTGGTCCTGTCTTCTTAGAGTGTGTTTGAGGATAAAAAAAAAACTGTATGGTGTTGCCAGATGTTTGCAATACATTTTTTTCCCCCTTCTTATAAATCACAACAATCAAACTACACAAAAAATAATGTGTGAATTACAAGTAAGAAAAAAAGTGTTTTGCCATCTGTCATGGTGTTGCCATATTTGTGAAAAATAAAATTTTTATTCAAACCGGCTACTATAAGGGATTCTTATTACTTAAAGATGGATTTCCTACAAGTGTCGTTACATACGCCTCGTAGTAATAGTCCATTGTAGCTACATGTATTTGGAATTTCTATACGAGTATATATATAAAACTGAATCCAAAAGTAAGTTGTTATCAAGTAACTTTCGAACGACTCTACCTACAAATTTCGTTTTACTTTCATTGTGGTCCTGTCTTCTTAGAGTGCGTTTGAGGATAAAAAAAAAGATTTTTATGGTGTTTCCAGATGTTTGCAATACATTTTTTTCCCCTTCATATAAATCACAACAATCAAACTACACAAAAAATAATGTGTGAATTACAAGTAAGAAAAAAAGTGTTTTGCCATCTGTCATGGTGTTGCCATATTTGTGAAAAATAAAATTTTTATTCAAACCGGCTACTATAAGGGATTCTTATTACTTAAAGATGGATTTCCTACAAGTGTCGTTACATACGCCTCGTAGTAATAGTCCATTGTAGCTACATGTATTTGGCATTTCTATACGAGTATATATATAAAACTGAATCCAAAAGTAAGTTGTTATCAAGTAACTTTCGAACGACTCTACCTACAAATTTCGTTTTACTTTCATTGTGGTCCTGTCTTCTTAGAGTGTGTTTGAGGTTAAAAAAAAAACTTTATGGTGTTGCCAGATGTTTGCAATACATTTTTTTCCCCCTTTATATAAATCACAACAATCAAACTACACAAAAAACATATGTGTGAATTAAAAGTAAAAAAAAAATGGTTTTGCCATCTGTAATGGTGTTGCCATATTTGTGAAAAATAAAATTTTTATTCAAAGCGGTTACTATGAGGGATTCTTATTAATTAAAGGATGGATTTCCTACAAGTATCGTTACATACGCTTGTAGTATTAGTCCATTGTAGCTACATGTATTTGGCATATCTATATGTATAAAAATTAATCCAAAAGTATGTTGTTATCAAAAAACTTTCGAACAACTCTAAATGCAAATTTCGTTTTACTTTCATTGTGGTCCTGCCTTCTTAGAGTGTGTTTGGGGATAAAAAAAAATGTATGGTGTTGCCAGATGTTTTCAATACATTTTCCCCCTTCATATAAATCACAACAATCAAACTACGCAAAAAATATATGTGTGAATTACAAGTAAAAAAAAAAAAAAATTGTGTTGCCATCTGTCATGGTGTTGCCATATTTGTGAAAAATAAAACGCTTCGTAGTAATAGTTCATTGTAGATACATGAATTCACATATCTACGAGTATATCTATATAAATAAAAATGAATCCAAAATTATGTTGTTATCAAATAACTTTCGGACGACTCTACCTACAAATTTCGTTTTACTTTTATTGTGGTCCTGTCTTCTTAGAGTGTGTTTGAGGAGGGATGTTTGCAATACATTTTTTTCTCTCTTCTTATAAATCACAACAATCAAACTACACAAAAACTATATGTGTAATTACAAGTCAAAAAAAAAAAAATGGTGTTGCCATCTGTCATGGTGTTGCCATATTTGTGAAAAATAAAATTTTTATTGAAAGCGGCTACTATAAGGGACTCTTATTAATTAAAGGACGGATTTCCTACAAGTGTCGTTACATACGCTTCGTAGTAATAGGCCATTGTAGCAACATGTATTTCGCATATCTACGAGTGTATCTATATAAATAAAAATGAATCCAAAAGTTTGCTGTTATCAAATAACTTTCGAACGACTCTACCTACAAATTTCGTTTTACTTTCATTGTGATCCTGTCTTCTTAGAGTGTCTTTGAGGAAAAAAAAAATTTTATGGTGTTGCCAGATGTTTGCAATACATTTCTTCCCTTCATATAAATCACAACAATCAAACTACACAAAAAATATATGTGTGAATTACAAGTAAAAAAAAAAAATGGTGTTGCCATCTGTCATGGTGTTGCCATATTTGTGAAAAATAAAATTTTTATTCAAAGCGGTTACTATAAGGGATTCTTATGAATTAAAGGATGGATTTCCTACAAGTGTCGTTACATACGCTTGTAGTATTAGTCCATGTTTGCAATACATTTTTTTCCCCTTCACATAAATCACAACAATCAAACTACACAAAAAATAATGTGTGAATTACAAGTAAGAAAAAAAGTGTTTTTCCATCTGTCATGGTGTTGCCATATTTGTGAAAAATAAAATTTTTATTCAAACCGGCTACTATAAGGGATTCTTAATAATTAAAGGATGGATTTCCTACAAGTATCGTTACATACGCTTGTAGTATTAGTCCATTGTAGCTACATGTATTTGGCATATCTATATATAAAAATTTATCCAAAAGTATGTTGTTATCAAATAACTTTCGAACAACTCTAAATGCAAATTTCGTTTTACTTTCATTGCGGTCCTGTCTTCTTAGAGTGCGTTTGGGGATAAAAAAAAATGTATGGTGTTGCGAGATGTTTTCAATACATTTTTCCCCTTCATATAAATCACAACAATCAAACTAGGCAAAAAATATATGTGTGAATTACAAGCAACAAAAAAAAAAAGGTGCTGCCATCTGTCATGCTGTTGACATATTTGTGAAAAATAAATTTTTTATTGAAAGCGGCTACTACAAGGGATTCTTATTTATTAAAGGATGGATTTCTTCTTAGAGTGTGTTTGAAGATAAAAATAAAATTTTGTGGTGTTGTCAGATGTTTGCAATACAGTTTCGTCCCCTTCATATAAATCACAACAATCAACCTACACAAAACTATATGTGTGAATTACAAGTAAAAAAAAAATGGTGTTTTCATATGGCATGGTGTTGCCATATTTGTGAAAAATAAAATTTGTATTCAAAGCGGCTACTATAACGGACTCTTATTAATTAAAGGATGGATTTCCTACAAGTATCGGTACATACGCTTCGTAGTAATAGTTCATTGTAGATACATGAATTCACATATCTATATCTATATAAATACAAATGAATCCAAAATTATGTTGTTATCAAATAACTTTCGGACGACTCTACCTACAAATTTCGTTTTACTTTCATTGTGATCCTCTTTTCTTAGAGTGTCTTTGAGGGTAAAAAAAAATTGGTGTTGGCAGATGTTTGCAATACATTTTTTTCCCAACAATCAAACTACACAAAAAATATATGTGTGAATTCCAAGTAAAAAAAAAAAAGTGTTTCCATCTGTCATGGTTTTGCCATATTTGTGAAAAATAAAAATTGTATTGAAAGCGGCTACTATAAGGGATTCTTATTAATTAAAGGATGGATTTCCTACAAGTATCGTTACATACGCTTCGTAGTTATAGTTCATTGTAGATACATGTATTTCACATATCTATAGTTATATAAATAAAAATGAATCCAAAATTATATTGTTATCAAATAACTTCCGTACGACTCTACCTACAAATTTCGTTTTACTTTCATTGTGGTCCTGTCTTCTTAGAGTGTGTTTGAGGTTAAAAAAAAATTGGTGTTGGCAGATGTTTGCAATACATTTTTTTCCCAACAATCAAACTACACAAAAAATATATGTGTGAATTACAAGTAAAAAAAAAAAATGGTGTTGCCATCTGTAATGGTGTTGCCATATTTGTGAAAAATAAAATTTTTATTCAAAGCGGTTACTATGAGGGATTCTTATTAATTAAAGGATGGATTTCCTACAAGTGTGGTTACATACGCTTGTAGTATTAGTCCATTGTGGCTACATGTATTTGGCATATCTATATATAAAAATTAATCCAAAAGTATGTTGTTATCAAATAACTTTCGAACAACTCTAAATGCAAATTTCGTTTTACTTTCATTGTGGTCCTGTCTTCTTAGAGTGTGTTTGGGGATAAAAAAAAATGTATGGTGTTGCCAGATGTTTTCAATACATTTTTTTCCCATTTATAAATCACAACAATCAAACTACGCAAAAAATATATGTGTGAATTACAAGTAAAAAAAAAAATGGTGTTGGGATCTGTGATGGTGTTGCCATATTTGTGAAAAATAAAGTTTTTATTCAAAGCGGCTACTATAACGGACTCTTATTAATTAAAGGATGGATTTCCTACAAGTATCGGTACATACGCTTCGTAGTAATAGTTCATTGTAGATACATGAATTCACATATCTATATCTATATAAATACAAATGAATCCAAAATTATGTTGTTATCAAATAACTTTCGGACGACTCTACCTACAAATTTCGTTTTACTTTTATTGTGGTCCTGTCTTCTTAGAGTGTGTTTGAGGAGGGATGTTTGCAATACATTTTTTTCTCTCTTCTTATAAATCACAACAATCAAACTACACAAAAACTATATGTGTAATTACAAGTCAAAAAAAAAATGGTGTTGCCATCTGTCATGGTGTTGCCATATTTGTGAAAAATAAAATTTTTATTGAAAGCGGCTACTATAAGGGACTCTTATGAATTAAAGGACGGATTTCCTACAAGCGTCGTTACATACGCTTCGTAGTAATAGGCCATTGTAGCAAAATGTATTTCGCATATCTACGAGTATATCTATATAAATAAAAATGAATCCAAAAGTTTGTTGTTATCAAATAACTTTCGAACGACTCTACCTACAAATTTCGTTTTACTTTCATTGTGATCTTGTCTTCTTAGAGTGCGTTTGAGGATAAAAAAAAAGATTTTTATGGTGTTTCCAGATGTTTGCAATACATTTTTTTCCCTTCATATAAATCACAACAATCAAACTACACAAAAAATAATGTGTGAATTACAAGTAAACAAAAAATGGTTTTGCCATCTGTCATGGTGTTGCCATATTTGTGAAAAATAAAATTTGTATTCAAAGCGGCTTCTATAAGGGATTCTTATTAATTAAAGGATGGATTTCCTACAAGTATCGGTACATGCGCTTCGTAGTAATAGTTCATTGTAGATACATGAATTCACATATCTATATCTATATAAATACAAATGAATCCAAAAGTAAGTTGTTATCAAATAACTTTCGAACGACTCTACCTACAAAATTCGTTTTACCTTCATTGTGGTCCTGTCTTCTTAGAGTGTGTTTGAGGATAAAAAAAAAAGATTTTTATGGTGTTTCCAGATGTTTGCAATACATTTTTTTCCCTTCATATAGATCACAACAATCAAACTACACAAAAAATATATGTGTGAATTCCAAGTAAAAAAAAAAAGTGTTTCCATCTGTCATGGTGTTGCCATATTTGTGAAAAATAAAATTTGTATTGAAAGCGGCTACTATAAGGGATTTTTTTTAATTAAAGGATGGATTTCCTACAAGTATCGTTACATACGCTTCGTAGTAATAGTTCATTGTAGATACATGTATTTCACATATCTATATAAATAAAAATGAATCCAAAATTATGTTGTTATCAAATAACTTTCGGACGACTCTAAATGCAAATTTCGTTTTACCTTCATTGTGCTCCTGTCTTCTTAGAGTGCGTTTGAGGATAAAAAAAAAGATTTTTATGGTGTTTCCAGATGTTTGCAATACATTTTTTTCCCTTCATATAAATCACAACAATCAAACTACACAAAAAATAATGTGTGAATTACAAGTAAACAAAAAATGGTTTTGCCATCTGTCATGGTGTTGCCATATTTGTGAAAAATAAAATTTGTATTCAAAGCGGCTTCTATAAGGGATTCTTATTAATTAAAGGATGGATTTCCTACAAGTATCGTTACATACGCTTCGTAGTAATAGTTCATTGTAGATACATGTATTTCACATATCTATATAAATAAAAATGAATCCAAAATTATGTTGTTATCAAATAACTTTCGGACGACTCTACCTACAAATTTCGTTTTACTTTTATTGTGGTCCTGTCTTCTTAGAGTGTGTTTGAGGAGGGATGTTTGCAATACATTTTTTTCTCTCTTCTTATAAATCACAACAATCAAACTACACAAAAACTATATGTGTAATTACAAGTCAAAAAAAAAAAAATGATGTTGCCATCTGTCATGGTGTTGCCATATTTGTGAAAAATAAAATTTGTATTGAAAGCGGCTACTATAAGGGATTTTTATTAATTAAAGGATGGATTTCCTACAAGTATCGTTACATACGCTTCGTAGTAATAGTTCATTGTAGATACATGTATTTCACATATCTATATAAATAAAAATGAATCCAAAATTATGTTGTTATCAAATAACTTTCGGACGACTCTAAATGCAAATTTCGTTTTACCTTCATTGTGCTCCTGTCTTCTTAGAGTGCGTTTAAGGATAAAAAAAAAGATTTTTATGGTGTTTCCAGATGTTTGCAATACATTTTTTTCCCTTCATATAAATCACAACAATCAAACTACACAAAAAATAATGTGTGAATTACAAGTAAAAAAAAAATGGTGTTGGCATCTGTCATGGTGTTGCCATATTTGTGAAAAATAAAGTTTTTATTGAAAGCGGCTACTATAACGGACTCTTATTAATTAAAGGATGGATTTCCTACAAGTGTCGTTACACACGCTTCGTAGTAATAGGCCATTGTAGCTACATATACGAGGTGTGTTCAAAAAGTATCGCGAATTTTGAATTTTCGCTGGTTACGTATATTCGAATTTCGAATTTTTTGTAGCGTTATGTTGGTACTCATGTCTCTCACTTATGCCGACAAGCTCGGCCATTTTGAATGTTCAGTTAATTGTTGACAGCTGCTTTGCTTGCACGTGTTTTGGATCGTCTTCGATTTTTACGCGAAATTCGTACCAAAATTGCTCAATTGTGACCAAAAACAGCATCGCATGAACACTGCTAATGAGATGTTAAACTCTGTCCGCGACGACCCAAATTTGCTCCAGAGGGTGACGAATCGTGGGTTTATGGTTATGACGTGGAAACCAAAGCTCAATCATCTCAATGGAAGCTGCCGCACGAACCAAGACCGAAAAAAGCGCGCCAAGTTCGGTCGAATGTGAAAGTTTTGCTGACAGTTTTCTTCGATTGCAGGGGCGTGGTGCATCATGAGTTCTTGCCACAGGGAAGAACGGTCAATAAGGAATATTACCTGCAAGTTATGCGCAATTTGCGCGAAGCAATCCGCCAGAAACGCCCGGGTTTGTGGAAGAACAAAAATTGGCTTTTGCACCACGATAACGCCCCTGCTCACGCATCGTTGCTTGTGCGCGACGTTTTGGCCAAAAACAACACACTAATGATGCCGCAGCCACTGTATTCCCCAGATCTGGCCCCCTGTGACTTTTTCTTGTTCCCTAAACTGAAGAGGCCCATGAAAGGACGACGTTACGCTTCTCTTGACGAGATAAAGACGGCATCGAAGGAGGAGCTGGACAAGATACAAAAAAATGATTTTTTGAAGTGCTTCGAAGATTGGAAAAAACGTTGGCACAAGTGTATAATATCTCATGGGGACTACTTTGAAGGGGACAAAATAGATATTCATGAATAAATAAATAATTTTTGAAAAAACACAAAATTCGCGATACTTTTTGAACAGACCTCGTATTTCACATATCTATATCTATATAAATAAAAATGAATCCAAAAGTTTGCTGTTATCAAATAACTTTCGAACGACTCTACCTACAAATTTCGTTTTACTTTCATTGTGATCCTGTCTTCTTAGAGTGTCTTTGAGGAAAAAAAAAATTGTATGGTGTTGCCAGATGTGTGCAATACATTTTTTTCCCTTCATATAAATCACAACAATCAAACTACACAAAAAATATATGTGTGAATTACAAGTAAAAAAAAAAAATGGTGTGGCCGTCTGTCATGGTGTTGCCATATTTGTGAACAATACAATTTTTATTCAAAGCGGTTACTATAAGGGATTCTTATTAATTAAAGGATGGATTTCCTACAAGTGTCGTTACATGCGCTTGTAGTATTAGTCCATTGTAGCTACATGTATTTGGCATATCTATATATAAAAATTAATCCAAAAGTATGTTGTTATCAAATAACTTTCGAACAACTCTAAATGCAAATTTCGTTTTACTTTCATTGCGGTCCTGTGTTCTTAGAGTGTGTTTGGGGATAAAAAAAAATGTATGGTGTTGCCAGATGTTTGCAATACATTTCTTCCCTTCATATAAATCACAACAATCAAACTACACAAAAAATATATGTGTGAATTACAAGTAAAAAAAAACAAATGGTGTTGCCATCTGTCATGGTGTTGCCATATTTGTGAAAAATAAAATTTTTATTCAAAGCGGTTACTATAAGGGATTCTTATTAATTAAAGGATGGATTTCCTAAAAGTGTCGTTACATACGCTTGTAGTGTTAGTCCATTGTAGCTACATGTATTTGGCATATCTATATATAAAAATTAATCCAAAAGTATGTTGTTATCAAATAACTTTCGAACAACTCTAAATGCAAATTTCGTTTTACTTTCATTGCGGTCCTGTCTTCTTAGAGTGTGTTTGGGGATAAAAAAAATGTATGGTGTTGCGAGATGTTTTCAATACATTTTTCCCCTTCATATAAATCACAACAATCAAACTAGGCAATAAATATATGTGTGAATTACAAGTAACAAAAAAAAAAGGTGCTGCGATCTGTCATGGTGTTGCCATATTTGTGAAAAATAAATTTTTTATTGAAAGCGGCTACTATAAGGGATTCTTATTAATTAAAGGATGGATTTCTTTTTAGAGTGTGTTTGAAGATAAAAATAAAATTTTGTGGTGTTGCCAGATGTTTGCAATACAGTTTTGTCCCCTTCATATAAATCACAACAATCAAACTACACAAAAAATAATGTGTGAATTACAAGTAAACAAAAAATGGTTTTGCCATCTGTCATGGTGTTGCCATATTTGTGAAAAATAAAATTTGTATTCAAAGCGGCTTCTATAAGGGATTCTTATTAATTAAATAATGGATTTCCTACAAGTATCGTTACATACGCTTCGTAGTAATAGTTCATTGTAGATACATGTATTTCACATATCTATATAAATAAAAATGAATCCAAAATTATGTTGTTATCAAATAACTTTCGGACGACTCTACCTACATATTTCGTTTTACCTTCATTGTGCTTCTGTCTTCTTAGAGTGCGTTTGAGGATAAAAAAAAAGATTTTTATGGTGTTTCCAGATGTTTGCAATACATTTTTCCCCTTCATATAAATCACAACAATCAAACTACACAAAAAATAATGTGTGAATTACAAGTAAAAAAAAAAATGGTTTTGCCATCTGTCATGGTGTTGCCATATTTGTGAAAAATAAAATTTGTATTCAAAGCGGCTTCTATAAGGGATTCTTATTAATTAAAGGATGGATTTCCTACAAGAATCGGTACATGCGCTTCGTAGTAATAGTTCATTGTAGATACATGAATTCACATATCTATATCTATATAAATACAAATGAATCCAAAATTATGTTGTTATCTAATAACTTTCGGACGACTCTACCTACAAATTTCGTTTTACTTTCATTGTGATCCTGTCTTCTTAGAGTGTCTTTGAGGAAAAAAAAAATTGTATGGTGTTGCCAGATGTTTGCAATACATTTTTTTCCCTTCATATAAATCACAACAATCAAACTACACAAAAAATATATGTGTGAATTACAAGTAACAAACAAAAAATGGTGTTGCCGTCTGTCATGGTGTTGCCATATTTGTGAAAAATCAAATTTTTATTGAAAGCGGCTACTATAAGGGATCTTATTAATTAAAGGATAAAGAATGGACTTCCTACAAGTGTCGTTACACACGCTTCTTAGTAATAGTCCATTGTAGCAACATGTATTTGGCATATCTATATATATAAAAATGAATCCAAAAATATGTTGTTATCGAATAACTTTCGAACGACTCTACCTACAAATTTCGTTTTACCTTCATTGTGGTCCTGTCTTCTTAGAGTGTGTTTGGAGATAAAAAACAATTTTTAATGGTGTTGCCAGATGGTTGCAATACATTTTTTTCCCTTCATATAAATCACAACAATCAAACTACACAAAAAAAATATGTGTGAATTACAAGTAAAAAAAATGGGGTTGCCATCTGTCATGGTGTTGCCATATTTGTTAAAAATCAAATTTTTATTGAAAGCGGCTACTATAAGGGATCTTATTAATTAAAGGATAAAGAATGGACTTCCTACAAGTGTCGTTACACACGCTTCTTAGTAATAGTCCATTGTAGCAACATGTATTTGGCATATCTATATATATAAAAATGAATCCAAAAATATGTTGTTATCGAATAACTTTCGAACGACTCTACCTACAAATTTCGTTTTACCTTCATTGTGGTCCTGTCTTCTTAGAGTGTGTTTGGAGATAAAAAACAATTTTTAATGGTGTTGCCAGATGGTTGCAATACATTTTTTCCCCCTCATATAAATCACAACAATCAAACTACACAAAAAATATATGTGTGAATTACAAGTAAAAAAAATGGGGTTGCCATCTGTCATGGTGTTGCCATATTTGTTAAAAATCAAATTTTTATTGAAAGCGGCTACTATAAGGGATCTTATTAATTAAAGGATAAAGAATGGACTTCCTACAAGTGTCGTTACACACGCTTCTTAGTAATAGTCCATTGTAGCAACATGTATTTGGCATATCTATATATATAAAAATGAATCCAAAAATATGTTGTTATCGAATAACTTTCGAACGACTCTACCTACAAATTTCGTTTTACCTTCATTGTGGTCCTGTCTTCTTAGAGTGTGTTTGGAGATAAAAAACAATTTTTAATGGTGTTGCCAGATGGTTGCAATACATTTTTTTCCCTTCATATAAATCACAACAATCAAACTACACAAAAAAAATATGTGCGAATTACAAGTAAAAAAAAAATGGTTTTGCCATCTGTCAAGGTGTTGCCATATTTGTGAAAAACAAAAGTTTTATTGAAAGCGGCAATACATTATTACGCTTCGTAGTAAGAGTCCATTGTAGCTACATGTATTTCGCATAACTATATCTATATAAATAAAAATGAATCCAAAAGTTTGTTGTTATCAAATAACTTTCGAACGACTCTACCTACAAATCTCGTTTTACTTTCATTGTGATCCTGTCTTCTTAGAGTGTATTGGGGATAAAAAAAAATGTATTATGTTGACAGATGTTTGCAATACATTTTTTCCCCCTCATATAAATCACAACAATCAAACTACACAAAAAATATATGTGTGAATTACAAGTAAAAAAAATGGGGTTGCCATCTGTCATGGTGTTGCCATATTTGTTAAAAATCAAATTTTTATTGAAAGCGGCTACTATAAGGGATCTTATTAATTAAAGGATAAAGAATGGACTTCCTACAAGTGTCGTTACACACGCTTCTTAGTAATAGTCCATTGTAGCAACATGTATTTGGCATATCTATATATATAAAAATGAATCCAAAAATATGTTGTTATCGAATAACTTTCGAACGACTCTACCTACAAATTTCGTTTTACCTTCATTGTGGTCCTGTCTTCTTAGAGTGTGTTTGGAGATAAAAAACAATTTTTAATGGTGTTGCCAGATGGTTGCAATACATTTTTTTCCCTTCATATAAATCACAACAATCAAACTACACAAAAAAAATATGTGCGAATTACAAGTAAAAAAAAAATGGTTTTGCCATCTGTCAAGGTGTTGCCATATTTGTGAAAAACAAAAGTTTTATTGAAAGCGGCAATACATTATTACGCTTCGTAGTAAGAGTCCATTGTAGCTACATGTATTTCGCATAACTATATCTATATAAATAAAAATGAATCCAAAAGTTTGTTGTTATCAAATAACTTTCGAACGACTCTACCTACAAATCTCGTTTTACTTTCATTGTGATCCTGTCTTCTTAGAGTGTATTGGGGATAAAAAAAAATGTATTATGTTGACAGATGTTTGCAATAAATTTTTTCCCCCTTCTTTTAAATCACAACAATCAAACTACACAAAAAATATATGTGTGAATTCCAAGTAAAAAAAAATGTGTTTCCATCTGTCATGGTGTTGTCATATTTGTGCAAAATAAAATTTGTATTGAAAGCGGCTGCTATAAGGGATTCTTATTAATTAAAGGATGGATTTCCTACAAGTGTCGTTACATACGCTTCCTAGTAGCAACATATATTTGGCATATCTATATATACAGGGTGGCTAATGAAAGGCGCTACCAAAAAAAAATTAAATAACTTTTTTTCTATTTAATGAATCTGGTTAATTTTTTTTTTTATTTTGCAGATTGACTTTTACATTTAACAAAAATGGATAACTGGGACACTGAAACAAGAATTTGGATTGTCCGCCGCTATCACGCACTGGAGTCCGTAGTTTCGGTTCAAAGAGAGTATAGGCGCACGTTTGGCGGCAATCCTCCGAGCAGATGGACCATAATAAGACTTGTAAACAATTTTGCCGAGCATGGGACAGTCAACAGAAGACCTTACCATCGAAACCCTTCAGTTCGAACGGAGGAAACAATCGCTGCTGTAGCTGCTGCCATACAAAACAATCCACGTGTTTCGACAAGAAGCTTATCTGCTCAAATGGGTGTAAGCAGACAGTCATTACAGTCAATTATGCACAAAGATTTGGACTTATTCCCATATAAAATTCAAATGGCCAACAAACTGAACGCTGCAGACTTGCCGATTCGCTTGGAATTTTGCCAGAAGATGCTTCAAATGGTGGAAGAGGATGGAAACATGTTGAACTGTCTTTTCATGTCTGACGAGGCCCGTTTCGATTTAAACGGCAACATAAACAAACAAAATTGTCGAATATGGAGTGCTTCCAACCCACAGATACTCCATGAGACGGAATTGCATCCACTTCGTGTCACAGTGTGGTGTGCAGTTTCATCACGCTGCATTGTCGGGCCCTACTTCTTCGAAGAAAACGGTCACACCGTTACGGTTACTGGAGACCGTTACTTGAGCATGTTGAGAGAGTTTTTCTATCCAGAATTACGCCGAATGAGAATTTCTTTCAACTCTGTGTGGTTTCAGCAAGATGGTGCAGCTCCTCATATAGCCCAACCTGTTATGACAGAATTGCGACGAAAATTTCCCAATAAGCTGATATCCAGAAACTCCACATTCCGTTGGCCACCCAGGTCGCCTGACCTTACTGCACCTGACTTTTTCTTGTGGGGTTATTGCAAACAGGAAGTCTTCAAAGCAAAACCAACAAATTTGAATGAACTAAGGCAATCCATTCGAGAAATAATTGCGGCTATTCTTGTCTCAACTCTCCAAGCAGTAATGAACAACTTTTTGGTAAGATGCCGCACATGCATCGACGAACAGGGGGGGGGCATTTAAATTCCATTATTTTTAAAACTAATTAAGCTATATTTAATAAAATTTAATGAGCTTTAACATGAATAAAAGAAAAATGAATTCCATACACTGAAAAAAAAATTATTTGAGTTTCTTAATGTAGCAAAATTAATCAGCCACCCTGTATAAAACTGAATCCAAAAGTAAGTTGTTATCAAGTAACTTTCGAACCACTCTGCCTACAAATTTCGTTTTACCTTCATTGTGGTCCTGTCTTCTTAGAGTGTGTTTGGAGATAAAAAACAATTTTTAATGGTGTTGCCAGATGGTTGCAATACATTTTTTTCCCTTCATATAAATCACAACAATCAAACTACACAAAAAAAATATGTGCGAATTACAAGTAAAAAAAAAATGGTTTTGCCATCTGTCAAGGTGTTGCCATATTTGTGAAAAACAAAAGTTTTATTGAAAGCGGCAATACATTATTACGCTTCGTAGTAAGAGTCCATTGTAGCTACATTTATTTCGCATAACTATATCTATATAAATAAAAATGAGTCCAAAAGTTTGTTGTTATCAAATAACTTTCGAACGACTCTACCTACAAATCTCGTTTTACTTTCATTGTGATCCTGTCTTCTTAGAGTGTATTGGGGATAAAAAAAAATATATGGTGTTGACAGATGTTTGCAATACATTTTTTCCCCCTTCTTTTAAATCACAACAATCAAACTACACAAAAAATATATGTGTGAATTCCAAGTAAAAAAAAATGTGTTTCCATCTGTCATGGTGTTGTCATATTTGTGAAAAATAAAATTTTTATTGAAAGCGGCAATACATTATTACGCTTCGTAGTAATAGTCCATTGAAGCTACATGTATTTGGCATATCTATATATATAAAAATGAATCCAAAAATATGTTGTTATCGAATAACTTTCGAACGACTCTACCTACAAATTTCGTTTTACCTTCATTGTGGTCCTGTCTTCTTAGAGTGTGTTTGGAGATAAAAAACAATTTTTAATGGTGTTGCCAGATGGTTGCAATACATTTTTTTCCCTTCATATAAATCACAACAATCAAACTACACAAAAAATATATGTGTGAATTACAAGTAAAAAAAAAATGGTGTTGCCATCTGTCATGGTGTTGCCATATTTGTGAAAAATACAATTTTTATTGAAAGCGGCTACTATAAGGGATTCTTATTAATTAAAGGATGGATCTCCTACAAGTGCCGTTACATATGCTTCGTAGTAATAGTCCATTGTAGCTACATATATTTCACATATCTATATCTATATAAATAAAAATGAATCCAAAAGTTTGCTGTTATCAAATAACTTTGGAACGACTCTACCTACAAATTTCGTTTTACTTTCATTGTGGTCCTGTTGGCATCAGGAATTGGAAGTGATTCTAAGCATTTCCTGAAAAATATCCAGGCTTATAAAAATAGCTTTCATATGACTTCATTCGGAGCTACGCAAATAATAAGAGACCATTTCAATCCAACGTTCCAGGTAATTGACTATCTCTAGGCAGAACAACGTCTGCCGGGTCTGCTAGTCTATATATATAAAAATGAATCCAAAAGTATGTTGTTATCAAATAACTTTCGAACGACTCTAAATACAAATTTCGTTCTAATTTCATTGTGATCCTGTCTTCTTAGAGTGTATTGGGGATAAAAAAAATGTATGGTGTTGACATATGTTTGCAATACATTTTTTCCCCCTTCTTTTAAATCACAACAATCAAACTACACAAAAAATATATGTGTGAATTCCAAGTAAAAAAAAACTGTGTTTCCATCTGTTATGGTGTTGTCATATTTGTGAAAAATAAAATTTGTATTGAAAGCGGCTGCTATAAGGGACTCTTATTAATTAAAGGATGGATATCCTACAAGTATCGTTACATACGCGTCGTAGTAATAGTTCATTGTAGAAACATCCCTACCAACCATACGCAGATAAAAAAGTGGATAAAACATAGGTCGCGCTATCCACAAATGAAGATAAACAAATGGATAGTTTTGTATGGGCGGCGTGCAGATATTATCCACTTTCCCCATGTACATTTCGTGTACGTGTGACCTTGCATCACCCTCGCACACATTCATAAACGCCGTAAGAAAAAATATATCTACGCCGTTCTAAGTAAGAAAATTTCCCAAAACAAAGGGTTGCAATTTTCGCAGTGTTGCCAGATCTGAAACATGGTATACCCAAAAAATACCCAAAGAAAAAGGCAAAAAATCGCCTAAATTCAGAAATAAATATCCCAATAATTCAAGACAACTTCGGTTTTTAAATCTGTTTAATCAAAATAAGGATACATATTTGAAAAAAAAAACGATATACAATTTTTTAAAAGTTATTATATGTAAATAAATACAAAATTAGTTATTTTTATTGAAATTTACAAAATACATGACATTCGTTCTTATCACATATATGTGTTTACAAAATTGAAAATATTTACAATACATTATTAAGCGATTTTAACGCAATTAGCATCAAATGAAAGGTAATTTAATAACCTTTCTTTTGATGCTAAACAACTATTGAATCTTAAGTTATTTTTACAGAAAAAACTTATCTTTCTTACACTTAAAAAAAGTCCATGGATTTTTTTCTTACTACACATATATGTTTACAAAATTCACAAAATTTAGAATCAATTATTTTGCGATTTTAACGCAATTAGCATCAAATGAAAGGTAATTTAATAACCTTTCTTTTGATGCTAAACAACTATTGAATTTTAAGTTATTTTTACAGAAAAAACTTATCTTTCTTACACTTAAAAAAAGTCCATGGATTTTTTTCTTACTACACATATATGTTTACAAAATTCACAATAAATTAATACTACACATATTAATATTTAAGACATATTTTTAAATACAAATATTCGCCGGCTTCAGTGCTAGCGATGGCTGGCTGGGTGGCAGTACGCTCGCCAAATGGATGCGATACCTCGAAACGACGTCGCACTGCAATTAAATAAGCATAAATAGCAAATAAATAGATATATGATCTTTCATTGGTTCAAATATAAGGAGAATTTTAACCATTTGGCTGGCTGGTACCCGGCTCCTCCTCATCACTTAAAAAATCCAGGAAATTCATTTTTAACCTAAGTAAAATTATAAAACAAATTATGTAATAAGGGTATTAAAATAAATCGATTGCCTACAGGAATAGAATAATACTTAAAGTCTAAATCTTCCTTTCGAACTATTTGAATGCCCTCACCTATAATTTCAGCTACTAAAGTACCTAATCCAGATGAAGACACAACGGGCTCTCTAAAAAAGTCGCCAACCTGCGTCAAAACAATGGCACCAAAACTATTTTCTAATTGTTGGTTGACAATTTTTAAAGAACCAGTTTTCTTACTGTAAAAGAAACTATCCTTTTCATTACTAAAACTTATAATAAATTCCTCCTTTTCTAAAATATTGCTAGAATCCGTAAAATCTCTTCGTTCTTCTATTCTTAAAAACAATTGCTGCAGTATGCTCGTTGGACTTTTTATAACTTTCTTAATGTGTTGCATGTAATTCTCAAACTTATATGCCGAAAAGCTATCTAAGGGGCCAAAATTCTCTACACAAGCGCTTAAATGCAATAGACCGTGAACATTAAAGCTTATTAAATGCGCGCCATAAATATTGCTGAATAACTTAACAAACTGTTTTAGCATTTCATTCGCAACATTAAATTCTACTTTACAGGACCTGTCACAAGAGAGAAGCCGAATCGCGGAGTGCAACAATAAAAAGTGATAGTAAAGGGTGTCGGGTATGCAGTCCTTTAAAACGAACAAACCAGAATACAATAAAAACTGCCTGTATTCTGTCGACTTCCAGTTGCTTATTTCATCCAGATCGCGGCTTCGTCTAGAGAATTCGGAGGGAACGTACTTATTTAGAAACATCAATTTTTCATTCATTCTGGTTACGTTCCCTCTTTTAATAAGCAACTGTAGCAGTTTCTTAGTTACACCCAAATCCACTAAATGCATGGGTTCTAAAGGAAATTGGGAAACCATACCAATATTTATGGATTCTAGCAAAATTTCATTATGTTTATATATTCCTAAATGGTGTGTAATGTCTACCCTATTCTGGAAAGATAAATCTGTTCTTAATTCTCCTACATTTTGAGAAAAACTAACCCTCTTCTCCATATACAGTCCTTCCTGTATACATTTCGGGCAACTATTTTTCCCTGTATGGGACTTCACACCAGTTACGAAAGCTCGCGCTGGTGTATCGCATGTGAAAACTCTAATACTAAATGGCTTTAAAACTTCCCTAGGCCTTACTCTCACTCCATTCTGACATAAAATATTAACTTCTCCACAAAATTCTAATAAAAAACTATTCACGTCCGTCGGCTTACTCATTCCCGAGTAGCAAGCGATGAGAAAGGGTCTGGAAGTCGGATAGTCTACTGCTTGGCCCAAAATGGGCCACAATGTCCGGTTCGAACTTTTGTAAAGTTTAAGTCCGTCTATGCCTATATCTATTGAAATTTGTTCTAAGTTCCCCAAAAAGTAGAACTCTCTATAATTAAAGTTATATTGTATTCCCAAATACAACAGTTCGCCCTCGGGAAAAGGTCTTATTTCAATTTGTTCCCTACTCGTATTCAAAACTGTTCTAGCATCCGAGGATAGTCCTTTAAGTCCGGCTTTGTCCAAAGAATGTAAAAGGTCTGTAAGACTAGTTTGTGTAGTATTTTGTCGTATAGCCCATTCCTTAAGTGCTCTACGTACGTTGTCCGTAAGGTTAGTTCGTTCTTCCACGCTTTCCACCGTCTCGTCTTCGTCAAAGAAAAACCTTTCACTATCGTTATCACTATCATAACCACCGATAAAGTCTAAATTAGGTCCCGGACTGGTGGATAGCGCATCATCGCTTGTTACTGGAGGATTGAGTGCCGCCCTACTTGTTGATGGTATATCATCACTATCTAAATTAGGTGTCTCATCTAGTTTTCGAAATTTTGCTTTTAACTCCTCAAAATATGCTTTTTCCTTAAGATTAGAGAATGTTCGCTTATTCATATTTGTGTATTGTTTAATAAGAATATATGGTAATAATAATAACGATAGTAAATATAATAACAAGAATAATAATGATAACAATAATAAAAATAAGAATAATTTCGATAGTAATAATAATAATGATATAAATGTTGATAATAATAATAATGATAAAAATGTTGATAGTAATAAAAATGATATAAATGTTGAAGTGTAGTGTCCTTGAGTGCACTTTAGTGCAATTGTCCCACAAATGAACTGTAAATAGAAATTTAAAACAAATTTAGTGATAACAAATAAAACTAGTACGTAAAAAACTAAAAAAAATCTACAAATCAAGTTAAAGCAAGTATGGTTTACCATAGTGTACTAAACTCAGAGTGCATAATACATATCATTGCGATATACAATCGTGTACTGAATTCTTCATTATGTATGTTATAAAAAAAGGTGTGACTCAACTTCTCTCTACCTTCCCTTTTTTCTTGAGCTGTTAGGGAGTATTCTACTATAACTACTTCTATCCACATACAGTACGAAAATTCCCCTCTAAATGCCACGTCCCTTTTCCTAAGTATGTCTAAAAAATTGTCGAACCCACTTGAATATTATTATTTTATTATTTTGTATACCTATCATCGGTGCTGGGCGCTAAATAATTAAATTTTTAATTAACTTATTAATTAATTAAGAAATTAACTGCAATTAAATCAATTCATTAGATTAAGTTAATTGTAACTTTTAACAAATTAGATTTAAAATTGTTAATTTTAGAAGTTGCAACTAAAAATTAATTGTTAATTTTTTAATTATAAATTGTTTTAACAATTATAATTTGCCCAACACTCCCTACAAATAAACGATTGTTCCGGCAATATGGGATTTGGCTAGATATCATTTATTCAATAAGGTAAAAACAAATTACTTAAGTTTGCATCATCGTACATAAGGACTGAACACTTAAAACCATGATGCATATTCATGAAAGGTATAAAGCCTTCGACACAGCCGAAGACAGCAATTTCTTTACAAGTTTTGGTAATTGTTTCCTTTAGGTGACAACTGCTAAAACACGCCCAAAAATGTCGGGAGGGGTATCAAAAGACGCGTTTTGACCTCGGTAACTATAATCCGGAAGCGGATTTAAAATTTTTTTTTTCAGTGAAAAGTTATTCGCAAAAAAACCCAAAAATTACTCAGGTCCGATCCAAAATAAGGGCTTCATCCAAGGTATTTATGTGCAGAACACCTTTCTGCCTAGGCGGCCTTGGGCCACGCTTCAAAAAAATAACCTTTAGCCGGTCCAACACCGGCTGCCCGGTCCACAGTATTTCTCCGCACAAAACACTTTTTAACTTTGGTTGCCAATATCTCCTCATTGAAACAAAAACTGGAAAAACCGCTTCCGGATTTTGATACCTTTCCCGATAACTTCGGATGTGTTTTAGCAGTTGTCTCCGAAAGGAAACAATTATCCAAGTTTTTACCTAACTTATGGACAAACTAATAATATTCCTATCAATTATTTGTTCCCTATTTTTTAATTTAATTTTCAGGTACACTGAACTAAACTCACTTTGGGCACAACTGTAACAAACAAATGTACAAGCGCTTGTACAATTGCATATTATGGTGACACCATAACTATATCCTGATCTTGGTCAGGTACACTACACTGAACTCACTTTGCCCACAACTATAACAAACAAATGTACAAGCGCTTGTACAATTGCATATTATGGTGACACCATAACTATATCCTGATCTCGGTCAGGTACACTGAACTAAACTCACTTTGGGCACAACTATAACAAACAAATGCACAAGCGCTTGTACAATTGCATATTATGGTGACACCATAACTATATCCTGATCTTGGTCAGGTACACTACACTGAACTCACTTTGCCCACAACTATAACAAACAAATGTACAAGCGCTTGTACAATTGCATATTATGGTGACACCATAACTATATCCTGATCTTGGTCAGGTACACTACACTGAACTCACTTTGCCCACAACTATAACAAACAAATGTACAAGCGCTTGTACAATTGCATATTATGGTGACACCATAACTATATCCTGATCTTGGTCAGGTACACTACACTGAACTCACTTTGCCCACAACTATAACAAACAAATGTACAAGCGCTTGTACAATTGCATATTATGGTGACACCATAACTATATCCTGATCTTGGTCAGGTACACTACACTGAACTCACTTTGCCCACAACTATAACAAACAAATGTACAAGCGCTTGTACAATTGCATATTATGGTGGCACCATAACTATATCCTGATCTTGGTCAGGTACACTACACTGAACTCACTTTGCCCGCAACTATAACAAACAAATGTACAAGCGCTTGTACAATTGCATATTATGGTGACACCATAACTATATCCTGATCTTGGTCAGGTACACTACACTGAACTCACTTTGCCCACAACTATAACAAACAAATGTACAAACGCTTGTACAATTGCATATTATGGTGACACCATAACTATATCCTGATCTTGGTCAGGTACACTACACTGAACTCACTTTGCCCACAACTATAACAAACAAATGTACAAGCGCTTGTACAATTGCATATTATGGTGACACCATAACTATATCCTGATCTTGGTCAGGTACACTACACTGAACTCACTTTGCCCACAACTATAACAAACAAATGTACAAGCGCTTGTACAATTGCATATTATGGTGACACCATAACTATATCCTGATCTTGGTCAGGTACACTACACTGAACTCACTTTGCCCACAACTATAACAAACAAATGTACAAACGCTTGTACAATTGCACATTATGGTGACACCATAATTATATCCTGATCTTGGTCAGGTACACTACACTGAACTCACTTTGCCCACAACTATAACAAACAAATGTACAAGCGCTTGTACAATTGCATATCATGGTGACACCATAACTATATCCTGATCTTGGTCAGGTACACTACACTGAACTCACTTTGCCCACAACTATAACAAACAAATGTACAAACGCTTGTACAATTGCATATTATGGTGACACCATAACTATATCCTGATCTTGGTCAGGTACACTAAACTAAACACACTTTGGCCACAACTATAATCAACAAATGTACATGCGCATATACATTTGTATATTATGGTGACACCATAACATTGGCCTGATCTTGGTCAGGTACCTAGCATTCGGCTCACTTCACTAATAGCCACAAAAAGCAAATGCACAAGCGCATGTACATTTGAATTTTATGGCTACAGCAAAATACATCACAAAATGTATGTAAATACATATGTTTCACTTCCAACTTATTAAAAATGTATACTTACCAAATGAAATATTCTTCTCCGAATATATAGTTAAATCGTTTTGATTGTTAAAAACTTGAAATCTTTAAAATACTCCAAAACTAGCGCAAACTCTTCGAATTTCTTGTTCAAATGGCGCCGAAAGTAATTTTTTTTTTTCATTTCAGTAATGAGCATCTTACTGTCTCATTCGCACTCATTCAATTTTTTTACAACCCTGAAAAATATCCCTAAAAATGCTTTGGTGTTGGTATGACGGAGAAAAAAATAGAGATGGTTTTTCAAATCGATAAGAAATTGATAAAAACTGGATAGCCATGGTTGGTAGGGATGTATTTCACATATCTATACAAATAAAAATGAATCCAAAGTTATGTTGTTATCAAATCACAACAATCAAACTACACAAAAAATATATGTGTGAATTACAAGTAAAAAAAAATGGTGTTGCCATCTGTCATGGTGTTGCCATATTTGTGAAAAACAAGATTTGTTCTGAAAGCGGTGTAGCATTACCCAGGATGCGTTTCACTTTCAATGCATTTCTATGCATATACAAATATTGACCCAAATAAATTATGTTGAACCCAACGGGAGTTCAACAACATATATACAGGCCACGTATCTGCTTACATTTGTCACCCAATTACTCAACCCGTCACACTGCCCAACACGCGAATCGATCAGCATGACTTATCGACAGTATCGGTTTGTCAATGTGAACTACCAACTTATTGCTAACTTTGAATAACATGTAAACACTTGTAGCTTGTAAGTATTAGTGTAAGAAATTTTGTATAAAAAGAAAAGAATTTCCAATAAAGAATCAATTCTTGTCACAAGCTTAACTTGAGCTTTTGAAACACTTCAGCGGCTACTATAAGGGATTCTTATTATTAAAGGATGGATTTCCTACAAGTATCGGTACATACGCTTCGTAGTAATAGTTCATTGTAGCTACATGTATTTGGCATATCTATACATATAAAAAGGATTCCAAAAGTATGTTGTTATCAAATAACTTTCAAACAACTCTAAATACAAATTTCGTTTTACTTTCTTTGTGGTCCTGTCTTCTTAGAGAATGTTTGGGGACAAAAAAAAAAATATGATGTTGCCAGATGTTTGCAATACATTTTTTCCCTTCATGTAAATCACAACAATCACACTACACAAAAAATATGTGTGAATTACAAGTAAAAAACCAAAATGGTGTTGCCATCTGTCATGGTGTTGCCATATTTGTGAAAAATAAAATTTTTATTGAAAGCGGCTACTATAAGGGATTCTTATTAATTAAAGGATGGATTTCCTACAAGTGTCGTTACATACGCTTCGTAGGAATGTTGTTGTTGTTGTGGTAACGACAAAAACACTCCCCAAAAGTTTTGATTGATACAGGGTGTTTTTTTTACAGGTTTGTTTTTCGAATAGAGATAAAACTGGCATTTTGTGCTCAAATCTGGCAACTCTAATGTCATTTATGTTCAGTTTGGTTTGCCATTTCATCATGAACAGGTTGACAAAAGAACAACGCTTGCAAATCGTGCAAATTTATTTCGAAAATAATGGTTCAGTTCGCGAAGTTTACCGTGAGCTCCGTCCATTTTATGGTCGACATAATCGTCCATCAGAGCAATTAATTCGGTTAACCATGGATCGTTTTCGCACTACGTTTACTCTATGTGATAATACGCATCCGCAGAGACGTCGAACAGTGCGCACCGAAGAAACAATTGCCGCTGTAGAGCAAAGTGTTGAAGAGGACCCGAATGAATCGATTCGCCACCGTGCACAGCAATTGGAGCTTTGTCCATCAACTTTATGGAAGATTTTGCGCAAAGATCTTGGCTTGCGACCTTACAAGATCCAGCTTGTGCAAGAATTAAAGCCGCGAGACCATGCAATGCGTCGTGATTTTGGTGTATGGGCCGAAAATGAGATTGATTTCGATGCTGATTTTCATCGCAAAATTTTGTTCAGTGATGAGGCTCATTTTTGGTTGAATGGCTACGTCAACAAGCAAAATTGCCGCATTTGGAGTGAAGAGAATCCACATGAGACCCTTGAAACGCCATTACTTCCACAAAAACTGACTGTTTGGTGTGCTCTATGGGCTGGTGGAGTCATTGGGCCATACTTCTTCCGCAGTAATGCTGGAGAGTAAGCTACCGTTAATGGAGACCGGTATAGAGCCATGATAACCGACTATTTTGTTCCCGAATTGGATGGCATGAATGTGGATGAGTTGTGGTTCCAACAAGACGGCGCTACATGCCACACAGCGCACGTCACAATCGATTTATTGAAGGAAACATTCGATGAGCGCATAATTTCGCGGAATGGACCTGTCAATTGGCCACCAAGGTCGTGTGATTTGACACCATTGGATTATTTTCTTTGGGGATATGTGAAGTCGCTCGTCTACACCAACAAACCAGAAACGTTAGGGGAATTGGAAGCCAACATTCGTGGCGTTATTGCCGACATACGGCCCCATATGCTCGAAAAAGTGGTTGAAAATTGGACCTGTAGAATTGGCTTTATTCGAGCCAGCCGCGGCGGCCACATGCCCGAAATCATATTTAAACATTAATGGCATAAAATTATCCTTCCAATAAAGCCAAATTGATGGACCTTAAAACGATTTTCTTGTTTTTTTTTTCCATTCGAAGTTCTATACCCCTAAAAAAAAACACCCTTTATAACTAGCTTAGTTGTCGAAATAACGCTTTTTTTTATTAAATTAACAAAAAAAAATTTTCAAAACTATGTTGAAAAATCGTTTCGACAAAGAAATTTTTGGCGGAGTTATGCTATAAAAAGTTTTGTCGACTAATCCACTATAAACGGAGCGGGGCCACGCCCATTTTCGAAAATTTCTTAAAAGTTTTAATTTATGCCTCAATATTAATGTATACACTAAATTTTATCCTTTCAACTGTATTATGTACTGAATAATCCCTTTTGTTGTATTTTCGAAAATATCCTATGTATAAAAAGTGGGCGTGGCTATCATTCGATTTCGCCCATTTTAAATAGAACTCGGAGATGAGTGCCAAGGAACCCGCAAAACAAATTTCATTAAGATATCTCAAAATTTACTCAAGTTATCGTGTTCACAGACGGACGGACGGACGGACAGGGGTTAATCAACTTCTCTTTCGTCCTGAACATTTTGATATACATAAGTCAATATCTATCTCGATCCGTTTATGCCGTTACGTATTGCCGTTAGGCGACTAAAGTTGATATACCTTATGTGCGTAGCACTACTAGGTATAAAAATGAATCCAAAAGTATGTTGTTATCAAATAACTTTCGAACGACTCTACCTACAAATTTCGTTTTACCTTCATTTTGATCCTGTCTTCTTAGAGTGTGTTTGAGGAGAAAAAAATTTTTTTATGGTGTTGCCAGATATTTGCAATACTGACCAACACGCGTATCGATCAACATGACTTATCGACAGTATCGGTTTGTCAATGTGAGCTACCAACTTATTGCTAACTTTGCATAACATGTAAACACTTGTAGCTTGTAAGTATTAGTGTAAATTAGTGTAAGAAATTTTGTATAGAAAGAAAAGAATTTCCAATAAAGAATCAATTCTTGTCACACGCTTAACTTAAGCGTTTCTAATCCACAGACTGCCATTTTCAAAGTGCTGAGAACAGCACTGTAATTCTAATCAGCAGACTACTATTTTCAAGGTGCTGAGGACAGCACTGTAATTAAATTGTTTGTATTCATTCAAACTCACTTCCCTAACCATCAGCGAACATTCAATAAAAACCAGTACATGTAGCTTCGACTCGTGTTTCAATTAATTATAATGCTTTATTGAACATTAAATATACAAATAACAAGTACTTAAGCTGCGAGTGCTTTTCGGTTGATGCCCAAAAGTTAACTGTCCTCGTTCGACCGTTCGTAAAATTGTCTGAGTCATACTCGTCCTCTGTCATCTACTCGTTCGCTCTCTTCGTCCGTCTCTCATCATCTCGTTATCCTCTAGATAATTGTCTTGTCCGGCTCTCGCCAATGCAGGGTTGTATTCGCCTAGGCCGTTATGTTAAAGCTACGTCCGCTTCTTGTCCTACGTCCGTCTGTCACTCCCACATTCAGCCTTCCTGACTCAGGATTCGACCCGAATTCTGCACACCATGGTTTAAGATATTCTGCCACGGTGGATGTCACATTAGGACCATGTAGTAACCTTTCGATAATTTGATATGGCCCAAAGTACTTCTGTTTCAATTTCAAATTCGTGCCAAATTGTTTGCGCTTTATAGCTACAACGTCATTAACTTCATAAGTTACAGCTTTGCCAACATAGGTATGACGGTTTTGTGCATCCTTTCCAATTTTGCTAATGCTTCTTCTTCGGTTTTCGCAGGGATCGCTAAATCATCCATATAAGCGACTACTGTCCCGTCCCTTATGAAATCTCTCAATATCGCGTGTATATAGCGGCAAAATACTGCGGGCGCGTTGCAGATACCAAAAGGTACATACTGAAACTCGTATTGACCGCTATGAGTAACAAAAGATGTATATTTACGAGAATTCTCATCCACTGGTACATGGAAGAAACCATTGGCCAAATCTAAAGTCGTAAATATGTTTGCTTCTCTAAGCCTCTCTAGTTTGTCATCGATTAAGGTCATGGGGAAATTGTCCCGTATGATTTTCGCGTTCAGCTTACGATAATCGCAGCAAAATCGTTTTGTGCCGTTTTTCTTAGGCACGAGTACAACAGGTGAAGCGTAATTCGAGCAACTTGGGCGTATTACACCCTCGTCTAACCATTGTTCAACCTGCCTATCTATGGTTTGCTGCTCATCGTACGACACTCTTCTTGGTGGTTGATAAATAGGAACGTCGTCACTCAGAATTATTTTCATACTCACTGGTGGGTTATCGTCTTTCTTCGGTTTGTCCCCTTCGATCAATTGCCTAACTGTGTCTGCTGTCTTTATACTAAGATGAGCTAAATCATATTCTGGTTCTTCACAACCAATGTTGAAGCAAGTATTTGAAAAAATATTTGTCATCAGATCATCACTCTGTGCGACATCTTCCATTGGCACGTCTGTTTCTCCATCATTCCCCACAATAGAAACTTTCTTTATAAACTCGACACCATCATCGCTAACAAGCATATTAAAGTGTTTAAAGATGTACGTACCGAGGATAACCTTATAGCTAATGTCATTTGTTTCTACAACATGAAACGTCAAATTTACCTTAATCTCATCTATTAGCACTTTTACCTCAAAACTACCCATCGGTGATATTTTAGCTGTACCAATGCCTATCAATTGCCGTCGTTCAGGCGTTAGCTCTATTGACTTGTCTTATTTATTAAACGTATCGCACCGCATTAAACATAAACTACACCCTGTGTCGATCAGAGCCCATGCATCGACATTACAAATTGTTATTTGTTTAAGTTTTAATTTTGTTTTAGAAATATCGTCGATTGAATTTACATGACTCTTTTCTTCCTTCGCAGTATTATCTGGTTTTACCTTACATTCAAAAGATCTATGCCCCATTTGCTGACATTTAAAACTTTTGTATTGCTTATGTTTGCAATCTTTCGCCAAATGTGAATGTTCGCCACATTTATGGCAACGCTTTTCGATTTTCGTAGGGAAAGAATTAGTATTTTCTTGCTTCAATTTATTATACACATCAGCTTTCTTAGAACTATCCGCCCTCGGTTCTTGCTTAATCTTTTCGTAGATTACCAACTGCTCTTTAAGTTCACTAATGGTTTTAGCCTGATATAATACAGTCTTACTAAATTTAGAACCAGGGATTCCGTCCACAAAATATTCTAATAAACTTTCTTCATCCAAACGAATAGCTTTGCCGATCTCCATCAGCACGTATAGATACTCGCGGTACGGTTCATTTGGTTTTTTATACCTTTTACCTAACATTTTATGCACATCTGCGGTCGACAATTTGTTACCGAACTCTTTGATGAGAGTCGATTTCAAAGAATTCCAGTCACGCAACCCAGTTTGGCTACTCACGAAAAGTTTATCTGCACCCCGCAGCAATTGCTTGGCATATATAAATTTATGAATTTCGCTCCAATTCACGATTTCGGCACTCTCTTCTAGCAGTTGGATCCATTTCCTCACATTGGAAGTCTCAGCGCCGTCGAAAGTTGAAAGGCTTTCCTGAATGTCCTTAAGGGTGAAGTGAGCATTGCTTACCGGTGCAGGTGACGGTCTAGGTGCCAATTCAATAACAGAAGTGTTTGACTGGAAATCGCCATCTTCGTCGTCGTCACCGTCGTCTATCAGGCCTAAATGTTGGAGTAGTCTTTCCATAAGGTCGTGTTTACGTCCGGCTACTCCTAAAACTAACTCCCTTAACTTCTCTTTCAAATTTACTACTGTCATTTTTAGAACAGCGTCTGCGTCAAGGGCATCAGTATTCATATTTGCATTATTTATAATACACACGTATCAATTATGTAAAAGAATTTAAAATATATGATGTATATGGTGTATGTTCTTATAAACGTATGATATAACGACTAGTTGTTTAACTATCAATAGCTCGATGTTCAATTCGAATATATGTACATGCAAAACAGTTTCATATAAAACGTAGGTACGATAGAAAACGTAGATACAATAATTGATTTTACATACAGATTCTTTAATATACGAAAATATGTATTTGAATACGTTAATCCAGATGGAATATTCGAAAATATTCACACAGTCAATAAAAAATCAATATTTAAAATATGTATTTTAATATGTTCATCCAAATGGAATCTTCGAAAATACTCCAAGTTAATAATAAATCAATTTGGACAAAACGTAAACAAATTCTAATCAGAAATTGCAATCTTCCTCTTTACTGTTCTTTCTTCTATTCCTTTTCTTCTTTAATTCTTATTGGCATGCCTATGTATGTATGTTTATAAGCGTTCGCCAGTAAGATTCTTACTCTTCTAACTTACACGTTGCATTCAACGTCCACAAAGTATTTTCACTTTTCACAATACACGCTATACACATACACAGTGTATTACACACATACGAGTAGACAAGAAATACCAATTAGAATTTCACTCTCACAATATCTTCAAATCTTTATTCTCTTTGTGATCGAATATCTAATTAGACATGTGTTTTTACATTTACGCATCGATGTATTCACGAATATTCGACTATTCTAGTAAGATGATTCTTCTTCTCGCAACTTACACTTTACTCTATGATTTATCTTCACAGGTTTTGTTTCCTCGTTTCTTCTCAAATTTTCTGATTTCAACTTCACTAATTAACTTACAATTTAGTTAACCTTTTTACCTTACATTTAGTTTACTATTTTAAAGCATCTTCGTTTTTTCTCATTTATCTCATCTTCGGTTGGCTCTCGTGTTAGCTGCTGTCACTGGTATACTCTGTTGTCGTCACTGGCGTGTGCGATTGTGCTCTGCTTCCAATTCCTCGCTGTTTGCTCTGCTTGTCGGCGCTGCTATAGTGTGTATACGATGACGTCTACGTTAAAGTGTTCGCTCCATTCGCACTAACTTATGATTGCGCTTTGTTTATAACAATGTGGTTGATGGCGTGCTAATTTAAAGCACTTCGGTTTTCTGACTTATCTCAGGTTCGTCTCTCACTGCTTGGTTCTCGTATCAGCTGCTGTATGATATGTTCTCGTTACTGAAATAAGCGACTGTGCGCTGCTTAAACTATTCGTTGTTTGCTCTGCCTACGTCGACTTGGATTTTCGTGAACTTCGTCGCTGAAGCGGAACTGCGTTTTTTGTGACCACCTGTATATATGCGTTGCCGAGGTGATTGCTCGCCTAGCTGTATCAATGTGTACATATAATTTTTCGCAATTTTACCGCTACCTTCGAGAAGCTTCTGGTATTTTTTTTTTTTTGCCGCTCTCACCATGTGTGTCTCGATGATTTCGTGATTTTTAAAGGCTAATAAGTGTTGTTGTTGCAGCACGTAATTACCCAAAATTTCACGTTGACTTTGTTTCTGTGTTTTGCCGATTTTGTTGGTGCGTCTCGAATATTTGGCGATTTTGAAGGCAAATTAGTGTTGTTGCACGTGATTGCTCAAAATTCACACTGACTTGGTTTCGGCGTTTTGCTAAATGTTGTTGGTGCAACAACGGCAAATATCCGTAGTGTAATTTTTGCTCCGGTTGGCTCAAATTTTGATGAATTTAATCCCGGACGAGCCCCCAAATGTAGCTTCGACTTGTGTTTCAATTAATTATAATGCTTTATTGAACATTAAATATACAAATAACAAGTACTTAAGCTGCGAGTGCTTTTCGGTTGATGCCCAAAAGTTAACTGTCCTCGTTCGTAAAATTGTCTGAGTCATACTCGTCCACTGTCATCTACTCGTTTGCTCTCTTCGTCCGTCTCTCATCATCTCGTTATCCTCTAGATAATTGTCTTGTCCGTCTCTCGCTAATGCAGGGTTGTATTCACCTAGGTCGTTATGTTAAAGCTACGTCCGCTTCTTGTCCTACGTCCGTCTGTCACTCCCACATACATTACATTCATTCCGCACCAACAATTATCTGAAGGCATTTTCATAGCAAAAACAATTACAAATAAGGATCAGACTTTCATTAGAATTATCAACACAACACATAAAAACACAACTATTCAAAATTACAAGATTAATACTGAAAATCTAGACGACTACATGTAGGGATCTTATATTATGTTAAGTTCATTACTTTTATTTAACTTTGTAATTTTATTACTTTGAATTCTGTAATTTAAGATGTATTACAATATTTTAATTTTCAATTTTGATTTTTAACTTTTCAAAAATTTTCATATTAATTCAATTTTCACATTGAACTGTTGCAACATTTGTTAACGAATAAAATATTTAAAAAAAATACATCCACTCGATATTAACCTACAATTGGCGATCCTACCGGTCTACATATTATTAAAAAATAGAAGAATATTAAAAAATCTACAAAAATGCGCATATGAAAAGATGTCAGATAGCTGAACAAATTAAATTGGGTTACATAAATAATGAAATGCTAATTTTAAGTCCTCGTTATGAGATGTATTATCCCAATAACCAAATACATAAAATCCTGGTTAAATATTTTGAGAGATTAGTAGAAAATCAGTCTCGTTAAGCATATTTTATATCTAATTTAATGCAATATTTCGAGTGAATGAGAAAATGTATGAATGTGTGAATATCAATGGACTACTTAAAGTATATATTCGATTAAGCAAAAAAATAAAAAATAAATAAATAAATAAATTGGAAACTATATGTATTTTCCCAGTGCTATATACTTTATATATTTTATTTAAAATATATATGCAAAAACTAAAAATTTAAAAATAGACAGTTTGTTCAATATAGGTTGCGAGTTATGATTAAACAATAATTTATACATATATATCGATACATGGAAAGAAGATCCCAACATCTTATTTAAGAAGTTTGAAAGGAAAATGAACGGAATTAGTGCAATAATGGTATTTGAAAATCAGCGCAAAAACAAAAATTTAAATTCGAAAGTTTTATAAACAATCGTTCCAACCAATTGCAAATATACATAGAAGTGTCAAATAAGAAAAGCTCACATAATCAAAGGAAGCGAACAACAACAACAAAAACAACAACAATGGCAAATATAAGCAAAGAACAACAAACTACCAAGACAAAAAATTAAGAATTTATCACCGTGGTGAGCTGTATCATTTGATTTTATTATAAATTTTAAGTATGTATAATTATGTATACTAATGACAATTTATATATGTACATATGTAAATTATAATTTTAAAATTTTGAAAGCTATAAACTCTCTTTTCAGGAGTTCATATAGAACATTTTGTACCAACGCAAATAAGGTTGGTTTGTAAAAGTTTATATCTTTCTTTGATATCCTTTTCAATTAATTATGCTGCGAACGCCACCACACGACACACACACGTCTACATCAACAAATCGAGATAATGATTCACTTATCGATTTAGAAGCTGCCTCTTTTCAAAATGACCTAATAAATCCATATGCAAATCGAAATAACATTGAAATTTGTGCCTCTTCTGTTAAACTTCCTCAATTTTAGACTAACTGTCCTGAGGCATGGTTCATTCATGCCGAAATGCAGTTTAACACTAAAAATATTACTCAAGAAAATACAAAATATGAGCATATTATTACGGCACTGCCTCAGGAAGTAATTGTAACTATTTTGGATTTTATAAGTTAGGTGGTTAATAAATTTTCTGCGTTAAAAAAAATTTTGATAGAAAGGTATTCGCTAAGCGAGAATGCTAAGTTAGACAAAGTGTTGTCAGATTCAGAAATGGGTGATCGTAAGCCCTCGGAATTTTACAGATCTCTCGCGTGATAATCCGAATTGGTTATGCCGATACCACTATAAGTTTGGAAATAAAGCTTGGAGATGCGAGCAACCGTGTGCTTTTGAAAAAAATGATAGTCAAACAAACTAAAATCTTCCGTTGTTGCGGCGACGAATAACGGAAATTTGGAGATATCAACACGTCGCTTATTCATATTTGATAAAGAAAACAAATTAAATTTTTTAATTGATAGCGGAGCAGAAATTTCAGTGCTTCCGGTTTCAAAATTTTCGTGTACAAAAAAATCATCGGATATTATCTTAACAGCAGCTAACGGTTCAACTATTTTTACATACGGGAAAAAACTTAAAATGTTAGTTTAGGGTTAAGGCGCGAGTTTCCTTTTGTGTTTTTGATCGCTGATATTGCGAAACCGATTATAGGTGCTGATTTCTTATGTAAATATGGACAAATGCTTAGTGGATCCATTAACAAATCTGTCAGTTAATACAATTTCGTACTTTTGCAATGTTCCTCTTCCAAACATTTTTTCAGTCAATGATCAATACACAAAATTGTTGAAGGAATTTCCTTCCCTTATTGCTGAACCCAATTATTTGATGCCGGTTAAGCATACCACAGTTCACACACTTGTAACAGAAGGTAACCTGCCTTTTTCAAAACCGAGACGCCGAGATCCTATCAAATTCAAAGTAGCTAAAACTGAGTTTGATTTTTTAGTAAAGACTGGAATTTGTAGACCATCAAATTCCTCTGTAGCATCACCCCTTCATTTAGTACCAAAAAGAGATTGCAATGACTGGCGTCCCTGTGGTGATTTTAGAAGACTTAACACTGTTACTGTTCCTGACCGTTACCCTTTGCCCCATATTCACGATTTTAATATGAATCTTAGAAATAAAAAAATATTTTAAAAATTTGATCTAGTTAGAGCATATCATCAGATTTCAATGGCAGAAGAGGATATTTATAAAACAGCGATTACCACTCTGTTAAGGATAGAAAAAACGCCTGAACTCGTCCAACGTTCAAAAGCTAATGATTTTATTTTCTCATTAAAATACAAGACAAAGTGTGACAATGAAACCAGCGGTAAATATATGCATATGTACATTTATGTGTTCGTTCGGATGGCGTGATTCTATGTACCGCTTGACCACAATATGTCCATAACCAGAAATGAGTATACCTGCATGATGGATATATGTAAGTATATGCAGAAGTAGATATGTACTTTGGTGTGTACAGATGACCAGCTAGTGAGCGGCGCTCCATCATAGGCTATTGTTGTTGATGTACGTTGGTGAGTACAATTGGTGTGCGTGAAATCTTAAGGTGTACTCCCACTCACCACATCCTGAACATCCTGCCCGGTCGAGTCGTCGGACTCGAAATATTCGCCGCCAAGCAATCTGCACAATTTTTGTACTGCCCGAGTAATTGTACCGTTCATAGTCTGCAGCGAAACATTACGAACTAGTCCATCGCTGCCCGGGTGAGTAGCGGTTATGCATCCTAATCGCCAGTGAGTGGGGGGCAAGTTCTCCTGCCTCACAAGAACGATGTCACCGACTTTCACGTTCCTCGACGGCTTCTGCCACTTGTTGCGAGTCTGCAGGGTTGCCAAATACTCCTCGCTCCACCGTTGCCAAAAGTTTTGGTGAAGTCGGCGCACCAAGAGCCACTGCTTTATGCGGTTGAGTGGAATAGAAGTGACATCGGCTTCAGGAACTGCCACTAGGGAATCACCAATCAGAAAGTCGGCTGGCGTCAACGCTAGCTTGTCACTTGGATCGTCATACACTGGTGTGATTGGCCGCTAATTTAAGCATGCCTCAATGCGAGCCGCCAACGTCTGTAGTTGGTTATACCATAGGGTCTGCGCTCCAACGATACGTACCAAATGACGCTTGGCTGATTTCACCGCCGCCTCCCACAGCCCGCCTTGGTGCGGTGCTCCCGGTGCAATGAAGTGCCATTTCGTACCGATGTTAGCCACTGCTTGCTGAATACCTTCGGTTTGCCATGCAGCCAAGTCTTCTTGCATCAAGCGATTGGCGCCCGTAAACGCAGTGCCGTTGTCACTATAGAGATTTCTGCATGGACCTCGTCTGCTGATGAATCGCGTGAAGGCATCCAAAAACGCTTGTGATGATAGATCCTCCGCAACCTCTATATGGGCCGCCTTGGTGGCCATACAAACAAATATTAATAGATACGTTTTTACCTTGATACGCGATCGTTTTATGCCGACGCGCACCATGAACGGGCCACAATAATCGACGCCTGTGGATATGAAGGGTCGCGCTGCCTTCAGTCGCTGGATTGGTAACGATGCCATCTGCTGGGAGAGGGCCGCGCCTCGATGACGCCTACAAATAACGCAACTCTGAATGTAGCTGCGGACCGCCTGTCTTCCCTTCAAGATCCAATAGCGCGCACGGAGATGTTGAAGCACAAGTTGTGGACCGCCATGGAGAGTGATCTCATGCGCATGCCTAATAAGCAGCTGGACAAGGGTCCCATATTTTGGTAGAATTATGGGAAACCGACGATCTTCTGGCAAGTCTGCCTTGCTGATTCGACCTCCGAGTCTCAACGTTCCATCTTCGTCTACGTAAGGGTTTAATGACTTCAATTGACTCGAGGTGGATATACCTGATCCCTTTCGTAACTGCGCAACGTCAGCCGCAAAGTGTGTTTCTTGTTCCTTTCGAACTAATATCATTAAAGCGTTATCCATTTCGGCGGGGCTGACAATAGTACCTCGTGTCAGTCGGCGTGCAGGTGCCCAGCGAAGTACTAGTGCTACGGTTCGTAGGAGTTTCAAGAGCGAGCTAAAACGGTCAATTAGCAGTATTGTTCGTCCGTCACGTAGACGTGTCTTAAGCTCAGGGACCGAAATGATTGTTGTTACCATAGACGACACTCGAATTTCACTTTGTGCAACACAACGTTCCTCATCAGTTAATCTGAGGTCGGACAAACTGGGAAGCTGTGGATCTAGGAGCCACTGTGGGCCATGCCACCAGAGGGGGTGATTAACAAGATCAGATGCGCGGATACCTCGACTGGCGCAATCAGCTGGATTCTGCGCGGATCTCACATAATGCCAACGGTCGGGTGATGTGAGCTCTTGAATCTGACGCACACGATTTGAGATGTAAGGCTTAAGCGTGGTGGGTTGTTTTCTTAACCAACACAATACAATCTGGGAGTCAGACCACAAGTAGTACGACGGGTCTGTTAATCGGAGGGCTACACGAACGTTTTCAAATGTCACGGCTAACAACTGAGCAGCACACAGCTCTAGACGAGGTATGGTGGCACCTCTGAGTGGCGCTACCTTGGTGCGTGCCGTTACCAGTGATACTGTTGAGTGCCCACCTGCGTATGTGGTTTTAGAGTAAATGACAGCCGCATATGCCGACGGACTGGCGTCACAGAATCCAAATAAAGTTGTGGATGCGCCCACTGTCATTCCCAGCCATCGGGGAATGCGTATATGATTTATGCTATCAAGTTCGCTGTAAAATTCCGTCCATGTTTTGTGAAGAGATTCTGTCAGTGGGGCATCCCAGGCCAGCCCAGCAGCCCAAAGCCTCTGGATGAAGATCTTTCCGGCAACCACTATTGGCGCCAGCATGCCGGTAGGATCAAATAGCTTCGCCACCTCACTCAAGACACGCCGTTTCGTCAATGAGCCGCTGTGGTCTTTAAAGTTCCCCGTAAAAAAGAGTTCATCGGTATTTGGATCCCACCGAAGCCCAAGCACAGTTGCTGTTGGAGACTCAATGACGTAATCTGAAAGAAAATTGTTATTACTCGTGAAATGTGATAGGAACTCACCACGATTTGAGTTCCACTTGCGTAACAGAAATTGACCTCTGGACAAAATTGAGCTCACATTGGCAGCGAGACTGAGGGCCTCCTCCTCTGTATCACAACTCGTAAGGAAGTCGTCTACGTAGAACGATGAGAGGATTGTATCCCGTGCAACCGTGGCCTGACGATTGTCGTCGACCGTTTTGAAGTTGTCGTAGGCGCATTGGTTCAAGGCGCGGATCGCGTTGTAAGGACTACTGGCCATGCCGTACGTTACCGTCTTCAAACGATATATGGCAACCTCTTCTGATGGCGACTCTCTCCAAAGAATGCGCTGGAAATCTCTATCTTCAGGTTTGATCAGTACCTGCCGGTACATCTTCTCAATGTCGGCTGACAAAGCTATTTGAAAACGCCGGAAGCGGAATATTATGTTGAGTAGTGGATCCTGGATAGTGACCCCCACCAACTGGATGTCGTTCAATGAGACGCCCGTTGTTGTTCGTGCCGATGCGTTGAAAACGACACGGAATTTCTCCACCACTGCATGGTGAGGAATATAGTAGGTGGATGTCTCCTCACCTCGGTCCTGGATACGCTCCATGTGGCCAAGCTCGACATATTCGCGCATGAACGCCCTGTATTTCTGCCGAAGTTCATTATTCCCTACGAGTCGTCTTTCAAGATGATGGAACTGACGTAAAGCGTTGTTGAATGAATCTCCCAATGGTGGCGCATCGGCACGGAAAGGTATAGACACGACGTAGCGGCCCTCTGCTGTGCGTGAATGTGTTGACGAAAAGATTTGGGCGCACTCGTCATCCTCATTATAGTGTTCGGAAGGAACCTCCTCTAGCTTGAAAAAGCTACGTACGAGCTCTTCCAAGTGTCCATCCTCTTCGACCATCTGTGTGCTGAATGCAAGTGTTGGCAAGTTGGCAGACTGCGTGCCTGAGGCTGGGCCGAAAACAACCCATCCAAAGCGTGTTCGTTGGGCGTGAGGCTCCTTGATACCGCCGCACTTCAGCTCGCTTTCGACGACTTGGCCCCAGATATCCGCTCCGATAAGGATGTCGATGTTACTGGGGGTCCCAAAATTGGCATCAGCCAACTCCAATTGAGCCAGATGCGGCCACTGTGACATGTCAATAGGCACTGATGGGATAGCCGTAGTGATTGACTGTATGACAAGTGCAACAATCTGAACCTCAAACGTGGAATGTAGCGACTTCAATGTAACTGCCACGGTTCCTCGCGACCGCGTGAGAGAGTGAGCGCCAATTCCCTGGACAGGGACATCAAATTTGCTTCTGCGGAGAGATAAAGAGTTAGCTAACTTATTTGTGATAAAACTGACCTGCGATCCGGGGTCACAAAGCACACGGGTTAGTTGTTGGTTGGTTGGGTCACCATATGCATATACGCAGGCCGTCGCCAACAAAACAGTAGGATTTGCATCGGTAAAATTGGTGACCGCAGACGACTTTAGTCAAAGATTCTGGCCTCTGACACCTATGGATGGCACGACTGGTTGAGGAAGTGTGGTCGCCGCTGGCGTTGACGATACTGTGCTCGTGGCTGTTTGAGCTGCGCGACATAACAGTGAATTATGCTTGTGACCACAGTGGCGACAGGTGCCCGACGGACATTGTTTTACCGCGTGGCCAGGTTTGAGGCAGTTGAAGCACAACCTGGCAGATTTCACTGCCTACGGTCTCCGTGGTTCATAGCGAGCAACCGTGGGCACTTTGTTATACGATGCATTCCTGTGCAGCAGGCGCACCTGGCTTCTCCGGACGTTGCCACGTGTGATTTGACTGCACATTGTGCGTTGCCACGATTTTTGCTACGAGGTCCTGCGTCAGCTCCGTTGTTCCACGTCGCAAGTGCCGTACTCAGACTGTGAGCGCGCTGACTCAAGAAAGAAATAAGTTCTTCTAATTTCGGAATTTCAGTGGGTGAGCATTCCATATTCCACTCACGTTGGGTGATCTGTGGCAGTTTCGACACTACCACTGGTACAACTATAGCATCCCAGTTGGACACCGGCAATCCCATAACCCGAAGAGCCCGTACCGATTCGTGCACCGAATCCACAATTGCTAATAAGGCCCTGGAGGAGTCATCCAATGCAGGCTTGATGTTGAGAAGTCGAGACACATGCGTTTCCGCGAGCAGTTGCTTATTGTCAAATCGTTCGGTCAGTGCTTGCCACAACTCTGCATACCCCCCAGAGTATACGCTGCCAACTAAGGGGACCGCACTGGCGCTTACTGCTTGTCTGAGTTTGCCTATCTTGTAAGCTTCTGGATACTCCGTATTGTGCACAAGGACTTCAAAGGCATCCTTGAACGCCAACCAATTTTGAAAAGTTCCATCGAAGGTTGGAACAGCCAGTCGCTCGAGCTTCACTTCATTCTCATTGTTCCACTTCGGTGTAGTTATGACGTGAGATTTCTTGCCCATCAGTGCGCGGTTTAGCATAGTGCAGGCAGTGTTGTAGATGTCTTCGATCTCTTGCCATAACTGATCGTGTGCTTGCACCTCACTATTTTCTGCCGTCCCCACCAAGTGGTCATGGTTTGTAGTGAATCGCGTAAAGTGGGATGACAGCGATTTCAACTCTTGCTCCAGCTGGAACTCGTCGTACACCCCGGGTTGAAGCGACGCCACCCTATCCCGAATTCTTTTGATGGCTGTAATTGCTGATGCTCGCAATTTCAATTCCGCCATTTCGACATAAATTTTAATCTTCCTCACAGGAGGCACCAAAATGTTAAGGATAGAAAAAACGCCTGAACTCGTCCAACGTTCAAAAGCTAATGATTTTATTTTCTCATTAAAATACAAGACAAAGTGTGACAATGAAACCAGCGGTAAATATATGCATATGTACATTTATGTGTTCGTTCGGATGGCGTGATTCTATGTACCGCTTGACCACAATATGTCCATAACCAGAAATGAGTATACCTGCATGATGGATATATGTAAGTATATGCAGAAGTAGATATGTACTTTGGTGTGTACAGATGACCAGCTAGTGAGCGGCGCTCCATCATAGGCTATTGTTGTTGATGTACGTTGGTGAGTACAATTGGTGTGCGTGAAATCTTAAGGTGTACTCCCACTCACCACATCCTGAACAACTCCTTTTGGCATGTTTGAGTTCGTCCGAATGCCTTTCGGTCTAAGGAACTCAGCACAGACGTTTCAGAGGTTCATCAATGAAATTGTAGGTGAATTCGATTTTGTTTATGTATACATTGATGATTTGTTAGTAGTGAGTGAGAGTGAAGAACAACATTTTAAGGATCTACGTATACTTTTTCAGTGTTTGTCTGAGTATGGTTTAAACGTCAAACCAAGCAAATGTATTTTTGGAGTTGCTAATATTGATTTTTTGGGACATAGTATATCGGAAACAGGAATTAAACCTTCTGAAAGTAGAATAGAAGCTATTCTAGATTTTGAGCGGCCAAAGTCTATAAAACAGGCACAAAAGTTTATAGGTATGGTTAACTATTATCATAGATATATTTCACAGTTAGCAGAATTTACTGGGGTTTTATATGATTTAATTAACAAAGCAAGTAAAAAGCGAAATAAAGTTTTAGTTTGGGATGATATTTCAATTAAAGCGTTTGAATACATTAAAGAGAAATTTGCATCTAAGATTTTGTTAAATTACTTTAGCAAAGATGCAAAATTGTCTTTAACTGTAGATGCATCCAATACGGCAGTTGGTGGTGTTATAGAGCAACAATTCAATAACATGTCTGAACCACTCGCTTTCTTTTCGAAGAAACTTTCTCCCGCAGAATTGAAATATAGTGCGTTTGACAGAGAATTGTTAGCAATTTACCTGAATGTTAAACATTTTCGATATCTATTAGAAGGAAGAGAATTTACTGTTTTTACTGATCATAAGCCTATGATTTTTGCACTTAATTCCAAAACTGAACGGAGTCCACGGCAGACTAGGCATCTTGAGTTTATTGCACAATTTTCAAATGATATACAGTACATTAAGGGACAAACAAATGTTGTGGCTGATACTTTATCCAGAGCCTTTGAGATAGAGGCAATTAAGAATTCGGAACTAAATTTTAAAATCTTAGAAAATGAACAGCAAAAATATAGTGAACAATCTAGTATCTGAACAAACATTTCAAAATTTAAAGTTAGTTAAAATTCCCCTTTTAAATTTCAATATATGGTGTGAATCTTCAGGAGATTTTCTTAGGCCATTTGTTCCAAGTCCTTTGCGGAAAACTGTATTTGATAAATTACATGGGATAGCGAATCCGGGTACTAAAGCTACTCGCCGATTAATAATTAAAAAATATTTTTGGCCAAACATGAACAAAGAAATTAATACATGGTCTAGAGAATGTATTAGTTGCCAGAAGTCTAAAGTTTATCGGCATACAAAATCTCCAGTGAGTAAAATTCCAATACCAACGAAAAGATTTCAGCACATACATTAAGATATTGTAGGGCCTTTACCCATTTCGAAAGGGCATCGCTATATTGTAACGATAATCGATAGGTTCACTCGTTGGCCAGAAGCATATATCTCGTTTCGGTGTTCCCCTAGAAATAAGTACTGATCAGGGTGCTCAATTTACATCTAAATTGTTTCCAGAATTAACATAGTTATTAGGCAGTCATCAAATTACAACGTCATCTTACCATCCTCAAACGAATGGTATTATAGATCGTTTCCATAGGCAAATGAAATCTTCTTTAATGGCTAGAAATGGGACCAGAGATTTGTATGATGAGCTACCTCTAATACTGTTAGGCTTGCGATCAACATATAAAGAGGATATTTCAGCAACACCGGCTGAGATGGTTTTTGGACAAAACTTACGATTGCCCGGGGAACTTGTTGTTCCATCTTCTGAAAATTTAACGTCATCCGAAATTCTGGATTCTTTGCGTGAAAAATTTAGAAATGTACATTCGGACTTAAATCATCATAGTTCTGATGTTGGTATTTACGTTCCGAAAGATTTAAAAACCTGTAAGTTTGTTTTCGTACGTTCAATTAATAAACGTTCCTTACAACAACCCTATGAAGGGCCATTTAGGGTCTTTGAAAAAAACAAAAAGTATTTTAAAATAGAAATCCATAATGAAATCAAAACTTTGGAAGCGCAAAATATTTTTCATGCCTGGACCTTATGTCAGGTTTTCATCAAATCGAATTACACCCAGACTCGAGGGATATAACCTCATTCGCAGCCGAAAATGGCACATATAGATTCAAAAGGCTACCCTTCGGATTAAAATTGGCATCGAATTCATTCCAAAAAATGATGACACTATCATTCGCAGGCCTCAAACCATCTCAGGCATTTCTCTACATGGATGATTTAGTCGTATTAGATTGTTCTGAAAACCATATGCTAAAAAACTTAAGAGACGTGTTCTCCACTTGTAGAAAATACAACCTAAAATTACATCCAGATAAATGTCTATTTTTCAGCCAAGACGTAACCTATTTAGGACATTAATGTACAAACAAGGGAATATTACCCGACCCAAGCAAATTCGAAACGGTCCAAAATTACCCAACACCAAAAACAGCCGCTGAAGTTAAGAGATTCGTAGCTTTCTGCAACTATTACAGAAGATTTGTACCGAATTTTTCAGAACATTCAAGAAAATTAACTAGGCTTTGCAAAAAGAATGTTTCCTTCGAATGGACAGAAGAATGTCAAAAAGCTTTTGTCTACTTAAAGGAAGCATTAATTAGTCCAAAACTTTTGCAATACCCAAATTTCGATAAAGAATTCTGCATAACAACAGACGCTAGTGGGTACGATTGTGGGGTAGTCCTTAGCCAAGAACATGACGGCAAACAGTTACCAATTGCTTACGCTTCTAGGTCATTCACAAAAGGTGAAATCAACAAAGCCACGATAAAAAAAGAATTAGCCGCAATCCATTGGGCCATAACCGACCACCGTCCTTTAACATACCTATTCTCAATAAAGAGTCCTTCATCTAAGCTGACACGAGTAAGACTCGATTTAGAGGAGTACGATTTTGAAGTGGAGTATTAAGCCGGAAAGGAAAATCATATCGCGGACGCTTTGTCCCGCATAACAATTACAAACTTAAAAGATATGTCAGTGGAAGCAAGTAAAATAGCGAAAATAACAAGATCAGCAGCAAAACATACCAGCAGTAATGCTGAAAAGAAATAAAGTCACAAAGAGAACCCCAAAACATACGAAGCGCTAAATAAATTTTAAGTAAAAAGACATGTCGAGCTCATTTTCAATCCTCCGAAATTATATTTCAAAAAAGGAAAGAAAATTTGTAGCAATTTGGATACAAGCAACCTAATTGTTGAGGATAAGATTGACTTAGGACAACTCTTTACCAGGCTTGAAAGAGAAGTCGGCAACTTAGGACTTGTACAAATACAGTTGTCCTTAGGGGACAAATTGTTTAAAAGGAGTTATACTGCAGTAGGCAAATTTATAGAAATGGGTAACAAAGTTCTCAAAAATTTAACAATCGCTCTAACCCCAGAGGTTATACATGTGACAAATCCCGGGAAAATTAAAGATATTCTGCACAAATGTCATGACGATCCTATTAGTGGTGGCCACCCAGGAATAAATCGCATGACAGACAAAATCAAGCAGAAATATAGCTGGCTAAGTATGAAAAATGACATAAGAAAATACGTAAAGAACTGTGAGAAAAATAAGACTAATAAGCAAGACGAAGGCATTTGATATTGTACAAATCGATACAGTCGGCCCATTACCGAAGTCGATAAATGAAAACGAATATGCAGTTACCATTAAATTCGATCTAACCAAATACTTGGAGCGATCCCAGTCCCAAGCAAACACGCAACAACAGTCGCTAAAGCCGTGTTGACCATTTCATTTTAATTTATGGACACATGAAAACAATCATGACGGACATGGGCACAGAATACAAAAATAACTTATGCAGAGAATTGTGTCAACTGTTAAAAATTGAACATAAAACTTCAACACCGTATCATCATCAAACTTTGGGTACTGTAGAACGCAGTCACCGGACATTCAATAAATATATACGTTCATACATATCCAGTGACAAAGATGATTGGGATGAATACCTCAGGTATTTCGCGTATTGTTACAATACGACGCCGTCAACCACACATAAGTATTGTCCCTTTGAACTAATATTTGCAAAAAATTCACTGAATTACGAATTCCTACAAGAAAATAAAATCAGCCCATTGTACAATCACGAAGCTTACGACAAAGAAGGAAAATATAGACTTCAAGTAGCACAGCAAAGAGCTAGGAAATTAGTCCAAGAGGCTAAAGAAAAACAAAAAACAAATTATGATAAAAGTAGCTATAGTAAGGAAATCAACATAGGAGATTTAGTGTTAGTTAGAGAGGAGGCCTCCCATAAGTTAGAAAATAGATATAACGGACACTATAAAGTTAAAAATATTGATAAGAATAATAATTTTACTTAAAACCACATAGCATAGGAAATATCAATAAAAACAACAAAAATAAAGAAATTATAATTCATAAGAATAGACTTAAAACAGTATAACACCACTAGTAATAACAAAAAAAAAAAACTAAACTATAAGCACTCCAGTTTACTCATTTTGATAAACAGGCACACGCGCCAAAGAAAACAAAATACAATATATCATGTTCAAAATACAAAAAAAAAAGTCAGCACAATAAAGACACACGTGAAACAAATGTAAACAGATAAAAAACCTCATAAACAAACTTTTCACTTTCGATATCAAGTTACCGTTATGCAATAAATTGCAACGGCATACGAAGAGCAATTAAAATCTTGTAAATGCAAGCAAACCTTAAGTGGGACATTAAGTCTTTTTAATAGCCGTACACAATTGTCTTCAATTGTATACGACTATTCCTAAGGTGGATGGTGTAGCATTACTCAGAATGCGTTTCACTTTCAATGCATTTCTATGCATATACAAATATTGACCCAAATAAGTTATGTTGAACCCAACGGGAGTTCAACAACATATATACACGCCACGTATCTGCTTACATTTGTCACAGAATTACTCAACCCGTCACACTGACCAACACACGTATCGATCAGCATGACTGACCGACAGTATCGGTTTGTCAATGTGAACTACCAACTTATTGCTAACTTTGAATAACATGTAAACACTTGTAGCTTGTAAGTATTAGTGTAAGAAATTTTGTATAAAAAGAAAAGAATTTCCAATAAAGAATCAATTCTTGTCACAAGCTTAACTTGAGCTTTTGAAACACTTCAGCGGCTACTATAAGGGATTCTTATTATTAAAGGATGCATTTCCTACAAGTGTCTTTACATACGCTTCGTAGTAATAGTCCATTGTAGCAACATGTATTTGGCATATCTATTAGGGTGGGTCGATTTGTATGGACGAAAGTTAACCGATATCGCGCCAACGACTTTTGGATAGGTTTTGGGCTCAGGAAAAAAAGTTCCACTACGGAGACCCAATAAAATAATTTTCGAGCCTGCGGAAATTTCATTTTTTTAACTTTTTTCGACTTTGATTCTTAAGGGGTTTTTCATGACCTACTAACTACAAAAAATTTCGTTTGATTTTAAAATTTTCATGTATACCCTGTCCGACCCAAAAATGTCCGCTAAAAACGTTGGCGATAACAGTTTTCAACAAAAATTGTATTTTCGGGTTTTGGAAAAGTCGACTTTTCGACCAAAACAAGTCCCAAAACCCGAAAATAAAATTTTTTTTCAAAAACTGCTATCGCCAACGTTTTTAGCGCATAATTTTAAGTGGGACAGGAAATATGAGACAGATTCGTTTTCATCGAAAACATTTTTGCATGCATGCTGAAAAACCCCTTAAAAAATGGCGAAAGGGTAAATTTTTTGACCAAAACACCCCAAAATTCAAAAAAAAATTTTTGTTTTTCAAAAAACTGTTATAGCCAACGTTTGTAGCGGACATTTTTGGGTCGGACAGGGTATACATGAAAATTTGAAATTCAAATGAAAATTTTTTTAGCAGGTCATGAAAAAAACCTTAAAAATCAAAGACGAAAAAAGTAAAAAAATAAGATTTCGCAGGCTCGAAAATGATTTTTTTGGGTATCCGTAGTGGAACTTTTTTCCTGAGCGCAAAATCTATCCAAAAGTCGTTGGCGCGATATCGGTTAACTGTCGTCGATACAAATCGACCCACCCTAATACTTATATTGTTCCAGTGACGGCCATACCACCAAAACATAGCTTGTTTGCAAAAGCTAGAGCGATACATATTGACCGCCGTCATTCCATTAGACAAATGGATACATATTTGTGCACCTACATACGTTCATATGTATCCTTGATGGCAGTGACAACAGCTAGGTTTAAATTAGTTACAAAAAATATGAGTACACCGAAATTGTAGTAAGGTGACCAGATTACTAGATGAATGAAAGTTACCAGCATCCAATATATTACAAAAATATTATCTTATCATATTATTTGGTACTGATTTTTGCATCCGCCGTGGTGTGGCGGTAGTGTTGCTGGCCTACCACACCGAAGGTTCAAGGTTCGAGCCCTGGTAGAGGGAACATCAAAAGTGGTTTGAAAAAGTTTTTTCAAAACGGGTTCGCCGCTCGGCAGTGGCTTGGCATGGAAGGCTTCTCAGCAAAAGTACTCCAGCATTTAAAAAATCATAAGACACGCTTATTAAACCGAGGCAATATGGCTGGCTTAATTACAGACTATCCGGCCTATTGCGTTTTGCGTCACAAGTACAATACGTTAAACAGAAAGTGTTACAAGGATTATTTGATTTATGTTAAGAATCAAATGTTCTCAAACCCCAAGTTATTTTACAGCTTCACTAATTCGTAGAGGAAGACAAACGGGTTTCCCTCAGTAATGAAATTTCACGATGTAGTTTCTCAGGACGATGATGAAATTGTTAATGTGTTTGCCGCCTTCTTTAAATCTAACTATTCAACTTCGTTAGAATCAGGGCCTTTGAATTATGCTTACAGATTGTCTTTGCTTAATTCAACACCTATCCCTTTTATTTCTTTTGAAAATGTACTAGTGCATCGTGAAAATCCCCTATTCTAGTGGACCAGATGAAATTGCCTCAATCATGCTGAAAACTTGTGCTCAGTTCCTGTTTCAAGCTTTAACGTCTTTGTTTAACACATCTCTGAAGCAGGGAGTACTTCCTAAAAAGTAGAAAGAGTCATTAATAATGTCTTTATATAAAAATGGGAGTAGATCAAGTATTGCAAACTATAGAGGAATAGCAAAGCTCAGTGTTATTTCCAAACTTTTCGAATCTATCGTCACAAAACGATTAGCCTTTTCAGTCTCTTCGGTCATTGAATTATCACAACATGGGTTTTGCAAGGGTAAGTCTACTGTGACTAACTGGATTGAGTTCACAAAAAGCAGTCACCAGAAATATCGATTCCTGCAAAATCTATAAGTGGCGTGTGGCGAACGATAGGTTTAGTTTTAAATTAAGTGCAACATTGAGTTTAGTATTAAGCCAACATCGACTTACTAAAGTCCCAAAATGACGTTTAGAATAAAATAAAGAATCGGCGGACACGAGTCCGCCTAATCCTTAAAAACTATAATGAGGAATTAAAAACTACCCTGGCCGAATGCCGTCGCTTCGCCTGGAAGTGGAATAGCGGAAAAATCTGTAACCAAGGAAGCAGGACAAACATAGGCATGCATCGGAGTGAAATAGTGGTACGTATATGCGAACGAAGAGCTGGACCAGTGTCGAAATCCATTGGGAAAGGAACACATCCTTCCATAACAGTGTTGGTGGTACCATTAGTAGCGGAAGACGACCCAACCTCTATCGCTGGGGAGCGGATAAGGTAGTTTTGGGAACTATTTAAAATTAATAAAACATATAAAGTGTAACCATAAAGAATTTGAAGAAAAATTAGTAAACAAATTTTAAACACCAAGAGCAAAGAAAAAAAATTTTAAAAGTAATTCAATAGCATAGAAAAATTTTTTTTTGCAATTAGTAATAAAAGTGAATAAAAGAAATTAGAAAAATTTTAAGAAAAATAAATTTCTAATTAAAAATAATTTAAAATTTTAAGAAGAACAAAGTGAACAAATCATATTAAGAAAAATATTAGGAAATCAAATAGGATAAAATTTGATAACTGACAGAATATCGTGCTTGTACACCTAATAATTAGTATAACTTGAAGGTGCGATGCACTACCTTCGGGGGGACCCGCCAGAGTATAAAATAGTATATATATATAAATCAAGAATATAAAAGAAAAATAACAAATTTGAGAAAATGGCAAATCCTAACGTGATCATCCGACCTTCCATACTTAGCACACCATCACATCCAAAGCCACTCCCTCCAAACCTCCTTAATATAAGCACTGAGCAGCTCACAACAACAATAGTAGGAATTGTAAAAGAAATTCTAAGACAGGAAAGAAGAAACCTTGTCCAGACAGCCCTTAACCCCAATGCAAATTTTTCTAACATTACAGACATAACAATAGATTCAAATCCAGCTAACAACATAACAGAACTCGACAAAATTCTGGATATTGTTAGATGCCTGCGCGATTTCTCAGGCAATCCCGGAGAATATAACTCTTGGAAAAAAAGTGTAGATCGTATTCTTCAGATCTACGACCCCCTAAAAAGATCGCCTAAATATTATGGTATTTTTAACGTCATACGTAACAAAGTTGTGGGCAATGCCGAAATTGCCCTCGAATCATACAACACCCCTCTGGACGGGAAGGCAAGCTTTAGATGCCTCACCATCCACTACGCAGACAAACGCGACTTAGGTACCCTCGAGTACCAAATGACCTCCTTAGTGGAAGGTAACTCCACTATCTTAGTATTCTACAAACGCGTGTATTCCAACTTGTTCCTCATTCTCAAAAAGATTGGATGCATGGAAGTCGGTACGGAATCTATGCATCTGCTCACACGCAGTTACCAGGACAAAGCCTTCGACATTTTCATCCGGGGACTAAAAGATGATTTGCCAACACCCCTTGGTATGAGGGAACCAGTAGACTTCTCTCAGGCCTTGCATCTATTCACTTAAAATAGTTTTTTGTCACTTCCTTTATTGACTACAAAATCAGTTTGTCAAATAAAAACCGATAATACAATAAAAACATATATATATTTTTTATTTGGCACAAAAAAAGCATTTCGGACAGACCTGCTGTCCATCATCAGGAACGCGCTACTAAAACAAAAGAGTCAAAAATATAAATAAAAAACATAAAATAGAAAAATTAGTAAAATTATAACAATTATAACAATTACAAAACAATGTACATATGTATGTATTAAATTAAAGAAAAAAAGAGGGTCACTAATTACAAAAACGAATATACAAAAATTATTGATCTCGCACCTACCAATGGCTTTAACAAGAAATTCATCGATAAACTGATAAAAAAAACATTCCAACTTACACTACAAAAACAATTTAACTACTCTCTTCGCTCAAGATAAAGAAATTAAAACAAACAAATTAATACGCATACCATTTAGTTATTTCCCTGCTATCACCAATAATTTAACAAACATATTTGAAAAGAATGAAATGAAAATCGTATACACAAACAACAACAAATTAAAAAACATTTTGGGCTCCACAAAAGATATTGCCCCAATGCTTGAGCGCAGCGGCATTTACCAAATAAGCTGTCTGGGTTGCGATGCAAAATATGTTGGACAAACTAGAAGGCAAATCTCTGTTCGTTTAAAAGAACACGAAAAGCACGCCAACAACAAACAAATTCATCGGTCCGCAGTAGCAGCGCACATTCACACCACAAACGGTGACAGCCCAACAAAACACAGCATCGGCACTGCAGAAGAGAGCATTAACTTAATAAAAGCGGTGCACAACAACAGAAAGTTAGACGCTTACGAATCTCTCTACATCACAAAAACCAAGAATGCCATGAATGCTGACAACGGGAATATAAACTACCCTCTTTTTTCTTTAATTTAATACATACATATGTACATTGTTTTATAATTGTTATAATTTTGTTAATTTTTCTATTTTATGTTTTTTGTTTATATTCTTGACTCTTTTGTTTTAGTAGCGCGTCGCTGATGATGGACAGCAGGACTGTCCGAAATGCATTTGTTGTGCCAATAAAAAATATATATATGTTTTTATTATTTTAAGTGTTGTTAGACTACAAACCTTAGGTTTGGCTATTTTAATAAATAAATAGTTCTCACACAGTTTATGAAACTTGCATCTATGTTTAAAATTAGAAATCAGAACTTTCGGTTGCATTATGCTTTGATCACTAACAATCAAGCTAGGAAGCCTCAGGACTTTCCACTACCTTGACCACCTCTACCACCTAGGAAACCGACTAAAGAATTTTATCCCCAGTTGGCATACATGCCGAGACCCTCGGTGCAACCTTCTCTAATTAGTACCGCCCTAAGGCTGCTATGAATAATTACTCTCAATTTCCCACGAATGATTACCGCAATACCCAACCTTACAGACCGCCATGTAGGAATCCTATCAGGACCATATTTAAAAGATTCTTTTAAGGTTTTAAGGAAAATTAATTGGTGAATTAATTGAATTTGTCCCGGGTAGCTTATAGGGATCGTTTTGAAAGTTTGAATTGGTGACAGCAGAATAGTTAGAAGTGAAAAATTGAGCAAAAAAATTTGCGATATATTGATTATCGCTAGATATAATGTCTTGATATTTCATGGCTGAGGGAACCCCTAATACTTTACGTTTAGAATTTACGAAACCATAAAATGACTTTGGATTGAGAATAATGTCTCTTTTGGTTTTGGAGATATAAGCTTTATAGCACTTTTTATTTAAGTCTTTGTACTTCTGACGTAGAATGGAATACAGTAAGTAATGTTTATTTAATCCGGATTTCTTATATAAATTAAATGATCGCGTTTTCCTATTTTTAAGAGCCTTAAGCTCTTTAGTAAACCAAGCTTGCGTAGGATGATCACAAGTTACTTTACGTTTAGGAATAAACTTCTCAAATAGGCAGTAAATAGTTTGATTGAAATGTGAGACGTTTAGATCGATATCATAACCAAATTCAGGCCAAGTTAATTTAGACAGTTCTTTATTTAATTTCTTGTAGTTTGCTTTGGAAAAGTTAAAATCAAAGCTACTACATGAGTAGCATTGAGTGCCTTGGCCATTACTTATGGTTTCGTAGACTATTTCCATAGAAGGGTGGTAAAAGTCTTCTGGTAAAACCAACGGATCACAACGATTTACAGAGAATTGGTTTATATCATTAACATACACTAAATCTAAGACTTTCCCAAACTTGTTAGCGGTAACATTTATTTGATTAAGGCAAAGATCGGAAATTCCATCTAAAAAGTCATTGTACCCCAGTTTGGACGGAGGTAAGTTGAAATCACCCAAAACAATAATTGAATCTGAAGCTTTAGTCATAAAGTTAACAGTTTTGAGCAGAGAGACATGTTGCATGTAGACTGAAAAATCTGATGCTGGAGGAATGTAGCAAACATATAAGTACATAGAGACGTTATCTAGTTGAAGGCGGATGCATTTGAACTCAATGAAATCGATGTTGGGAATATTAACCTCTTCTGAAGGGATGGAGGAATGAACGGCAGGTAGAACACCACCCCCGACTCTGTTCAAGTGATCCTTTCTATATACTTGATATTCATTACATAAAAACTCTGAATTGAAAACATGAGGTTTTAGCCAAGTTTCGGTAAAAGCAATTACGTTATATTTACAATGAAAAGATTTCAAAAAGTGATCAGTTAATTTGGTATTTAAACCTCTGACATTTTGATAAAAGATATTCACGGATTTAGTGCTCAGTTTTTTGACTCAACGTTATTACGAGCAATTTTCGCTACATTTTGAACATTCCTATTCGGTCTGTATTCAAACTCCCGCACACGGGCCCGGGAGGCCAAAAAGAGCTGTCCAAAAGAGCATCGAAATCTTTCCCAGATACATAAATCTTAAACGAAGACATGCTTATTTGATATGTGAAATTAAATTTTCTAACAGTTACGCTTTGATCTTTAACTTTAGAAGAAATATGGTACATCAAATCATCCTCGGTAGTGTCTGGATGGAACCTAGACACAAAAATAGACTTTTTGCGAGTAGCCACAACCAGCTTGCCAACGATTGGTTCAGACTCCATTGCAATAGCTGGAGGTTCCGGGTTTTTCCTAGTGAACATTTTTGAAGGGGCGTTCTTCTCACGTATACATTAATATTGAGGCATAAATTAAAACTTTTAAGAAATTTTTGAAAACAGGGGTGGCACCGCCCACTCTTGATTAAGTCAAGTTGAGAAATTTTATTAAACATAAATCGAAATTCAGCACGTAAGTTTCCAGGTGTGCAAGGAATGTTCAAGGAAAAAATGGGCGAAATCGTTTAAGGTCCATGCCCACTTTTATATGAAAGATTTTGAAGAGGATCGTAGATATATTAAGTAGGCAATAACTTTGCGTAAAACAGCTTTACATCATTTATATTTCACTTTTAAAGTTTCCGTAAACTAAGAAATCCAAAAAAAAAAAATTTTCGAAAATGGCCGTGGCCCCGCTTCTTTTATAGTGGATTATTCCACAAAACTTTTTATGGCATAACTCCGCCAAAAATTAGTTTGTCGAAACGAAATTTAGTAATAATGTTCAATACATATAGGTAACTGTTTGTTGTAAAAATGTGCGAAATCGGTTAATGTCCACGCTCAGTTTTTTAACATAGTTCTGAAAATTTTTTTTTGTAAAATTAAAAAAGCGATATTTCTACAACAAAGCAAGTTTTTATACCGCGGATCCAGAAAGGATGCAATGTGAGCTGGTCTTACGATGCGATGTTCCGAACTCGTATGCAGCTCAAACCGTTCGCTAAAATCAAGCGAAATTTCTGATTTCATATTTGATATAAAAATGGAATCATCGCAATTCGCGCCAAGGTGTTTCCTCACTAAGCTGTTTATAATAGGTTGAACCAGAGATATAGTTGTTTCGGATTCAGAGCACAAAACAGTTGTTGCTTTCTCCAAAGGTCCTCCAGAATTTCCACTTCAAGAGCTGTACGAACATCAAATATTTCCCGATCTGAAAGCACTGCTACCAATGATGATCTAAGGTCTAATAGCCGCTCGATCATGTAAATGCACGAGTCCCATCTAGTCGGGCAACTTTGGATCAATGATAACACAGGTTTCTCAAGTTGTTGGAGATGCTTCTCAAGGGCTGTACTTCTTTTCGATTAGTGCTTGAATGTACTTACAAGGTTGGAAGCTTTTTAAAAGGTTCCTAAAACCTTCCACCTCCATGCATTTTTTTGTAGATAATTGCAGCGTGCGTGCAGCACAAGCAAATTTCTATGACCATACCTACTTACGTACCTATATATGTGTGCATGAGCAGGAAGATAGTGAATTGAAAAATTTTCTTAAGTTTTTTAGGTGCTGCAAGTTATAAATCGTCCCCTTCGTTGTCATTGAATTTCTATTTTTCTGTTTATGACCACAATGAATTTCGCTCATGGCATCTCTTGCTTAAAGCCCTAGTACAAAACCTGCTATGCAAAATAACTGCAATAAACATAAAAATGTATTAATATATATTTACTTATAGTAACTTTAAGGTAAATATCTATCAATCGCTTCATTTATTCACAAAAATTGTGTTTAATTACTCGCAGAACAGCATTTTAATATTATTAAAATAATAATGAAAAACTATTCAAACCCCATTAACCGAATAAATAACAACTATTCGAACAGTAAGTATTGTACATATTTGTATACGCAACCATACATACATACATACATACGAGTACAAAGCGTGCATGCTCATACCCTGCAAAAAACGGAAATACTCCGTTCTATACTCCAAAGAATACTCCTAAAGGAGTATCGGAGTACTCCAATACTTATCCTCATTCATATAAAAAAAGTGGTCCAATTTACATGGCAATGTCCGCTGATTGGATGATCTAATCCATCTCGCAGTACCCTTTACTTTGTTTCTGAATACTCTATGGAGCACCTACGTGAGAGTGCATTCAAAATGCTGCCAGAAGTTTACTATATGGAGTATTCTACACCAAAGCGAGAGAGGAGTAGGTGTACTTTTGAGGACTTTTTACAGGGTAGGTACAAGCGATGAAAATAGTGAATTTCGCTTTTTAAATCTCTTGCAGTTCAATACAACTATTCGAATACCGCTATTCGAATAATACTACTCGAATAATACTATTCGAATAAACGGATAAATTATTATATTATTATATTTGAAAATTTAAAAGTTAGAGTTAACTGTGAAACGTAAGTTAACTCGCCACTGTGATAATGGCCCTAAGAGAAATATTTAAGAAAATAAGACCCAAAAAAAGGAGTTCTCATATCCGAGGCTTTGTTGTTGAATTTCATTGGAACGTTGTTTTATGTGGTGGATCCCAAACCCAACGAGCAACCCGTTTCAAGGGAGGTTTAATTCTATTACACGTTTGTATAGCGAGCCGCTTGATCCAAGACAGACGCCCGCTTGCAGCCGCACCACATGGTGATCAGACGCTGCTGTTTGAACCCCCTTAAACCGATTATGTCGGAGTGGCCTTACCAGGTTGTCGCCTTCTCACGTTTAGCTCTCCACCAAAGGGGTGTTCGCTGGTTACCCAGAGGATACTTGGGCGCAAAGGCCGGAAGTAGTGAGCTGCTTGAACCGCATGCAAAATAATCGCTCTGGCCATTCCCAGGTGAATGGCGATCAGAAACTCTCCTCACTTGCGTGGACTTCTGCACACGGCCCCATCCTCCAACTGTTGGCATATGCTGACGATATTGAAATCATTGGTCTTAACAACCGCGCCGTAACTTCTGCTTACTCGAAATTAGAAAAGAAGCGGAGAAAATGGGATTGGTGGTGAACGAGGGCAAAACGAAGTACCTTCTGTCTTCATGCAAAAAGTCAGCGCATTCGCGCTTTGGCAACCAAGCCACTGTTGGCAGCAATAATTTCGAAATAGTAAAGGACTTCGTTTACCTGGGAACCAGCATTAACACCAACAATAATGTTAGCCTAGAAATCCGACGAAGAATTACTCTTGCAAACAGGTGCTACTTCGGACTGAGTAGGCAATTGAAAAGTAAATTCCTCTCTCGACGAACGAAAATAATACTCTACAAGTCACTCGTCGCACCCGTCCTGCTATATGGTGCAAAAGCGTGGACACTAACAACATCTGATGAGGCGGCTTTGGGAGTATTCGAGAGAAAGGTTCTTTGAAAGATTTGTGAACCTCTACGCGTTGGCGACGGCGAGTACCGAAGAAGATTTAATGATGAGCTGTATGAACTTTACGCAGACGCCGACATAATTCAGCGAATTTAAACACAGCGACTTCGCTGGCTATGCCACGTAGTGCGAATAAGCGAAGATGCTCCAGCCCAGAAGGTATTCTTATCGGCACCAGCTGGTGGTCGCAGAGGAAGAGGGAGACCACCACTCCGATGGAAGGGCCAAGTGGAGACCAATTTGCGATCCCGCGGTGTTTCAAATTGGCGCCAGTTGGCGCAACGAAGAAACGACTGGCGAGCTATGTTGGACTGTCAAAATCGCCCAGGCGGTTAGATGACCATTTAAAGAAGAAGAAGACTTGTGAAAGGGGCAAACAGTGTTATCAAAATCGAATATAAGTAAACATTGAAAGGAACAAATTTAGTTTTCGGAATATAAGATAAATGCGATAGCTATAATGAAATAATAATAATTTATGTGTAGCTAGAATAGTTAGTAGCTAAAATTCAACTTGTTCGTCCACAAACACCCATCACGTTCCCATTTTAGAAGTAATAAAACCAGGAGTAATATTACTAAACCAACAGCAACTTAGAAGCTTTGCACCAATCAAGGGAATAAACGGAACCCACGTTATAACATTTTACAATACAACCATTAAAATTAGCAATCAAATGTTCAGTAACCTTGAAGCAAGGTCAATAGAAGCCATCCCCGAAATATAACAGCCAACTCCATTAGAAAAATGCCACATTCTTTAGAGGCTTTGAAAGATCTGCATATCAAAAATGCAAGTCAGATTCATGTCATGAAAAGGGCTACACTCTTGGTTGGAAGCATAACATCGGGAGCAGTTTTAATAATAACAAGTCAGGAAGTCTAAGTTCGGGTGGAACCGAACATTATATACCAAGTAGTGATCTATTATGTTATCCCAATTTACGCAGGTCTATTTTAATACTTTCAGTTCGTATTTGCGTTCAAATAGACAGACGGACAAACAGAAAGACGTATCGAGACACGGACATGGCTACATCGACTCAGCTCATCCTCCTGATCATTTCAGTATACTTTTTGATGGGAATATCTCTTTTTGTTCTCATACGTACAAACATTTCATGTTCATGAAAGGAATGATTATCAAAAAAGATATACAACTTCGCTTTTGCAGTGGGGTATTAACTACTTGCCCGGATATTTTACTTTTCATCCTGAACGTTTTGATATACATTAATAAAAATATATCTCGATTCGTTTATGCCGAATAAAGTAATATACCTTCTGTGCGTACCAAAAATAGATATAAAAAAAGGTGTCTTTCATAGGCGCCAAAGAACTCAACCGATCTTTATGAAATTTTCACAATATATACTTGGGTTCACCGGATACAGCATAGACAATATATGCAGTTTTGGAAAAGTAGGCTATATAAAGTTTCAATTAGTCATAGCTCCGAACTTTTTTGGTCTAAATTAATGAAATTTGGATGTATGTGTCACTTAGTCAATATCTACATCATTTTTCAAAAGTGGGCGGTGCCACGCCCACATATTTTGTGTTTTGTTTTGCTCTTGAAATTTCACGATATGTTCAGGAGTTCGCTGGGCACGACACAGTCTGCATATAACATTTGGAAAAGCCCCCAAGTTATATAAAGCTGCATTTCGGTATAGTTAGGAGTTTATTTGGTTCAAGTTAATGACATTTTATACAAGGTGGCGCAAAAGTAAGCTTCCGATGTTCAGCATATCGGTTGTGGCACGTGCAGTGTGTGCTGTTGCACCGTCTTGTTGGAACCACATGTTTTCCAATCCCAATTCATCAAGTTGCGGCAAAAAGAACTCGTTGATCATTTCTCTGTAGCGCTCACCATTCACATTCATAAATAGTCAGCAATATTCCGCGTTCTGGAGCAGTGTAGCGTAACATTGTTTATTAACGTGCATTTCGCATGTGTTTACTACGCAAATGTCAAAACAGAACTGACTTTAGGGGCCAATCGCAAAATTTATAGCATTTTCTGATAGGAGGATTACTTTTGCACCACCCTGTATATATATGTGTTCTATGTATTAAAACGTCAAAACAACGTCTACCGGGTTTGCTAGTATATTATAAAATGGAGAAAGCAAACAACGAATTTCAGCATTCTTTTGTAAAACTGAGAGACTAGTTTGCGTTCAAATAGACAGACGGACAGACAGACAGACGGACGGAGAGACGGGCATGGCTAAATCGAGTCCGCTCATCGTGCTGATCGTTTTAGTGAACTTTTCTCTTCTTGCTCTCATACTATGCTGATTATGTGTGCAAAATATCGCTTTTTAAATTTTCCAAAAAAATTTTCAGAACTATGTTCAAAAACTGGGCGTGGACATTAACCGGTTGCTTCCATTTTTACAGTAAACAGTAACCTTTATATATAGAACATTATCACCAAATTTCGTTCCGACAAATCAATTTTTGGCGGGGTTATGGCATAAACAGTTTTATGGAATAGTCCACTATAAGAGGGGCGGGCCACGCCCATTTTCGAAAATTTTAAGTTTTTGGATTTTTTGTTTACGGAAACCTTAAAAGTGAAATATAAATGATGTAAAGCTATTTTAAGCAAAGTTATTGCCTATTTAATATATCTACGATCCTCTTCAAAATCTTTCATAAAAAATTTTGCGTGGACCTTAACCGATCCCGCCCATTTTTTCCTGGAACATTCCTTGCATACCTGAAAACCTGGATGCTGAATTTCGTTTCGATATCTTGAACGGTTTTTGATTTACGATTAATATTATTTCTGGGCGGTGTCACGCTAATTTTCAAAAATTTCTTGAAAAATTTATTTTATGCCTCAATCTCAATGTATTCACCAAATTTTATCCTTACAGGTGTGTTATGTACTGAGTAATCACTTTTTTTGTGTTTTCGAAAATATTATATATATAAAAAGTGGGCGTGGCTATCATCCGATTTCGCCCATTTTAAATAGCGCTCGGAGATGAGTGCCAAGGAACCCGCATACCAAATTTCATTAAGATATCTCAAAATTTACTCAAGTTATCGTGTGCACAGACGGACGAACGGACGGACATGGCTTAATCAATTTCTCTTTTTGTCCTGACCATTTTGATATATATAATTCAGTATCTATCTCGATCCGTTAATGCCGTTACGTACTGCCGTTACGCGACTAAAGTTAATATACCTTGTGTGCGAAGCACTACTAGGTATAATAAATAATAAAGCTAGTATATGCAAGCATGAACCAGGTAGATAGCCTGCCTCAGCATTGCCAAACAGGTCAACAACAATCAGTAATATTTCCAGTAAACAACAGTCAGCAGAAATATCGATTTCTGCAAAATCAATAAGTGACGTGTGGCGAACGATAGGTTTAGTTTTAAGTTAAGTGCATCGTGCTTTTCGCGTTAAAAAAATAAACCATGGGATGCGTCAAGAAATCCTCCTTCCTAATATAGTTGCTTAAAACTTATACAGCTACCTACTTTGCAGAGTCGAACTTGCCTTTAATGTCTCCTTTAGATTATCTAGAAATTTTCCAGGCTATTTCTTTAAATATATGCAGATCGAATTTTGAGTTGCACGAACCTTTCCGTTGCTTGTGTAGTTATTTCAATAAGCACTGTAAGAATATGGATGCCTGGGACTCGCTGCTCGGTATCCAAAAGTATCTACTTACTGCCTTAAAGATGTAATGAGATTCAAACTCTTGTTCGCAGAATTCTGATGAGTCCCTCCTGGCTCACGCGCCCCCTTCTGCGCACAACGCATCAGCTCCTTACTGAGCTAACATATGATAAACATACATATAATAATAGATTGTAAACTTCTATGTTCCCTTCCAACCATGGCTATCCAGGTTTTATCAATTTCTTATCGATTTGAAAAACCATTTCTATTTTTTTCTCCTTTCGTTCCGACAAATCAATTTTTGGCGGGGTTATGGCATAAACAGTTTTATGGAATAGTCCACTATAAGAGGGGCGGGCCACGCCCATTTTCGAAAATTTTAAGTTTTTGGATTTTTTGTTTACGGAAACCTTAAAAGTGAAATATAAATGATGTAAAGCTATTTTAAGCAAAGTTATTGCCTATTTAATATATCTACGATCCTCTTCAAAATCTTTCATAAAAAATTTTGCGTGGACCTTAACCGATCCCGCCCATTTTTTCCTGGAACATTCCTTGCATACCTGAAAACCTGGATGCTGAATTTCGTTTCGATATCTTGAACGGTTTTTGATTTACGATTAATATTATTTCTGGGCGGTGTCACGCTAATTTTCAAAAATTTCTTGAAAAATTTATTTTATGCCTCAATCTCAATGTATTCACCAAATTTTATCCTTACAGGTGTGTTATGTACTGAGTAATCACTTTTTTTGTGTTTTCGAAAATATTATATATATAAAAAGTGGGCGTGGCTATCATCCGATTTCGCCCATTTTAAATAGCGCTCGGAGATGAGTGCCAAGGAACCCGCATACCAAATTTCATTAAGATATCTCAAAATTTACTCAAGTTATCGTGTGCACAGACGGACGAACGGACGGACATGGCTTAATCAATTTCTCTTTTTGTCCTGACCATTTTGATATATATAATTCAGTATCTATCTCGATCCGTTAATGCCGTTACGTACTGCCGTTACGCGACTAAAGTTAATATACCTTGTGTGCGAAGCACTACTAGGTATAATAAATAATAAAGCTAGTATATGCAAGCATGAACCAGGTAGATAGCCTGCCTCAGCATTGCCAAACAGGTCAACAACAATCAGTAATATTTCCAGTAAACAACAGTCAGCAGAAATATCGATTTCTGCAAAATCAATAAGTGACGTGTGGCGAACGATAGGTTTAGTTTTAAGTTAAGTGCATCGTGCTTTTCGCGTTAAAAAAATAAACCATGGGATGCGTCAAGAAATCCTCCTTCCTAATATAGTTGCTTAAAACTTATACAGCTACCTACTTTGCAGAGTCGAACTTGCCTTTAATGTCTCCTTTAGATTATCTAGAAATTTTCCAGGCTATTTCTTTAAATATATGCAGATCGAATTTTGAGTTGCACGAACCTTTCCGTTGCTTGTGTAGTTATTTCAATAAGCACTGTAAGAATATGGATGCCTGGGACTCGCTGCTCGGTATCCAAAAGTATCTACTTACTGCCTTAAAGATGTAATGAGATTCAAACTCTTGTTCGCAGAATTCTGATGAGTCCCTCCTGGCTCACGCGCCCCCTTCTGCGCACAACGCATCAGCTCCTTACTGAGCTAACATATGATAAACATACATATAATAATAGATTGTAAACTTCTATGTTCCCTTCCAACCATGGCTATCCAGGTTTTATCAATTTCTTATCGATTTGAAAAACCATTTCTATTTTTTTCTCCTTCATACCAACACCAACGCATGTTTTTGGGATATTTTTCAGGGTTGTAAAAAAATTTAATGAGAGCGAATGAGACAGTAAGATGCTCTATACTCAACTGAAAAGAAAATTTACTTTCGGTGCCATTTGAAGAGGAAATTCGAAGAGTTCGCACGAATTTTTGGAAGATGAAAATAAATAAAAATAAGAAATAAATTCGTTCTTGGTAGAATATTTAATCTGGTATCAATCAAGATCAGGAAAATGTTATAGTGTCACCACAATATACAAATGTAAATGCGCTTGTACATTTTTTTGTTATAGTTGTAGCCAAAGTGAGTTCAGTGTAGTGTACCTGGCCAAGATCAGGAAAATGTTATAGTGTCACCACAATATGCAATTGTACAAGCGCTTGTACATTTGTTTGTTATAGTTGTAGCCAAAGTGAGTTCAGTGTAGTGTACCTGGCCAAGATCAGGAAAATGTTATAGTGTCACCACAATATGCAATTGTACAAGCGCTTGTACATTTGTTTTTTATAGTTGTAGCCAAAGTGAGTTCAGTGTAGTGTACCTGGCCAAGATCAGGAAAATGTTATAGTGTCACCACAATATGCAATTGTACAAGCGCTTGTACATTTGTTTGTTATAGTTGTAGCCAAAGGGAGTTCAGTGTAGTGTACCTGGCCAAGATCAGGGATAAATTATGGTGTCACCATAATATGCAATTGTACAAGCGCTTGTAGATTTGTTTGCTATGGTTGTAGCCAAAGTGAGTTCAGTGTAGTGTACCTGGCCAAGATCAGGAAAATGTTATAGTGTCACCACAATATGCAATTGTACAAGCGCTTGTACATTTGTTTGTTATAGTTGTAGCCAAAGTGAGTTCAGTGTAGTGTACCTGGCCAAGATCAGGAAAATGTTATAGTGTCACCACAATATGCAATTGTACAAGCGCTTGTACATTTAGTTGTAGCCAAAGTGAGTTCAGTGTAGTGTACCTGGCCAAGATCAGGAAAATGTTATAGTGTCACCACAATATGCAATTGTACAAGCGCTTGTACATTTGTTTGTTATAGTTGTAGCCAAAGGGAGTTCAGTGTAGTGTACCTGGCCAAGATCAGGGATAAATTATGGTGTCACCATAATATGCAATTGTACAAGCGCTTGTAGATTTGTTTGCTATGGTTGTAGCCAAAGTGAGTTCAGTGTAGTGTACCTGGCCAAGATCAGGAAAATGTTATAGTGTCACCACAATAGTTAATTGTACAAGCGCTTGTACATTTGTTTGTTATAGTTGTAGCCAAAGTGAGTTCAGTGTAGTGTACCTGGCTAAGATCAGGGATAAATTATGGTGTCACCATAATATGCAATTGTACAAGCGCTTGTAGATTTGTTTGCTATGGTTGTAGCCAAAGTTAGTTCAGTGTAGTGTACCTGGCCAAGATCAGGAAAATGTTATAGTGTCACCACAATATGCAATTGTACAAGCGCTTGTACATTTGTTTGTTATAGTTGTAGCCAAAGGGAGTTCAGTGTAGTGTACCTGGCCAAGATCAGGGATAAATTATGGTGTCACCATAATATGCAATTGTACAAGCGCTTGTAGATTTGTTTGCTATGGTTGTAGCCAAAGTGAGTTCAGTGTAGTGTACCTGGCCAAGATCAGGAAAATGTTATAGTGTCACCACAATATGCAATTGTACAAGCGCTTGTACATTTGTTTGCTATGGTTGTAGCCAAAGTGAGTTCAGTGTAGTGTACCTGACCAAGATCAGGAAAATGTTATAGTGTCACCACAATATGCAATTGTACAAGCGCTTGTACATTTGTTTGTTATAGTTCTAGCCAAAGTGAGTTCAGTGTAGTGTACCCGGCCAAGATCAGGGATAAATTATGGGGTCACCATAATATGCAATTGTACAAGCGCTTGTAGATTTGTTTGCTATGGTTGTAGCCAAAGTGAGTTCAGTGTAGTGTACCTGGCCAAGATCAGGAAAATGTTATAGTGTCACCACAATATGCAATTGTACAAGCGCTTGAACATTTGTTTGTTATAGTTGTAGCCAAAGTGAATTCAGTGTAGCGTACCTGGCCAAGATCAGGGATAAATTATGGTGTCACCATAATATGCGATTGTACAAGCGCTTGTAGATTTGTTTGCTATGGTTGTAGCCAAAGTGAGTTCAGTGTAGTGTACCTGGCCAAGATCAGGAAAATGTTATAGTGTCACCACAATATGCAATTGTATAACCGCTTGTACATTTGTTTGTTATAGTTGTAGCCAATGTGAGTTCAGTGTAGTGTACCTGGCCAAGATCAGGGATAAATTATGGTGTCACCATAATATGCAATTGTACAAGCGCTTGTAGATTTGTTTGCCATGGTTTTAGCCAAAGTGAGTTCAGTATAGTGTACCTGGCCAAGATCAGGAAAATGTTATAGTGTCACCACAATATGCAATTGTACAAGCGCTTGTACATTTGTTTGTTATAGTTGTAGCCAAAGTGAGTTCAGTGTAGTGTACCTGGCCAAGATCAGGGATAAATTATGGTGTCACCATAATATGCAATTGTACAAGCGCTTGTAGATTTGTTTGCTATGGTTGTAGCCAAAGTGAGTTCAGTGTAGTGTACCTGGCCAAGATCAGGAAAATGTTATAGTGTCACCACAATATGCAATTCTACAAGCGCTTGTACATTTGTTTGTTATAGTTGTAGCCAAAGTGAGTTCAGTGTAGCGTACCTGGCCAAGATCAGGGATAAATTATGGTGTCACCATAATATGCGATTGTACAAGCGCTTGTAGATTTGTTTGCTATGGTTGTAGCCAAAGTGAGTTCAGTGTAGTGTACCTGGCCAAGATCAGGAAAAGGTTATAGTGTCACCACAATATGCAATTGTACAAGCGCTTGTACATTTTTTTGTTATAGTTGTAGCCAAAGTGAGTTCAGTGTAGTGTACCTGGCCAAGATCAGGAAAATTTTATAGTGTCACCACAATATGCAATTGCACAAGCGCTTGTACATTTGTTTGTTATAGTTATAGCCAAAGTGAGTTCAGTGTACTGTACCTGGCCAAGATCAGGAAAATGTTATAGTGTCACCACAATATGCAATTGTACAAGCGCTTGTACATTTGTTTGTTATAGTTGTAGCCAAAGTGAGTTCAGTGTAGTGTACCTTTCCAAGATCAGGAAAATGTTATAGTGTCACCACAATATGCAATTGTACAAGCGCTTGTACATTTGTTTGCTATGGTTGTAGCCAAAGTGAGTTCAGTGTACTGTACCTGGCCAAGATCAGGAAAATGTTATAGTGTCACCACAATATGCAATTGTACAAGCGCTTGTACATTTTTTTGTTATAGTTATAGCCAAAGTGAGTTCAGTGTAGTGTACCTGGGCAAGATCAGGAAAATGTTATAGTGTCACCACAATATGCAATTGTACAAGCGCTTGTACATTTGTTTGTTATAGTTGTAGCCAAAGTGAGTTCAGTGTAGTGTACCTGGCCAAGATCAGGGATAAATTATGGTGTCACCATAATATGTAATTGTACAAGCGCTTGTAGATTTGTTTGATATGGTTGTAGCCAAAGTGAGTTCAGTGTAGTGTACCTGGCCAAGATCAGGAAAATGTTATAGTGTCACCACAATATGCAATTGTACAAGCGCTTGTACATTTGTTTGTTATAGTTGTAGCCAAAGTGAGTTCAGTGTAGTGTACCTGGCCAAGAGCAGGAAAATGTTATAGTGTCACCACAATATGCAATTGTACAAGCGCTTGTACATTTTTTTGTTATAGTTATAGCCAAAGTGAGTTCAGTGTAGTGTACCTGGCCAAGATCAGGAAAATGTTATAGTGTCACCACAATATGCAATTGTACAAGCGCTTGTACATTTGTTTGTTATAGTTGTAGCCAAAGTGAGTTTAGTTTAGTGTACCTGGCCAAGAGCAGGGATAAATTATGGTGTCACCATAATATGCAATTGTACAAGCGCTTGTACATTTGTTTGCTATGGTTGTAGCCAAAGTGAGTTCAGTGTAGTGTACCTGGCCAAGATCAGGAAAATGTTATAGTGTCACCACAATATGCAATTGTACAAGCGCTTGTACATTTGTTTGTTATAGTTGTAGCCAAAGTGAGTTCAGTGTAGTGCACCTGGCCAAGATCAGGAAAATTTCATAGTGTCACCACAATATGCAATTGTACATGCGCTTGTACATTTGTTTGCTATGGTTATATCCAAAGTGAGTTCAGTGTAGTGTACCTGGCCAAGATCAGGAAAATGTTATAGTGTCACCACAATATGCAATTGTACAAGCGCTTGTACATTTGTTTGCTATGGTTGTAGCCAAAGTGAGTTCAGTGTAGTGTACCTGGCCGAGATCAGGAAAATTTCATAGTGTCACCACAATATGCAATTGTACATGCGCTTGTACATTTGTTTGCTATGGTTGTAGCCAAAGTGAGTTCAGTGTAGTGTACCTGGCCAAGATCAGGAAAATTTCATAGTGTCACCACAATATGCAATTGTACAAGCGCTTGTACATTTGTTTGTTATAGTTGTAGCCAAAGTGAGTGCAGTGTAGTGTACCTGGCCAAGATCAGGAAAATTTCATAGTGTCACCACAATATGCAATTGTACATGCGCTTGTACATTTGTTTGCTATGATTGTAGCCAAAGTGAGTTCAGTGTAGTGTACCTGGCCAAGATCAGGAAAATGTTATAGTGTCACCACAATATGCAATTGTACAAGCGCTTGTACATTTGTTTGCTATGGTTGTAGCCAAAGTGAGTTCAGTGTAGTGTACCTGGCCAAGATCAGGAAAATTTCATAGTGTCACCACAATATGCAATTGTACATGCGCTTGTACATTTGTTTGCTATGGTTATATCCAAAGTGAGTTCAGTGTAGTGTACCTGGCCAAGATCAGGAAAATGTTATAGTGTCACCACAATATGCAATTGTACCAGCGCTTGTACATTTTTTTGTTATAGTTGTAGCCAAAGTGAGTTCAGTGTAGTGTACCTGGCCAAGATCAGGAAAATGTTATAGTGTCACCACAATATGCAATTGTACAAGCGCTTGTACATTTGTTTGCTATGGTTGTAGCCAAAGTGAGTTCAGTGTAGTGTACCTGGCCAAGATCAGGAAAATGTTATAGTGTCACCACAATATGCAATTGTACAAGCGCTTGCACATTTGTTTGCTATAGTTATAGCCAAAGTGAGTTCAGTGTAGTGTACCTGGCCAAGATCAGGCCAATGTTATGGTGTCACCATAATATACAAATGTACATGCGCTTGTACATTTGTTTGCCATGGCTGTTGCCAAAGTGAGTTTAGTTTAGTGTACCTGGCCAAGATCAGGATATATTTATGGTGTCACCACAGTATACAAATGTACATGCGCTTGTGCATTTGTTGATTATAGTTGTGGCCAAAGCTGTCATTAAAAAATAGGGAACAAATAATTGATAAGAATATTATTAGTTTGTTCATAAGTTAGGTAAAAACTTGGGTAATTGTTTCCTTTAGGAGACAACTGCTAAAACACATCCGAAGTTATCGGGAAAGGTATCAAAAGACGCGTTTTGACCTCGGTAACAATAATCCGGAAGCGGATTTTCCAGTTTTTGTTTCAATGATATTTGCAACCAAAGTTGAAAATTTTCTGTCACTTTCATGTGGTTCTTGTAATCACAGATTAGGGTGTACCGAAAAGTGCAAAAGTGTGTTCTGCGCAGAAATACTGTGGACCGCGTAGCCGGTGTTTGACCGGCAGAAAGGTGTCCTGCACATAAATGCCTTGGATCAAGCCCCTATTTTGGATCGGACCTGGGTAATTTTTGGTTTTTTTGCGAATAACTTTTCACTGAAACAAAACACATTTTTGGCCGTGTTTTAGCAGTTGTTACCTAAAGGAAACAATTACCAAAACTTGTAAAGAAAGCGCTGTCTTCGCCTGTGTCAAAGGCTTTATGCCTTTCATGAATATGCATCATGGTTTTAAGTGTTCAGTCTTTATGTACGATGATGCAAACTTAAGCAATTTGTTTTTACCTTGTTAAGTAAATGATATCTAGCCAAATCCCATATTGCCAGAACAATCGTTTGTTTGTAGGGAGTGTTGGGCAAATTATAATTGTTAAAACAATTAATAATTAAAAAATTAACAATTAATTGTTAGTTGCAACTTCTGAAATTATCAATTTTGAATCTAATTTGTTAAAAGTTACAATTAGCCTAATCTAATTAATTGATTTAATTGCAGCTAATTTCTTCATTAATTAATAAGTCAATTAAAACTTTAATTATTTAACGCCCAGGACTCCGAGTAAACTTAAGTTCAAATATATGTAATGAAACACGATTTTAATTTCAGATGCCTGAACGTAGTGAACGTAAATATTAATAATATGTGTAGTATTAATTTATATACCTGGGTAATTTTTGGTTTTTTTGCGAATAACTTTTCACTGAAACAAAACACATTTTTGGCCGTGTTTTAGCAGTTGTTACCTAAAGGAAACAATTACCAAAACTTGTAAAGAAAGCGCTGTTTTCGCCTGTGTCAAAGGCTTTATGCCTTTCATGAATATGCATCATGGTTTTAAGTGTTCAGTCTTTATGTACGATGATGCAAACTTAAGCAATTTGTTTTTACCTTGTTAAGTAAATGATATCTAGCCAAATCCCATATTGCCAGAACAATCGTTTGTTTGTAGGGAGTGTTGGGCAAATTATAATTGTTAAAACAATTAATAATTAAAAAATTAACAATTAATTGTTAGTTGCAACTTCTAAAATTATCAATTTTGAATCTAATTTGTTAAAAGTTACAATTAGCCTAATCTAATTAATTGATTTAATTGCAGCTAATTTCTTCATTAATTAATAAGTCAATTAAAACTTTAATTATTTAACGCCCAGGACTCCGAGTAAACTTAAGTTCAAATATATGTAATGAAACACGATTTTAATTTCAGATGCCTGAACGTAGTGAACGTAAATATTAATAATATGTGTAGTATTAATTTATTGCAAATTTTGTGAATTTTGTAAAAACATATGTGTAGTAGAAAAAAATCCATGGACTTTTTTTAAAGTGTAAGAAAGATAAGTTTTTTCTGTAAATATAACTTAAAATTCAACAGTTGTTTAGCGTCACAAGAAACGTTATTAAATTACCTTTCATTTGATGCTAATTGCGTTAAAATCGCTAAATCATTTATTGTAAATATTTTAAATTTTGTAAACACTTATATGTGATCAGAACGAATGTCACGCATTTTATAAATTTCAGTAAAAATAGCTAATTTTGTATTTATTTACATAAAATAACTTTAAAAAAATTGTATATTGTTTTTATTCAAATATGTATCCTTATTTGGATTAAAACAGATTTAAAAACCGAAGCTGTGTTGAATTATTTGGATATTTATTTCTCAATTTAGGCGATTTTTTGGGCTTTTTTCCTTTTTTTGTGGATATTTTTGGGCATACCATGTTTCAGACCTGGCAACCCTGTGAAAATTTCAACCCTTTGTTTTGGGAAATTTTCTTACTTAGAACGGCGTAGATATATTTTTTCTTACGGTGTTTATGAATGTGTGCGAGGGTGATGCAAGGTCACACGTACACGAAATGTACATGGGGAAAGTGGATAATATCTGCATGCCGCCCATACAGAACTATCCATTTTTTTTATCTTCATTTGTGGATAGCGCACTATGTTTTATCCACTTTTTTATACCTGGTACTGCTTCGCACACAACGTATATTAACTTAGTCGCGTAACAGCAGTGTGTAACGGCATTAACGGATCGAGATAGATATTGACTTATTTATATCAAAATGTTCAGGACGAAAAGAGAAATTGATTGAGCCATGTCCGTCCGTCCGTCCGTCCGTCCGTCTGTGAACACGATAACTTGAGTAAATTTTGAGATATCTTAATGAAATTTGGTATGCGGGTTCCTTGGCACTCATCTCCGAGCGCTATTTAAAATGGGCGAAATCGGATGATAGCCACGCCATATGTAATATTTTCGAAAACACAAAAAAAGTCCTTACTCAGTACATAATACACCTATAAGGATAAAATTTGGTGAATACATTGAGATTGAGGCATAAAATAAAATTTTCAAGAAATTTTTGAAAATGGGCTAGGCAACGCCCACTTTTGATTAAGTCAAATTTAAAAATAATATTAATCATAAATCAGAAACCGTTCAAGATATCGAAACGAAATTCAGCACGCAGGTTTTCAGGTATGCAAGGAATGTTCTAGGAAAAAATGGACGGGATCGGTTAAGGTCTACGCCCACTTTTATATAAAAGATTTTGAAAATGATCGCAGATATATTAAATAGGCAATAACTTCGCGTACAATAGCTTTACATAATTTATATTTCAGTTTTAAAGTTTCCGTAAACAAAGAAATCGAAAAACTTAAAATTTTCGAAAATGGGCGTGGCCTCGCCTTTTTTATAGTGGACTATTCCACAAAACTTTTTATGCCATAACTCCGCCAAAAATTGATTTGTGGAAAAGAAATTTGGTGATAATGTTCTGTTTTCTGGTAAATTGGGCGAAATCGGGTAATGTCCACGCCCAGTTTTTTAACAAAATTTCTTTTGTAAAATTTAAAGAGCGATATTTCTACAACTAAGCAAGTCATATCAATTAGATTTTGCACACAAAATAAGCTTTTTAAGAAAAACTCGGCCGCAAACAATTTTTTTCAATTTAGAAGAAGTAGGCGTGGCGTCGCCCCCTTTTCAGTATAAAAGTTCTGCTATTTTCAAAGGCAATCGCTTATAATTCAATCCTGATATTTCAATGAAAATTGGTCAGCTGCTTCTTAGTGGTATGTATTATACTCCTGCCAAAAATTAGCCAAATCGGGAAACACAAAAGCGAAATATTCGGGCACGTAGTTAATAGCCCACTGCAATAGCGAAGTTATATATCTTTTTTGATTTTCATACCTTTCATAAACATTAAATGTATGTAAGTATGAGAACAAGAAGAGAAAAGTTAACTAAAATGATCAGCACGATGAGCGGAGTCGATTTAGCCATGCCCGTCTCTCCGTCCGTCTGTCTGTCTCTCCGTCTGTCTATTTGAACGCAAACTAGTCTCTCAGTTTTACAAAAGAATGCTGAAATTCGTTGTTTCGCCATTTTATAATATACTAGCAAACCCGGTAGACGTTGTTTTGACGTTTTAATACATAGAACACATATCTTATATATAAATAGACAAGATGAATGCAATGTAGAACCGTTTTCTGCTAAACTATAATTCTAAGGTATTCAAATTATATATGTATAGATAGGAAATTTTGAGGTGTACTTTTATCCGTAAATAAAAAAAAATTTTTAAATCATTTTAATATAAAAAATTTTACATAAAAGTCACACCACTACACATTCACTTATTCACACTATAGACACGCTGTGTGTGTGTGTACTTGCTTTTTGTGTACTATGCTGAATCGTGAGCATGGCCGAGCAGTTGCTTTGTAGGAAAAAATTAAACAACAATGAAAATGAAACAAAAATACATAGCTGATCATGCATCAAGTGTTTATAAAAACAAAGCAAAATAAGCATGTATTGTATTACTCGTGGGATCGGCTCTCATTATGAGTGCCGAAGAGCTGGTAGTGGGTCAATGAAAAACAAGTATTCGCACTACAGAGCGTCTGTTGTGTGAGTAAAGGTGTCATGCATTTTTGCTTTAGTTGTTGTTATTGTATTGATCACTGGCTACGATGCCCAGTGTCAGGGACTCTCCTGAGAGCACGAAAAGTTGCTTTGTTGGACACATTAAACAAGCAATGTAAAATATAAGCAAATATGTAAACTATATACATTGCTGATACCTACAAACAGTGTTTACAAAAACAAAATAAATGATTATTCATAGAGCATTCAACACTGGATTTAGTTTGGTTTTTGTATTTGTGGTTGGGTTTGTGTGAATTGAAATAAAATAAAAAAATTTAATAAAATGAAATAGAATAAAAAAAGTTTATTAAAAGAAAGTGAAGGGAAGGACGGTATAGAAAAGGAAAGAAAAGGAAGGGAAGGGAATGGACTGGAAAGGAAATTAATTGAAAGCAAAGGAAAGGTAAGAATAGGAAAGGAAAAAAAGTAATGGAAAGAAAAGGAAGGCAATGGAAAGGAAAGTAAAGAAAAGAAAAGACAAGGTAAGAAAAAGAAGGGAAAGAAAGTGAAAAGAAAGAAAAGGAAAGAAAGGGAATGGAAAGGAAATGAAGGAAAGGCAAGAAAAGGAAGGGAAAAATACAAATGAAAGGTATTGCAAATAATTAAAATAAAATAAAGTTTTGTGGTTGAATTTCAACCACTGGGCGATCTCTAGTATATATAAAATGTCATTAACTTGAACCAAATAAAGTCCTAACTATACCGAAATGCAGCTTTATATAACCTGGGGGTTTTTCCAAAAGCTATATACAGACACAAAATATGTGGCACCACCCACTTTTGAAAAATTATGTAGGTATTGACCATGAACGCATTGTAATACAAGATTAAGCCATCAATTTTGCCGCCATATTGCGAATAAAACAGCTGACTTTTTGTGACGTATGCAGGGTTCATGTACGGCCCAATCAATTTTTGTTTATTTTGTGTGATAACACGTTTGCTTGTTCAAATTATTCAAAATTAATATTATTTGTGCGTTTAATTAATAAAAATGAAGTGCGCAGTGTTAAACTGTACAAATTCCCATAAAACCAAAGATAAAAAAGTTGGTTTTTTCAACTTTCCAACTAATGAAAAACTCCAACAAAAGTGGCTCCATTTTTGCCGGCGTGCTCCAACAGACTTTGAAAATTATATGAAATTTGGAATGGGTAAAGATTCATTTTGGTAATTGTTTCCCTTAGGAGGCAACTGCAAAAACACGTCCAAACATATTGGGAAAGGTATCAAACAATGTGTTTTGACTTCGGTATCAACAATCCGAAAGCGGATTTTCAATTTTTTGTTTCAGTGAAAAGTTATTCGCAAAAAACCCAAAAATGACCCAGGTCCGATCTCAAATGGGGTTCTTGATCCAAGGTATTTATGTGAAGAACACCTTTCTGCGTAGGCGGCCCTGGGCCGCTCTTCAAAAGATAACCCTTAGCCAGTCGAACACCGGCTACGTGGTCCACAGTATTTCTGCGCAGAACACACTTGCATTTTTCGGTACATCCTAATCTGAAATTACAACAACCACATGAAAATTACAGAAAATTGTCAACTTTGATTGCTAATATCTCTTCACTGAAACGAAAACTCGAAAGTCCGCTTTCGGATTATTGTTACCGAGGTGAAAGCGCGTCTTTTGATACTTTTCCCGATAATTTCGGACGTGTTTTAGCAGTTGTCTGCTAAAGGAAACAATTACCTTCATTTTTATTAATAATAATAAATAAAGATTTACGGAGGTAATATCCATAGGATTCGCGAAATGCAGAAAACTTAAGCCAGATGCTGTACCGTCTGTGACAATAGAGGCCGAATCAATCGAATCTATAGCTCGGAGTAACCGAATCACACAACGAACAAATAAACAAATTGTTGCAGAGCTCCTGAAGGTAGCTGCAAAAGCCACAAAAGTGGTTGACACCATTAACGTGACTTGCAACGACCTGAAAGTTCTGTTGTACTATCAAAAGTAGATGCTAAAGAAGAAAATAATCGTGTAACTGTGTGTGACTCAGATCAGTTATTTGTTGATAAAATTGAGCAACTTGAAGCAAATATGTAAGTTAATTATTTTGTTATTCCTGCGATTTATTAACATTTATGATTTTTAGTGAAACGTTGAAAAGGGAAAACTTTTGCTTAAGTCAAATGCAAATAAAGCATAACAAGGAAATGTCTGTTGCAGCAGCGTTTACAAAGGGCCGAGTTTGAACATAACAACATAGTGGAGAAATTGGGAACAATATTTACATCAGGGCAAATATAAAAATTACATAGCGGATTAAAGAGGCGTAACTGGTGTGAAGAGGATATTTCTCATTCAATCACACTTTATTCAACAAGCGCAAAAGCATATCGTCTGCTTATTAAGAAAGGATTTCCATTTCCCTCTGCACGCTGTCAAGGTGGGCTCAAAAGATTAATATCAGCGTTGCAAATCGTTTTCAATGATATCAATAAGGAATCATTATTGATTTGTAGCAATTTTCCGGGAAAGCACATGAACAGCTCCCAGCATGTAAAATGCGATGTAAAAATAAAGAAATTATTCTTTCTTGCGCGTTAATGTTTTTTCGCGTCCGAAAATTAAAAGAAAATTTACAAAAACAACTCCGTAAACCGATGGAATAATTAATATATTACATTAGCAGTGGCATACAAGTGCTGTTGCCACGTTTTAAATTGATATTTTGGGTACTTATATTTGAAGATAACAGACTTCTTAAAATTCTACTAACATCATATATTTTCCTTTACAGAATTTCATTTGCATTGTTTGTATAAACAATATATGAAATAAAGCCACTTAAAATTAAACAAAATCTTTTTATTGACGATATGGTATTTTTACGTACGTAAGTATGTATTTATTTAAGTAAAACATCATAGCAAATATAAAATAGTAAGTATTTTGTACCAATGTTTACATACAAATTTGCACTGGTACACGGCTATGAGGACCTCAATTAAAATGAGTAAATATTCCCAAAAATACACTGCCGGAACTTATTTAAAACAATTATTATAGTGATACGACATTAAATCATAGATATTTAACAATTTTTTTGAAAGAAATACATTAACATTTGATATAGTAAGTATTTTCTACCAATGTTGACATACAAATTTGCACTGGTACACGGCTATGAGGACCTTAATTAAAATGAGTAAATATTCCCAAAAATACATTGCCGGAACTTATTTAATACAATTATTATCGTGATACGACATTAAATCATAGATATTTAACAATTTTTTTGAAAGAAATACATTCACATTTGATACAAATTTGCACTGGTACACGGCTATGAGGACCTCAATTAAAATGAGTAAATATTTCCAAAACTACACTGCCGGAACTTATTTAATACAATTATCATCGTGATACGACGTTAAATCATAGATATTTAACAATTTTTTTGAAAGAAATACATTCACATTTGATATAGTAAGTATTTTGTACCAATGTTTACACTTTCTTTCTTGAAATGAATGGTATTTGACAGCTCTGTCAGGGCGACAACACACCGCATACGTCACGCAAAAAAATTACTTTTTTCTCACACATGTGACGGCTAAACCTTATCTATTTCATCCATGGGTATTGACTAAGTGACACATACATTCAAATTTCATTAATTTAGACCAAAAAAGTTCGGAGTTATGTAGAATTGAAACTTTATATAGCCTGGGGGCGTGTCTGCGCCTACTTTTCCAATACTATATATTGTCTATGCTGTACCCAGTGAACCCAAGTATATATTGTGAAAATTTCATAAAGATCGGTTGAGTTCTTTGGCGCCTATAATAGACACCCTTTTTTACTATACCTAGTAGTGCTTCGCACACAAGGTATATTAACTTTAGTCGCGTAACGGCAGTGCGTAACGGCATTAACGGATCGAAATAGATATTGACTTATATATCAAAATATTCAGGACGAAAAGAGAAATTGATTGAGCCATGTCCGTCCGTCCGTCCGTCTGTGAACACGATAACTTGAGTAAATTTTGAGATATCTCAATGAAATTTGGTATGCGGGTTCCTTGGCACTCAACTCCGAGCGCTATTTAAAATGGGCGAAATCGGATGATAGCCACGCCCACTTTTTATATATATAATATTTTCGAAAACACAAAAAAAGTCCTTACTCAGTACATAATACACCTATAAGGATAAAATTTGGTGAATACATTGAGATTGAGGCATAAAATAAAATTTTCAAGAAATTTTTGAAAACGGGTGTGGCCCCGCCCTTTTTATAGTGGACTATTCCACAAAACTTTTTATGCCATAACTCCGCCAAAAATTGATTTGTGGAAACGAAATTTGGTGATAATGTTCTGTTTTCTGGTAAATTGGGCGAAATCGGGTAATGTCCACGCCCAGTTTTTTAACATACTAGTTCTTAAAATTTTTTTTTGTAAAATTTAAATATTTCTACAACTAAGCAAGCTATATCAATTAGATTTTGCACACATAATAGGCCGCAAAAAAATTTGTTCAATTTCGAAGAAGTAGGCGTGGTGTCGCCTACTTTTCAACATAAAATTTCTGCTATTTTCAAAGGCAATCGCTTCCTGATATTCTTATATTTCAATGAAAATTGGTCAGCTGCTTCTTAGTTGTTGTTGTTAACAGTGCTTCGCCCTGCCCAATGGGCTCGATCACTCTAGATTGTCATCAGGCTCTTCTAACGGAAGTCCGAGGAAACGCGCAGTTTCCACAGGGTTGGACCAGAGTGATGTGGGTGTTAGAAGAGTGGGTTCAACTGAACAGGAAAAGAGATGTATGGTATCATGAGGGGTCATACCACATGCAGGGCATGTATTTGGTATGTTGGGGTTCAGTCTGCATAAGTAAGAGTTTAACCTATTACAATATCCAGAGCGAAGTTGTGCTAGTATGACTCTAGTCTCCCTCGGAAGTACACGCTCCTCTTCAGCCAATTCAGGTGGTTGAGTATTAATGACGGGATTCACAGGCCGAGATCTGAGGGATCTGTCTACCGACTCAGTGTGGAGGTCATTTGGAGCCCGTCTATTGTTCCGCAAATCAAACGGCAAAGAGATATGATGCCGGATCTCATCGTAATGCTTACCGAGATGTCTCCTTATGTCTCTGGGGGGCGGTGCTACATCCAAAAGATGTCGGTTTGGATGACTAGGTTTGTGACAGTTCAGAAGGAACTGTCTACTCAAGAGTTCCGCGTGCTCTTGAACATTGAGCAATTTTGCCTCTTGATGGGGGTGAGACTCAGATGACATAAGCAGGCATCCCCTAGCAGTTCCGATGGCGGTGTTTGGCAGACTTGCAATTTCCTCCAGTTGGTGTCAGAAAGGTTGGGCGACCATATAGGCGCAGCATAGTCAATAACCGGCCGGCCAATAGCCTTATATGTAGCAAGCAATGTTTTTTTGTCTTTTCCCCAAGTACTGCCGGCCAGTGACTTGAGGATCTTATTGCGGCTCTGCACCTTTGAGGCTATTGCGGTGGCATGACCAGCGAAGGTGAGGCCGTTGTCAAATGTCACACCCAAGATTTTTGGGTGGTTGACAGTAGGTAGAGGTACTCCATCTACGTGGACATTTAACTCTTGCCCCATCTGCGCATTCCATGTAGTAAACAGGGTCGCCGTAGATTTAGTCGGAGACACGCTCGGTGAAGAAGCTGGAAAGGTCATGGAGGTAACTGTTGATTCTAATACAGAGTTCATCAATGGAGGGACCCTTGCCCGAGGCAATTATCGTGCAGTCGTCAGCGTAGGAAACAATGGAGACTCCCTCTGGTGGGGGGGGAAGTCTCGAAATATAGAAATTAAACAAGAGGGGAGAGAGAACACCACCTTGCGGCACCCCTTGTTTTATTCTTCGTGGTCTAGATTTCTTGTTCCTAAATTTGACTGTTGCCTGTCGACCATTGAGGTAAATAGCGGTCCACCTCTTAAGGCCGGCAGGGAGCGGTGTCTCATCCAGATCTCGGAGGAGAGTGGCGTGATTGACCGTGTCAAATGCATTTGAGAGATCAAGTGCCACGAGAACCGTCCTATGGTTTGGTGGATGTTGATTCAAACCGTTGCTAATCTGCGTTGTAATGGCGTTCAAAGCGGATGTCGTGCTGTGATTTTTGCGAAAACCATGTTGATGATCGGCCAATTTTAGATTTGTAACGAAGTAAGGAAGCAGAATGGACTCTAGCAATTTCGCTACGGGCGAAAGGAGGGATATCGGACGATAAGACTCTTCTAGGTTTGCCGGCTTCCCTGGTTTTAATAGGGGAACTACAATCGCTTGTTTCCATATCTCAGGTATAACGAAGGTAGTTAGAAAGAGATTGAAGAGAGCCGCTAAATAATTCTGTCCTTCATGGCCAAGGTGTTTGATCATCTTCATGGTAATTCCGTCGGGGCCGATGGATTTTGAGGGTTTAACCTTCATTATGGCTTCCTTAACCTCTGCGAATGAGACGGCAATGGGCGCAGTAAAGTATTTGTGTTTGTGCGCACGTCGGAAGGCTCTTCTCTTAGTCCTATCCGCAGGTGGATGCATTATAAACAGCCGGCAAAAGGAGCTCGCGCATTTCCTGGCGTCCGATTTGACACTGTCGCCGAAAGCAATGGCGACCTTGTCTTTGTGTTTGGTCGGATTGGATAGGGCCTTGACAGTCGACCATAATTTGCCGACTCCGCCGGAGAGGTTGCATGTCTCAAGGTGTTGTTTCCACTTGGTCAGCTTGTGTTCGTTGACAATCCTACGGATTTCCGCATTGAGATATTTTATTCTGGGATCTGCGGGATTGATGGGTCTCACTTGGTCACGTTCTCTTGCCATCGCCGCAGCTTCTGCCGGGAAATTCGGACGAATTTCTGGTATTCTGCCAGCAGGAATAAAGCGGCATGAGGCTGAATCGATGATCTTGCGAAACTCTCTTTCGCCTTTGCGTACGTCCGTTGGAGTGGGTAAGGCAGGGAAGGAGCGCTCTGTATATTCAGTAAAGCGGTCCCAGTCCGCTTTGGTGAAGTTGATGTATGTTATTTTATCAGTCGTTATGAAGTCGGTCGGTCGTTCAACAGAGAGTAAGATGGGTAGGTGGTCTGAAGCTAATGTAAGCATCGGTCGCCAGATGACAAAGTTAATACGGCCCGCGCTCGTTATAGAGATGTCTGGCGAACTGTGACAGTTACCTGCCACCCTGGTGGGGGCATCTCCATTGACTGTACAGAATGCTGAGTTGTCTATTTGGTCTGCAATTGCCTGTCCTCTACTGTCTGCTGGCAAGTTGGAGTGCCAGAGATCGTGATGTGCGTTGAAGTCGCCTAGGATTAGACGGTTATCGCCCCTTAGCAACGCACTAATGTCGGGATGATAATCTCTAGGACAACACGTGACAGGAGGAATTTAGATGTTTATGATTTGCAGGTCGGCGTCTCCTGACCGGACTGCTATGCCCTGGCATTCTAAGGTAGAGTCCCTGGGGTCGACGTCAGGGGAAAATAGATTGTATTGTACAGAGTGATGTGTAATGAACGCAAGGCCACCCCGAAGACCTCTGGGACGGTCTTAACGAAGTCCGATCTCGTGTTCAGTTTTGTCTCTTGTATCGCTGCGATTTTGATGTTGTGCGTCTTCATAAAGTCAGTTATCTCCGCGATCTTTCCAGCTAATCCATTACAGTTCAGCTGCAGAATGTGTGGTATGTATTATACTCCTGCCAAAAATTAGCCAAATCGGGAAACACACAAGCGAAATATTCGGGCACGTAGTTAATAGCCCACTGCAATAGCGAAGTTATATATTTCTTTTTGATTTTCATACCTTTCATAAACATTAAATGTATGTAAGTATGAGAACAATAAGAGAAAAGTTCACTAATATGATCAGCACGATGAGCGGAGTCGATTTAGCCATGCCCGTCTCTCCGTCCGTCTGTCTGTTTCTCCGTCTGTCTATTTGAACGCAAACTAGTCTCTCAGTTTTACAAAAGATTGCTGAAATTCATGGTTTGCTTTGGCCGTTTTATAATATACTAGCAAACCCGATAGACGTTGTTTTGCCGTTTTGATATATAGAACACATCTATATATAAAATTTCATTCACTTGAACCAAATAAACTCCTATCTATACCGAACTGCAGCTTTATATGACCTGGGGGATTTTCCAAAAGCTATATACAGACTGTGTCGTGCCCAGCGAACTCCTGAACTTATCGTGAAAGTTCAAGGGCAAAACAAAACACAAAATATGTGGGCGTGGCACCGCCCACTTTTGAAAAATTATGTAGATATTGACACATATATCCAAATATTATTAATTTAGACCAAAAAAGTTCGGAGTTATGACGAATTGAAACTTTATATAGGCTGGGGGAGTGGCTCCGCCTATTTTTCCAAAACTATATATTGTCTATGCTGTACCCAGTGAACCCAAGTATATATTGTGAAAATTTCATAAAGATCGGTTAAGTTCTTTGACGCCTATAAACGACACCCTTTTTTATATCTATTTTTGTTACGCACACAAGGTATATCACTTCATTCGGCATAAACGATTCGAGATATATATTTATTAATGTATATCAAAACCTTCAGGATGAAAAGTAAAATATCCGTGCAAGAAGTTAATACCCCACTGCAAAAGCGAAGTGGTATATCTTTTTTGATATTCATTCCTTTCATGAACATGAAATGTTTGTACGTACGAGGTGTGTTCAAAAAGTACCGCGAATTTTGTGTTTTTTCAAAAATTATTTATTTATTCATGAATATCTATTTTGTCCCCTTCAAAGTAATCCCCATGAGATATTATACACTTGTGCCAACGGTTTTTCCAATCTTCGAAGCACTTCAAAAAATTATTTTTTTGTATCTTGTTTAGTTCCTCCTTCGATGCCGTCTTTATCTCGTCAAGAGAAGCGTAACGTCGTCCTTTCATGGGCCTCTTCAGTTTAGGGAAGAAGAAAAAGTCACAGGGGGCCAGATCTGGGGAATACGGTGGCTGCGGCACAAGCAACGATGCGTGAGCAGGGGCGTTATCGTGGTGCAAAAGCCAATTTTTGTTCTTCTTTGCACATCTTCTCGGCCTTCTGAGAACATTTTGTACCACCGATAAACGTTGCTTCGGTCCAAGGTAGCTTCTCCGTATGCCACAGTCAACATTCGGAATGCATCCGCGCACTTAATTTCGTTTTTCACACAAAATTTGATACAGGTTCTTTGATCCATTTTTTTGAATAGGTAAAAATCGAAGACGATCCAAAACACGTGCAAGCAAAGCAGCTGTCAACAATTAACTGAACATTCAAAATGGCCGAGCTTGTCGGCATAAGTGAGAGACATGAGTACCAACATAACGCCACAAAAAATTCGAAAATCGAATATACGTAACCAGCGAAAATTCAAAATTCGCGATACGTTTTGAACACACCTCGTATACTGCAATGATGAGGAGGATGAGCTGAGGCGATGTAGCCATCCGTCTTTCGGTACGTCTGTCTATTTGTTCGTCCTGCGTAAATTGGGATGACATAATAGATCACTACTAGGTATATAATGTTCGGTTCCACCCGAACTTAGACTTTCTTACTTGTTATCTGCGTATGGTTGGTAGGGTTAAGGAAGTTAAATTTGTATACGTTTTACTTTATGTACTAGTACTATTTATTTATTAATTTAAGGTAAGCTGTAACTAATCTATTGTAAACTATAGACTCCTGTAGTTTACTTTATATTCTCCTGTACATTACCCCCATGCTGTCTTTATGTAAATTTTCAAACTTAGTCTGTAAGAATTATTCAATTTGTAGACTATTTCAATGCATGGTCAATGTTATGGTAAATGTGAATAGAACTAGGATTTTAGCTGACACAAAAATCAGCGCTCTGTTAGCTTAATGGTTAGCACAGCGTGCCAAAATTTCTCTAATGAAGAAGTCTAGCAGCTTCCGAAATTTATCTATAAGAAAAGCTATGGCGGTTGCCTCTAAAAATTTTCATATTCTATTCTAAAAAAAACGTTTAATAATTAATTAAAAATAATTATTAAAAAAAAAAATAAAAGCAATAATAATATTGTTATTGGCCTTGAGCTCGTTTATAGTCATGGTACTTTGCAAATGTACACACCGTAAAAACAACAATTCAACTCAATTGAATTGTGGGTATACAAAATAAAATAAATAAATTTGATTTGGAAAGTGTCAATTTTACTTTCAAATACAAGTTTATCATTTGGACTTAACTTAATAGTAACATGTTCTTTAGACAGCATCAAATACCTTTTAGTATCAAATGCAGCTGAGAAAGTATCATATTGATTTTGGGAAGCATGAAATGTAGTGACAGGGGACATGGGGTGTCAGCACGGGCGCTACTCACAAAGGGCGCCAAATGGACCGCAAAACAATAAATGGCTGAATGGTTTTTATTTGTATTATAATTGATTGATTCATTATAGGAGGGGTCATTATTAAGCCACCAGAATCCAAATCAACAGCTTTTAGAATTTTTGTCTGTCTGAATAGAAATTGCATCACGTCACGACTTTGTTAAAATCTAATATACTGTTAAATTCGATATCTAGATCGGTTTCGGAGTTTTCGACCCATATGTGGACCAGGGTGACCCAAAATGTATTGGTACAATATGGGTATCAAACGAAAGGTGTTAATGAGTGCTGCAATAAGCGATGTGATTAAGTCCCATATCTCAACTTTTTCGGAGAAACAATGATTAAGACTAAGAGAAGAGCCTTCCGACGTGCGCGCAAACACAAACACTCTACTGCGATCATTGCCGACGGAATCGCCATGAAGATGATCAAACACCTTGGCCACGAGGGACAGAGTTATTTAGCGGCTCTCTTTAATCTCTCTCTAACTACCTTCGTTATACCTGAGATATGGAAACAAGCGATTGTAGTTCCCCTACTAAAACCAGGGAAGCCGGCGAACCTAGGAGAGTCTTATCGCCCGATATCCCTCCTTTCGCCGGTAGTGAAATTACTAGAGTCCGTTCTGCTTCCGTACTTCATTACAAATCTAAAATTGGTCGATCATCAACATGGTTTCCGCTTTGAACGCCATTACAACGCAGATTAATAACGGTTTGAATCAACACCCACCAAACCATAGGACGGTTCTCGTCGCACTTGACCTGTCAAATGCATTTGACACGGTCAACCACGCCACTCTCCTCCGAGATCTGGATGAGACACCGCTCCCTGCCGGCCTTAAGAGGTGGACCGCTAATTACCTCAATGGTGGACAGGCAACAGTCAAATTCAGGAACAAGAAATCTAGACCACGAAGAATAAAACAAGGGGTGCCGCAAGGTGGTGTTCTCTCTCCCCTTTTGTTTAATTTCTATATTTCGAGACTTCCCCCCCTACAAGAGGGAGTCTCCATTGTTTCCTACGCTGACGACTGCACGATAATGGCCTCGGGCAAGGGACCCTCCATTGACTAACTCTGTATTAGAATCAACAGTTACCTCCATGACCTTTCCAGCTTCTTCACCGAGCGTAATCTAACCCTATCTCCGACAAAATCGACGGCGACCCTGTTTACTACATGGAATGCGCAGATGGGGCAAGAGTTAAATGTCCACGTAGATGGAGTACCTCTACCTACTGTCAACCACCCAAAAATCTTGGGTGTGACATTTGACAACGGCCTCACCTTCGCTGGTCATGCCACCGCAATAGCCTCAAAGGTACAGAGCCGCAATAAGATCCTCAAGTTACTGGCCGGCAGTACTTGGGGAAAAGACAAAGAAACATTGCTTGCTACATATAAGGCTATTGGCCGGCTGGTTATTGACTATGCTGCGCCTATATGGTCGCCCAACCTTTCTGACACCAACTGGAGGAAATTGCAAGTCTGCCAAAACACCGCCATCAGAACTGCTACGGGATGCCTACTTATGTCATCTGAGTCTCACCTCCATCAAGAGGCAAAATTGCTCAATGTTCAAGAGCACGCGGAACTCTTGAGTAGACAGTTCCTTCTGAAATGTCATAAACCTAGTCATCCAAACCGACATCTTTTGAATGTAGCACCGCCCCCCAGAGACATTACGGCATCATATCTCTTTGCCGTTTGATCTGCGGAACCATAGACGGGCTCTAAATGACCTCCACACCGAGTCGGTAGACAGATCTCTCAGATCTCGGCCTGTGAATCCCGTTATTAATACTCAACCACCTGAATTGGCTGAAGAGGAGCGTGTACTTCCGAGGGAGACTAGAGTCATACTAGCACAACTTCGCTCTGGATATTGTAATAGGTTAAACTCTACCTTATCCAGACTTAACCCCAACATACCATTTCATCCATGGGTATTGACTAAGTGACACATACATTCAAATTTCATTAATTTAGACCAAAAAAGTTCGGAGTTATGTAGAATTGAAACTTTATATAGCCTGGGGGCGTGTCTGCGCCTACTTTTCCAATACTATATATTGTCTATGCTGTACCCAGTGAACCCAAGTATATATTGTGAAAATTTCATAAAGATCGGTTGAGTTCTTTGGCGCCTATAATAGACACCCTTTTTTACTATACCTAGTAGTGCTTCGCACACAAGGTATATTAACTTTAGTCGCGTAACGGCAGTGCGTAACGGCATTAACGGATCGAAATAGATATTGACTTATATATCAAAATATTCAGGACGAAAAGAGAAATTGATTGAGCCATGTCCGTCCGTCCGTCCGTCTGTGAACACGATAACTTGAGTAAATTTTGAGATATCTCAATGAAATTTGGTATGCGGGTTCCTTGGCACTCAACTCCGAGCGCTATTTAAAATGGGCGAAATCGGATGATAGCCACGCCCACTTTTTATATATATAATATTTTCGAAAACACAAAAAAAGTCCTTACTCAGTACATAATACACCTATAAGGATAAAATTTGGTGAATACATTGAGATTGAGGCATAAAATAAAATTTTCAAGAAATTTTTGAAAACGGGTGTGGCCCCGCCCTTTTTATAGTGGACTATTCCACAAAACTTTTTATGCCATAACTCCGCCAAAAATTGATTTGTGGAAACGAAATTTGGTGATAATGTTCTGTTTTCTGGTAAATTGGGCGAAATCGGGTAATGTCCACGCCCAGTTTTTTAACATACTAGTTCTTAAAATTTTTTTTTGTAAAATTTAAATATTTCTACAACTAAGCAAGCTATATCAATTAGATTTTGCACACATAATAGGCCGCAAAAAAATTTGTTCAATTTCGAAGAAGTAGGCGTGGTGTCGCCTACTTTTCAACATAAAATTTCTGCTATTTTCAAAGGCAATCGCTTCCTGATATTCTTATATTTCAATGAAAATTGGTCAGCTGCTTCTTAGTTGTTGTTGTTAACAGTGCTTCGCCCTGCCCAATGGGCTCGATCACTCTAGATTGTCATCAGGCTCTTCTAACGGAAGTCCGAGGAAACGCGCAGTTTCCACAGGGTTGGACCAGAGTGATGTGGGTGTTAGAAGAGTGGGTTCAACTGAACAGGAAAAGAGATGTATGGTATCATGAGGGGTCATACCACATGCAGGGCATGTATTTGGTATGTTGGGGTTCAGTCTGCATAAGTAAGAGTTTAACCTATTACAATATCCAGAGCGAAGTTGTGCTAGTATGACTCTAGTCTCCCTCGGAAGTACACGCTCCTCTTCAGCCAATTCAGGTGGTTGAGTATTAATGACGGGATTCACAGGCCGAGATCTGAGGGATCTGTCTACCGACTCAGTGTGGAGGTCATTTGGAGCCCGTCTATTGTTCCGCAAATCAAACGGCAAAGAGATATGATGCCGGATCTCATCGTAATGCTTACCGAGATGTCTCCTTATGTCTCTGGGGGGCGGTGCTACATCCAAAAGATGTCGGTTTGGATGACTAGGTTTGTGACAGTTCAGAAGGAACTGTCTACTCAAGAGTTCCGCGTGCTCTTGAACATTGAGCAATTTTGCCTCTTGATGGGGGTGAGACTCAGATGACATAAGCAGGCATCCCCTAGCAGTTCCGATGGCGGTGTTTGGCAGACTTGCAATTTCCTCCAGTTGGTGTCAGAAAGGTTGGGCGACCATATAGGCGCAGCATAGTCAATAACCGGCCGGCCAATAGCCTTATATGTAGCAAGCAATGTTTTTTTGTCTTTTCCCCAAGTACTGCCGGCCAGTGACTTGAGGATCTTATTGCGGCTCTGCACCTTTGAGGCTATTGCGGTGGCATGACCAGCGAAGGTGAGGCCGTTGTCAAATGTCACACCCAAGATTTTTGGGTGGTTGACAGTAGGTAGAGGTACTCCATCTACGTGGACATTTAACTCTTGCCCCATCTGCGCATTCCATGTAGTAAACAGGGTCGCCGTAGATTTAGTCGGAGACACGCTCGGTGAAGAAGCTGGAAAGGTCATGGAGGTAACTGTTGATTCTAATACAGAGTTCATCAATGGAGGGACCCTTGCCCGAGGCAATTATCGTGCAGTCGTCAGCGTAGGAAACAATGGAGACTCCCTCTGGTGGGGGGGGAAGTCTCGAAATATAGAAATTAAACAAGAGGGGAGAGAGAACACCACCTTGCGGCACCCCTTGTTTTATTCTTCGTGGTCTAGATTTCTTGTTCCTAAATTTGACTGTTGCCTGTCGACCATTGAGGTAAATAGCGGTCCACCTCTTAAGGCCGGCAGGGAGCGGTGTCTCATCCAGATCTCGGAGGAGAGTGGCGTGATTGACCGTGTCAAATGCATTTGAGAGATCAAGTGCCACGAGAACCGTCCTATGGTTTGGTGGATGTTGATTCAAACCGTTGCTAATCTGCGTTGTAATGGCGTTCAAAGCGGATGTCGTGCTGTGATTTTTGCGAAAACCATGTTGATGATCGGCCAATTTTAGATTTGTAACGAAGTAAGGAAGCAGAATGGACTCTAGCAATTTCGCTACGGGCGAAAGGAGGGATATCGGACGATAAGACTCTTCTAGGTTTGCCGGCTTCCCTGGTTTTAATAGGGGAACTACAATCGCTTGTTTCCATATCTCAGGTATAACGAAGGTAGTTAGAAAGAGATTGAAGAGAGCCGCTAAATAATTCTGTCCTTCATGGCCAAGGTGTTTGATCATCTTCATGGTAATTCCGTCGGGGCCGATGGATTTTGAGGGTTTAACCTTCATTATGGCTTCCTTAACCTCTGCGAATGAGACGGCAATGGGCGCAGTAAAGTATTTGTGTTTGTGCGCACGTCGGAAGGCTCTTCTCTTAGTCCTATCCGCAGGTGGATGCATTATAAACAGCCGGCAAAAGGAGCTCGCGCATTTCCTGGCGTCCGATTTGACACTGTCGCCGAAAGCAATGGCGACCTTGTCTTTGTGTTTGGTCGGATTGGATAGGGCCTTGACAGTCGACCATAATTTGCCGACTCCGCCGGAGAGGTTGCATGTCTCAAGGTGTTGTTTCCACTTGGTCAGCTTGTGTTCGTTGACAATCCTACGGATTTCCGCATTGAGATATTTTATTCTGGGATCTGCGGGATTGATGGGTCTCACTTGGTCACGTTCTCTTGCCATCGCCGCAGCTTCTGCCGGGAAATTCGGACGAATTTCTGGTATTCTGCCAGCAGGAATAAAGCGGCATGAGGCTGAATCGATGATCTTGCGAAACTCTCTTTCGCCTTTGCGTACGTCCGTTGGAGTGGGTAAGGCAGGGAAGGAGCGCTCTGTATATTCAGTAAAGCGGTCCCAGTCCGCTTTGGTGAAGTTGATGTATGTTATTTTATCAGTCGTTATGAAGTCGGTCGGTCGTTCAACAGAGAGTAAGATGGGTAGGTGGTCTGAAGCTAATGTAAGCATCGGTCGCCAGATGACAAAGTTAATACGGCCCGCGCTCGTTATAGAGATGTCTGGCGAACTGTGACAGTTACCTGCCACCCTGGTGGGGGCATCTCCATTGACTGTACAGAATGCTGAGTTGTCTATTTGGTCTGCAATTGCCTGTCCTCTACTGTCTGCTGGCAAGTTGGAGTGCCAGAGATCGTGATGTGCGTTGAAGTCGCCTAGGATTAGACGGTTATCGCCCCTTAGCAACGCACTAATGTCGGGATGATAATCTCTAGGACAACACGTGACAGGAGGAATTTAGATGTTTATGATTTGCAGGTCGGCGTCTCCTGACCGGACTGCTATGCCCTGGCATTCTAAGGTAGAGTCCCTGGGGTCGACGTCAGGGGAAAATAGATTGTATTGTACAGAGTGATGTGTAATGAACGCAAGGCCACCCCGAAGACCTCTGGGACGGTCTTAACGAAGTCCGATCTCGTGTTCAGTTTTGTCTCTTGTATCGCTGCGATTTTGATGTTGTGCGTCTTCATAAAGTCAGTTATCTCCGCGATCTTTCCAGCTAATCCATTACAGTTCAGCTGCAGAATGTGTGGTATGTATTATACTCCTGCCAAAAATTAGCCAAATCGGGAAACACACAAGCGAAATATTCGGGCACGTAGTTAATAGCCCACTGCAATAGCGAAGTTATATATTTCTTTTTGATTTTCATACCTTTCATAAACATTAAATGTATGTAAGTATGAGAACAATAAGAGAAAAGTTCACTAATATGATCAGCACGATGAGCGGAGTCGATTTAGCCATGCCCGTCTCTCCGTCCGTCTGTCTGTTTCTCCGTCTGTCTATTTGAACGCAAACTAGTCTCTCAGTTTTACAAAAGATTGCTGAAATTCATGGTTTGCTTTGGCCGTTTTATAATATACTAGCAAACCCGATAGACGTTGTTTTGCCGTTTTGATATATAGAACACATCTATATATAAAATTTCATTCACTTGAACCAAATAAACTCCTATCTATACCGAACTGCAGCTTTATATGACCTGGGGGATTTTCCAAAAGCTATATACAGACTGTGTCGTGCCCAGCGAACTCCTGAACTTATCGTGAAAGTTCAAGGGCAAAACAAAACACAAAATATGTGGGCGTGGCACCGCCCACTTTTGAAAAATTATGTAGATATTGACACATATATCCAAATATTATTAATTTAGACCAAAAAAGTTCGGAGTTATGACGAATTGAAACTTTATATAGGCTGGGGGAGTGGCTCCGCCTATTTTTCCAAAACTATATATTGTCTATGCTGTACCCAGTGAACCCAAGTATATATTGTGAAAATTTCATAAAGATCGGTTAAGTTCTTTGACGCCTATAAACGACACCCTTTTTTATATCTATTTTTGTTACGCACACAAGGTATATCACTTCATTCGGCATAAACGATTCGAGATATATATTTATTAATGTATATCAAAACCTTCAGGATGAAAAGTAAAATATCCGTGCAAGAAGTTAATACCCCACTGCAAAAGCGAAGTGGTATATCTTTTTTGATATTCATTCCTTTCATGAACATGAAATGTTTGTACGTACGAGGTGTGTTCAAAAAGTACCGCGAATTTTGTGTTTTTTCAAAAATTATTTATTTATTCATGAATATCTATTTTGTCCCCTTCAAAGTAATCCCCATGAGATATTATACACTTGTGCCAACGGTTTTTCCAATCTTCGAAGCACTTCAAAAAATTATTTTTTTGTATCTTGTTTAGTTCCTCCTTCGATGCCGTCTTTATCTCGTCAAGAGAAGCGTAACGTCGTCCTTTCATGGGCCTCTTCAGTTTAGGGAAGAAGAAAAAGTCACAGGGGGCCAGATCTGGGGAATACGGTGGCTGCGGCACAAGCAACGATGCGTGAGCAGGGGCGTTATCGTGGTGCAAAAGCCAATTTTTGTTCTTCTTTGCACATCTTCTCGGCCTTCTGAGAACATTTTGTACCACCGATAAACGTTGCTTCGGTCCAAGGTAGCTTCTCCGTATGCCACAGTCAACATTCGGAATGCATCCGCGCACTTAATTTCGTTTTTCACACAAAATTTGATACAGGTTCTTTGATCCATTTTTTTGAATAGGTAAAAATCGAAGACGATCCAAAACACGTGCAAGCAAAGCAGCTGTCAACAATTAACTGAACATTCAAAATGGCCGAGCTTGTCGGCATAAGTGAGAGACATGAGTACCAACATAACGCCACAAAAAATTCGAAAATCGAATATACGTAACCAGCGAAAATTCAAAATTCGCGATACGTTTTGAACACACCTCGTATACTGCAATGATGAGGAGGATGAGCTGAGGCGATGTAGCCATCCGTCTTTCGGTACGTCTGTCTATTTGTTCGTCCTGCGTAAATTGGGATGACATAATAGATCACTACTAGGTATATAATGTTCGGTTCCACCCGAACTTAGACTTTCTTACTTGTTATCTGCGTATGGTTGGTAGGGTTAAGGAAGTTAAATTTGTATACGTTTTACTTTATGTACTAGTACTATTTATTTATTAATTTAAGGTAAGCTGTAACTAATCTATTGTAAACTATAGACTCCTGTAGTTTACTTTATATTCTCCTGTACATTACCCCCATGCTGTCTTTATGTAAATTTTCAAACTTAGTCTGTAAGAATTATTCAATTTGTAGACTATTTCAATGCATGGTCAATGTTATGGTAAATGTGAATAGAACTAGGATTTTAGCTGACACAAAAATCAGCGCTCTGTTAGCTTAATGGTTAGCACAGCGTGCCAAAATTTCTCTAATGAAGAAGTCTAGCAGCTTCCGAAATTTATCTATAAGAAAAGCTATGGCGGTTGCCTCTAAAAATTTTCATATTCTATTCTAAAAAAAACGTTTAATAATTAATTAAAAATAATTATTAAAAAAAAAAATAAAAGCAATAATAATATTGTTATTGGCCTTGAGCTCGTTTATAGTCATGGTACTTTGCAAATGTACACACCGTAAAAACAACAATTCAACTCAATTGAATTGTGGGTATACAAAATAAAATAAATAAATTTGATTTGGAAAGTGTCAATTTTACTTTCAAATACAAGTTTATCATTTGGACTTAACTTAATAGTAACATGTTCTTTAGACAGCATCAAATACCTTTTAGTATCAAATGCAGCTGAGAAAGTATCATATTGATTTTGGGAAGCATGAAATGTAGTGACAGGGGACATGGGGTGTCAGCACGGGCGCTACTCACAAAGGGCGCCAAATGGACCGCAAAACAATAAATGGCTGAATGGTTTTTATTTGTATTATAATTGATTGATTCATTATAGGAGGGGTCATTATTAAGCCACCAGAATCCAAATCAACAGCTTTTAGAATTTTTGTCTGTCTGAATAGAAATTGCATCACGTCACGACTTTGTTAAAATCTAATATACTGTTAAATTCGATATCTAGATCGGTTTCGGAGTTTTCGACCCATATGTGGACCAGGGTGACCCAAAATGTATTGGTACAATATGGGTATCAAACGAAAGGTGTTAATGAGTGCTGCAATAAGCGATGTGATTAAGTCCCATATCTCAACTTTTTCGGAGAAACAATGATTAAGACTAAGAGAAGAGCCTTCCGACGTGCGCGCAAACACAAACACTCTACTGCGATCATTGCCGACGGAATCGCCATGAAGATGATCAAACACCTTGGCCACGAGGGACAGAGTTATTTAGCGGCTCTCTTTAATCTCTCTCTAACTACCTTCGTTATACCTGAGATATGGAAACAAGCGATTGTAGTTCCCCTACTAAAACCAGGGAAGCCGGCGAACCTAGGAGAGTCTTATCGCCCGATATCCCTCCTTTCGCCGGTAGTGAAATTACTAGAGTCCGTTCTGCTTCCGTACTTCATTACAAATCTAAAATTGGTCGATCATCAACATGGTTTCCGCTTTGAACGCCATTACAACGCAGATTAATAACGGTTTGAATCAACACCCACCAAACCATAGGACGGTTCTCGTCGCACTTGACCTGTCAAATGCATTTGACACGGTCAACCACGCCACTCTCCTCCGAGATCTGGATGAGACACCGCTCCCTGCCGGCCTTAAGAGGTGGACCGCTAATTACCTCAATGGTGGACAGGCAACAGTCAAATTCAGGAACAAGAAATCTAGACCACGAAGAATAAAACAAGGGGTGCCGCAAGGTGGTGTTCTCTCTCCCCTTTTGTTTAATTTCTATATTTCGAGACTTCCCCCCCTACAAGAGGGAGTCTCCATTGTTTCCTACGCTGACGACTGCACGATAATGGCCTCGGGCAAGGGACCCTCCATTGACTAACTCTGTATTAGAATCAACAGTTACCTCCATGACCTTTCCAGCTTCTTCACCGAGCGTAATCTAACCCTATCTCCGACAAAATCGACGGCGACCCTGTTTACTACATGGAATGCGCAGATGGGGCAAGAGTTAAATGTCCACGTAGATGGAGTACCTCTACCTACTGTCAACCACCCAAAAATCTTGGGTGTGACATTTGACAACGGCCTCACCTTCGCTGGTCATGCCACCGCAATAGCCTCAAAGGTACAGAGCCGCAATAAGATCCTCAAGTTACTGGCCGGCAGTACTTGGGGAAAAGACAAAGAAACATTGCTTGCTACATATAAGGCTATTGGCCGGCTGGTTATTGACTATGCTGCGCCTATATGGTCGCCCAACCTTTCTGACACCAACTGGAGGAAATTGCAAGTCTGCCAAAACACCGCCATCAGAACTGCTACGGGATGCCTACTTATGTCATCTGAGTCTCACCTCCATCAAGAGGCAAAATTGCTCAATGTTCAAGAGCACGCGGAACTCTTGAGTAGACAGTTCCTTCTGAAATGTCATAAACCTAGTCATCCAAACCGACATCTTTTGAATGTAGCACCGCCCCCCAGAGACATTACGGCATCATATCTCTTTGCCGTTTGATCTGCGGAACCATAGACGGGCTCTAAATGACCTCCACACCGAGTCGGTAGACAGATCTCTCAGATCTCGGCCTGTGAATCCCGTTATTAATACTCAACCACCTGAATTGGCTGAAGAGGAGCGTGTACTTCCGAGGGAGACTAGAGTCATACTAGCACAACTTCGCTCTGGATATTGTAATAGGTTAAACTCTACCTTATCCAGACTTAACCCCAACATACCAAACACATGCCCTGCATGTGGTATGTCCCCTCATGATACCATACATCTCTTCTCCTGTTCAGTTGAACCCACTCTTCTAACACCTACATCACTCTGGTCCAACCCTGTGGAAACTGCGCGTTTACTCGGACTGAAGAGCCTGATGACAATTTAGAGTGATCGAGCCCATTGGGCAGGGCGAAGCACTGTTAACAACAACAACAACAACCAGACACAATCTATTACAAGTTCTGAGACGCAGCGAAGCGTGGGCGGTCTCCTAGTAGACATATTTATCCAGCAACGTTTCATTATTTTTCCCCCAATTGCAGTATAAGAGTGACTTGCGAAACTTTTAGCGGGTCTGTAGCTTTGTGGTTATTGTCTTTTACATATTTACATATCCATATGTAATATTATATGGTTTCGAAATTGAGGCGATGGGGGCGCTAAAAAAGTATTGTGCACCGGGCGCTAGTCAAGCTCACTGCGCTACTGAAATGTACTTAAGAATCAAAAATTAATTTTACTTTAGAAATGCTCAAATGGTTTTATGCACCAATTAAATTTTTGTAAATTAAGGCAGTCTAAGTTCAAAAGTGACTGAGCTATTGGCCTTAGCAACAAATTTAAAGTTATTTTTTAATTGACATCATCCACACCTATATAAAGTTTGTTCGTCAATACTAAAAACTTTGGTATACTTTGAGTTTATATTGGTTTCGCCTTATCGCTTTTATAGCTTCAGGCCGTTGTATTACAATTATTCTTAATTGAATTGAATTAAATAAATAAAATAAATAATGCTTTTAAAGGTTTATGTTACGACTTAATCCAGTTTTTAATTTAATTTCAAACAGTAGAAATAGATGTGTAAATAGAAAATGTAATGTGTAAGGCTTATTAGCTGCGTAAATAAGACACTATTAAACATAGGATGTCGCCATTTTGCTTATTGCTTACAACCGCTTACCACATTATTTGATGGGTATTTTAAGTACATACAAGCAAATGTATACATTCAAAAGCACACTTGTCTATTTCAGAGAACACTTCATCATACCAGAATCGATCACTTGCCTGGATCGCAGTAGAAATTGGAAGAAACGCTTGGAAATTAAACAGTTGCAAGTACTGGATAAAACTAGTTAACTTAAAACTAAATATCGCGATTCGACAAGTACATATATTCTCACAAATATACATATTTTCAAATATAACCGATACAAATCAAAAAATTCATTATCAATCAAAATTTAAGAGTCTGATGTTATTGCAATGTATGTTTTGATTGAACACACTATACGGTCAAACCATTCTTGACTTCACAACAAAGGGTAATGAAAGCGTTGACAGCAATATATGTAGATGTGTATACACATATATTAGCTTTAAAATAGCGTTTAAGAATTCTTCCTGTTGTAAATGATTATATTATGTGATTTAATTGGCTAAAAATATCAACGAATTAATTAAAATGTGGCACGGCTGGTAAACACTTACAATACGTACACTTATATAGATATCGAATGTCTGACACAAATGCTTTGATTTAAACGCTCAAAAGAAGAAACATAAGTTACCTTTAAAAAAAGGTAAGTACATCCACATTCATTGCAACAGTCGTTTGAGAAAATACTCTTGCTTTGTTCTTTCAGAAATTGATAACTTGAATAACCGGTAGATAGCCTACATAGTTTTATTTCCCAAAATTTAAAAGGATTAGGGAAATTTTCGAAAAACACACTGCTGAAAATCAGTTATCCATGTTATTGCTAATAGTTGTCATACAGTGGGATTATCCAGATCCGTATCAATTAGGGCTGCCAGTACGGCAGCACGATTTTGGATCCTGAAGTTTAAAATGTGCTGATCTTCCGTGGACTCCAAATCAGTGCTGATTTTTGCATGTTTTTAAGAATTTTTTATTAATTTCACAATTGAATATATTTTTCCCTGTACGCGCCGTAGCCAAACTATATGCGTCAGTCACTTTTAAGTAAAATTGCAATCCATGCGGCGCAAGCTTATTGACAAGTGAAAAAGGCTGGATATTGGAGCCAATTTTTCTGGCTCTTTAAGTGCTATTTTGGTGGCGCATATTTGTTTAGGTAAAAAGAAAAGGTTGGAGATAGGCTGCTACGTCCCAATATTCACAATTCAATTCAAAACCGTTTGCAAGTTCTTGTGGTTAAAATTTGAAATCATTTTAGCTCCTCTACGAAAAGAACAGCTTACCTTAAGGCAACATTTCAGTTTTGCGACCTATACTGGTGCGAAATTTTTAGGTATGTGCCAACTCGCTGTCTCTCTATAGTCCCTGCCGTTGAGAGACTTTTTAAAAGTTTTGAAGCAATCTTATAAATAAACAAGTAAGGAAAGTGCTTAAGTGTCCGATCCTTACTTACAATAAGTAGACACTGCAAAATTTGATGGTCTTATCCTGTTAATTTAAAGATACATAGCCCAAGCCCCGTTTATCTCAAAAATGTGTTGTATGGGGGCTATACGATATATTTGTCCAATGTTGACGATTTGCGCTACACACGTTACATATGTAATAAGTACTGTAGCTGCCAAATTTTGGGTTCCTGGCTATTAAGTTGCAATAGTTATAGCCCAAACCCGATTTATATATAATGCAAAATGTTTAATTGCAAGAGTTGTAGGCCAAGCCCCGTTTATTGGAACAGGCGATTGTATGGGAGCTATGTGTTGTATTGGTCTGATCATGTTGGTTCCGATAAATGATTAATATATTACTAAATAGCAGCCCCATACCAAATTTCATCGAGATATCTCTAAAACTGAGGGACTAATATGCGTTCAAACAGACAGACGGACGGACGGACATGGCTAAATGGACTCAGCTCATCGCACTGATCATTTCGGTATACTTATTTGTGGGTCTATCTCTTCTTCTTCACATACTTACAAACATGCAACCAATTTTTACCATTTTAGGTTCATGAAAGGTATAATAAAAAAATGTGTGTCTTTTGTAGGCGTGCAAAGTACTCTTCCGATCTTTGAGCTTGCACAGTGTTTTTTGGGGTTTACTAGGTACAGGCTAATTTACCACAACCACTTTTACATATCTGGTTCTTTAATTTTCGGTTTTACCCGAGCTTAGACTTCCTTACTTGTTTTTAAATAAATTTTTGTATTCTTCGATTATTTTTTTATTTTTATTTTTTTTGGATTAATGACACATTGAGCACACCTATCTATATATATATAATTGTTTAAACCCCAGATCTATAGTTACGCCGTAAAAGGGGACACATTTTTCAACTTGCGTACTTATGTTATATATTGGGCGAAATTATTTTGATGCAAATTTGTTCTAAATCCATCAGTGCAACACCTGGTAAAATATTATAAGTGAAATCCGTATGGTTGTGCCAGGACTTGGGTATTTGGAATATATAAGTAGCTAGTAAGTCTTTTGATGTACTACTTCTTGCTCAACTTTAAAGTGGAATGTGAAGGGGATTGCGAATTTAATGTTAACATAGCTACAACGGGTCAATACTGGTTTAGCGTTACCGTGAAGGGAAAAGTAAATATGTAAATTCACCACGATTTCGATTATCGTTTTACTTTAAATTTTCGATTAAAAGTAAAGGGGAGAAAGTTAACGACAATATAAATTTGGTGTTTTAAGTGATAAAAATTACTTTTATTCAAACAATGCTATGATAAACTATCATTTAGAAAATTGTGTCAACGCAATTCAAAATGTTCTAAAACGCGATTCTGATATGTGCGGTGCAAACTGTTTGCGGCTCTGGGAGTATTCGAGAGAAAGGTTCTTCGAAAGATTTGTGGACCTCTACGCGTTGGCGACGGCGAGTACCGAAGAAGATTTAATGATGAGCTGTATGAACTTTACGCAGACGCCGACATAGTTCAGCGAATTAAAACACAGCGGCTTCGCTGGCTAGGCCACGTAATGCGAATGAGCGAAGATGCTCCAGCCCAGAGGGTATTCTTATCGGCACCCGCCGGTGGAAGCAGAGGAAGAGGGAGACCACCACTCCGATGGAAGGACCAAGTGGAGACCGATTTGCGATCCCGCGGTGTTTCCAATTGGCGCCAGTTGGCGCAACGAAGAAACGACTGGCGAGCTATGTTGGACGGTCAAAATCGCCCAGGCGGTTAGATGACCATTTAAAGAAGAAGAAGAAACTGTTTGCTGAAGAGCTATTCATGTGCGTATATTTGTATGTATATTAGTTAATTTATATACATATACCTATATCCACTACTATTTCGGGAACACCTCAGTCGATTTGAACGAAATTTGTTATACGGACTAGTAAGCTTCATTCCTAGCCATTCCAACCAGGTGATACCACTGAGTATGTTTTACAAGTTTGCCACCTTTTTGAAAATAAAAAAGTAAGATATTCTAATATGGGTATCAAATTTATATAAAAAGTGCATAAATAACAAGTAAGGAAGTCTAAGTTCGGGTGGAACCGACCTCAAAATACCCAACTGTGTAAAAGCGGTCGTGGTAAATTGGTGTAGGGTTATGACCTATAGAGGTTTTCAACTTTTTCTACTATCATGTGGGCAATCTTATAAATAAAAATGCATGTGTGTCTGCGTGTCTGGCGTTAAAAGTATTTAACCGATCTTTATGAAATTTTGGAAAACGTAGATAGTATACCTAGTATCAAGTTTCGAAATTTTACCTAACACGGTTCTGAAGTTAAAAATAGTTGAAATTTGACATTTTGTTTATTCATATGTGGGCGGTACCACTCCCATTTTCTAAAATTAAAAAAAAAAAATCATTAATAAGATCATCAGCTTACTGTAGCTACGAAATTCTAGCATTCTGTCTGCATCAGTGAAAGAGATATAGCATGTTTTTTTTCCGACCCCTCTTTTGGAAAACTTTGGTCCAAAAGTGGGCGTCGTCGTTCACCGATTTTGCTTATTTGCGGTGGGCGTCCTCTACAAGTCAGTAGTATACCTCGTATCAAATTTCGTAATTCTATTTTACACCGTTGGGAAGTTATTAACAGTGGAATTTGAAAAAATTTGTTTACTCATATGTGGGCGCGATTATGATTCGACTTCTCCCATTGTAAACATTAACCTATCTTGGCCAGAAAGCAAACTGTGTGCCAAATTTCATTCAAATATCAAATTTTTTACTCAACTTATCACGTCCATGGGCGGACGGACGGATATGTCTTATGGATTCCTTTGTTCATTCTAAGAACTTTGATATGTAGAACTCAATATCTATCTCCATTATTTTATACCGTTACAAACCACCGTTACATAGACAAAACTATAGTACCCTTTAAACTAGTACATGCTGGGTATGAAAGTAATAGGGAACATTTAGTTATCAGGTAAATTGTTTTAGGGGGTTTTCTGACAATTACTCTTATATTGTAGACTAGGAACGCCGACAGCCGTTGCTCTGACCAACCATTGATTTATCGGCATAATGTAAAATTGTTATTTTTATTTGACCTGTCGCAAGCGTTTCCCGCAGACAATTATGCGCAGCTGCTTTCTGATCAGGACTGCTATTGTCTCCCTCCTTGTCTCAAACGCTATTTACCAATTACCTAAGTAGTCGACAATCGTCTGTTGTATTCAGAATTGCAAGATCAAGCCCCCGTAGGATTTATCAAGGGCTGCAAAAGGAAGGTGTCCTATCCCCACTTTTGTTTAATAACTACATTTTGAGGCTCCTTCTTCCACCCTAAGGTGTTTCGATCGTTTCCTACCCACACGATTGTACAATAATGGCCACTGGTTCGTTCGTCGATAAGCTGTGCTCCCGAATAAATGAATATCTCCGGACTCTTTCCGGTTTTTTCGTTGCATGGGACCTGACATTGTCACTAGAAGTATACTAATCTTACAGGAGACTTTTGATAACATGCGATTGTCACTAAAGTACAAAGCCGCAACAAAGTCATTAGGTGGCGGTACAAGGCAATCGGGCAGGCGGTCCTGAACTACGCGTCGGCGATTTAGCGACGGTTCTAGGAGACATACGCTAGAATAAATTGTAGGATGTCTCCGGGACATCATTTACACAGCAAATCAAATATGATTAATGCTTAGGAGCATAATAAAACGCTGAGCGGCTAGTTCCTGTTAAATTTGCTTCAAATCGCATCATCCTAATAAGCAATTGCTTAAGGCAGCCCTACCCGGTCGATAGGGACACATCTCCGCAAATACTACGATAAGATCTGACACCACATAACAAAGCAACCAAAGCTGCACAGACTGGCCCTCAACAATATTCACAGGGAGAGAGAGACAAGAGTCCCTTTGACCTAAATTCGATCTGGTTACTGTAATTGGTCAAACTCTTACCTATCCAGATTTTTCGCATATATGCCCGGCATGCATCACGTACCCTCACGATACCAATCACCAACTCGGCGGAGCAGACTCTTCTAACACCAATTTCACTGGAATTTAATGTATTTTTAATTTTGATGTTATTTGCCGGAAATCGTCTTGGAAACTATAGTATGGAAGGCGAATACACTACTCCCTGTATTGCAGCGACATCGTCATTAAAATTACCAAATAATGGAATAAGACACTTGCATTTGTCATATAAATATATTTTTTTGAATTATCGTGAGGGACCTTTATTCAAGCACGCTCATAGGACATTGAGGGTGAAATTTATGATTTTTTCTCAAACGGTTTATTTTTATTCTAAAAAAAACGAGGTTCAGTGTATTAACTATCTAACCGCTTCTTCATTTCCATAAATCAATAAAAAGTAAAAAATAAGAAATGTAAAAAAGCAAAAAATGCCCTCCAGTAAAATTTGCTTTGTGTCTTACGAAAATTTCGTGCAAAGGGGTCTTTATATCAAAAAAAAAAAAAACCTTTGAAAAAGTTAGCGGTACCAAAACCAAACAAAAGACTAATTCGCTATAAATTGGAAGCTATGTACTTAGCAGTACCCGGAAAGGAAAAAGGAGAAAAGGAATATTAAATTTGAGATGTGGAGGAGGTGTTATAGGAAAATGAATAGGGTAAAAAAGAGGAACGGGGAAGAGAAGGAGAAAAAAGAGGAAGATATAGTGTTAACCTGAGAGGAAGGGCCAAAAAGGTAGGGAAGAGAGTAGAATTTGTCAAATGTAGGCAAACTTTAGACAGGACGTCTTCAGGTCTAGTGCTAGTCTGCTAGTGTTTTAAATAAAAATGAATGTGTATCTGTGTGTATTGTACAGGAGTCCAAAGTACTCATCCCATATTTTATAAAATTTTCACAGTACATTCTTGGGTTCACTGGGTACAACAAAAGCTATATATATTTTTAAAAAGGGGGGGGGGGGGGGTGCCATGTCCCGGGGTTACATAAAATTTCAATTCGTCATAACTCTAAACGTATTTGGTTTAAATTGATAATATTTGGATATACAGGGTGGCGGATGAATTTTGCTACATTAAGAAACTCAAATAATTTTTTTTTCAGTGTATGGAATTCATTTTTCTTTTATTCATGTTAAAGCTCATTACATTTTATTAAATATAGCTTAATTAGTTTTAAAAATAATGGAATTTAAATGCCCCCCCTGCTCGTCGATGCATGTGCGGCATCTTACCGAAAAGTTGTTCATTACTGCTTGGAGAGTTGAGACAGGAATAGCCGCAATTGTTTCTCGAATGGATTGCCTTAGTTCATTCAAATTTGTTGGTTTTGCTTTCAAGACTTCCTGTTTGCAATAACCCCACAAGAAAAAGTCAGATGCAGTAAGGTCAGGCGACCTGGGTGGCCAACGGAATGTGGAGTTTCTGGATATCAGCTTATTGGGAAATTTTCGTCGCAATTCTGTCATAACAGGTTGGGCTATATGAGGAGCTGCACCATCTTGCTGAAACCACACAGAGTTGAAAGAAATTCTCATTCGGCGTAATTCTGGATACAAAAACTCTCTCAACATGCTCAAGTAACGGTCTCCAGTAACCGTAACGGTGTGACCGTTTTCTTCGAAGAAGTAGGGCCCGACAATGCAGCGTGATGAAACTGCACACCACACTGTGACACGAAGTGGATGCAATTCCGTCTCATGGAGTATCTGTGGGTTGGAAGCACTCCATATTCGACAATTTTGTTTGTTTATGTTGCCGTTTAAATCGAAATGGGCCTCGTCAGACATGAAAACACAGTTCAACATGTTTCCATCCTCTTCCACCATTTGAAGGATCTTCTGGCAAAATTCCAAGCGAATCGGCAAGTCTGCAGCGTTCAGTTTGTTGGCCATTTGAATTTTATATGGGAATAAGTCCAAATCTTTGTGCATAATTGCCTGTAATGACTGTCTGCTTACACCCATTTGAGCAGATAAGCTTCTTGTCGAAACACGTGGATTGTTTTGTATGGCAGCAGCTACAGCAGCGATTGTTTCCTCCGTTCGAACTGAAGGGTTTCGATGGTAGGGTCTTCTGTTGACTGTCCCATGCTCGGCAAAATTGTTTACAAGTCTTATTATGGTCCATCTGCTCGGAGGATTGCCGCCAAACGTGCGCCTATACTCTCTTTGAACAAAAACTACGGACTCCAGTGCGTGATAGCGGCGGACAATCCAAATTCTTGTTTCAGTGTCCCAGTTATCCATTTTTGTTAAATGTAAAAGTCAATCTGCAAAATAAAAAAAAAATTTACCAGATTCATTAAATAGAAAAAAAGTTATTTAATTTTTTTTTGGTAGCGGCTTTCATCAGCCACCCGTATATGTCCTTTAACGAAAACTAACTCGCAATATCTGGGGTTGGGGCTAGACAGGCAACTCAGCTTCATTCATGCCAGAAGGCTGATCACACTATAGCAAGTCTGAGTCGCCTAACGGCGAACATAACATAAGAAAGATGCTATCATCCACCTCTGACTCCATGCTGTTGTGTGGTGCAGAAATCTGGTAGGATGCAATGAAACCCCGGAAGGACTGAGAAGGGCCCTCCTGATTACCTCAGCATGATGCTGTCATATTCATTACGGGGACTATACCATTATACCTTTATTTATGAGAGTAGTAGAGAATTTGCCGCCGCGCAGGCGAGAGGGGAACCGATCCGCGCTTCCATACTTGAAGTAATGCAAAACGCGTTTCTAGGTATGGAACGAAGCGCGTGCCGTGGTAGGATATATTTGAGGGGTAGTCCTTCAAAAGATGAAAGGAGTCTCACGCTCGGAGCGTTCCGCTACTCATAATGAGGGCTAGCCCCGGGTAGTGCATAAAACATTTCCACTTCCCCGAACAACAAAAAAACAACCCGAGATTTAAATAATGTTAAAAAGTGAGCGGTGCCAAACCCACATATTTTTGTGCGTTGTTTGTGCTTCATTCATGGCCAAGGTTTGTTGTCGATCTCTATAAAACTTGTACAGTGGGTTCAGCAGTCCGATAGGTACTACATAGCCCATGTATAGTTTTTAGAAAAGCCCCAGGTTATTTAAAGTTCAGCATAGAAAGGAATTTATTTGGTTCAAGTTAAAGATATATTACACATAGACTAGAGATCGCCTAGTGACTAAAATCAACAACAAAACTTTATTTAAATTTTTTGGTGCTCTTTTCATATGCCTTCTTTTCCATTACTTCTCTGCTGTTCCTTTGCTTTCATATATTTTCCTTTTCGTTGATTTCATCTTCTTTCTACAGTCTTTATTTTTAATTTATTTTATTGTATTCTGTTTTCTTGTTTCCTTTTCTTACTGATGCTTTCCCTCACCTTCATTTCCGTACTTTTCTTTAGTTTCTTTCCCATTCCTTTCCTCTCCTTTAATTTTCTTTCCTTTGCTTTATTTTATTTCATTTCACACAAATCTAACCTTGAAGAATACAGAAACGATTTTTTTTTTGCAGACACTATCATGAGTGAAGTTTGCATAATTGCTCATGTTTAAAATTGCTTTTTTAATGTTTCCAGCATAACAACTCGTCCTGTATTATTTTAGTTAAAATGACAAAAGGCATTATTTTTAGACTGCTGGGCAGTTTGAGTCATATGAAAAATCAATTTTTTTTTATTTTAATACTACAGTTGAGGCTTGCAGTATGAAAGATCAATTTTGTTTATAAATACGGTAAGGCTGATGTTTGGAGGCTGCCGTTAACTCCTCCCTCTCTAAGATGAATGGTCCCTGATTAAATTTTATTTTTTGCTAAATTATAAATTTGACCCAAAATTACGTTATACGACATTTGTTGCAATTCAAAATTTTAATTCTGGTTCTTAATTTTATTTTTTATTTGAGAAACTTTTTACATAAATAAATTGTCAATATTATGCAAAAAGTTATAAAACTATAAAAATACTATGAATGTTTTTTGATATCTCCATTTTTCTTAAACAAGAAATTTATATTTTCTAATTTTAAACGTTCATTATTGGATTCGATATATTCCATAATATCAAATTTGTTTACATAACTATGCGTTTAATAATTCCAAATTTTGGTTTCAACATTTACATATGTAAAATTACTTATAACTGTTTGATTTTCAAATGTAACTAAATATGTTCCAGTTAAGTTTTGGTTTTCTACATTATTTTCGCCCCAAATTAATATAACTCCTTGTGCAATTATTTCAATATTAATGTTAAAAGTTCTGATAGACATGATTCTTCTCTATTTAATTTGCAATAAGTGCTTGCTATTTCCATTTTACAGTTTTGTACATTCAGAAATTCATTATTAAATTTTTTTATTTTTTTCTCAACTACTAGCTTGCCATCTAATAGCGCTATAGCTCTTTTTTCTTAATATTTACAAGTAAATTTTATTTTTGAATATTTAATATATATTACATAAGATTTTTGAGCAATTTTAAATTCTGATGTACCCATTCAATCTGTAATTGACATTAAACCATGTTAAGGGTTTGTTATATTTTTTCGTTCATCTAAATGTAAGACTACTGGGCTTAAAGTTCCTACTTCCCAAGAGTATCTAATTATGTTTATTAAATTTTGAAGTTTATGTTTAATGTATTGATTTCTTTTCCTTTTGAGTGTTTTAGCAAATGTGACTACTTTAACACTATTTACCGTATCTGTTATTTCTGTAATTACCTTAAAAATTTCTGAATTAATAGTAAATTGTTTATTATTGTCTCATCTAGATTGTCGTTAATTTTTATAAAATCATCATGATCAGGGGTTCCTGTTATCCATTTCCAAAGTGTTCCTAGCTCATTTATTCCGCTGTTTTGTCTGAAAGAATTCTGTTTTAATTGTCCTAACAGAGCCTCAATTATCAAAATATCAGAATCATCGTCCAGGCTATTTATTCTTAATTTATCAATTATCTGTGCTGCATGAAATTTAAATGTCATATAAGTTTTGCTTTTGTTAGCTTATTAAATTTTCTAAATATATTAAATTTGCTATATGAAAGACATCTCCAAATTCTTCGTATATAGAGACATATCCATTTTCAAATAATCCATAATTTGGTTTGATGTAATCCACAATATCAGCGGTTGTTGAGCCGAACAGGGATGCAATTAAAAGTAATACCATATTGAAAATCTGTGAAAAGTTAAGATTTAACGTTATCTTTATGTATTATTCTGTTAAAGCGACTAAAGCTGTAGTAATTTCCTTCGTTTATTTCATTTGCATTGCATGCAATTCGCAATCTGCTAATGAAATATTCGACGGATATAGTTTATGCTATGCAATCCCAAATCGGGGTTTTTCACAATGAAAGTGAGGAAGCCAATCCCGCGCAATTCCTCAGAGCCAACAGTGCTCGCCCCCAATTATTAAATACAAGGTGTAACAGGTGCCCCGCACCCCCCGTTCTATACAAATAACTCAAATAAAATAAAATAATAATTAAATAAATACTAGAAAAGGGCTCCCTATATCAAACATGTGCTCCGCACACCCCATTTTCCTCTCTAAACCAATAATATTATATAAAAAATAAAATAAAATAAAAAATAACTCAAAAAAACTGCTCGCCCTCCATAAAGCTTAGACAGATTCTATTTCTATTATTAATTATTATTTTATTTTCTAAATTTTCCTTAAGCTGCTGTTTCTTATACAGGGTGTTTTTTTTACAGGTTTGTTTTTTGAATAGAGATAAAACTAGCATTTTGTGGTCAAATCTGGCAACTCTAATGTCATTTATGTTCAGTTTGGTTTGCCATTTCATCATGAACAGGTTGACAAAAGAACAACGCTTGCAAATCGTGCAAATTTATTTCGAAAATAATGGTTCAGTTCGCGAAGTTTACCGTGAGCTCCGTCCATTTTATGGTCGACATAATCGTCCATCAGAGCAATTAATTCGGTTAACCATGGATCGTTTTCGCACTACGTTTACTCTATGTGATAATACGCATCCGCAGAGACGTCGAACAGTGCGCACCGAAGAAACAATTGCCGCTGTAGAGCAAAGTGTTGAAGAGGACCCGAATGAATCGATTCGCCACCGTGCACAGCAATTGGAGCTTTGTCCATCAACTTTATGGAAGATTTTGCGCAAAGATCTTGGCTTGCGACCTTACAAGATCCAGCTTGTGCAAGAATTAAAGCCGCGAGACCATGCAATGCGTCGTGATTTTGGTGTATGGGCCGAAAATGAGATTGATTTCGATGCTGATTTTCATCGCAAAATTTTGTTCAGTGATGAGGCTCATTTTTGGTTGAATGGCTACGTCAACAAGCAAAATTGCCGCATTTGGAGTGAAGAGAATCCACATGAGACCCTTGAAACGCCATTACATCCACAAAAACTGACTGTTTGGTGTGCTCTATGGGCTGGTGGAGTCATTGGGCCATACTTCTTCCGCAATAATGCTGGAGAGGCAGCTACCGTTAATGGAGACCGGTATAGAGCCATGATAACCGACTATTTTGTTCCCGAATTGGATGGCATGAATGTGGATGAGTTGTGGTTCCAACAAGACGGCGCTACATGCCACACAGCGCACGTCACAATCGATTTATTGAAGGAAACATTCGATGAGCGCATAATTTCGCGGAATGGACCTGTCAATTGGCCACCAAGGTCGTGTGATTTGACACCATTGGATTATTTTCTTTGGGGATATGTGAAGTCGCTCGTCTACACCAACAAACCAGAAACGTTAGGGGAATTGGAAGCCAACATTCGTGGCGTTATTGCCAACATACGGCCCCATATGCTCGAAAAAGTGGTTGAAAATTGGACCTGTAGAATTGGCTTTATTCGAGCCAGCCGCGGCGGCCATATGCCCGAAATCATATTTAAACATTAATGGCATAAAATTATCCTTCCAATAAAGCCAAATTGATGGACCTTAAAACGATTTTCTTGTGTTTAATTTCAATTCGAAGTTCTATACCCCTAAAAAAAACACCCTTTACCTAGGTCTAAGCTTATTTCTTTCTTAATGTCCTTTTCATAAGGGTTTGGCAGGGACAATATTCTTTTCCTATTCTATTCTTATTATGGGTTTTAAGCATATTTCTTGTTCTTGTTTGGATATTATTTGTAGATTCTCGTGTTTTCTACACGGAATGTATTTAATGTTTCTAAATCACCAACTATATTGTATTCATCCTTTATACACCTGGATATTTTCTTTATTGTTGAATATACTCTTCCTATTTATCTATTTGTTATCCTATGTCTCGGATCTGAAAAATAAATTTCGACATTTAGTCTTTGCATCAGGGATTTAAATGTTGGCATTGTAAAACTTGGTTCAGTGTCCAAGGTAATTTGCTTTACATTCGTGAAGGTTTGAAGTAATTCTGAAACTTTTTCTTCAATATTTGATTTATTTTGTATATGTTTTATTACCAGATTTGTATAAGCGTCACACATGTTATAAACTTAAATTTTTGTGCATAGAAAATATCTAAATGAAGCTGTTCCCCTTCTTTTTCTGGAATTGGAGATTTTCCTATTCGGATGTCGATCATATTTATTTTTGTTCCATATTATGCAATTGCGAATATATTCTTTCATTCCATTCTCATTTCTGGCCAATAGTACATTATCTCTATTTGTTTAATATTTTCATTATAGCTACGATGAGCTCAATTAGGAGTTTGTTTAATTATTCAGGACAGATCCTCTCTATTAGTAATATCCATTGGAAGTAGACTTGTACAAAGACTCATAAAAGACTCGTAAATATAGTGCAGTGAATTTCAGTCACCAATTTTGGTTGAATAAATTCTTTTAAGACGGGTAACTAATTTTCCACCGTGTCATATTCTATTAAATGCCTTTTACTTTCGAAATTCTCAATTAATTCATGAATTGTGACGTTTTTTTTACATAAAATTATTTGTTGTTTAAATTGGTTTACAGGTTTTTTCAGGTATTCGAATGCTTTCGTTACTTTGTGCAGAATGTTGTGATTCGTTACTCTCTGAATCTTCTGGGTCACCAGACACATTGTTTAATTCAAGACGTGACAGGGGCCGTGTGTCCACGCAAGTGGGGAAGGTTTCTGATCGCCATTCACCTGGGAATGGCCAGAGCGATTCCTTTGCAAGCGGTCCAAGCATGCCGGACTTTGCGCCCAAGTATCCTCTGGGTAACCACCGAACACCCGTTTGGTGGTGAGCTAAACGTGTGATGGCGACAACTTGGTAAGGCCACTCCGACATAATCGGTTTAAGGACTTGCTGGGGGGGATTCAAACAGCAGCGTCTGATCAGCATGTAGTGCGGCTGCAAGCGGGCGTCTGTCTTGGATCACGCGGGTCGCTATACAAACGTGTAATTGAATTTAACCTCCCGTGAAACGGGTTGTGCGTTGGGTTTGGGACCCACAACATAAAACAACGTTCCAATGAAATTCAACAACAAAGCCTCGGATATGAGAACCCCTTTTTTAGATGACAACACCAGCAAACGAAATAAGGATTATGAGATAAGGGCATGCACCTGGAATGTCCGGTCCCTTGATGGGGAAGGTTCAGCTGCCCGGATGGCTGAGGTCCTGAGGAAAGTAAAAGCTGACATCATCGCCATATAAGAGATGTGATGGACGGGGCGAGAAAACACGATCAACACACCTTGCAACATCTACTAGACATGTAGACAAGCGCAGATTTGGCGTGGGATTTGTGGTGGGAGAGAGACTCCGTCACCGAGTACTGTCGTCCACACCCGTGAACGAGCGTCTCGCCGTAAACCGAATAAAAATACGATTTTTCGGAAAGATTTTTAAGGAAGAGAAGGACGACGTGGAAAAGGATGCATTATATGAGCCTGGAAGAAGCATACGAGCAGTGCCCCCGTCATGATATCAAAGTCGTTCTTGGCGACTTTAACGACAGGGTGGGTATGGATGGTGTATTCGGCCCCACTGTCAGGAAGTTCAGTCTCCACGATCAGACTTCGCCAAATGGATACAGGCTGATCGACTTCGCCGGTGCCCGAAACATGGTCATATCCAGCACTAAGTTTATGCACAAGAAGAGGCATCAGGCTACATGGCTGTTCCCCAATCGAAAAACACGCAACCAGATCGACCTCGATGTGACAGACGGACGGCATGCTTCCAGCGTTTTAGTTGTTTGCACAATACGAGGACCTAACATCGACTCTGATCACTACCTAGTAGCAGCCAAAATTCGTGCCCGCCTCTGTACGGCAAAACATGCATGAGCAGTGGGGCCATATCTCAGAAGCACTCCGTACCGCAGCCGAAGAAGTAAGTGGATTCGGACGAACGCTAAGAAACAATTGTTTATATGATGAAGAGTGTCCCGCTGCAAGGAAAAGAAAGGGCGAAGCCTACAAGGCAACGCTGAGGGCGAGTGCACAAGTAGTATGTGGAAAGACTACCGGAGTTGAATAGGGAAGTGAGGCGGCTTTTCCGGGCGAAAAAAAGAGGCAGAAAAGCTTTAAATCAAGTGTTTGAGATGCTGGCCAACGGGAATAACGCCGAATTACAGAAGGTTTTAAACCCGGGGCAACATCCTGTAAGAATAAGAACGGTGACCTGGTGGCCAATGTTCAGAGGGCACTCAGAAAATGCAGGGATCACTTCTCTGCTCTTTTAAACGGAGGAAATGAGCAAGAAACCAGAGAAGATGCCGAACTCTAGCCTACAATCGAAGATGATGGAATTGACGTTCCACAACCCTACTGTAATGAGGTGAAAATATCACTATCTCGACTGAAAAACAATAAAGCATCTGGGGCTTATGGTTTGCTGCTAAGCTATTCAAACACAGAGGCCAGGAGCTGGTAAGGAGCATTTATCCGCTCCTATGCAGAATATGGTCGGATGCATGCATTCCCGATATTCCAAAGGCATAAGTGTTCTCTGCTCAATCCACAAGAAGGGCGATCCTGGAAACTGCGACAACTATCTCGGAATCAGCCTTTTGAATATCGCATATAAGGTCCTATCAAGCGTATTGTGCGAAATACGTGAACAGACTTATTGCACCTTATCAGTGTGGCTTCAGACCTGGTAAATCTATCATCGACCAGATTTTTGCAATAAGCCAAATCTTGGAAAAAACCAGTGAAAAAAGAATCGACAGACATCATCTCTTTGTTGATTTTAAAGCCGCTTTCGATAGCATGAAAAGGATTTGGTTTCCCCGCAAAACTTATACGGCTGTGCAAAATGACCTTGAGCAACACCACCATCTCACTCAGAATTGGGAAGGACGTCTTCGAGCCTTTCGAAACTAAACGAGGTTTCAGACAGGGTGACCCCCAATCGTGCGATTTCTTTAACTTAATGCTAGAGAAAATAATACAAGGTGCAGAACTTCACCGCGCTGGAACAATATTTTATAAAAGCGTGCAACTTTTGGTGTATGCTGATGATATTGATATCATTGGTTTTACCAGATTGATACATAAATTTTAGAGCAAATTCTTCTATAACAGTATGCCATCTCTTCATTTTCGGATTAGGGTTACGGGGTGACAAAGCGAATGTCAAAGTTGGTGATAAGTATGGATCTCCAGATTGGTGACACCATATAAATAATTTCTAAGATTTTTCAATCCCCAAACAATGAAATATAATTCCTTTCATTAGTTGCATAATTTTTCTGTTTTATTAAGAGTTTTTGAAATGAAGGTAATTGGTTTACCCTGCTGCGAAAGCACAGCACCAATTGCTACATTAGATGTGTCGGTAGTTAGTACAAATGTTTTTGAATAATTTGGTTGCGTCAATTCGATTTCTGACGCTAAATGTTTCTTTAATTTATTGAATGTAGAAATATCGTTTTGATTTATTTAAATTTTCAACCTGTTTTTAGAAACTCTTCCATTTTCTCCTGAAACATATCTAGTTAGTGGTTTTGCTATTGTAGCATAATCCTTAACGAACTTACGATAATATCCTGTTATTCCTAAGAAACCTCTTAGTTCTAGCAGATTCTCGGGAATTGGGTAATTTAAGACCAATTCCATTTTATTGGGATCCCTTTTAATTAAGTTTTCAAATAACTTTGATTTTTCAAGTGAAATTTACATGTTTGCTGTTTTTAGTATTTCTGTAATTGTTTCCTAATCCTGTAAATGCTGGGTCGAATTCTCTGAAAAAATAATTATATCGTCCACACAAAAGTAGATAATTTTTACTATAGGTTTGCGCAATATATCATCCATTCCCATTTGAAAAATTTTGGGCCCATTCTTCAAACCGAATGGCATTCGTAAAAATTCGTATTTACCGTTGTTAACGGAAAAAGCCGCTTTTTGTATGTCAATTTCTGACATTAAAATTTTATGAAAACCTAACTCCAAGTCAATGCTTGAAAAATATTTTGACCTGCCCAAATTAGACAAAATATATTGGTATCCGGAATCGGACATCTATCAGAAATGGTATGTTCCTTTAATTTTTTATAGTCCGTGACCATTCTAATTTTTGGTAAGCCATCTTCACTTAATCCTTTTTTAGGTACCACCCAAATTGGTGAATTATAAAGGCTTATAATGGGTCTTATTATGTTTTTATTTAACATTTTTCTGATCTCTTTATTTATGAAGGAATTTACTGACTACTCCAAACTGGCTCAACATATTTGGTTCTTATTTCTGCTTTTTTATTCGTCATAAATGGAAAGCCGGTGTTTATTTTTCTTTTATATATTCTTTAAAATCTAAGAGTCTCTCATCCTAGTTTCTATTTTCGAAGTTTTATCGTCATTATCTTCATTTGTTTTATTCCTTACGTATTTTTTATAATTTGACAATTCAGGCCCGTTCGCAGGGCGGAGGGGTTTTGGGGGTTCAAACCCCCCCCCCCCCCCACTATTGGGGATATTTCAGCATGCATTTATATTCCAAATGGCCAAATTCCAATCCAACTGATACTCCTTACTGCCTTAGATAAGGTTCTAATTTTTTGGTAGGCATATATATTCAAATTTTCGTTCGTGCATTCACTAGTATGTGTAAAGCGGTTTGAATTTGACTTATTACTTATAACTGAACCGCATTGCGGCATTTTCTCTCCCTTTCGCACACATAAAAACGAACTAAAAGCTTGTAATTACTACATAATAGCTATACTTATTTAATACATATGTAAATACTCTTTTCGGTTTGTTGTTGTTCCCGCAATGATTATTTAATCGGTTCGTTGTTGCGCGTATTCTATCATGCTATTAGAATGTTTGACAATTCTTTGCCGCAACCTTCATTATCATTCGTTAACCAGAGAAAACTGGTGGGGCACACACTACGGTAAGCTGAATATAATTAAATTATTTACATTATTATTAAATAATTTGTATTATTATCAAATAGTTTGTATAAGTTCTATCCTAATATTTTTTACCATGGATATTCCTTGTTTTCTGTGTAAAAAAAGGCAAATTGAGAACTGAGCTTCAAACTCAGACAAATATTGCTGAAAGTGACGCATGTAAGCCACAAACGGGATTAGCACTGACTACTAGAAGTGAAATTTAATTTGGTACCGAAAAGCTCGTATTTGCCAGTTTGCTTTTTGAAAAATGACCTCAGTTCCTATGATAGTCGATTGTTTGTTAGAAAATCAGCAGCTGATGGAATAAACTCAATTCCAGGATTGTAAAAGAAGATTTGGACGGCTACAGTTTTCCTGCATCGGGCCCTAGTAGTTTGAAATTTTAATGCTCTTGGCTCCAGAAACATCAATGACTAGCGTATTCGGCAATAGAAGACGGTGCATATTGCAAATACTGTGTCTTATTTTGTGCTACATTGAGAGGACGGTAATCAAACTCTGCGCCAGTTAGTTACCACTCCATTAAAAACTTGGAAAAAAACAGTGGAAACTATCGAAAATCACAGTTTATTAGAATACCACAAAAAATTTGTGTTGCAATGGTCTTTGAGAATAGCAATCGAAGAAGAAAATGTTTTACCCATTGATTTGCAACTGTAGAAACAAAAAGCAAACTACGCATGATTCCAATTTTTAAAACAGTTATCCTGTGCGGCCGACAAGGATTTCCCCTCAAAGGTTCCAATGATACGGGAAGAACTTCTGAAGACGAACCGTTGGCGAATGATGGAAAATTTAGAGCTCTCTTAATATATCGAGCCAAAACTGATAAGCAGTTAAAAAAAGATCTGGGTGATTCACCAAAGAATGCTATGTACATAAACAACTGTGTCCAGAATGAATTAACGTTTGTTCCATCATTTGTCACCACCTTATCATGAGTTACAACATCGATCGAGTGAACAAATCGAAGGGCTTTTCTTTTCTCGGAGATGACACGCCAGACATTGTAGAAGTAGAAAAAAGTTCAATTTGCATTCGCTACTTGGGAATATGCGGCGAAAAGTTCATCATTCAGGAATATTTTTTGTGTTTTATTCCTATCACCGATTTCACTGGAAAGGGAATAGGAACTGCTTGCCTTGATTTCCTAAAATCTTCTAGACTGGATGGCATGTATTTCTTCGGGCAAGGATATGACGGTTCGAGAGCGGTTAGCGGAGAGTTCCAAGGGGCTAAAGCTGTTGTCGGAAAAACTAATCCCCTCGCGCTCTACTCCCATTGTGCTGCTCATAGCTTCAATTTGGCGGTAAGCTCTGCGTGAAATATAACGGGAATCAAAAATTGTGTGGGAGTTCTAGAGAATATCCATTCCTTCTTCATTTATCCGAAACACCAAAATGCCCTTCAGGATTTGATAAATGAGTCGAGTACTTCAAAGAGAAAATAAAGATCTGGTAGAGGCTATCAAATTGGCTGATGCTGCAAAACAAATTTTGATGAAAAGAAGAGAAAACGCTAAGGGGGAGTTCAGACAAAATTTCAAAACCGTGAGCGAAATTAGCGAGCAATACGAAATTGAATTGCGAATGCCAAGGATTGCGTCGAAACAGACCCAACGTTCTAACGTACAAACTGATTCAGTTGACGATTATTTCCGTATTACCATTTACATACCGTACATTGATTCGTTTCTGACACAATTTCAAGATCGATTCTTAAATCACCGCATTATTTGATCAAATTTCGCTTGCCTCTTTTCCAACAAAATGAAAATTTTCGAAGAAGAGTCCTGCGCTCAACTATTCCAATCATACTGCTCAATTTTAAACGACGATTCCCGTGACATCTGGGTGAACGAAGTACAACTTTGGCGGAAGCTCATTTCCGGAAAGTAAATAACAAACTCACTTGAGGCACTCGATATTTGTAGTGAAGATGCGTTTCCAAATGTCAACCAAATGCTTCGCGTTATGGCAGTTGTGCCTGTGATAACAGCGACGAATGAACGATCCTTCTCAACTTTACGATGACTAAAAACGTATTTGAGATCAACAATTCTGAAGATCGTCTGAACGGCTTAGCCTCACTCAATGTACATCGCGATGTCAAAATCGATTCGCAAATAATTTTGAAAGAGTTTTTTTTCAGTACCTCGAAGAGTTGATTTATTAAATAACTAGAGGGACCGGCAAACTTTGTCCTGCCCAGATATTTACTTCAATGGATCTAGAAATATTGTATTTTCCTATCCCTATCATTATCTCTATCACTATCCCTATCCCTATAGATGTAACTTTTTCACACACACACAATTCCAGTTCAACATCGATCGATCCATTATTGAGCGTTTCTAACAAAAAAAAATTATAAAAATTCGCACCATACAAAATGTATGGGAAAATATAACTTTTTTTTACGAATTTTTCGGAAATTTTATTGGGTATTCTCCTATTCTGGTCAGAGAACAATCCAAATTCGTGTCAATCATCCAAATCGGTGCAGGCGTTCTTGAGTTATGAGCGTTGGAACTAACGTCACTTTCTTTTATATATATAGATTGTAACTAAATATGACTTTTGACAATAAAATTTCCGTACTCCGAAAATAAATTCCTGATGTTATTTCATTGATTACGTAACTTCAATTTAACTCCCCCCCCCTTGGATATTTTCTGCGCACGGGCCTGTGACAATTCCTCATTGTCACTGTTCCTGTGCAGATAGTGCACTTACTTCTGAACCATTTTCGTTTAGCATTAAATAATTTTCAATTATATTTACATTAAAATCATCGCTTGAAATTGATTTTGTTCCAAAAAAACAAAATATTTTTTTAATATAATAGAATCTTCGGCTGGCTTCGTGGTTTTTTTTTTGTTCCAAAATATTTTTCAAATTTTCTTCGAATTTATTTTCGTTATTGCCGGTATTACCATCGATCTTCTTGTCCGAACGGGTTCCAGATTTCTTTTGTAAAAGGCTTTTTCTCCTTTTTCAAATTTCTATTTTGTAATCAATTTTTTATGATGCCGGTATTACCATCGGCGGGCGCCTTAAGATTTTCGAATCCCAAGGGATTTAAATTTTATTTCTTCCTACTGGCATTTTCATGTTTTTATTCTTAGTAGTGCTACGCCCACAAGGTATATTGACTTTAGTCGCCTAGCGGCAGTACGTAACGGCATAAACGGATCAAGATAGATATTGACTTATGTGTATCAAAATGTTCAGGGCGAAAAGAGAAATCGATTAAGCCATGTCCGTCGTCCGTCCGTCCGCCTGTGGACACGATAACTTGAGTAAATTTTGAGATATCTCAATGAAATTTGGTATACAGGTTCCTTGGCACTCATATCCGAGCGCTATTTAAAATGTGCGAAATCGGATGATAGCCACGCCCACTTTTTATACATAGAATATTTTCGAAAACACAAAAAAGTGATTACTCAGTATATAACTTTTTTTTTGTAAAATTAAAAAAGCGATATTTCTACAACCAAGCAAGTTACATCAAAAACTCGATCGCAAAAAAATTTGTCAATTTTGAAGAAGTCCGACTTTTCATCATAAAATGTCTGCTATTTTCAAAGGCAATCGCTTATAATTCAATCTTGATATTTCAATGAAAATTGACCAGCTGCTTCTCAGTAGTATGTGTTATACTCCTGCCAAAAACTAGCCAAATCGGTAAACACACAATCAAACTATTCGGGAACGTAGTTAAAAACACATCTTTATATAAAACTAGCTGATGCCCGCGACTTCGTATTCGTAAAAATTACAATAAAGCAACAGCATAATTATTTTTTTGGGAGTGTCGAAATAAAACACCACTGGTTAGTTCAGCACAAAAATATTAATGCACCTTTATCGTCATCCAAATATGTTGTTTTTCGTCCGGATACTTTTTATAGTAATTTCCGAATGTGTTTTTTATTTATTGGTTCTTTGTCTCCTGTAAAAAAGTTTGCAATGATGTGAGTACAAACATGCAGAGAAAATGCACCATATTTTGGTCAATAACTCGGGAACCGGGTAAGATATCTAAAGGAAAGTTATCCTAGAATTTAAGTTAGACGTTAAGTGATAGAATGGTGAAAGTTTTATGCAATTCTATCCAGTAGTTTTTGCGTGATACGCGCACAATCATACAGACGGACAGACAGACAGAGAAAAATTCTAAAAATTGGTGATTTGGGTTCCGTAGGTTCAATAACGACCTCTCCTATCAGTTTTTCTTGAATATCTTGAATGTACAGACATCGACCTGTTACAATTTTATTATATGTAGAGATGAGTGATACGAACAAATCATACAGTCACCCTGGGTACACATTTAGGTCAATAAATTGGGACCCGGGTAAAATATCGAGGTGAAAGATATCTTAAATTTTAGGAGAGACGTCTAGAAAATGATTATTGAAAGTTTCATTTATTTCTATACAGTTGTTTTTGTGTGGCGTTATGGTAAAAAAACCACATTTTTGGTCACATTTTTCCCACATTTTGGTCAATAACTCGGGAACTGGATGAGATATCCAAATAAAAGTTGTCCTAAATTGTAAGTTAGACGTTAAGTGATAGAATGGTGAAAGTTTCATGCAATTCTATCCAGTAGTTTTTGCGTGATACGCGCACAATCATAAACACGGACAGACAGACAGAGAAAAATTCTAAAAAAATTCTCCTATCAGTTTTTCTTGAATATCTTCAATGTACAGACATCGACCTGTTACAATTTTATTATATGTAGAGATGTCATTACCTTGAACCAAATAAACTCCTAGCTATACCGAACTGCAGCTTCATATAACCTGGGGGATTTTCCAAAAGCTATGTATATACCGACTGTTTCGTGCCCATCGAACTCCTGAACCTATCGTGAAAGTTCAAGAGCAAAAACAAAACGCAAAATATGTGGGCGTGGCATCGCCCACTTTTCTAAAATTATGTATATATTGACACATATATCCAAATATTATTAATTTAGACCAAAAAAGTTCCGAGTTATGACGAATTGAAACTATATATAGCCTGGGGGAGTGGCTCCGCGCACTTTACCAAAACTATATGTTGTACAGGGTGTTTTTTTTACAGGTTTGTTTTTCGAATAGAGATAAAACTGGCATTTTGTGGTCAAATCTGGCAACTCTAATGTCATTTATGTTCAGTTTGGTTTGCCATTTCATCATGAACAGGTTGACAAAAGAACAACGCTTGCAAATCGTGCAAATTTATTTCGAAAATAATGGTTCAGTTCGCGAAGTTTACCGTGAGCTCCGTCTATTTTATGGTCGACATAATCGTCCATCAGAGCAATTAATTCGGTTAACCATGGATCGTTTTCGCACTACGTTTACTCTATGTGATAATACGCATCCGCAGAGACGTCGAACAGTGCGCACCGAAGAAACAATTGCCGCTGTAGAGCAAAGTGTTGAAGAGGACCCGAATGAATCGATTCGCCACCGTGCACAGCAATTGGAGCTTTGTCCATCAACTTTATGGAAGATTTTGCGCAAAGATCTTGGCTTGCGACCTTACAAGATCCAGCTTGTGCAAGAATTAAAGCCGCGAGATCATGCAATGCGTCGTGATTTTGGTGTATGGGCCGAAAATGAGATTGATTTCGATGCTGATTTTCATCGCAAAATTTTGTTCAGTGATGAGGCTAATTTTTGGTTGAATGGCTACGTCAACAAGCAAAATTGCCGCATTTGGAGTGAAGAGAATCCACATGAGACCCTTGAAACGCCATTACATCCACAAAAACTGACTGTTTGGTGTGCTCTATGGGCTAGTGGAGTCATTGGGCCATACTTCTTCCGCAATAATGCTGGAGAGGCAGCTACCGTTAATGGAGACCGGTATAGAGCCATGATAACCGACTATTTTGTTCCCGAATTGGATGGCATGAATGTGGATGAGTTGTGGTTCCAACAAGACGGCGCTACATGCCACACAGCGCACGTCACAATCGATTTATTGAAGGAAACATTCGATGAGCGCATAATTTCGCGGAATGGACCTGTCAATTGGCCACCAAGGTCGTGTGATTTGACACCATTGGATTATTTTCTTTGGGGATATGTGAAGTCGCTCGTCTACACCAACAAACCAGAAACGTTAGGGGAATTGGAAGCCAACATTCGTGGCGTTATTGCCGACATACGGCCCCATATGCTCGAAAAAGTGGTTGAAAATTGGACCTGTAGAATTGGCTTTATTCGAGCCAGCCGCGGCGGCCACATGCCCGAAATCATATTTAAACATTAATGGCATAAAATTATCCTTCCAATAAAGCCAAATTGATGGACCTTAAAACGATTTTCTTGTGTTTTATTTCAATTCGAAGTTCTATACCCCTAAAAAAAACACCCTTTATATGCTGTACCCAGTGAACCCAAGTATATATTGTGAAAATTTCATAAAGATCGGTTGAGTACACAAGGTATATTACTTCATTCGGCATAAACGAATCGAGATATATATTTATTAATGTATATCAAAACGTTCAGGATGAAAAGTAAAATATCCGGGCAAGTAGCTAATAACCCACTGCAAAAGCGAAGTGGTATATAGCGATATTGCCCTACTTATATATGTTAACAATACATAATTACTTATGTACAATACCAAAGCTATGTATTACTTAATTGAGAACTTAATATTAGAAACTTATTTACTTAGAATATATATGTAAGCATCATAGAGAGAGTTAGCACTCTCTACATTATTTAATTAATAACCGTTATTTTAAATACGTTAAGCTTTTACTTTTAAGAATGTATAAATATGAGTTTGAAATTAAAAACGGTTGAGTTGAATTGAGACATCAAAGACGTGTGTTTTATTCCGTGATTATATCCTTTTTTGATTTTCATACCTTTCATGAGCATGAATTGTTTGTACGTATGAGAAGATTTTTTGTTTGTTTATTTTTTTAACTATACAAATATACAAAAAATACAAAATTACAGCACTAGATCGAGGCCATCAGCTGACGTATGAGAAGAAAAAGAAAAAGAGATGGTCCCATCAAAAAGTATACCGTCTGTCTATTTGAACGCAAATACAAACTGAAAGTATTAAAATAGACCTGCGTAAATTGGGATGCCATAACAGATCACTACTAGTTCTTTTTTATTGCCGGATGTTACATCGGCGGGCTCGTTAGAACTTTGATATCCCAATGGGTTTAATTTTTCACATGTATTAGGCTTTTTCGTGTTTTTATATTCTTCACATCTAATTTTGGTTTGCCGGTATTTTCTTCGGCTGGCGCCTTAGAATTTTTGCAATTGCTTTTTTCAATTGCATCTTCACCACATTATGAGTATTTTGCCACTGCGCAAATCGATGTGAGCCTCAATTTTTTTAAAAAAAACTATATCCTAGGAGCAAATCAGATTCTAAGCTATCTATTTCATAGAAAATCTGTTTTACTCAAAACAAAGTTATTATGTGATAATATATAATAACTAAATAACCTTTTATAGTCTTCACTCTTTTTTGAATAGCTAATTAATTTCTATTTTCATATACTCCCTATTTCATGTAGCAAGAGCTGCTCCCGTATCGACAAGAGCTTTAAATTTTTTGTTCAATTTATAATCGCAGACTGTGATGTAGTTGAGGTTATCCCCTCTTCTTCTAAAAAATAGTTCTCCTATTATTGCTTTCCCTGGATCGCTTTACTCCCTGTGAGTTTTGGGCTCAAGGGCCATTCAAATGAGCATTTGTATTGGTTGTTGCAGGCTTCGTATTTTGATTAATAAAATTTGGGCTATGTTGCCCTCTGGCAATATAATTTCCATTAAACATTCTCGATATAGATTGACCTTATTCAATAGGCTCAGGTTTTAGGTAATTATTTGATTGACTTTTTGAATAATAGTTTTTTTGATTTCTGGGGAAAGTATTCTGTTAATCTCCCGGGAAGTTTGTTCGCCGGGGGAACCGTAAGTTATTACTTTGGTTATTTTGTTTAATTCTTAATGTTTCGTTTGCAAAAATTTTGTCCGAAACGAATTCTCTGATTATTCGACTCAAATTCTTGAGCCTTTGCCAAAGCATCCGGTAAGTCTTGCGGATTCAAAGAGAAGATAATATCCATCAAGAGCAATTTTAGTACCGTAATGAAAATTCTTAGGGCGTGATTCCTATTTTTCTTATTTCGTTCCCTGGTAATATCCGCTGTATTACCATGGGCCATTATAGTTATATTTATTAAAACAGTCAACTTCTTCATCAACACTCAACTCCTGTTCAATTATATGAATTTCACGTTTGTCCGAATAAGCGAAATTCAATTGTGCGATAATCGCATCAAAATTTAAAACAGTGCTATTGGTTAATGCATCAATGTCATCATTAGTCACTTTATTTCTTAAAACTATAAAAGCAGCGAAATATTTCCTGCTCTTTCTAACATATAAGCTCATAGCGGTATGAGCTGCTTCACGCCAACTTACCTAAGCGTTAAATTTTTCAGAAAATTCTGGTAACGATTTAATCAAATCAAAAGATTCTGGACAATGAATATTTTCGTCTATACCCAGAAAAAATCGGTAATCACATCTAAGGGTAATCGCTTCTATGGTAATGTCTTCGAAGGGTAGTTTCACTTCTCCTACCCATTGCTGGTAATGCTGCAAAGAATCGCTATTCAGCTCGAAGTATAATGTATTCTAGAAGTCATTGATTAAAATGCTTTCAAATGATTTCGCTTCTCAATGCAGCAAAGAATCACTAATCAGCTCGAAGTATAATATATTCTAGAAGGCATTGATTAAAATGCCTTCAAACGATTTCGCTTCTCCTACTCATTGCTGGTAATACATAAAAGAATGCAGAGACGTTGCACGCGCATATTTACACTACCTTATTTTGTATTCACTTCTGTGATCAATTGCGCGTAATGCAAAAAAGCGCAATAGGTAGATAAATAGAAAAAAATCCTAACTCCCGTTACCTTCTGTGGAAATTTCCATTCGACAACAATCATGTTTGGAATTGTTTAATTCAGTCTGCAATTATTATCCGTGTGTGACGCGTCTTTTATAAACGATCAAATAAAAAATGTTAAGCAAAAGACAATTAAAACGTTTAATAAAAATAAAAAAGAGCGAAATAGACCTAAAATTTAGTGAAAGTGTTGAAGAAAATGAAATTAATATAGACAATACTTCGTCAGGAGTAGGACAACATAGTGACAGTGATGAATCAGTGGAAAATAATATTGAAATTAATAAAGAAAATATTGCGTTAGGAGTGACACCACTTAGGAACAAGTTGAGGGACTGGTTTCTGAATTTTTTTCCCCCGGTACTATGTGTTACCAGTCTTTTAAGAATATTAAGATATGAAAACCTGGGTGTACCCTTAAGTGTTAAAAGTCTAATAGGCGAAACTACAAATTGTGTAACTCGTGCAGTGTCACCAGGGCAATATCTTCACATAGGACTTAAAAAATCAGGTAGACAAACTTGTGGGTGAAATTACTGGAAGTTTCGCCGCTTAACTTAAGATGATGTTATGGAGATGAACATAATGGCAAGGTTGAACTCTAGTCAACTTTAGATGAGCATTGTTCTGGCATGGTTATAGTCTTATTACCACCCTGGTTACAAGAAATTTTACAATCTTTTGGTGGTGTATCTGCAAAAGTTTCTAAATAGTAATGGTACCAGAAGATAATAAAAGTGTAACCATGGCAGAATAAGGGGGTAAGTCGAGTTATTAAAGAGCTGACAATTCACTTTTTAAAAGATGTTTATTTTATATAGTTTTACAAGCTTGTCATATTTTTATTTCAGAAGCTGCTCACAAGTTGGGAATTGGGGAAAAGGAATGCAAAGACCAGCTGCGACACGCAATGAAGGCCGTAAAAAACCGCTACCACAAGGCCTCATGTTTAAAGAGAAAGCACACCGAAGCTACTCCCTAATAAAAGCAACGAAATAAAGCCAAAATAATTTTATGTTATGCAAGACAAAATTTTATTGATATACTGCGTACAAGACTGAATTCCTAACAATTTTTATTTGCTGTAACAATCAAGGACAGTAATAACTTTTTTTTTGTTTTACTCAAGAACGAGTTATTAATTTTATTGATATACTGAATACAAGACTGAATTCCTAACAATTTTTATTTTCTGTAACAATCAGGGACTAGAAATAATTATTTTTTTTTTATTTTACTCAATAATGAGTTTTTATAATAAAACTCAAAGAGTCTTATATCCTAACTATGCTGAATTTCGCCTTAAACATTTGAACGAACACCCCTCTTGCTCTGAAATTGCTGATATCAAAAATAAGTTATTGAAAATGCTACTATAAATAACGGAAAATCGGTATGAACTGAATACTTCCTCCCCCATTTAAAGTAAAATTTTCAAAAACTTAACTTTAGTATGAAGAATTGTAGAGTAAGAGAAGTATGTATACGTTTAAATTTTAAAGGCGAAATTCCGCATAGTTCAGGATCATAGAGTCATATCTCTTTGAGTTTTATTATGGAAAACTATTTCTTGAGTAAATTAAAACAATAATCATAGCTTGCAGTCCCTCTAGTAAGATCTGCTATCAAAAAAGATAAAATAAAATATAAAATTTTTAAAACACTTTTTTTATTATCCTATTAAATACACTGAACCAAAAAGTGCTTGTTTTCTAAGAAAAAGTTCATGAAAACCTCTCCCAAAACCAGTTTTCATTGCATTAAAAAATATTTCTTAGAATATAAATATTTTTTCTTAAAATCTATGAACCCATTCATAGAATATAAGAAAAAAATATATATATTCTAAGAAATATTTTTTTAAATTCTATGAACACCGGTTTTTGTAGAGGTTTTCATGAAATTTTTGGTTTAGTGTAGTTCTAGTTGTTTCACTCTATTTCTCTGCAAGGCATTCTTGCTTCGCTTCTATAGATTTAATATAGGAAGGCATTCTAAACCTTCTCTTGCGTAAGGGGTTGTTGCTTCGATTGTTTAGATTTAAAATGGGAAGGCATTCTAAACCCTCTTCTCCGGAATGGGTTCTTGCTTCGATACCATGGGTTTTATGGAGAAGACGTTCTGCATTTGTTTCTATCGAAGGCGATCAATCTAGTGATAAAATCTACGGTTAGTGTTTCCGAAATTTTAATAATTTTCGTATTTTAAATATTGAGATTGAAGTTTCAAGAAAATCTATTTATTCTTAAGTGAAATCAACATCACTATTAAAACTCAGCAAAAGAATATTAATCTTAAAATTTTTCAATCAATTTCAAGATAAAAAAGCATCAATTTTAGATTTAATTTTTTATCGCTCCTTTTTTTTTCATTCAAATGCAATACAATTTCACTTCAAACACAGTAAGGAAAGGTTAGGTTGAAGTGGCTGCCACAAGGGCACACTTACACCAGTATTAAAAGGCCCGTTGTGATACCACGTAAGGACACGGTTACACCTCTTCTTCGAACCAATTAGAAGACTTTATGGAGGTTATTAAGTCCTTGGTGTCAAACTCCGCAATTTGGCGAAGGCTGTCCAGGAAGGGAACTTCCAGGCCACGCCGTCAGCCACCGCTAAGTGCGGGGCAGTTGCAGATGCGGTGTTTCACATTTTCTTGCTCTTCTTCGTCTTTGCACCTCCTACAGCAACGGCGATAGGGGTGACCTAGCCTCCACACGTGCCCTCCAGTAAGGCAATGCCGAGTTAGTATTCCTGTTCAGCCCTTCTTAGGGTGTATATTTGTCGAAATCCCTTTTTGGTCAGGTTTACTGTGGCACCGTGGGGTTTATTGCCGTCTTTCGTTGGCTTGTTGATAAGGATATTCGTTTAGCAGTAGCCTGCATGTGGCAAAGGGAATACCCAAGCGTTCTTTGTCAGGAGAACCTGTTTGGTAGTGCCCGACCTAACAAGCTCATCTACCCTACAATTTCCCTAAATATCAGGTTCAAACAATTCTGCTTGGCCATCTCCTGGAGAGATCGGCGACAGCTTAGCGTTAGTTCAGAATTGAATGAGTGAGAGCCAAGGAATTTAATAGCGGCTTAGGTATCGCTAAAAACAAAGATTTCTTTGCCGATTGTGTCGTGTCCAATCCACGCTGTGGCTTCTATGATTGCAGAGACCTCAGCCTGCAAGACACTACAATGATCAGGTAGTCTAAAAGAGTGTTCTAGGTCACAATCATTTGAAAATACCCCTCCCCTGGTCCTTCCGTTTAATTTATCTATCTTTTGCACCGTAGCACCGGTTCGTTTCCACCTAATCCTCCCTCCTGGGAATGTTTACCGTGAAGTCACACTCCGAAACTGTAGTAGTCCCGCAGCGATCCGTACTTCCGGGAAGAAAACTGAAATTGTTCAGTTTGCCAGAATGTCCCTTGGTCCGTGTGTTCTAGCTGGACTATTCTGCAGGCTCAGGACCGATGTCGGCGCTGCTCGGTACCCTTCTATATCTAGGGGAAGAAGGTCTAGAATGATCTGGAGAGCTTCGTTTGGCGTAGTTTTTAGAGCTCCGCCTATGCTTATCATGCTGGACCTGTGAACTACCCCCTAATAGTTTCAGACTGGTCGGTCTTTAGTCCTTCGGCTCGTAGTGAGAGGCTTTGCCTGCCTTCGGAATAAAGATTACCGTTGCGCTCTACACAAGCACGGAATATAGTTAAGAGACATGCAGGCCTTATAGATGTGGCATAGCCAATTAGTTGATGCCTCCAGAGTGTTAATAAGTTGTGCAGGAATGATCCCGTCAGGTCCCGCAGACTTAAAAGGTTTGAAGTCTTAACTGCCCATCTAACCCCCTCCACCGTGATGGGTATACTTACAGCCGGGTAAGCTGCACGTGCAGTTGGTGCACTCTGCATGTTTCCCGGAAAATTATTATCCAGGAGTAGCTCTAGAGTTTCTCCTTCTGAGCTGGTGCATGTACCGTCTGGTCGCCGCAAGTAGCTCAAGGCCGTTTGCGTCTTTGATAGCAGGCACCTTAGTCTTGCTGTGTCGTCGACTTTCGACTCCACTACAGAAATTTCTCCACGAAGTTCTCTTCGCTGGTCTCAATGCTTTCTTATTGGCCGTCAGTTTGTCTTTATATTCAAGCCACTGAGCCTCGCTATCGAGGCTTTTGGCCCTGTTGAGCTGTTTCCTACTTGGGTTGCGTCTTATAATGGGTTGTTCAACGACAAAGTCTAAAACAACTTCAATATAGCGATGGTCTGAAAATCCGTGATCATCAAAAAACCTACATTTCCTAACTAACCCACAAGCTCGCAAATAGTAAAGTAAATGACCTGCTTCGGTTTTAAGTAATAAAAGTAGGTTTATTACCTACGTTGCAAAAATGTATTACCTACGTTAAAAAAAAATCAATAAGTGACTCACCTCGAACATTTATATCGGAACTCTCCCATTGGACATGATGAACATTTGCCATGTTGCAATTGGTCGCCGTCTGCTTTACCTTATCTTGCGATGGAGGTTCCTCCGCATCATAGGACATATATACCGAAGGTATCGTCAGCCGCAGATCACCAACAGAAAGTTTGGCCGCTGTGACTTCGCCGTTGCTATAGTTAGGTAGGAGCAAAGTATTTAGTTTAGACCTAACCAAAATGCAGGTTCTAACTTTACCTTCTATGTCAGCTCGAATGAGCTTGGAAGCCTTAGTCCCAAGTTCGCAGAGCCGTGAGTGGTTCACCTAGGGTTCCTGGATGAGGACTACGTCAACGTCGATTTTAGATAGGCTGCAATAGATTTGTGTAGGTTTATCTGTAGCACCCTGAACATGAGTCTTCTCAGACTCCCCTACCACCACCGTGACGTCGAGGTCTTCCCCGTCGCTGTCCGACAGGTGCACAATTTGAAGTGGCCGACACCACGCTTTCCGCGTCGGAGAGCTCCGCTTCCACTTCCGATGCTTCGATGTCCGTGTCCACCGAAGTACCCGAAAAAGATGCGCTCTACGTGTCGCCTTCAGGTACAGAACCACTTCTCTTCTGGGCCCAAAAGCGTCCCCTTCCTGAATGACGCTCCAGTCCAGCAGGGTTTATGACCTGCATCATTCTGAGAGTTCTTTCAGGTTCAGCTGGGATAGCTGGAACCCATATCTTTGCCCTTAGCCCAACTGGATGTCCTTCCAATCGACGACCTTGCAGCTGCTGCCTTGTACAGCGCATTAGATCTTGCATCTTCACAAGCGAGGATCTTACTCCTACCCTGGTACCATCAGCACGTCAAGAACGGCGTTGCCCTTGGCGATCCGGACGGACGGCCACTGGTCTTTCGGGATGGCACCACGGTCATTTCCGCGGTCCAAGATACCAATGAGTATGCGGTCCTTGGCCACCTCGGCAAAGCTTGGCTTGCTTATCCCAGGGTTATTTTTGTGCCTTTTGGGAGGAGATTTCAGGTCCTCGTCTGACCTTTGGCGTTTGAAGGGGGTCGCGCTTTCCACAGGTACCACCGCAGTGCTGTGGAGTTACGCTCTCAGCACCGCATTCCTAGCACTTTGGGGTATTACTCCCCCGCACTTTCTTAAGACCTTCGCAGCCTCCCTTTTCTCCAGGTGCGCAGAGTGATTGGGAGGGATGTCCAGGGGGATACGACTCGTATTTGCCATTGCGGTCGTTACCCCGGTTGAGGGCGTGTTTGCGGCTACCTTTAACTTTGGCTCTATGTCTTGAGACTCCTGCCGAAGCTGTGGGAGAACGGTTGCCGTGCCGTTTCCTGAAGGGTGTGCATCATCAGTAGGTGTCGCGCTGCCGTAGACATCGATACTGAGCATGCAGCCGTGCGATATGTGGAGATTTCCCTCCTAGGGGGATACGACCCGTAGTTGCCATCGCGGTCGTTCCCCCGGTTGAGGGCGTGTTTGCGGCTACCTTTACCATCGGATTGTAGTGGCCAGGTCGTGAGACCCCTGCCACCGCTGTTGGCAGACTGGTTGCCGCGACAGCCCTTGATGGACGATCGGCATCAGCAGCTGCATCGCAATTCACCATTTCCAGCGCAACTGCATTCACCTCCGTGCTGGTGCTGACCCCCACAGTCGCTCGTGGTGGTTTTGGGTTCCCTTTTTCCCTACGCGTCACTTGTACATGACTGTGCCCTCGGCACGGTCCTCCCCCGTCAGGAAGAGGACGAATTTTAATTGTTGTGTTGTTCGTCAAGTCAAGACCAGCTTACGGTCAAAGTTTAAGAAGGGGAAAGGTGTCGTCCCCCGCGGCAGAGCCCCATACCGCGGTAAGACCAAATTACTCTCTGAGCCGGTCCGGTGTCAGAGAGGATCCGTGTGAATACAGCCACGATTAACATCCCGGCTGCAAACGTCCAATGGGGTCGGCACCGCATAACACCCTGGATTGGCAGGGGTAGGTCTTAGTCATCGCTCTCCAGAGGAGGTAAACCTATCCGCGAATTGTAGCTCCTTGCAGAACTACCTGTGGTTAGCGACTAAGCCCTCGCACCACGGCAAGGTATCTACCCTTCGCGAGGGTCAAACACGGGTTGGCGACCTCAGGTGTCCCGATGAAGAAATGTGTGGTGGTGCTGCCCGCAGACCCGGCAGCTTTCTGTGGAGGTGCACTGGTTGGTGCGATGGGACAGCGCTAAGCAGTTGGTGCCATACTGATGTGCCCTGGCAATTAGAAAGCGTTGTTGCGGCTGCATGGCCGTAAACACTGGGCACATCAGTAGCGCGTGATGACGCATACACAACCTACATTTCCGGCGTGGTGTTGGGACCGGAGATCGTTGACGATCCATCTGTCGAAAGAGAGAGTAATACATATGCATATTAGTTATACGCCTGGGATTAAGCATAGTTTTAGGGAATGCCTAATTTATTGCCAGAGAGTTAACGATAGCACGAGCTTTGTGGACTGTATTAAGTTAGGGAGGTGGGAGTGGGCACTGAGGGCCCTCGTCACTCTCAGATGACGGTAGCAAATATAATTTAGTGAGAGGTCTCGTGAGAATACTGTTCTGGGCTCGGACGTTTACGACACGAATGTGTCCGTCTCGTCCTGGGTGTAGGCTCTCTAATCGACCTAGTCGCCACTCGGTGGGAGGTAAGTTGTCTTCTTTAATGATGACTAGGTCGCCAATTTTCGGGGGAGTTTGAGCATTTTTCCAACGGTAACGCTTTGGAAGGTCGGTGAGGTAATCCGTTCTCCAGCGTTTGCTGAAATGATGGTGCAGAACTTTCAGTCGTTCCCACTTGTTTATCATGGAGACATTTTCGTGATTCGGTTCGGGAAGCGAGAGCATTGGTGCACCTTGAAGACAATTACCTGTCGTGAGAACGGTGCGGTCATTCGGGTCCTGAGACAGCTGGGAGATGGGACGAGAGTTAAGTACGGCTTCTATTCGAATTAATAAAGTCGAGAACTCCTCGAAGGTAAAGCTGTGAGTTCCTGCCACCTTTTTAAAGTGCGTTTTAAAGCTCTTGCCAGCGGATTCCAATAATCCGCCTATGTGAGGTGCGCGGGGGGGTATAAACTTCCAGTTGATTCCTTGGGGGCGTACTTCTGTACGATATCCGGCGATGCTTATTTCAGGAACGCTACGAATTCCAATTCGATAGCACGCTTGGCGCCGATGAATGTTTTGCCATCGTAGCTCATCATCTGGTCCTTGGCGTCCTACCAATTCCAGGTGGACCGCTTTGGTGGTTAAACAGGCCCTTTACGAGGGTTTGAGATCGGAGCATGGATGAATTGAAATGGGCCAGCTAAATCCACACCAGTCGTGGTGAAGGGTGGAGCGAATCTGCAACGTTGGGGGGCAAGGCTGCCATAATTTGTGATCGCGTTTGTTGTTTGTGAGTGGTGCAGACTTTGCATTGGAATATGCACCTTTTGATAAGTGGTTTGAGATGCGCAATGTAAAATTCTTTCCTTAAGATTTGTTGCATGAGACGAGCTTCCGCATGTAGGAGCATTTCGTGAAGGAATCGTATATACAGAGTACAGAGCCGAGACTTTTCGGGTAGGATGATGGGATGACGCTCATTGTAAGTGAAGGTTGCATAGGCTAGTCGGCCATTCACTCGGAGGACTCCGCTCTTGTCTAGGAAGGGATTGAGTACGAGTAGGGAGCTCCGTTTTCCAATGGGGTTTGAGTCTTCTAGACATGATCTTTCAAGAGCGAAATATCAAGTTTGGGCCATTATTATCAAACGATGTTTCGATCTTTTAAGATCGGCATGAGTTAGAGAGGGGTCGTCTGGGTCATTAATACCGTTCACCGCGTCTTTTAGCCGACGTACAAATTTGAGAACGTAATCTATCACACGTAAAGCACGAGGGTAGGAAGAGAACCAATCTAAGAGATCCTCCGTCTCTTCCGTAGCATGTAGGGCTTCTACTTTAATTTATTTTGTTGTGTTGATCTTCCGACAGGGTAGTAAGCTGATTTTTGTTGGAACGATTTTCCGTCATCCCTTGTCAAGTTTGGTTTTGTGACAAACCGGTTTCGGCGTTCTGCCATTTTCAATGCCTAGTTTCGTTCTGGTCTGTGTCTATCCGCTGCGTTGTTTTTATAGTCCGTGGGTGCTGTGGCGGGTAATGTCAATCTATGTGTTCGTGGTAGGTAACGTTAATATGCGTGTGTGTGTGCGCGGTAGTGATACGCTTCTACTTTACATGACTCTGGGGGTTGACGTTGCGAACTGTTCGTTGAGGCCAATCTTCGGGAGGTTTGGAAAGCCACTTTGGACCATTCCACCAGAGGGCAGAATTGGAGATCGACTTCCGTACAACCTCGGATTCCCAGATCTGTGGGGTTATCTTTACTTCGCACGTGTCGCCAAGGGACATTACCTACGAGGTCTATGATATGGGCTGTTCGATTGGAGACATAGGTCTTCCATGAGTGTGGCAGCTTTTAGGGCCAGGCTAACACGATTTCGGAATCCGACCACATGGTCAACATTCTTCTAGTGAGGCCGAGATGGGGTTGTACTACTGCGACAAGTTTGGCTAATAAGAGAGCTCCGCATAGTTCCAGGCGTGGCAGACTTATAGTTTTGAGAGGAACCACTTTGCCTTTGGACACTAGGAGGTGAGAGAAAACTTGAGTGCCGACAGTAGTTCGAACATAGAGAGTTGCGCAATAAGCCTTTTCAGAGGCGTCGCAAAGCCCATGGAGCTTGACCAGATGGTCAGGGGCGAAGTTAATCCATCGGGGTATTTGTATATTTGGGATTGACTGCAGATTTCTGGAGAATTGCGTCCATTTTACGAGACGTATCGGTGTGACCCGTTCATCCTAATCAGTCCCGTATAACCACAATTCCTGCATCAGGATTTTTGCCTGTATCATGACTGGCGTCAGCCACCCTGCGGGGTCGAAAAGTTTTGCGATTGAGGAGAGTACCTGCCGCCTGGTGGCTGCTGTTGAGGCTGTGTCTGAGTCCACAGTATATGAGAGGGTGTCCGAGAGCGCATTCCATTGAATTCCTAGGGGTTTGGCGGTGCTACTTTTTTCGAACTCGAGGAAGTCGGTTTCAAGTAAGTCCGCTTTGGGAATTTGTCTGAGTATGTCCGGATGGTTTGCCGTGATATTTTTTAAAGGGAAGCCGGCTGAGTTGCGAGCATCATTATTCTCTTTTAGGGATTGCTCGGCTGAGGGAAGATCATGACTGCCGGATAACATATCGGCAACATACGTCTCAGTCTTTAAAATTGGGGCTGCGCGTAGATGGGAGTCGGCTATATCTTTCGACAGCTCGTGTAGCGTGCGAATACCAAGGAAGGGAGCCCAGTTCACCGCAAAGGTGACCGTTTTCAACTTGAAGTCCTTTATTGGACTGTCTTCGGGAGTGCGGAATATTATCCGTTGGTAGTCTCGGTCATCGGGGTGTAAGAGTATCTGGCGGTACATTTTTTCCACATCGCCATTAAACACATATTTATATGTCCGCCATTTTAACAACATAAGTCGGAGATCGGGTTGGAGGGTTGGTCCGGTACATAACACATCGTTAACGGAGTGACCGGAACTTCTTGGAAGCATTGAATACAACTCTGACTTTTGTTGTCTTTTTGTCTGGCAGTATTTTCCGTGGAATTCCAATTCATTTGGACTGCATTCCTCCATGTGGCCGAGGGACAGGTATTCTTTGAGTACCTGGTCATACTGCTGTTTGAGATCGCCCTTTTTTGAGAGACTGCGTTCCATTCCATGAAACTGTCGTAGGGCTGCAGTACGGGATAGGCCTAGGTCGATATCGTTCGGGAATGATGATTTAAATGGGAGGCGAACCATATATCGACCGTCATCCATTCGAGTGGTTGTGCTTTGATAGAGCTCTTCGCACATTTGATCTTCGGGGGTTTCCACTCGAGTTCTGGGTATCTCCTCGATTTCCCAGAATTGTCTCAGCTGTTCATTGAGCTGAATATTTGTGATTTCCCATGCTTGCGAGGAATGTGCTCCAAAATTCTCGCGAGTTTATTGTATTTTGGGCTAGCAGGCTGGGAGAGATCTTTTCTATGCCATTTAGCAATATTTGTGGGATAAGATCACTACCCAATACCAGATCGATTTGGGATGGGTTCTGGGAGTTCTGGTCTGCTAATTTGAGATGGGACCATTTGCGCCTTTGACTGTCATTCAGCCTGAATATTGGGAGCTGCCTAGTGAGGCGGGGAAGCACTATTGCCTGGGCTTTTATTTTCACCTTATTGTTATTTGAGACTAGTGTCAACGAGCACAGCTTGTTGGATGTTTGTACCACTCCGCCTCCCATACCCGATATTTCAAACAGGGAGTGGGTATAGGGAAGCCCGAGTTTGGTCTAAGCTTTGGCGGATATGAAGCTTCTTTCGGAGCCTTGGCCCACTAAGCCTCTAAGCTTAAACAGATCCCTTCTATGTTCTACCAAAACTATTTCTGTAGGGAGTATGATTTGGTTATCGTTTTCAGCATGGAACGACTGTACTGGGGAACTGTTGGGTGTAGAGGGTTCTCCTTCCTAGGGTGCCGCCTGGCTGACGTCCTGAAGCCTAGGTTTGCTGGCTTCTACTGTGGCTACCTGGGATCGTGTCCTTTGGATTCCGGAACTGGTGCTGGGGGTTGCTGTGTCGTGAAGGATGGAGTTATGCCGGCCTTGGCAGTGCATGCACGTTCTCGTGCTTTGGCAGTCTTTTAGCACATGAGTCTGAGCTAAACCATTTTCGCAAATATTATTTTCTCGTACGAATTTTTTACGCTCGGAGAGTGGCAACCTTTTATACGGCAAACAGCTTTGTAGAGTAAGGGTGGACTGTTTGCATAATTTGCAGGTATAAAATCGTTGGTGTTCTGTGGCATGAGATTTTGTTTGTGTGAGGGAGTTGTTGCTGTGGTTTTGGGGTTGAGCCTGCCTGAACTGGGGATTGTTCTGATTGGGGTGAGGCTTTGAGAAGTTTGTGGAGGGTGGATTATATCGGGGGTTGGCTGGTCGCCATTGATTCACCCTTTCCACTATCTCGTATCGAGTGGTCAGAAACTGGTTCATTTGGGACCAGCTCGGGAGGTCTGTTCTGGAACTTAATGATTGCTCCCACAAGGCAACTGTATTCTCTGGAAGTTTTGAGGTTACCAGATATATTAGTATGGGATCCCAACTGGAGGTTTCGACTTCTTGTGTCGCTAGAATTTGGAGACAGTTGTCTACTGAGGATTGTAACCTCTGGATCTCATCGGTGTTTTCCGATTGAATCGCTTTTAGATTCATGAGAATTCGGATTTGATTATCGACCAGGACTCTTTTGTTTTCGTAACGCGACTTGAGAGCTTCCCATGCTAGGGCAAAATTGTTGTAGCTTAACGGGAATTGTTCCACTATTTGACCTGCGTTTCCTTTAGTCTTATGTCTGAGGTGATACAGTTTCTGGGCACTGGAGAGTTTCGAGTGGTTGATATAGACCGCCGTAAACATGTCTCGGAAGTACGGCCATTGATCATACCCTCCATAAAAAATTTCTGGCGCACATGGGGGGCTCTTAGGTTCATATGGGAGGACTCTTGGGGAGGGTTGGGGTTGCACTTGAGGCGCGGGGTTACTCAATGCTTTGAGTTGGAGTTGGTCGCCTATTTAAGCTTTGGTGTCCTCATATGCAATTAGGCTTGTTCGGTATTTACCGAAATCGCCGGACTTAAAGTCCTTGGGGAGGTCCTGGTCGTCTGTCTCTACTATTAGATCATAGGCGCTCTGTACTCTAGACCAAAAAACATCTATGTTTTTGTATTTTAATTTTAGGGCTGCCTCGGTATTGTCTTGAATCGGGGTTGAGTGGAACCGAGTGCAGTAATCCGTAAAATTATCCGTTTCGGAAATAAATTTATTTTCGGCTACGGTAGCCATTTTAAAAAGGGATTTGCCTAATTAAGTGGTAGTTTTTTTGGGAATTTTTCGGAGACTACTGCTTTTATTTAAGAAAAAATTAATTTGATGAGGGAGCTAGCAGTCCTGTACCACAATATATAAATTAGTTTACTGCTTTATTTGGCTTTGACCCGGAATGTTACTTGTTAAAGCTTAGAGACTTGATTTTTAATCTAACCTTGAGAAATCGATTAATTATTTTTTGTTGGGTGAAATTGGCGATGAGGCCCACTGTCTTTTGTATATTTTGTACCGGAAGGTATTTAAGTGTTTAATATAACAATGTATGTGTGAGAAATTTCGCCGTAAGGAATTTGGGTTCACCGAGATATTGAATTTGGCGGGAAAAAATAGTTTTTGGCGGGAGAATTATATAATTTAATATATTATTGTAATATATGGGCAGGGGCTGGTTTCTTCCTTAGCGAAGAAGGACCATTAATTATTTCTTCGTGTCGTTTGCGGTTTGTTGCCTCGATAGTTGCCGTACTCAAAGCTATACACTGTATTCGACAAATTTCTCACTAATTTATTTACTAAGCGCTCCTTTATTAGGCGCTGTTTGCTAATAAATCGCTTATGACGCACTTATTAGTTGTATCGGCAATTTAAGCACAGAAATCTTTAAATATTTAACCAACATAGTTCAGCAAATAACTTTGCAATCCAAAAATTCCGATATTCTTGTAAAGCGTTTTAACGACGAGCGGCTAATGAAACGTAAGAGATAAAGTCAAAAAAAGCAGAGAACATTGAAATGAATCGATTCGGCGGCAATAACGAGCGAAATTGTTTCTTTATTGTATATTTCACACTTTTAAGTAAATTAAAGTAAACACAACCTTTTAAATTAAAAGTCAAAACCAATAATAATAAAAAATATGAGGGCCGCCCACATGACAGCTGTCGGTCATGCTGCGAATTGGTGTGGGGTGTTTGCGCGGGGTTGCCACACGTCCCAAATCGTTCCAATTTAACAATTGAACCTTAGGATGAGTTTATATAATGTGATATAATACATGTCATAATGAAATTATTTACAATTCAGGATATATGTGTATAACGAGTTTTATGTTTTTGGGTTTGGGACGTGTGGCTACTGATGTCGCGTAACCAAATACAAATGATTTATAAATTACTTTTTTATGAAATACACCGAATTTTTATATTTTGCACATACAACGTTATGCACTTGCACTTTTGCACTCCATACATATTTAACATATTCAAAATATATATCATCCGAATACCAATTTCTGAAATAATAGTGGCACCCTAATATACATACTTATATACAAGCGTCAACCGTACACCAGAGTTGGCATCGACGCTAAGGGCCGGTTTCACCAGAGTTTTTCACTTTTTCAGTTTCACCATCTAACTTAACTAAGTCACAACTTAGTCAGCCTGCCAGCTGACTTATTCTCGACTAAGTTAGCGTTGCTGTCGTTCAAAACCTAAATGTCAGTAATGCTCCTAATTTGTTTTGTACAATGTCCCAGCCGGAAAATTCGTCAAGCATAACTTTTACGTCGTATCCGCAGATTCATGTAAACGCTTGTTTACTAGCATGCAACCATTACGAAACCATCGTTTTCAATTAAGCGCTAATTTTAGTACCTTCCAACTAAAGAGAAATGGGTGTAAGACAATACATTCCTTCGTGTATGGCCATACATGCCCATTTCGCACTGGGGTATTGGGATGCGCAGAGTTGTCTGACATGAAAAAATACTACTATGCATAAAACAGCCGATCGGGGTGTTGTGTTCAAAATTATTTAAGTCACTCAGTTGGTGAAACCCAAAATTAAGTTAGTCTCGAATCTGTGCTAACTTAAGTCACGACTTAGTTTTAGTCTTAGTCGCGTTGGTGAAACCGGCCCTAAGAGCTTACAAACCTGTAGATGCTAGGACGATAGCAAATGCATAAGCATTAAAAATACGAATATTCAAGCACACAGCAAAGCGAAGCAACACAAACTTACAAACATTGGAAGTCACAAACGTAGGCGTACAGGCGTGTGTACAGATGTTCGCTGGAATAAGAGGAGCCGGCATATGAACGCAAATAATACAGTCGTGTATACATACGTTTGTAGTTATAAGAAAAGTAGGATAATAAGGAAAACGTTAAATTATAAGAATATTTATTATAAGTAAATGAGTATTTATTGTTGTAAGAAACGGTTTGCCTGCGTGCAAAATTTAGTAAGCTACTAGCTAGACATAGTAGTCGGTGGTTTTCACCTCCGATGAACCTGGTAGTTTTCATCTCACGAGTACTATTTTTATATTCTGCTGAGTTGGGGTTTTCACCTCTGCCACCTTTGTATAGTTAGCGATAAATTTAAGAATTGCATGTGAGTTTGAAAAAAAGGAAATAAAGAAAAGAAAATATTTAAACTAAAGAAACTAACAGGGTTTATTATTTTGGAGAAAACCATAGGGAACTTTATTTGTAGAAACCCTGGACGGACTGAGCATACCGCGGCATATAGGAAAGTCCGTCACAGCTTTTTATCAATATAAAGAAAAAACATTACTTACTAAGCAATGAGAAAATAAAATAAGTCGTCCTTCTGGGAGTTCCGTGATCCAAAGCTCGATAAAGTTTCCCCCTCGATAAAGTGTCATTCAACTTCATATGAAATTTTCTTCTGGACAGCTTTCATCACTGTAAAGTAGTTTTGGGTAATTTTTCTAAAATTTTTCTTTGTTTTTTAGTTTTTGCGGCAGGGAGTTCGTTTTCTTGACATTTTAATTTTTTAGAAAAATATTCCTTTTGTGGTGAAATTTTAAAATTTTTTTTTGTTTTATTCCTTTTCATCTTGTCTTTGTTTGCGTACACTTCTTATTTGTAACAAGAGTTTTTTGTTATTTGTTTAGGCGAGATGCCTTAATTGCCAATCACTTACCCCAAGCCACCCACCTGTGTGTGCATGCATGCATATTTGTGTTTTGTCAACGCACATGTACATGCATGTGGGTATGCATGTGTGGGTTCACCTTAAAACCAGAGGATAATTTTCGGGTTCAACGGTTGTCCACGATTGGACAACCGTCTCCTTTTTCTACAACAGTCGACACAACCACATCACGGCCACCCCAGGATTTTCAACCAACGTCATCAATATTCACAAAAGGTAAAATTATTTGTAAATATATTTTTCACACCCAATAAAAACGGCCATATTATTTATAACGAAAAATCTCGTTTTGTTTATTTCTTTTTCCGAGCACAAATTCGACCGCTGTGCTTTTGAGCCACCGCCGCTCCAAGTTAGCACCTCGCACGAATTTTCATGGTCCATCTCCCCGTCTAGAGGAACCAGAATACAGTCCACAACAACCTAATAAAAATATCACTTGGATCAATCCATCAAAACAAAGCTATTTGGGACAATAATTTTCGTCACTGCCGCTGCTGCATTATACACAGCATCAACAAATGGTTTCTATAAGATTGGAAAAATACTCAATATTTTAATTTGCCACAAGCCGCTGCCGAAATTTCCAAAGTTTATATATTACACTCAACAACAAACAACTAACACAACAGCTGCCACACATATCATTATACACCAATCAACAAATTCTGCCGATCACCACATCAAAGCACGAAAGTTGTGTATTTCTTGCCACTTATTTTTTTGTGTTTCAAACAATTTGTTTAAAAGTGAAGCCCCCCAGTGTAATCACACATAAGAGCGTTAAGTGAATATTTAATAATAGTGATTTTTTTAATACAGTTAACTGCTTTATTTTTCTTTCATTATTCAATTAAATTGAATGCTTTAAAATCCTTGCGATCTAAACGTCTCACATTTCAATCAAACTATTTACTGCCTATTTGAGAAGTTTATTCCTAAACGTAAATTAACTTATGATCATTCTACGAAAGCTTCGTTTCCTAAAGAGCTTAAGGCTCTGAAAAATAGGAAAACGCGATCATTTAATTTATATAAGAAATCCGGATTAAATAAACATTACTTAATGTATTCCATTCTACGTCAGAAGTACATAGATTTAAATAAAAAGTGCTATAAAGCTTATAAAACCAAAAGAGACATTATTCTCAATCCAAAGTCATTTTATGGTTTCGTAAATTCTAAACGCAAAGTATCAGGGTTTCCCTCACCCATGAAATATCAAGACACTATATCTAGCGATAATCAATATATCGCAACTTCCTTTGCTCAATTTTTCACTTCTAACTATTCTGCCATCACCAATTCAAACTTTCAAAACTATCCCTATAAGCTACACGGGGAAAATTTAATTAGTTCACCATTTATATGCGCCAAAGATGTTCTAATTTACCTTAAAACCTTTAAAGAATCTTTTAAATATGGTCCTAATAGGATTCCTACATGTTTCTTGAAAGTGTGCGAACCATATTTACCAACCCCTTACCAATTTCAATCTATCACTAAAGTGTGGTGTTTTTCCAACTGCGTGGAAAGAATCGTTTATTCTACCGCCACATAAAAGCGGGAGTAGGTATTCTATAGAGAACTATGGTGTCATAGCAAAGCTTTCTGCCATCCCAAAATTTATTGAAGCTATTGTTACAAATCAACTCACGGGTCCGATCTCTACTTTGATAGCTGACTGCCAACACGGGTTCAGTAAGGGAAAGTCCACAGTTACGAATTTACTTGAGTTTACCAGTCATGTCTCAAATGGCTTTAGAAAAAATCTGCACACCGACGTTATTTATACGGATTCCAGCAAAGCTTTTGACAAAGTGCGTCACTCATTACTTATTCATAAACTCGATCAGTTGGGCTTCTAGCCGGGTCTCAATCGCTGGATCTCTTCTTAGCTTAGTGACAGGGCACAAAGAGTACTATCCGATGTCATTTATGTCTCTTCGGGGGTTCCTTAAGGAAGCCATCTTGGCCCGATTCTGTTCTTCTAGCTTATAAATGATATTTCTACAATAATAAAATTTTCAAAAATGTTAATGTATACTGACGACGTAAAGCTGTTCATGTCATTCGCGTCATTCAAAGATAGAAATAAGCTACAATCAGATCTAGATAAACTAGTTACTTGGTGCGATTTAAATTATATGCCACTTAACCTTAAAAAATGTAAACACATGGGTTTTTCGCGTGGAATTTCTCAGCCGGCTTCCTATACAATTAAAAATTATGATAAAAAAGTGTATGATTTTGTTGACTTGGGGGTTATATACTCAGTTTCAACCGCCATATTAACAAAACAGTCAATAAGGCTAGAGGTGTCCTTTAGCGACCCTTATGTAACTGAAGCCCTCTTCACTACATTAGCCAGACCGATACTTTAATACGGTTCTATAATTTGGAACCCGCGTTACCAGGTTCATGTCGATCGCCTTGAATCAGTTCAAAAACAATTTTTACTATTTGCCTTAAGAGATTTTCATTGGAATCCCTTGTACAATCTGCCACCCTATACGAATCGCTTAAAACTCATTAATCTGCACACACTTTCTATTCGGAGCGAAATGCTTGGAATTATTTTTATCATTAAATTGCTAAATGGTTCACTATCCAGCCCATTTCTTCTAAGTGAAGTGAACTTCAATGTACCGTCTCGTCCTTCAAGGCATTTTAAACCTCTAGTCTTAAAACAGTGCCGAACCAATTTTCACTTGTTTTTTTTTTGCTAATATACACAACAGCATTTCAATCGAAGGCTAGTTTATTATTATACCTAGTAGTGCTACGCACACAAGGTATATTAACTTTAGTCGCTTAACGGCAGTACGTAACGGCGTTGGTACGCAGGTTCCTTGGCACTCATCTCCGAGTGCTATTTAAAATAAGCAAAATCGGACATAGCCACGCCCACTTTTAATTTATAAAATATTTTTGAAAACACAAAAAAGTGATTACTCAGTACATAATACACCTATAAGGATAAAATTTGGTGAATACATTGAGATTGAGGCATAAAATAAATTTTTGAAAATGGGCTTGGCACCGCCCACTTTTGATTAAGTCAAATTTAGAAATAATATTAATCATAAATCAAAAACCGTTCAAAATATCGAAACGAAATTCAGGACGCAGGTTTCCAGGCATGCAAGGAATATTTCAGGAAAAAATGGGCGGGATCGGTTAAGGTCTACGCCCACTTTTATATGAAAAATTTTAAAGAGGATCGTAGATATATTAAATAGGCAATAACTTAGCGTAAAATAGCTTTACATCATTTATATTTCACTTTTAAAGTTTCCGTAAGCAAAGAAATCCAAAAACTTAAAATTTTCGAAAATGGGCGTGGCCCCTCCCTTTTTATAGTGGACTATTCCACAAAACTTTTTATGCCATAACTCCGCCAAAAATTGACTTGTCGAAACGAAATTTGGTGATAATGTTCTACATATTAAGGCAACTGTTTGTTGTAAAATTGGGCGAAATCGGGTAATGGCCACGTCCAGTTTTTTAACATAGTTCTGAAAATATTTTTTTTTTAAAATTAAAAAAGCGATATTTCTAAAACCAAGCAAGTTATATCAATTAAATTTTGCACACATAATAAGCTTTTTAAGAAAAACTCGGCCGCAAAAAACTTTGTCAATTTTGAAGAAGTAGGCGTGGCTCCGCCCACTTTTCAGCATAAAATTTCTGCTATTTTCAAAGGTAATCGCTTATAATTCAATCTTGATATTTCAATGAAAATTGGTCAGCTGCTTTTTAGTAGTATGTATTATAGTCCTGCCAAAAATTAGCCAAATCGGAAAACACAAAAGCAAAATATTCGGGCACGTATTAAAAGCCCACTGCAATAGCGAAGTTATATATCTTTTTTGTTTTTCATATCTTTCATAAACATTAAATGTACGAGTATCTAAGTATGAGAAGAAGAAGAGAAAAGTTCACTTAAATGATCAGCACGATGAGCGGAGTCGATTAAGCCATGCCTGTCTCTCCGCCCGTCTGTCTGTCTGTCCGTCTGTCTATTTGAACGCAAACTAGTCTCTCAGTTTTACAAAAGAATGCTGAAATTCGTTGTTTGCTTTCGCCATTTTATAATATACTAGCAAACCCGGTAGACGTTGTTTTGACGTTTTAATACATAGAACACATATACTCATATATATAAAATGTCATTAACTGGAACCAAATAAACTCCTAACTATACCGAAATGCAGCTTTATATAACCTGGGGGTTTTTCCAAAAGCTATATACAGACTGTGTCGTGCCCAGCGAACTCCTGAACCTATCGTGAAAGTTCGGGAGCAAAACAAAACACAAAATATGTGGCACCGCCCACTTTTGAAAAATTATGTAGGTATTGACTAAGTGACACATACATCCAAATTTCATTAATTTAGACCAAAAAAAGTTCGGAGTTATGACGAATTGAAATTTTTTATATAGCCTGGGGGCGTGGCTCCGCCTACTTTTCCAAAACTATATATTGTCGATGCTGTACCCAGTGAACCCAAGTATATATTGTGAAAATTTCAAAAAAGATCGGTTGAGTTCTTTGGCGCCTATGAAAGACACCCTTTTTTATATCTATTTTTGTTACGCATACAAGGTATTTTACTATATTCGGCATAAACGAATCGAGATATATATTTATTAATGTATATCAAAACGTTCAGGAGGAAAAGTAAAATATCCGGGCAAGTAGTTAATACTCCACTGCAAAAGCGAAGTTGTATATCTTTTTTGACAATCATACCTTTCATGAACATAAAATGTTTGTACGTATGAGAAGAAAAAGAGATATTCCCATCAAAAAGTATACTGAAATGATTAGGAGGATGAGCTGAGTCGATGTAGCCATATCCGTCTCTCGATACGTCTATCTGTATGTCCGTCTGTCTATTTGAACTCAAATACGAACTGAAAGTATTAAAATAGACCTGCGTAAATTGGGGTGACATAATAGATCACTACTAGGTATATAATGTTCGGTCTCACCCGAACTTAGACTTCCTTACTTGTTTTTTTGAATAAATTCAGTAACTTTATAGCACTTTTCATTTGTTGCACACACATTTTTTCATTAAATATTCACTTTCGCTAGTTTGATACCCCGCGCACTTTATCTGTGGTTTTTGTGTACTCCTTTATTGCGGCAACATATATACACATATTTCCATAAATATATCCCCTTATACGTGTGGTTGGCGAGTAAGCCACAAAGCCCGTGTTTAAATTTTTGGTTGTGTAGCAAAGCAAATATTAGTCAGACAAATCGGCCAAGTCTGCAATATATGAATAAAATTAACTATAAATAATTATAATTGAATTAAAAAATACATTAATTGAGTTGATTGACATTTTATTGAGTTGGGTTTTTGATTTTCCTGGGTAAAATACTGCCTTTACCTTCTATTCAGCATTTATCTTGTACGGTTGAGCATTTCATCGTACCTTCAGCTATATTTTTTCGGTTTTTTTTGATTCTGTATATCCTCTATGTCCAAAATATGGAAAGTTTCATTAGGCTGGCTGATTCGATTTTTGAATTCGAATCAGACTACAATGAATTCGAGGATTCAGTCCACAGCAAGTACACTCTTAGGCCTCAACAAGAGGACTTGAAAGCAATGTGGACGAAAACCAGAACGGCTTATGACGACTTACTTAATTCAGATAAGTTAGAAGCCACTGGTATAGTTTATGTTAAACAGAAATATAAGAGAGCATATGCAGTATATTTACGCTGCATGTCAGATATGGCTACACACCAAGCGACATATAATAAACCAGAAAATAAAGCTGAAGTAAACCCGAATTTGAACACAGTATCCGCCTGCCTCCATGTGATACTAAAATTTTCAAGGGCGATTATCTGTCATGGCCAACATTTCGTGACATGTTCACGGCTATATATATCTTGAACAAACGCCTAACACCTGTTGAGAAATTGTTCCATCTCAACAATAAGAGACAAGGTGAGGCAAAATGTATTGGTAAAAAATGTCCGCTCACGAATGAGGGATTTGATACGGCCTGGAGAAACTTATGCGAGAGATACGAAAACCAAACGTATCTTAGTGAACTCGCAACTCCAAATTTTGTTTAACTTGAAAAAGGTAGAGAGTGAGCATGGTAGCGCGATTAAAACCCTTCAGCGCGAAATAAACAATTGCCTTTCGTCCCTGCGAAGCCATAAAATTGACACTTCGAACTGGGATGCAATTATTACATATTTGCGTTTGACGAGATTGCCGGAAAGTACGCTTGGTATATGGGAGCAAAGCATAGACCACAAAGTGGAAATATGCAAGTGGGAGGATAAGGACACATTTTTGTCCAACCGCTTCCAGACACTCGAAACAGTGTCTGGGTTCATAGGGAGTTCATCAAAAGTGCAAAAACCGCAGCGTACGCGGAATGCCAACGAAACCCCTGCCAAAAGACTTGGTACATACCAAGCAAATGTGACAAAATTACTGTGCACAAAGTGCAAATCGAATACCCACAGATTACGAAACTGTCCCCGTTTTCTGAAATTAACTCCGGTGGAGGGAATTAACTTTGTCAAATCCACAAAGGGCTGTTTGAACTGCCTATCCCCAGGACATACTGTGTCGAAGTGCACCAGTTCTTACAACTGCAGCAAGTACCACTCTCGACATATTACGCTCCTGCATGCGGAGTCTCTTCAGACGCAGGCAACCACCAGCCCTCATCAGTATCATCCTGATAATGCTGCCTCAACTTCAAAACAGGCACAAGAGAGATGGGAAGCTGAAAAATCTAGTTCGGCCGTAAACCGAAAAGCGCAGGTGTGCTGCTAGGCACAGCTCGAGTAACCATTCATCATAATGGTACAGACTTCCCAGCAAGAGCACTGATTGATTCTGCTTCAGAGTGCTCGTTTATGACAGAACGACTCTGTTTCGTGGCCGCTAAGCTTTTTTAGCAGCCAAGTTCAAAAAGATGCGTACTGCCAAGATTTGCGCTGTGTCTATTGGCGCAGCCTATGCACGCCACCAAGTCCGCTGTGTTAATGGAACCACCAACAATCCACTGAAAACGGAAACGCCACCAACTAATTCCAAAAGAAATAAAAACTACCAAATGTAAAGTTTTATCATATTTATTAACGCAGCCGTTGCGAGACACCAAACTCCAATCAAATGATGATGAACAATGTTTGTTAGCGCAGCCGTTGTGCCAATACCAACTCCAATGTTTAAAAAATGCAAATATATTTTACCGCAGTCGATGTGCCAATTTCGCAGTCCAAAACAGAGAAGGAAACATCTGCCGACATGGCTATTTAAAACGTCGCCCTAACTGCAATATTCGATATGTATACATACATTTTATTATACATAAGTATGTACAAACCAAATATTGTGCAAATCACCTTATTTAGCGGTCGCCTATTCTTCTTAGCTGCAAAATGCCGTTGATTGCTTATTAGCTGTGCTATCAGCTGATGTAGCAGTCAGTGACCTACTTTGCTTTTGCAATTACAATTTGCCAAAGCAGTTTCTCCCAACTTAGAAGTGGGAGAAGCAACAAAATATTAAAATGCATTTACGTATGTATGTATTTAAGGTATAGCGGGGTTCTTGTGCGTGCAAAATGTTAGGACTTAAGCAAGTGCAGCCAGTGCTAGTACTATGTAGTACAATAAGGAGTAGATAATATGAGTAGAGTAGTATAGTAGGTAATTAAACTTCCTCCGCCCGTTGAAAGGCTTAGGCTTTCAAAATGTTGTCGTCGATGGGTAAAAGACATAGTTTTGCTTGTATGTGCCATGTGCGGTTTGGTAGTTCTCTTCCTTGATTAAAACCATGTCACCAGCTTTAAGGTTCGTTTCGGGTGAGGCCCATTTTGTACGTTGCTGCAGGAGAGTTAAATACTCAGACTGCCATTTGTTCCAAAAGTGCTGCTGCATGGAGCACGCACGTTGCCATCTGTTGAGTCGGCTTATTTCTATTTGGGTTAAGTCTGATGTAGATGTAAATGTAGATGTAAATGATGCACCAATTAAGAAATGAGCAGGAGTAAGCACTTCCAAGTCGTCGACATTCTCCGAGATAGGACACAGTGGTCGTGAGTTTACCATTGCTGAAATTTGACAAACCAGTGTACGTAGCTCTTCAAAGTTTAGAGTGGAGAGACCTGCAACACGATAAAAATGATATTTGGTTAGTTTGATTGCAGCCTCCCAGAGGCCACCGAAATGAGGGGAACGTGGGGGTATCAGTTTCCATTCGATGCCATCATGTAAGCATTGTTGATTTACCGAACTTAAATGATGTTGACTTAAGAAAAGCTCCTTTAGTTCACTTAGCTCGCGTTTCGCTCCTATAAAGTTTGTCGCATTATCAGACCATATGGTTTGAGGCCTTCCACGCGTACATACGAAGCGTTTTAGTGCGGCTAAAAAGGAAGGAGTTGATAAATCCTTAACCAGCTCTAAATGGACCACCTTGGTTGAAAAACATATAAAAAGGCATATATAGCATTTGATCGGAGGCCGATTTCTCACCTCAGACTTGTACGAAAACGGTCCACAAAAGTCAAGTCCAGTAGTTACGAATGCTCGATTGCATTGTATTCGTTTCGATGGCAAGCTTCCCATCAAATGTTCCATTAACTTGGGCTTAGCGTGAAAACAGCGAACGCATTTATTAATAACGCGAGTAATTGTCTTGCGCCCACCAATGGGCCAATACTGCAGGCGAATAGAGGCTAACAAAGATTGTGGACCGGCATAGAGTAGCTGTTGATGAAAGAAAGTGATAATTGAATCAGTTACGGGATGTTTGCCGGGTAAAATTATTGGATGTTTTGCGGAGTAGTCCAATGACGAGTTTTGAATCCTACCACCAACTCGAAGCAGGCCATTTCCGTCTATGAAGGGGTTTAAAGATCGAATATTTGATGAATTCATAATTGGTTGTTTAGCTTCTAAACGTTTGTAGTCATCATTCAGGTGTGTCCTTTGAATCATACGAATTAAAAGATGAGTTCCACGTTGAATTTCTATAGAGGTTAGTGGTCCAGTACATTTCATGACAGGGCGTTGTAAAAAACGAGATACGTAAGCATATACGTTGCGCAATATAGAAAAAGAATTGATGTATTTATACCTTACCGACAAATCCTGTATGGCTACATAGACAAACGCACCTTTTCTCTTCTCTGGTATTTCCTTAGGCAAAACAGGGGATAGTGGCCATTTGCATTGGTCATTCGCGAGAAAGGACGGTCCATATTTCCACATTGGCATATTCAATAACTCCTGTGGGCTCGCTCCCTTTGATAAAATGTCAGCTGGGTTTATTTCAGATGGAACATATCTCCATGTCAAATTCTGCGATATTGCTTGAATGCTGTTAATTCGGTTAGCTACAAATACATTAAAATTGGCTGGTTCGTTACGCAGCCACGATAAAACGATGGTCGAATCTGACCAGCAAAATACCTTATCCTGGAAGACGCGTAAATTAATCACCTTGTCTATCAACTCTGCTAACAGCAATGCGGCAGACAACTCAAGCTTTGGTGCGCTGAGTGTTTTCATTGGCGCTTCACGGGACTTTGAACAAAGTAAGTTTGTGTGAACGACGCCCTTTGCTTCTGCTCGTATATATATACAAGCACCATATGCTGCCAAACTTGCGTCGCAAAATCCATGGATTTGGATTTCCGCATCAGCCATAAGTACGCATCTCTCAAAAGCGAATCGAGGAACTAGTTCATATTGGCTACAGATGTCTAGCCATGCTGTCCGAATAGATTGAAGTGGGCTTTCATCCCAATGTAGATCTTCCTTCCAAAGATGTTGTAAAAATATTTTTGCTTTGGCAATAACAGGTCCAATCAATCCCAATGGATCGTACAATCTGGCAATAGTCGAGAGAATCGGGCGCTTTGTTACCTTTGTTGGCGCTGTAAAAGGTAAGAAAGAAAAAATAAACATATATAATTTAGGCTCCCAAATTAAACCAAGCGTTTTTGTTATGCTAGTGCCATCGTGAAACGCTAAGAAGTTTTGCTTTTCTGACTCGGCTATATCTGCCAATAAGCGCTTATCATTTGAACACCATTTTCTCAATTCAAATTGTCCCAGAGAGAGCAGCTCCTTTGTTTGGTGTAAAATATCACGAGCTTCATCCAAGGAATTTGCACCTGAAATCATGTCATCAACATAAAAACAATTATTAATGATTTTGGCTCCAATTGGGTAGGCTGGACCTTCATCAATGCAAATTTGTCTGCTGCAAACCAATTTTAAAGGAACGAAATTGTAAAAGTATACTAAATAACGAAGGCTGGATTGGGGGACCTGCCATTAAAATTGAATTAAGCGAGCGCCCATTTGTTGTTGGCGCAGAGCCATCGAACACAACTCGCAATTTTGTTGTTGTGCTATCGTCTTTGTGAACACAGTGATGTGGCAAAAAATGTACACGTACCTGGTCCGGTATAACATTGACTGCTGACATGTGTCCAAGATCAATATATTCATGTATAAAAGACGAGTATTGTTGCTTTAGTTCAGTATTACGCTGCAATTTGCGCTCAAGGGATTTAAACCGATTTACCGCCTGATGATATGAGTCTCCCAATTCTTCTACCGGCATCTTTTGAGGTAGTCGAACCGAGTAGGCGCCAGATTACAAACGATGATAATTTTTGACAAAATGGTCTTCGCATCTGTCTTCTTCAATAGTTGTGGTAGATTACTACGCTCTTCCGTTTCCCAGAAAGATTTTACGACATCATTAAGTTCCCTATCTGTTTCTATCTCACCTGAAATTTTTACTGCTGATAAACATGCATGTTTTGATGACCGTGTTGCACTGCCTCCAGACACAACCCATCCTAATTGTGTTTTTTGTAGAACTGGTAGGTCCTCTGCCAAACGTATTTGTCCAATGCATAGGAGGTCGAAAATAAACCAGCACCAATCAGCATATCAATGCGCTGGGGTTCGAAAAACAAAGGATCCGCTAAATGAATGTTGGATGGTATGTTCCAGTCCAGGGATTTTAAAGAACGGCTTGGCTGCACGTCGGTAATGGTATGTGTGACGACTGCTGACAATTTATTGCAATAATTACTAGTGCGGGAATGTAATTCCAGATCAACGATATGATCCGCAACGAAACCATTTTGGCCTATACCAGAAATAAACAAAGAAGATTTTTGTGTTTTCAATTGAAGCTGATTAACTAAGCGATTTGTTACAAAGTTTAGCTGGGATGCAGACTCAAGCAACGCCCTGCAAGGAACCAGCGACGCAGTGCGATTTTTTACGTAAATGACTGCTGTTGCTAATATAACAAATTCTTGGTTAATATTAACTATATTAGACTCAGAACCCACCAGTGCAGAACCTGAGGACAATGTATGAGAATTTGATGCCCAATGCGATGTATTTAAATTGTTAGCGGGAAATCCATTGTTTGTAGTCGAGTGTGAAGTGGGTACCAATGCGTTGTTAGCCGAGACACTACCTTGATGAAGCAACGTGTTATGTTTCGATTAGCAATATTTGCAGCAGCCAGATCTACAATTTTTTACCGAATGACCCGCCCTAAGACAATTTAAACAAAGTTGTAATTTTTTTAATTCCTTGTATCGCAACAAGGGTGAAAACCGAAGAAAATTTTCACATTGAGAAATCGTATGCTGGCTAGAATTACACGATAAACATTGACCCGAAGTCGATGCCAGCGATACCTTGTGACTACTACAATAATTTGATCGCTTTCCTACCTGCCTTTCCTGCCTTAATGCAATTTCCGCGTTTTCCACGTTTTCCAAGCGCTGGCAGCGTTTTTACAGAAATTTGGCCATCGAATCCCATGATGGCAGTTCATTTACCGCAGTTTCTTCCTCCCATTTCTTCCTCGAAGCAACGTCCATTTTTTGGAATATAAGTTGAATCAACATACCATCCGCGATCTGCTCCTTTGTCCCAATTGTATGCAATGCACGTAAATGAGCGTTGATACCATCACTAAATTCACGCAGCTTTGTCACTGACTCACCTTCCATTGCCTTGAATTGAACGATGTCTCTAATATGCGCCTGAAAATTCAAGCGCTTGTTATCAAAGCGAGCTTTTAATAAATCAATTGCCTTTTCATAATTTTGCTCTGAAATTTCTAATGAACGTATGGTATCTAAAGCAACGTCGCGAAGACTTGATCGCAAATGTTGGAATTTTTCGACAAGAGTCAAATCAACAGCACGATGTACCACTGTGTTAAACATAGAAAAAAAATCAGGCCAATTTTTATAATTACCATTAAATTTCGGTATCTGAAGTATTGGTAGCTTCTGCTTGGGCGGTGTTACAATTATCGAAGGTTGTTCTGCGATTTGGGTGGTTGAGTGCTCAGGTGCTGTAGCACGACATGAGTATAGTTGCGGCTTCAACTTCGTTTTTGCCTCTATATAATGCGTAGTAAACTGAAAACTTACGTCCTCGGAATCGCACTCATCTTCCAACTGCGTTTGAATAATGTCACGCTTCTTCTCCAGCCGGTCCACCTGCTCTATACGCACTTCAACTGCGGGTTTCGTTGAATGTAATTAGATTAAATATAAATTGTATAGTAGATAGGTATATGCGTAAATAATTTAAAATGATCGCAACGAACGATCACGTCGTGGTCACCAATGTTTCGTGGCCGCTGAGCTTTTTTAGCAGCCAAGTTCAAAAAGATGCGTAATGCCAATATTGCACGCCACCAAGTTCGCTGTGTTAATGGAACCACCAACAATCCACTGAAAACGGAAACGCCACCAACTAATTCCAAAAGAAATAAAAACTACCAAATGTAAAGTTTTCTTATATTTATTAACGCAGCCGTTGCGAGACACCAAACTCCAATCAAATAATGATGAACAATGTTTGTTAGCGCAGCCGTTGTGCCAATACCAACTCCAATGTTTAAAAAATGCAAATATATTTTACCGCAGTCGATGTGCCAATTTCGCAGTCCAAAACAGAGAAGGAAACATCTGCCGACATGGCTATTTAAAACGTCGCCCTAACTGCAATATTCGATATGTATACATACATTTTATTATACATAAGTATGTACAAACCAAATATTGTGCAAATCACCTTATTTAGCGGTCGCCTATTCTTCTTAGCTGCAAAATGCCGTTGATTGCTTATTAGCTGTGCTATCAGCTGATGTAGCAGTCAGTGACCTACTTTGCTTTTGCAATTACAATTTGCCAAAGCAGTTTCTCCCAACTTAGAAGTGGGAGAAGCAACAAAATATTAAAATGCATTTATGTATGTATGTATTTAAGGTATAGCGGAGTTCTTGTGCATGCAAATGTTCGGACTTAAGCAAATGCAGCCAGTGCTAGTACTATGTAGTACAATAAGGAGTAGAAAATATGAGTAGAGTAGTATAGTAGGTAATCAAACAGACTCAAACGCAGAATCAATTTACCGGCAAAAAGGATGCATGCTCAAGTTTCGGGCATCACTAATGCCGTGTCGGCTCAAGTCAAGGATGCATCCAATATTGAACTCCGTTCACCAGTGTCCCCTTGCTTCAGCTTAACAACTTCGGTTCTAATTCTAGCTAAACTAACTGGGAACTTGCCATTCTGCCATATCGACGCTACCACTATGCAGGCTTTCCCAGACTTGGTTTTGGTAGACAAACAGTTTTATATCAACGAGGAAGTTGACATCATACTAGGCGGAGATGTATATCCGCAAACCATACTGAGTGGGCTGAAAAAAAAATGTACTTAGTACACTTCTCGCCCAGGAAACAGTGTTCGGTTGGATATTAACCGGGCGCATCGAATCACCGAACCCAACCAAAAATATAGTGTCCTTTTACAGCGAAGTTGCTTTGGACAAACAGTTTACAGCATTCTGGGAGTTGGAAAATCTTTCCAGAAAGAAAAGTCCAAACGCAGATGACAAGTACTGCAAAGATTTATATAGGGAAGCTATGAGTCGTAGAGAGGATGGGAGACATGTCGCCTCTCTTCCATTCAGACAGGACTACCCAGATAGGAGAAATATAGGAAGTTCCCTAAGGCGGGCTTGTTCGCAATTCTTCCGGAATGAAACGCGCTTAGCAAAGAACCAGGAATTAGGGAAAGAATATATGAGCGTCCTATCTGAATACGAGACATTAGGGCATATGCGAAAAGTCAATACCAATTGTACCAGCCGATACGGCGGACAACTACCTTTTGCCCCATCACGCCGTAGTAAAGGCGGAGAGTACCACCACAAAGGTACGCGTCGTTTTTAATGCGTCAATCCCAACGGCAAATGGTACAGGTTTAAATGACATTCTCCTGCCAGGCCCAGTACTACAATCACATCTTCCAGTACTTATACTGCGATGGAGACTGTATCGGTACGTTTTCAATAGTGACATCGAAAAGATGTTTAGGCAAATTTGGATGAGCGATGATCACGTCAAATTCCAACGGATTGTTTACCGAACATCGCCTCAAGAACCCATAAGCTTTTACGAGCTGAAAACGATCACTTTCGGGGTTAATTGTGAGCCTTATCTGGCAATTAGAACCCTTTTGCAACTAGCAGATGAACTAGAGAGTTCTCACCCTACAGCATCTAGCATACTAAGGGAAGGCATGTACGTAGATGACTTCCTGCCGGGGAACACACATTCGCATCGGCCATTAACGCAAGGAATGAGATTCGCCAAGTCTTACTCTCCGCTGACTTTCCACTACGGAAATGGACTTCGAATGCTGAGAAAATTCTCAACGATATCCCAAAATCGGATCGGCTGACCGAGGACTTTCTGGCATTCGAAGATATCAGCACCGTTAAGGCATTGGGAATAAGATGGAATGCCCAGTCAGACCTGTTTTACTTTAAAGCAGGGTCACTGGAAGAAGGTGAAAAATTGACAAAACGAGCGATTCTATCCGCCATCGCCAGGCTCTTCGACCCTTTAGGATGGCTTGCACCAATGGTCATCTGGGTAGAGGGCACCGATTGGGATGGGCCAGTTTCGTCGAATACATTGGAACAATGGCAAAAGTTCAGACATCAATACCACGAAATCAGCCAAATAAGAATACCACGATGGGTACACTTTTCACCAGAAGATGAGGTCGAAATACATGGATTCTGTGATGCTTCGGAAAATGCATACGCTGCAGCTGTCTACATGCGAGTCAAAAGGAATGATGGTATCTTCGTGAATCTACTCCTTGCCAAAACCAAAGTAGCACCAGTGAAGACCATCTCACTTCCGCGTTTGAAACTTTGTGGAGCAGTACTGTTAGCGGAGATAATGGAATCAATATCCCGAAACATCAAACTGGGACCAGTGAAACAATATCTATGGACGGATTCCACCGTCGTTTTGGCATGGATAAGGAAACCACCCTGTTCCTGGTCAACATTCGTCGCACACAGGATTACAAAAATCATCGACCTAGTCGGCAGCAAGGACTGGCTGGACTCGGAGACGAGTCCAGCAGACTTAGGAAGCAGAGGAATATGGTCAACAAACAATTATTTGTGGTGGCAGGGACCTTCTTGGCTGCAAGAAGACAATTCCCAATGGCCAGTACAAGAAAAAGAGTATAATACATCCGTGGAGGAAAAGAGGCGCAGGCCTACGCAATATCAACGCAAAAAAAAATCGATATCCTCGAATTTACCGAGAGCTTTGAGGGTACTATCATATGTTATGAGATTCTTTCGAAGACAAAAGCTTCCATTCAAGAAAAATCGTGCCTAATCTCATCCGATGTGAGCAAGACCACGACGCAACTCTTGATTAAACTGTATCAGAAGCAACATTATGGTGAGGAATATGTAAACTTGAAGAAGGGACAGGTAGTCGATAGGAAAAGCGAGATGTTGCCACTAAACCCGTTCATCGACAAAGATGATATTATGAGGGCAGGTGGTCGTCTTGGAGCGTCTCAAGACCTCGCTTATAACGAGCGCCACCCAATCACACCGCCGTACAATTGTAGGTTGCCGCGTTTGATTGTACAAATGATACATAAAATCTCCCTCCATGGGGAAAAATAACTAATGCTCCATCTCATCCGCAGCCAATACTGGATTCCGAATATCAAGAACATGATTAGGGCCGCAATACATAATTGTAAAGTCTGCACCATTTATAAAAAACACTTAAATCTGAATTTTAGACTTACCTTCTATACTAACATATACTTACCCTTTTGAATTGAATACTTACCTTAAACTCTACTTACCATTTATATCCATACTTATCCTAAAACCTTAAAACTAAAAATACGTAGTCTTTATTTATAAAAGGAATATAAGTGTAGTGAAAGGTGGTGAGTGCCCTGTACCCGGAATATTATACACAGCTTTTTCGCGTTTTATCGCTAGACGAGGATGTCCGAGAAACATTTACTCCGACAATGGTACTAACTTTGTCGGAGCTTCCCGATCTTAAAGATCCGAATTTAAGGCATTTATCTCGGAAGCCCGAGATACGACTATTTCCAAATATAGCCAGCATGACATGGCATATTATTCCGGCCGGGGCTCCACATATGGGGGGACTCTGGGAGGCGGGAGGGAAGACCTTCAAAAGCCATTCAAGAAGTTAGCGTCGCCTCATAAATTCACGCATGAGGAATTCCATACGCTATTGTGCCGGATTGAGGCAAGCCTCAACTAGTCCAACCTCAAATGAGCCCGGGGAACTGGAGCCATTAACCCCTGGGCACTTTCTAACTGGAAGTCATCTCCTGGCTCCGCCAGAACCAGAAGTGAATGAGAGCCCTGCCTCCATTATCAATAGGTGGCAGAAGCTCAAGGCTCTTCATCAAACCTTCTGCAGGCGATGGAAAGTGGAATACTTATCCGAACTTCAAAAACGAGTGAAGTGAAAGCATCCAAAACAGAATATGAAGGTGGGGGATCTCGTTGTCATCAAAGAAGATAACTTGTCCCCGAACGAATGGAGGCTCGGTCGAGTTACCAACGTACACCCCGGAGAAGATAACCGGGTTCGTGTCGTTGACCTTGCGACCGAGAAGGGTCAGATCAGAAGACCGTTGGTCAAGTTGATTCTGCTCCCTATGGAGGGAATGGATGGCGGGAGGCCCGCTGCTCATCCCAACCATCCACTCCCCCTACTCCCACACCTTTCCAACCATTCTGCCAAAGAAAACTAAATGCACTCGATGACGAGGGCGCAGAAAGGCGGGCCAATCTGCCAGGAAAACTGTACCCATCTGCCACAACAAGTTAGCAGCAGAAGGGCCCCCCCCGTATACATACCCCCTTCCAAACATAATTACAGGCAAGTAACAAATAGAACATTTTGTTAACACCCAACAATCAAGGTCAACTGAAAATAAAGGTTTACAAAGATTTCCTGCCCAGAAAAAAAGAACTGATAAATAGTTTTTCAGAATCCTGATTTCACTTCTAACAACTATTTTTCGAAGTGCAAAGAAAATTACCGTTAAGTATTTTTTAACACCAGTTACAGAAATGCTTATTGGGCATAAGGAAAACAAAGTTCTCACTTACCCCCTCTCCGCGGTGTACCTTGCCCATACTGTTAACCCATATTGTCTAGTGATGCGCTGTGCGTACCGCTCACAGCCACCCTCTGTAACGCAATTGCTCACGTACCTGAAATTAGGACAAACATTAGTATGTTCCAAGGGGTATCGACATCTATCTATCAAACAACAAGACATGTATAACGGTGCCGACCAATACCGAGGGGAGAGATCGCTTCGAAGCAGGAAAAGCAAGCCGTAAAACAATCGGAGGAATTAGGCTCCAACATTCAAAGGAAAATTGTGCAAAATGGCAAACAAATATTTTTCAATACTTTTTGTAAAGAAATATTTTAACTTATTTTAGTGGAATACATATTATGCATGGCATAGAAATATTTTTCAAAATCGAATATGGGCGAAAATGCATGTGTCTCACCCCAACAAGCAAAGTAAACTTAAAATAAATCTATTTTGTTGTTGGTTTTATGGTCTGTTCATTTTTACATATTTTTGTAAGTTTGACGAGCTCTAGACCAGTTGATAATAATTCTTAGTTATTTATTATTATTTTTGATTAGAGGAAAAATTGAAAGCAACAAACATATACAGGCTGTAGTTATATTACTATTTCGAAAACAGCCACGATTTCTCGGCAGACTAATTCGTATAGTTTTGCTATTTCAGAGGATCTTGTGGAGAATCGAACCCACTCACTCTGATTGCAAGCGCAGCTGCCTAACCCATAGGCTATGCTGCGTGTAGTTTTGCAAGCTGCTTAATTTAAGGTTTCCTCTAATTGTTGTTTGTTATCTAGCCAACGTTATACACAATATTTTAGACATTCTGTCTATATGTAAATGATGTATGTTGGACTTTGTTTTTGTACATTCTTCTTTCTATATTTAGAAGATATTTATTGTACATAACCGCGTGATTCGGTATAAATTTATTTTGTTGTTGGTTTTATGGTCTGTTCATTTTTACATATTTTTGTAAGTTTGACGAGCTCTAGACCAGTTGATAATAATTCTTAGTTATTTATTATTATTTTTGATTAGAGGAAAAATTGAAAGCAACAAACATATACAGGCTGTAGTTATATTACTATTTCGAAAACAGCCACGATTTCTCGGCAGACTAATTCGTATAGTTTTGCTATTTCAGAGGATCTTGTGGAGAATCGAACCCACTCACTCTGATTGCAAGCGCAGCTGCCTAACCCATAGGCTATGCTGCGTGTAGTTTTGCAAGCTGCTTAATTTAAGGTTTCCTCTAATTGTTGTTTGTTATCTAGCCAACGGCATACACAATATTTTAGACATTCTGTCTATGTATATGTAAATCATGCATGCTGGACTTTGTTTTTGTACATTCTTCTTTTCTATTTTTAGAAGATAGTTATTGTACATAACCGCGTGCTCCGGTATAAATTAATTTTGTTGTTGGTTTTATGGTCTGTTCATTTTTAAATATTTTTGTATCTGCTAAAAATAGAAAGAAGAATGTACAAAAACAAAGTCCAACATACATGATTTACATATAGACAGAATGTCTAAAATATTGTGTATACCGTTGGGAAGATAATAAACAACAATTAGAGGAAAACTTGAATGAAGCAGCTTGCAAAACTACACGCAGCATAGCCTATGGGTTAGGCAGCTGCGCTTTCAATCAGAGTGAGTGGGTTCTATTCTCCACAAGATCCTCTGAAATAGCAAAACTATACGAATTAGTCTGCCGAGAAATCGTGGCTGTTTTCGAAATAGTAATATAACTACAGCCTGTATATATTTGATGCTTTAAATTTTTCCTCGAATCAAAAATAATAATAATTAACTAAGAATTATTATCAACTGGTCTAGAGCTCGTTAAACTTACAAATATATGTAAAAATCAACAGACCATAAAACCAACAACAAAATAAATTTATACCGAATCACGCGGTTATGTACAATAAATATCTTCTAAATATAGAAAGAAGAATGTACAAAAACAAAGTCCAACATACCTCATTTACATATAGACAGAATGTCTAAAATATTGTGTATAACGTTGGCTAGATAACAAACAACAATTAGAGGAAACCTTAAATTAAGCAGCTTGCAAAACTACACGCAGCATAGCCTATGGGTTAGGCAGCTGCGCTTGCAATCAGAGTGAGTGGGTTCGATTCTCCACAAGATCCTCTGAAATAGCAAAACTATACGAATTAGTCTGCCGAGAAATCGTGGCTGTTTTCGAAATAGTAATATAACTACAGCCTGTATATGTTTGTTGCTTTCAATTTTTCCTCTAATCAAAAATAATAATAAATAACTAAGAATTATTATCAACTGGTCTAGAGCTCGTCAAACTTACAAAAATATGTAAAAATGAACAGACCATAAAACCAACAACAAAATAGATTTATTTTAAGTTTACTTTGCTTGTTGGGGTGAGACACATGCATTTTCTCCCATATTCGATTTTGAAAAATATTTCTATGCCATGCATAATATGTATTCCACTAAAATAAGTTAAAATATTTCTTTACAAAAAGTATTGAAAAATATTTGTTTGCCATTTTGCACAATTTTCCTTTGAATGTTGGAGCCTAATTCCTCCGATTGTTTTACGGCTTGCTTTTCCTGCTTCGAAGCGATCTCTCCCCTCGGTATTGGTCGGCACCGTTATACATGTCTTGTTGTTTGATAGATAGATGTCGATACCCCTTGGAACATACTAATGTTTGTCCTAATTTCAGGTACGTGAGCAATTGCGTTACAGAGGGTGGCTGTGAGCGGTACGCACAGCGCATCACTAGACAATATGGGTTAACAGTATGGGCAAGGTACACCGCGGAGAGGGGGTAAGTGAGAACTTTGTTTTCCTTATGCCCAACAAGCATTTCTGTAACTGGTGTTAAAAAATACTTAACGGTAATTTTCTTTGCACTTCGAAAAATAGTTGTTAGAAGTGAAATCAGGATTCTGAAAAACTATTTATCAGTTCTTTTTTTCTGGGAAGGAAATCTTTGTAAACCTTTATTTTCAGTTGACCTTGATTGTTGGGTGTTAACAAAATGTTCTATTTGTTATTTGCCTGTAATTATGTTTGGAAGGGAGTATGTATACGGGGGGGGCCCTTCTGCTGCTAACTTGTTGTGGCAGATGGGTACGGTTTTCCTGGCAGATTGGCTCGCCTTTCTGCGCCCTCGTCATCGAGTGCACTTAGTTTTCTTTGGCAGAATGGTTCGAAAGGTGTGGCAGTAGGGGGAGTGGATGGTTAAGATGAGCAGCGGGCCTCTCACCATCCATTCCCTCCATAGGAAGCAGAATCAACTTGACCAACGGTCTCCTGATCTCACCCTTCTCGGTCGCAAGGTCAACGACACGAACCCGGTTATCTTCTCCGGGGTGTACGTTGGTAACTGGACCGAGGCTCCATTCGTTCGGGGACAAGTTATCTTCTTTGATGACAACGAGATCCCCCACCTTCATATTCTGTTTTGGATGCTTTCACTTCACTCGTTTTTGAAGTTCGGATAAGTATTCCACTTTCCATCGCCTGCAGAAGGTTTGATGAAGAGCCTTGAGCTTCTGCCACCTATTGATAATGGAGGCAGGGCTCTCATTCACTTCTGGTTCTGGCGGAGCCAGGAGATGACTTCCAGTTAGAAAGTGCCTAGGGGTTAATGGCTCCAGTTCCCCTGGCTCATTTGAGGTTGGACTAGTTGAGGCTTGCCTCAATCCGGCACAATAGCGTATGGAATTCCTCATGCGTGAATTTATGAGGCGACGCTAACTTCTTGAATGGCTTTTGAAGGTCTTCACTCCCGCCTCCCAGAGTCCCCCCATATGTGGAGCCCCGGCCGGAATAATACGCCATGTCTTGGCTTGATGGCTATATTTGGAAATAGTCGTATCTCGGGCTTCCGAGATAAATGCCTTAAATTCGGATCTTTAAGATCGGGAAGCTCCGACAAAGTTAGTACCATTGTCGGAGTAAATGTTTCTCGGACATCCTCGTCTAGCGATAAAACGCGAAAAAGCTGTGTATAATATTCCGGGTACAGGGCACTCACCACCTTTCACTACACTTATATTCCTTTTATAAATAAAGACTACGTATTTTTAGTTTTAAGGTTTTACTTTAATTTTCACTTTGCATGTATTTTAATTTTTTATTATAGGTATATTTAATTTAATTTTCACAATGATTTTAAATTTGCAAAGAAGAGTAAGTAATCAACCGCGCGCTCAACGACATCTAACTTAGCGGCCGCCGATGACCGCCCGCTAAGCTGTGTAGTGAGCATACATACATATGTACATAAAGGTAAATACCTACAGAAGCGGTAGTTTTCCAATTTGTTTTTAGAGTTTCGCATTAGGGTAGCTCGAATTCAAAGGTAAGTATAATTTAGGATAAGTATGGATATAAACGGTAAGTAGAGTTTAAGGTAAGTATTCAATATGTATGTATACAAGGTAAGTCTAAAATTCAGATTTAAGTGTAAATTCAACAATTTAAGTAGGCAATTTAACAGGTAAGTATTTATGTATAAAAAATGAGTTTTAGAAGGTAAGAATGTATTAATCAAATTGAATTAGATCTTCATCCATGTCTTCAACAAGCTGCTAGAAAGGATGGGGTAGTAAGATCGCTGGTCGCTTCCAGATGGATCGCTTTAGTCGTGAAACAAACAAAGAGGCAAACGTAGCCCTTTGATAGTCGACATCCTTTACCGCGTTAACTTTTGATGTCGAAAGGCCGGCAAAGTCCACCCCGGTATTGGTAAACGCGCGGGTGAACGTAGTGCGTTCGTAAGGAAGGGTCCCCATAAGTTGGGTTTGGGCCCTTTTTTATAAATGGTGCAGACTTTACAATTATGTATGGTGGCCCTAATCATGTTCTTGATATTCGGAATCCAGTATTGGCTGCGGATGAGATGGAGCATTAGTTATTTTTCCCCATGGAGGGAGATTTTATGTATCATTTGTACAATCAAACGCGGCAACCTACAATTGTACGGCGGTGTGATTGCGAGGTCTTGAGACGCTCCAAGACGACCACCTGCCCTCATAATATCATCTTTGTCGATGAACGGGTTTAGTGGCAATATCTCGCTTTTCCTATCGACTACCTGTCCCTTCTTCAAGTTTACATATTCCTCACCATAATGTTGCTTCTGATACAGTTTAATCAAGAGTTGCGTCGTGGTCTTGCTCACATCGGATGAGATTAGGCACGATTTTTCTTGAATGGAAGCTTTTGTCTTCGAAAGAATCTCATAACATATGATAGTACCCTCAAAGCTCTCGGTAAATTCGAGGATATCGATTTCTTTTTGCGTTGATATTGCGTAGGCCTGCGCCTCTTTTCCTCCACGGATGTATTATACTCTTTTTCTTGTACTGGCCATTGGGAATTGTCTTCTTGCAGCCAAGGAGGTCCCTGCCACCACAAATAATTGTTTGTTGACCATATTCCTCTGCTTCCTAAGTCTGCTGGACTCGTCTCCGAGTCCAGCCAGTCCTTGCTGCCGACTAGGTCGATGATTTTTGTAATCCTGTGTGCGACGAATGTTGACCAGGAACAGGGTGGTTTCCTTATCCATGCCAAAACGACGGTGGAATCCGTCCATAGATATTGTTTCACTGGTCCCAGTTTGATGTTTCGGGATATTGATTCCATTATCTCCGCTAACAGTACTGCTCCACAAAGTTTCAAACGCGGAAGTGAGATGGTCTTCACTGGTGCTACTTTGGTTTTGGCAAGGAGTAGATTCACGAAGATACCATCATTCCTTTTGACTCGCATGTAGACAGCTGCAGCGTATGCATTTTCCGAAGCATCACAGAATCCATGTATTTCGACCTCATCTTCTGGTGAAAAGTGTACCCATCGTGGTATTCTTATTTGGCTGATTTCGTGGTATTGATGTCTGAACTTTTGCCATTGTTCCAATGTATTCGACGAAACTGGCCCATCCCAATCGGTGCCCTCTAACCAGATGACCATTGGTGCAAGCCATCCTAAAGGGTCGAAGAGCCTGGCGATGGCGGATAGAATCGCTCGTTTTGTCAATTTTTCACCTTCTTCCAGTGACCCTGCTTTAAAGTAAAACAGGTCTGACTGGGCATTCCATCTTATTCCCAATGCCTTAACGGTGCTGATATCTTCGAATGCCAGAAAGTCCTCGGTCAGCCGATCCGATTTTGGGATATCGTTGAGAATTTTCTCAGCATTCGAAGTCCATTTCCGTAGTGGAAAGTCAGCGGAGAGTAAGACTTGGCGAATCTCATTCCTTGCGTTAATGGCCGATGCGAATGTGTGTTCCCCGGCAGGAAGTCATCTACGTACATGCCTTCCCTTAGTATGCTAGATGCTGTAGGGTGAGAACTCTCTAGTTCATCTGCTAGTTCTAAAGGGTTCTAATTGCCAGATAAGGCTCACAATTAACCCCGAAAGTGATCGTTTTCAGCTCGTAAAAGCTTATGGGTTCTTGAGGCGATGTTCGGTAAACAATCCTTTAGAATTTGACGTGATCATCGCTCATCCAAATTTGCCTAAACATCTTTTCGATGTCACTATTGAAAACGTACCGATACAGTCTCCATCGCGGTGTAAGTACTGGAAGATCTGATTGTAGTACTGGGCCTGGCAGGAGAATGTCATTTAAACCTGTACCATTTGCCGTTGGGCGTGACGCATTAAAAAAGACGCGTACCTTTGTGGTGGTACTCTCCGCCTTTACTACGGCGTGATGGGGCAAAAGGTAGTTGTCCGCCGTATCGGCTGGTACAATTGATATTAACTTTTCGTATATGCCCTAATGTCTTGTATTCAGAGAGGACCTTCATATATTCTTTCCCTAATTCCGGGTTCTTTGCTAAGCGCGTTTCATTCCGGAAGAATTGCGAACACGCCCGCCTAAGGGAACTTCCTATATTTCTCCTATCTGGGTAGTCCTGTCTGAATGGAAGAGAGGCGACATGTCTCCCATCCTCTCTACGACTCATAGTTTCCCTATATAAATCTTCGCAGTACTTGTCATCTGCGTTTGGACTTTTCTTTCTGGAAAGATTTTCCAACTCCCAGAATGCTGTAAGCTGTTTGTCCAAAGCAACTTCGCTGTAAAAGGACACTATATTTCTGGTTGGATTCGGTGCTTCGATGCGCCCGGTTAATATCCAACCGAACACTGTTTCCTGGGCGAGAAGTGTACTAAGTACATTTTTTTCAGCCCACTCAGTATGGTTTGCGGATATACATATCCCCCTAGTATGATGTCAACTTCCTCGTTGATATAAAACCGTTTGTCTGCCAAAACCTGGGAAAGCCTGCATAGTCGTAGCGTCGATATGTCAGGATGGCAAGTTCCCAGTTAGTTTGGCTAGAATTAGAACCGAAGTTGTTAAGCTGAAGCAAGGGGACACTGGTGAACGGAGTTCAATATTGGATGCCTCCTTGACTTGAGCCGACACGGCATTAGTGCTGCCCGAAACTTGAGCATGCATCCTTTTTGCCGGTAGATTGATTCTGCGTTTGAGTCGTTCTGTCATAAACGAGCACTCTGAAGCAGAATCAATCAGTGCTCTTGCTGGGAAGTCTGTACCATTATGATGAATGGTTACTCCAGCTGTTCCTAGTAGCACACCTGCCCTTTTCGTTTTACGGCCGAACTAGATTTTTCAGCTTCCCATCTCTCTTGTGCCTGTTTTGAAGTTGAGGTAGCATTATCAGCATGATACTGATGAGGGCTGGTGGTTGCCTGCGTCTAAAGAGACTCCGCATTCAGGAGCGTATTATCTCGAGAGTGGTACTTGCTGCAGTTGTAAGAACTGGTGCTGGAACTGGGGATAGGCAGTTCAAACAGCCCTTGGTATGTTTGACAAAATTAATTCTCTCCACCGGAGTTAATTTAAGAAAACGGGGACAGTTTCGTAATCTGTGGGCACTCGATTTACACTCTGTGCACAGTAATTTAGTCACATTTGCTTGGTATGTACCAAGCCTTTTTGCAGGTGTTTCGTTGTAATTCCGCGTGCTTTGCGGTTTTTGCACTTTCGAAGAACTCCATATGAACCCAGACACTGTTTCGAGTGTCTGGAAGCGGTTGGACAAAAATGTGTCCATATCCTCCCACTTGCATATTTCCACTTTGCGGTCTATGCTTTGCTACCATATACCAAGCGTACTTTCCGGCAATTTCGTCAAACGCAAATATGTCATAATTGCATCCCAGTTCGAAGTGTCAATTTTATGGCTTCGCAGGGACGAAAGGCAATTATTTATTTCACGCTGAAGGGTTTTAATCGCGCTACCACACTCACTCTCTACCTTTTTCAAGTTAAACAAAATTTGGAGTTGCGAGTTCACTAAGATATGTTTTGTTTTCGTATCTCTCGCATAAGTTTCTCCAGGCCGTATCAAATCCCTCATTCGTGAGCGGACATTTTTTACCAATATCTTTTGCCTCACCTGGTGTCTTATTGTTGAGATGGAACAATTTCTCAACAGGTGTTAGGCGTTTGTTCAAGATATTTATATATAGCCGTGAACATGTCACGAAATGTTGGCCATGACAGAAATCGCCCTTGAAAATTTTAGTATCACATGGAGGCAGGCGGATACTGTGTTAAAATTCGGGTTTACTTCAGCTTTATTTTCTGGTTTATTATATGTCGCTTGGTGTGTAGCCATATCTGACATGCAGCGTAAATATACTGCATATGCTCTCTTATATTTCTGTTTAACATAAACTATACCAGTGGCTTCTAACTTATCTGAATTAAGTAAGTCGTCATAAGCCGTTCTGGTTTTCCTCCACATTGCTTTCAAGTCCTCTTGTTGAGGCCCAAGAGTGTACTTGCTGTGGACTGAATCCTCGAATTCATTGTAGTCTGATTCGAATTCAAAAATCGAATCAGCCAGCCTAATGAAACTTTCCATATTTTGGACATAGAGGATATACAGAATCAAAAAAAAACGAAAAAATATAGCTGAAGGTACGATGAAATGCTCAACCGTACAAGATAAATGCTGAATAGAAGGTAAAGGCAGTATTTTACCCAGGAAAATCAAAAACCCAACTCAATGAAATTTCAATCAACTCAATTAATGTATTTTTTAATTCAATTATAATTATTTATAGTTAATTTTATTCATATATTGCAGACTTGGCCGATTTGTCATAAAACTTGTAGCGAAAGAACGCATTTTGACATTTAACTGGGAGAGGGAGCTGCAAGTTCCTGTTGGGGAGATTTCACTAGTAAGATTTTCAAGGGAAAAAACCTGATCGATCGTCATTAAGCAAAAGGGCTGCAAAAACTTCAAACTTTGTTATTAACGCATGAAAGCAGCAGCAGCTGTTTTGCTTGGAAGTGTTTACAAATTCCTGTTCCTTTCTAGTTGCGAGAGAGCTTGACTCAATTCTTTCTTTAATAAGGCCATGTGCTAATCGGCAGGGCTATAGAATTCTTGCAAGCTTTCTCGCCGAACACACCTAACGATTGCCACATACATACTCGTACTGCATTTGTTTTTGAATTTACCGTCATATAGCTTCTAATCTTCCCTTTCTCAATAAGTTGGTGGAATTCAATTGGTAGGAGTATGTATTTTTCTGTATAAAGGACCAGAGGATTGCAGATGATATGCATTCAAAGTTGAATTATTAGCTTTCGATATCTTTAGTAGTAATAAATAATAATAAATTCTTCTGCGAAAATTTCTGATCCCTGTAGAAATTATAAATAAATACGTCTTAGTACCACTGTGTAAATAAAACGGTTTGCGTACCATGTATTTTAATATAATGCAATGTCAATATCTTTTATTTTTCTAAATTGAAATGAAATTCAAAGAAAAAAAAAAACAAGCACAGTAAACTTTATACGGGTTAAAGCAAACGACATTTGATGAAAATTTTTGGTAATTGTTTACTTTAGGAGACAACTGCTAAACATGTCCGAAATCATCGGAAAAGGTATCAAAAGACGCCTTTTGACCTCGGTAACAATAATCCGGAAGCGGATTTTCGAGTTTTTGTTTCAGTGAAGAGATAATTGCAATCAAAGTTGAAAATTTTCTGTCGTTTTCATGTGGTTGTTGATCACAGATGAGGGTGTACCGAAACGTGCAAAAAGTGTGTTCTGCGCAGAAATACTGTGGACCGCGTAGCCGATTTTGGACCGACTAAGGGATTTGTTTTGAAGCGCGACTCAAACATTCAATCGAATTGTCAAATAAGCATTTTTAATTTGGCTACTTGGCTCACTGTTACACTGTTCTTTACATTAGCTATTAGTTGTGCGCCAACAAACTACAATGTAATGGGCATTTATAATGCTGCTGCGAACTTTACCTTTGCCATAATCTGCTCGAACACAAAAATCCAAATTTAAAGGGCTAAATGAAGCCAGCGTTTTTAATTGCTACTATTTTTTTTCTTATGTGTACTGACCGCTGTCCTCGATGACCAGAAGTCCTCGCTTTTCCCAAAATAAAAATGCACACATGTCTGTACGCACACAATATCGCCGCTAACTTGCTGGCAAATTCGATTTAATCCGCGTTTTTTCGCATTTTTCTCGTTTTCTCTGGCTGCACGCTATATTTCCTGATGGTCTTAACACCTTTCCGTGCAAATTTATGTGAACTTCTTTAAATTCCCCACCTGAAAAGACAAAAAGAAACCATTAATATGTGCATAGAAAATATACGTTTGCAGATACATACAAAACAAATGTGTCTCAAAGCATGCGCCCGCCGCTACAGCGTTTGAGACACATTCCAAGTAAATTGCGCTGCTACCGAAACGATACAGAATTTCGGGCAGCGCTAATAAATACTTAGCAACCACGTCCATTGTCCAAGCGCCGGCAGGCGATCCTCTATGGTTGCATCGCCTTTACCCTTTATGCATCTGAAAAGAAAAAAAAATTGTTTAAATACATTTTAAAAATAAAAATATGCAATTTTACTTACCTTGAAAGAGAACTGCTTACCACGCGTGTCGGAAACAAGAAAATCATAAATTGTTCCAATTCAATGAATTTTCTTTGTTTCTTTTTCACGATTTTGCAAAATCGTGGGTACGCACATATATGTATTCTCATTGGCTCGCAAAATTTGCGAGTATATGTATATATGTATAATTTTACCACCACGCTAGTGATGCTATATTTTTGATCAACGGGTACCGAAAATCCGATGTGCCAAAATCGGTACCACTCACTGCGGGGTAAATAGGGTGACGAAATCTACGTTCGTACCCGATCGGCGAAGATGCCGATTATATTAAAATACAAAAGTAATAATGTTGAATACATTTTCAAACAAAACATTAGGAAAAATTGTTTTTTCAAGCTAAGAAACATTTTTTTTTGTTATTCATTTTTCTCGGGGTTTTGTTTGTTTTCGGAGGAGGCAGGACTGTTTTGCCCACAAAACAACAAAAAAAATAAACCCGAACATTCACACTCTCTACCCAGCTCGGTACCGAAACCAAGTACCGAAAAAGCGAAAATGTCGCTGTGTGCACGGAACTAACGCCACTTATGACAGCGACCAGGCAAGTGAGAATGAGAAATAAATCTCTGCATGAGGGCCAGTGGCGAAACGAAATACAAGGTGATCAACGCAATCAACTTGTCGCTACCGTGCCGTGCGGGAAAACGAATAACTAATTTCAGTAGAATAATATAATATTATTAGACATATAAGTTGGCATTATTACTATTGCCGTTGAAATTTATAACCACCGAACGAGGTCGCTCGCCACCCACGTATACTGGCGTCCGTATAAATATTCACAAAGTTTTTGTTTCTTTCTTTTTCGGTTATCCGCAGCATGACTCGCTACGCCTCCCTCCGCAAACGGACCGAACGTCTAGCCGCCATGCCTGCTGTGTGGCGAAAGCCACCCTTTGCGTTCGTGCGCCCGATACCAGGGGATGGCGCCTCTGCATCTATCGATGGTCCATTGTACCAGGGAGTGCACTAGCGACGCCAGGTGCCGGCGATGTGGTGGAAAACACCACACCACCCTCCACCTGCCGAGGGACGATCAACAATCCGCGCCAATGGACGATCCGCAATCCGCGCCGACGGCTTATAAAAGCTCGGCACAACAAGTGGAAGAGGCCGAACAAGAAGAAGCGTCACTGGACGCAATCTCACTACATGCGTCGGAGACCGCTTGGATCGGAACCACCGCCGTTCCGACCGGCACAGGGAGTATCGGACCCCCTGCCGTTCCGACCCCTGTTAGCCACGAGCGGCGCAACCGGGAACGCTACATCGCGCGACTTATCAGAGTAGATGCTACTCTGATCAAAAAAAATAAATTTAAGTTTGTAGCTATTCGCTTTATTGGTTCTTCAGAACTGCTTGTCTTAATGTTAACAAGTAATATTTATAACTAATTATTGCTTACTCTATATTTTTACATAGCTATACTTATTTGCTTATTTAGTTGTTGCTTACATGTCTATTTGCTTAACTATCGAATTCGCACCTCTTGCATTTATTCATTATTTAGGTCAATAAACAAAATATAAATGCATTAGTTGTATTTATTGATATTTCGCAACTTTATTTATTTCTGCGTTCAATAAGCAAGATAAGAATGCATAGTTGCATTCTTATTTAGTAAAAGTTATTGTTGGTGTATAAGTAGACGGTGGAGGTGACGTAACTTCTCCCCCGTTTGCTTCAAAATTCTCCTGGATTTTAATTCTGATGTATTTGTATTTGACATATGCAAGGGTGGTGACGGAAAGTAGTAGCATGATCGTTGTTGAGATTATTATAATTATTACAATTGAAAAGTGTGAATGACTTACTTTATTATACGTTAGCTCTTTTATTTTTTCTATATTTTGTATGTTACTTAATATTATTTCGTCGAAAGTAGGTTCAACTTTAGTGTTGTTGATTTGGATATTACTTGGTATAACAAAATTGTCTTTGAATTCTTTGTTTGTATTATTAAACGTTTGGTTATTTATATGTATTTTACAATCATGAAAGGTTAATAAATAATTTCTTTTTAGAAACAAATTTCTATTGTCACAATTACTGGTCAGGTTATAGCCTGGTAGATTTTTTAACAGAATTAAGCCGTTTTCGATTTCTATAATTTCAGTTAGGTTTTTCTTTATACTTTTGAATGTATTGCTAAAAATGCATAATTTACTCTCTTGTAAGTTGTGTGTATCAAAGTGATGTGTATAATCGAATGTCTTATTGTTGTGATATAATATTTCCTGGGGTTTGAAATCTAGTGCAATGAAATTATCACTACTTACTGGGGTGACTAATGATCTTCTTAGGGAAACTACTTCTGCTGGGACTTTTATAATAAATAGCAGTTTACTTTCTTCGTACTGTGCGGAAGTTAATTCAATGTGTTGGAGCTTGAAAATATCGATTTCTAATTCCCTTATTTCCTGCTCTGTGAGGATGTTGCTGGTCATTATGCCAAATCTGGAGGACGCAATATTGTTGAGGATGTGTTCTATATTATTTTCCAAAATTTTAATTTTTAGAAGTGTGTCTAAGTAATTTAGCTGTTTAAATAGGTTGTCATTTCTTATATTTCCGGTTTCAAATTTCTCGATGATATTTCGTCTGTCATTTTCTACTGCTAGTTTAAGTTGACTAAGGGTTTTATTAAAACTATTATTAATTCTAATATTCTTGTTTAGGTTTTCTATTTCGTTATGGTTGTTCTCGTCAATAATTCTGAGGTGTTCCTGTGATATGATATTTTGGTTTTGGTGGACATCTGTCGTATTTAGCTTTGTTACAAATGTCACAGTTGTTGATATATTTTTGCACTACCTCTAAGGTTATTAAAATATATCTTTTTTTTATGGAGTCGTAAGTTTCGGTTATACCACTATGTCCAGTCTCGAATTTGTGGTATTTGTGTATTTGATTGTATGTCTCGTCGATACTAGTCATATCTTTAGCGTGGTGCGTACATTTCACGAATTTTAGGCTTGATCCAAAAAGTTCTATAAGTTTTAGTTGTACTTTGTTATATATACTGTCTGGAAGTTCGGAAAATATTCCAATCTTTCCGCTCTTCAGATATCTTCTGAATATGTCAGTCATAAAATTTGAAGATATATCATGTGTGTTAATGTAGATTTTCCTTTTGTTATTTACTATTTCAATTTCTCTAGTTTTATGGTCTGTCAGGATAATTTGTGCTGAAAATCGGTTCACGACTGTCTCTAGTATGGGGATGTGGTCATTTTGTTCTTCTTCTTGTGAGTGCATTGTTGCACATGTACTCGTGTTATTGTCGTTTTCTTCTGTCATGTGAATTTCTCCTGTCTCGTTATTAATCCTGCTAAGAAAATCTGCAACTCTATTCTCTTTACCTTTTATGTAGTTTATATTTATATTGTATTCGCCAAGTTCTAGTAGCCAACGTTGTAGCCTTGCGTTAATGTCCTTACCTTTATGCTTATGATATAGCCAGACTAGTGGCTGGTGGTCTGTTGAGAGGTCAAACTCTTTTCCATAGAGATATGGTCTGTAGTAGGTAACTCCCCAAACTATGGCGAGTAGTTCCTTTTCTACAGTTGCATACCTTTTTTCGTGGTCGTTTAAGGTTCTGCTTGCACAACTAATAGGGCGGTCATTCTGCATGAGCACTGCTCCTATTATAAAGTCACTTGCATCAGTTACCAATTTAAATTTCTTCGAATAATGTGGATAGCTAAGAATTGGTGGATTTGTAAGAAATCGTTTTAGTTTAAGAAATGCGTCTATATAAAGTGGGTCGTTTTTATTGACTTTTGTGTTTTTCTTCAGGTATTTTGTGAGTCCGTGGGCTACTTTAGCGTAGTCTTTTATGAATTTCCTATAGTAGCCGGTTATCCCTAAAAACTGCTTGATTTGTTTTTGAGTTTCTGGTAATTTTAAGTGTTGACTGGTTTCAATTTTCTTTGGGTTGGGCTTAATCCCTTCTGGTGAGAGGATATGGCCTAGGTACTCTGTTTCTTTCGTGAAGAAATTGCATTTGTCTATTTGTATTTTGAGGTTGTGTTGTCTTAGTTTATCTAAGACTTTGGTCACACTACTAATGTGCTCTTTTAGACTTGTACTAAAAATTAGAATGTCGTCTAGGTAAACTACACATATTTTGTTTATGTATTCCCTCAAGACCGAGTTTATCAGCCTTTGGAATGTGGCAGGTGAGTTTTTCAGTCCGAATGGCATTCGAACAAACTCGTAATGGCCTAAAGGTGTAGAAAATGCGGTTTTTTTTCTATCGTCTTCCTTGACTAGCACTTGGTGGAAACCTTTGGCTAGGTCGAGTGTTGTGAAGTATTGGGCTTTGCCCAGTTTATCCAGAATATTTTCAATATTCGGAATTGGAAACTTATCACTTACTGTGACTTCGTTTAGTTTTCTATAGTCAATGACGATCCTCCACTTTTTTTTACCTGAATTGTCGATCTTTTTAGGGACAATCCAAAATGGTGAGTTATATGGGGACGTACTTTCTATGATTATATTTTGTTTCAACATTTCGTCGATTTGTTTGTTGATTTCTTCTTCGTGAATTTTCGGATACCTATATATTTTAGAATATACAGCATTATTAGTTGTGGTGACAATTTCGTGTTTCACCTCATGATTATGGCTTAAGGGTTCGCCTTCTTTAAAAAATAGGTCCCTGTTGTGTTCAACAATTTTTCTTAGTTCGTCTTGTTCCTCCTTGTTCATGTCGGTCCTCAAAAGTTTGTTTAGTACTTCCGAACCTAAGTCGTTTTCTTGGCTTTCTAGTGTGTGAATGTTTTCGTACTTGTATGGGCAAGCGTTTAGAAATGTGATTTTATTTTTATTTATTTCAAGATAATTTTCTTCTAGGTTAACTATTGCTCCAAGTTTTGTTAGAATGTTTTGGCCTATGAGTCCCTGAAATCTTTTATTTTTAAATGTGGTAATTTTCCAAGCCATTAAATTTGGGTTGTCGAATTCCTTGGGTATTTCAGAAATAACTTCGTATTCTGTGTAACTTTGTCCATTCAATGTATTAAATATTATAGGTTTATCTAGTTTCATCCTTTTGTAATTGGGGAGTGCGTCTTTATCTAGAAGGGTTGTTGAGGATCCTATATCGATTAAACAAATTAATTTGTGTTTGCCTATGCTTAATTCTACTAACGAAATATTTCCCTGTTCGTAGCCGACAGAAAATTTACCTCATGTTCATTTGATCCTATATCCTCCTGCAAATGATCCACTTCCATTGGCTCGTATCGACGAGATTGTGTAGATCTTTGATTGTAGTAACTTTGTCGTGATTGTCCTGACGGATATTGTTTACTTAATCCTGAGGTTGTTGGCTTTGGTTGGTCTTGCTTGCTTTCTGGGGGATTACTATTGCGATTGGGCTGTCCTAGATTTTATGCTATATTTCTTGACCCTATATTTTCAGATTTTTTACTGATTTTACCAATCCTGTTTCTTCTAAGGTATAGTATGCTTCCCTAAGTGATTTTATATTCCTGCTATGTATTATACTTGCTAAGTGCGCTGGAATGTTATTTAAGAATGTTTTCAAAATCATAGACTCGTTAACGGTTGGGCAGAATTCTGCTGGTCTATTGTTGTCATGCTCAAATTTTGTATTTAAATTGTCGAGAATATTTTTAAGGTAGTTATAATAGTGACTTACATTACTATTTCTTGCACTTATCGCTCTATAGTATAGTTGGTGGTACGACTCTCTTATCCCGAAGTTTTTTGTTAGTTCTCGTTTTATGATGTCCCATGGCGGATTGTTTCCTATTCCTCTGACGACATTTAGTGCTTCCCCTTGTATTTTATTAATGACACATCTCTGGAATACGTACTCTTGCACTGGAGTGTTCTCGAAGAGTGGCAGAAAAATGTCTACTTCCCTTATAAATGATGTGAGATCATAATCTTTTGTTCCTCTATATTCTTTTATCCTGCTTGCTTCTTTCAGGAGCTCTGATACGGGTATCGTAATGTTGTTTGGTCCTTCCATGGTTATTGAAATCTTTCTTTCACACAGTAGTTTTTGCAGTTTATTATTTACGTTTACAGGATCTTTTATAAGACAACTTTTTAGCTTCGCGGTTCGCCGTTGACTGCGCCACTTATCAGAGTAGATGCTACTCTGATCAAAAAAAATAAATTTAAGTTTGTAGCTATTCGCTTTATTGGTTCTTCAGAACTGCTTGTCTTAATGTTAACAAGTAATATTTATAACTAATTATTGCTTACTCTATATTTTTACATAGCTATACTTATTTGCTTATTTAGTTGTTGCTTACATGTCTATTTGCTTAACTATCGAATTCGCACCTCTTGCATTTATTCATTATTTAGGTCAATAAACAAAATATAAATGCATTAGTTGTATTTATTGATATTTCGCAACTTTATTTATTTCTGCGTTCAATAAGCAAGATAAGAATGCATAGTTGCATTCTTATTTAGTAAAAGTTATTGTTGGTGTATAAGTAGACGGTGGAGGTGACGTAACTTCTCCCCCGTTTGCTTCAAAATTCTCCTGGATTTTAATTCTGATGTATTTGTATTTGACATATGCAAGGGTGGTGACGGAAAGTAGTAGCATGATCGTTGTTGAGATTATTATAATTATTACAATTGAAAAGTGTGAATGACTTACTTTATTATACGTTAGCTCTTTTATTTTTTCTATATTTTGTATGTTACTTAATATTATTTCGTCGAAAGTAGGTTCAACTTTAGTGTTGTTGATTTGGATATTACTTGGTATAACAAAATTGTCTTTGAATTCTTTGTTTGTATTATTAAACGTTTGGTTATTTATATGTATTTTACAATCATGAAAGGTTAATAAATAATTTCTTTTTAGAAACAAATTTCTATTGTCACAATTACTGGTCAGGTTATAGCCTGGTAGATTTTTTAACAGAATTAAGCCGTTTTCGATTTCTATAATTTCAGTTAGGTTTTTCTTTATACTTTTGCATGTATTGCTAAAAATGCATAATTTACTCTCTTGTAAGTTGTGTGTATTAAAGTTATGTGTATAATCGAATGTCTTATTGTTGTGATATAATATTTCCTGGGGTTTGAAATCTAGTGCAATGAAATTATCACTACTTACTGGGGTGACTAATGATCTTCTTAGGGAAACTACTTCTGCTGGGACTTTTATAATAAATAGCAGTTTACTTTCTTCGTACTGTGCGGAAGTTAATTCAATGTGTTGGAGCTTGAAAATATCGATTTCTAATTCCCTTATTTCCTGCTCTGTGAGGATGTTGCTGGTCATTATGCCAAATCTGGAGGACGCAATATTGTTGAGGATGTGTTCTATATTATTTTCCAAAATTTTAATTTTTAGAAGTGTGTCTAAGTAATTTAGCTGTTTAAATAGGTTGTCATTTCTTATATTTCCGGTTTCAAATTTCTCGATGATATTTCGTCTGTCATTTTCTACTGCTAGTTTAAGTTGACTAAGGGTTTTATTAAAACTATTATTAATTCTAATATTCTTGTTTAGGTTTTCTATTTCGTTATGGTTGTTCTCGTCAATAATTCTGAGGTGTTCCTGTGATATGATATTTTGGTTTTGGTGGACATCTGTCGTATTTAGCTTTGTTACAAATGTCACAGTTGTTGATATATTTTTGCACTACCTCTAAGGTTATTAAAATATATCTTTTTTTTATGGAGTCGTAAGTTTCGGTTATACCACTATGTCCAGTCTCGAATTTGTGGTATTTGTGTATTTGATTGTATGTCTCGTCGATACTAGTCATATCTTTAGCGTGGTGCGTACATTTCACGAATTTTAGGCTTGATCCAAAAAGTTCTATAAGTTTTAGTTGTACTTTGTTATATATACTGTCTGGAAGTTCGGAAAATATTCCAATCTTTCCGCTCTCCAGATATCTTCTGAATATGTCAGTCATAAAATTTGAAGATATATCATGTGTGTTAATGTAGATTTTCCTTTTGTTATTTACTATTTCAATTTCTCTAGTTTTATGGTCTGTCAGGATAATTTGTGCTGAAAATCGGTTCACGACTGTCTCTAGTATGGGGATGTGGTCATTTTGTTCTTCTTCTTGTGAGTGAATTGTTGCACATGTACTCGTGTTATTGTCGTTTTCTTCTGTCATGTGAATTTCTCCTGTCTCGTTATTAATCCTGCTAAGAAAATCTGCAACTCTATTCTCTTTACCTTTTATGTAGTTTATATTTATATTGTATTCGCCAAGTTCTAGTAGCCAACGTTGTAGCCTTGCGTTAATGTCCTTACCTTTATGCTTATGATATAGCCAGACTAGTGGCTGGTGGTCTGTTGAGAGGTCAAACTCTTTTCCATAGAGATATGGTCTGTAGTAGGTAACTCCCCAAACTATGGCGAGTAGTTCCTTTTCTACAGTTGCATACCTTTTTTCGTGGTCGTTTAAGGTTCTGCTTGCACAACTAATAGGGCGGTCATTCTGCATGAGCACTGCTCCTATTATAAAGTCACTTGCATCAGTTACCAATTTAAATTTCTTCGAATAATGTGGATAGCTAAGAATTGGTGGATTTGTAAGAAATCGTTTTAGTTTAAGAAATGCGTCTATATAAAGTGGGTCGTTTTTATTGACTTTTGTGTTTTTCTTCAGGTATTTTGTGAGTCCGTGGGCTACTTTAGCGTAGTCTTTTATGAATTTCCTATAGTAGCCGGTTATCCCTAAAAACTGCTTGATTTGTTTTTGAGTTTCTGGTAATTTTAAGTGTTGACTGGTTTCAATTTTCTTTGGGTTGGGCTTAATCCCTTCTGGTGAGAGGATATGGCCTAGGTACTCTGTTTCTTTCGTGAAGAAATTGCATTTGTCTATTTGTATTTTGAGGTTGTGTTGTCTTAGTTTATCTAAGACTTTGGTCACACTACTAATGTGCTCTTTTAGACTTGTACTAAAAATTAGAATGTCGTCTAGGTAAACTACACATATTTTGTTTATGTATTCCCTCAAGACCGAGTTTATCAGCCTTTGGAATGTGGCAGGTGAGTTTTTCAGTCCGAATGGCATTCGAACAAACTCGTAATGGCCTAAAGGTGTAGAAAATGCGGTTTTTTTTCTATCGTCTTCCTTGACTAGCACTTGGTGGAAACCTTTGGCTAGGTCGAGTGTTGTGAAGTATTGGGCTTTGCCCAGTTTATCCAGAATATTTTCAATATTCGGAATTGGAAACTTATCACTTACTGTGACTTCGTTTAGTTTTCTATAGTCAATGACGATCCTCCACTTTTTTTTACCTGAATTGTCGATCTTTTTAGGGACAATCCAAAATGGTGAGTTATATGGGGACGTACTTTCTATGATTATATTTTGTTTCAACATTTCGTCGATTTGTTTGTTGATTTCTTCTTCGTGAATTTTCGGATACCTATATATTTTAGAATATACAGCATTATTAGTTGTGGTGACAATTTCGTGTTTCACCTCATGATTATGGCTTAAGGGTTCGCCTTCTTTAAAAAATAGGTCCCTGTTGTGTTCAACAATTTTTCTTAGTTCGTCTTGTTCCTCCTTGTTCATGTCGGTCCTCAAAAGTTTGTTTAGTACTTCCGAACCTAAGTCGTTTTCTTGGCTTTCTAGTGTGTGAATGTTTTCGTACTTGTATGGGCAAGCGTTTAGAAATGTGATTTTATTTTTATTTATTTCAAGATAATTTTCTTCTAGGTTAACTATTGCTCCAAGTTTTGTTAGAATGTTTTGGCCTATGAGTCCCTGAAATCTTTTATTTTTAAATGTGGTAATTTTCCAAGCCATTAAATTTGGGTTGTCGAATTCCTTGGGTATTTCAGAAATAACTTCGTATTCTGTGTAACTTTGTCCATTCAATGTATTAAATATTATAGGTTTATCTAGTTTCATCCTTTTGTAATTGGGGAGTGCGTCTTTATCTAGAAGGGTTGTTGAGGATCCTATATCGATTAAACAAATTAATTTGTGTTTGCCTATGCTTAATTCTACTAACGGAATATTTCCCTGTTCGTAGCCGACAGAAAATTTACCTCATGTTCATTTGATCCTATATCCTCCTGCAAATGATCCACTTCCATTGGCTCGTATCGACGAGATTGTGTAGATCTTTGATTGTAGTAACTTTGTCGTGATTGTCCTGACGGATATTGTTTACTTAATCCTGAGGTTGTTGGCTTTGGTTGGTCTTGCTTGCTTTCTGGGGGATTACTATTGCGATTGGGCTGTCCTAGATTTTATGCTATATTTCTTGACCCTATATTTTCAGATTTTTTACTGATTTTACCAATCCTGTTTCTTCTAAGGTATAGTATGCTTCCCTAAGTGATTTTATATTCCTGCTATGTATTATACTTGCTAAGTGCGCTGGAATGTTATTTAAGAATGTTTTCAAAATCATAGACTCGTTAACGGTTGGGCAGAATTCTGCTGGTCTATTGTTGTCATGCTCAAATTTTGTATTTAAATTGTCGAGAATATTTTTAAGGTAGTTATAATAGTGACTTACATTACTATTTCTTGCACTTATCGCTCTATAGTATAGTTGGTGGTACGACTCTCTTATCCCGAAGTTTTTTGTTAGTTCTCGTTTTATGATGTCCCATGGCGGATTGTTTCCTATTCCTCTGACGACATTTAGTGCTTCCCCTTGTATTTTATTAATGACACATCTCTGGAATACGTACTCTTGCACTGGAGTGTTCTCGAAGAGTGGCAGAAAAATTTCTACTTCCCTTATAAATGATGTGAGATCATAATCTTTTGTTCCTCTATATTCTTTTATCCTGCTTGCTTCTTTCAGGAGCTCTGATACGGGTATCGTAATGTTGTTTGGTCCTTCCATGGTTATTGCAATCTTTCTTTCACACAGTAGTTTTTGCAGTTTATTATTTACGTTTACAGGATCTTTTATAAGACAACTTTTTAGCTTCGCGGTTCGCCGTTGACTGCGCCACTTATCAGAGTAGATGCTACTCTGATCAAAAAAAATAAATTTAAGTTTGTAGCTATTCGCTTTATTGGTTCTTCAGAACTGCTTGTCTTAATGTTAACAAGTAATATTTATAACTAATTATTGCTTACTCTATATTTTTACATAGCTATACTTATTTGCTTATTTAGTTGTTGCTTACATGTCTATTTGCTTAACTATCGAATTCGCACCTCTTGCATTTATTCATTATTTAGGTCAATAAACAAAATATAAATGCATTAGTTGTATTTATTGATATTTCGCAACTTTATTTATTTCTGCGTTCAATAAGCAAAATAAGAATGCATAGTTGCATTCTTATTTAGTAAAAGTTATTGTTGGTGTATAAGTAGACGGTGGAGGTGACGTAACTCGCGCTCACCACAACGCAACACCCGCGACGCCAGACATCATAGCAACACGTCCAACCGTACTCCACGACGCACCCACCGAAATAGCGGCAAACGTCGACTGGCCACTCAGCCGCGCCAGCGACGTCTCACCCACAATCGCCGCACATCTACCGACGAGTGTAGACTGGCCTCCCAGCCGCGCCAGCTGCCAAGGGTTTCAGGCTTCCGCGACGGTCTCAGCTGTGTTCTCTCTCAGGTGGGCCCTCCGTTGTGCCCCATGACCACTCTTTTGCCGACCGCGATTGTGAAGCTGGAAGCCAGTGGGGGATTGCTACGCATCCGTGCGCTATTGATGCCTGCTTCCCCCGCACAGTTACCGACCGCAGTTTGCCGGAGGAGTTAGAGCTGCATACGACCCAGTCGGGCGGAGAGCGCGGCTGCTTCCTCCGAGTAAGCGGGAAACATGGAAACCCGAAAAGTATAACGACGCACGCGTTATGCGTGCACAATTCGCAGCGGATCAGCCCAGCCCAGAACATCGACGCCCGAATTGCCGCTCCTTATGAGCATATTCGGCTGGCTTATCCGCAGTTTTTCATCTCAGCTTCGATCCACCTTGTACTAGGTGGGGACGTCTATGCCGACGTCATAACCGCTGCTTGGCCCATAACCACTGCTTGGCCCAAGCACTATCTTTGGCTTTGTCCTATCGGAGGCATGTAGTATGAAAGGTTAGGTTTAAGCTTAAAATACATTTTTTTCTCTTTTTCTTGTTTTCCCTTAACAAAAAATAAATAAAGTAAACAATTTCCTGGCAAGAAATATACAACGATTTTATTTTTAAAGTTTCCTCCTCCTATTCTTTAGCTCTAGGTGCGAAACGATGGGGCCACCAGAGTCAAAACCCCCAAACTTCGGGAGGTAGTTCGGAGGCAGACGGCTGTGACAGCGCCAGCCGGCACTCACCATCCTAGTTTTAAGTCCGTAGCTTAAGAGGATGCGTTGTGGGAAATCCTATGGCGGGTTAAGATGTTGCGTATTGCAAGGTGGCCGGCATGTTTAGGCGAGATGCCTAAATTCCTAAAAAATGTGCCACCCTAATGCATTTGTAGCGCCCTTCCAATCACTAACACCAAGCCACCCATCTGTGTGTGCATGCATGCATATTTGTGTTTTGTCAGTACACATGTACATTAGGGTGTCCCAAAACATAAGAGAATTTTTTTTACAAACGAAATTAAATACACATACCCTCTATTTTTTTCTGTTCGATCTCAAAAGCTCATATAATAAATAGCTATGTTTTCGGATATGGATAACCCGTGCCGACTTGACTCGAAACGTAGATATAAAAATTTAGGGTCTGTTAATATGCGAAGAAAGTAAAACCAAAACAAACAAAAAAATTTTCAACTAACAATTTTTAATATTTAAGTTTTTTATATATTATTTTGTAAATTTTCTTTTCAAAGTTTGCTTTTTACAGTCGGGGTAAGTATTGCGATGCTCCTGTACACAACGTAATAAAAATTGTTTCTGTTCCTCCTGAACCGTGATCAAACCATGATCAAACCATGAAAATCTTGCATCAACTTGACCGCTCTTTCTGCTGAATCGTTAACTGCTCTCAGCATTGAAACCTTCTTTTTTTCGTCTTGAAATGAAGGATTATTTGTCCTCACAGTAGGATATTCGTGGAGAAAACTCGTAACAACCTTAAAGCGTTCGAAAAAAGACATGGTTTTTACCGATATGAAGTCAGATATGTGTTTTTCTGGAACAAAAAAGAAAAGTTAATGAAAAAATTGTAATATCTACTGAAATTGAAAGAAAACACTTCTATATTTACTCATCAAATTCACCGTATAAAGGACCATGAAGTTCTTCTTGCGATGGAATGTAACGTTTGCCATGGGAGGATACACTTTCAATGTTTAAATTTGCAGCCATTTTTGCTTTGGTTTTTAGGTCCACAGCCTCGTCAAACAATGTCAAGATAGATATTTCATCAGTCAAATACCATAAATGCTGGCTGAACTTCTGTAGAGCTGCTTTCGAGATGCTTTTATCAATTTTCTCGTAAGCCTTTATTGACTTTAAAAAGCACTAAGCTTGGTAAGGTGCTTTCACTGTCAAAGCGCATTGAATCCAAGGCTTGACGTAGGACGTCACGATAAACAGTGTCACGCTTAGCAGAGCTGATTTATCCTGGCTCGTAATTTTCAAAAGGTCACTAAGTAATACCTGGAGGTCGAACTTTGAATTTTCGTTCAAGATCTCCTCCTAAAAATTTCACTGAAAGCTCTATCAGCTCCCGATAGTCATCTCTGGTTACTACTTTGGTCAGTTCTGTTGTATAAAAGTCAACTAACTTACTAATTTTAGAAACAGTGAGACAGGAATGAAGTTCTTTTCTATAGCACTGTATTTTATCAAAATCGACACTTTTACAGTTACCTTGCAACTTTTTGAATAACGGACTATCGGACTTGTCGTCACGTGACTGAATTTCGCTTCGAATACACTTTTTAAGACCAATTCATAGACATGATGAAGGCAAGCAAAAACGAACACCTCTTTATTAAGTTTTTACTCAAGAAGCACACATGCACTATTGATACGACCTGTATTTGAAGCTGTGGTATCACAACAAAGAACTTGCGTTTTGCCTTCGAGGTGCCAGTCCACAATGGCGTTCCAAACAGCTTGTGCCTGTTCACTTCCCGAAGAGTTTTTTAACCACGGAACTGCAATGAGCTGCTCTTTATTTCCATAAGAAATAACTATAGGAAGACGTTCTTCTTTCGAACTTCGGGCATCTAAAGGAGGCAACAGTTTTCCGCCCCAGTGAACTGTTACAACATCTGGTACGTCGTTTTGAAAATCGAGTTTTATAGCTTCAGCATGTTCTTTTCTCTTTTTGACACGAATCCTTTGAATTGAGGACTTGCTTACTGGAAATTTATTGGTGCTATATCCAAGTGGCTCAATAATAGCTTCCAGAATAAACACAGAATTTCTCATACTTAACTGACACCTATCAAGTGCTGCTACTAATCTTCTCTATCTCTCTCTATGGCGCGATATACAACAGGTATATCATCATAAACCTCCTAAGAGATTTTTGCGCCAAGCTTCTGTTCCAATTTGTGGTGTGCCGATTTGAATTTTCCCTACAAATTGGTGGGACCTACAGTTTTTTGCCGACTCCGAACGGCATCTACAAAGGAGACGAATTTTTGCTGAGAAGCCTGTCATGGCAGAAATGCACTCGGAGAGTTTGCCAAACCACTGCCGAGGGGCGACCCCGTTTTTGAAAAAACTTTTTTTGTTTTTCAAATCACTTTTGATGTTACCTGTACCAGGGCTCGAACCATGGACCTTCGGTGTGGTAGGCCGGCAACACTACCTTCACACCACGGCGGCCGCCTTGGAGTAATGAAATTCGTTCGATGCACTTTACTCGTTCCCGGTTGTGTGTCTTCGTTCAGCGTAGGCAAATCTGTTTCCACATCTATATCTGGAGTTGAATCGGAAAATGAATAATTTTGAAGTGCTATACGAGGTGTGTTCAAAAAGTATCGCGAATTTTGAATTTTCGCTGGTTACGTATATTCGAATTTCGAATTTTTTGTGGCGTTATGTTGGTACTCATGTCTCTCACTTATGCCGACAAGCTCGGCCATTTTGAATGTTCAGTTAATTGTTGACAGCTGCTTTGCTTGCACGTGTTTTGGATCTTCTTCGATTTTTACCTATTTTTTTACCAAAATTGCTCAATTGTGACCAAAAACAGCATCGCATGAACATTGCTAATGAGATGTTAAACTCTGTCCGCGACGACCCAAATTTGCTCCAGAGGGTCATAACTGGTGACGAATCGTGGGTTTATGGTTATGACGTGGAAACCAAAGCTCAATCATCTCAATGGAAGCTGCCGCACGAACCAAGACCCAAAAAAGCGCGCCAAGTTCGGTCGAATGTGAAAGTTTTGCTGACAGTTTTCTTCGATTGCAGGGGCGTGGTGCATTATGAGTTCTTGCCACAGGGAAGAACGGTCAATAAGGAATATTACCTGCAAGTTATGAGCAATTTGCGCGAAGCAATCCGCCAGAAACGCCCGGATTTGTGGAGGAACAAAAATTGCCTTTTGCACCACGCTAACGCCCCTGCTCACGCATCGTTGCTTGTGCGCGACTTTTTGGCCAAAAACAACACACTAATGATGCCGCAGCCACTGTATTCCCCAGATCTGGCCCCCTGTGACTTTTTCTTGTTCCCTAAACTGAAGAGGCCCATGAAAGGACGACGTTACGCTTCTCTTGACGAGATAAAGACGGCATCGAAGGAGGAGCTGGACAAGATACAAAAAAATGATTTTTTGAAGTGCTTCGAAGATTGGAAAAACCGTTGGCACAAGTGCATAATATCTCATGGGGATTACTTTGAAAGGGACAAAATAGATATTCATGAATAAATAAATAATTTTTGAAAAAACACAAAATTCGCGATACTTTTTGAACACACCTCGTATTTCGAATGCCTATTTTTCTCCTCAGCAGCTCTAAGGCAGGCCCTTTCTTCTCCACCAGAGAGTTTTTTGTCCACTCCAGCTAGGTGACCAGGTCGACCTTTCTCTCTTTGGCGTTCCAAAAATGCTCTATCTTCACTCATTTTAATTAGCCGAAGCGCGTGGGCAATATCAAAAAGATTATCTAAACTATTTACCAACTCTTGCCTGCTTTCAAATACGTTTAGTGTCTTTTGGGCAATTTTTTGCAAATTCCTCCAAACTTGATATAAATTCAAAAGTTTTTTTACACAATTCGGCAAGGATTTGGTAGGTATTTTCGCCTTTCCCCAAAATATGATCCACTCGCGAATAGTGAGGTTTGCACTCTCGTTAACAGTTAATTTCACTTCACGAATATTATAAAATAAAACCGACAGAACTTGTCCATTTAAAGGAAGTTTTGAACCCGTTATTTGATGTATTACATCTCCTATTAAATATATATTTTTTTAGAGCTGCGCAATACCACTGACATGTTGACTAATTGATAACGACGTTATAACTGAAAAAATAGCAAGAATTTGCAAGCACACTATCATGTCAGCTTGCGTTCGCTTTAAATTGCAAGCACCGCTATGTTTCGCTGGAAGTCGGCACGGCTTGCCATTTCTCTATGTGGATGAAATTAAATGTAGAGCTCTATTGCAATCATACAAAAAAAATAAGAGGGTATGCATTCCAAAAAACAGACATTGATATTTTTGGGACACCCTAATGTACATGATGTTGGTGTGCATGTGTGGGTTCACCTTAAAACCGGAGGATAATTTTCAGGTTCAACGGTTGTCCAATCGACAGTCGACACAAACACATCACGGCCACCCCAGGATTTTCCACCAACGTCATCAATATTCACAAAAGGTAAAATAATTTGTAAATATATTTTTCACACCCAATAAAAACGGCCATATAACTTATAACGAGAAATCTCGTTTTGTTTATTTCTTTTTCCAAATTCGACCGCGGTGCTTTTGAGCCACGGCCGCTCCAATTTAGCACCTCGCACGCATTTTCATTATGAAATCAGGACCAGGAATGGCAATTAACTTTGCTCCTTTTTCTTAATTAAGCGTTACCCATTTTTTTTAGTTTTTTACGTTGCAGGATCAATTATACTTGTCGGTTTGTCCTTTTTCTGAAGCTTTCTTTAGCATTTGAGCTCTCAAATATTTTTTTTTTTTGAAAAAGGTGGCCAAGTATTCTCTTTATTTCTCCTGTAAGACACTTGTTTACATCGCGTGAGCCCCACTTTAGGCGCCAGTTAGGACTTTGCCTTTTGGGTAAGTCTTTTTTATACCTAGTAGTGCTACGCACACAAGGTATATGAACTTTAGTCGCCTAACGGCAGTACGTAAAGGCATAAACGGATAGATATTGACTTATGTATATCAAAATGTTCGGGACGAAAAGAGAAATTGATTACGCCATGTCCGTCCGTCCGTCCGTCTGTGAACACGATAACTTGAGTAAATTTCCAGATATCTTAATGAAATTTGGTATGCGGATTCCGTGGCACTTATCTCCGAGCGCTATTTAAAATGGGCGAAATCGGATGATAGCCACGCCCACTTTTTATATATAGAATATTTTCGAAAACACAAAAAAGGTGCTGAGTAATCACATAATGCACCTATATGGATAAAATTTGGTGAATACATTGAGATTGAGCCATAAAATAAATTTATCACGAAATTTTTGAAAATGGGGTTGGCACCGCTCACTTTTGATTAAGTCAAAATTAGAAACAATATTAATCATAAATCAAACACCGTTCAAGATATCGAAACGAAATTCAGCACGCCGGTTTCCAGGTATGCAAGGAATGTTCCAGAAAAAAATGGGCGTGATAGGTTAACGTCTAGCCCCACTGTTATATGAAAGATTTTGAGGAGGATCGTAGATATATTAAATCGACAATAACTTTGCGTAAAATAGCTTTACACCATTTATATTTCACTTTTAAAGTTTTCGTAAACAAAGAAATCCAAAAACTTAACATTTTAAAGTAGATTAGTCCCCAAAACTATTTATGCCATAACTTCGGCCAAAATTGATTTGTCGAAACCAAATTTATTGATAATGTTCAATATATAAAGGTTACTGTTTGTAAAAATAGGCGAAATCGGTCAAGCCCAGTTTTTTAACATAGTTCAGAATATTTTTTGTAAAATTTAAAAAGCGATATTTCTACAACCAAGCAAGTTATACATGTGAATCAGATTTTGCACACATAATAAGCTTTTTAAGAAAAACTCGGCCGCAAAAAAATTTTGTCAATTTTGAAGAAGTACGCGTGGCGCGCCTTGGTAGTTCAATGAAAATTGGTCAGCTGCTTCTCAGTAGTATGTATTATACTCCTGCCAAATCGGGAAACACAAAACAAAATATTCGCGCACGTAGTTAGTAGCCCACTGCAATAGCGAAGTTATATATGTATCTTTTTTGATTTCCATACCTTTTATAAACATTAAATGTATGTAAGCATGAGAACAAGAGAAAAGTTCACTAGAATGATCGGCACGATGAGCGGAGTCGATTTAGCCATGCCCGTCTCTCCGCCCGTCTGTCTGTCTGTCCGTCTGTCTCTTTGAACGCAAACTAGTCTCTCAGTTTTACAAAAGAATGCAGAAATTCGTTGTTTGCTTTCGCCATTTTATAATATACTAGCAAATCCGGTAGACATTGTTTTGACGTTTTGATACATAGAAGACATCTATATACAAAATGTCATTAACTTGAAGCAAATAAACTCCTAACTTTACCGAACTGCAGCTTTATATAACCTGAGGGCTTTTCCAAAAACTATATACCGACTGTCTCGTGCCCAGCGAACTCCTGAACCTATCGTGAAAGTTCAAGAGCAAAACAAAATACAAAATATGTGGGCGTGGCACCGCCCACTTTTGAAAAATTATGTAGATATTGACTAAGTGACACATATATTCAAATTTCATTAATTTAGAATTAAGTTCGGAATTATGACGAATTGAAACTTTATATAGGCTGGGGGAGTGGCTCCGCCTATTTTTCCAAAACTATATATTGTCTATGCTGTACCCAGTGAACCTAAGTATTAATTGTGAAAATTTCATAAAGATCGGTTGAGTTCTTTGGTGCCTATAAAAGACACCCTTTTTTATTATACCTAGTTTATATCTGTTTTATTTTGTTTTCTTGTTTTTCCGACAGGGTGAATGATTGATGTACGAGTATATTGGAACTATTTTTCGTCATTCCTTGTCAAATTTGGTTTTGAGACAAACCGGTTTCGGCGTTGTGCCGTTCGAGAACGAAAATCGACACTGATGATGGCACAACGCCGAAACCGGTTTGTCTCAAAACCAAATTTGACAAGGGATGACGAAAACTCGTTCCAATAGACATCAATAGTTTATATCTATTTTTACTACGCACACAAGGTATATTACTTTATTCGGCATAAACGAATCGAGATATATATTTATTAATGTATATCAAAACGTTCAGGATGAAAAGTAAGATATCCGGGCAAGTAGTTAATACCCCACTGCAAAAGCGAAGTTGTATATCTTTTTTGATAATCATACCTTTCATGAACATGAAATGTTTGAACGTATGAGAAGAAAAAGAGATACTCCCATCAAAAAGTATACTGAAATGATCAGGAGGATGAGCTGAGTCGATGTAGCCATGTCCGTCTCTCGATACGTCTATCTGTCTGCCCGTCTGTCTATTTGAACTCAAATACGAACTGGAAGTATTAAAATAGACCTGCGTAAATTGGGATGACATAATAGATCACTACTAGGTATATAATGTTCGGATTCACCCGAACTTAGACTTCCTTACTTGTTTTTATAGTCAAAATTGAACAGAATATTTTCATTTTGATATTAAACAAAACATTTAAACACAAAAACATTTAAGTAGATTTAACGCAAGTATATAATCCTACATCTGCTCTCCCTCCAGTGAAACGATAAATTAATTGATATTAAACGTTATTTACTTCTTGTTTTTTGAAAATGTTGATGAGTTTGTGGTTAGTGTTGTATCTGTAATAATGTTTGCGGGCTTAAGTAAGTCTTTTGAAATTGTTTTAATGATATTTCCTTGTTGAATTTTGAATACTTTGTCATGTTTAGAAATAACTTTAAACGGACCGTCGTAAGATGATTCTTAATTCGACTTGTGAATAATTTTAACTAACACGTATTCACAAGTATCTAGATTTTTGGGAACGAATGAATAATCATCGTTATGATGCATGACTTTTGATTTAACATAGACTTAACGAAGGATACGAGTATAATCCTAAAACAGTCAATCTTCCATAGCCATTTTAAATAGTCGTGTCCATATCAAATCCTTAAGAATATCTATTTTCATGGCTTATAGGTGCCCTAACCTAAAAAAGTTGACAATTTCATAAAAATTTAGAAAATGCGAAAAATTGTTTGTAAATAACACAACAAATAACTCACTTAATAAGAATGCCATCCCAAAAATTTATAAATTGTAGATATGGCGGAAAACCAGAAACCAATTGGTTGGCTATAATAATAATAATAATAATTCCGAACGGATAAACCACCATCCCGCCCAACCGACAAGAGGGGCGCATCCGCATAATGCACGGCTATATATATATATATATAATGAAATTATTTTAACAAAGACCATATAAAAACATGTATCAAGGGGTAATACAAGAACTGTACCGTTTGTTTTAAAAATGTATGCTAAATTCGGAAAAATTCAAAGAAATTTTATCATAATTAAACATTTTTTTCACAGAAATTTTGGAATATGCAGTTTTGTAGTTCATTATACTTTAGTATAATAAGGTGTTAATCTTAAGTTCGTGACACATTTTGCTTACTTCTGTATTTTCCTCCATTCTAGTTTATGCACTCTATTTCTTTTATATGAAGAAAACACTTCAGCTCGTCGGAAAAATTAAAATATTATTGATAAAATTTTCTTTGAATTTTCGCTAATTGTGCGTACATGTTTAAAACCAACTTTATAAATAGTTCTTGTATTACACCTTGTTTTTATATAGGACACATGTTTTTATATAGGATTTGTTAAAATAATTTTATTGATGCCAAAATTTGTGAAAATCGCAGAAAACGACTGTATGTACATTTATGTCCACCACTGTACATATATAATTTGTCAATAGTAGAAAGAATCAGTTGGATTGTAAATAGTAGCCATACATATATGGAGTTATTATTGATTGAGGATAGCATTGATTTTTTAATGCTGAAAAGCGAGTCAAAGATATCAAATGTGCTGGAGTGAGTGTTATTACTTTCACACAAACATCGGAAAGCTTCATTTAATTAAAAATTGGTTCTACTTGTTGTTTTTGTTGTTGTTGTAACGACTGTTGTGGTAGGGATTTGTTATGACCAGTGTAACCTTCTAGGTCATGTCATGGGTAATGAGAAGTGAGAGGTATCATATCCGTAAATCAGCCATCGAGTTGCACGTCATTACCTTTGTGCATACTACGACCGGTATGCCTACCTCGGGCATATTCTAAACCCCTAACCCGCTTAACGAATAATAAAACACCTCTAGCTTTGTGAACAGTTGCATTAATATGAAGGTTAAAGCTAAGTTTGCAATGCATCGTAACTCCTAAATTACAAAATTATGCACTTGTCCAAGACTGTGATTATTGATTGTGGGGGAAGCTGGGTGTGAAGTTCTGCGCAAAACACACATGTGTTTAAATTTTTTTTAGATTGAGGGGCAAATAGTTTGAGTCGCACCAAATACCTAGACTATCAGGATCTGACTGAAGCGCAACTCTATCTTCGTTCAATATGTGGTGAGAGTTAGTTGAAAGCCCAATAGATCGAGTTTGTGAATAAGTAACGAATGCATACTTTATCAAACGCTTTATTGAAATCCGTGTATATAACATCAGTGTGCATATTTTCTCTAAACAAATTTGAAACATGGGTTGTGAATTCAAGTATTTTAGCATTTGTTGATTTTCCCTTACAAAAGCCGTGCTGGCAACCTGCAATCAATGTGGGAATATAAAGTGTAAGCTAGTTAGTAACGATGGCTTGAAATAGTTTTCGAAATCAGAAAGTTTTGCTATGCCACGTTAGTTATCTACGGATAACCCACTCCCCCTCTTATAAAGTGATATTAGGAAAGATTTTTCCAAGCAACGGATAAAACGCTACATTTTTAAGACAGATCAGTTAGATGCTTGTAAATGTGGTTTGCACAATTTTTAAGAAAATACAAGGTGGCGGAAAAGTAAGCTTCCGATGTTCAGCATATCGGTTGTGGCACGTGCAGTGTGTGCTGTTGCACCGTCTTGCTGGAACCACATGTTTTCCAATCCCAATTCATCAAGTTGCGGCAAAAAGAACTCGTTGATCATTGCTCTGTAGCGCTCACCATTCACAGTAACCGTTTGGCCCCGACCGATTATTGGTCAAATAAATAGTCAACAATATTCCGCGTTCTGGAGCAGTGTAGCGTAACATTGTTTATTAACGTGTATTTCGCATGTGTTTACAAATGTCAAAACAGAACTGACTTTAGGGGCCAATCGCAAAATTTATAGCATTTTCTGATAGGAGGATTACTTTTGCGCCACCCTGTATATAAGGATCATATCAGCCATATTTAAATGATACTTTCAAACTTTTAAATAGAAGAAAACATTTTGAGGAGATATAGTTGGACTATTAATAAAGTTTTTAGCATGCACTTTATACGGGTATCTGTGAAAATGAGAAAATACTTCATGAGAATAATTAAATTTAAAAAAGTGCGCAAATAATTATCGCTGGATATACAAGCTTGGTATTTCATGGCATAAGGGAAGCTCTTTACATTATGTTTAGAGTGTACGAAGCCATAAAATATCTTGGGGCAGATGATGTTCTTTTTAATTTTGCAGATATAACCTTTGTAACAATCTCTGTTTAAACCGAATTTCTTATATACATAACTTGAACGAACGGTTCTTTTTGGTTTTAAGGCATTCAGACCTTTAGTAAACCAGGCTTGCAATGGTTCATTATATAGAGATTTACGTTTAGGTACATTTTTTTCAAATAGGCAATATATAGTGTTATTAAAATATGAAACGTTAAGCTTAATATCGCTATTAAATTCTGTCCGTTTTCATTTGGACAAATCTTTGCATAGTTTTTTCAAATTAGTTTTAGCGAAATCAAAGTCAAAGTGACTTCTAGATTCGCATGGTTTAGTATCACAACCTTTTAGTATAAGGTCTTCGAAACAGAGTTTGGATAAATCACAACGTAAGCTAAATCCTAGACCTTCCCGAACTTCTTAGGGTTAACATTTATTCGATTACGACAAAGGTCCGACGTTTCACCCAAAAAGTCATTATAGCCCACTTTGAATGGAATTGTCACGATGTTAGGCCAAAGATACTCCACGATATGTGCAGCAAGTTAAAATCGCCAAAAATAATAGCAGAATCGGATGGTTTAGTCATTATGTTTACTGTTTTGAGCAAGAAAACATGCCGCATATATACTGAAATATCAGAAGCGGGAGGAATGTATTAAACATCAATGTTCTTGAATATATAAGCCATGTCCAGCTGTATGCGGACAAACTTAAATTCCAACGAATCAGTGGTAGTTATATTCGGGATATTTGTTCAATTTCTTATATGCCTTTTGAAGTTTGTATAGAATGTAAACTTCGTAAACTTGTATGAAAAGTTACATATATACGAGCTGTACACAATTTACAAGGCATATAAGCATACAAACGCATACTCTGATTAACTTTTTCGGAGGGTGTTGAAAAATGAACAGCTACCAGATTAAAAACTGTAATTGAACCGAGTAGTTTAAGACACACTGTATTCTGACACAACCAAAACAGCTGGGATAAAAGGAGAAGATGTGGACAACACAAACAGCGCTTACACAGCTGTAATAAAGAAATATAAATAAACAAATAAAGGAAGATGCAGTCAAATATTGTGTGTCGTTCAAGATCTTATTATATTACTCTGATGTAATTTCTAATTGTTAACAAAATGAATGTGAGCGATTGTTTAAACTTTGAATGTTAATGTTAAGTAATGTAAATACCTATTTATGTTGCTCATCTATGTTGTTTGATTTATTAAATAGACTTCCCTGAGGATGACGCGAAAGCATCGAAATGCATAGGAAGAAAAAGTAAAAACTTTCGGATTTTTCTTTCAACCTTACCGGCCGAAGAAGCTCCTACCAGCAGACCTCTTAATTTTTATACCTAGTAGTGCTACGCACACAAGGTATATTAACTTTAGTCGCGTAACGGCAGCACGTAAAGGCATAAACGGATCGAGATAGATATTGACGTATGTATATCAAAATGTTCAGGACGAAAAGAGAAGTTGATTAACCCATATCCGTCCGTCCGTCCGTCTGTGAACACGATAACTTGAGTAAATTTTGAGATATCTTAATGAAATTTGGTATGCGGGTTCCTTGGCACTCATCTCAGAGCGCTATTTAAAATGGGCGAAATCGGATGATAGCCACGCCTACTTTTTATATATAGACAATTTTTGAAAACACAAAAAAAGTGATTACTCAGTACATAGTACACCTATAAGGATAAAATTTGGTAAATACATTGAGACTGAGCCATAAAATAAATTTTTCAAGAAATTTTAAAAAATCGGGGTGTCACCGCCCACTTTTGATTAAGTCAAATTTAGCAATGTTATTTATTAATAATAAAGCAAACACCGTTCAAGATATCGAAACGAAATTAAGCATGCAGGTTTCCAGGTGTGCAAGGAATGTTCGAGGATAAAATGGGCGAAATCGGTTGAGGTCCACGCCCACTTTTATATCAAAGGTTTTGCAGAGGATCGTAGATATATTAAATAGGCAATAACTTTGGGTAAAATACTTTACATCATTTATATTTCACTTTTAAAGTTTCCGTAAACTAAGAAATCCAAAGAATACAAATTTTTCAAGAATGGGCCCGCCCCTTTTATAGTGGACTATTCCACAAAACTGTTTATGCCATAACCCCGCCAAAAATTGATTTGTCGAAACGAAATTTGGTGATAATGTTCTATATATAAAGGTAACTATTTGCTGTAAAAATCGCCGAAATCGGTTAATGTTCACGCCCAGTTTTTAACATAGATCTTAAACATTTTTTTGTAAAATTTAAAAAGCGATATTTCTACAACTAAGCTAGTTATACCAATCAGATTTTGCACACATAATAAGCTTTTTAAGAAAAACTCGGCTGAAAAAAAATTGTGTTATTTTGGAGAAGTAGGCGTGGCGCCGCCCACTTTTCAGCATAAAATTTCTGCTATTTTCAAACGCAATCGCTTATAATTCAATCTTGATATTTCAATGAAAATTGGTTCGCTTCTTCTCAGTAGTCTGTATTATATTCCTGCCAAAAATTAGGCAAATCGGGAAACACACAAGCAAAATATTCGGGCACGTAGTTAATAGCCCACTTCAATAGCGAAGTTATATATCTTTTTTGATTTTCATACCTTTCATAAACATTAAGTGTATGTAAGTATGAGAAAAAGAAGGGAAAAGCTCACTAAAATGGTCAGCACGATGAGTAGAGGCGATTTAGCCATCTCTCCGTCCGTCTGTCTGTCTGGCCGTCTGTCTATTTGAACGCAAACTAATCTCTCAGTTTTACAAAAGAATTCTGAAATTCGTTGTTTGCTTTCGCCACTTTATAATATACTAGCAAATCTAGTAGACGTTGTTTTCCCGTTTTGATACCACTTTATAATATACTAGCAAATCTAGTAGACGTTGTTTTCCCGTTTTGATACCTAGAACATCTATATATAAAACGTCATTAACTTGAACCAAATAAACTCCTAACTATACCGAACTGCAGCTTTATATAACCTGGGGGCTTTTCCAAAAGCTATAGACAGACTGTGTCGTGCCCTGAACCTATCGTGAAAGTTCAAGAGCAAAACAAAACACAAAATATGTAGGCGTAGCTCCGCCCACTTTTAAAAAATTATGTAGATATTGACTAAGTGACACATATATCCAAATTCCATTAATTTAGACCAAAAAAGTTCGGAGTTATGACGGATTGAAACTTTATATAGCCTGGTGGTGTGACTCCGCCTACTTTTCCAAAACTATATAATGTCTATGCTGTACCCAGTGAACCCAAGTATAAGTTGTGAAAATTTTATTAATATCGGTTGAGTTCTTTGGCGCCTATAAAAGACACACATTATATATTACTTCATTCGGCATAAACGAATCGAGATATATATTTATTATTGTATATGAAAACGTTTAGGATGAAAAGTAAAATATCCGGGAAACTAGTAAATACCCCACTGCAAAAGCGAAGTTGTATATCTTTTTTTATATTCATACCTTTCATGACGTATACTGCGATGATCAGGAGGATGAGCTGAGTCGATGTAGCAATGTCCGTCTCTCGATACGTCTATCTGTATGTCCGTCTGTCTATTTGAACGCAAATACGAACTGAAGGTATTAAAATAGACCTGCCTAAATTGGGATGACATAATAGATCACTACTAGGCATATAATGTTCGGTTCCACCCGAACTTAGACTTCCTTACTTGTTACATTTAATTTTATCACACAGTTCGAAAAACCATTAAGAAAACTTATAACTTTTCAATAATTAAAGCACAGTCAACATTTTTACAAGCACACAATAAAAATTACTTTTGGTATGGTTATGGCGTGAGCGTTATGGTATGGTACCATTAATCGATTACCTTTCCATAAGAATGGTTCTATGGATATGGCTATGTTATATGGATATGGCTATGCGACAATTCACAGGCTCTTAGTCATGCCAGTGTGATTGACTGCAACGTTTCCACGACCATAAGCAGCAAAAACCCTCCAAAACTGTCGATAGATGCATTCATACAAGAGCGAAGAAGAAAACAATTTGCTAGTTGGACAGCAATCGTTCTGTTAACGACGTGTTAAATTTTTATCCTGAGATTTTTTAAATTAAATATAAAACTTTTTAGTAAATAATAGTTTTTATAATAATACTAATAATAATTCCCAAACGGATTACCCACCATATCCCGCCCGAACGCGCGGATTATTCGTTCGTGCCGAGTCGTTGAAAGGCTTTGGTTTGTTAATCGTCGAGATCTAAAACTGCTCAGCTACAGAGAAAACCTCATCAGCTAAGTAAAGTAGATATAGGATAGATTATACATTAAGAAATAACTAGTTAACAGAATAAAATTATTGTTAGAAGTTAATATAGAAGTCAAAGAATAAGAAACAATTAGTAGCTATGAATTTAGGATAGAAAGAATTGATTTTTTTATGCTGAAAAGCGAGTCTGAAATATCAAATCTACCAGAAAGAGAGTTATAATCTTGACACAAACAGCGAAAAGGCTCATTTAACTGAAAATTGGTTCGGCACTGTTTTAAGACTAGAGGTTTAAAATGCCTTGAAGGACGAGACGGTACATTGAAGTTCACTTCACTTAGAAGAAATGGGCTGGATAGTGAACCATTTAGCAATTTAATGATAAAAATAATTCCAAGCATTTCCCTCCGACTAGAAAGTGTGTGTACATTAATGAGTTTTAAACGATTAGTAAACTCAAGTAAATTCGTAACTGTGGACTTCCCCTTACTGAACCCGTGTTGGCAGTCAGCTATCAAAGTAGAGACCGGACCCGTAAGTTGATTTGTAACAATAGCTTCAAACAATTTTGGGATGGCAGAAAGCTTTGCGATGCCACGATAGTTCTCTATAGAAGACCTACTCCCGCTTTTATGCAGCGGTAGAAGAAACGATTCTTTCCACGCTATTTATAAAAAATTGTATAAACTTGGGAAAGTTGTAAAAAATAAATAATTTTTTAACAACAACAACAATAGCAAAGATAAAATTTATTTTCAACTAGAAGGGTACCCGGCGTCGCTCGTGTGCAGATACAACTTTTTTAAAATTTTAATAAAGATGTGTAGATGGATGGATAAATTCAAAAAATGAAATTCGTAAATTTTTTGTTGTGCCACTGTAATCGAACTTGATATTCAACTTAGGTGAAACTGACAAAAAAGTAAACAAATATTATTGGAAATTATGTTTCCGTGATTCGTGGCTCCGGGAATAAATAAAGCGTTTATATTGTTTGAATATGAGAAAATAGTGCTATGTGGGGTGTGTGTGATGTTTCATTTCCTTTAGGATAGAACAATAATTAGTTAAATCATTACAATTTCGGCGGTATAGTTACACTTTTGTGTGTCTTCCCCGATATGCCAGCCACGAATACCGCAAATTTTTCATGGCTGTAATAGCTGCCATATCGGGTGTATATTTTGGCAGAGTGGCCATTCTAGGCTTCATTTTCAACTTTCTTTTACAATTTTTTGGTGTTGCCACTATACAGTGATTTATAAGTTATTTGATAATACAGATATTCGCCAAGTCGCGCCAACATCCCCGCCTCCGTGGATCTAACCAGATTCACCAACATCTAGCTTAGCCAGTACACAGGCCGGACGTTTGTATACGCCATTCCGTGTTGTCACTCGCGCGACCCTGACTTGCCCATCGGCACCCGGAAACACCTCTATAATTCGCCCTATAGGCCACTTGGAACGATGTATGTTTCTGTCGCAGAGGAGCACGAGGTCACCTACAGCTAGGGGGTTTGTACGCCGTACCACTTCGTTCAGGTTGGGTAAGTATTGATCTACCCACATTCCAGAACCTGCGGTGCATTTGTTGGATTTTGTACCACTGTTTCCTGGTTGAGACCATCTTCTCTTCGTGCGAATGTGGCGTTTGTTCAGAATTCGGAACACCTAGGAGAAAAATGATTAGGGGTTAGCAGTTCGTCAGTCGGTTCGTTAACAGTATATGCGTCAACGGTCGGGAATTTACTATATTTTTTGCTTCGCACATGAGATTATAAATGCTCGTGCAGGTTTTCGTTTTTTAGCGACTCTTGACTAATTTTACGCTACGAACGAGTCGCTCCCAACACCCACCAGCATGATGATCCAGTGAGCAGTTAAACAGCCACTCAATATTTTTGTTTGGTAGAGCATCTGATATTTTACCATTTTCAAAGTCTGTTCTCTGACGTTTTAGTTCTCTGTCAGCTCCAATAAAACTCGTTCCATTATCTATACGGATGTGAACAGGCGTTCCACAGCGGTTCATGAAATTGACTATGCACTTCAAGCAAACATCAGTTGACAAATCCTTACCAAGCTCCAAATGAACTGCGCGGATCGTAAGGCATGTGAACAACGCAATCCAATGTTTTTCGCTTCTTCTACCGATTGCAACAGTGAATGGACCTATATAGTCCAGCCCAACATATGTAAATGGCCCTACGAACGGCGCGAGCCTATCTACTAGAAGCTGACCCATTTGCGGTGGATTAGGCGTTGCCTTTTCTTTTTTATAGGTTAACATCTTTTTGCCGCATACCTCACCTCAGCTCTGACTCATAGGATGCAATATCGCCGCCGTATATCCACAATTCTCGTGCCTTCTTTCTGTTGCTTGTAAACTGTGTGATAGTGATCTTATACTAGCTCCGCGATATGTTGTCGTTTTGACAGTATTATCGGACTACGTGAGTGGTGCGGGATAATACTTGCAGCATATGTGTGTGTTACCTAGTCAGCTAGATTTAAGGCACTCGGAATCCATTGCTATTCGGTGGTAGCACTTGCTTCTAAAATCTCGTTCACCTGATGCGCCACATACGGCTTATATCTCCTGTGATTTGACATTATCCAAACTAATACCGTATTGGAATCACTCCGCATAAAAACTCTCCCGGAATCTTGTCGTGACACTCAAGGAAGTTCTGACGTAGTCGCGTTGCCAATACTGCTGCCTGCAGCTCGAGACGGGGTATCGACGTGAGTGTCAAGGGTTCGCATTTAGACTTTTCGGCAAGAAACGCGGGATGTCTGATGAGTCCTTCGACCGAACACCTCCAATATGCTACTGCGGCATACGCTTCATCGCTTGCTACTACAAATACGTGCGGTTCCACCGGTGTCTGTTCGAATAACGTTCCATAGCATCTCGGCACTTTGGCATCTTCCAAACGCTTGATTGCTTCCAGCCATCTCATCCATTCGTCGTATAACACGTCGGGAATATGCTCTTCCCAACCAATACCTCTACGCCAAGTGTACTGTAAGAAAAGCTTTGCCTCCATGGTGTATTACCGCCATACCGAATGAATGAAACACCGACATGGTCACACTCAGCAGCTCTCCCAGGTTTCCCAGTGTAGGGCGAGCACTTCCTGAAACATGCCTCCGCTGTCCCTATCGAGGTTCACATCGGACGAGCCCGGTGACCCGCATAGCCTGATCTTCCGTGTTGAAACAGTGTAAGAAGTCATCCGCATAGTGGTTATTAATTACGGCCTCCGTTGCCTCGGAACCCCTATTTGTAAACTCCTCCGCTTTCTTGTTTTTAACAAATTGTGCTGAATTTGGCGAGCAGATCACTCCAAACGTCATCACGTTCATGGCCTTTACTAGCGTCTGCTCTGCATAAAAAACGTGTTGCGGCTTGATCTTCGGCGCGAATCTTAACTGGGTGAAACATTTGTACGATATCCGCGCATGCACCTACCGTTCTCTGTCGAAATTTCATTGAAATTTCTACTAACGGCATATTCAAATCGGGCCCACTGAGTAGCAAGGAGTTGAGTGAAACATGGTTGATGTGCGGCAGCATAGAGGACGAGGCGCATTTTGCTGGTTTGTTCGCGTTCCAAACACCAAAGTGTGGTAGATACCAAGTACGTATACCTCTTTCCGCCTAAGTTCGTTAACGCGATTAAATTTCCTTTCTAGACTCAGCAATCGGTTTTCTGCCATTTGAGGACTGTTTGGTAACTCTACGTTGTCCTGCTTCCAAAGTAGGTCTGTCTCGAAATTCGAACCTTTCCTTACGGTCGTGCCCTCCAGCAACTCTCTGGCTCTGACCATGTCTGAGGCTTCACATACTTGAGCGCCTTCACGCACGCCGAGGTTTCCATTTACTACATATTCACTCACCAAACGCTCAATCCTCTCCGGAGCGCTGTCCTCTTTAGCAAAATGTACGTATTTGCGGTGGTATCCATCATCTCGGTCACTTCCTCCATAGATAATCCACCCAAACTTTGTCAGCGTAACCGCGTACCCATTCCTTCCATTGTCGCCAGTCTCTCTTGAGATACTAAGATCTGCATTATGCAGCCCCACCAACAATTCAGGTACTGCTCCATTGTAATTACTGATCGGCAAGTGACGATACTTATACGGAAACTCTGATAGCTGAAGGGTCTGTGCTGGCAATCGAAGGTTAGTTACTGTTCTGACGTTCCGCAATACAAATTTCTTACTAAATCTGCCTGCTCCTGATGTTTTTACGTCGACCCTGCTAGACTGCTCCGTCACCGTAGTATTACCGAACCATCTCATCTTGTACAACAATTTGACACTTGGATTCGGTACAATGGCACTGGTGAGGACTTGTTGCCGAGTTGCTGCTGCCCTTGGACGCTGTTCATCTGCGGATTCTCTGGGACAAAGTGTAGACGCTGGTGCTGCCTTTGATGACAACGCTAAAAATTACATGTATTCTGCTCGTTGCAGTTGTTACCCCTGTGACCGCTTCTGAGGCAATTGAAGCATAACCTCTTTTGTCGTAACAGACGCCATCGCTGACCCACCTGCGTGTCAAAGTACCTCTTGCATCCGCTTACTTTGTGTCTCCCTTCGCATATGCCACACACGTTTACGTCACGATTTCCACTGTTTGCGTGATGCGTATGAAAGAGACGCGCGCGACCCTCGGCCATTCCACTCGGCCTGGAATCCACCTTGGTATTTACGCAAGCACTATCCATCAACTTCGAAAGATCTTGCATCCAATTGCTGAAATGTGTTATATTCGACCTCAGTACGATCGTCGCTACGTGTCGAGCCCAATCTATCCTCCACTGTACTGGAAACTTCAAAAGCAGCTCATCCATGAAAGGCCGGCTTCACAAATGATGCTCACAATTGGCTGATTGTAAAAAATATGATAAGTTTTGCTCCTTGGTAGCAAACGGTACGACTTGCTCTATGCGGCTCTCCGATATAGGAGCTACTGCATGTAACTTGGCAACCTGACCTTTTACCAGTTGCTCTGGCCTACCGAAGCTATCCTGGAGGGTGTCAATAACGCGCGACACGTTGCTGCTGTGTATAAGTAGGCATTCAACCACTTCTCTTACTTTCCCCTTAATGTTGCCGACTTTGCCTTGGCTCATCCTGTAGCTCCTGCATCTGCTGCAGCATCATAGTAAGTTTCGCTTCCATGGTCGTTTGTTGAATTTCGCCTGCCTCTGCCGGCTGTTGCTGGATTGTTCCGTTCATGTCATCTAACCATTCTTGAGATAACATCCATTCCCTAGTTTCCGAGATCATTGAGTTCAAACAGTCAAACCGACAGACAACAATTCTAAAAGTGGTTCATATGAGCTCCACAATATTCCCTAAGCCAACTACAGTCATTTTTTTCAAATAAATATTCAATATACAAACAAGAGTTTTATATAGTTTTATTATAGTAAAGATATGGGCAAATCCGCCGTAGTGTTACATTTTTGGATACTCGGATGCTACACATGGGTTAATGAATTAAAGCCGGTAAAAAGCATAGGGATATTTAGTTTGCCATTTTCAATATTACCTCTGAAGATATGTATGGAAAAAATGTAGACAAAAAGTTTTTTCAGAACTTTGAAGAGTGAAAAACGTCGATATTTCCGTTTTTTCAAGTGATATTCGTTTTTTTTTTTTGGTATTTGTTCTATAAAATGTTGAGGCATCAATGTATCGCTTTGGAATTTTAACTGGGTGTAGTTTTTGAGACAGAAATTCTAAAAATGTAAGCGGGGTTAATGTGCTCCTCCAATATTTAAAGTTATAATCAATGAAAGTAGCGATACTCTATTTTTGGCCTTTTTCAATATATGTGAATTTGTGCTTATAAGTTTTTGACGCAACAGAGTATCAAAATTTTGGTTATACGCGATTATAGCCTATTATACAGCAAAACTTTCGGTGGTTTCGAATTTGATGTGCTCTCTGTAGTTTTGAAGTTAGAGGCAGAAATGTCGAGGTACTTTGCTGCGTAATTTTTTTTCGGTAGCATGTTTTTTTGTTGGCACAGCTACAGTGTTACTTTTACCCACACTACAGTAGTATAAAACCAAAAGCCTCATTTTGAAAGATTAACATAACGAAAGTTATTGAAATTTGTACAACGGGCAAATATGGGAAATTTTCGAGATACAAGGTGGCGCAAAAGTAATCCTCCTATCAGAAAATGCTATAAATTTTGCGATTGGCCCCTAAAGTCAGTTCTGTTTTGACATTTGTGTAGTAAACACATGCGAAATACATGTTAATAAACAATGTTACGCTACACTGCTCCAGAACGCGGAATATTGCTGACTATTTATTTGACCAATAATCGGTCGGGGCCAAACGGTTACTGTGAATGGTGAGCGCTACAGAGCAATGATCAACGAGTTCTTTTTGCCGCAACTTGATGAATTGGGATTGGAAAACATGTGGTTCCAACAAGACGGTGCAACAGCACACACTGCACGTGCCACAACCGATATGCTGAACATCGAAAGCTTACTTTTGCGCCACCTTGTATATCAGAAACCGTAAACAAATTTGGAAAAATATATCTAATTACTTCCAAACTAATTTTTATTCAAACGTTAGTGAAATGAAACACAAATTAAGTATTATAATTAAAAAAAATCAAAACATGCAAGTATACATATCATCATTATTTCTGTAATAGCCTTAAAGTTAAAGCTTTCATAATGGTCTCTTTAGTGAAAAAGTTGTCAATATTTTCCTTTATGCAAAATGTAATTTCATACAATATTTAAAATAAACATTCAAAAAGATATTGTGGTCGTCATTAAGTGTATGTAATAAAAGTATGGATTTATCTTACTTGTTACTTCAATATAATGTAGATTTTCGAATACATAACACATCGTTTTATTTTTCCACACTACTTTTACCCACGAAGTCGAAACGACCTCGCTTCTACGTCTATTTGATACCCTTATTGTTTAGACAAGTTTTGTGGGTCCCTGGGTCCAAATATCGGAATACACCTCCGAAGAAGTAGAAATATCGATATGAGAACCATAGTACGTCAAAGCTCTCTTCAGTACCTTTCGTTTGATAGCCATATTGCAGGTAGAAAGATTTCTTACCCGGTTTCATATTTTTGAGGATATCTCGAAACCCGTGTTTCGGGTATCAAAAAAAGTTTACCCAAATATAATTTACATAAATATCTACATGCTGCTAAACTTTTAACATAATCGGTAAAGAAGTGCTCAAATTAGCAAAAATATTTAACGGTTTTTCGGGTTTTACTTTCATCGATATATCCGAAACCGGTTTTCGGATATCGACAATTTTTTCCCAAATCATTCTTCGTTTATTCGTCAGTACGCTGCTAAAATTTCAAGATGATTGGTAGGAAACTGTTAAAATGAATGCATAACCAACTTGGCACTAAAAAATATTTCACGGGTTTTCTGCTATATATTTTTACCGATATCTCCAAAACCGGATGTCGGATATCAAAATCGTCTAAATATAAGCTTATATGTCCACACGTTGCTAGAATTTCAACAAAATCGGTGCAGTAGTGTTTAAATAAATGTATATTAAACACTGCGACTTGAATTTATATATCTTAGCTCCGATCTATTGACTATATCCTTTTGAGGCATTATGTAAGACGAACTACGCCGATAAATTTAAGCTCCTCTTTAGCTACCAATGTACCAGAAAAAAAGTTATTCTTGTGCTTCGATGTTTCAAACAATTTTTTTTTTGGGAAAAATGTAACACTACGGCGGATTTGCCCATATGGTGATGGATACATAAATTCAAAAAGTTAAATTCGTAAACTTTTTTGTACGTCACTGTATCTATTCTCGAAATAGATTTTCAACTGAAATAGATTTCAACTGAAAATGACAAAAAACTAAAAAAAGTAAAAAAAATTACACAGGCACGCTTTGATATTTTTTTTGAGAAACTAAGTGTATTTTGCTTCATATAAATCTGTTTTAAAATAAATGTTTCCTTTAGGTAAAGTGATTAAATAAGTATATCTTTCTGGTTTATCATGCGATTTTGATAAAAAAAAACAGTTTTGCACACTTCTTCAGCTCATGCTGTCCAGCAGTGAAAAAAATCCATTCCCTAGTTTCCGATATAATCGAGTTCAAACAGACAGTCAAAAATTCTAAAAGTGGTTCAGATGAACTCCACAACATTCCCTAAGTCACCTACAGTAATTTTTTCAAAGAAATATTTAATGTACAGACACGAATTTTCTAGATTTTTATTATAGTATAGATTTGAAAACTCTTTCAAGTCAAAGATACTTTTTATTTGTGATTTTCAAGCGAATCAAATCACACATAAAAAGTATCTTTTATTTGAAAGAATTTTTGATCAAATTCCTACGTATACATCCATAAAAAATTAGCTAAATTATTAAAAAAGAAATAATTTTTGGTGGAAATTCCAATTTTATGGTGTTTATTTTCTTTTGACATTGACTATATCTATCTACAGTTGTCCACAAAATAATAGAATCGAAATGTATTGCTAAATTCGACATCTTAAGTCCTTTTTTATTCTATATCGATAGCTTAAAAAAAAATGTAAAATGCTGTAAAAAAATGCTTACTAAATTTTTATAAAATTTTTTACAAATTCTTGTCGAAAGTCAGAATTCTTGGCTTTCATTAAAGAGTTCGTAAATTTATTTTGAAAACCATCTTTATCAAATAGAAAGGAATTAAAATGTCAAAACTTAGTAATTCATTTCGCTTCTATTACAATATAAAAATATTTATTGAATTCAATAAGCAAAGACTTAAGTATTTTTTAATTTTGATCAAATTGCTTCTAAACTACCAAAATGAGTCATGTAGTATTGCCCTGTTGTATTGCCATGCAACTTCACAAATTTATGAAGTACTCCATAAATTGTTCACGCACTTTTGCTACGTGACTTGCTGGCCTACCCGAAGCACTGTTTGGCCGATTTGATGGGAACATTCTTTTTTCTCCAAGCTCCATTCGCCATTTACCTGGACCAGCAACGCCATTAGTCTTATTGTCTACGTCAGATCTTCTCAGATATACTGATTCGCGGGTTAGAAGAAAATTGTGTAGCGCACAAATAGCGAGAACAATAGCTTTAGCACGTTCTGCTTTCACGCCATTGGCCTTTTCAGAATACGGAAACGCGATGCTCATATCTAGCCCTAAGCGCAAAAAAGACGTAAGAGAGCGTACCGTTATGAATTTAGAGCAAAAGCAATTTAGTTGTAAGTACATGTGTTTCTTTTATTCACATTTTTAGTAAGCGCAAAGTGGCTGTTACGTCTTTTTTTCCGTTTCAAATCTATATATGGCTGATTCCTTTGAAACTGATATATTTCACATCGACTTTTTGTGAAATGTCAATGTTACGATAAATGACTTTTGAAAGTGTATACAGTGTAAATGGGGTATAAGAAATAGCCCCTGATTCGCATTGCGCTACAACTTAACCCATTAACGCCCACTGAACCCATACGAGTACACTTATTCAAATATCGAAAAATGCATTGTAAATATCGAAAATATATAGTTTTGCTACAACTATGACATAAACTGCTTTGAACGCAAGTAAATTATTCAGTTTCATATTTAAACTATTAACCCCTTATGAGAACACATATGTACATATTTGCTGGAAATTGAAACAAAAATTTTTGTATTTTTTTGTGTTTTTTCACGTTGGGCCATATATATATGTGAACAACATGCTCCAAAATCGGTTTATTCATGTATTAACGCTAAATAACAGTTGTTAAAAAAATATTTAATATTAGAAGATAAGTGGATAGTAAAAAATGGAAGGAAAAAATGGAAAACAAATATTCGTTTGAGTTAACGTGCAAGTCTGAAAATATAAATAAAATCGATTTAATGTTGTAAGGATAATAGAATAAGGTCAAAGAGTACCGAAGGCTCCTTAGCTTTCCTTGTTTGCTTTTGTTCCCCTTTTTCGGCATATTTAACATCAGGCTTCACCTCGTAGCTAAGGGTACCGATTGGAAAATGTTCGCATATCAAATTTGAAGGGCATACGAAACAACTCAAAGAATTAAAAAGTATAAGAGATTTATTGCTCCTGGTCCACGTATATTGGTGTACCTTCATGGTACCGGAAAATGGTTTAACATTATTGGGTAGAGCAACGTCCATAGCGTCAATTTCGTCGCTCGTAACAGTATCGATATGTACTTTCGTTGTTTTCGCTCGAAGAGTTTTAATAAACGTATCGAAATCTGCTACGTCATGACCATGTTTTACATGGTCATCGGCGATTTTTTTAAACTTGCCCCTATGCCATCCAGCCTCGCTAAAGTTGTAGGTAATATTCTCAATTTGTGGATAGCAACTCGGAAGGTATTGAGTTACTAAATAAAAGGTTTTTTTGTTGCGGTATTGCGTAGATGGGCCATCACTTTGAAAATGAAACTTTTTCACTGTTGGAAATTTCATAGGTAGAAGTCTAATATCTTCTTAATATGCGTAATTATTGATATTGGGTCATGTCTGGCGATTCAGAACATGTTGCAAAACCCTGTGCGATATTTTTTGTATACATCATTCCTATATGCAATGTGTACTGTTGTCGGCTGGCACCAAAATGCACAGATTGCACTTCTTTATTATATTTTATAGAATAATTTTCACTAAAATCAATCAAAAGTATCATTTCATCGCTTCCCAAATCTTTTTTTTAGCGTTTTTAAGGCATCTTTTTGATGACTTATCCTATGATCATGCGCCAGTAAGGTGTTCAGCTGATTTTTAAACAAGTTTATTCCTTGCTCAACAGTGCAATTAACTTTATTTTTCTTTGTCAGAGAAATATGTATTAGCTTTTTAGTTTTTTCACTCATACGTTCAATTTTAGATGTCTCCCACTTATAATAAGACATTTTCGAAATACTGTCATTAGCGAAATTAAAATCAATGCTCTTGTTAATACAGATTTGACACTTCCGAGAGAGGCACTCTTTTGATCTTACATCACATGTGAGACATCTCAATACCTTTTCCAAAGAGTTTTCTTTAATCACATTTATTTGATGAAGAGTTATAACAAGTAATGAAAAATTTTCACGTTTAAAGCAAGCACATGTTTCTCTTGCACTGATTTTGGGTGGAACGCAATGCACTAGCAAAAAAAGAATAGCTAACCTTAAGTGCGTTTTCACAACAGTATTTTATAAAAAGATCTTTAACACTGGCGGTCATAAAACGTCGAGTTAGCGCTTGTCCATTGACAAATTTACAACCTTTAACGCTAGGGTCCACTTGTGAATTTTCTTAAAAATATTTCTTGACATTGCTTACAATGTGACTGAGACGTACCATCTGTTTTCTTGTATATTCGAGTGGTTTTATATCGGTACGAACTCTTGAATTAAAAAATGGAACAACGTCATCTTTAATGTACTTTAAGCGGCGATACTTCTTCACAATTCTTCCAGTCAAAATCCTGACGATAATGTGTTTGAGCTTTTCGCTGTTCGAATCCTGATAAGCTTGCTTCAACTGCGCCGCGTCGATTTCACCGGTTATTAATTGGTTTTTAATATCGTTATCAACTGCTCGGTTCCCTAACAATCGTTCGACGTTCGATTTTGGAGATGACGACCGATTCATCGAATTTACTCTTTTAAGTCTCATCCGCAATCTACTTACATTTTTTTTTTCAAAGATTCATTCCGGCGAGTGAGCCTTTTTATCTGATTTCTCAATCTTACGTTTTCCCGATAGCACTTACGCAAACTTTTGTTAACTCTTTTCCTTCCTACAGTTTTTTGTTTCGATGTAACATTCACTATATTCCCGCTATTTTTAGAACTGATTGCTAATAGATTTTGTCTATTCCGCGAACGCCGTTTACGCTCGTTTTGATTTTTTCGTCGCTCTTGGAGTTGGTGCTTCGTCAGTTTACCGGCGGGTTTTTTATTTAGGTTGACCATTATTTTCTGATAACAGATCACTAACATGAACTATAAACTATGGCAGATATATCATGGTGTTTTATTTTATATAAACTTGTAAAAACAACTGTATCAAAACCAGTAGAATAAAAAGTTGTGACATTTTAGGGTTGTGACATTTCATGTTTAATCTATTCTTATTTTAATATGGCTTAGTATTTTTGGACTTCCGTTTGAAATTAGATGTATGCCACCAAGGTCTATATGTGTTCTAATTTTCAAGGAAAAATTACACCTAGCTTAGAAGAAAAGCTGTGGTAAATTTGTGACATGAGAAAGTGTGACACATATATTAAACGCAAAATCTTCCCAACCCGTCTTCAAAATGGGAGCTGCTCTACCACAGGTTGATGTTGACATTAGACTGAACATGTGTCAAAAAAAGTATCATTATATGTTAACTAATACGCGCACCCGACGACTGTGACCACCATTTTTTGATTTTTTAATGATTAAATTTTGCACTTAATTTATATGAATCGATGAAATATATAAGACTGCATATCAGTTTATTTAAAAAAATGTCGGTTTGTTATAAATTTTGACATTAAAGTCGGTGAACACAAATATATCAGTTTCCAAGGAATCAGCCATATGTGTATGCCCACAATGAATTTCTATCCTAGCATACCATGCTAAAAACCCTGGCACAAAACCTGTCATGCAAATATAACTGCACTAAATATACAAATGTATTAATAAATATCTATTTATAGTAATTTTTAGATAAATATCTATTTAGAGAGTCATTTACACACAAGAATGGTATTTAATTATTCGAAGAACACTACTCGAATAGTTGTTTAATTATTCGAATAATAAAAAAGAACTATTCAAACCCCATTTGCCGAATAACGAACTATTCGAATAAATAACATCTATTCGAATAGTTAGTATTCGAATAAACAAATGTAACTACTGCCCGTCAACCAGCAGTGGATAAAAATCTGGATAAACAGCGAGTGCCGCTTACCAAACAAGTGGATAACAAGTAAGGAAGTCTTAGTTCGGGTGGAACCGAACATTATATACCTAGTAGTTATCTATTATGTCATCCCAATTTACACTGGTCTATTTCAATACTTTCAGTTCGTATTTGCGCTCAAATCCACAGACGGACAAACAGAAAGACGTATCGAGAGACGGACATTGCTCCATCGACTCAGCCCATCCTCCTGATCATTTCAGTATACTTTTTGATGGGAATATCTCTTTTTCTTCTCATACGTACAAATCATTATGTATATCATTATCAAAAAAGATATACAACTTCGCTTTTGCAGTGGGGTATTAACTACTTGCCCGGATATTTTACTTTTCATCCTGAACGTTTTGATATACATTAATAAATATATATCTCGATTCGTTTATGCCGAATAAAGTAATACACCTTCTGTGCGTAACAAAAATAGATATAAACAAGTAAGGAAGTCTAAGTTCGGGTGGAACCGAACATTATATAGTGATATATTATGTCATCCCAATTTACGCAGGTCTGTTTTAATACTTTCAGTTCGTATTTGCGTTCAAATAGACAAACGGACAGACAGATAGACGTATGGAGAGACGGACATGGCTACATCGGCTCATCCTCCTGATAATTTCAGTATACGTACAAACATTTCATGTTCCTGAAAGTTATGAAAATCAAAAAAGATATACAACTTCGCTTTTGCAGTGGGGTATTAACTACTTGCCCGGATATTTCACTTTTTATCCTGAACGTTTTGATATACATTAATAAATGTATATCTCGATTCGTTTATGCCGAATAAAGTAATATACCTTGTGTGCGTAACAAAAATAGATATAAAAAAGGGTGTCTTTCATAGGCGCCAAAGAACTCAACCGATCTTTATGAAATTTTCACAATATATACTTGGGTTCACTGGGTACAGCATAGACAATATATAGTATTGGAAAAGTAGGCGGAGCCACGCCCCCAGGCTATAAAAAAGTTTCAATTCGTCATAATTCCGAACTTTTTTGGTCTCAATTAATGAAATTTAAATATATGTGTCACTTAGTCAATATCTACATCATTTTTCAAAAGTGGGCGGTGCCACGCCCACATATTTTGTGTTTTGTTTTGCTCTTGAAGTTTTACGATAAGTTCAGGGCTGGGCACGACACAGTCTGTATATAGCTTTTGGAAAATCCCCCAGGTCATATAAAGCTGCTGTTCGGTATAGTTAGGAGGTTATTTGGTTCAAGTTAATGACATTTAATATATAGATGTGTTCTATGTATCAAAACGCCAAAACAACGTCTACCGGGCTTGCTTGTATATTATAAAATGGCGAAAGCAAACAATGAATTTCAGCATTCTTTTGTAAAACTGAGAGACAAATGGACGGAGAGACGGGCATGGCTAAATCGACTCCGCTCATCGTGCTGATCATTTTAGTGAACTTTTCTCTTCTTGTTCTCATACTTACATACATTTAATGTTCATGAAAGGTATGAAAATCAAAAAAGATATATAACTTCGCTATTGCAGTGGGCTATTAACTACGTCCCGGAATTTTTTGCTTTTATGTTTTCCGATTTCGCTAATTTTTGACAGGAGTATAATACATACTACTGAGAAGCAGCTGACCAATTTTCACTGAAATATCAATATTGAATTATAAGCGATTGCCTTTGAAAATAGCAGAAATTTTATTCTGAAAAGTGGGCGGCGCCACGCCTACTTCTTCAAAATTGACAAAATTGTTTTGCGGCCGAGCTTTTACTAAAAAGCTTATTATGTGTGCAAAATCTGATTGATATAACTTGCTTAGTTGTAGAAATATCGCTTTTTAAACTTTACAAAAAAATTTTTAAAATTTTGTTAAAAAACTGGGCGTGGACGTTAACCGATTTCACCCATTTTTACAGCAAACAGTAACCCTTAGATATTGTACATTATTACCAAATTTCGTTTCGACAAATAAAGTTTTGTGGAATAGTTCACTATAAAATGGGCGGGGCCGGGCCCATTTTCGAAAATTTTAAGTTTTTGGATTTTATTGTTTACGGAAACTTTAAAAGTGAAATATAAATTATGTAAAGCTATTTTACGCAAATTTATTGCCCATTTAATATATCTACGATCCTCTTCAAAGTCTTCCATATAAAAGTGGGTGTAGACCTTAACCGATCTCGCCCATTTTTTCCTGGAAAATTCCTTCCTTGAACGGTTTTTGATTTATGATTAATATTATTTCTAAATTTGACTTAATCAAAAGTGGGCGGTGCCAAGCCCATTTTCAAAAATTTCTTCAAAAATTTATTTTATGCCTCAATCTCAACGTATTCGTCAAATTTTATCCTTATAGGTGTATTATATACTGAGTAATCACTTTTTTGTGTTTTCGAAAATATTACATATATAAAAAGTGGGCGTGGCTATGATCCGATTTCGCCCATTTTAAATAGCGCTCGGAGATGAGTGCCAAGGAACCCGCATGCCAAATTTCATCACGATATTTAAAAATTTACTCAAGTTATTGTCGGACGGACGGACGGACATGGCTTAATCAATTTCACTTTTCGTCCTTAACATTTTGATATATATAAGTCAATATCTATCTCGATCCATTTATGATACCTTTCATTTGATACCCATATTCCCATATATTGCTTAATATTTAAAAAAAATGGATGTAGGTTGCAACCCTGTGAACCACCCCAAGTGGCAACACCAAAGTAGAAAATCTTAAAACATATACCATATACCAAATTTTATCCAAATCGGTTAAGTCGTCCTGAGATAGTAGTGGATATACAAATATACAAGAACAACTCGTTTAAAGTTATAAGATATAATATAATCTAATATAAAACAATACACGCGTTATTATAAAAATTATCTACAATTCATAAAAAAATAAATCTATAATGAGTATTACTTTATCTACAATTCATGAAAATGTGTGTATAATGAGTATTATTTTTGGATTGAGACGTGTGACATATGCCGCGTAAACTAAGCATATAATTTTCTAGTAGAATGTAGTTAATTCTACTAGTTTTATACTAGTCAAATACTAGTTTGCCAAACCGGCTCAACTAATTTGAGTTCTGGCATTTTTCCATATTAGCAACTGGTATTTGTAACACGGCGATGCCCTACGAGATGGCAATTGTCCGCTTCTGCATCAGCACCATACCAATTGGCATACTAGTCAGTCTCTGCATCAGCAATATACCAGTCGACATACTAGTCATCATATACATCAATAACATACCATTCAAAATACTAGTCTGTATATACATCAGGATCATAACAGTTTACCTACTAGTCAGTACATACACCGGGATCATATCCAGCGTCATGCTCTATTCAGCCTATGCATCAGTATCACACCATTTACTGTACCACTTCATAGAAGGTTAGTTCATTTTTGGTTTAAAAATACACGAAAATTGCAAAATTACATTGCAAACCACTTTATTGAAAATTCAGTCATCAGATATAAAATATATGTCATCAGATATAAAAATATATCTATCACTACCTTAAAGAAATGAAACCAATTTCAATAAAAATATAGTCGCTATTCATATCAACTTTACCTTGGAAAACCTTTCTAAAAAGTAATTTTCTTCTTTATTAACAATAGTACTTTTTTGATTGAATTTTATAATTGATTTCCAGGCATAAATCTTTAAATTTTCTTGAAACATTTTAAAATTTAAATATTTATCTCTGACAGAATCTAATCCATACTTGTAAAAATATGTTTACATAAAATTAAGCAAATTCAAGGAAGATAAGTTTTTTATGGTGAAATTTTTAAGTTTCGGAGTTGTTTGCAAATATCTCTATCTCTATGGCGCGATATACAACAGGTATATCATCATAAACCTCCTAAGAGATTTTTGCGCCAAGCTTCTCTTCCAATTTGTGGTGTGCCGATTTGAAATTTCCCTACAAATTGGTGGGACCTACAGTTTTTTGCCGACTCCGAACGGCATCTACAAAGGAGACGAATTTTTGCTGAGAAGCCTGTCATGGCAGAAATACACTCGGAGAGTTTGCCAAACCACTGCCGAGGGGCGACCCCGTTTTGAAAAACTTTTTTCAAATCACATTTGATGTTACCTGTACCAGGGCTCGAACCATGGACCTTCGGTGTGGTAGGCCGGCAACACTACCTTCACACCACGGCGGCCGCCCATAACCATGCAGATAACTGACCTATGAAATTTTAGTACATAATGTGCAAGTTCTGAGTAATACAATTTTTCAAAAAGTCCTATTTTAACCACCTTGTTATTGTTTATGCCTCTGCTCGACGATTTCGTTGTTGCGGCTTTTACCCGATTCCGTTGAAGATTCATTGCTATTTTATTTATGAAAACTGCATTTCACGATCAAATTAAATCAACCCTGAAAAATAACAACAATTCAATATTTCTTTTGTGTAGCAACGTGGCACAAATAAGGGTGATTTGGTTGACATGCACGTACGTACAAGACCTACAACCCAAATGTACTATTTAAGCCATGAAATTCTCAAACTATCAGAACTATCATTTAATTAAATGAATATTTAAAAACTAATATTAGTTGAACAGATAATTGAAATGTAGGACGGCGTTGTTAACTCAACGATTGCGGCGAATACTGAATTGTTTTCTTTTTCGCTCGTGTATGCATGTATCGACAATTTTAGAGGGTTGTTGCTGCTTGTGATAGCAGAAACGTTGCAGTCGCTCAAACTGGTATGAACAAGCGCGCGAAATTATAGTTAATGAACTAGAATGATTACTAACCACTTTGGTAGTTGACTGCAGGGTAACTTGCAAAATAAAATATAGTACCCCTTTTTTATTTACAAGTATTTAAATCGGAGCCGACGGACCCTATTGCTTTTGCTTCTGTATATAAGATTTAATATTTGTATTTGTAATAATGTAACGGGCCTACTATTGACTAAGGTAACTGCTAAGGTGCTGCTCCCAGGGAAAATTGAAAGCTTATGAAATTTTACAGCCTCCAAAACCCTTTTAACTTGCGATCATCCCAAAAGTAAAAATATTTTCGTCGCATACGTACGTATAACAAGCAATACTTTTAAAATTACTTTTGTGAACAATCAAGTTACGGGACTAATCTTCATGCCAACATTTAAAGTACAAACGACAAGTGTACCAAATGGCAGGTGGTATTTTTCCTCTCTAACCAAATGAACCAAAATTTCTGCAAATTTATTATATTGCAAATCCAGAAGAACAGTCCTCTACGCAATGTTCTATTGCTGGGCAATCTTTGGCCTGTTCATTAATAAGACAATTGCAGGACATTCTGTGGGAATGTTATACGTATGTACAATGCTTTGAAGCGGTAGTTGACAGTGCTCCGCAAAACGTCCCAGATTTCAGTGTTGCTATCCATATTGATAGGGCGCCAGCTATCGAATATCGTGGTCGTTGTAATACTTAAACGTATGTTTTCGAATGACCATTAACAAGGCACAGCGGCAAATATTTAATGTAACCGGAGTGGATTTGAATAAATCGTGCTTTTCACAGGGACAACCATACACACGTAGCCCTGTAGCATCTTACATCGAGCATAAACCTTTTTTTTTCGCAGAGAGGGTTAATGTGCGTAGTATTATATATACAGACATTCTTTTTTGCAATAAAAAATAGTTACAGCCATTGTATGCAACATTAGTTTTTATGGATTTGAATAAGTGGTCGCGTGGTGGCAATAAGCGCTTGGAGAGGCCTCGGGCAACCTTGGCTAGCTAATAAACAATAAACCAAAAAATATACATAGTACACGTCTAAAAACAGGGGTAGAATCCTGATAGTCGGTAACGAAACGACTATAGTACGATCATAAATTACGTGTGACGTCCGTCGAAAGAACGGATTGGCATCATTACGGTCAAAAGGATACGTATCGAAATGTCAAATTCTTTTATTAGCAACATTTGTCATATACTTCCTTTTTTTAAGTCACAACAGACTTTGAAGTATCAAAATAAATAACAGAAAGTAACGAAATAAAAAAAATTTAAATGGATCCGGGACTTCTCTTTTATTTAAGTGCGAAAACAACTTCGGGACAGGAGCGATCTGCGGGCGTTACCAAATAATGCGTTAGTACGTGAAATATGATAAAAAATAATGTTTACATGTTTCTTTGGGCACAGGTTCATGAAAAGGTTCAGCCTAAACAAGTACGCGTTCAAGGTTTTACCAGCTGTGCTGCAACTCGCTGCATGTCTCTCTCTTAGCAAGTGGTGGCTATCAGCAAACAATTGGCAACGATTATACTATAATTGGAATGTGTCAGAGCACTGTCTCCAAATTAACGGCCAACATTTTTCTGGAAATGGAGAACACGTTGTATCCTGAGTTCATTCGATTCAAGCAAGAAGATTCAAAAAGATGCAAAAGAGTGGTTTGTCGAGAACTACAAAGTTCCGGGAGTTTAACTAAAAACTGTGTTAAAACAGTAAAATGGGAACTCACTAAAATTTTATTGGTTTGGATGTATTGACGGCACTAATATTGGACTAAAAAATGCAACAGTCGACGAGCATATGTACTTCGACAGGAAGGGGTACCACAGTCTAAATGCTATGTTGGTGAGTAATTAAAAAAAAACAACATTAAATATTTTCTTAAGTTTTTTTTTGTTAGATTTATGACCACAACGCAAACATTTTCGCAATAAGCTGCCAATACAGGGGTGCAGCCCAGCGTTTTCTACACTTTAGAAGTGAAAATGCCTGGCTTCTAGGTATTACATAAAGTATTTTTAAAATTTATGGAGACTGCGTTAATTAACACCTTATTTGGTTTTAAAAAGGGGACCTGGACATCCACTTGAACCGTGGTGCATGACACCGTACAGAAATCCATCGGATGGATCAGGACAACATATAATGAAATTCATTCGAGAGCACGCTGCCTCATAGAACGAACTATTTTCAACAATTATTTCTAATTATTTCTATATTCATTTTATATTTATTTACTTAATCATACTAAAACTCATCACATTTTTAAAAACTTAAAAAATTTAACTCAAGGTAACTCTAAACAAATATTAAATTAAACTCATAATTCTTAGAAAAACTTAAATAAAAATTCAAATACTTAAAACTAAAACAAATGAAATTAATGAGTTGACGCAGATAGTGGTAGAGGGAAGTGCATGGTAATGAAGGTGAGGGAATGGGATGGCAGAGGTGAGTGAATGATAGGGTGAGGATTAGTGAGGGAATGGTAAAGTGGAAGTAAACAAATTGCGGAATGGGAGTGGTTATGGACGGAGTAAATGAAGGTTGCAGGCGTAGGGATAGGTAGTGGAGGTGATAAAATGGAATGGGCAACTTCGTATAATTCACTGACTTTGCCTTTGGTTGCGTTGCAACTATGGCAGCTCTATGCTCTTTATTTGCAAATCGAGCTCATTTCTGCCATTTAAAATCGGTGTTTCTCCTCCTTTAAAGCCAAAACTCTCCGAGCGACAACAAGCTGCCGATCACTAATTATAAGCTGCCTCTCGTCGATTTGAAGCTGCCTCTCATTTATGTCAAGAAGCTTTTTGTTAAGGTGTAGCAGGCTGTCAAACGTTTCACCCTTAACTTTTTGGTGCCCTGCTGTGATTTTAATATTTTCTTAACGCAGCGCAGTTCTCGCATTATTTGCTCTTCTTTTTGACGTTGCACAGGTCGGCGCGGCACCATAATTCATATATGTGGAAGCGGGGTTCTTGGAGGAAGACGAACTCGGCGAGTTACTGCTCCGACTTAAATGTGAAGCACTCAAGAAACACGCATAAAATACTGTTTCCTATTCGTCCAATGCAAGCATTATTTATACATTTTCAAATAGCTTGGTTAACCATATCAACAAACACATAGGAACACCCCACCAGTATGTGCATGCTTACCATCCCTTAATAAGAGAGCAGTAGGTCAAGCAAAATTATTGTCTTTGGCGATCAACAACAAATAGACACCCAAAATAATTGTTTTACAAATTAAGAACGCAATGAGAAAACCCCAACTGTATGTGCATGCTCACCATCCCTTAATACGAGAGCAGCAGCTCAAGCAAAATTCTTGTTTTTGGCGATCAACAACAAGTAGACACAAAAACTAACTGTCGCCGCTGTTTACCAAGCAAAGGGCAAACCCCAACTGTATGTGCATGCTTAAGACGAGAGCAATAGCTCAAGCGAAATTATTGTCTTTGGCTATCAACAACAAGTTGACAGTGAGGAAAGCTGTCGCCGATGTATACAAATAAAAAGTCCAGTTGGTCCAACCAACCTTATGAGAAACAATGAAATCGATTATTGGTGCTACATCGTAATTCGCTATCCGTAACCAAAAACATCTAGACAGCATTTGAAAAATCAGCTCATCTGCGTAGTAGATTAAAAACGTTTAAAATAGGTGATGAGGTTTACCGTCGAAACTTTGTCTTGAGCGATAGCTAAGCAGGTACCCTTTTTCGTAAAAGCATCGGTTATTGCCACCAAAGGTAGTAATACGTACCAATTAAAAGATTTAAGTAATGGGAAAATGGGCTGGTATCACGGCAAAGACGTTAAAGTAAGCAAGGGTTAAGAAAAAGTTGTGCCAAGGATTTGCTACCAAAAACCTTATAAAGATACAGCCATAGATAAACTTCGTTAAGTTATATACACATCTTCTAACAAAATCACGCCACCCTTTTCCGGTCCTATATAAGCGGCCGATTTGGTCATTTTCGGGGCTTCCTGTGGATAAAGTCCCGTGAGTAAGGTTCCAGTTGTTCAAGTAATAAAAGTTACGCGATCGGAATGTGCAAATGTACAAGCGAGAATAAAGTTAAAAAGTCTTGCCATTGACATTTTATAATTTTAATTAAAGTTTCCTACGGGAAACTCGCACGCAACGTAATGCGGTTTTGAAATATTGAACGCGAGAAAAAAACGATTAATATAAACCTACCCCGGCAAAAAGTTGTTCCTGCTGTACCTGATTGCTGAAAAATAACCAAGAACAATTTCTGATATACACATATACGGAAATATACCAAGCTAAGTAGCTGCCCCCTGAGGATGAAGAGTCGTTATTTTGTGGTTCGATACTTCTAAAGTTTTATTTATAAAATATAGAGTTTTTTCATACATATAAGTTGCGTATTCTTAATACAAAATTTGAATATGCATAAGTACATATAGATAAAAAGAACAAAGAGAACCTTTTCTTTAACTTAAATTTCGTGGGATAAAAAAAAACTTCAATTCCAAGACTCCAAAGAATTCCACTTAAGTTATATCGTTGGTTCTTTGTAGTAAAGTCTCTTAGTGGGTTTTTTTTTCTTTCTCAAAACTAAGAGAATGAAAATAGAAAACGAAGCAAAAATATCTAAAAATATATTAATATAACGTTATAGAGAGAGAAATTCCCAACATCGTATCGACGATCATTGGAAATTGTTTTATTTTGTTTTGTTGTTTTTCCGACAGGGTGAATGATTGATGTATATTGGAACGATTTTTCGTCATCCCTTGTCAAATTTGGTTTTGAGACAAACCGGTTTCGGCGTTGTGCCATCATCAGTGTCGATTTTCGTTCTGATCTGTTGTGGTCGTTTGTCTTGTATTTATAGTAGGTAGCAGGTAACGTCAGCATGGGTGTCTGTTTGTGTACGTGTGTGCATGTGTTGTGTGTGTATATTCAGAAACGGGGGTGGTTTGCATCGATCGGTTTTTTTGTGGTTGACTGAGGCAGGTAAAAGTTGGTGATTTTTGTTGTTTGACCTTTTTTGCTTGTTTGTTGTTTTTGATCTTTTGCTGTTTTGTGCTTATTTGTCGGTGCGTGTGTGTTTGTTGTACCTGAGTGGTTGCTTTGTTTTTTGTAAACCAATTTTAAAGGTTCGAATATTGTGTCGGAAACAGTGTTTGTCTGTTCGTTTATTATTCTACCGTCGAATGTTTTTTGTTTGTAGATTTCCATGTTTTCGAGTACGTTCAGACGTCTGCCTTTTGCTTGTACATGTAGGACCTTGACTGTTTTTTTGATGTTTCCGGGGGGGCATTTATTCTCCGCCATGTGATTCGCAAAGTTGGACTCTGGTATGATGGTTGGATTCCGTATCTTTTTGTTGTAATCTCTAATGTGTTCTCTGAACCTCTTTCTTACTTGTCGTCCGGTTTGTCCTATGTAACTGTGCTGGCATTCACAAGTGAGCTTGTATACACCATGGCTGCTAAATGGATCTTCTGAGTTAGTTTTGGTTCTTAGCTTCCGTCCTAAATTGTTCGATGTTTTGAACGCTGTGTTGATGTTGTATTTTCGAAGGAAATTTTTCTAATTTATATGTTGCCCTTCCAGTATATGTCATTGTCGTCCAGGTTTGTGTACTTTCTTCTCCATTGTTTCTTTTTTGTTCTCTAAGGTCTCTCCTGAGTTTATCCACTAGTGCTTTTTTATATCCGTTGTTTGTAGCGATGTTATATATTATTCCAAGCTCTCTTCTATATGCTTCTTGTGTAAGAGGTGTTCTTTCCAATCTTTGTACTAAGCGCCTTAGCGCTGCATTTTTATGTTGTTGTGGGTGGTTCGAGGTATTATGTATTATTGTGTCGGTGGCCGTTGGTTTCCTATATATTTCGTAGTTGAATTTATTGCTAGTTTTATCAATACGTATTGCGAGGTCCAGATAATTGATTCCTCCGTCTTTTTCGGTTTCCATTCTGAATTTTATGTTCCCGTTCTGCTTGTTGAGGTACTCCAGTACTTGCTCTTCGTTGTTGTTAGTTAAAACGCATATGATATCATCCACGTACCTTGCGTAAAATAACACTCCTAATTTGGAATTTAATTCCTGTATATACTCTTTTTCCAGATTTTGCATAAACGCTTCCATAAGAATAGCCGATGTTGGGTTTCCCATCGCAAGTCCGTTTGTTTGTCTGTATATTTTATTGTTGAATTGAAAATAGTTTTGACGTAGTGTGGTTCTTACCGTGTTCGTGATTTGCGTACTTTTTACTTTATCTTTTGTTTTACGTAATATTATAGAGTTTACTATGTTCAATGTCTCTGCTAGTGGTTTTATGTCGAAAGATACCAATTTGCTGTCCTTTGTCACTTCAACGGTCTTAAGTTTGTTTATTAGTTCAGATGTATTAGTTATGGTGTGTTCGTTGCTAAGTTCCAGTGTGTCCTTCAATACTGTTTTTAAATATTTAGATAGCTTATAGCATGGTGCCGATTTAAAATTAATGATTGGTCTCATTGGATTGCCTGGCTTGTGGATTTTTGGTAGCGCAATCAGTGGTGGAGTTGACGGGTTCATTTGGACTAATGTATATGCCGAGTTTGTATCTATTATATTTGTTGCAGTTTTTATAGCCACTTTGATTTCTTTCTGGTATTCATTCGTGGGGTTCACTCTTATTCTACGACATTCCATATCCTCGATGAGTTTTTCGGTTTTTGTTATATACTTGTCTTTTTCAATTAGCACAGTTGTGTTGCCTTTGTCCGCCTTCGTTGCGACAATGTTGTTTATCCTGAGTTTATGTTGTAGGTTCTTGACAGTTTTTTGCTCCGTGTTTCTCTTCTGTCCTTCCTTTGCTTTCACTTCCTTGTTTATTATTTCTCTGCACATGTGTCTTGCGTGCTCTTGTTCCTCAACTGGTATTAATGATATTGCGACCTCTACGATCGCCTGTTCCGTTTTTCTTTTTTCGTTTTGGTCTATAATATTGTGTTTCAGTCCCTTTTTAAGAAGTTGTTCTTCCGCCGCGGTGATGGCCACTGTCGTTAGGTTTACGAGCCTGGCATGGAAATGGTGCGGTTGTTGGTTGTTGTCCCGTTCGCGACGTCCTGTCAGCTTATCTAGTTTCCGGTTCAGCGTCCTGTATTTCTGTTGTAGTTCATGTTCGACCTCAGTCCTTATGCGCTCGAAGCATTCCATTAACGTATCGGTAGGTAATTGCTCCGCCAACCTTAAATGGATGGATAGAATTTCGGCATTTATTCCATCTTTCTTGGCGTACTGGTTTTTCAACTCATATCTTAGGAAGTCTCTTTCCGCCTTCCTAATTGTCCTCATGCTTGTACTGGTGTTTGTTTTCATTGTTATTTTTGCAAATTTTGGTGTCACATTCAATTCTATGCATTGTTTGTTAAACCAAATGTTTGCCTTCGTTGTATGCAATTTCAGTAAACGTCGTTTGTAAACTATTAGTAGACCGTTTTCGTTTAAGTTAAAAGCCTGACAAGCATTAACTGTTTTATTTTGTTTTGTTGTTTTTCCGACAGGGTGAATGATTGATGTATATTGGAACGATTTTTCGTCATCCCTTGTCAAATTTGGTTTTGAGACAAACCGGTTTCGGCGTTGTGCCATCATCAGTGTCGATTTTTGGTCTGATCTGTTGTGGTCGTTTGTCTTGTATTTATAGTAGGTAGCAGGTAACGTCAGCATGGGTGTCTGTTTGTGTACGTGTGTGCATGTGTTGTGTGTGTATATTCAGAAACGGGGGTGGTTTGCATCGATCGGTTTTTTTGTGGTTGACCACAAGGTACAACAAACACACACGCACCGACAAATAAGCACAAAACAGCAAAAGATCAAAAACAACAAACAAGCAAAAAAGGTCAAACAACAAAAATCACCAACTTTTACCTGCCTCAGTCAACCACAAAAAAACCGATCGATGCAAACCACCCCCGTTTCTGAATATACACACACAACACATGCACACACGTACACAAACAGACACCCATGCTGACGTTACCTGCTACCTACTATAAATACAAGACAAACGACCACAACAGATCAGACCAAAAATCGACACTGATGATGGCACAACGCCGAAACCGGTTTGTCTCAAAACCAAATTTGACAAGGGATGACGAAAAATCGTTCCAATATACATCAATCATTCACCCTGTCGGAAAAACAACAAAACAAAATAAAACAGTTAATGCTTGTCAGGCTTTTAACTTAAACGAAAACGGTCTACTAATAGTTTACAAACGACGTTTACTGAAATTGCATACAACGAAGGCAAACATTTGGTTTAACAAACAATGCATAGAATTGAATGTGACACCAAAATTTGCAAAAATAACAATGAAAACAAACACCAGTACAAGCATGAGGACAATTAGGAAGGCGGAAAGAGACTTCCTAAGATATGAGTTGAAAAACCAGTACGCCAAGAAAGATGGAATAAATGCCGAAATTCTATCCATCCATTTAAGGTTGGCGGAGCAATTACCTACCGATACGTTAATGGAATGCTTCGAGCGCATAAGGACTGAGGTCGAACATGAACTACAACAGAAATACAGGACGCTGAACCGGAAACTAGATAAGCTGACAGGACGTCGCGAACGGGACAACAACCAACAACCGCACCATTTCCATGCCAGGCTCGTAAACCTAACGACAGTGGCCATCACCGCGGCGGAAGAACAACTTCTTAAAAAGGGACTGAAACACAATATTATAGACCAAAACGAAAAAAGAAAAACGGAACAGGCGATCGTAGAGGTCGCAATATCATTAATACCAGTTGAGGAACAAGAGCACGCAAGACACATGTGCAGAGAAATAATAAACAAGGAAGTGAAAGCAAAGGAAGGACAGAAGAGAAACACGGAGCAAAAAACTGTCAAGAACCTACAACATAAACTCAGGATAAACAACATTGTCGCAACGAAGGCGGACAAAGGCAACACAACTGTGCTAATTGAAAAAGACAAGTATATAACAAAAACCGAAAAACTCATCGAGGATATGGAATGTCGTAGAATAAGAGTGAACCCCACGAATGAATACCAGAAAGAAATCAAAGTGGCTATAAAAACTGCAACAAATATAATAGATACAAACTCGGCATATACATTAGTCCAAATGAACCCGTCAACTCCACCACTGATTGCGCTACCAAAAATCCACAAGCCAGGCAATCCAATGAGACCAATCATTAATTTTAAATCGGCACCATGCTATAAGCTATCTAAATATTTAAAAACAGTATTGAAGGACACACTGGAACTTAGCAACGAACACACCATAACTAATACATCTGAACTAATAAACAAACTTAAGACCGTTGAAGTGACAAAGGACAGCAAATTGGTATCTTTCGACATAAAAGATCTATACACATCAATACCACTAGCAGAGACATTGAACATAGTAAACTCTATAATACTACGTAAAACAAAAGATAAAGTAAAAAGTACGCAAATCACGAACACGGTAAGAACCACACTACGTCAAAACTATTTTCAATTCAACAATAAAATATACAGACAAACAAACGGACTTGCGATGGGAAACTCAACATCGGCTATTCTTATGGAAGCGTTTATGCAAAATCTGGAAAAAGAGTATATACAGGAATTAAATTCCAAATTAGGAGTGTTATTTTACGCAAGGTACGTGGATGATATCATATGCGTTTTAACTAACAACAACGAAGAGCAAGTACTGGAGTACCTCAACAAGTAGCACGGGAACATAAAATTCACAATGGAAACCGAAAAAGGCGGAGGAATCAATTATCTGGACCTCACAATAAGTATTGATAAAACTAGCAATAAATTCAACTACGAAATATATAGGAAACCAACGGCCACCGACACAATAATACATAATACCTCGAACCACCCACAACAACATAAAAATGCAGCGCTAAGGCACTTAGTACAAAGATTGGAAAGAACACCTCTTACACAAGAAGCATATAGAAGAGAGCTTGGAATAATATATAACATCGCTACAAACAACGGATATAAAAATGCACTAGTGGATAAACTCAGGAGAGACCTTAGAGAACAAAAAAGAAACAATGGAGAAGAAAGTACACAAACCCGGACGACAATGACATATACTGGAAGGGCAACATATAAATTAGCAAATTTCCTTCGAAAATACGACATCAACACAGCGTTCAAAACATCGAACAATTTAGGACGGAAGCTAAGAACCAAAACTAACTCAGAAGATCCATTTAGCAGCCATGGTGTATACAAGCTCACTTGTGAATGCCAGCACAGTTACATAGGACAAACCGGACGACAAGTAAGAACGAGGTTCAGAGAACACATTAGAGATTACAACAAAAAGATACGGAATCCAACCATCATACCAGAGTCCAACTTTGCGAATCACATGGCGGAGAATAAATGCCCCCCCGGAAACATCAAAAAAACAGTCAAGGTCCTACATGTACAAGCAAAAGGCAGACGTCTGAACGTACTCGAAAACATGGAAATCTACAAACAAAAAACATTCGACGGTAGAATAATAAACGAACAGACAAACACTGTTTCCGACACAATATTCGAACCTTTAAAATTGGTTTACAAAAAACAAAGCAACCACTCAGGTACAACAAACACACACGCACCGACAAATAAGCACAAAACAGCAAAAGATCAAAAACAACAAACAAGCAAAAAAGGTCAAACAACAAAAATCACCAACTTTTACCTGCCTCAGTCAACCACAAAAAAACCGATCGATGCAAACCACCCCCGTTTCTGAATATACACACACAACACATGCACACACGTACACAAACAGACACCCATGGTGACGTTACCTGCTACCTACTATAAATACAAGACAAACGACCACAACAGAGCAGAACGAAAATCGACACTGATGATGGCACAACGCCGAAACCGGTCTGTCTCAAAACCAAATTTGACATGGGATGACGAAAAATCGTTCCAATATACATCAGTCATTGGAAATTCCAACTTAAGCGTACTAAAAAGTATGCAAAGTGTGAGAAAAAAAAATAAACATACGGTATATGGAAAATAGTGTGGTTGTGAGTAAAATTATGATTTCAGCTGGGCAGGAGATCGTCGGAGGCCTTCAACGTGTTCCTGCAACAAAAATGCACGTAAGTTTTTCCAATTTATGTTCCCAAATATTCTTTTAGCTTTTGTATGTTTTAATAATGCGCCTTAATGATCATTAGGTCCCTCATTGAGATCAGCGAAAATTAAGAGCGGCGTGAAAACTAGCGAAACTGGTTTAAAATTGAAACGTTATACATAATTATTTTCTTTTAAAACCAAGTATTTGTTTTTGATTGAAATAAAAATAATATCGTAATTTAATTCAATTATTAATTAATCAAAGTAGATTTGATTAAATTCAAATTGATTTATGCCAATATTTACTTTTCTAATATCACGGTCTCAATAGTAGTAGGCTTGTTATTTAAATTTGTTCCATTTTCACAGTGTTCACATAGTGTGTATATATATAAGTAGGCATATAGTATATATAGGCTTGATATTTGAAAGTTGTTCCATTTTCACAATGCTCCTATAAGTGTTAGGACATATACAATTAAGTACCTTTTTGCCATTCACTACTAAAATAGTATGCATTTGAATTTTTCATTATTCTTCCTTGTTAGTTGATTAACTTATCATATAAATAAATGGATTGTTAACTGATACCTAAAATGGTCTGAAATTTAGTTGTTGTAATTTTCATATTGGGACTCTTCACTACCATCGGAAGGGTCATGGAGGGTGGGTAAAGAGCGGGGAGGAAATCGGAAGTACAACCGCAAGATAGGGAAAAGGTAGTATGTAGCTTTTGCTAAAATATAATAATTTTTTTGTTGGTCATTGAAAGTGCTGTGGAAATAAATCCCCTGAACCCTTACGTGTGCGTATAAATTTTTTTCTGGTTAGGCCTTAGGTTTGTCATAAGTGGTGATTTTGTTGGTATCTGCTTCAACGAACCCACATTAGTGGCTGAAGCTACGGGACAGCGAGACGCACACGGGCAGACATCAACATCTTCTACTCGTCACCATCTAAACATGGTACAAATAACAAACAACTAGGTGGACCCGTGCGTGCCTTGGGCAAAAAAAAAAAATGGGTTGAAACCTCAAATTATAAAAAAAAGATTTTTAGCTACACTTGTTGTGAGACCACAAAAAATTATACAAATATGCGCAAACAGCTATTTGAAATTCCGCCACTTATATTACATTCACTTTGAGCCATAAATTGGAGTTGATTGACAACATCAATATGAATTAACTCAAAAAACGTCCCTTTAACTCGAGTTTATGACCCAATGTGACCGCAGTCTTATTCACTTATTTTAGCAATGTTCAAGTGTAGATGGCGCGCTCGCAGTGGGTTGAGCGCTGTGATATACGCAATGCCTTTAATTATTCTAGCACTGTTCAGTCTTAGTATTCAAATGTAAACTCAGAAGTGGCCATGGAACACAAAAAAGAGTTAACGTAGAGGAAAATCCAAAGGTTTGGACGGCAATTACATACACTGGAAAAGCGATGTACAAATTAGCAAACTTCTTTAAAAGATATAACATCAACACAGCATTCAGAACATCTAAAAAATGCACACAAAATAAAATTGTAAGACACACAAAAGAACCACTTGTAGTGACAGACACGCCAATTTCGGCATTCGAAACCATAACGATTGACACAGTGGGCCCACTTCGCATATCGCGGCTATAGATACATATTGACAATGCAATGCGATTCATCAAAATTTGTAATAGCGCACCCCATTGAGAGTAAAGACGCAAAAACAATAGCAACCACTTTAGTTGAACAACTAATTCTCAAGTACGGTTTCATAAAAACATTAAAATCAGACAGAGGAACAGAAGTTGTAAATTAACTCATGAAGCAAGTTTGCAACTTACTTAACACTAAACAAGTATTTTCCACACTATACCACCATGAAACGATAGGGTCACTTGAAAAAAAACCATAGGACACTTAACGAGTATTTACTTTCATTTGTCGACGATTATGAATGCGGCAAGTGGATCCCATATTCCACTTTTGCATACAACGCAACCCCACACGTAAATAGATACATGGTACTCACCGTATGAGTTAGTATTCGAAAATTACCGACGCTGCCAAGCGACAACATAAATAAACAAACAAAAATTTATGAAATTGATAATTACGCCAATGAGTTGAAACTGAGACTCCAAAACGTAATACACAAAGCCAGAAACATAATAAATATTGTAAAACGAACGAAAGTCAAAAGATGGCAATGATATAAACAAAGTCAAGTTTGAAATCGGAGATTTAGTTTACGTAAGAGTAGAAAATAGAAAAAAAATCCAAATCCCATATCATGACCCATATAGAATTGTAAAACCAAACAGAGTAAACTCCGTAATAGACATTAATAGCAAACCTAAACAAGTACATAATAACATTTTAAAGAAGCACTTACAGATAAGCTAAAGCAAATAAACCACCGCATATATATAATTATACTCAATTCTCTCGAAACGTATTTGCATAACTCCACACAAAAATGTATTTCATTTCTTTAGTTAACCGAAATAAAGTTTTCTCTTTTGCGGTAATGGTGTAGTGACTTCATTTTCACACACACACACATATCGTGCAACAGACTCGACCTTCATATACGTCTGTTTGTAAAGGCACAAATGAAGAAATACATTTGACACCAATAACCAATTGCATAGCGCAATAAGACCGGCACGGTGCTAGCAGAACACATGAAGGAATTATATAAGATTAAGCCATCAATTTTGCCGCCATATTGTGAATAAAACAGCTGACTTTTTGTGACGTATGCAGGGTTCATGTACGGCCGAATCAATTTTTGTTTATTTTGTGTGATAACACGTCTGCTTGTTCAAATTGTTAAAAAATAATGCTATTTGTGCGTTTAATTAATAAAGATGAAGTGCGCAGTGTTAAACTGTACAAATTCCCATAAAACCAAAGATAAAAAAGTTGGTTTTTTCAACTTTCCACGGCCGCCGTGGTGTGAAGGTAGTGTTGCCGGCCTACCACACCGAATGTCCATGGTTCGAGCCCTGGTACAGGTAACATCAAAAGTGATTTGAAAAAAGTTTTTCAAAACGGGGTCGCCCCTCGGCAGTGGTTTGGCAAACTCTCCGAGTGTATTTCTGCCATGACAGGCTTCTCAGCAAAAATTCGTCTCCTTTGTAGATGCCGTTCGGAGTCGGCAAAAAACTGTAGGTCCCACCAATTTGTAGGGAAAATTCAAATCGGCACACCACAAATTGGAAGAGAAGCTTGGCGCAAAAATCTCTTAGGAGGTTTATGATGATATACCTGTTGTATATCGCGCCATAGAGAAAGAGAACTAATGAAAAACTCCAACAAAAGTGGGTCCATTTTTGCCGGCGTGCTCCAAATGTTAAAAATTACCGAATTTGCAGTGAGCACTTCCTTCCAACAGACTTGGAAAATTATATGAAATTTGAAATGGGTAAAGATTCATTTTGGTAATTGTTTCCCTTAGGAGGCAACTGCTTAAACACCTCCAATCGTATTGGGAGAGGTATAAAACAACGTGTTTTGACTTCGGTATCAACTATCCGAAAGCGGATTTTAAATTTTTTGTTTCAGTGAAAAGTTATTCGCAAAAAACCCAACAATTCCCCAGGTCCGATCTTAAATAGGGTTCTTGATCCAAGGTATTTATGTGAAGAACACCTTTCTGTGTAGGCGGCCCTCGGCCGCTTCTGGATTATTGTTACCAAGGTCAAAACGCGTATTTTGATACCTTTCCCAATAATTTCGGACGTGTTTTAGCAGTTGTCTCCTAAAGGAAACAATTACCTTAATTTTTATTAATAATAATAAATAAAGATTTACGGAGGTAATATCCATAGGATTCGCGAAATGCAGAGAACTTAAGCCAGATGCTGTACCGTCTGTGACAAGGTATCATTATATATTTTCCTTTACAGAATTTCATTTGCATTGTTTGTATAAACAATATATGAAATAAAGCCACTTAAAATTAAACAATATCTTTTTATTGACGATATGGTATTTTTACGTACGTAAGTATGTATTTATTTAAGTAAAACATCATAGGAAATATAAAATAGCAAGTATTTTGTACCAATGCTTAGATACATACAAATTTGCACTGGTACACGGCTATGAGGACCTAAATTAAAATGAGTAAATATTTCCAAAACTACAATGCCGGAACTTATTTAATACAATTATCATCGTGATACGACATTAAATCATAGATATTTAACAATTTTTTTGAAAGAAATACATTCACATTTGATATAGTAAGTATTTTGCACCAATGTTTACACTTTCTTTCTTGAAATGTATGGTATATGACAGCTCTGTCAGGGCGACAACACACCGCATACGTCACGCAAAAAAATTACTTTTTTCTCACACATGTGACGGCTAGACCTTATCTATTTCATCCATGAGCAGAACAAGTGACGACATGCCTAGCTCAGCAAAACATTGCCATTGGTCATATCAGCATTAGCTGCTGAATTATAAATCTAGCTACTAAGAATATGAAAAGAGGAGGAGTTATGAAAATCACTTTCAGTGATCAAAAACTGTATAAATAGTTGTAAGTTTTACAGAATAAATCAGAATGAATTTGAACTCCTTAATGTTATGTTTATGCTTCATTTCTTCTCAATTTCGGCAAACCTAGCGAATGCCTATTGATCTGCAGAATCCTCACTGCCTTCACAAAGAAGAGGACCATACTTTAATACAGTCCCATCAGAACACACTAATCCGAAATTGATAAATTTTGGGAATGAAATACATATTTTAAGCGATTTTTATAAACTAAGCTTAACTAGCAAATACTTATCTCTGAACTTGACAAACAATTTGGACACTCTTACCGTGCCATAACACTATCTACCGTATTTTTATACCTAGTAGAGCTTCGCACACAAGGTATATTAACTTTAGTCGCGTAGCGGCAGTGCGTAACGGCATTAACGGATCGAGATAGATATTGACTTATGTATATCAAAATGTTCAGGACGAAAAGAGAAATTGATTAAGCCATGTCCGTCGATAACTTGAGTAAATTTTGAGATATCTTAATGAAATTTGGTATGCGGGTTCTTGGCACTCATCTCCGAGCGCTATTTAAAATGGGCGAAATCGGATGATAGCCACGCCCACTTTTTATATATATAAGATTTTCGAAAACACAAAAAAAGTGATTACTCAGTACATAATACACCTATAAGGATAAAATTTGGTGAATACATTGAGATTGAGGCATAAAATACATTTTTCAAGGAATTTTTGAAAATTAATGTGACACCGCCCACTTTTGATTAAGTCAAACTTAGAAATAATATTAATCATAAATCAGAAACCGTTCAAGATATCGAAACGAAATTCAGCACGCAGGTTTTCAGGTATGCAAGGAATGTTCTAGGAAATGGGCGGGATCGGTTAAGGTCTACGCCCACTTTTATATGAAAGATTTTGAAAAGGATCGTATATATATTAAATAGGCAAGAACTTTGCGTAAAATAACTTTACATCATTTATATTTCAGTTCTAAAGTTTCCGTAAACAAAGAAATCCAAAAATTTCAAATTTTTGAAAATGGGCGTGGCTCCGCCATTTTTATAGTGGACTATTCCACAAAACTTTTTATGCCATAACTCCGCCAAAAATTTATTTGTGGAAACGAAATTTGGTAATAATGTTCTATATATAAAGGTAACTGTTTGCTGTAAAATTGGGCGAAAGCGGTTTATGTCCACGCCCAGTTTTTTAACATAGTTCTGAAAATTTTTTTTGTAAAATTTAAAGAGCGATATTTCTACAACTAAGCAAGTTATATCAATTAATCAATTAGATTTTGCACACATAATAAGCTTTTTAAGAAAAACTCGGCCGCAAAAAAATTTTTTCAATTTCGAAGAAGTAGGCGTGGCGTCGCCCACTTTTCAGCATAAAATGTCTGCTATTTTCAAAGGCAATCGCTTGTAATTCAATATTGATATTTCAATAAAAATTGGTCAGCTGCTTCTCAGTAGTATGTTTTATACTCCTGCCAAAAATTAGCCAAATCGGGAAGCACACAAGCGAAATATTCGGGCACGTAGTTAATAGCCCACTGCAATAGCGAAGTTATAAATCTTTTTTGATTTTCACACCTTTCATAAACATTAAATGTATGTAAGTATGAGAACAAGAAGAGAAAAGTTCGCTAAAATGATCAGCACGATGAGCGGAATCGATTTAGCCATGCCCGTCTCTCCGTCCGTCTGTCTGTCTCTCCGTCTGTCTATTTGAATGCAAACTAGTATCTCAGTTTTACAAAAGAATGTTGAAATTCTTGGTTTGCTTTGGCCGTTTTATAATATACTAGCAAACCCGATAGACGTTGCTTTGACGTTTTGATATATAGAACACATCTATATATAAAATTTCATTCACTTGAACCAAATAACCTCCTAACTATACCGAACTGCAGCTTTATATGACCTGGGGGATTTTCCAAAAGCTATATACAGACTGTGTCGTGCCCAGCGAACTCCTGAACTTATCGTGAAAGTTCAAGAGCAAAACAAAACACAAAATATGTGGGCGTGGCACCGCCCATTTTTGAAAAATGATGTAGATATTGACTAAGTGACACATATATTCAAAATTCATTAATTTAGACCAAAAAAGTTCGGAATTATGACCGATTGAAACTTTATATAGCCTGGATGCGTGGCTCCGCCTATATTTTTACAATACTATATATTGTCTATGCTGTACCCAGTGAACCCAAGTATATATTGTGAAAATTTCATAAAGATCGGTTGAGTCCTTTGGCGCCTATAAAAGACACCCTTTTTTATATCTATTTTTGTTACGCACACAAGGTATATTACTTCATTCGGCATAGACGTTTCGAGATATATATTTATTAATGCATATCAAAACCTTCAGGATGAAAAGTAAAATATCCGTGCAAGTAGTTAATACCCCACTCCAAAAGCGAAGTTGTATATCTTTTTTGATATTCAGTCCTTTCATGAACATGAAATGTTTGTACGTATACTGAAATGATCAGGAGGATGAGCTGAGTCGATGTAGCCATCCGTCTTTCGATACGTCTGTCTGTCTGTTCGTCGGTCTATTTGAACGCAAATACGAACTGAAAGTATTAAAATAGACCTGCGTAAATTGGGATGACATAATAGATCACTACTAGGTATGTAATGTTCGGTTCCACCCGAACTTAGACTTTCTTACTTGTTTTTTTCTAAATATAGTGGCAACTCACATATAAATCGTTAAGTTATGGTATGGTATATAAACAACCCAATAATATATCTTTCTCATGGCTCTTTTAATTTAGAAAACTGTTTTGGTCCCGTAGCATATCTGTGGCAATAAGCACAAACTACCAAACTCAAGTTTGGTCAAAAAGCACCAAGTACCACCATTGTGTTCTCCGTATGAGGTTCTATAATCAAACAAAATTTCACGACTTTTGCTTGAAAATTGGGGATTTTATGGATAAAAAACTATATTTCAATTCCATACATTTACACTACAATTTCAATTTTTAAAGCGCTCTACTTAAAACAAGAAAACGGAAGGTGTAGCGAGAAGCGGTAGGTACATACTTTTAGGCACCGAAATTTCTATTTATGTTGACAATATTGTAGTAGTACAAATGGATTTTTTTGTGCGTTCACAATCGTTTATTTTTACCAATTAATTTAAAATTGTAGATTTTATGGACAGAAAACAATAACTTAATTCCATACATTTGCACTACAATTTCAACTTTCAAAGCGCTCCCCTGTAAAATTCCAAAAAAATTACTTTGATATTATATATAAGATGATATCTGTGATATGTATAAGTAAGATATTGTTTTCATTCAACTTTTTCAACTCAAAGATATTGTTTTCTTTCAACTTTTTCAACTTAAATGCTATAGTGATTGGTTTTGAGGTTGATGAGCCCAATATGCTGCTGATTCCTTGCAAACTTCGGAACTTTAATTGCCCTATTTGCCGATAAATAGTTAACGACTCTATTCAGGGTTTTTCGTAAATGCATAAATGGTTCTTTATAGTAAAGTCTCTTAGTGGGTTTTTTTTTTCTTTCTCAAAACTAAGAGAATGAAAATAGAAAACGAAGCAAAAATATCTAAAAATATATTAATATAACGTTATAGAGAGAGAAATTCCCAACATCGTATCGACGATCATTGCAAATTCCAACTTAAGCGTATTAAAAAGTATGCAAAGTGTGAGAAAAAAAAATAAACAATCGGTATATGGAAAATAGTGTGGTTGTGAGTAAAATTATGATTTCAGCTGGGCAGGAGATCGTCGGAGGCCTTCAACGTGTTCCTGCAACAAAAATGCACGTAAGTTTTTCCAATTTATGTTCCCAAATATTCTTTTAGCTTTTGTATGTTTTAATAATGCGCCTTAATGATCATTAGGTCCCTCATTGAGATCAGCGAAAATTAAGAGCGGCGTGAAAACTAGCGAAACTGGTTTAAAATTGAAACGTTATACATAATTATTTTCTTTTAAAACCAAGTATTTGTTTTTGATTGAAATAAAAATAATATCGTAATTTAATTCAAGTATTAATTAATCAAAGTATTTGATTAAATTCAAATTGATTTATGCCAATATTTACTTTTCTAATATCACGGTAGTAGTAGGCTTGTTATTTAAATTTGTTCCATGTTCACAGTGTTCACATAGTGTGTATATATATAAGTAGGCATATAGTATATATATAGGCTTGATATTTGAAAGTTGTTCCATTTTCACAATGCTCCTATAAGTGTTAGGACATATACAATTAAGTACCTTTTGCCATTCACTACTAAAATAGTATGCATTTGAATTTTTCATTATTCTTCCTTGTTAGTTGATTAACTTATCATATAAATAAATGGATTGTTAACTGGTACCTAAAATGGTCTGAAATTTAGTTGTTGTAATTTTCATATTGGGACTCTTCACTACCATCGGAAGGGTCATGGAGGGTGGGTAAAGAGCGGTGAGGAAATCGGAAGTACAACCGCAAGATAGGGAAAAGGTAGTATGTAGCTTTTGCTAAAATATAATAATTTTTTTGTTGGTCATTGAAAGTGCTGTGGAAATAAATCCCCTGAACCCTTACGTGTGCGTATAAATTTTTTTCTGGTTAGGCCTTAGGTTTGTCATAAGTGGTGATTTTGTTGGTATCTGCTTCAACGAACCCACATTAGTGGCTGAAGCTACGGGACAGCGAGACGCACACGGGCAGACATCAACATCTTCTACTCGTCACCATCTAAACATGGTACAAATAACAAACAACTAGGTGGACCCGTGCGTGCCTTGGGCAAAAAAAAAAATGGGTTGAAACCTCAAATTATAAAAAAAAGATTTTTAGCTACACTTGTTGTGAGACCACAAAAAATTATACAAATATGCGCAAACAGCTATTTGAAATTCCGCCACTTATATTACATTCACTTTGAGCCATAAATTGGAGTTGATTGACAACATCAATATGAATTAACTCAAAAAACGTCCCTTTAACTCGAGTTTATGAACCAATGTGACCGCAGTCTTATTCACTTATTTTAGCAATGTTCAAGTGTAGATGGCGCGCTCGCAGTGGGTTGAGCGCTGTGATATACGCAATGCCTTTAATTATTCTAGCACTGTTCAGTCTTAGTATTCAAATGTAAACTCAGAAGTGGCCATGGAACACAAAAAAGAGTTAACGTAGAGGAAAATCCAAAGGTTTGGACGGCAATTACATACACTGGAAAAGCGATGTACAAATTAGCAAACTTCTTTAAAAGATATAACATCAACACAGCATTCAGAACATCTAAAAAATGCACACAAAATAAAATTGTAAGACACACAAAAGAACCACTTGTAGTGACAGACACGCCAATTTCGGCATTCGAAACCATAACGATTGACACAGTGGGCCCACTTCGCATATCGCGGCTATAGATACATATTGACAATGCAATGCGATTCATCAAAATTTGTAATAGCGCACCCCATTGAGAGTAAAGACGCAAAAACAATAGCAACCACTTTAGTTGAACAACTAATTCTCAAGTACGGTTTCATAAAAACATTAAAATCAGACAGAGGAACAGAAGTTGTAAATTAACTCATGAAGCAAGTTTGCAACTTACTTAACACTAAACAAGTATTTTCCACACTATACCACCATGAAACGATAGGGTCACTTGAAAAAAAACCATAGGACACTTAACGAGTATTTACTTTCATTTGCCGACGATTATGAATGCGGCAAGTGGATCCCATATTCCACTTTTGCATACAACGCAACCCCACACGTAGATACATGGTACTCACCGTATGAGTTAGTATTCGAAAATTACCGACGCTGCCAAGCGACAACATAAATAAACAAACAAAAATTTATGAAATTGATAATTACGCCAATGAGTTGAAACTGAGACTCCAAAACGTAATACACAAAGCCAGAAACATAATAAATATTGTAAAACGAACGAAAGTCAAAAGATGGCAATGATATAAACAAAGTCAAGTTTGAAATCGGAGATTTAGTTTACGTAATAGTAGAAAATAGAAAAAAAATCCAAATCCCATATCATGACCCATATAGAATTGTAAAACCAAACAGAGTAAACTCCGTAATAGACATTAATAGCAAACCCAAACAAGTACATAATAACATTTTAAAGAAGCACTTAGAGATAAGCTAAAGCAAATAAACCAACGCATATATATAATTATACTCAATTCTCTCGAAACGTATTTGCATAACTCCACACAAAAATGTATTTCATTTCTTTAGTTAACCGAAACAAAGTTTTCTCTTTTGCGGTAATGGTGTAGTGACTTCATTTTCACACACACACATATCGTGCAACAGACTCGACCTTCATATACGTCTGTTTGTAAAGGCACAAATGAAGAAATACATTTGACACCAATAACCAATTGCATAGCGCAATAAGACCGGCACGATGCTAGCAGAACACATGAAGGAATTATATAAGATTAAGCCATCAATTTTGCCGCCATATTGTAAATAAAACAGCTGACTTTTTGTGACGTATGCAGGGTTCATGTACGGCCCAATCAATTTTTGTTTATTTTGTGTGATAACACGTCTGCTTGTTCAAATTGTTAAAAAATAATGCTATTTGTGCGTTTAATTAATAAAGATGAAGTGCGCAGTGTTAAACTGTACAAATTCCCATAAAACCAAAGATAAAAAAGTTGGTTTTTTCAACTTTCCAACTAATGAAAAACTCCAACAAAAGTGAGTCCATTTTTGCCGGCGTGCTCCAAATGTTAAAAATTACCGAATTTGCAGTGAGCACTTCCTTCCAACAGACTTGGAAAATTATATGAAATTTGAAATGGGTAAAGATTCATTTTGGTAATTGTTTCCCTTAGGAGGCAACTGCTTAAACACCTCCAATCGTATTGGGAGAGATATCAAACAACGTGTTTTGACTTCGGTATCAACTATCCGAAAGCGTATTTTAAATTTTTTGTTTCAGTGAAAAGTTATTCGCAAAAATTCCCCAGGTCCGATCTTAAATAGGGTTCTTGATCCAAGGTATTTATGTGAAGAACACCTTTCTGTGTAGGCGGCCCTCGGCCGCGCTTCAAAATATAACCCTTAGCCAGTCCAACACCGGATACGTGGTTCACAGTATTTCTGCGCAGAACACACTTTTGCACTTTTCGGTACAACCTAATCTGAAATTACAACAACCACATGAAAATTACAGAAAAATTTCAACTTTAATTGCTAATATCTCTTCACTGAAACGGAAACTCGAACGTCCGCTTCTGGATTATTGTTACCGAGGTCAAAACGCGTATTTTGATACCTTTCCCAATAATTTCGGACGTGTTTTAGCAGTTGTCTCCTAAAGGAAACAATTACCTTAATTTTTATTAATAATAATAAATAAAGATTTACGGAGGTAATATCCATAGGATTCGCGAAATGCAGAGAACTTAAGCCAGATGCTGTACCGTCTGTGACAAGGTATCATTATATATTTTCCTTTACAGAATTTCATTTGCATTGTTTGTATAAACAATATATGAAATAAAGCCACTTAAAATTAAACAATATCTTTTTATTGACGATATGGTATTTTTACGTACGTCTCTCTCTATGGCGCGATATACAACAGGTATATCATCATAAACCTCCTAAGAGATTTTTGCGCCAAGCTTCTCTTCCAATTTGTGGTGTGCCGATTTGAATTTTCCCTACAAATTGGTGGGACCTACAGTTTTTTGCCGACTCCGAACGGCATCTACAAAGGAGACGAATTTTTGCTGAGAAGCCTGTCATGGCAGAAATACACTCGGAGAGTTTGCCAAACCACTGCCGAGGGGCGACCCCGTTTTGAAAAACTTTTTTCAAATCACTTTTGATGTTACCTGTACCAGGGCTCGAACCATGGACCTTCGATGTGGTAGGCCGGCAACACTACCTTCACACCACGGCGGCCGCCTTACGTACGTAAGTATGTATTTATTTAAGTAAAACATCATAGCAAATATAAAATAGCAAGTATTTTGTACCAATGCTTAGATACATACAAATTTGCACTGGTACACGGCTATGAGGACCTAAATTAAAATGAGTAAATATTTCCAAAACTACAATGCCGGAACTTATTTAATACAATTATCATCGTGATACGACATTAAATCATAGATATTTAACAATTTTTTTGAAAGAAATACATTCACATTTGATATAGTAAGTATTTTGCACCAATGTTTACACTTTCTTTCTTGAAATGTATGGTATATGACAGCTCTGTCAGGGCGACAACACACCGCATACGTCACGCAAAAAAATTACTTTTTTCTCACACATGTGACGGCTAGACCTTATCTATTTCATCCATGAGCAGAACAAGTGACGACATGCCTAGCTCAGCAAAACATTGCCATTGGTCATATCAGCATTAGCTGCTGAATTATAAATCTAGCTACTAAGAATATGAAAAGAGGAGGAGTTATGAAAATCACTTTCAGTGATCAAAAACTGTATAAATAGTTGTAAGTTTTACAGAATAAATCAGAATGAATTTGAACTCCTTAATGTTATGTTTATGCTTCATTTCTTCTCAATTTCGGCGAATGCCTATTGATCTGCAGAATCCTCACTGCCTTCACAAAGAAGAGGACCATACTTTAATACAGTCCCATCAGAACACACTAATCCGAAATTGATAAATTTTGGGAATGAAATACATATTTTAAGCGATTTTTATAAACTAAGCTTAACTAGCAAATACTTATCTCTGAACTTGACAAACAATTTGGACACTCTTACCGTGCCATAACACTATCTACCGTATTTTTATACCTAGTAGAGCTTCGCACACAAGGTATATTAACTTTAGTCGCGTAGCGGCAGTGCGTAACGGCATTAACGGATCGAGATAGATATTGACTTATGTATATCAAAATGTTCAGGACGAAAAGAGAAATTGATTAAGCCATGTCCGTCGATAACTTGAGTAAATTTTGAGATATCTTAATGAAATTTGGTATGCGGGTTCTTGGCACTCATCTCCGAGCGCTATTTAAAATGGGCGAAATCGGATGATAGCCACGCCCACTTTTTATATATATAAGATTTTCGAAAACACAAAAAAAGTGATTACTCAGTACATAATACACCTATAAGGATAAAATTTGGTGAATACATTGAGATTGAGGCATAAAATACATTTTTCAAGGAATTTTTGAAAATTAACGTGACACCGCCCACTTTTGATTAAGTCAAACTTAGAAATAATATTAATCATAAATCAGAAACCGTTCAAGATATCGAAACGAAATTCAGCACGCAGGTTTCCAGGTATGCAAGAAATGTTCTAGGAAAAAATGGGCGGGATCGGTTAAGGTCTACGCCCACTTTTATATGAAAGATTTTGAAAAGGATCGTATATATATTAAATAGGCAATAACTTTGCGTAAAATAACTTTACATCATTTATATTTCAGTTCTAAAGTTTCCGTAAACAAAGAAATCCAAAAATTTCAAATTTTTGAAAATGGGCGTGGCTCCGCCATTTTTATAGTGGACTATTCCACAAAACTTTTTATGCCATAACTCCGCCAAAAATTTATTTGTGGAAACGAAATTTGGTAATAATGTTCTATATATAAAGGTAACTGTTTGCTGTAAAATTGGGCGAAATCGGTTTATGTCCACGCCCAGTTTTTTAACATAGTTCTGAAAATTTTTTTTGTAAAATTTAAAGAGCGATATTTCTACAACTAAGCAAGTTATATCAATTAATCAATTAGATTTTGCACACATAATAAGCTTTTTAAGAAAAACTCGGCCGCAAAAAAATTTTTCAATTTCGAAGAAGTAGGCGTGGCGTCGCCCACTTTTCAGCATAAAATGTCTGCTATTTTCAAAGGCAATCGCTTGTAATTCAATATTGATATTTCAATAAAAATTGGCCAGCTGCTTCTCAGTAGTATGTTTTATACTCCTGCCAAAAATTAGCCAAATCGGGAAACACACAAGCGAAATATTCGGGCACGTAGTTAATAGCCCACTGCAATAGCGAAGTTATAAATCTTTTTTGATTTTCACACCTTTCATAAACATTAAATGTATGTTAGTATGAGAACAAGAAGAGAAAAGTTCACTAAAATGATCAGCACGATGAGCGGAATCGATTTAGCCATGCCCGTCTCTTCGTCCGTCTGTCTGTCTCTCCGTCTGTCTATTTGAATGCAAACTAGTATCTCAGTTTTACAAAAGAATGTTGAAATTCTTGGTTTGCTTTGGCCGTTTTATAATATACTAGCAAACCCGATAGACGTTGTTTGGACGTTTTGATATATAGAACACATCTATATATAAAATTTCATTCACTTGAACCAAATAACCTCCTAACTATACCGAACTGCAGCTTTATATGACCTGGGGGATTTTCCAAAAGCTATATACAGACTGTGTCGTGCCCAGCGAACTCCTGAACTTATCGTGAAAGTTCAAGAGCAAAACAAAACACAAAATATGTGGGCGTGGCACCGCCCACTTTTGAAAAATGATGTAGATATTGACTAAGTGACACATATATTCAAAATTCATTAATTTAGACCAAAAAAGTTCGGAATTATGACGGATGGAAACTTTATATGTTGTTGTTGTTGTAGCGACTACTTAACCTGTCCAGGGTGTCACCCCCAACCAACATTGTCATCAGGCTCTTCTAACGGAAGTCCAAGAAACCTCGCGGCTTCAACAGGGGTGGACCAGAGTGAGATTGGAGTTAGAAGAGTGGGCTCGGTTGAGCAGAGGAACAGATGGTTAGTATCGTGGGGAGACACGCCGCATGCCGGGCAGACATTTGGCATGTCGGGGTTCAGTCTGGATAAGTAAGAGTTTAGTCTGTTACAATATCCAGAACGAAGTTGAGCCAGCGTGACTCTTGTCTCCCTGGGAGTTCGCGTTCCTCGGCGGCAACAGGTGGCGCTTGTGCCTGTAGGACCACATTCACTGGACGAGACCTGACAAAGGAGTTTACCGACTCCGTGTGGATGAGGTTGAGGGCCCGCCGGTGCACCTCTGGATCAAACGGCGAGGAGATGTGATGCCGGATCTCATCATAGTGCTTGCGGAGGTGACTCCTTATTCTCCTGGGAGGCGGATTTGCGTTGAGCAGGTTCCTGTTCGGATGCTGCTGATTATGGCACTTGAACAGGAATTGTCTGGACAACATCTCGCAATGCTCTTTGACATTGAGCATTTTTGCCTCATTATGAAGGTGATGCTCAGGAGACATAAGGAGGCACCCCGTGGCGGTTCTGAGTGCGGTGTTTTGGCAGGCCTGCAACCTCCTCCAATGTGTGTCTGCTAACCCCGGCGACCATATTGGCGTCGCGTAGCTCAGAACCGGCTGGCCGATTGCCTTGTACGTTGCCAGTAACGTTTCTTTGTCTTTCCCCCAAGTACTGCCAGCTAGTGACTTGAGGATTTTGTTACGGCTTTGTACTTTGGTGGCAATCGCGGCTACATGAGCACCGTATTTGAACATGTTATCAAACGTGACCCCTAAGATTTTGGGGTGTGTGACAGTCGGAAGCTTGATGCCGTCGACGTAGACGTTTAATTCCATGTTCGCCTGCGCTGTCCACGTCGTAAATAGGGTGGCCGAGGATTTGGTCGGTGACAGTGTCAGGTTTCGTGCAGCGAAGAAACTGGAAAGGGTTGGAAGGTATGAGTTTAGTCTCGAGCAGAGCTCATCAACGGAGGGTCCAGTCGCCAGGATCGTGCAGTCATCGGCGTAGGAGACGATCGAGACGCCTTCTGGTGGGGAAGGGAGCCTCGATATGTAGTAATTAAACAGAAGCGGGGATAGGACACCACCCTGTGGCACCCCCTGCTTAATTATACGTGGTTTTGATCTTTCGCCTCTAAATTCAACCGATGACTGCCGGCCACTCAGATAGTTGGCGGTCCAACGCTTTAGACAGGGGGGAAGGTTTGAATCTTCCAGGTCGTTAATGAGTTGTGCGTGATTAACAGTGTCGAAAGCTTTCGACAGATCAAGCGCAACTAGCATGGTCCTGTCATTTGGGCGAGATTGGTTGAGACCGTCACCTATCTGTGTGGTGATGGCGTTTAGCGCGGTGGTAGTGCTATGCATTTTGCGGAAACCATGCTGATGTTCGGCTAATCGCAGGTTAGCGGTATAGTAAGGGAGCAAGACCGCCTCCAAGGTCTTCACTACTGGCGAGAGGAGTGATATCGGTCGATATGACTCCCCCACGTTAGCCGGCTTGCCGGGCTTTAGTAGTGGCACCACCTTTGCCTGTTTCCATCTTTCTGGAATGACAAAGGTGGTCATGGACAGATTGAAGACGGTTGTTAGGTACCTTACTCCCTCATCGCCGAGATGTTTTAGCATCAGCATGGATATACCGTCTGGCCCAATGGATTTAGAATTTTTGGACCTCCGTATGGCCTCCCGAACCTCTGTGGTAGTGATGACAATGGGCGCTTGGTTGTTTTTGCGTTTGTGCGCTTCCCTGATGGCGCGCCTGATTTCCTTGTCAACCGGAGGATGCAGTACGAATTGCCGGCAGAAAGCGCTCGCGCATCTCTTTGGTTTCGACTGTACCTTATCACCAAAGGTGATGGATATTTTGTCGTTAGGTTTGGTCGGATTAGACAAGGATTTGACAGTGGACCATAATTTGCCAACACCAGCAGAGAGGTTGCAGGACCTTAGGTGCTCCTCCCATTTGGCGCGTTTGTGTTGATCGACTAGCCGTCTGATCTCCGCATTGAGATCTTGAATTTGGGGATCCGTAGGGTTCAAGCGTCGCACGTGGTCACGTTCATTAGCCAGGGCCGCTGCCTCTGCGGGGAAGTACGGACGTATCTCCTTAATTCTGCCTGACGGAATGTATTGATTGGAGGCTGAAGCTATGACCATGCGAAACGCTTTTTCCCCTTCTCGTACATCAGACGGGATGGGAAGAGCAGCGAAGGTGCTCTCAGTGAAACCAAGAAAACCAACCCAGTCAGCTTTGTTGAAGTTAGTGAAGGTGCGCTTCTCAGAAGTGACGAAGTCATTGGGGCGATCGATTGAGAGGACTATCGGCAGATGGTCAGATGCAAGAGTGAGCATTGGTCGCCAATCAACGCAGTTTATGAGACCTGCGCTGACAATTGTGAGGTCTGGCGAACTGGAACAATTTGCCGCAACTCTCGTGGGGAAACTTTATATAGCCTGGAGGCGTGGCTCCGCCTACTTTTCCAATACTATATATTGTCTATGCTGTACCCAGTGAACCCAAGTATATATTGTGAAAATTTCATAAAGATCGGTTGAGTCCTTTGGCGCTTATAAAAGACACCCTTTTTTATATCTATTTTTGTTACGCACACAAGGTATATTACTTCATTCGGCATAAACGTTTCGAGATATATATTTATTAATGTATATCAAAACCTTCAGGATGAAAAGTAAAATATCCGTGCAAGTAGTTAATACCCCACTGCAAAAGCGAAGCTGTATATCTTTTTTGATATTCAGTCCTTTCATGAACATGAAATGTTTGTACGTATACTGAAATGATCAGGAGGATGAGCTGAGTTGATGTAGCCATCCGTCTTTCGATACGTCTGTCTGTCTGTTCGTCGGTCTATTTGAACGCAAATACGAACTGAAAGTATTAAAATAGACCTGCGTAAATTGGGATGACATAATAGATCACTACTAGGTATGTAATGTTCGGTTCCACCCGAACTTAGACTTTCTTACTTGTTTTTTTCTAAATATAGTGGCAACTCACATATAAATCGTTAAGTTATGGTATGGTATATAAAAAACCCAATAATATATCTTTCTCATGGCTCTTTTAATTTAGAAAACTGTTTTGGTCCCGTAACATATCTGTGGCAATAAGCACAAACTACCAAACTCAAGTTTGGTCAAAAAGCACCAAGTACCAAGCACCATTGTGTTCTCCGTATGAGGTTCTATAATCAAAAAAAATTTCACGACTTTTGCTTGAAAATTGGGGATTTTATGGATAAAAAACTATATTTCAATTCCATACATTTACACTACAATTTCAATTTTTAAAGCGCTCTACTTAAAACAAGAAAACGGAAGGTGTAGCGAGAGGCATACTTTTAGGCACCGAAATTTCTATTTATGTTGACAATATTGTAGTAGTACAAATGGATTTTTTTGTGCGTTCACAATCGTTTATTTTTACCAATTAATTTGCTTTTCCTAAAAAATTGTAGATTTTATGGACAGAAAACAATAACTTAATTCCATACATTTGCACTACAATTTCAACTTTCAAAGCGCTCCCCTGTAAAATTCCAAAAAAATTACTTTGATAGTATATATAAGATGATATCTGTAATTGAGCGTACAGGCATCTGTGATATGTATAAGTAAGATTTTGTTTTCATTCAACTTTTTCAACTCAAAGATATTGTTTTCTTTCAACTTTTTCAACTTAAATGCTATAGTGATTGGTTTTAAGGTTGATGAGCCCAATATGCTGCTGATTCCTTGCAAACTTCGGAACTTTAATTGCCCTATTTGCCGATAAATAGTTAACGACTCTATTCAGGGTTTTTCGTAAATGCATATTTCATATGCACATAAATTTATAACTTTTTACATAATATATTATTTACAAGTATGGTTATCGGTACACTTACACATAATAAATAAATAGCATTTCAAAATTTTAATGGGAAGTTATTTAATTTTCGTGGGGACTTGTTTCGTTTGGGATTTATTTAATTTTTTTTTCGACTTGGGGTCTCATTATGAAATAACTCCCAAATATTGGGACCTATTTAATTTCCTTATTTGGGAGTTATTTTATTTCTACAAAATGGGTGTTGTTAAATTTTTATCGGCACTTGTTTCTATGGGTGTTATTTCATTGGGACTTATTTCATTTAGCAGTTATTTTGTGGTACCGGTACTAAAAGAACAACCCTTTTTTTTGGTTTGTTGTTTTTTGGAAAACCCTAGATTCAAAATCAATTAATGTCTTCCAATTAATTGTTTGCCCTTAAATAAATCACTTGATAGGTTAATGGACTTCTGGAATGGAATTCGTTTGCCATCTTTACTTTCAACCTACTTTCTTCAACACACTCGTTTACTGCATTCGTCGCGTTATTTAACTTAAAAGTTTATTTGGCTTCGTTGACACATTTTACTATCGTTTACTTAATTTTCTATGCTGGTAATTTACCATATTAGCAATGGATTTTTTAATATGGCGATGTTCTACGATGCCAATTGTCCGATCCTGCATAAGCACCATACCAATTGGCATACTAGTCAGCTTCTGCATCAAGATCACACCATGAAGGTGTTGATAATGGTTTGAAGGAGTGGTTATTAGTCTAATAGGGGAACCAAGTTCCGAGATATCGACGAAAATGTTGAGAAGAAGAGAAAGACGAAAAGCAGGAGGAAGAGGAAAATAGACTGAAAACGAGCCTGTGCGTGAGTAGGGTGGGGGAGATGAAAGAGAAGGTGAGGGTGCGAGTAAGGAGTGAACTGGAGAATGAGTGGTGAGTAAGGGCTAGAGAAAGAGGGAAAGGGAAGGGGGTGAGGGGATGAGAGGAACAGGGGAAGGAGATGCAGAAGGAAGAGGTGGAGAGTTGAGAGGTAGAGCTGCAAGACTATCGATGACACTATCGATATATCGAATACTTTAGTTAGCACTATCGAATGTTTTAAATAAGTCTAAACCGGCCTCACTATCGAATGGCTCCTATCGACTATCGGTAGTTATGGTGAAGCATAACGTTCGTTTGCAATTTTTTATTTTGTTCTGCCTATTGCGAAATTTTATTTAAAACTGCAAATGTATTTCGACTAGGGAATAAAACTTGGTGTGGATGGTTCTGCGATAGAAAAGTATCTGGTATTAACAGCTTTCTAGTTGAAAGAGCGCATACAAGATGACAGAGAGAAGGTTAATTACAAAAGGATGACATTTCCTTTTCAACTTGTTGTTGTTTTGTTCTTTTTAACGACAAAAACACTCCCCGAAGGGTTTGGGGAGTGTTGTCGAATTGGGTGTCCTTGGGTGACCAGTGCAGCCTTCTAGGTAATGTCAACTCTCCCTGGTTCGAAAGAACCACCTCCGTTGACATCGGAATGAGATTGACATAATGACCAACCAAAGCGAAATCCTTTCACCTGTTGACGAAATTACTGTATTAGTATCAGAGAGCTTTTCTGTAACGATTTTACTAATATTCGGTCTAATTTTTGGTACCCTACACAGTCTAGAAAACTGTAAAACAGACTTAAAACTAAAGAATCATTAAATGCTTTGACCCTCATGATCGAACGATTCAAATAAAGAATGCCAGCACAAAATTGTGAACAGTGTTGGAACCGAAATTCTAGAAGGACAGACAGCTCTGTCTGAAAGGCAGATATAGGAGACAAACTTTATTGCTGGCATGCTTAAAGCAGATTGTTTAGGCAACAATAGTTTTTGTTGCTGCTGCTAGACCGACAACGAGTTTAAACTTTGTATAAAAGAAATGGGCTGCGAGGAGCTAAATAAAGGATCCGAGGCTGGCTGTGGTTTACGAGCGAACGAATGATTGCTATTATATTTCTTTTCAATATAGCCTTAGTACTAAAAACAATGTTGCTTACTAACTAATATTATTGCTAAGGGTATTTGTATCAAGTACATTGCAACTAATCATATATATGAACATGTCTTTCAATTAGTAATTCAGTGCTGGCCAACCATTCTGGGCCCGTTGATGCGTATGTATCAATAACATTTAATTTATTTAGTATATACACTCTGTGGGTGCCTATGCATCCAAATAATAAAAAATTTATATAATAAAATTCAGTTTGGTATGCTTCTTGCATTTTAACTTAATTACAAGTATATAATTTCAAAAGTTATGAGTTTTTTATTCTAACACTAAATTTGTTGCAAGTATATAAAATTTCGCATTTATATAATGTTTACATATACATATGTAAATAGGTATCGACTAGTAAAAGCAATTGTAATTTTTTGATAATTCATATAAAAGTATTAATCTTTTAAATTCATAAAAGTCTGCATATAATTATTTTTATAGTAATTATAATGGAATTTTCTTTTATATATTACAAGTTAGTTTAATGGTAATGGTGCCAACTTATGGATAGCACGTTTGATGACATCATTGCGTGTTTTTATGTGGGCAACACGGACCATACCATCTTTTCCAACAACGACACTCGCCCATAAGCCATCTTTGGGGTGGCATGTTGTCTTCGTGGACGAGTACCATTGTGCCAATCTCTATATTGGTTTCGGGTTTTACCCATTTGGATCTGGCCTGAAGCTCTAATAGGTAATCTCTGCGGAATGCAGACCAAAATTGCCCTTTTAGGTAAGCGATACGTTGCCATCGTTTTGAATATGTCATGTTTTCCGTTTCTACGGTGGGCTCGGGAATGGCTTTAAGGAAACACCCAATCAGCAGGTGTGCGGGTGTGAGTGCTTCTCCATCGCTGGGATCTGCGGATTGGTGCGATGGGCCTTGAATTCAGGACTGCCTCTACATCTACGAGAACGGTACCTAGTTCTTCGAATGTCAGATTGGCGTTTGCGACGGTGCGATAGAGCAAATTTTTTGTTGATTTTACGGCCGCCTCCCACAGGCCGCCGAAATGAGGTGCGCGAGGTGGAATGAACTCGACTTTGACTCCTTTCTCTGCCACGAAATCTAGGATTTGCTACCTGCTGACCTCGTTGAAAAATACGTCGTATAGTTCCTTCATCTTGGCGTTGGCTCCTACGAAATTCGTTGCGTTGTCGCTGACGACCTTGTGTGGCAAGCGTCTCCTTCCGATACACCTTTTAAAACAAGAAATAAATGAATTAGTGGTTAAATCCAAAACAGCTTCGATATGAACAACTTTGGACGAAAAAACTTCCCATGACTTGTGTCAACAGTTTGGGTTTGTATTTAAAACAGTGAGTGCAATTGCGTACTACTTTTCTCGCAATTTCTCGGGCGCTTACCGACTAAATTTTTAATCGCATCAGCGCGATGAGCGCTCTCGGGCCTGCGTGGTAGTTTGTTAAATGCAAGTGCATAGCGTACAAGTATACGAATCGACATTTCAGAATGAGTAGTGGGTGTTTCGTATCATATGGTAATGAGGAGTTTTGTAAACGGCCACCTACTCGGAGTAATGTAAAATTTTTATTATTTTCGTTATATTGGAGGAATGGATTGAGATTTTGCAGTTGCTTGTTTACCGACGACGAATTTTTGAGGCATTTAATTTCATTTTCGAACTCTTCATGCTGTATTACTTCGACAATTTTTAAGAACGACATTTCAAGTTCTTTAGCGGTAATTTGAGGCTTATTTTCTTTTGGGCTGAGAAATCTATATACATAGGCAAGTATTCTTACAATTTTTAAGTAAGTCGAACAATTTTCTATTAGACTACGTATGATTTTCCATGTCCTCCGGCGGTTTGAAATGCGGATTATTTGGCCAATTATCTTCGTCTTGCATAAGGAACCTGGGCCCGTTAAACCATATTGATTGACGCATTTCATCCACATTGCAATTTCTGGAGACAATATCGGCTGGGTTATGAGCAGTTGGTACATGTTTCCAAATTACGTTTCCTGTCCATTCCTGAACATCCGCCACTCTATTCCCAACGAAAACTGATAATGTGGTTGCATGTTTTTTCAGCCAATATAGCACAATTTCAGAGTCAGTCCAAAATACGGTTTTCTCGGTATTTGGAAGGAGTATTGGCGCTATACTTTTCCACAATTTCGCCAGTAAGTGAACAGCGCATAACTCAAGCCTCGGTATGGTTTTTGTTTTTAGTGGAGCGACCTTCGACTAGGCTGTAAGAAGTATATATTTATAATTATTTTTGTATCCGCTACGGATATAAATACGAGTACAACAACCATAAGCGCGCGAATCCATGTACTTTCGACGACGACAACATATTAATAAAGCGAGGAATGCGTATTTCCGGAATTCGGCTAATATTTTCTTTAAAATTTTCCCAGCTTGTAGCCAGTGACATTGGAATTGATTCGTCCCAGTCCAATTTGTGAAGCCATAGCTCCTGCAAAATCATTTTTGCTTTTGTTATGACTGGACATAGCAGTCCTAATGGGTCGAAAAGTCGAGATGACACTGACAATATATTGCGCTTAGTTGCTTGTAAATTATTAAAGTCATTTATGCAGCTAAACGAAGTTCGTCAAGTTTAGGATGCCAAATGATTCCTAAAGTCTTTGTTGTTTCAGTATCGTTCAATGATATTGTTTTTTCTGAAATACTATTATTTGCAAGGAAATCATGGTTTGAATACCATTTTGCTAGCTTAAATCCGGCTGAGGTAAGAATTTTTACTACTTCATCTTGTATTTGCATAATTTCGTCTAAGGTTTCACCACGTGACAACAAGTCGTCTACATAAAAATCTTCTTGGATAACCCTAGAATCAACAGGCATAGTATGTCGATTTATTTGTCCCAGCTCTTCCAGACACCTTATAGCCAAGAATGGTGCTGGAGATGTACCATATGTGACTGTATTGAGCTCGTAAACCTTTATTGGCTTATTAACTGTTTCTCGCCACAAAATCCTTTGGAACTTTCTATCTTCTTCATGCACTTCCACTTGCCTGTACATTTTTGTAATGTCAGCTGTAATTGCGAATTTTCGACAACGGAATTTTAGCAGCGTGATGTATAATTCTGGTTGGATAGTGGGGCCGACCATCAATACTTCGTTAAGAGATTTACGTGTGGAGGTTTTTGCTGACGCATCGAATACCACTCTTAATTTTGTGGTTAAGCTGTCTAATCTCATCACGACTTGATGAGGTATAAAATAGCGTGGGCTAGATGGGATAATGTTCTTGACTTCCGTCATATGCCCTAGAGACAAATACTCTAACATAAAATCATTGTACTTTTTTTTTGTATCAGGCGCTTTCCAAGTCTACGTTCAAGAGATAGGTACCTGCGTTTTGCTACATCATAAGATGAACCAAGCTCCGATGGATCTCTCTTATGTGGTAGACGAACTTGGAAACGACCCTTTGGCAGCAATTGCGTATTTTCCACAAAATGGTTTTCGCAATCAATAAACTCCTTACAGGTACTTTTGTAAACTCCTGGGCTTTCTTCGATTTCCCAAAATTTCCTCACAGTCTCATCCAAAGATACCAACGATGCGTCGGTACTTTCATTTGCTATATTGCACGCTCCAGTTTCAATGCCTTTGCCCTGCTTATATCGACCAGAAACTATCCAACCAAGAAGAGTTTTTTGCAATGTGGGTAATGACTCGTTATATTTTATTTGGCCCACAGATAATAATTCGAAAAATATATCGGCCCCAATTAGCAGATCGACTCTTTGTCGCTTATTAAATTGAGTATCTGCAAGCTCAATATTTTTTGGGACCTGCCAAGTGCTAAATTGAAGATTGACTTCGGGTTGGTAACTAGAAATTGATTTAATTACCCAAAAATCTGTCTGGAAATTGTAATTATTTAGTCTGGATTTGACTGTGGTATTTACTTGGTGCTCAAATTTGTATTAAGTTCCCCAATGCCAGATAACTTGGGATTTTTAAATTCTCTCTTTAGCTGCAAATTCTTCACTTATGAAGTTCAATTGCGAGCCTGAATCTAAGAGAGCTCTTACCAAATGATCATTTTCACTGCGATCTTTAATTTTTACTAAAACAACAATATCAGTGTTGCTCGATACATGGTGTGACGAGCGATGGTTGAACTGGCCCATTACTATTAAATGCACCAGAATTGCCTTGCTGAGCATTCACTTCATACCTATGCAAAAGGGTGTGATGGGGACGTTGGCAAACTCTACAGTGCGATTTTGAGCAACTTCGCATCGAATGACCCGATTTCAAACAATTTATGCAACTTCCTTCTTTTTTAATAAATTCAAACCGTTTGTTAATTGGCAGGACAGGGAAGGAATTGGAATTATACACTGAATGGCCGTTGGTATGACAAAATGTGCATTTACCCTCATTACTGCTTCTTGTTACTGTATACGAAGCCTTATTGTTGTTGTTGCTAAAACTGGCTTTACTATTTTTCCTTTTCTCAAATACGTTTTTATTGGAATGATCTTCATTCACTTCTAGCGCTTGGCAACGACGAATTAAATGCTTGGAGCATTCGCTCCATGTAGGGAGTGTTGAGTAATCCAAATGCTCATTCCACTTTGACTTGGTCACCGGATCGACCTTTGAAATCACCAAGCTAATTATAATGGCGTTAGCTATATCTTTTTCTGAGCCCATAGGAAACAACGAATCGTATATCGCTGACATCGTGTCAACTGCGTTTCTCAGAGCTGGCGCATTTGGTTTATTCATTTTTTCAATTTCAAATAGCTGCTCTATATTATCAAAAAATATTAATCCCTTTTTATCATACCGGTCAGCTAATCGCTCTAAAGCCTTTTCATAATTATCTTCCGTAACTTGGAATGTTTTAACCGTTCTAAGTGCATCACCCGACAAACAACTGAGTAAATGATTGAATTTTTCTATTGGAGCTAGATGCACCTCATTGTGAACTAAATTATTAAAAGAGCTTATAAAATTTCTGTACTCCGCATATCTTCCGCTAAATGTCGGTAATTTCAATTTGGGTAACCGAGATGCCTGAGGAATTGTGATACCGAACGTCGTTTCTAGCGCTGAGCTCTCGCGTCGCTTATGCTGCCCTAAAAGCTGCAAGAGTTTTGTTTTTGCACTAATGCACAACTCTTCAATATCAGCCCTCTTATCATCACTAGGATCCTCTTTCTCAATCTCGGTTTGATAAGCCATTATTTGCTTTATATATGAGCTCAAAATTTCTAACCGGCATTCTAAATCTATAACGTTCCACTGGTGGCATTGTCCAATAAGTTTTTTATTCTTGTTATATTTTTGCGAGTAGTTGAGCGTTGCTGCTTTAGTGTAACTAGCTTTGCTGCAGCTGAGCCATCTTCCTCGCCTGATCCTAAATCCATTTTACCAAATTTACTTTACCGGATCTAGTGCTACAAAAATGCCAACGGGCTCTTTTATTTGTCCAACAACAAAATAATTCGAATTGAGGTAACAAATTTATTTAAAGGGGAATCCAACGCACCCTAATGTTCAGTACGCTAATTGCTAATATAATAAAGTCTTCGCTTTTACTTGTATATGGACATAAATTGCCTTTAAATTCCTTGTTGTATTTTACAATGTTCAAATTTAAACACCTACTATAAATTTGTATGCCCACATAAATTTAGTGTTAAGTAAATTAGGTTTATGTTCAAATAAAGAAACGACGAAGGTCAATAGCCATACAGATCAAATAACTCTGCTTTGTATGTACTTCTATGCCTTTAAAAACGAAAATGGGAAACGGTAAAATTACATGCCTACTATGTTAGCAATGCACTGTCTTTTTGTATTTGAAAACGAAGGTGGGAAACAGTAAAATATGCAAGCAATCGCACTAACTATTGTGTTCAGGCAATTATGTATATGGGTCAATCATTTTCGTGGATTCCAGCAGCAATAACTAAGGCTTTATGTACTTATGATTTTTGCTATGTATATAATGCGGGAACAGCAGAGTAACGAACGACGACAAAATTCTGCTCGCATAGGTATATGCAAAAAAACAAAGTTAATTTGCCTAGTATGTACATACGTATGTAGGGAAATATTTAAATCAACTAATTATGCTGCTAGCAATTCGCTTGTGTACTTTTCGTAAAGAAAACAACAACAACAACCGAAATATGAATTCTTAGAGCGGAACAGTGCACTAATGATTTGCCGACGGCAAATTAACAATTTATGTACCTTTGAGAAAATATGACTTTCTTTAATATATTTTCAAATTGAATAAAATACAAGTAATAACGGAGCGGAATTTGTCGATTTCTTCGCAATTAAATATTTTTACTTTTTAATTTGTACCAAGGTTTTACGGGCATTTGCGACTAATAACCACTGCACTACACATATGTAAATAATTTCATTCTTACATTACCTCTACCGTTTTGGTTAGGGACACTTACCTTTTCTTTGTACTCATCCTTTTTTTTTTTTTGATGTCTTCACGAAATCCTTCGTAGTTCGTAGGCAGTGCACAATGCTGGTTCCAAAGATGGTTGTTAATACGCTCCAGAGATGAGGCGTGTTGTATCACCAGTGTTGTATTCCCATATATCCAATATGTAACCACAGCCAGTCGCAGAAAATCACGAAAATTTAAATTTTAAATACCAAAACGACTTCACTATAAAGTCCCTGCTCGGGCGCCAAAATGTTTAGGCAACAATAGTTTTTGTTGCTGCTGCTAGACCGACAACGAGTTTAAACTTTGTATAAAAGAAATGGGCTGCGAGGAGCTAAATAAAGGATGCGAGGCTGGCTGTGGTTTACGAACGAAGGAATGATTGCTATTATATTTCTTCTCAATATAGCCTTAGTACTAAAAACAATGTTGCTTACTAACTAATATTATTGCTAAGGGTATTTGTACTAAGTAAAGGGTGTTTTTTTTACAGGTTTGTTTTTCGAATAGAGATAAAACTGGCATTTTGTGGTCAAATCTGGCAACTCTAATGTCATTTATGTTCAGTTTGGTTTGCCATTTCATCATGAACAGGTTGACAAAAGAACAACGCTTGCAAATCGTGCAAATTTATTTCGAAAATAATGGTTCAGTTCGCGAAGTTTACCGTGACCTCCGTCCATTTTATGGTCGACATAATCGTCCATCAGAGCAATTAATTCGGTTAACCATGGATCGTTTTCGCACTACGTTTACTCTATGTGATAATACGCATCCGCAGAGACGTCGAACAGTGCGCACCGAAGAAACAATTGCCGCTGTAGAGCAAAGTGTTGAAGAGGACCCGAATGAATCGATTCGCCACCGTGCACAGCAATTGGAGCTTTGTCCATCAACGTTATGGAAGATTTTGCGCAAAGATCTTGGCTTGCGACCTTACAAGATCCAGCTTGTGCAAGAATTAAAGCCGCGAGACCATGCAATGCGTCGTGATTTTGGTGTATGGGCCGAAAATGAGATTGATTTCGATGCTGATTTTCATCTCAAAATTTTGTTCAGTGATGAGGCTCATTTTTGGTTGAATGGCTACGTCAACAAGCAAAATTGCCGCATTTGGAGTGAAGAGAATCCACATGAGACCCTTGAAACGCCATTACATCCACAAAAACTGACTGTTTGGTGTGCTCTATGGGCTGGTGGAGTCATTGGGCCATACTTCTTCCGCAATAATGCTGGAGAGGCAGCTACCGTTAATGGAGACCGGTATAGAGCCATGATAACCGACTATTTTGTTCCCGAATTGGATGGCATGAATGTGGATGAGTTGTGGTTCCAACAAGACGGCGCTACATGCCACACAGCGCACGTCACAATCGATTTATTGAAGGAAACATTCGATGAGCGCATAATTTCGCGGAATGGACCTGTCAATTGGCCACCAAGGTCGTGTGATTTGACACCATTGGATTATTTTCTTTGGGGATATGTGAAGTCGCTCGTCTACACCAACAAACCAGAAACGTTAGGGGAATTGGAAGCCAACATTCGTGGCGTTATTGCCGACATACGGCCCCATATGCTCGAAAAAGTGGTTGAAAACTGGACCTGTAGAATTGGCTTTATTCGAGCCAGCCGCGGCGGCCACATGCCCGAAATCATATTTAAACATTAATGGCATAAAATTATCCTTCCAATAAAGCCAAATTGATGAACCTTAAAACGATTTTCTTGTGTTTTATTTCAATTCGAAGTTCTATACCCCTAAAAAAACACCCTTTACATTGCAACTAAGCATATATATGAACATGTCTTTCAATTAGTAATTCAGTGCTGGCCAAACACAGATTACCATACCTTCTGTGTCTAAAACTGTTCTACGAACATGCCTAAAAATATTCCACTTTCCTTGAATTGACATATAAAATATATGTACCAAAGAATGTATAAAAGGAATAAAGCAAATGGCACATTAAAGAAAAAATGCATCGTGACGCTACAGGGCATCATAGTTTAGTTGTTAGAGTACTCTAACAGCGGCTTTGGTGCAGGCACTTGGGTTTGTATCCCAGTGTCCGAGAAGGGGTCTGATGAGAAGTTGGGTACTTCAAAACATGAAATCCCATACCATCGCAGCATATCGTTGTAATTTTTCCTCTAATATCAATTAACAAGCTGCTTTTAGTTTTGGGGAAGATATCTTGTTGAATGAGCTGAAGATCCAGCAATTCAAAAATGAGCTGGAACAGCGTGGATTAAATACAACAGTGTAGCACGACACAGTGCGAACAGACTGACTTATCAGTGTGTCTTCAGACCTGGTAAATCTACGACCGACCAAATTTTAACAATACGCAAAATCTTGGAAAGAACCCGTGAGAAATTAATCGACACACACCATCTCTTTGTTGGTTTCCCCTCGAAACTTATACGGCTATGCAAAATGACCTTGAGCAACACCACCAGCTCGGCCAGAATTGGGAAGGACCTCTCCGAGCCGTTCGCAACTAAACGAGGTTTCAGACAGGGTGACCCTCTATCGTGCGATTTCTTTAATTTAATGAGGGAGAAAATAATACAAGTTGCAGAACTTAACCGCGCTGAAACAATCTCTTATAAAAGCGTGCAACTGTTGGCGTATGCTGAGGATATTGATATCATTGGCATTAACAACGCGCCGTAACTTCTGCTTGCTCCAAATTAGAAAAAGAAGCGGAGAAAATGGGATTGGTAGTGAACGAGGGCAAAACGAAATACATGTTGTCATCAAACAAAGATTCAGCCCATTTGCGTCTTGGCAACCACGTTGGCAGCAATAATTTCGAAATAGTAAAGGGCTTTTTTTACCTGGGAATCAGCATTACCGCCAACAATAATGTTAGCCTACAAATCCGGGGAAGAATTACTCTTGCAAACAAATTCTACTTCGGACTGAGTAGGCAATTGAAAAGTAAAGTCCTCTCTCGACGAACGAAAATAACACTCTAAACGCCATTCATCGCACCCGTCCTGCTATATGGTGCAGAAGCGTGGGAGTATTCGAGAGAATGGTCCTTCGAAAGATCACAAATCCTCTACGCGTTGGCGACGGCGAGTACCGAAGAAGATTTAATGATGAGCTGTATGAACATTACGCAAACGCCGACAGGCTTCGCTGTCTCCAGCCCAGAGGGTATTCTTATCGGCACCCTCCGGTGGAAGCAGAGGAAGAGGGAGACCACCACTCCGTTGGAAGTAGCAAGTGGAGACCAATTTGCAATCCCGCGCTGTTTCCAATAGGCGCAACGAAGAACCGACTGGCGAGCTATTTTAGACGGTCAAAATCGCCCAGGCGGTTAGATGACCATTTAAGGAAGAAGTAGAACGACACAGTGGCGCATTCGCATTATTTTTAACTTTGAAATATATTTTTACCTAATATGCATGTAATCGTTTATACCTGTACATATCATACTTATTTCCCACTGTAAGTTAGAGAATTATTGCACAATATTTTCTATGTTTTACAATACGCTTACAACTATTTTACTTGACTAAGTGTCTCATAACTGTTATTCGTTCATTTATATAATTAATCAGTTTTGCAAAATTCACTCAACTTAACGCCTATAAAAGGAGCACCCCCATCGAGCGCCAATCACTTTGTATTTGGCAGTTGCTCAGGAGGTAAGTGTTTTATATGGTTGTTATTGTTGTGCTACAAGTGAGGCAGACAGGAAAAATCGTAGGGGAAGTAACATGTCAAATCGCAATTGGGTACGTGGCCGCTCTACACGATTTTATAGTAGCAGATATTATTGACGAAATCATAATTGGCCTGGACTTCTTAAGCGAGCAAGGCATCAAGATGGACATGCAGAACAAGATCATAAACTATAAGAATATGAATGTGTCACTCAATTTTGGTTACGAAAACAACTACGTCAGTAAGCGGTTATATGGGCAAAGAATGATGGAGTTTACGGGAAAAGAAAATTTTAGGTTGAAGAGGCAGCAAACAAATCGAAGATGAAACACAAGAAATGAGTAATAGTGGCGTGATCGAATCATTAGCTAGTTCATAGAGCTCCACGGTACTACTAGTGAAAAAGAAGGATGGAAAAAATGAGGTTCTGTTTGGATTACCAGAAGTTGACCAACTTAATTAAGAAAGGCATCTTTCCTTTGCTAAGAATCGAAAACACGCTGGACTCGTTATCTGGCACGAAATAGTTTTCCACACTGAACTTGAAAATCGTATACTGGAAAGTGGAGGTAAAGGATGAAGATAAAGAAAATACAGCTTTCGAGAAGGGCTTTGGCAATTTACGGTAGTGCCTTGAGACTATGCTACTTTGGAGAGACTCATGGATAAGGTACGAAAAGGATTGCACTGGAAAACATGTTTGGTGTACCTGGACCACATTCTCGTGCTGGGAAAAAGGTTTGAGAAACTCCTAAAGAACTTGGGGCAAGTTTTCCAAGGGATGGCTGGTGCTGGTCTGAAATGAAGTCTCAAAAAGTGTTTCTTGTTTGGGAAGTAAGTTATTTGCGTAAGGTATTAAGGTAACGACGGAGGGCATCTGCACTGTTAAGGAAAAGATGGAAGCTGTAAGGGGTTGACCAAGCCGAGAAATTTGCATGAGCTGCGAAGTTTCCTTGGCCTTTGCACTTATTGTAGCCGATTTGTAGCGAATTTCGCCAGTGTAGCTAGTATCCTTCATGAGCATACCGCGAAAAATTTGAGTTTTGAATGGAAGAAGTAACATTGGGTGGTTTCCAAACCTTGAAGGATCAACTATGCACTGCTTCGATGTAGGCATATCCAATCCCAGGTTTGTCGTTTATTCTGAATACAGATGCGAGTGGTTATGCTATAGGAGGTGTTTTGTCACAGATTGTTGATGGACGTGAGAAGGTAGTTGCGTACTATAGCCGAACAATCGGGAAACCTGAAGCGAACTATAGCGTAACATGGAGAGAACTCTTGGCATTTACACAAGTATCTCTATGGGCACCGATTCCACATCAGGAAGACCATGCAGCGTTGAAATGGCTCTTGCAGTGCCGTAATCTGGAACGTCAACTGGCACGGTGGATAGAGCGACTGCAAAGTTATGACTCTTCCACAGAGCATCGCAAAGGTTGCACCCACGGAAATGCTGACGCCATATCACGACGACCATGTAGCTTGAAATGCGAGCATTGTTACAAAGCTGAGCCCAAGGAAGACATTATAGATGTGCGGCTGATGACTATAACATCTATTGACGAATGGGGCAGGAATCAATTAACCCGGGAAGTCCCATAACTTTTTTGTTTTGGATTTTTGTGAAATGTTGTATACTTATGTATTTCGATCTCCTGAGCACGAAAATGAAGTCCATTTTCATTTTCCTCGCTTCGATTTTCCTCTGCGTGAAATACAGTTATTCTTTTTTGTTTTTGTTATTTACTTCAGACATAATACGTAAAATTGCAACGGCATGTTTGCATTACCATATGGTAATCGTGGGAAGATTCGGGTTAAGGAAGTGTCAGCAGGAAACTCCAGGTCTTAGACGAGTGGTGCAAGAAATCGAACGAAACGAGCGACCATCAAAAGAGGAGATGTCAGCAGAAAGTCCTGTTATCAAGTCATATTGGGCATAGTGGAACAGATTAAAATTGGAATCCGATTGTTTGCATCGAATATGGGAGAGTGAGGATGGTCAATGTGTTCGTAAGCTGATAGGCGTCCCAAGGAAGTAAATCCCTGATGTTCTCAATGATTTACACGACGGTCTAAGTATATGTCATCTTGGAGTCACCAAAACCTTAGAGAAAACCAAGCAGAGATTTTATAGGTGTGGTTGTCGTCAATCGGTCGCCGATTGGATTGACAACTTAGGGGCGTGCATCAAAGTTAAAGTACCAAAATCGAGGAGCCATGGGCAAATGAAACAGTATAACTCAGGACCACCATTTGAAAGGATTGCCATGGATGAAACAAATATGTACTAGTATTTGTGGTCTATTTCAGTAAATGGCCAGAAGTGTACCCTATTCCTAATCAAGAGCCGGAAACTATAGAATAGGCGGAAACCACTAGCAATTGAATAGCGAGGTTTGGTGAACCGATAGAGCTACATTCTGATCAAGGTAGGAATTTCGAACCAGCTGTGTTCAAGAAAATGTGCAAGGAATTCTTAGTCAGATGACATGGTGGAACAATTCCACAGAAAGTTAGAGGAACACCTAAGGAAAGTGGTGGATAAATTCCAGAAAGATTGGGGTACTCATATCTCCTTTTTCCTGATGGCATATCGATCTTCAGTACATGAGAGAACAGGGCAGACTCCTGCAGGTGTAATTTTTGGAAATGATTTTCGGACTTTCAGTTTGGGATGAATACTGATGCGAAATAAATGCTCGGAAATAACCTAGCGTCTTAGAATGGAAAATGAGAGAAATACACGATCTTGTGGGGCAACGGACCAAGATCATAAGTAATAAAATGAAAGCCACGTACGACAAATCAATAAATTCGGAAGGAATTATGGATGGAGCGTCAGTGTTGTAATACAACCCACAAAGTAAGAAAGGTTTGTCCCAAAAATTGCAGTGTAACTGGGAAAGCCACTACAAAGTTATAAAACGGATAAACGATGTTGTGTATCGCATACAAATGATTGGAAGGTTAAGAAATAAGATGAGAGAGGATTGACAAAGTTATAGATAAGTTCAACTGCGACATTTATAGGAAACCAACCGCCACGCACACCATAATACATTATCCGTCAAACCATCCGCAACAGCACAAAAAGCCAGCATTACGCCAGTTATTGGACAAACTCCAAAGAACGCCTCTTACACAGGAGAGAACTGAATACAATAAATACCATAGCCACAAACAATGGATACAAAAAAGACTTGGTGGATAAGCTCCGAAGGAACCAGGGACTGCGATGACATACACGGGAAAAACTACGTACAAATTGGCCAACTTTTTCAAGAAACACAAGATTAACACAGCGTTCAGAACCAGTATGAATAGGTTAGCCTTTTCGAGGCTAGATTTAGCCTTTTTTTGTCCTTTAGCCTCATAATTTTGGTTTTAACTTCGTGGCTTTTTTCCAGCCTTTTTTACCCCAAACCCAACACCATATTTGTCATATAAAATTAAAGTTAAATGAAGGTAGTATTGATTACGAAATACGGAAAATTATTCGTAAAAATTGTCAACTATTTTTAATGATAATAACCGTATAGTGGACAAGTGTGACCTCTACCATTGAATTTTGGGCGGAAGTCCAAGAACATAAAAATTTATTAAACGAACCCCCTTTTTTGGACTGGTCGAACTCGTACTTAACTCTTTGGTATTACCTTTCCGTAATGCAGAGGGTGAAGGAATTTTTAGTGCCATAAACATTTTAAAAACTAAATTAAGGAACAGATTAAAAATTAAAATGATTAACTTGCTGCTTAATATTACATGTTCGTTAAAACGCTTTTTGAAATGTTGCACTAATTTTGAAATTACCGTGATCTCATCTCTATGATAAATACCCAAACTGTGTACGCAGACTCAAGCTCTTCTGATTCATCAGACGAAGAAAATATTATAAAATTAATAAGTTTGTAGTGATTTTTCTATAGTATGTGTTTCTTTGAAAAAATCCCTAGTCAAGGAAAATGTGCCTGATATGGGTTGAAACAGGAATAGTTCCTTTAAGTTATGTCTACTGCTTTATACACAAACTAGCAGACCCGGCAGACGTTGTCCTGTCTAAAATTTTACTTGCTTACATTCAACAAAAAGGAAAAGGGTACAATTTTCCCTCCCCACTGTTCGCTTCTTCTACATTTATCCTTATCTCCTTTTTCTTTCAGCTTTTGCTTTTCCCCCAACCCCATATGCCATTACTCTTGTTTACCCCCTTAATTTTCCTCTAATACCACCTGTATATCTCAAATTTCTCTTCCTACTCCCATTCTTCTCCGATTTCCTCTGCGGGTACTGATATGTAAGTTATCGTCAACTACGCAATAAGCAGGTGATACCCATGCATTGTGTGGGAATATGTTTTTGAGTCTGGTGAATTTTCGTCAGAAGCGAAGCATTCGTAAAGATTCCCACAATTTGTGTGGGAATCCATTTTTGCTGATTTAGCGTCTGGTGAGCGCAACGCCTTAGCGCCAGCGATAAAGGCAAGCCAGTGCAGTCGACAGCGACAACAACAACAGCGATCGCGGCAGCGCCAACGGGAAAGTTAGGGCTAGAATTAATTTATGTTAGCTTTGAGTAAGTCAGTCTTCGTAAGATACTCAAGATAAATAAACGTTTTTATAAAATTGGTGCCCAACGTGGGGCGACTTCAACTACCAAAGGCTAACAAACAAACCAAAGGACCCTGAGGATATTAAGCATGTAAATAAGTTTATGTTTATTTATTTATTTATTTATTTATTATTACGGCTGTTTAAGCCTAGGACTTAAAAATGAATTACATTTCATTAATAAATTGTATTATTGATGTCGGAATGCAATTTGATTCCTATCATCACTTTGGGATTACAAACGGACGAGTCTGTGATCATATCTTTGGAGGTTGGAAAAGAACATTTCCAAACCTCATACATTCGGCTTAACATATAAACACAAATTTGAATAAAGATGCAATCGCAAATAATAAATATATTTAAATGTATACGCTCATAAGGGAGCTGATATGAAGTGCTCATAAGGGAGCTGGTATGAAGTGCTCATAAGGGAGCTGATATGAATTGCTCAAAAGGGAGCTGATATGAAGTGCTCAGAAGGGAGCATTGCTCAAAAGGGAGCATCCAGTATTTGATTCATATTATATATACATATGTATGCTGGCTGGATGGACATGATTTCTATCACAAAATAAATGGCAATCGCCATGACATCATTTCCTTCCTTGGCCAGACTGAAAAGGGCTTCGCCAGGTCACGGTTTCAGTTATCCATTAGTGAATATGTTTAACGGATTTATTGTACTCCGCCATTATGCCCAATCATAAAATAAAAGAAGAAATTATTGAATTTTATCTTATACTGAGGGTTTTACAATATTCCATCAAACTTTTTTTGAATTTGCTTAGATCTGTGGTGTCTTTTATATGACTTGGAAGTTCATTAAACGATTTTAAGACTTTACGCATAATATTTTGCTTCTGTTCTAAAAAGAGGTAATCGGAAATTATTATTTTCTCTAACTGCATATGAGTGGGCTTCATTGACATACCTAAGTTTCTCACTCAAATACTCAGGCAATAGACCACACTTCATACTAAACACAAATTTCAAGCTATGATAGAATATTAGCTGTTTTACACTGAGCCAATTGAGTGTTTCGAGCATTCTTTTATTGGAGTGTCATATCGCAGGTTTAGGATAAATCTCATGGCTTTGTTTTGCAAAACCTATAGTTTATCGACTTGTGCATCGCTGGCGATAAAAAATATGCTACGGCAATATATAAAAGCGGCTCTATGATGGACCTATAAACTTTTACCTTATATCTCCTACTAATATGCTTACACGATCTTTTCCAGAAACCAATTTTCTTTCCAATTTTGGCCAATATGTAATCAATGTGATCATTAAACTTTAACTTATTTATTATCGATCTGAACCCCTAAGTACTTAAATGTTTTAACTTCCTCAATGTTTGTATTCATTATTTTTAGGTCTACCTTGCGCAATTCTTTATTTGCTCTTGATATCACCATAAAATTGATTTTCTTAATATTTAGTTTGAGCTTATTGATGCATAACCATCTGCATATTATTTTCAGCTACCGTGATATCCGTCTCATTTACTTCAAGCAATGCATCATCCGCAAACAACCTAATTTTGCTGTGTTTCAGCGCTGAAGATATGCCATTTATACAGGGTGGCTGATGAATTTTGCTACATTAAGAAACTCAAATAATTTTTTTTTCAGTGTATGGAATTCATTTTTCTTTTATTCATGTTAAAGCTCATTAAATTTTATTAAATATAGCTTAATTAGTTTTAAAAATATTGGAATTTAAATGCCCCCCCTGCTCGTCGATGCATGTGCGGCATCTTACCAAAAAGTTGTTCATTACTGCTTGGAGAGTTGAGACAGGAATAGCCGCAATTGTTTCTCGAATGGATTGCCTTAGTTCATTCAAATTTGTTGGTTTTGCTTTGAAGACTTCCTGTTTGCAATAACCCCACAAGAAAAAGTCAGGTGCAGTAAGGTCAGGCGACCTGGGTGGCCAAGGGAATGTGGAGTTTCTGGATATCAGCTTATTGGGAAATTTTCTTCGCAATTCTGTCATAACAGGTTGGGCTATATGAGGAGCTGCACCATCTTACTGAAACCACACAGAGTTGAAAGAAATTCTCAATCGGCGTAATTCTGGATAGAAAAACTCTCTCAACATGCTCAAGTAACGGTCTCCAGTAACCGTAACGGTGTGACCGTTTTCTTCGAAGAAGTAGGGCCCGACAATGCAGCGTGATGAAACTGCACACCACACTGTGACACGAAGTGGATGCAATTCCGTCTCATGGAGTATCTGTGGGTTGGAAGCACTCCATATTCGACAATTTTGTTTGTTTATGTTGCCGTTTAAATCGAAATGGGCCTCGTCAAACATGAAAAGACAGTTCAACATGTTTCCATCCTCTTCCACCATTTGAAGCATCTTCTGGCAAAATTCCAAGCGAATCGGCAAGTCTGCAGCGTTCAGTTTGTTGGCCATTTGAATTTTATATGGGAATAAGTCCAAATATTTGTGCATAATTGACTGTAATGACTGTCTGCTTACACCCATTTGAGCAGATAAGCTTCTTGTCGAAACACGTGGATTGTTTTGTAGGGCAGCAGCTACAGCAGCGATTGTTTCCTCCTTTCGAACTGAAGGGTTTCGATGGTAAGGTCTTCTGTTGACTGTCCCATGCTCGGCAAAATTGTTTACAAGTCTTATTATGGTCCATCTGCTCGGAGGATTGCCGCCAAACGTGCGCCTATACTCTCTTTGAACCGAAACTACGGACTCCAGTGCGTGATAGCGGCGGACAATCCAAATTCTTGTTTCAGTGTCCCAGTTATCCATTTTTGTTAAATGTAAAAGTCAATCTGCAAAATAAAAAAACAATTAACCATTGGCACTAATACTGAGCCTTGTGGCAATCCTATATCTACAGCGGCCTCCTTCGAGACAACCGATCCAATAGCTGTTTTTTGTTTCCGGTTTGTTAAAAAACTCCTAAACCATTGCAGTTCATTGTCTTGAATCCCAATTTTTTGTAATTTAGCGAGCATTATGCTTCTGTCAACTGTTTCAAAAGCTCTTTTAAGGTCAATGAACACGGCAACTATACTTTTCTTTACATTAAGGTCTTCCTTCCAGCTAGATATGACATAGTTTAACGCCGTTTCCCATGAGTGTCCTTCTCTGAACCCCGATTGCTCTTTAATAAGTATCTTATTTCTTTCCAGATAATTGACAAGTTGATTGTTTACTACTATTTCGAGGATTTATTCGATGTTCGGTAAGGTATTTATCGGTCTTAGTTCTTCTGCCATTATCGTGTTTTTGACCTTTTTTAGTGGGACTATTGTAGATATTTTCCATGAGTCCGGCACTACTCCCGCGTTTATTGATTTATTTATAATATCTGCATAGAAAAAACCCATGTATGCCACCGAGTCTTTAATTACACCTTCCGCCAGTAACTTAATACCTCCAGTTTTATTCTTAAACCATTTTACTACATGCGAAACGTCCTCAACCGAGATTTCATCGAACTTCAAACATGTATCACTTCTATCATCCTGCGGTGTGTCATAAGTCACTCCTTTTACGATCACTGTCAATAGCTTGTCCTGTACCTCAGTTAGGTTTACAGTTTGCCTAAGGTGCTTCCACATTAGTTTGCTATCGGAACTATTTATATCAATGTTGTGCTCCATGTATTTCATCTTTTTAATTTTTATTAGCTTTTTGTAATGCTTTGCAACCGAATTGTATTCTGTAAAGTCACGGGTAGTTCTGGCCTGAGAATACAAGTGGTAAAGTGTTTAAACGAATATAATATAATTGTGAATATATTAAAGAATTTTTTACACAGTAATTGTTTAAGTAAACATTTTTTTTAAGTTGGCTCATTAATATTGAATTGTGAAATTAAATGAATTGCAATAACAAAATAGAACTGTTAAGCCATAAAAAAAAGTTTTTTAAGTAAAATTTTTTTTGCTCATTGATATTGAATTGTGAAATAATAACGAGTCGTTGTTAGTGTCTGTTAGATTGCCTTAGATTAGGAAACTTTTAGTTCATGAGTGAGAATTAGAGAACCTTCTGGACAGGATTTCTAAATTACAAGTTACGCAAAAAATGGATACGGTTCAAGTAACTACGTTAGTTCAGGCGGCCGTTACAGGCGCCCTCGAACAGCAAAGGCTTGTTTTTGAAGGTAAAATAAAGCAACTGACAGATGCGATGACTATTTTAACTACAGGAAAAACATCAAAACTATTCGAACCGGTGAAAATACAACCCGAAGTTAAGTGTGAGGAGCCCCTAGATTTGGTAAAAATCATTACCATTGTAGGTCCAGAAATTATCAATCAGTCGGCATAGAAATAAAATAAAGGGATCTGCTGATGCCAGTTTGGCATCGTTTAATACAATTCTGAATTTTGGCGGAATGATTGCGAGTCTAGATTTCACTTATGCGGACAAACGTCCCATATACCGTATTGGAATGCAGCTTTCCACCCTAAGACAGGGTAACCTCTCAGTGCTACAATATCTCGATGAGGTTGAAAAAATATGGACTCTTTAAACAAACAAAACTATAATGACCCATGAGGGACAAATCGCGGAATCGATATGCGGAAAATATCGTGCAGATGCTTTAAAAGTTTTTGTGTCGGGCCTAAAAAGACCGCTGTGTGACATATTATTTTCATCTCGCCCTAGCGACCTACCTAGTGCTCTAGCATTAGCCCAACAAGTAGAGTCCAATAGGGAAAGATATTTGTTCGCCACCAATGACGCCACATCTTTTGAAGACCAAAGTAAACAAATAAAAAGGCATCAACTCGGATAAAAAGATGCAGTCCCAACAAAAAAATCCCCATTTCGAATACAGACAGTACAGACCGAATGAAGATAGAAATAATAGACAAGAACAAGTCACTCCTATGGATGTTGCCACTCGGAATGAGCAGCAGTATAGGAACAATACTTTCCAAAACGCTAGGCAGTACCAGTCACACACTAAAAGGCCTGCAGGTTCTGACCGAAATACCGGTCCCAAGCTTCAGAGAGTAAATCATATAGTCGACGACAAATACAAGGAAGTAATCGGAAATTGAAGAAGAGGGACAAGTGAATTTTTTAAGGAAAGATCATCTCTTCCATGGATCAGTAGAACCATAAGTAGAGCAAATAGGCATATAAAGCTATTAGTAAACACAGGTAAAGTGAAAAACTATATAAAACCAGTAAGGAAGTCTAAGTTCGGGTGGAACCGAACATTATATACCTAGTAGTGATTTATTATGTCATCCTAATTTACGCAGGTCTATTTTAATACTTTCAGTTCGTATTTGCATTCAAATAGACAGACGGACTGAGAGGCGGACATGGCTACATCGAATCAGCTCAACCTCCTGATCATTTCAGTATACGTACAAACATTTCACGTTCATGAAAGGTATGAATATCAAAAAAGATATACAACCTCGCTTTTGCAGTGGGGTATTAACTACTCATCATACTGAACGTTTTGATATACATTAATAAATATATATCTCGCTTCGTTTAAGCCGAATAAAGTAATATACCTTGTGTGCGTAACAAAAATAGATATAAAAAATGTGTGTCTTTTATAGGCGCTAAAGAACTCAAAAGATCTTTATGAAATTTTCACAATATATACTTGGGTTCACTGGGTACAGCATAGACAATATATAGTATTGGAAAAGTAGGCGGAGCCACGCCCCCAGGCTATATAAAGTTTCAATCGGTCATAATTCCGAACTTTTTTGGTCTAAATTAATGAAATTTGGATATAGTTATGTGTCACTACATAATTTTTAAAAAGTGGGCGGTGCCACGCCCACCTGTTTTGTGTTTTGGGCACGACACAGTCTGTATATAGCTTTTGGAAAAGCCCCCAGGTTATATAAAGCTGCAGTTCGGTATAGTTAGGAGCTTATTTGATTCAAGTTAAGGACATTTTATATATAGATGTGTTCTATGTATCAAAACGTCAAAACGTCGCTATTCTTCTTCTTTAAATGGTCACCGGGCGATTTTGACCGCCAGTCGTTTCTTCGTTGCGCCAACTGGCGCCAATTGGAAACACCGCGGGATCGGGAATCGGTCTCCACTTGGTCCTTCCATCGGAGTGGTGGTCTCCCTCTTCCTCTGCTTCCACCGGCGGGTGCCGATAAGAATACCTTCTGGGCTGGAGCATCCTCGCTCATTCGCACTACGTGGCCTAGCCAGCGAAGCCGCTGTGTTTTAATTCGCTGAACTATGTCGGTGTCTGCGTAAAGTTCATACAGCTCATCATTAAATCTTCTTTGGTACTGGCCGTCGCCAACGCGTAGAGGCCCACAAGTCTTTCGACGAACCTTTCTCTCGGATACTCCCAGAGGCGCCTCATCAGATGTTGTTAGTGGCCACGCTTCTGCACCATATAGCAGGACGGGTGCGATGAGTGACTTGTAGAGTGTTATTTTCGTTCGTCGAGAGAGGACTTTACTTTTCAATTGCCTACTCAGTCCGAAGTAGTATTTGTTTGCAAGAGTAATTCTTCGTCGGAAATCTAGGCTAACATTATTGTTGGTGTTAATGCTGGTTCCCAGGTAAACGAAGTCCTTTACTATTTCAAAATTATTGCTGCCAACAGTGGCTTAGTTACCAAGGCGCGAATGCGCTGACTCTTTGCATGAGGACAGAAGGTACTTCGTTTTGCCCTCGTTCACCACCAAACCCATTTTTCCGCTTCTTTTTCAAATTTGGGGTAAGCAGAAGTTACGGCGCGGTTGTTAAGGCCAATGATATCAATATCGTCAGCATATGCCATGGTGCTTCCCAATTCTGACCGAGCTGTCGGTGTTGCTCAAGGTCATTTTGCAAATTCAGACATAGCGGCATATAGGCAGCTCCTTTTCGTGCTATCGAAAGCGGCTTTAAAATCAACAAAGAGATGATGTGTGTCGATTCTTTTTTCACAGGTTTTTTCCAAGATTTGGCGTATTGTAAAACTCTGGTCGATGGTAGATTTACCAGGTCTGAAGCCACACTGATAAGGTCCAATCAGTCTGTTCACATCATTCTTCAGTCTTTCGCACAATACGCTTGATGGGACCTTATATTCGATACTCAAAAGGCTGATTCCTCGATAGTTGGCGCAGTTTGCAGGATCACCCTTCTTGTGGATTGGGCAAAGAACACTTAGATTCCAATTTTCAGGCATGCATTCATCCAACCATATTCCGTATAGAAGCTGATGCATGCGCCTTACCAGCTCCTCGACTCCGTGTTTGAATAGCTCAGCAGGCAAACCATCAGCGCCAGCTGCTGTATTGTTTTTCAATCGGGATATTGCTATTCGCACCTCATTATAGTCGGGTTGTGAAACGTCAATTCCATCATCTTCGATTGTGGGCTCGGGTTCGGCATCTTCTCTGGTTTCTTGCTCAGTTTCTCCATTTAAAAGGGCAGAGAAGTGATCCCTCAATATTCTGAGTGCTCTCTGAGCATCGGCCACCAGGTCGCCGTTTTTATTTTTACAGGAGTTTGCCCCGGGCTTAAAACCTTCTGTCATTCGCCGAATTTTTTTATATGGCTCCTTTATTTCACGCTTTTCTGTCTCTCTTTTTTTCGCCCGGAAAAGCCGCCTCGCTTCCCTCTTCAACTCGCGATAGTGTTCACACACACTCCTCGTTGCATTCGATGTCAGCGTTGCCTTGTAGGCTTCGTCCATTCTTTTCGTTGCAGCGCGGCACTCTTCATCATCATACCGGTTGTTTCTTCGCGTTCGCCAGAATCCAATTACTTCTTCGGCTGCGGTACGGAGTGATCCTGAGATATGAGCCCACTGCTCATGCATTCCACCAGGTTGAATTGTGCTTTCGGAGAGCAGGTGTGAGAGGCGATCTGCGAAGTAATTGGCGGTCTGTTGCGATTGCAGCTTTTCGACGTCCAGCTTTCCCTACGTTTTTTGTTGCGCCTGTTTTGTCGTACAGAGGCGGGTACGAATTTTGGCTGCTACTAGGTAGTGGTCAGAGTCGATGTTAGGTCCTCGCATTGTGCGAACATCTAAAACGCTGGAAGCATGCCGTCCGTCTATCGCAATGTGGTCGATCTGGTTGCGTATTTGCGATGGGGGGACAGCCATGTAGCCTGATGGATCTTCTTGTGCATAAACCTAGTGCTGGATATGACCATGTTTCGGGCACCGGCGAAGTGGATCAGCCTGAATCCATTTGGCGAAGTGTGATTGTGACGACTGAACTTCCCGACAGTGGGGCCGAATACACCCTCCTTAGCCACGGGTGTGAACGACAGTACTCGGTGACGGAGTCTCTCTCCCACCACAAATCTCACGTCGAATCTGCGCTTGTCTTCATGCCCACTCCAGTAGATGTTGCAAGGTGTTTTGATCCTGTTTCCTCGCCCCGTCCATCGCATCTCTTGTATGGCGGTGATGTCAGCTTTTGCTTTCCTCAGGACCTCAACCAGCCGGGCAGCTGAACCTTCCCCATTAAGGGACCGGACATTTCAGGTACATTCCCTTAAATCGTAATCCTTATTTCGTTTCCTGGTGTTATCATCTAAAAAAGGGGGTCGCATATCCGAGGCTTTGTTGTTGAATTTCATTGGAACCTTGTTTTATGTGGTGGGTCCCAAACCCAACGCACAACCCGTTTCACGGGAGGTTGAATTCAATTACACGTTTGTATAACTTCGCTATTGTAGTGGGCTATTAAATACGTGCCTGAATAATTTGCTTGTGTGTTTTCCGATTTCGCTAATTTTTGGCAGAAGCATTATACATACTACTGAGATGCAGCTAACCAATTTCCATTGAAATATCAAGACTGAATTATAAGCGATTGCCTTTGAAACTAGCAGGAATTTTATGCTGAAAAGTAGCCGGCGCCACGCCTACTTCTTCAAAATTGACAAAAATTTTTTGCGCCGAGTGTTTCTTAAAAAGCTTATTATGTGTGCAAAATCTGATTGATATAACTTGCTTATTTGTAGAAATATCGCTTTTTAAATTTTACAAAAGAATTTTTTAGAACTATGTTAAAAAACTGGGCGTGGATATCAACCGATTTCGCCTATTTTTACAGCAAACAGTAACCCTTATATATTGAATATTATTACCAAATTTCGTTTCGACAAATCAATTTTTGGCGGAGTTATGGCATAAAAAGTTTTGTGGAATAGTCCACTATAAAAGGGGCGGGACGAAGCCCATTTTCGAAAATTTTAAGTTTTTGGATTTCTTTGTTTACGGAAACTTTAAGAGTGAAAAATAAATGATGTAAAGCTACTTTACGCAAAATTATTGCCTATTTAGTATATCTACGACCCTCTCTAAACTCTTTCATATAAAAGTGGGCGTATACCTTAACCGATCCCGTCCATTTTTTCTTTGAACATTCCTTGCATACCGGGAAACTTGCGTGATGAATTTCGTTTCGATATCTTGAACGGTTTTTGATTTATGATTAATATTATTTCTAAATTTGACTTAATCAAAAGGGGCGGTGCAAAGCCCATTTTCAAAAATTTCTTCAAAGATTTATTTTATGTCTCAATCTCAATGTATTCACCAAATGTTATCCTTATAGGTGGATTATGTATTGAGTAATCACTTTTTTTGTGTTTTCGAAAATATTCTATGTATAAAAAGTGGGCGTGGCTATCATCCGATTTCGCCCATTTTAAATAGCGCTCAGAGATGAGTGCCAAGGAACCCGCATACCAAATTTCATTAAGATATCTCTGAATTTACTCAAGTTTTCGTGTTCACAGACGGACGGCCGGACGAACATGGCTTAATAAATTTTTCTTTTCGTCCTTAACATTTTAATATATATAAGTCAATATCTATCTCGATCCGTTTATGGCGTTACGTACTGCCGTTAGGCGACTAAAGTTAATATACCTTGTGTGCGTAGCACTACTAGGAATAAAAATTAGAAGAACTGAAAGGCATCATACCGGTGTCTTCTCCGGATTTAATAAAATAAATGAAAAATGTAAGATAAATGTTTTCGGTATCAATTCCGATTTTGTCATTCTGCCAAGATTGTCAACTTTTGGCGGCATTATAGGGCTTAACCTTTTAACGAAATTAATAAATTATGATTTGTGTACAGAAAAAATTTTACTCTTGGATTGTGGGGATCTGAACATACTAAAAATTCTAAAAGAATAAATTCCACAAAAAATAAAGAACAAATTTATTAATATGATTAATAGCCAAAAGGAAGCATTTGCGGACCCAAAGAAAAAACTGCCTTATAATACGAATATCGTCGCCACGGGGGTGGCATACTTTGTAAATGACGAAATAAACAGCTTTTAACGGATGGCATAATTAGGACATCTAGGTCTCCATTCAATAACCCGGTGTGGGTACTGACGATAAGGGAAATAATAAGAAACGTCTTGTCTTAGATTTCCGTAAGCTTAACTCCAAAACAATAGATGACAAGGATCCCATTCCTAACGTAATGGCAATATTGTCAAATATGGGAAAAGCGCAATTTTTCACGACCCTTGATCTTAAATCAGGGTTTCACCAGATAGAACTAAAAGAGAGTGACAGGGAAAAAACTGCATTCGCGGTCAATAATGGCAAATATGAATTTTGTCGAATGCCATTTGGGCTCAAAAATGCACCAAGCGTCTTTCAGCGAGCCATTGATGGCGTGCTTAGGGAAAAATTGGCAAGACCTGCCATGTCTACGTAGACGACGTCATAATTTTTTTAAAATCGAAAGAGCAGCACGTTCATGTTATTCAGTGGGTGCTGCAGGCTCTTTGTGATGCAAACATGAGGGTTTCAATCGAAAAATCGAAATTTTTCAAAACATAAGTTGGGTATTAAAGCTTTTTGGTTTCAACATGCGGTATAAAAACATGCCCAGAAAAGATGGAGGCAATTAAAACTTACAAACAACCAACCAATCTGTTTGAGGTTAGATCGTTTCTTGGACTAGCCAGCTATTACAGGTGTTTTATAAGGGGTTTTGCTACAATTGCTAGACCTTGAACAGAGCTGCGCAAAGGAGAAAATGGTAAAGTTAAAGCATCTCAGTCAAAAATGTTAAGGGAAATTTTAATATCAGAGGACGTAATTTTCCGATATCCAAATTTTGCAAAGGGGTTTGATTTAACGCCGGATGCATCGGAATGTGGGTTGGGAGCAGTGCTCTCCCAAGAGGGGAAACCCATAACGATGATTTCAAGAGACGCGGAGCTGCACTTTGCTGCTAACAAAAGGAATTAGTTTCAATTGTGTGGGCTCTAAAGACCCTTAGGAATTATTTGTATGGTGTGAAAATCTTCACATATTTACTGATCACCAGCCGTTGACTTTTTGCGGTTTCCGACAGAAACACTAACGCAAAGATTAAGCGTTGGAAAGCTTTCATCGACGAACATAACGCAAAGTTACACTAAAAACCAGGAAAGGAAAACTATGTGGCAGATGCTTTGTCGCGACACCCAATAAATGTTTTGGAGGAAGACGTAGCCTCGGATTGGCCAACCGTGCACAGCGAGGAATCTTTGACTTACACAATTGACACCACTGATAAACTGGTGAATTGTTACAGGAACCAAATTATAATTGAGGAAGCTGAATATCCTTCAAAGCGAGTTTTTATAATGTTTGGGAAGAAAACCAAACATATTTTTAATATTGTTGATAGGCATAATCTATTGGACTTGCTTCGGGATGCGGTGAACGCAGATTCATTGCCCATATTCAACATAACCTAGTACAGGAATTTCCTACAAACTAAAATTTTTTCACTGGCAAAATATAATAGACATGAAACATCCTATTGCCAGCATCCCGATTTCTACCCATCCTGGTGAAATACTTTACATTGATATTTGTTTCTACGGACTCGAGGCATTACCTGAATTGTATTGATAAGTTCTCAAAGTTTGCTATTGTGCAACCAATAGACTCGCGGACAATTGTAGATGTTAAGCCAAAATTGTTGCAGATATTAAATGTTTTTTTGGGTGCAAAGGTGATCTACTGCGACAATGAGCGATCATTTAACTTGAACACAATAAAGACAATGCTATCTGACTATTTCATAGCCCGTCAAATGGTCAAGTGGAAAGATTTCATAGTACTTTAGGAGAGATATCCCGATGTTTAAAAATTTTAAAGCAAATAGAGGACACAACAGAGCTAATCCTACTTGCTACAATTGAATATAATAAAAATTTGGAAGTTATTTGTGACACTAAATAAAATAAAGTTTAATTTAATAAATTTTTAATATAAATAGACATACGCATACACTTGCACCTGCATTAGTGGTTACATGCATATGCACATACATATGTATGCAAGTTACTTAAACCAAAATGGAAAAAAAAGTGCGACAGGTGTAAAAGCACGATACGTGGAGAAGTGGCCAATATACGATGTGAAGGGGTGTGTGGTAAATATTACCACCAGACACACATTGGAGGAGGTTGCAGGCCTGCCAAAACACCGCACTCAGAACCGCCACGGGGTGCCTCCTTATGTCTCCTGAGCATCACCTTCATAATGAGGCAAAAATGCTCAATGTCAAAGAGCATTGCGAGATGTTGTCCAGACAATTCCTGTTCAACTGCCATAATCAGCAGCATCCGAACAGGAACCTGCTCAACGAAAATCCGCCTCCCAGGAGAATAAGGAGTCACCTCCGTAAGCACTATGATGAGATCCGGCATCACATCTCCTCGCCGTTTGATCCAGAGGTGCACCGGCGGGCCCTCAACCTCATCCACACGGAGTCGGTAAACTCCTTTGTCAGGTCTCGTCCAGTGAATGTGGTCCTACAGGCACAAGCTCCACCTGTTGCCGCCGAGGAACGCGAACTGCCCAGGGAGACAAGAGTCACGCTGGCCCAACTTCGTTCTGGATATTGTAACAGACTAAACTCTTACTTATCCAGACTGAACCCCGACATGCCAAATGTCTGCCCGGCATGCGGCGTGTCTCCCCACGATACTAACCATCTGTTCCTCTGCTCAACCGAGCCCACTCTTCTAACTCCAATCTCACTCTGGTCCACCCCTGTTGAAGCCGCGAGGTTTCTTGGACTTCCGTTAGAAGAGCCTGATGACAATGTTGGTTGGGGGTGACACCCTGGACAGGTTAAGTAGTCGCTACAACAACAACAACAACCTGATCCGAAAATGTTCTGGGTTGGACCAATACAGCATAGATAATCTGCAGAAATGTGAAATGCTAAGATTTATGTGTGCTGACTGTGTTCAGTTAGTACATAATGTAGATGACATATTAAAAGACATGTAAATGGTAGTGAAGCAAAATGGACAACAACTACAAGAGTATGGAAGTGAATTTGACAATGCACTTAGAACGAAAAAGAAATAAAGCATCTTCTTCAAGTGGTGGAAGCAGCCTTCAGTGAAAGAATTAGAGCTATGCAAAAAGCGCAAGAATCGTGCGAAAAAAGTGTAAAAGAGGTTAGTAAAATACGGGAAATAGCAGAAAGCTTAAAGCGAAGCAGTGAACAGGTATGTGTCGAATTAAAAACTTACAAAGATGACAATAAGAAAATGATCGAAGCAATAAGCAACGAAAACAAAAAAATGTGCAATGAACTGAAGAAAAATGTCTTAATGTTGAAGCAAAAATGTATGCGAATATAACAAAAAGTAGTAAACAAAAAAAGGAAGCGTTCCCACAGATAAAAAAAATCATTCACTAATAGTGAAACCGAGCAAAAAACAAGATGCGGAAAGGACAAAAAATGACCTTAATTCAAAAGTAGACCCTAAAGAGCTGCAAATAACGAATATAGTAACTAGGCAAAGTGGGGTAGTGATAGTTGAAAGTAAAAATGATCAAGAACGAGATAAAATTAAAAATTCCATCGAGACTAATCTTGGAAATACCTATGAGGTTAAGATCCCTAAGAAAGGAAACCGACAAATGTTGTATCGGGTATAAACTTTAAATATGATAGTGATGAACTGGCGCAGAGAATTAAACGACAGAATGCTCGTCTTACTGAAACGGACATTAAAATTATAAAACAGTATGAAAAGAAAAAGGGTTCGAATGTGTATTACAACGCAGTACTGGAAGTGGACGTAGAAGCTTTCACGAATATACTAGCTGGAGAAAGGATAAATGTAGGCTGGGAACGGTGCAGAGTGTATGATGCAGTGCAAGTACTTTGTTGTTTTAAATGCAAAGGCTTTCATCATAAGGCCAGTGACTGTAAAGAAAGGGAAGTGTGCACTAGACCGGGTCGGTGCCCATACAAAAAAAAAGTTTGCAACTACCCCCCGCTAGGATGAAAGATGCCCCTACGGCGAATTAGGGATGATAAAAATTTTCATCTTGCGAGAGTCGGAAAAAACAGCCAAAATCGATTTTTATTCACAACTTTTTTATTTATCATCCGATTGCAAAGTTTGATATATCGTTGAATAGGTTTTTTTTAGTACTACATATCTCCTGAATGTCCTTTTACTCAAAACAGACGCCAAACCGAGGTAGACCGCGTAACTTTATTTCTACCCCCTATATAAAACTTTTCTCTTCATAATAATAAACCACTCAGTCAGCTATGCAATTCTCGCCTTTGAAGTAACAAAAAATTCTAATAAACAAAAAAGTTACAGTCGATTTACAGTTAAAGCTTGTTTTCACGATCATTGTGTATCACAACAAGTGTGATATTTTACCTGTCAAACATTGACAGCACACATCAAAATGGAGTATTTTTTGCTGCCACACACTTCATGCAGCACACATTAAAATGGTGGCGCATCCGCTCTGCTATCCTTTAGCGTATGATAGAAAGAGATGCAGAATGAGACAAGAGGAAATAAAAAAAACAGGTGTTAAATTTTTTTTTGGTATTTTGACGTCTATGCCTAAGATATCACACTTGGTATTATCCACAATGTTCCCGATTTTTGTGTTCGCTTGTTTCTTATTCAATGCATTAATTGTGTCTACTATTATAAAAAGTCATCAGTGCAAGTATACTATCTGTGTAAAACAAAAAAAAAGTTGGTGCATTATTAAATTTTGTGACATACGATAAAATTAAAGCATGTTTTTTAAAAACCGTAATTTAAATAAATCAGTGTTACCAACCGAGCGCGACGTAGTTGAGTATTTACTCCTTTTAAAGAACTATGGTATCAAAAAAACCGAAAAACCTTAAGCTTTCAAGTTATGCGGGAATTGTGGCAGCCGAAATATTAAAATTGTGGCATCGAACAGGAATTCCTGTTATCACTGCATCCCCTACGAAACGAAAAATTTTAAATATTATAAAAAAGTATCATGATGTTACCAGACATCCAATACGATTTAAAAAGGACGAATGGAACAATCTGTTTCGAATTTCGAAGTGCAGGTGTGGTATTGGGGATATTGGGAGTTGTAATTGTTCTGCTGGTCGTCAAACCTCAAACACAGCAAAGCAGTTTTTAGTAGATCAGTGCAGTAGAAGACTGAAACAAATTGGTTATCTAGGAGGAGAAGCAACAAGTGTTTGCGAACTGGAATCTCATACCACTACTGAATGTGTTAACCCGTAAGTACTCTCGGATGGGTACATTCCCAACTCATCAGAGGACGAAGATTTTGAAGCCGAGCGTCCTGGGCCATCGCTGAATGTGTGCAACATATCTTTGCGAAACTACGCCATGGCCTTAGATCGCACTGATACTTCGGACCGCTTTGGAGCACTACTCGCGACCACTCTTATCCAAGATTTGCGTATTTCTATAGCCACTAAAGTTAACGAAGATTTTGACCAGGATATTTCAAAAAAATTATATCTTACATTGATAATATTATTCTAGACATAAATAAAATTTCTAGAGAGCGTTCAAAATTTCGATAAGAGGCCCAAGCTTCGGTGAAAGAAAACTCTTTTCTGCAAGGTATTTCCTTTGATGGAAAAAGAGACCTTACCCTTAAGAATACTGAGATTAATAAAAAAAGCGATTAAGTAGAACAGTGGAAGAACATATAACGCTAGTTGTTGAGGACATGAGCAGCGAAAACCTCATTGAGTTCGAGGATTAAAAATGTTGTTTTAAATAAGTACATAATTCAAGAACATATATGCTAAATACTTACCTCCTAAATACTTACCCTTTATAATACATGAATATATGCTAAATACTTACCTCTTAAATACTTACCCTTTAAAATTTATAAATTACTTACATTTTTCACGTATACTCTATACCCATGAATTTATATACAGTTATATACAACCAAACGCATAGTGCATAAGAAAAGAAGTAAGCGGTCCAATGCTATGTAATGGGCCGCTTCAAAAGCAATGGTTCGCTAAAGCTCCAACCGCTCTCGTCGTGAATAAAGAAATTAATTGTTTAACTCGAACGGTCGTGCGTTTCATTTTTTGTGAAGTTCCCCCCTTAGTGCAAAGGTGAAAAGTATACATGGTCCTTTGGTGCCAAAAACGAAAACAGTGACCTAGCTGGAAAAAGAAAAATATTTTAGAAAAATCATAAAAATAAGAAATGAATAGTCGTGAAAAATTTTACAAAAAACTTTATAACATTAAAAGAAAAATCTACATAATAGTGAAACATATAAAGTGAATTGAAATTACAAAAATAATTAAAAAATTTTCAATATAAGTGAAGTGAATTTCCAAAACCGAAAACAATTAACAGCAAAACAAGAAGAAGAAGAAAAAAAAACATACAGTGCTAACTAAAATATTTGTGCGACAAAACTAAAGCACCAAATAAAGTAGTGAGTGACAAAAACACAACAACAAAAGGTAAAATTTACATACATATATACATATATGTAAAAGATTAGTACCCAAGTGCCGTTAGAGTAAATGAAAAGAAGATCTAAGGTGTATAAAAAAATTATACCACTAGACCGATCGAAAAAAATAAAAAATAACTCAAAAAAAACTACTCGCCCTCCATAAGGCTTAGACATGCTCGCCCCCGCGCAATGCCTCAGAGCCAAAAGTGCTCGCCCCCAATTAATAAATACAAGGTGTAACAGGTGCCCCGCACCCCCCGTTCTATATAGAACAAATAACTCAAATAAAAAATACTAATAATTTAAAATAATACATTACTCAAAGGTTGCCCCCTATGCAACATGTGCTCCACACCCCCGTTCTACTCTCTGAACAAACAATAATATACAAATAAAATAATTTACTATTCCCAAAATATCGCCCCTATGCAGTATGTGCAAGGGGGGTTTTTCACAACGAGAATGAGGAAGCCAATCCCGCGCAATGCCTCAGAGCCAACAGTGCTTGCCCCCAATTAATACATACAAGGTGTAATATAAATAATAAAAAAAAAAAAAAACTCAAAAAAAACTCAGAATCCAAATTTATTGGATATACCACACCCATTTTAAGCACCGGGCAATCTATAGCAAGTTTTTTAGTTTTTTAAATGATCAACATTTTTCGTTGAGCCATTTAGTCGCTATCAATTGTGATGGTACCGCAGTTGACACAGGCTATAAGACTGGCGTAATTGTTTGCATGGAACGATATTTGCAGTGGCCATTGCAATGGAATGTTTGTTTGCTGCATTTCAACGAGTTGCCTTTAAAGGCGTTGTTAAACATTTTTTTCTGATCGCAAAAATGTCCTGGATTGTGGCCGATTGTGCCATTCACAAAATACGGAACGTTTCGTTCGTGTTGTTAGTGAATCTGCGCTAGCAGTTACAGATCATAATCGCTTGGGCCATATTTTTTCAAAACTGGAAAGCAGGTGCCGCTACAGTCTGCTTGATTCTCGTCAAAATTTAATTTAAAAACTTTGTGATGTTAATAATTCTGAAACTTGTAGTTTACCTTGCTTCAATTAATTTTACATGGACATACACATACACTCATATGTAGTAAATAGTTTTATATGTAGAAGTTACATATACAGGGTGGCTGATGAATTTTGCTACATTAAGAAACTCAAATAATTTTTTTTTCGGTGTATGGAATTCATTTTTCTTTTTTTCATGTTAAAGCTCATTAAATATATTAAATATAGCTTAATTAGTTTTAAAAATAATGGAATTTAAATGCCCCCCCTGCTCGTCGATGCATGTGCGGCATCTTACCAAAAAGTTGTTCATTACTGCTTGGAGAGTTGAGACAGGAATAGCCGCAATTGTTTTTCGAATGGATTGCCTTAGTTCATTCAAATTTGTTGGTTTTGCTTTGAAGACTTCCTGTTTGCAATAACCCCACAAGAAAAAGTCAGGTGCAGTAAGGTCAGGCGACCTGGGTGGCCAACGGAATGTGGAGTTTCTGGATATCAGCTTATTGGGAAATTTTCGTCGCAATTCTGTCATAACAGGTTGGGCTATATGAGGAGCTGCACCATCTTGCTGAAACCACACAGAGTTGAAAGAAATTCTCATTCGGCGTAATTCTGGATAGAAAAACTCTCTCAACATGCTCAAGTAACGGTCTCCAGTAACCGTAACGGTGTGACCGTTTTCTTCGAAGAAGTAGGGCCCGACAATGCAGCGTGATGAAACTGCACACCACACTGTGACACGAAGTGGATGCAATTCCGTCTCATGGAGTATCTGTGGGTTGGAAGCACTCCATATTCGACAATTTTGTTTGTTTATGTTGCCGTTTAAATCGAAATGGGCCTCGTCAGACATGAAAAGACAGTTCAACATGTTTCCATCCTCTTCCACCATTTGAAGCATCTTCTGGCAAAATTCCAAGCGAATCGGCAAGTCTGCAGCGTTCACTTTGTTGGCCATTTGAATTTTATATGGGAATAAGTCCAAATCTTTGTGCATAATTTACTGTAATGACTGTCTGCTTACACCCATTTGAGCAGATAAGCTTCTTGTCGAAACACGTGGATTGTTTTGTATGGCAGCAGCTACAGCAGCGGTTGTTTCGAACTGAAGGGTTTCGATGGTAAGGTCTTCTGTTGACTGTCCCATGCTCGGCAAAATTGTTTACAAGTCTTATTATGGTCCATCTGCTCGGAGGATTGCCGCCAAACGTGCGCCTATACTCTCTTTGAACCGAAACTACGGACTCCAGTGCGTGATAGCGGCGGACAATCCAAATTCTTGTTTCAGTGTCCCAGTTATCCATTTTTGTTAAATGTAAAAGTCAATCTGCAAATAAAAAAAAAATTTACCAGATTCATTAAATAGAAAAAAAGTTATTTAATTTTTTTTTGGTAGCGGCTTTGATTAGCCACCCTGTATGTGCAATTAAACTTCAAGTCACCATAACTTCTTTGTTTACTAATATTTTTTTTTGCTTCAAAGACAACAAGTGTATAGCTTGCTGAGACGTTTATTACTATAAAGAGAAAAGTTGTATGTAGGTGGGTAGAAATCTAGTTACGCGAACTAAGTCGGGTTAGGGTCTGTTTTGAGTGAAATTACATTCGGGAGATACGTACAAGGTGGCGCAAAAGTAATCCTCCTATCAGAAAATGCTATAAATTTTGCGATTGGCCCCTAAAGTCAGTTCTGTTTTGACATTTGTGTAGTAAACACATGCGAAATACACGTTAATAAACAATGTTACGCTACACTGCTCCAGAACCTGGAATATTTGTCGGGGCCAAACGGTTACTGTGAATGGTGAGCGCTACAGAGCAATGATCAACGAGTTCTTTTTGCCGCAACTTGATGAATTGGGATTGGAAAACATGTGGTTCCAAAAACACGGTGCAACAGCACACACTGCACGTGCCACAACCGATATGCTTAACATCGAAAGCTTACTTTTGCGCCACCTTGTAGTACTAAAAAATACATATTCCACGATATATCAAACTTTGCAATAGGACTATAAATAAAAAAGTTGGGAATAAAAATCGATTTTAGCAGTTTTTAGGACTCTCGTAGGACGAAAATTTTTATCATCCCAAATTGACCGCAGGGTCATCTTTCATCCTAGGGGGGGGGGGGTAAAAGTCAATGTGCAAAATAAAAAAAAATTAACCAGATTCATTAAATAGAAAAAAAGTTATTTAATTTTTTTTTGGTAGCGGCTTTCATTAGCCACCCTGTATGTGCAATTAAACTTCAAGTCACCATAACTTCTTTGTTTACTAATATTTTTTTTTGCTTCAAAGACAACAAGTGTATAGCTTGCTGAGACGTTTATTATTATAAAGAGAAAAGTTGTATGTAGGTGGGTAGAAATCTAGTTACGCGATCTAAGTCGGGTTAGGGTCTGTTTTGAGTGAAATTACATTCGGGAGATACGTACAAGGTGGCGCAAAAGTAATCCTCCTATCAGAAAATGCTATAAATTTTGCGATTGGCCCCTAAAGTCAGTTCTGTTTTGACATTTGTGTAGTAAACACATGCGAAATACACTTTAATAAACAATGTTACGCTACACTGCTCCAGAACGCGGAATATTTGTCGGGGCCAAACGGTTACTGTGAATGGTGAGCGCTACAGAGCAATGATCAACGAGTTCTTTTTGCCGCAACTTGATGAATTGGGATTGGAAAACATGTGGTTCCAAAAACACGGTGCAACAGCACACACTGCACGTGCCACAACCGATATGCTTAACATCGAAAGCTTACTTTTGCGCCACCTTGTAGTACTAAAAAATACATATTCCACGATATATCAAACTTTGCAATAGGACTATAAATAAAAAAGTTGGGAATAAAAATCGATTTTAGCAGTTTTTAGGACTCTCGTAGGACGAAAATTTTTATCATCCCAAATTGACCGCAGGGTCATCTTTCATCCTAGGGGGGGGGGGGGGGTAAAAGTCAATCTGCAAAATAAAAAAAAATTAACCAGATTCATTAAATAGAAAAAAAGTTATTTAATTTTTTTTTGGTAGCGGCTTTCATTAGCCACCCTGTATGTGCAATTAAACTTCAAGTCACCATAACTTCTTTGTTTACTAATATTTTTTTTTGCTTCAAAGACAACAAGTGTATAGCTTGCTGAGACGTTTATTATTATAAAGAGAAAAGTTGTATGTAGGTGGGTAGAAATCTAGTTACGCGATCTAAGTCGGGTTAGGGTCTGTTTTGAGTGAAATTACATTCGGGAGATACGTACAAGGTGGCGCAAAAGTAATCCTCCTATCAGAAAATGCTATAAATTTTGCGATTGGCCCCTAAAGTCAGTTCTGTTTTGACATTTGTGTAGTAAACACATGCGAAATACACTTTAATAAACAATGTTACGCTACACTGCTCCAGAACGCGGAATATTTGTCGGGGCCAAACGGTTACTGTGAATGGTGAGCGCTACAGAGCAATGATCAACGAGTTCTTTTTGCCGCAACTTGATGAATTGGGATTGGAAAACATGTGGTTCCAAAAACACGGTGCAACAGCACACACTGCACGTGCCACAACCGATATGCTTAACATCGAAAGCTTACTTTTGCGCCACCTTGTAGTACTAAAAAATACATATTCCACGATATATCAAACTTTGCAATAGGACTATAAATAAAAAAGTTGGGAATAAAAATCGATTTTAGCAGTTTTTAGGACTCTCGTAGGACGAAAATTTTTATCATCCCAAATTGACCGCAGGGTCATCTTTCATCCTAGGGGGGGGGGGGGGGGGGGTAAAAGTCAATCTGCAAAATAAAAAAAAATTAACCAGATTCATTAAATAGAAAAAAAGTTATTTAATTTTTTTTTGGTAGCGGCTTTCATTAGCCACCCTGTATGTGCAATTAAACTTCAAGTCACCATAACTTCTTTGTTTACTAATATTTTTTTTTGCTTCAAAGACAACAAGTGTATAGCTTGCTGAGACGTTTATTATTATAAAGAGAAAAGTTGTATGTAGGTGGGTAGAAATCTAGTTACGCGATCTAAGTCGGGTTAGGGTCTGTTTTGAGTGAAATTACATTCGGGAGATACGTACAAGGTGGCGCAAAAGTAATCCTCCTATCAGAAAATGCTATAAATTTTGCGATTGGCCCCTCAAGTCAGTTCTGTTTTGACATTTGTGTAGTAAACACATGCGAAATACACGTTAATAAACAATGTTACGCTACACTGCTCCAGAACGCGGAATATTTGTCGGGGCCAAACGGTTACTGTGAATGGTGAGCGCTACAGAGCAATGATCAACGAGTTCTTTTTGCCGCAACTTGATGAATTGGGATTGGAAAACATGTGGTTCCAACAAGACGGTGCAACAGCACACACTGCACGTGCCACAACCGATATGCTTAACATCGGAAGCTTACTTTTGCGCCACCTTGTAGTACTAAAAAATACATATTCAACGATATATAAAACTTTGCAATAGGACTATAAATAAAAAAGTTGGGAATAAAAATCAATTTAGCAGTTTTTAGGACTCTCGTAGGACGAAAATTTTTATCATCCCAAATTGACCGCAGGGTCATCTTTCATCCTAGGGGGGGGTAATTGCAAACTTTTTTTTTCGACACGGTCTAGTGTGCACTAAATATCTGGGTGAACACAAACATACGCAATGCGATAAGGAACCAATCAGGAAATGTATCAATGTATAAGGCCATAATACTATGGATAGAGCATGTCCTGTATATAAGCAAAAATTATCCGCAAGGAAAAAAAGATTGTTTATTAGCAACCATAGCATAAAAAAAGCTTAGAATGTATATATCTCAATATTTGCAGTATAACAGCAAATAAAACTGAACTGGATAGGCTTGTCGAAACAAGAAAACCAAACATTGTACTGTGCGCAGAAACATGCACAACTGATCTTATAATGGATATCGAATTAAATATTCCGACATACAAATGTATTCGTTGCGATTCCCATAGTAGACATACGGGTGGTGTTTTGATGTATGTACGTTTTTAGACGAAATCCTGACTGAAAACCTCAAGGAATCAGACAATAATATCATAATTGGAGATTTTAACATCAATATGAATGTATCGTCAACATACTCGAAACACCTATTAAGTTTATTCGCACAAAGGGCAATGATACAAATAACTAATTTCAATACGAGAATAACAGAGAACTCGTCTACCAAAATTGACTTGCTCTTTAGTAATAACGATCAAGTTAGATCGGAAAACATAGTTGAATATAGAATTTCGGATCATGAAACAATTAATTTTAAAGTGCCAACAACAAAGTTTTGCAAAATGAGAGTTACTCTACTTTACCTCATGGGAATACTATAGCTCCGAAAACCTTTTAAATAAACTAAGAACAATCGATTTTAGCTTTATGCGTAATGCCGGAGTAGAAAATAAAACAATAGCCCTGAACAATATTCTTACTGAAGTAATGCAAGCACTGACATATGTGAAGAAAACAAAAATACAACTGAGAAATAAGTGGTATGACCGTGGGCTTGCAGCTCTCCATAAAAGAAAACTTGAGCTATATAATATTGCCACAGAAACAGGATACTGGGATGAATATAATGTATTGAAGAAAATATACAAAAGTACTATTATGTATAAGAAGAAGATGTATATGGAAGGCAGAGTTCACAGCAATAACGGAAACATGAAGCGGATGTGGAAGTGTATGAAAGACCTCGCAGAGCTTACAGATAACAAAAAACATATCACTAAGATAGTAATTCATGGCGCATGCCTGGATAATGAGTATCATATAGCTAATGCCCCAAACAATTTTTTTGTACAGAGCATAGTCGAAATTAATGATAGTATCGAAGAAATGCCTGCTGCATCCGAACTAAACGTTAATCGCTCAATCGCAATAGAACCATTTCTTTTCACTGACATTGTGTTAGATGATATAATGAATATCACAAAAGCATTTAAAAATAAATATGGCGGAGAAAAGCTTTTATCTAAGGGTGTTTTTAAGGATTCCATGAAGTACATTGGTAACTTTTACAAAGACATAATAAGTGAGTCCCTAAATAATGGCATTGTCCTAAACTGTTGGAAAGTTTCAATAATAGTACCTGTGGAAAAAGTAAAAAATACAGTAAAACCAGAGGAGCTACGGCCAATCAATACGTTACCCTCAGATGAGAAAATTATGGAAATGGTGGTGAAAAATCAATTGGTGGCATACCTAGAAAAGCACAAAGTTTGGATACCAGAACAGTCTGGATTCAGAAAGAGCTATTCTTGTGAAACAGCACTAAACATGGTTATTACAGAATGGAAAAAAGATACATCAGATAAAAAAGTTGTGGTGTCTGTCTTCTTAGACTTGAAACGGGCCTTTGAAACAGTTGATAGACGGAAATTGTTGAATGTCTTGTTCTAAACTGGTGTCAGAGGAAAGACTTTGGAATGGTTCCAAAGTTATCTGAGTGACAGAAAGCAAAGGACGGTAATTGGAAAAACAGTTTCATCAGTTGTGCATGTAGATATTGGATTGCCACAAGGTTCAGTACTTGCACCGATACTACAGGGTGTTTTTTTTACAGGTTTGTTTTTTGAATGGAGATAAAACTGGCATTTTGTGGTCAAATCTGGCAACTCTAATGTCATTTATGTTCAGTTTGGTTTGCCATTTCATCATGAACAGGTTGACAAAAGAACAACGCTTGCAAATCGTGCAAATTTATTTCGAAAATAATGGTTCAGTTCGCGAAGTTTACCGTGAGCTCCGTCTATTTTATGGTCGACATAATCGTCCATCAGAGCAATTAATTCGGTTAACCATGGATCGTTTTCGCACTACGTTTACTCTATGTGATAATACGCATCCGCAGAGACGTCGAACAGTGCGCACCGAAGAAACAATTGCCACTGTAGAGCAAAGTGTTGAAGAGGACCCGAATGAATCGATTCGCCACCGTGCACAGCAATTGGAGCTTTGTCCATCAACTTTATGGAAGATTTTGCGCAAAGATCTTGGCTTGCGACCTTACAAGATCCAGCTTGTGCAAGAATTAAAGCCGCGAGACCATGCAATGCGTCGTGATTTTGGTGTATGGGCCGAAAATGAGATTGATTTCGATGCTGATTTTCATCGCAAAATTTTGTTCAGTGATGAGGCTCATTTTTGGTTGAATGGCTACGTCAACAAGCAAAATTGCCGCATTTGGAGTGAAGAGAATCCACATGAGACCCTTGAAACGCCATTACATCCACAAAAACTGACTGTTTGGTGTGCTCTATGGGCTGGTGGAGTCATTGGGCCATACTTCTTCCGCAATAATGCTGGAGAGGCAGCTACCGTTAATGGAGACCGGTATAGAGCCAAGATAACCGACTATTTTGTTCCCGAATTGGATGGCATGAATGTGGATGAGTTGTGGTTCCAACAAGACGGCGCTACATGCCACACAGCGCACGTCACAATCGATTTATTGAAGGAAACATTCGAAGAGCGCATAATTTCGCGGAATGGACCTGTCAATTGGCCACCAAGGTCGTGTGATTTGACACCATTGGATTATTTTCTTTGGGGATATGTGAAGTCGCTCGTCTACACCAACAAACCAGAAACGTTAGGGGAATTGGAAGCCAACATTCGTGGCGTTATTGCCGACATACGGCCCCATATGCTCGAAAAAGTGGTTGAAAATTGGACCTGTAGAATTGGCTTTATTCGAGCCAGTCGCGGCGGCCACATGCCCGAAATCATATTTAGACATTAATGGCATAAAATTATCCTTCCAATAAAGCCAAATTGATGGACCTTAAAACGATTTTCTTGTGTTTTATTTCAATTCGAAGTTCTATACCCCTAAAAAAAACACCCTTTATTTACATTGTACATAAATGATATAAAAAAATTCTCAAAATATTGCAATATACGTCTATTTGCGGATGATGCACTGCTTATCACCAGTGAGAAATATGCCGACTGTGCAATGCAGAAAGCACAAGAAGATCTTGACTCTCTATACAACTGGTTGTGCCTTAAAAAATTTAAGCTAAATGTAGATAAGACTAAGTTCATGGTATTTTGCAAAAACCAGAACATCATACGTAATAACGATTTAAACAATATAACCCTGAAGATAAAAAACAATTTAATTCAAAGAGTAAATGAAATGAAGTACTTAGGAGTTTTAATTGATGAAAACTTGAATTCTGGAGAACATATAAATTATCTTGAAAGAAAAATTGCGTAGAAAATAGGAATCATGTACAGAACATGCAAACATATTAGTCAACATCATAAAATACTTGTGTATCGTTCAATTATTGAACCGCACTTCATATACTGTTCTACAATTCTGTTGATAGCGAGTGATATTTTTGTTTTTTTTTTTAATTCCCAAACGGATTACCCACCATATCCCGCCCGACCGGCGCTAGGGGCGCATCCGCATAACGCGCGGATTATTCGTTCGTGCCGAGTCGTTGAAAGGTTTTGGTTTGATAATCGTGGAGATCTAAAACTGCTCAGCTACAGAGAAAACCTCATCAGCTAAGTAAAGTAGATATAAGATAGATTATACATTAAGAAATAACTAGTTAACAGAATAAAATTATTGTTAGAACTTAATATAGAAGTCAAAGAAAAAGCTTTGCTGAAATCCGTATAAATAACGTCGGGGTGCAGATTTTTTCTAAAGCTATTTGAGACATGACTGGTAAGCTCAAGTAAATTCGTAAGTGTGGACTTTCCCTTACTGAACCCGTGTTGGCAGTCATTTGGGATGGAAGAAAGCTTTGCTATGCACGATAGTTCTCTATAGAAGACCTACTCCCGCTTTTATGCAGCGGTAGAAGAAACGATTCTTTCCACGCAGTTGGAAAAACACCACACTTTAGTGATAGATTAAACAAATTGGTAAGGGGTTGGTAAATATGGTTCGTACACTTTTTCAAGAAACATGTAGGAGTCCTATCAGGAACGTATTTAAAAGATTCGTTTAAGGTTTTAAGGTAAATTAGAACATCTTTGGCGCATATAATTGGAGAATTAATTGAATTTGTCCCGTGCAGCTTATAGGGATAATTTTGAAGTTTGAATTAGTGACAGCAGAATAGTTGGAGGTGAAAATTTGAGCAAAGAAATTTGCGACACATTGATTATCGCTAGATATAATGTCTTGAAATTTCATGGCTGAGGGAAACCCTGATACTTTACGCTTAGAATTTACGAAACCATAAAATGACTTTGGATTGAGAATAATGTCTCTTTTGGTTTTAGAGATATAAGCTTTATAGTCACTTTTTATTTAAATCTATGTACTTCTGCCGTAGAATGGAATACAGTAAGTAATGTTTATTTAGTCTGGATTTCTTATATAAATTAAATGATGGAAATTAAAAGACTACAAATACAACAAAACAAGGTAATGCGATTTATATTAAATGTCCCCAAGAACATCCAAACTATGATGCTGAATCGGTTAAACTGGCTTAGTATAAAACAGTCAATAAGTTACTTCACTTTGAAATTTATATATCATGTAAGATTAGGAGTGCTACCGAGTTACCTGAGCAATAAATTACTATATAATCACGAGATACATAATTATGGAACTAGATACTGCAATAATATAAGACTGCCTATAGTAAGAACAGACTTCGCAAAGAAGACTTTGAAATACACAGGGTACAAAATGTACAATGAACTACCGACTGCGATAAAAGATTGTGAAAATATTAATAAGTTTAAAGTAAAATTATTTTTATATTGTAAAACACTGAATATTTAATGAAACAAATGTTCACCTAACATCAACTAGATCTTAAAGGCCGTAAAAAATAATAATTTAACAAAAATAAATAAATAAACGAACAAACAAACACTAACTTTGACAAGATATTTGAACCTTTAAAGCTGATTTACGAAAAGCGAAGCAATACCACAAGTACAGCACCGAAACAAGTAACAATGAACACACGACATACAAAATAAACCAGAAGGTAAAAATCACCTATTTCTACCTGCCTCAACCGATCACTTAGCTACCGAACGTGAAAAAACAACCCTCATTACAGCATCCATTTAGACACATATTCACATACGCATATTCATACATGCCACATATTCCCATTACCTGCTCCAGCGCATGCATACACATATTAACAACACCTGCTACAGTATCCACAGACTATATATATATATAAGACAACGGATAGACAAATATCCGAACGAAACTAAAAACTGAGGATGGCGGAACGCCGAAACCGGTCTGTTACAAAACCAAATTTGACAAGGGATGACGGAAAATCGTTCCAATATACATCAGATGAAGGTAGTCCATCTGGAAAGGCTACCTGCATTTGGTTCGGGAAATGTATCTGATCAGTGTGACGACTATAAAAGGCATCATACAAGCAAAAAATGATGATCAGTTTAGTTTCAAGTGTAGAACAGTAAACTTACTGTGGTGCTACCTTTCTCCAGAATTTTTATTGTAGTTATAACTAGTAAATAAAACCAGCTATTTATTACAGTATTTGTGGGTGTGTGACTTTATAGTGATCGAACCCAGGAAGAAATAATCTATCACTCATTGAATTCCTCACAATATGATCAGTTTTTTAGCTAAGTTGATAAATTGTAGGGATAAATACAGCGGCCGCCGTGGTGTGAAGGTAGTGTTGCCGGCCTACCACACCGAAGGTCCATGGTTCGAGCCCTGGTACAGGTAACATCAAAAGTGATTTGAAAAAAAAAAAAAAAGTTTTTCAAAACGGGGTCGCCCCTCGGCAGTAGTTTGGAGTGTATTTCTGTCATGACAGGCTTCTCAGCAAAAATTCGTCTCCTTTGTAGATGCCGTTCGGAGTCGGCAAAAAACTGTAGGTCCCACCAATTTGTAGGGAAAATTCAAATCGGCACACCACAAATTGGAAGAGAAGCTTGGCGCAAAAGTCTCTTAGGAGGTTTATGATGATATACCTGTTGTATATCGCACCATAGAGAGAGAATAGGCGATTTTTTTGCCTCCCCACAAATCGACCCGGCCTAATGTATATGGACCACCTCCATAACACCTATCCGTTAAATAACTCCTCATAAGACAAATAGCAGCTTTACCAAATCCATAATAATACGTAAGCGTAGAGCAAAGTAATAAATAATCAACAGAGTCGAACGCTTTAGAGAAGTCAAGTAAACATAGAAGGGATATTTCACCTTTGTCATAATTTGATAAGGGGAAAGTAGACTTTTTGCTGTAATGTGAGCCGTAATTTGTTCAGCCATTATTGACTCAAAAACTTTCGACAAGGCGGGAAGAACACTAATTGGACGAAAGTCACCCGGAGAACAGGCGCGCTTATTTTTTGCAATGGGACGTACGTAGGCAATTTTCCACGAATTAGGGAAGCAAGATGTCGTAATACAATGATTAATAATGTGCGTCAGCGTGATGACGATATAATGCATAATCAACTTCAAAAATCTAATAGGTAAGCCATCCACGCCAACAGCGTTAGATTTTATATTATTGAGGCATTTAGCGACATGGAGATCCGATACAGTTGAAAATTCGAAAGCTACGTCAGAGTATTTGATTGAAGGATATGGAACAAACTGCGGTATGGAACTATTATTCGAAGCACTAGATAAAAACACCTCATTCAAACTATCAGCACTTAACGTACATTCTTTTGTATCCTTACATCTTATTCGAAAACTCTTAATATTGCGCCACAGTAAGCCTGAAGGAAGGGAGGGATCAAGTTTACTCACCATTCAAAAATGCTAGCTTATCATTAATATCCTGGTAATACCAACAATTATGCCAGTCTGTATTTTCCATTTCAAGGTACAATGCATTTAAATCAAGCGAGCGATAGTCTCTGTATATAAAGCAACTTTCTACGTTAGGGTCATTAAAGTGAATGTCTAGCGTGTAGAAAATTAGATCGTGATCTGATATGAAAGATATTTGGTCGAACAGTAAAACGAGGGAGGGATCAGAAACAATAAAATAATCAAGAAGGCTAGAAACACCATTGTTACCGTGCCGTTGGTTTTACGGTGTAAACTATAGAAAGACCAGAGCTAGCCACTTCATCAAGAAACATACCACATACTGAATCATGCACAAGAAGGTCAATATTAAAGTCGCCGCAAATAATTATGTTATCATAGTCAACAAGCAACGAAGACAACTCTTCAAAGAACGGGCTTACGGAAACCGACTTATTAGGGTTATATACACACGCTAAAAGAACTTTGCTCAAACGATCAGACAGTTCCACACAGAGAAATTCCACACTTTCATTGTTTGACTCACAGATGTGTTTAATAAATATTAATGTGGTTCTTACAGTAGATCCCTACACCCCCACCTTTTTTACCAATCCGGTCGTTTCGAAAAAGGCTATAATTATTTATGTTGAATTGAGCATCGCTTACACTGTTAAGAAACCAAGTTTCAGACACACAAATAACATCAACAGGGGAGAATTCAAAAACATACCCATAATAGTTCATCTTTAAGCTGTTCAAACTTCTCGCGTTAAAATGAACAATTTTAAGACCGCTCTGTTGCTTACATAAAATGTTAACCAGAGCTAAGGTGTTAACATCAATGCTGTCAGTCACTCTGTCACGAACTAACATACGGAAAATAAACAAAAGCAACGACTTTTACAGCAGAGTAAATACAGATGTCAGTTTCCCTTCTCTGCGCAATTTGATGGCCTCTTGTAAAATTTTTCGTTGCTCTACTGGCAAACTCTCAAAAATTGAACATTTTCCCTCAAGTCCCACATAAGCAAGAGAAACTGTTGACTTAGTTCGCTTTCTATAGTCACTGGCTTTAAGCGTGCGATTACGATCAAGCGGACAGTGAAACTTAACAATAACAGCGCTTCTAGTATTGTTGGTGGTGGGCTTAGTGCGAAATATATCTCTTATCTGCGGTGGTTGAAACTCGACAAAATTAAGAATGGTATGCCAGCTACCACAGCGTCAGAGTCAAATTCGAGAAAATGTTTTTATTTTTCCTCTTTCACCTTTTCTATGTCCGCTCGAAGCTGTTGCATTTCATAATCATACCTTTTTGGATTGGCCTCTAACGCTGCAATTCGCTCAGAAGACTCAGACAGTTTATTAGAAAGCAGAGCTACTTCAGTGTCTATCTTCTTTGTGAGTGTGCTCGACGTCCGTTATTTTTGTGGAGAGACTATCAAAAAGAGACTGTAGTTTTTCAGTTTGGAACTCTATTTTCTCTTCAAGCTGGCGAAGTGATGCTAATATTGATGGTACGGCAGCACTCTTATCCAGTTTTACCGCTTTATTCGTTGGAAATTCTCTGTTCGACCTTTCTTTGCTGGACCGTCTCTTGACTGCACGAGTTTGTGTGTGTGACATACTTCTCATAATAACAACAACAAAGCCGGCAGAAACAAAGTTTGAGCGTAAACGCTCGATGGGCTTATCAGCAGCAAAAAGCAGCACAAGCTCAATAGCTACCAGATGAGACCAAGATCGTGTGTAAACAGCCACAATATACCCGAAAAACTAAGCGCACAACACAGAATAATGAAATAAACGTCTTGTCTCTATCACAACTTATCTTACGAATGGTAACACATCAGCTGCAAGTCGTTTTCCTGTCTCCTTCATGGAAAAAGACAATATCGCGCCATAGAGAGAGAAATACTATCGGATAGGACATGGTCTGCTAGTAGATCATGAAAGAACGTCAAGAGTGTAAAACTTGACGGACGGAAAATTGGATTGGTAATATCATTCTACTAACCACTAGCTGTCAAGTGTTCCTTAGGAATTACTGATAGACCCCGATGTCTGAATGCAATGAGAAAAAAACTTTGGCTAAAGTACATTCTTAAACTATGCTAAGAATAAAAGATGTTCTGTGTGGCTGAGATAACGATATTGGAAGTACCGCGAGAAAAGACCGCTTTCGGACTATTCTGGTACGTACGAATTTCCGGTATTCTACAAGGCGATATAATACTGGTTGAAGCTGAAACAATACACGGAACTCTCGTTCCCCTTGTAGACTATCCAACGAATTTTGGAAGGCACTGAAGGCGTTGTCGTGAAAAATAAGTGAAGTTTTGGTGTGTTTTCTAAGGTTTTACAAGTACTAAGGTCCTCTTTCCATACGGTCCGTTTGCGGTGGTCGATCCAACGGTGGATTTTCGCCTTAATTTATATTTGGGACTTTCCTGGGTTGAAGTAATACAATTTTTCACGCTCGCTCCCAAATCGGGACTAGTTTCCGTTATCCCACCAGACGGGGTCCCTGCGACAATGACCACAGACCACAAAAGTAGCTATACTTGTTGTCTCGCTAATTCGAAAGCTCTATGAATGGCGTTAAAGGGTTTTTCGTTGTCGGACATGATTTTGTGCTTGTCTAAATGCTTCCGTAGTCAGGTTTGATCAGACTATAAGGTGAATCACTTTTGTTGAGAAATATACAAAGACGCAGACATAGACTTTGGAGTAGGAGGCGCTACGTAAGGTTGAAGTTTTAACAAGAAATAGGCCCGCGAAGTCGACTCCTGTGGTGTGAAACGGAAGAGTATACGTCGACCTCTCGTCTTTTGTTTGTATCTGGTGCAGGTCTTTGAACGGAAATGCAAGCCTTTATTTTCTGTGTCAGGCGTAGAATGTAATACTTTTGGTATACCATCCTGATCATGAGCTGCTCTTCGGCATGCAGTAGAAGGGTGTGAATAAACTTTAGAAAATGCGAGCAGAATCTTGAGGGTTCGGGAATTGTAATCAGGTGACGTTAGTTGTAGCTGAGGGCAGCGTAACTAAGGCTACCGTTGACACGTAATATCCCTTTCTTATCTAACATTGGGCTGAGTGGTAGCAGCGAGCTCGTTTTGCTTATTGGCTTCGATGCCTTAAGTAGTGAAATTGTTTCCGCATAATGAACTTGTTGGCTTTGGATGATAAGGCGTTCTCTTGCAAATAATTTCTTCTTGCTGGAAGTTTCTTCGCAATGACGCAGAAGGCTCTAGCGGAGGAAGATAAACGCTCTAAGAGATCCGAGGTCTCTACGGAGAGGAATGCTTTGGTACAATTGGTACGGCAGGGATTTTGAGCAACATTTTCGGCCAGAATACTCACTCGGGCCCCCTCCACCATAGCGGGCACTCCGACAACCCTTGGGGTTTGCACCATATGGAGAATTTCGGCAGTGCGGTTAGCTACATACTTTATGCAACCCCTTACCAAAACATAGTAGTCTAGCATTAATAGCTCCAAAGATATTGAGTATGAAACTTCCCATTTGTATGGGTGGTGCCACGCCCCTTTTTCCGATTTCAAAAAGGGATGGGTTATAGGAAAGGGACTTACTTTATACAACCCCTTACTAAAACTTAGTAGTCTAGCATTAATAGCTCCAAAGATATTGAGTATGAAAGTTCCCATTTGTATGGGTGGTTCCACGCCCCCTTTTCCGATTTCAAAAAAAAAGTATGTACAGGGTGGCTGATGAATTTTGCTACATTAAGAAACTCAAATAATTTTTTTTTCAGTGTATGGAATTCATTTTTCTTTTATTCATGTTAAAGCTCATTAAATTTTATTAAATATAGCTTAATTAGTTTTAAAAATAATGGAATTTAAATGCCCCCCCTGCTCGTCGATGCATGTGCGGCATCTTACCAAAAAGTTGTTCATTACTGCTTGGAGAGTTGAGACAGGAATAGCCGCAATTGTTTCTCGAATGGATTGCCTTAGTTCATTCAAATTTGTTGGTTTTGCTTTGAAGACTTCCTGTTTGCAATAACCCCACAAGAAAAACTCAGGTGCAGTAAGGTCAGGCGACCTGGGTGGCCAACGGAATGTGGAGTTTCTGGATATCAGCTTATTGGGAAATTTTCGTCGTAGGTCTTCCAGGTGTGGTGTCTCTAACCATGCTAGGACTACAGAGGAATCCGGCCAGAGAATTAGCATATTTGAGGACAAATTTAAGTTAGAGCAAATCTGTTTGACTAGTTTGGAGAGCAGTACTGCTCCGCAAAGTTCTTGCATTTTAAAGCTAATAAATGCGTAGTAAAATCGTATTCACCATTCTGCATTCGTAAATACACTCAAGCGCAGATTGTTTTTTCTGAGGCGGCTGACAATCCGTGGATTTGATAAGCGTTTGTCGGGAGAAACCCCGATTCATCGCAGGTTTATATGGCGGTTATCGCGGAGAGACTTTCGCAAAAGGTATTCTATTTGTGGAAGGTGAGGGGTTTGCCGTGCTCCTCCCAATCTGTTCCTTCCAACCAGAGTTGCTGGAGAATTTTCGCTGATATCAATATTGGCGCTACTTCGCAATGCTCGAAAATATTTACCGCTTTGTGTTTGATTTGGCGGCGGGGAGAGGATCGTATTAGTATGAAAGTCAATCGTTGAGAGCATTCCATTTTATTCCAAGTGTCTTCGTAGAGCTGACATCATGGAACTTGAGAAAATCTGCATCGAGGAGTTTAGATTTTGGGATGGATTTGAGTAATTCCGGGTGACTAGCCGTTTTTTCTTTAGAGGGAAGCCGGCTGAACTTAATGTTTCGTATCTGGTTCATGGAGATGAGCGTGGACTGTATATTGTATCCGTCAGTGAGAATGTCGTCTACATAGGTACGATGGGGAAGACCATTGTTGGTAATTGGGAATTTATCTTTGGTGCCGCTAGCTGATGAAGGGTACGAATTGCTAAATATTGGGGGCAGTTGACACCAAAAGCCACCGTTTTTAACTTAAAATCTTCGTAAGAAGAGGTTGGAGATATATGAAAGGTTCTTCTTTGATAGTCTTGGTCTCATGGGTGTATGAGTATTTGTCAGTACATCTTTCCGATGACGCCGTTAAAAACGAACTTGTATTAGTCCCATTGTAGGATTATAAGCATCAAGGCATTTTGCAGAGTCGGGCTAGTCAACGAACTGCCTGAATGGGACAGTTTGGAGGCATTAAATACTAGTCGGACCCTTGTTGTTTTGCTGTCTGGTTTTATAACAGCGTGATGGGGTAAACAGAAAGAATAATATTTTTCCTTCTTTTATAATTTCAATGGTTGAACGGATGTAGTAGCTTCCATATAATTCAGAGTATTTTTCCTTTAATTTCGCCTTAATCTCCAGTGTTGCTTTGATACTTATGTACTGCTGTTGAGCAGCGGGTCGTGAGTGGCCGAGGGCATATTTTGTAATGTTGTTGTCTTGGAGGAGTTGTTCACAAACGTCTCTTCATCTGTGAGGGGTGTGGTGGAATGAACCTGCGCCCAGAAATGTTTAAGGATTTTGATGAATTGTAGAGCTTTTACTACAATTTAGTTCGATCAAATGATAAAAACTGGAGCTCCGACCAAACAACAAAAGCGAAGGCGATGACGTTAGTTTGAGTAACAATAGCAAGAGTGCTTGCGATGAGTGAGCGTGCGTTACCTGGCTTTCGAACCATAAAGGGCCTTCGTAAGTGAAAATTCGTAGAAACTTTTTATAGTTGTTGATTTATTTATTTTCGGCGAAAATGTCAATTTGAGGTGACGAAACCATAACCACATGCTGTCTGCGTTGCTCTGGAATGTCTGACGCTGTGTCAACTGAGGGCTAGGCCATTCTTCTGGTAAAATATAAAAAATAACTTATTGGAATGTTGGTGATGTTTTCAAGAACGAAGGACCTCCAAACCACAGATGGCTACCACGTACGCCAGCCACTGGCGTGCCACCCGAAACTAAATCTGCAGAATTAAGTGCAGATGTGTGATGTGAGTTGTTGTATTTTCGCTACGCGGTTGGCCACAAATACAGTCCAACGGTATGGCTCGCCGCTAATCATAAAGCGATCTTCGAATCGGTCCAGCCGTGAATGTTTTCGAATGGCGGCGAAATTTTTTTCACGGCCGATTCTAACAAATCAGCCAGTAGCATTGTTCCGCACAGTTCGAGGCGAGGCAGACTTATTTGCTTTGTTGGCGCTACGCGCGATTTGGCCCAAAGCAAGGACGACGTAATTTTTTCCTGCTTATGAGTGACGATAAAAATGCATGCCCCATATGCGTTAGTACTAGCATTTGCAAAAGTGTGAATATTAGTTGTGCTATTCAAAGGTACATACCTTAGTAGTTCCAATTTGTCTATAAGGTTCAGATAGGGACATGATGTCGAATGCAAAGTATCGATGCTGTACTCATTTGAAGTATCGCTGTACAAGTATCGGGTATCCGATAGTATCGACACAAAACCACTCAATACCCAAAGTATCGATTTTAAATATACTGATAACAAGCAGTTCAATAACGAATTGCAAAATTTTTACCTTAAAATAGGTATAATATGTTCCAATTGGAAGCTGCCGCTTACTCTGGAATTCTAGATATCCTAACGATAAAAAAAAATTATTTATGTGCACATACATGTAGGAGCGACATACGGAAGGACAACACGAAGTGGACAAACCTATTGACTACGTATACTACCCTTAAATGCAACCCTACTTACTTGACGCACGACCACCCAATCGAACAAACTGGACGAAGCATCTGACCGACGAAAACGGACGAGACAGTTTAAAATTGATCTTTATAGCGAAAGCTCGCTTGCATATATAAACGCGGATAAGTTGGTAAAAATACATATTTGCAGTTTGTAAAATAGAAATAAGAATTTATAATGACGTGCGTTTAAAACTAATAATAACTTTCTTGAAATTAAAAACTATATGTAAATAAAAAGCAAGTGTGAGTGTTTCATTTCTACATACATATTTATTTATAATGCATAAGATTATACATACAGAAATGTACCTTAAGTTTCTGTTTACAATGGCTACATACACTAGACAGAATAAGTTTTTTTGCCATGTTCACCAATTTGGTTTCAGTAAAATAATTTAAAATAAAAGGTTTCTCCAAATATATAGGTCGAAAGTAAATACAAGAAATGTTAATTATATTTTAAAACCAATTTCCATCAAAATTGTCAGGGTTTTTCGGAATTTTTAGACTTATTGGAGTATGCACCCCATTTAATTTCAGTATAGAAAAACTTTCTGGTTTTAATTTCCTTTTCTTTTTTCGCAGTACAAAGGCAAAACAAAATCAGTACATGTTGTAATGATCATCGATCAACGGCAACTATTTAATTTGCAGGCGACTGCCTATTCCGACTAAATTGACTGTAAATACTTTGGTGCTTATTTTCCTTCGATTCGCGGCGCAAGTTGGAGCGGAACAACCACCAGAGCAGTGTTTGTGATCTGTTAGTCCTTTTGATTGTATATTGGCACATTTTTCTAAAAATTCGATATGATACCAGGGTCTAAATACTCGATGCCAAAAAGTATCGCTACAAAAGAATCAAGTACAAAATATCGGTATCGAAGCCAAAATTTTCGATATGGTATCGTATCCTATCGAAATTCGTGTCCCTAGGCTCAGATTATCTTGAAATCTGCACCATTGAGTATGTATGTTTTGTCGTACACTTTCGTCCCAATAGAGATTTAGTTTCCATAAGTCCTGCATCTTTTCCACTGACTGATGGCGCATTGTAGCTGAACGTGAACACATCCTCTGTTGTTGTTATGATTTCCTCTCTGTCTTCGACTGGTACGTCATCTATTAATTCTTGGTTGTTGGATGCAAATTTTCGCAAAGGGAAACCTCCTAGTTGAAGCATCGCGGCTACTTGCTTTTTAATTTCAATAACCGCGTTTACCGTTGGACCACCAGTCGTCAAGTTGTCGACGTAAAAATCTCTCAAGGTGGACAATGCTTAGACTCACTGGATCTTTTTGAAAATCACGCCACAGTATGCACTGCCATTAATACATAATTGTGACTGCGAAATCGAACAAGTATTGTGAATATGTAATTTTGTAAGGTGGGACCTACTCGTAATATATTATTCAACGACCTTCCACTAGATGTGGAACAGGAAGCACCGAAAACGTCCCGTAGTTTGATGGTGCTGCTGTCAGCCTTTGTGACACAGTGTACGGAATAAAGTACTGACCATCTGTAGCATTATCAACAATCACCATATGGCCCAACTCTTTGTACTCAGCGATAAAATCACGATAACTCTTTAAAACAGAAGGACGTTTTAATAATTTGTATTCCAACGCTACTAATCTTTTGAATGCAATGCCATATGATTGCCCCAAAATTTCTGGTTTCTCCATAAAAGGCAGGCGCACAATGAATTTATTGCTTCGAACCTGACTAAGGAGTTCGTGTGAAGTGACTTCATAGTGGCTTGACAGATTTGCTGCGTTTTCGTAGAAGTTGAGCCTATACTTAGGACTTCAATGCATCTTTTCACTCGTGGTAGTTGTAGTTGCTGTGCCACAAACTCAGTGACAAAATTGAGTTGAGAACCCGAGTCCAGCAAGGCGCGTATTGTAATTGAGTGTCCTGCAGAATTGTACAAATCAATACGAACTGTAGCAAGGATGACTTCTTCGTGACCTCCGTTATTATTGACTGTACGTGCTACCGCCAGTGAATGAGCTTTACTGCTTGATGTTTTCGTTGGAAACCCTTTCGATGCAGGTGCCGTTCAGAGAACTGCACTACTCTGTCTGGCAGCGACATAGCAACGAGGCGAGATCTGTCCAGTTTGGAATCTGCAGAACGGTCGTGGGGGCCTGTTCATAGCGACTTCCACTTCCCATTTTGTACGATTTAATGTATCTAACTTACATGACACAACGTGTAATAGAATTGCATCACCAAGTTGTTGAGTGGTTACCAAAGACTGTATTGCTCGAAGATTGAGTGTCAATAAAGTTGCGAAGAGGTGATGCATTTGACGATGAAAGTGGTGAGAGGTTACATATTTGCTGCATATGTGACTAAAAACTCAATCGGCTGGCCGCAAGTACTGAGATTTCTCTACATAGTTCAGATCCCGGTTACCATGTACAAGAGTGATGAATACATTATAAAAATCCAATCACTTAGATTATTTTCCACTGAACCTGGTTAGCTGCAGCTTTGGCAAGTTGATTCAATGAGCCGGGTGACGTTCTACTCGTGTACTGCTAAGCTGAGGTTTTGAATTCTTTGTAATTCTTCCATCTGGTCAAAAATAGCTGTTTTTGTTTTGAGATAAGACTCCTGAAAAGTGACTGGATGTTGTTCATTCAGCTGCGATTCGACAAGCTCTTCTAATTGCGTTAGCAAGGAATCGAGTGTACTGTACCGTCGCTCCACCAAATCAAGTTTTGCTGCAAGCTGCCGGACTGAAAGTGAATCACCGACCAGCACCAACAAGCGTGTTAATAGGCTATCACGCAGGTAAATTTTAATACGAATGTCAAGAGAGACTTCACCTTTCCACATTGGTTCACTCTCATGTGATGAGCGTGCCTGTGATGACCCATCATCCACCTGGAGGGATTCCGGTTCCATTGTGCTATAACGGTTGTAGCAAACTCAAGATGAATTTACTTAATTTTCGTAGTGAGCCAGATCAAGATCCGACTCGAAGGACCTTTGGTGAACTGTAGAGCTTTTTCTACGATTTAATTTGATCAAATACCTGACAACAATTTTTTCTTTTTTAGTTTTTATTTATTAACAACTTCGGTCGTCCAAAATTACAAAGTAAATGAATTTATAAACTATAGGATAGGAAGTTTTCGTGGAAAAGTCCTGCTTTTTAACATTGATCAAATAAAGAAAATTAAAAGTCGTATGATTTTATGAAACAAAAAACGATGAGTGCGAAGAGTACATATTCTATGTAATGAAAACTGAAGCTCCGACCAAACAACAAAAGCGAAGGCGATGACGTTCGTTTGAGTAACAATAGGCGTGTCCAATCAGGAGTGAACCAGATCCAGATAGAAATTTTGCAAGTAAATTCCACAACAACGCTGTGATCTTGATATTTATCCAGATCACTTTCGGATCCGCATAGAAGCTCTGTTCGTTTAGTTTTTTGCAGTATATTTTTTTGACAGCCAACCCTTATTTGCTTGGTAGCACAGACACACATATACACAAACAACTCTCATACAACTGATCCGTATCGGTCCCGTGAGATCTTGATAGTGATACTGATCTTGATAGCTAATTTAAACGCAACTAATAACAAGAGTGCGTGCGATGAGTGACCATATATTTATGTTTGTATGTAAAACCTACACGTACCGAAGAAATGTTGGAAATGCAGTGCGTCGACTGACACAGAATGCGGAGGGGTGTCAATATAGTTAATTTCGGGAGTCATCGAGTTTTTTTATCTATGTTAGTGGAGAAGTTTGAAATTTGGTCAGTTATCGGGGCACTCAATATTCATCCGAATGTGATATTTTGAGCTATTAGGCGCTCTTTCGAAGGCGTGAAGGACCATGTATAAAATTCAGGCACAGGGGCCACTTACACTCACCTCCGCACAATTAGTTTTTCTTTTAATTAAAACCGCACTCTATTTTAGTTCAATTTACTTTAAAAACCGAATGAATTTTGTTTACTGAAATCTCACAATTTTAGTTTACTCGAATTTTATTTTTTTACCACGTGGGAGTTTAGTTATAATTATTTAGTTTTTTATTTTTTTTTTTTTTTTTTTTTTTTTGTTAAGTATAACGAGCACAATATGTTAGACATTCTGTCTATATGTAAATCAAGCATGTTGGACTTTGTTTTTGTACATTCTTCTTTTCCATTTTTTAGAAGATAGTTATTGTACATAACCGCGTGTGCTCCGGTATAAATGTATTTTGTTGTTGGTTTTACGGTCTGTTCATTTTACATATTTTTGTAAGTATAACGATCTCAAGACCAGTTGATAATAATTCTTAGTTAATTATTATTATTTTTGATTAGAGGAAAAATTGAAAGCATCAAACATATACAGGCTATAGTTATAGTACTATTTCGAAAACAGCCACGATTTCTCGTCAGACTAATTCGTATAGTTTTGTTATTTCAGAGGATCTTGTGGAGAATCGAACCCACTCCCTCTGATTGCCAGCGCAGCTGCCTAACCCATAGGCTATGCTGCGTGTAGTTTTGCAAGCTGCTTAATTCACGTTTTAGTCTAATTGTTGTTTGTTATCTTGCCAACGGTATACACAATATTTTAGACATTCTGTCTATATGTAAATCATGCATGTTGGACTTTGGTTTTGTACATTGTTCTTTTCCATTTTTTAGAAGATAGTTATTGTACATAACCGCGTGCTCCGGTATAAATGTATTTTGTTGTTGGTTTTACGGTCTGTTCATTTTACATATTTTGTTTTATTATTTTTGATTAGAGGAAAAATTGAAAGCAACAAACATATACAGGCTATAGTTATAGTACTATTTCGAAAACAGCCACGATTTCTCGTCAGACTAATTCGTATAGTTTTGCTATTTCAGAGGATCTTGTGGAGAATCGAACCCACTCACTCTGATTGCCAGCGCAGCTGCCTAACCCATAGGCTATGCTGCGTGTAGTTTTGCAAGCTGCTTAATTCACGTTTTCCTCTAATTGTTGTTTGTTATCTTGCGAACGGTATACACAATATTTTAGATATTCTGTCTATATGTAAATCATGCATGTTGGACTTTGTTTTTGTACACTCTTCTTTTCCATTTTTTAGAAGATAGTTATTGTACATAACCGCGTGCTCCGGTATAAATGTATTTTGTTGTTGGTTTTACGGTCTGTTCATTTTACATATTTTTGTAAGTATAACGAGCTCAAGACCAGTTGATAATAATTCTTAGTTAATTATTATTATTTTTGATTAGAGGAAAAATTGAAAGCAACAAACATATACAGGCTATAGTTATAGTACTATTTCGAAAACAGCCACGATTTCTCGCCAGACTAATTCGTATAGTTTTGCTATTTTAGAGGATCTTGTGGAGAATCGAACCCACTCACTCTGATTGCCAGCGCAGCTGCCTAACCCATAGGCTATGCTGCGTGTAGTTTTGCAAGCTACTTAATTCACGTTTTCCTCTTATTGTTGTTTGTTATCTTGCCAACGGTATACACAATATTTTAGACATTCTGTCTATATGTAAATCATGCATGTTGGACTTTGTTTTTGTACATTCTTCTTTTCCATTTTTTACAAGATAGTTATTGTACATAACCGCGTGCTCCGGTATAAATGTATTTTGTTGTTGGTTTTACGGTCTGTTCATTTAACATATTTTTGTAAGTATAACGAGCTCAAGACCAGTTGATAATAATTCCTAGTTAATTATTATTATTTTTGATTAGAGGAAAAATTGAAAGCAACAAACATATACAGGCTATAGTTATAGTACTATTTCGAAAACAGCCACTATTTCTCGTCAGACTAATTCGTATAGTTTTGCTATTTCAGAGGATCTTGTGGAGAATCGAACCCACTCACTCTGATTGCCAGCGCAGCTGCCTAACCCATAGGCTATGCTGCGTGTAGTTTTGCAAGCTGCTTAATTCACGTTTTAGTCTAATTGTTGTTTGTTATCTTGCGAACGGTATACACAATATTTTAGACATTCTGTCTATATGTAAATCATGCATGTTGGACTTTGTTTTTGTACATTCTTCTTTTCCATTTTTTAGAAGATAGTTATTGTACATAACCGCGTGCTCCGGTATAAATGTATTTTGTTGTTGGTTTTACGGTCTTTTCATTTTACATATTTTTGTAAGTATAACGAGCTCAAGACCAGTTGATAATAATTCCTAGTTAATTATTATTATTTTTGATTAGAGCAAAAATTGAAAGCAAAAAACATATACAGGCTATAGTTATAGTACTATTTCGAAAACAGCCACGATTTCTCGTCAGACTAATTCGTATAGTTTTGCTATTTCAGAGGATCTTGTGGAGAATCGAACCCACTCACTCTGATTGCCAGCGCAGCTGCCTAACCCATAGGCTATGCTGCGTGTAGTTTTGCAAGCTGCTCAATTCACGTTTTCCTCTAATTGTTGTTTGTTATCTTGCCAACGGTATACACAATATTTTAGACATTCTGTCTATATGTAAATCATGCATGTTGGACTTTGTTTTTGTACATTCTTCTTTTCCATTTTTTACAAGATAGTTATTGTACATAACCGCGTGCTCCGGTATAAATGTATTTTGTTGTTGGTTTTACGGTCTGTTCATTTAACATATTTTTGTAAGTATAACGAGCGCAAGACCAGTTGATAATAATTCCTAGTTAATTATTATTATTTTTTATTAGAGGAAAAATTGAAAGCAACAAACATATACAGGCTATAGTTATAGTACTATTTCGAAAACAGCCACGATTTCTCGTCAGACTAATTCGTATAGTTTTGCTATTTCAGAGGATCTTGTGGAGAATCGAACCCACTCACTCTGATTGCCAGCGCAGCTGCCTAACCCATAGGCTATGCTGCGTGTAGTTTTGCAAGCTGCTTAATTCACGTTTTAGTCTAGTTGTTGTTTGTTATCTTGCGAACGGTATACACAATATTTTAGACATTCTGTCTATATGTAAATCATGCATGTTGGACTTTGTTTTTGTACATTCTTCTTTTCCATTTTTTAGAAGATAGTTATTGTACATAACCGCGTGCTCCGGTATAAATGTATTTTGTTGTTGGTTTTACGGTCTTTTCATTTTACATATTTTTGTAAGTATAACGAGCTCAAGACCAGTTGATAATAATTCCTAGTTAATTATTATTTTTGATTAGAGGAAAAATTGAAAGCAACAAACATATACAGGCTATAGTTATAGTACTATTTCGAAAACAGCCACGATTTCTCGCCAGACTAATTCGTATAGTTTTGCTATTTTAGAGGATCTTGTGGAGAATCGAACCCACTCACTCTGATTGCCAGCGCAGCTGCCTAACCCATAGGCTATGCTGCGTGTAGTTTTGCAAGCTACTTAATTCACGTTTTCCTCTTATTGTTGTTTGTTATCTTGCCAACGGTATACACAATATTTTAGACATTCTGTCTATATGTAAATCATGCATGTTGGACTTTGTTTTTGTACATTCTTCTTTTCCATTTTTTACAAGATAGTTATTGTACATAACCGCGTGCTCCGGTATAAATGTATTTTGTTGTTGGTTTTACGGTCTGTTCATTTAACATATTTTTGTAAGTATAACGAGCTCAAGACCAGTTGATAATAATTCCTAGTTAATTATTATTATTTTTGATTAGAGGAAAAATTGAAAGCAACAAACATATACAGGCTATAGTTATAGTACTATTTCGAAAACAGCCACTATTTCTCGTCAGACTAATTCGTATAGTTTTGCTATTTCAGAGGATCTTGTGGAGAATCGAACCCACTCACTCTGATTGCCAGCGCAGCTGCCTAACCCATAGGCTATGCTGCGTGTAGTTTTGCAAGCTGCTTAATTCACGTTTTAGTCTAATTGTTGTTTGTTATCTTGCGAACGGTATACACAATATTTTAGACATTCTGTCTATATGTAAATCATGCATGTTGGACTTTGTTTTTGTACATTCTTCTTTTCCATTTTTTAGAAGATAGTTATTGTACATAACCGCGTGCTCCGGTATAAATGTATTTTGTTGTTGGTTTTACGGTCTTTTCATTTTACATATTTTTGTAAGTATAACGAGCTCAAGACCAGTTGATAATAATTCCTAGTTAATTATTATTATTTTTGATTAGAGCAAAAATTGAAAGCAAAAAACATATACAGGCTATAGTTATAGTACTATTTCGAAAACAGCCACGATTTCTCGTCAGACTAATTCGTATAGTTTTGCTATTTCAGAGGATCTTGTGGAGAATCGAACCCACTCACTCTGATTGCCAGCGCAGCTGCCTAACCCATAGGCTATGCTGCGTGTAGTTTTGCAAGCTGCTCAATTCACGTTTTCCTCTAATTGTTGTTTGTTATCTTGCCAACGGTATACACAATATTTTAGACATTCTGTCTATATGTAAATCATGCATGTTGGACTTTGTTTTTGTACATTCTTCTTTTCCATTTTTTACAAGATAGTTATTGTACATAACCGCGTGCTCCGGTATAAATGTATTTTGTTGTTGGTTTTACGGTCTGTTCATTTAACATATTTTTGTAAGTATAACGAGCGCAAGACCAGTTGATAATAATTCCTAGTTAATTATTATTATTTTTTATTAGAGGAAAAATTGAAAGCAACAAACATATACAGGCTATAGTTATAGTACTATTTCGAAAACAGCCACGATTTCTCGTCAGACTAATTCGTATAGTTTTGCTATTTCAGAGGATCTTGTGGAGAATCGAACCCACTCACTCTGATTGCCATCGCAGCTGCCTAACCCATAGGCTATGCTGCGTGTAGTTTTGCAAGCTGCTTAATTCACGTTTTAGTCTAATTGTTGTTTGTTATCTTGCAAACGGTATACACAATATTTTAGACATTCTGTCTATATGTAAATCATGCATGTTGGACTTTGTTTTTGTACATTCTTCTTTTCCATTTTTTAGAAGATAGTTATTGTACATAACCGCGTGCTCCGGTATAAATGTATTTTGTTGTTGGTTTTACGGTCTTTTCATTTTACATATTTTTGTAAGTATAACGAGCTCAAGACCAGTTGATAATAATTCCTAGTTAATTATTATTTTTGATTAGAGGAAAAATTGAAAGCAACAAACATATACAGGCTATAGTTACAGTACTATTTCGAAAACAGCCACGATTTCTCGTCAGACTAATTCGTATAGTTTTGCTATTTCAGAGGTTCTTGTGGAGAATCGAACCCACTTACTCTGATTGCCAGCGCAGCTGCCTTACCCATAGGCTATGCTGCGTGTAGTTTTACAAGCTGCTTAATTCACGTTTTCCTCTAATTGTTGTTTGTTATCGTGCCAACGGTATACACAATATTTTAGACATTCTGTCTATATGTAAATCATGCATGTTGGACTTTGTTTTTGTTCATTCTTCTTTTCCATTTTTTAGAAGATAGTTATTGTACATAACCGCGTGCTCCGGTATAAATGTATTTTGTTGTTGGTTTTACGGTCTGGTCATTTTACATATTTTTGTAAGTATAACGAGCTCAAGACCAGTTGATAATAATTCTTAGTTAATTATTAGATTAGAGGAAAAATTGAAAGCATCAAACATATACAGGCTATAGTTATAGTACTATTTCGAAAACAGCCACGATTTCTCGTCAGACTAATTCGTATAGTTTTGCTATTTCAGAGGATCTTGTGGAGAATCGAACCCACTCACTCTGATTGCCAGCGCAGCTGCCTAACCCATTGCCAATGTTGCGTGTAGTTATGCAAGCTGCTTAATTCACGTTTTCCTCTAATTGTTGTTTGTTATCTTGCCAACGGTATACACAATATTTTAGACATTCTGTCTATATGTAAATCATGCATGTTGGACTTTGGTTTTGTACATTCTTCTTTTCCATTTTTTAGAAGATAGTTATTGTACATAATCGCGTGCTCCGGTATAAATGTATTTTGTTGTTGGTTTTACGGTCTGTTCATTTTACATATTTTTGTAAGTATAACGAGCTCAAGACCAGTTGATAATAATTCTTAGTTAATTATTATTATTTTTGATTAGAGGAAAAATTGAAAGCAACAAACATATACAGGCTATAGTTATAGTAAGTTATAGTACTATTTCGAAAACAGCCACGATTTCTCGTCAGACTAATTCGTATAGTTTTGCTATTTCAGAGGATCTTGTGGAGAATCGAACCCACTCACTCTGATTGCCAGCGCAGCTGCCTAACCCATAGGCTATGCTGCGTGTAGTTTTGCAAGCTGCTTAATTCACGTTTTCCTCTAATTGTTGTTTGTTATCTTGCCAACGGTATACACAATATTTTAGACATTCTGTCTATATGTAAATCATGCATGTTGGACTTTGTTTTTGTACATTCTTCTTTTCCATTTTTTACAAGATAGTTATTGTACATAAGCGCGTGCTCCGGTATAAATGTATTTTGTTGTTGGTTTTACGGTCTGTTCATTTTACATATTTTTGTAAGTAAAACGAGCTCAAGACCAGTTGATAATAATTCCTAGTTAATTATTATTATTTTTGATTAGAGGAAAAATTGAAAGCAACAAACATATACAGGCTATAGTTATAGTACTATTTCGAAAACAGCCACGATTTCTCGTCAGACTAATTCGTATAGTTTTGCTATTTCAGAGGTTCTTGTGGAGAATCGAACCCACTCACTCTGATTGCCAGCGCAGCTGCCTAACCCATAGGCTATGCTGCGTGTAGTTTTGCAAGCTGCTTAATTCACGTTTTCCTCTAATTGTTGTTTGTTATCTTGCGAACGGTATACACAATATTTTAGACATTCTGTCTATATGTAAATCATGCATGTTGGACTTTGTTTTTGTACATTCTTCTTTTCCATTTTTTAGAAGATAGTTATTGTACATAACCGCGTGCTCCGGTATAAATGTATTTTGTTGTTGGTTTTACGGTCTGTTCATTTTACATATTTTTGTAAGTATAACGAGCTCAAGACCAGTTGATAATAATTCTTAGTTAATTATTATTATTTTTGATTAGAGGAAAAATTGAAAGCAACAAACATATACAGGCTATAGTTATAGTACTATTTCGAAAACAGCCACGATTTCTCGTCAGACTAATTCGTATAGTTTTGCTATTTCAGAGGATCTTGTGGAGAATCGAACCCACTCACTCTGATTGCCAGCGCAGCTGCCTAACCCATAGGCTATGCTGCGTGTAGTTTCGCAAGCTGCTCAATTCACGTTTTCCTCTAATTGTTGTTTGTTATCTTGCCAACGGTATACACAATATTTTAGACATTCTGTCTATATGTAAATCATGCATGTTGGACTTTGTTTTTGTACATTCTTCTTTTCCATTTTTTACAAGATAGTTATTGTACATAACCGCGTGCTCCGGTATAAATGTATTTTGTTTTGGTTTTACGGTCTGTTCATTTAACATATTTTTGTAAGTATAACGAGCTCAAGACCAGTTGATAATAATTCCTAGTTAATTATTATTATTTTTGATTAGAGGAAAAATTGAAAGCAACAAACATATACAGGCTATAGTTATAGTACTATTTCGAAATAAGCCACTATTTCTCGTCAGACTAATTCGTATAGTTTTGCTATTTCAGAGGATCTTGTGGAGAATCGAACCCACTCACTCTGATTGCCAGCGCAGCTGCCTAACCCATAGGCTATGCTGCGTGTAGTTTTGCAAGCTGCTTAATTCACGTTTTAGTCTAATTGTTGTTTGTTATCTTGCGAACGGTATACACAATATTTTAGACATTCTGTCTATATGTAAATCATGCATGTTGGACTTTGTTTTTGTACATTCTTCTTTTCCATTTTTTAGAAGATAGTTATTGTACATAACCGCGTGCTCCGGTATAAATGTATTTTGTTGTTGGTTTTACGGTCTTTTCATTTTACATATTTTTGTAAGTATAACGAGCTCAAGACCAGTTGATAATAATTCCTAGTTAATTATTATTATTTTTGATAAGAGGAAAAATTGAAAGCAACAAACATATACAGGCTATAGTTACAGTACTATTTCGAAAACAGCCACGATTTCTCGTCAGACTAATTCGTATAGTTTTGCTATTTCAGAGGATCTTGTGGAGAATCGAACCCACTCACTCTGATTGCCAGCGCAGCTGCCTAACCCATAGGCTATGCTGCGTGTAGTTTTGCAAGCTGCTTAATTCACGTTTTAGTCTAATTGTTGTTTGTTATCTTGCGAACGGTATACACAATATTTTAGACATTCTGTCTATATGTAAATCATGCATGTTGGACTTTGTTTTTGTACATTCTTCTTTTCCATTTTTTAGAAGATAGTTATTGTACATAACCGCGTGCTCCGGTATAAATGTATTTTGTTGTTGGTTTTACGGTCTGTTCATTTTACATATTTTTGTAAGTATAACGAGCTCAAGACCAGTTGATAATAATTCTTAGTTAATTATTATTATTTTTGATTAGAGGAAAAATTGAAAGCAACAAACATATACAGGCTATAGTTATAGTAAGTTATAGTACTATTTCGAAAACAGCCACGATTTCTCGTCAGACTAATTCGTATAGTTTTGCTATTTCAGAGGATCTTGTGGAGAATCGAACCCACTCACTCTGATTGCCAGCGCAGCTGCCTAACCCATAGGCTATGCTGCGTGTAGTTTTGCAAGCTGCTTAATTCACGTTTTCCTCTAATTGTTGTTTGTTATCTTGCCAACGGTATACACAATATTTTAGACATTCTGTCTATATGTAAATCATGCATGTTGGACTTTGTTTTTGTACATTCTTCTTTTCCATTTTTTACAAGATAGTTATTGTACATAAGCGCGTGCTCCGGTATAAATGTATTTTGTTGTTGGTTTTACGGTCTGTTCATTTTACATATTTTTGTAAGTATAACGAGCTCAAGACCAGTTGATAATAATTCCTAGTTAATTATTATTATTTTTGATTAGAGGAAAAATTGAAAGCAACAAACATATACAGGCTATAGTTATAGTACTATTTCGAAAACAGCCACGATTTCTCGTCAGACTAATTCGTATAGTTTTGCTATTTCAGAGGTTCTTGTGGAGAATCGAACCCACTCACTCTGATTGCCAGCGCAGCTGCCTAACCCATAGGCTATGCTGCGTGTAGTTTTGCAAGCTGCTTAATTCACGTTTTCCTCTAATTGTTGTTTGTTATCTTGCGAACGGTATACACAATATTTTAGACATTCTGTCTATATGTAAATCATGCATGTTGGACTTTGTTTTTGTACATTCTTCTTTTCCATTTTTTAGAAGATAGTTATTGTACATAACCGCGTGCTCCGGTATAAATGTATTTTGTTGTTGGTTTTACGGTCTGTTCATTTTACATATTTTTGTAAGTATAACGAGCTCAAGACCAGTTGATAATAATTCTTAGTTAATTATTATTATTTTTGATTAGAGGAAAAATTGAAAGCAACAAACATATACAGGCTATAGTTATAGTACTATTTCGAAAACAGCCACGATTTCTCGTCAGACTAATTCGTATAGTTTTGCTATTTTAGAGGATCTTGTGGGGAATCGAACCCACTCACTCTGATTGCCATCGCAGCTGCCTAACCCATAGGCTATGCTGCGTGTAGTTTTACAAACTGCTTAATTCACGTTTTCCTCTAATTGTTGTTTGTTATCTTGCCAACGGTATACACAATATTTTAGACATTCTGTCTATATGTAAATCATGCATGTTGGACTTTGTTTTTGTACATTCTTCTTTTCCATTTTTTACAAGATAGTTATTGTACATAAGCGCGTGCTCCGGTATAAATGTATTTTGTTGTTGGTTTTACGGTCTGTTCATTTTACATATTTTTGTAAGTATAACGAGCTCAAGACCAGTTGATAATAATTCCTAGTTAATTATTATTATTTTTGATTAGAGGAAAAATTGAAAGCAACAAACATATACAGGCTATAGTTATAGTACTATTTCGAAAACAGCCACGATTTCTCGTCAGACTAATTCGTATAGTTTTGCTATTTTAGAGGATCTTGTGGAGAATCGAACCCACTCACTCTGATTGCCAGCCCAGCTGCCTAACCCATAGGCTATGCTGCGTGTAGTTTTGCAAGCTGCTTAATTCACTTTTTCCTCTAATTGTTGTTTGTTATCTTGCAAACGGTATACACAATATTTTAGACATTCTGTCTATATGTAAATCATGCATGTTGGACTTTGTTTTTGTACATTCTTCTTTTCCATTTTTTAGAAGATATTTATTGTACATAACCGCCTGCTCCGGTATAAATATATTTTGTTGTTGGTTTTACGGTCTGTTCATTTTACATATTTTTGTAAGTATAACGAGCTCAAGACCAGTTGATAATAATTCTTAGTTAATTATTATTATTTTTGATTAGAGGAAAAATTGAAAGCAACAAACATATGCAGGCTATAGTTATAGTACTATTTCGAAAGCAGCCACGATTTCTCGTCAGACTAATTCGTATAGTTTTGCTATTTTAGAGGATCTTGTGGGGAATCGAACCCACTCACTCTGATTGCCATCGCAGCTGCCTAACCCATAGGCTATGCTGCGTGTAGTTTTACAAACTGCTTAATTCACGTTTTCCTCTAATTGTTGTTTGTTATCGTGCCAACGGTATACACAATATTTTAGACATTCTGTCTATATGTAAATCATGCATGTTGGACTTTGGTTCTGTACATTCTTCTTTTCCATTTTTTAGAAGATAGTTATTGTACATAACCGCGTGCTCCGGTATAAATGTATTTTGTTGTTGGTTTTACGGTCTGTTCATTTTACATATTTTTGTAAGTATAACGAGCTCAAGACCAGTTGATAATAATTCTTAGTTAATTATTATTATTTTTGATTAGAGGAAAAATTGAAAGAAACAAACATATACAGGCTATAGTTATAGTACTATTTCGAAAACAGCCACGATTTCTCGTCAGACTAATTCGTATAGTTTTGCTATTTCAGAGGATCTTGTGGAGAATCGAACCCACTCACTCTGATTGCCAGCGCAGCTGCCTAACCCATAGGCTATGCTGCGTGTAGTTTTGCAAGCTGCTTAATTCACGTTTTCCTCTAATTGTTGTTTGTTATCTTGCGAACGGTATGCACAGTATTTTAGACATTCTGTCTATATGTAAATCATGCATGTTGGACTTTGGTTTTGTACATTCTTCTTTTCCATTTTTTAGAAGATAGTTATTGTACATAACCGCGTGCTCCGGTATAAATGTATTTTGTTGTTGGTTTTACGGTGTGTTCATTTTACATATTTTTGGAAGTATAACGAGCTCAAGACCAGTTGATAATAATTCTTAGTTAATTATTATTATTTTTGATTAGAGGAAAAATTGAAAGCAACAAACATATACAGGCTATAGTTATAGTACTATTTCGAAAACAGCCACGATTTTTCGTCAGACTAATTCGTATAGTTTTGCTATTTCAGAGGATCTTGTGGAGAATCGAACCCACTCACTCTGATTGCCAGCGCAGCTGTCTAACCCATAGGCTATGCTGCGTGTAGTTTTGCAAGCTGCTTAATTCACGTTTTCCTCTAATTGTTGTTTGTTATCTTGCCAACGGTGTACACAATATTTTAGACATTCTGTCTATATGTAAATCATGCATGTTGGACTTTGTTTTTGTACATTCTTCTTTTCCATTTTTTACAAGATAGTTATTGTACATAACCGCGTGCTCCGGTATAAATGTATTTTGTTGTTGGTTTTACGGTCTGTTCATTTTACATATTTTTGTAAGAATAACGAGCTCAAGACCAGTTGATAATAATTCCTAGTTAATAATTATTATTTTTGATTAGAGGAAAAATTGAAATCAACAAACATATACAGGCTATAGTTATAGTACTATTTCGAAAACAGCCACGATTTCTCGTCAGACTAATTCGTATAGTTTTGCTATTTCAGAGGATCTTGTGGAGAATCGAACCCACTCACTCTGATTGCCAGCGCAGCTGCCTAACCCATAGGCTATGCTGCGTGTAGTTTTGCAAGCTGCTTAATTCACGTTTTCCTCTAATTGTTGTTTGTTATCTTGCCAACGGTGTACACAATATTTTAGACATTCTGTCTATATGTAAATCATGCATGTTGGACTTTGTTTTTGTACATTCTTCTTTTCCATTTTTTACAAGATAGTTATTGTACATAACCGCGTGCTCCGGTATAAATGTATTTTGTTGTTGGTTTTACGGTCTGTTCATTTTACATATTTTTGGAAGTATAACGAGCTCAAGACCAGTTGATAATAATTCTTAGTTAATTATTATTATTTTTGATTAGAGGAAAAATTGAAAGCAACAAACATATACAGGCTATAGTTATAGTACTATTTCGAAAACAGCCACGATTTTTCGTCAGACTAATTCGTATAGTTTTGCTATTTCAGAGGATCTTGTGGAGAATCGAACCCACTCACTCTGATTGCCAGCGCAGCTGTCTAACCCATAGGCTATGCTGCGTGTAGTTTTGCAAGCTGCTTAATTCACGTTTTCCTCTAATTGTTGTTTGTTATCTTGCCAACGGTGTACACAATATTTTAGACATTCTGTCTATATGTAAATCATGCATGTTGGACTTTGTTTTTGTACATTCTTCTTTTCCATTTTTTACAAGATAGTTATTGTACATAACCGCGTGCTCCGGTATAAATGTATTTTGTTGTTGGTTTTACGGTCTGTTCATTTTACATATTTTTGGAAGTATAACGAGCTCAAGACCAGTTGATAATAATTCTTAGTTAATTATTATTATTTTTGATTAGAGGAAAAATTGAAAGCAACAAACATATACAGGCTATAGTTATAGTACTATTTCGAAAACAGCCACGATTTTTCGTCAGACTAATTCGTATAGTTTTGCTATTTCAGAGGATCTTGTGGAGAATCGAACCCACTCACTCTGCTTGCCAGCGCAGCTGCCTAACCCATAGGCTATGCTGCGTGTAGTTTTACAAGCTGCTTAATTCACGTTTTCCTCTAATTGTTGTTTGTTATAGTGCCAACGGTATACACAATATTTTAGACATTCTGTCTATATGTAAATCATGCATGTTGGACTTTGTTTTTGTACATTCTTCTTTTCCATTTTTTACAAGATAGTCATTGTACATAACCGCGTGCTCCGGTATAAATGTATTTTGTTGTTGGTTTTACGGTCTGTTCATTTTACATATTTTTGTAAGAATAACGAGCTCAAGACCAGTTGATAATAATTCCTAGTTAATAATTATTATTTTTGATTAGAGGAAAAATTGAAATCAACAAACATATACAGGCTATAGTTATAGTACTATTTCGAAAACAGCCACGATTTCTCGTCAGACTAATTCGTATAGTTTTGCTATTTCAGAGGATCTTGTGGAGAATCGAACCCACTCACTCTGATTGCCAGCGCAGCTGTCTAACCCATAGGCTATGCTGCGTGTAGTTTTGCAAGCTGCTTAATTCACGTTTTCCTCTAATTGTTGTTTGTTATCTTGCCAACGGTGTACACAATATTTTAGACATTCTGTCTATATGTAAATCATGCATGTTGGACTTTGTTTTTGTACATTCTTCTTTTCCATTTTTTACAAGATAGTTATTGTACATAACCGCGTGCTCCGGTATAAATGTATTTTGTTGTTGGTTTTACGGTCTGTTCATTTTACATATTTTTGGAAGTATAACGAGCTCAAGACCAGTTGATAATAATTCTTAGTTAATTATTATTATTTTTGATTAGAGGAAAAATTGAAAGCAACAAACATATACAGGCTATAGTTATAGTACTATTTCGAAAACAGCCACGATTTTTCGTCAGACTAATTCGTATAGTTTTGCTATTTCAGAGGATCTTGTGGAGAATCGAACCCACTCACTCTGATTGCCAGCGCAGCTGTCTAACCCATAGGCTATGCTGCGTGTAGTTTTGCAAGCTGCTTAATTCACGTTTTCCTCTAATTGTTGTTTGTTATCTTGCCAACGGTGTACACAATATTTTAGACATTCTGTCTATATGTAAATCATGCATGTTGGACTTTGTTTTTGTACATTCTTCTTTTCCATTTTTTACAAGATAGTTATTGTACATAACCGCGTGCTCCGGTATAAATGTATTTTGTTGTTGGTTTTACGGTCTGTTCATTTTACATATTTTTGGAAGTATAACGAGCTCAAGACCAGTTGATAATAATTCTTAGTTAATTATTATTATTTTTGATTAGAGGAAAAATTGAAAGCAACAAACATATACAGGCTATAGTTATAGTACTATTTCGAAAACAGCCACGATTTTTCGTCAGACTAATTCGTATAGTTTTGCTATTTCAGAGGATCTTGTGGAGAATCGAACCCACTCACTCTGCTTGCCAGCGCAGCTGCCTAACCCATAGGCTATGCTGCGTGTAGTTTTACAAGCTGCTTAATTCACGTTTTCCTCTAATTGTTGTTTGTTATAGTGCCAACGGTATACACAATATTTTAGACATTCTGTCTATATGTAAATCATGCATGTTGGACTTTGTTTTTGTACATTCTTCTTTTCCATTTTTTACAAGATAGTCATTGTACATAACCGCGTGCTCCGGTATAAATGTATTTTGTTGTTGGTTTTACGGTCTGTTCATTTTACATATTTTTGTAAGTATAACGAGCTCAAGACCAGTTGATAATAATTCTTAGTTAATTATTATTATTTTTGATTAGAGGAAAAATTGAAAGCAACAAACATATACAGGCTATAGTTATAGTACAATTTCGAAAACAGCCACGATTTCTTGTCAGACTAATTCGTATAGTTTTGCTATTTCAGAGGATCTTGTGGAGAATCGAACCCACTCACTCTGATTGCCAGCGCAGCTGCCTAACCCATAGGCTATGCTGCGTGTAGTTTTACAAGCTGCTTAATTCACGTTTTCCTCTAATTGTTGTTTGTTATCGTGCCAACGGTATACACAATATTTTAGACATTCTGTCTATATGTAAATCATGCATGTTGGACTTTGTTTTTGTACATTCTTCTTTTCCATTTTTTACAAGATAGTCATTGTACATAACCGCGTGCTCCGGTATAAATGTATTTTGTTGTTGGTTTTACGGTCTGTTCATTTTACCTATTTTTGTAAGTATAACGAGCTCAAGACCAGTTGATAATAATTCTTAGTTAATTATTATTATTTTTGATTAGAGGAAAAATTGAAAGCAACAAACATATACAGGCTATAGTTATAGTACTATTTCGAAAACAGCCACGATTTTTCGTCAGACTAATTCGTATAGTTTTGCTATTTCAGAGGATCTTGTGGAGAATCGAACCCACTCACTCTGATTGCCAGCGCAGCTGTCTAACCCATAGGCTATGCTGCGTGTAGTTTTACAAGCTGCTTAATTCACGTTTTCCTCTAATTGTTGTTTGTTATAGTGCCAACGGTATACACAATATTTTAGACATTCTGTCTATATGTAAATCATGCATGTTGGACTTTGTTTTTGTACATTCTTCTTTTCCATTTTTTACAAGATAGTTATTGTACATAACCGCGTGCTCCGGTATAAATGTATTTTGTTGTTGGTTTTACGGTCTGTTCATTTTACATATTTTTGTAAGAATAACGAGCTCAAGACCAGTTGATAATAATTCCTAGTTAATAATTATTATTTTTGATTAGAGGAAAAATTGAAATCAACAAACATATACAGGCTATAGTTATAGTACTATTTCGAAAACAGCCACGATTTCTCGTCAGACTAATTCGTATAGTTTTGCTATTTCAGAGGATCTTGTGGAGAATCGAACCCACTCACTCTGATTGCCAGCGCAGCTGTCTAACCCATAGGCTATGCTGCGTGTAGTTTTGCAAGCTGCTTAATTCACGTTTTCCTCTAATTGTTGTTTGTTATCTTGCCAACGGTGTACACAATATTTTAGACATTCTGTCTATATGTAAATCATGCATGTTGGACTTTGTTTTTGTACATTCTTCTTTTCCATTTTTTACAAGATAGTTATTGTACATAACCGCGTGCTCCGGTATAAATGTATTTTGTTGTTGGTTTTACGGTCTGTTCATTTTACATATTTTTGGAAGTATAACGAGCTCAAGACCAGTTGATAATAATTCTTAGTTAATTATTATTATTTTTGATTAGAGGAAAAATTGAAAGCAACAAACATATACAGGCTATAGTTATAGTACTATTTCGAAAACAGCCACGATTTTTCGTCAGACTAATTCGTATAGTTTTGCTATTTCAGAGGATCTTGTGGAGAATCGAACCCACTCACTCTGATTGCCAGCGCAGCTGTCTAACCCATAGGCTATGCTGCGTGTAGTTTTGCAAGCTGCTTAATTCACGTTTTCCTCTAATTGTTGTTTGTTATCTTGCCAACGGTGTACACAATATTTTAGACATTCTGTCTATATGTAAATCATGCATGTTGGACTTTGTTTTTGTACATTCTTCTTTTCCATTTTTTACAAGATAGTTATTGTACATAAGCGCGTGCTCCGGTATAAATGTATTTTGTTGTTGGTTTTACGGTCTGTTCATTTTACATATTTTTGTAAGTATAACGAGCTCAAGACCAGTTGATAATAATTCTTAGTTAATTATTATTATTTTTGATTAGAGGAAAAATTGAAAGCAACAAACATATACAGGCTATAGTTATAGTACTATTTCGAAAACAGCCACGATTTTTCGTCAGACTAATTCGTATAGTTTTGCTATTTCAGAGGATCTTGTGGAGAATCGAACCCACTCACTCTGCTTGCCAGCGCAGCTGCCTAACCCATAGGCTATGCTGCGTGTAGTTTTACAAGCTGCTTAATTCACGTTTTCCTCTAATTGTTGTTTGTTATAGTGCCAACGGTATACACAATATTTTAGACATTCTGTCTATATGTAAATCATGCATGTTGGACTTTGTTTTTGTACATTCTTCTTTTCCATTTTTTACAAGATAGTCATTGTACATAACCGCGTGCTCCGGTATAAATGTATTTTGTTGTTGGTTTTACGGTCTGTTCATTTTACATATTTTTGTAAGTATAACGAGCTCAAGACCAGTTGATAATAATTCTTAGTTAATTATTATTATTTTTGATTAGAGGAAAAATTGAAAGCAACAAACATATACAGGCTATAGTTATAGTACAATTTCGAAAACAGCCACGATTTCTTGTCAGACTAATTCGTATAGTTTTGCTATTTCAGAGGATCTTGTGGAGAATCGAACCCACTCACTCTGATTGCCAGCGCAGCTGCCTAACCCATAGGCTATGCTGCGTGTAGTTTTACAAGCTGCTTAATTCACGTTTTCCTCTAATTGTTGTTTGTTATCGTGCCAACGGTATACACAATATTTTAGACATTCTGTCTATATGTAAATCATGCATGTTGGACTTTGGTTCTGTACATTCTTCTTTTCCATTTTTTAGAAGATAGTTATTGTACATAACCGCGTGCTCCGGTATAAATGTATTTTGTTGTTGGTTTTACGGTCTGTTCATTTTACATATTTTTGTAAGTATAACGAGCTCAAGACCAGTTGATAATAATTCTTAGTTAATTATTATTATTTTTGATTAGAGGAAAAATTGAAAGCAACAAACATATACAGGCTATAGTTATAGTACTATTTCGAAAACAGCCACGATTTCTCGTCAGACTAATTCGTATAGTTTTGCTATTTCAGAGGATCTTGTGGAGAATCGAACCCACTCACTCTGATTGCCAGCGCAGCTGCCTAACCCATAGGCTATGCTGCGTGTAGTTTTGCAAGCTGCTTAATTCACGTTTTCCTCTAATTGTTGTTTGTTATCTTGCGAACGGTATACACAATATTTTAGACATTCTGTCTATATGTAAATCATGCATGTTGGACTTTGGTTTTGTACATTCTTCTTTTCCATTTTTTAGAAGATAGTTATTGTACATAACCGCGTGCTCCGGTATAAATGTATTTTGTTGTTGGTTTTACGGTCTGTTCATTTTACATATTTTTGTAAGTATAACGAGCTCAAGACCAGTTGATAATAATTCCTAGTTAATTATTATTATTTTTGATTAGAGGAAAAATTGAAAGCAACAAACATATACAGGCTATAGTTATAGTACTATTTCGAAAACAGCCACGATTTCTCGTCAGACTAATTCGTATAGTTTTGCTATTTCAGAGGATCTTGTGGAGAATCGAACCCACTCACTCTGATTGCCAGCGCAGCTGCCTAACCCATAGGCTATGCTGCGTGTAGTTTTGCAAGCTGCTTAATTCACGTTTTCCTCTAATTGTTGTTTGTTATCTTGCGAACGGTATACACAATATTTTAGACATTCTGTCTATATGTAAATCATGCATGTTGGACTTTGTTTTTGTACATTCTTCTTTTCCATTTTTTAGAAGATAGTTATTGTACATAACCGCGTGCTCCGGTATAAATGTATTTTGTTGTTGGTTTTACGGTCTGTTCATTTTACATATTTTTGTAAGTATAACGAGCTCAAGACCAGTTGATAATAATTCTTAGTTAATTATTATTATTTTTGATTAGAGGAAAAATTGAAAGCAACAAACATATACAGGCTATAGTTATAGTACTATTTCGAAAGCAGCCACGATTTCTCGTCAGACTAATTCGTATAGTTTTGCTATTTTAGAGGATCTTGTGAAGAATCGAACCCACTCACTCTGATTGCCAGCGCAGCTGCCTAATCCATAGGCTATGCTGCGTGTAGTTTTACAAGCTGCTTAATTCACGTTTTCCTCTAATTGTTGTTTGTTATCGTGCCAACGGTATACACAATATTTTAGACATTCTGTCTATATGTAAATCATGCATGTTGGACTTTGGTTCTGTACATTCTTCTTTTCCATTTTTTAGAAGATAGTTATTGTACATAACCGCGTGCTCCGGTATAAATGTATTTTGTTGTTGGTTTTACGGTCTGTTCATTTTACATATTTGTGTAAGTGTAACGAGCTCAAGACCAGTTGATAATAATTCTTAGTTAATTATTATTATTTTTGATTAGAGGAAAAATTGAAAGCAACAAACATATACAGGCTATAGTTATAGTACTATTTCTCGTCAGACTAATTCGCATAGTTTTGCTATTTCAGAGGATCTTGTGGAGAATCGAACCCACTCACTCTGATTGCCAGCGCAGCTGCCTAACCCATAGGCTATGCTGCGTGTAGTTTTGCAAGCTGCTTAATTCACGTTTTCCTCTAATTGTTGTTTGTTATCTTGCGAACGGTATACACAATATTTTAGACATTCTGTCTATATGTAAATCATGCATGTTGGACTTTGTTTTTGTACATTCTTCTTTTCCATTTTTTACAAGATAGTTATTGTACATAACCGCGTGCTCCGGTATAAATGTATTTTGTTGTTGGTTTTACGGTCTGTTCATTTTACATATTTTTGTAAGTATAACGAGCTCAAGACCAGTTGATAATAATTCCTAGTTAATTATTATTATTTTTGATTAGAGGAAAAATTGAAAGCAACAAACATATACAGGCTATAGTTATAGTACTATTTCGAAAACAGCCACGATTTCTCGTCAGACTAATTCGTATAGTTTTGCTATTTCAGAGGATCTCGTGGAGAATCGAACCCACTCACTCTGATTGCCAGCGCAGCTGCCTAACCCATAGGCTATGCTGCGTGTAGTTTTGCAAGCTGCTTAATTCACGTTTTCCTCTAATTGTTGTTTGTTATCTTGCGAACGGTATACACAATATTTTAGACATTCTGTCTATATGTAAATCATGCATGTTGGACTTTGTTTTTGTACATTCTTCTTTTCCATTTTTTAGAAGATAGTTATTGTACATAACCGCGTGCTCCGGTATAAATGTATTTTGTTGTTGGTTTTACGGTCTGTTCATTTTACATATTTTTGTAAGTATAACGAGCTCAAGACCAGTTGATAATAATTCTTAGTTAATTATTATTATTTTTGATTAGAGGAAAAATTGAAAGCAACAAACATATACAGGCTATAGTTATAGTACTATTTCGAAAACAGCCACGATTTCTCGTCAGACTAATTTGTATAGTTTTGCTATTTCAGAGGATCTTGTGGAGAATCGAACCCACTCACTCTGATTGCCAGCGCAGCGGCCTAACCCATAGGCTATGCTGCGTGTAGTTTTGCAAGCTGCTTAATTCACGTTTTCCTCTAATTGTTGTTTGTTATCTTGCCAACGGTATACACAATATTTTAGACATTCTGTCTATATGTAAATCATGCATGTTGGACTTTGTTTTTGTACATTCTTCTTTTCCATTTTTTAGAAGATAGTTATTGTACATAACCGCGTGCTCCGGTATAAATGTATTTTGTTGTTGGTTTTACGGTCTGTTCATTTTACATATTTTTGTAAGTATAACGAGCTCAAGACCAGTTGATAATAATTCTTAGTTAATTATTATTATTTTTGATTAGAGGAAAAATTGAAAGCAACAAACATATACAGGCTATAGTTATAGTACTATTTCGAAAACAGCCACGATTTCTCGTCAGACTAATTTGTATAGTTTTGCTATTTCAGAGGATCTTGTGGAGAATCGAACCCACTCACTCTGATTGCCAGCCCAGCTGCCTAACCCATAGGCTATGCTGCGTGTAGTTTTGCAAGCTGCTTAATTCACGTTTTCCTCTAATTGTTGTTTGTTATCTTGCCAACGGTATACACAATATTTTAGACATTCTGTCTATATGTAAATCATGCATGTTGGACTTTGTTTTTGTACATTCTTCTTTTCCATTTTTTAGAAGATATTTATTGTACCTAACCGCCTGCTCCGGTATAAATGTATTTTGTTGTTGGTTTTACGGTCTGTTGATTTTACATATTTTTGTAAGTATAACGAGCTCAAGACCAGTTGATAATAATTCCTAGTTAATTATTATTATTTTTGATTAGAGAAAAAATTGAAAGCAACAAACATATACGAGGTGTGTTCAAAAAGTATCGCGAATTTTGTGTTTTTTCAAAAATTATTTATTTATTCATGAATATCTATTTTGTCCCCTTCAAAGTAATCCCCATGAGATATTATACACTTGTGCCAACGGTTTTTCCAATATTCGAAGCACTTCAAAAAATAATTTTTTTGTATCTTGTTCAGCTCCTCCTTCGATGCCGTCTTTATCTCGTCAAGAGAAGCGTAACGTCGTCCTTTCACGGGCCTCTTCAGTCTAGGGAACAAGAAAAAGTCACAGGGGGCCAGATCTGGGGAATACGGTGCCTGCGGCATCATTAGTGTGTTGTTTTTGGCCAAAAAGTCGCGCACAAGCAACGATGCGTGAGCAGGGGCGTTATCGTGGTGCAAAAGCCAATTTTTGTTCTTCCACAAATCCGGGCGTTTCTGGCGGATTGCTTCGCGCAAATAGCGCATAACTTTCAGGTAATATTCCTTATTAACCGTTCTTCCCTCTGGCAAGAACTCATGATGCACCACGCCCCTGCAATCGAAGAAAACTGTCAGCAAAACTTTCACATTCGACAGAACTTGGCGCGCTTTTTTCGGTCTTGGTTCGTGCGGCAGCTTCCATTGAGATGATTGAGCTTTGGTTTCCACGTCATAACCATAAACCCACGATTCTTCACCAGTTATGACCCTCTGGAGCAAATTTGGGTCGTCGCGGACAGAGTTTAACATCTCATTAGCAATGTTCATGCGATGCTGTTTTTGGTCACAATTGAGCAATTTTGGTACGAATTTCGCGTAAAAATCGAAGACGATCCAAAACACGTGCAAGCAAAGCAGCTGTCAACAATTAACTGAACATTCAAAATGGCCGAGCTTGTCGGCATAAGTGAGAGACATGAGTACCAACATAACGCAACAAAAAATTCTAAATTCGAATATACGTAACCAGAGAAAATTCAAAATTCGCGATACTTTTTGAACACACCTCGTACAGGCTATAGTTATAGTACTATTTCGAAAACAGCCACGATTTCTCGTCAGACTAATTCGTATAGTTTTGCTATTTTAGAGGATCTTGTGAAGAATCGAACCCACTCACTCTGATTGCCAGCGCAGCTGCCTAACCCATAGGCTATGCTGCGTGTAGTTTTACAAGCTGCTTAACTCACGTTTTCCTCTAATTGTTGTTTGTTATCGTGCCAACGGTATACACAATATTTTAGACATTCTGTCTATATGTAAATCATGCATGTTGGACTTTGGTTCTGTACATTCTTCTTTTCCATTTTTTAGAAGATAGTTATTGTACATAACCGCGTGCTCCGGTATAAATGTATTTTGTTGTTGGTTTTACGGTCTGTTCATTTTACATATTTTTGTAAGTATAACGAGCTCAAGACCAGTTGATAATAATTCTTAGTCAATTATTATTATTTTTGATTAGAGGAAAAATTGAAAGCAACAAACATATACAGGCTATAGTTATAGTACTATTTCGAAAGCAGCCACGATTTCTCGTCAGACTAATTCGTATAGTTTTGCTATTTTAGAGGATCTTGTGAAGAATCGAACCCACTCACTCTGATTGCCAGCGCAGCTGCCTAACCCATAGGCTATGCTGCGTGTAGTTTTACAAGCTGCTTAACTCACGTTTTCCTCTAATTGTTGTTTGTTATCGTGCCAACGGTATACACAATATTTTAGACATTCTGTCTATATGTAAATCATGCATGTTGGACTTTGGTTCTGTACATTCTTCTTTTCCATTTTTTAGAAGATAGTTATTGTACATAACCGCGTGCTCCGGTATAAATGTATTTTGTTGTTGGTTTTACGGTCTGTTCATTTTACATATTTTTGTAAGTATAACGAGCTCAAGACCAGTTGATAATAATTCTTAGTTAATTATTATTATTTTTGATTAGAGGAAAAATTGAAAGCAACAAACATATACAGGCTATAGTTATAGTACTATTTCGAAAGCAGCTACGATTTCTCGTCAGACTAATTCGTATAGTTTTGCTATTTTAGAGGATCTTGTGAAGAATCGAACCCACTCACTCTGATTGCCAGCGCAGCTGCCTAACCCATAGGCTATGCTGCGTGTAGTTTTACAAGCTGCTTAACTCACGTTTTCCTCTAATTGTTGTTTGTTATCGTGCCAACGGTATACACAATATTTTAGACATTCTGTCTATATGTAAATCATGCATGTTGGACTTTGGTTCTGTACATTCTTCTTTTCCATTTTTTAGAAGATAGTTATTGTACATAACCGCGTGCTCCGGTATAAATGTATTTTGTTGTTGGTTTTACGGTCTGTTCATTTTACATATTTGTGTAAGTATAACGAGCTCAAGACGAGTTGATAATAATTCTTAGTTAATTATTATTATTTTTGATTAGAGGAAAAATTGAAAGCAACAAACATATACAGGCTATAGTTATAGTACTATTTCGAAAGCAGCCACGATTTCTCGTCAGACTAATTCGTATAGTTTTGCTATTTCAGAGGATCTTGTGGAGAATCGAACCCACTCACTCTGATTGCCAGCGCAGCTGCCTAACCCATAGGCTATGCTGCGTGTAGTTTTGCAAGCTGCTTAATTCACGTTTTCCTCTAATTGTTGTTTGTTATCTTGCGAACGGTATACACAATATTTTAGACATTCTGTCTATATGTAAATCATGCATGTTGGACTTTGTTTTTGTACATTCTTCTTTTCCATTTTTTAGAAGATAGTTATTGTACATAACCGCGTGCTCCGGTATAAATGTATTTTGCTGTTGGTTTTACGGTCTGTTCATTTTACATATTTTTGTAAGTATAACGAGCTCAAGACCAGTTGATAATAATTCCTAGTTAATTATTATTATTTTTGATTAGAGGAAAAATTGAAAGCAAGAAACATATACAGGCTATAGTTATAGTACTATTTCGAAAACAGCCACGATTTCTCGTCAGACTAATTCGTATAGTTTTGCTATTTCAGAGGATCTCGTGGAGAATCGAACCCACTCACTCTGATTGCCAGCGCAGCTGCCTAACCCATAGGCTATGCTGCGTGTAGTTTTGCAAGCTGCTTAATTCACGTTTTCCTCTAATTGTTGTTTGTTATCTTGCGAACGGTATACACAATATTTTAGACATTCTGTCTATATGTAAATCATGCATGTTGGACTTTGTTTTTGTACATTCTTCTTTTCCATTTTTTAGAAGATAGTTATTGTACATAACCGCGTGCTCCGGTATAAATGTATTTTGTTGTTGGTTTTACGGTCTGTTCATTTTACATATTTTTGTAAGTATAACGAGCTCAAGACCAGTTGATAATAATTCTTAGTTAATTATTATTATTTTTGATTAGAGGAAAAATTGAAAGCAACAAACATATACAGGCTATAGTTATAGTACTATTTCGAAAACAGCCACGATTTCTCGTCAGACTAATTTGTATAGTTTTGCTATTTCAGAGGATCTTGTGGAGAATCGAACCCACTCACTCTGATTGCCAGCCCAGCTGCCTAACCCATAGGCTATGCTGCGTGTAGTTTTGCAAGCTGCTTAATTCACGTTTTCCTCTAATTGTTGTTTGTTATCTTGCCAACGGTATACACAATATTTTAGACATTCTGTCTATATGTAAATCATGCATGTTGGACTTTGTTTTTGTACATTCTTCTTTTCCATTTTTTAGAAGATATTTATTGTACCTAACCGCCTGCTCCGGTATAAATGTATTTTGTTGTTGGTTTTACGGTCTGTTCATTTTACATATTTTTGTAAGTAGAACGAGCTCAAGACCAGTTGATAATAATTCCTAGTTAATTATTATTATTTTTGATTAGAGGAAAAATTGAAAGCAACAAACATATACAGGCTATAGTTATAGTACTATTTCGAAAGCAGCCACGATTTCTCGTCAGACTAATTCGTATAGTTTTGCTATTTTAGAGGATCTTGTGGAGAATCGAACCCACTCACTCTGATTGCCAGCGCAGCTGCCTAACCCATAGGCTATGCTGCGTGTAGTTTTACAAGCTGCTTAATTCACGTTTTCCTCTAATTGTTGTTTGTTATCGTGCCAACGGTATACACAATATTTTAGACATTCTGTCTATATGTAAATCATGCATGTTGGACTTTGGTTCTGTACATTCTTCTTTTCCATTTTTTAGAAGATAGTTATTGTACATAACCGCGTGCTCCGGTATAAATGTATTTTGTTGTTGGTTTTACGGTCTGTTCATTTTACATATTTGTGTAAGTATAACGAGCTCAAGACGAGTTGATAATAATTCTTAGTTAATTATTATTATTTTTGATTAGAGGAAAAATTGAAAGCAACAAACATATACAGGCTATAGTTATAGTACTATTTCGAAAGCAGCCACGATTTCTCGTCAGACTAATTCGTATAGTTTTGCTATTTCAGAGGATCTTGTGGAGAATCGAACCCACTCACTCTGATTGCCAGCCCAGCTGCCTAACCCATAGGCTATGCTGCGTGTAGTTTTGCAAGCTGCTTAATTCACGTTTTCCTCTAATTGTTGTTTGTTATCTTGCCAACGGTATACACAATATTTTAGACATTCTGTCTATATGTAAATCATGCATGTTGGACTTTGTTTTTGTACATTCTTCTTTTCCATTTTTTAGAAGATATTTATTGTACCTAACCGCCTGCTCCGGTATAAATGTATTTTGTTGTTGGTTTTACGGTCTGTTGATTTTACATATTTTTGTAAGTATAACGAGCTCAAGACCAGTTGATAATAATTCCTAGTTAATTATTATTATTTTTGATTAGAGAAAAAATTGAAAGCAACAAACATATACGAGGTGTGTTCAAAAAGTATCGCGAATTTTGTGTTTTTTCAAAAATTATTTATTTATTCATGAATATCTATTTTGTCCCCTTCAAAGTAATCCCCATGAGATATTATACACTTGTGCCAACGGTTTTTCCAATATTCGAAGCACTTCAAAAAATAATTTTTTTGTATCTTGTTCAGCTCCTCCTTCGATGCCGTCTTTATCTCGTCAAGAGAAGCGTAACGTCGTCCTTTCACGGGCCTCTTCAGTCTAGGGAACAAGAAAAAGTCACAGGGGGCCAGATCTGGGGAATACGGTGCCTGCGGCATCATTAGTGTGTTGTTTTTGGCCAAAAAGTCGCGCACAAGCAACGATGCGTGAGCAGGGGCGTTATCGTGGTGCAAAAGCCAATTTTTGTTCTTCCACAAATCCGGGCGTTTCTGGCGGATTGCTTCGCGCAAATAGCGCATAACTTTCAGGTAATATTCCTTATTAACCGTTCTTCCCTCTGGCAAGAACTCATGATGCACCACGCCCCTGCAATCGAAGAAAACTGTCAGCAAAACTTTCACATTCGACAGAACTTGGCGCGCTTTTTTCGGTCTTGGTTCGTGCGGCAGCTTCCATTGAGATGATTGAGCTTTGGTTTCCACGTCATAACCATAAACCCACGATTCTTCACCAGTTATGACCCTCTGGAGCAAATTTGGGTCGTCGCGGACAGAGTTTAACATCTCATTAGCAATGTTCATGCGATGCTGTTTTTGGTCACAATTGAGCAATTTTGGTACGAATTTCGCGTAAAAATCGAAGACGATCCAAAACACGTGCAAGCAAAGCAGCTGTCAACAATTAACTGAACATTCAAAATGGCCGAGCTTGTCGGCATAAGTGAGAGACATGAGTACCAACATAACGCAACAAAAAATTCTAAATTCGAATATACGTAACCAGAGAAAATTCAAAATTCGCGATACTTTTTGAACACACCTCGTACAGGCTATAGTTATAGTACTATTTCGAAAACAGCCACGATTTCTCGTCAGACTAATTCGTATAGTTTTGCTATTTCAGAGGATCTTGTGGAGAATCGAACCCACTCACTCTGATTGCCAGCGCAGCTGCCTAACCCATAGGCTATGCTGCGTGTAGTTTTTCAAGCTGCTTAATTCACGTTTTCCTCTAATTGTTGTTTGTTATCTTGCAAACGGTATACACAATATTTTAGACATTCTGTCTATATGTAAATCATGCATGTTGGACTTTGTTTTTGTACATTCTTCTTTTCCATTTTTTAGAAGATAGTTATTGTACATAACCGCGTGCTCCGGTATAAATGTATTTTGTTGTTGGTTTTACGGTCTGTTCATTTTACATATTTTTGTAAGTATAACGAGCTCAAGACCAGTTGATAATAATTCTTAGTTAATTATTATTATTTTTGATTAGAGGAAAAATTGAAAGCAACAAACATATACAGGCTATAGTTATAGTACTATTTCGAAAGCAGCCACGATTTCTCGTCAGACTAATTCGTATAGTTTTGCTATTTTAGAGGATCTTGTGAAGAATCGAACCCACTCACTCTGATTGCCAGCGCAGCTGCCTAACCCATAGGCTATGCTGCGTGTAGTTTTACAAGCTGCTTAACTCACGTTTTCCTCTAATTGTTGTTTGTTATCGTGCCAACGGTATACACAATATTTTAGACATTCTGTCTATATGTAAATCATGCATGTTGGACTTTGGTTCTGTACATTCTTCTTTTCCATTTTTTAGAAGATAGTTATTGTACATAACCGCGTGCTCCTGTATAAATGTATTTTGTTGTTGGTTTTACGGTCTGTTCATTTTACATATTTTTGTAAGTATAACGAGCTCAAGACCAGTTGATAATAATTCTTAGTTAATTATTATTATTTTTGATTAGAGGAAAAATTGAAAGCAACAAACATATACAGGCTATAGTTATAGTACTATTTCGAAAGCAGCCACGATTTCTCGTCAGACTAATTCGTATAGTTTTGCTATTTTAGAGGATCTTGTGAAGAATCGAACCCACTCACTCTGATTGCCAGCGCAGCTGCCTAACCCATAGGCTATGCTGCGTGTAGTTTTACAAGCTGCTTAACTCACGTTTTCCTCTAATTGTTGTTTGTTATCGTGCCAACGGTATACACAATATTTTAGACATTCTGTCTATATGTAAATCATGCATGTTGGACTTTGGTTCTGTACATTCTTCTTTTCCATTTTTTAGAAGATAGTTATTGTACATAACCGCGTGCTCCGGTATAAATGTATTTTGTTGTTGGTTTTACGGTCTGTTCATTTTACATATTTGTGTAAGTATAACGAGCTCAAGACGAGTTGATAATAATTCTTAGTTAATTATTATTATTTTTGATTAGAGGAAAAATTGAAAGCAACAAACATATACAGGCTATAGTTATAGTACTATTTCGAAAGCAGCCACGATTTCTCGTCAGACTAATTCGTATAGTTTTGCTATTTCAGAGGATCTTGTGGAGAATCGAACCCACTCACTCTGATTGCCAGCGCAGCTGCCTAACCCATAGGCTATGCTGCGTGTAGTTTTGCAAGCTGCTTAATTCACGTTTTCCTCTAATTGTTGTTTGTTATCTTGCGAACGGTATACACAATATTTTAGACATTCTGTCTATATGTAAATCATGCATGTTGGACTTTGTTTTTGTACATTCTTCTTTTCCATTTTTTACAAGATAGTTATTGTACATAACCGCGTGCTCCGGTATAAATGTATTTTGCTGTTGGTTTTACGGTCTGTTCATTTTACATATTTTTGTAAGTATAACGAGCTCAAGACCAGTTGATAATAATTCCTAGTTAATTATTATTATTTTTGATTAGAGGAAAAATTGAAAGCAAGAAACATATACAGGCTATAGTTATAGTACTATTTCGAAAACAGCCACGATTTCTCGTCAGACTAATTCGTATAGTTTTGCTATTTCAGAGGATCTCGTGGAGAATCGAACCCACTCACTCTGATTGCCAGCGCAGCTGCCTAACCCATAGGCTATGCTGCGTGTAGTTTTGCAAGCTGCTTAATTCACGTTTTCCTCTAATTGTTGTTTGTTATCTTGCGAACGGTATACACAATATTTTAGACATTCTGTCTATATGTAAATCATGCATGTTGGACTTTGTTTTTGTACATTCTTCTTTTCCATTTTTTAGAAGATAGTTATTGTACATAACCGCGTGCTCCGGTATAAATGTATTTTGTTGTTGGTTTTACGGTCTGTTCATTTTACATATTTTTGTAAGTATAACGAGCTCAAGACCAGTTGATAATAATTCTTAGTTAATTATTATTATTTTTGATTAGAGGAAAAATTGAAAGCAACAAACATATACAGGCTATAGTTATAGTACTATTTCGAAAACAGCCACGATTTCTCGTCAGACTAATTTGTATAGTTTTGCTATTTCAGAGGATCTTGTGGAGAATCGAACCCACTCACTCTGATTGCCAGCCCAGCTGCCTAACCCATAGGCTATGCTGCGTGTAGTTTTGCAAGCTGCTTAATTCACGTTTTCCTCTAATTGTTGTTTGTTATCTTGCCAACGGTATACACAATATTTTAGACATTCTGTCTATATGTAAATCATGCATGTTGGACTTTGTTTTTGTACATTCTTCTTTTCCATTTTTTAGAAGATATTTATTGTACCTAACCGCCTGCTCCGGTATAAATGTATTTTGTTGTTGGTTTTACGGTCTGTTCATTTTACATATTTTTGTAAGTAGAACGAGCTCAAGACCAGTTGATAATAATTCCTAGTTAATTATTATTATTTTTGATTAGAGGAAAAATTGAAAGCAACAAACATATACAGGCTATAGTTATAGTACTATTTCGAAAGCAGCCACGATTTCTCGTCAGACTAATTCGTATAGTTTTGCTATTTTAGAGGATCTTGTGGAGAATCGAACCCACTCACTCTGATTGCCAGCGCAGCTGCCTAACCCATAGGCTATGCTGCGTGTAGTTTTACAAGCTGCTTAATTCACGTTTTCCTCTAATTGTTGTTTGTTATCGTGCCAACGGTATACACAATATTTTAGACATTCTGTCTATATGTAAATCATGCATGTTGGACTTTGGTTCTGTACATTCTTCTTTTCCATTTTTTAGAAGATAGTTATTGTACATAACCGCGTGCTCCGGTATAAATGTATTTTGTTGTTGGTTTTACGGTCTGTTCATTTTACATATTTGTGTAAGTATAACGAGCTGAAGACGAGTTGATAATAATTCTTAGTTAATTATTATTATTTTTGATTAGAGGAAAAATTGAAAGCAACAAACATATACAGGCTATAGTTATAGTACTATTTCGAAAGCAGCCACGATTTCTCGTCAGACTAATTCGTATAGTTTTGCTATTTCAGAGGATCTTGTGGAGAATCGAACCCACTCACTCTGATTGCCAGCGCAGCTGCCTAACCCATAGGCTATGCTGCGTGTAGTTTTGCAAGCTGCTTAATTCACGTTTTCCTCTAATTGTTGTTTGTTATCTTGCGAACGGTATACACAATATTTTAGACATTCTGTCTATATGTAAATCATGCATGTTGGACTTTGTTTTTGTACATTCTTCTTTTCCATTTTTTAGAAGATAGTTATTGTACATAACCGCGTGCTCCGGTATAAATGTATTTTGTTGTTGGTTTTACGGTCTGCTCATTTTACATATTTTTGTAAGTATAACGAGCTCAAGACCAGTTGATAATAATTCTTAGTTAATTATTATTATTTTTGATTAGAGGAAAAATTGAAAGCAACAAACATATACAGGCTATAGTTATAGTACTATTTCGAAAGCAGCCACGATTTCTCGTCAGACTAATTCGTATAGTTTTGCTATTTCAGAGGATCTTGTGGAGAATCGAACCCACTCACTCTGATTGCCAGCGCAGCTGCCTAACCCATAGGCTATGCTGCGTGTAGTTTTGCAAGCTGCTTAATTCACGTTTTCCTCTAATTGTTGTTTGTTATCTTGCGAACGGTATACACAATATTTTAGACATTCTGTCTATATGTAAATCATGCATGTTGGACTTTGTTTTTGTACATTCTTCTTTTCCATTTTTTAGAAGATAGTTATTGTACATAACCGCGTGCTCCGGTATAAATGTATTTTGTTGTTGGTTTTACGGTCTGTTCATTTTACATATTTTTGTAAGTATAACGAGCTCAAGACCAGTTGATAATAATTCCTAGTTAATTATTATTATTTTTGATTAGAGGAAAAATTGAAAGCAACAAACATATACAGGCTATAGTTATAGTACTATTTCGAAAGCAGCCACGATTTCTCGTCAGACTAATTCGTATAGTTTTGCTATTTTAGAGGATCTTGTGGAGAATCGAACCCACTCACTCTGATTGCCAGCGCAGCTGCCTAACCCATAGGCTATGCTGCGTGTAGTTTTACAAGCTGCTTAATTCACGTTTTCCTGTAATTGTTGTTTGTTATCGTGCCAACGGTATACACAATATTTTAGACATTCTGTCTATATGTAAATCATGCATGTTGGACTTTGGTTCTGTACATTCTTCTTTTCCATTTTTTAGAAGATAGTTATTGTACATAACCGCGTGCTCCGGTATAAATGTATTTTGTTGTTGGTTTTACGGTCTGTTCATTTTACATATTTTTGTAAGTATAACGAGCTCAAGACCAGTTGATAATAATTCTTAGTTAATTATTATTATTTTTGATTAGAGGAAAAATTGAAAGCAACAAACATATACAGGCTATAGTTATAGTACTATTTCGAAAACAGCCACGATTTCTCGTCAGACTAATTCGTATAGTTTTGCTATTTCAGAGGATCTTGTGGAGAATCGAACCCACTCACTCTGATTGCCAGCGCAGCTGCCTAACCCATAGGCTATGCTGCGTGTAGTTTTGCAAGCTGCTTAATTCACGTTTTCCTCTAATTGTTGTTTGTTATCTTGCGAACGGTATACACAATATTTTAGACATTCTGTCTATATGTAAATCATGCATGTTGGACTTTGTTTTTGTACATTCTTCTTTTCCATTTTTTACAAGATAGTTATTGTACATAACCGCGTGCTCCGGTATAAATGTATTTTGCTGTTGGTTTTACGGTCTGTTCATTTTACATATTTTTGTAAGTATAACGAGCTCAAGACCAGTTGATAATAATTCCTAGTTAATTATTATTATTTTTGATTAGAGGAAAAATTGAAAGCAAGAAACATATACAGGCTATAGTTATAGTACTATTTCGAAAACAGCCACGATTTCTCGTCAGACTAATTCGTATAGTTTTGCTATTTCAGAGGATCTCGTGGAGAATCGAACCCACTCACTCTGATTGCCAGCGCAGCTGCCTAACCCATAGGCTATGCTGCGTGTAGTTTTGCAAGCTGCTTAATTCACGTTTTCCTCTAATTGTTGTTTGTTATCTTGCGAACGGTATACACAATATTTTAGACATTCTGTCTATATGTAAATCATGCATGTTGGACTTTGTTTTTGTACATCCTTCTTTTCCATTTTTTAGAAGATAGTTATTGTACATAACCGCGTGCTCCGGTATAAATGTATTTTGTTGTTGGTTTTACGGTCTGTTCATTTTACATATTTTTGTAAGTATAACGAGCTCAAGACCAGTTGATAATAATTCTTAGTTAATTATTATTATTTTTGATTAGAGGAAAAATTGAAAGCAACAAACATATACAGGCTATAGTTATAGTACTATTTCGAAAACAGCCACGATTTCTCGTCAGACTAATTTGTATAGTTTTGCTATTTCAGAGGATCTTGTGGAGAATCGAACCCACTCACTCTGATTGCCAGCCCAGCTGCCTAACCCATAGGCTATGCTGCGTGTAGTTTTACAAGCTGCTTAATTCACGTTTTCCTCTAATTGTTGTTTGTTATCGTGCCAACGGTATACACAATATTTTAGACATTCTGTCTATATGTAAATCATGCATGTTGGACTTTGTTTTTGTACATTCTTCTTTTCCATTTTTTAGAAGATAGTTATTGTACATAACCGCGTGCTCCGGTATAAATGTATTTTGTTGTTGGTTTTACGGTCTGTTCATTTTACATATTTTTGTAAGTATAACGAGCTCAAGACCAGTTGATAATAATTCCTAGTTAATTATTATTATTTTTGATTAGAGGAAAAATTGAAAGCAACAAACATATACAGGCTATAGTTATAGTACTATTTCGAAAACAGCCACGATTTCTCGTCAGACTAATTCGTATAGTTTTGCTATTTCAGAGGATCTTGTGGAGAATCGAACCCACTCACTCTGATTGCCAGCGCAGCTGCCTAACCCATAGGCTATGCTGCGTGTAGTTTTGCAAGCTGCTTAATTCACGTTTTCCTCTAATTGTTGTTTGTTATCTTGCGAACGGTATACACAATATTTTAGACATTCTGTCTATATGTAAATCATGCATGTTGGACTTTGTTTTTGTACATTCTTCTTTTCCATTTTTTAGAAGATAGTTATTGTACATAACCGCGTGCTCCGGTATAAATGTATTTTGTTGTTGGTTTTACGGTCTGTTCATTTTACATATTTTTGTAAGTATAACGAGCTCAAGACCAGTTGATAATAATTCTTAGTTAATTATTATTATTTTTGATTAGAGGAAAAATTGAAAGCAACAAACATATACAGGCTATAGTTATAGTACTATTTCGAAAGCAGCCACGATTTCTCGTCAGACTAATTCGTATAGTTTTGCTATTTTAGAGGATCTTGTGGAGAATCGAACCCACTCACTCTGATTGCCAGCGCAGCTGCCTAACCCATAGGCTATGCTGCGTGTAGTTTTACAAGCTGCTTAATTCACGTTTTCCTCTAATTGTTGTTTGTTATCGTGCCAACGGTATACACAATATTTTAGACATTCTGTCTATATGTAAATCATGCATGTTGGACTTTGGTTCTGTACATTCTTCTTTTCCATTTTTTAGAAGATAGTTATTGTACATAACCGCGTGCTCCGGTATAAATGTATTTTGTTGTTGGTTTTACGGTCTGTTCATTTTACATATTTGTGTAAGTATAACGAGCTCAAGACCAGTTGATAATAATTCTTAGTTAATTATTATTATTTTTGATTAGAGGAAAAATTGAAAGCAACAAACATATACAGGCTATAGTTATAGTACTATTTCGAAAGCAGCCACGATTTCTCGTCAGACTAATTCGTATAGTTTTGCTATTTCAGAGGATCTTGTGGAGAATCGAACCCACTCACTCTGATTGCCAGCGCAGCTGCCTAACCCATAGGCTATGCTGCGTGTAGTTTTGCAAGCTGCTTAATTCACGTTTTCCTCTAATTGTTGTTTGTTATCTTGCGAACGGTATACACAATATTTTAGACATTCTGTCTATATGTAAAGCATGCATGTTGGACTTTGTTTTTGTACATTCTTCTTTTCCATTTTTTACAAGATAGTTATTGTACATAACCGCGTGCTCCGGTATAAATGTATTTTGTTGTTGGTTTTACGGTCTGTTCATTTTACATATTTTTGTAAGTATAACGAGCTCAAGACCAGTTGATAATAATTCCTAGTTAATTATTATTATTTTTGATTAGAGGAAAAATTGAAAGCAACAAACATATACAGGCTATAGTTATAGTACTATTTCGAAAACAGCCACGATTTCTCGTCAGACTAATTCGTATAGTTTTGCTATTTCAGAGGATCTCGTGGAGAATCGAACCCACTCACTCTGATTGCCAGCGCAGCTGCCTAACCCATAAGCTATGCTGCGTGTAGTTTTGCAAGCTGCTTAATTCACGTTTTCCTCTAATTGTTGTTTGTTATCTTGCGAACGGTATACACAATATTTTAGACATTCTGTCTATATGTAAATCATGCATGTTGGACTTTGTTTTTGTACATTCTTCTTTTCCATTTTTTAGAAGATAGTTATTGTACATAACCGCGTGCTCCGGTATAAATGTATTTTGTTGTTGGTTTTACGGTCTGTTCATTTTACATATTTTTGTAAGTATAACGAGCTCAAGACCAGTTGATAATAATTCTTAGTTAATTATTATTATTTTTGATTAGAGGAAAAATTGAAAGCAACAAACATATACAGGCTATAGTTATAGTACTATTTCGAAAACAGCCACGATTTCTCGTCAGACTAATTTGTATAATTTTGCTATTTCAGAGGATCTTGTGGAGAATCGAACCCACTCACTCTGATTGCCAGCGCAGCGGCCTAACCCATAGGCTATGCTGCGTGTAGTTTTGCAAGCTGCTTAATTCACGTTTTCCTCTAATTGTTGTTTGTTATCTTGCCAACGGTATACACAATATTTTAGACATTCTGTCTATATGTAAATCATGCATGTTGGACTTTGTTTTTGTACATTCTTCTTTTCCATTTTTTAGAAGATAGTTATTGTACATAACCGCGTGCTCCGGTATAAATGTATTTTGTTGTTGGTTTTACGGTCTGTTCATTTTACATATTTTTGTAAGTATAACGAGCTCAAGACCAGTTGATAATAATTCTTAGTTAATTATTATTATTTTTGATTAGAGGAAAAATTGAAAGCAACAAACATATACAGGCTATAGTTATAGTACTATTTCGAAAACAGCCACGATTTCTCGTCAGACTAATTTGTATAGTTTTGCTATTTCAGAGGATCTTGTGGAGAATCGAACCCACTCACTCTGATTGCCAGCCCAGCTGCCTAACCCATAGGCTATGCTGCGTGTAGTTTTGCAAGCTGCTTAATTCACGTTTTCCTCTAATTGTTGTTTGTTATCTTGCCAACGGTATACACAATATTTTAGACATTCTGTCTATATGTAAATCATGCATTTTGGACTTTGTTTTTGTACATTCTTCTTTTCCATTATTTAGAAGATAGTTATTGTACATAACCGCGTGCTCCGGTATAAATGTATTTTGTTGTTGGTTTTACGGTCTGTTCATTTTACATATTTTTGTAAGTATAACGAGCTCAAGACCAGTTGATAATAATTCTTAGTTAATTATTATTATTTTTGATTAGAGGAAAAATTGAAAGCAACAAACATATACAGGCTATAGTTATAGTACTATTTCGAAAACAGCCACGATTTCTCGTCAGACTAATTTGTATAGTTTTGCTATTTCAGAGGATCTTGTGGAGAATCGAACCCACTCACTCCGATTGCCAGCGCAGCGGCCTAACCCATAGGCTATGCTGCGTGTAGTTTTGCAAGCTGCTTAATTCACGTTTTCCTCTAATTGTTGTTTGTTATCTTGCCAACGGTATACATAATATTTTAGACATTCTGTCTATATGTAAATCATGCATGTTGGACTTTGTTTTTGTACATTCTTCTTTTCCATTTTTTAGAAGATAGTTATTGTACATAACCGCGTGCTCCGGTATAAATGTATTTTGTTGTTGGTTTTACGGTCTGTTCATTTTACATATTTTTGTAAGTATAACGAGCTCAAGACCAGTTGATAATAATTCTTAGTTAATTATTATTATTTTTGATTAGAGGAAAAATTGAAAGCAACAAACATATACAGGCTATAGTTATAGTACTATTTCGAAAACAGCCACGATTTCTCGTCAGACTAATTTGTATAGTTTTGCTATTTCAGAGGATCTTGTGGAGAATCGAACCCACTCACTCCGATTGCCAGCGCAGCGGCCTAAGCCATAGGCTATGCTGCGTGTAGTTTTACAAGCTGCTTAATTCACGTTTTCCTCTAATTGTTGTTTGTTATCGTGCCAACGGTATACACAATATTTTAGACATTCTGTCTATATGTAAATCATGCATGTTGGACTTTGGTTTTGTACATTCTTCTTTTCCATTTTTTAGAAGATAGTTATTGTACATAACCGCGTGCTCCGGTATAAATGTATTTTGTTGTTGGTTTTACGGTCTGTTCATTTTACAGCCCAGCTGCCTAACCCATAGGCTATGCTGCGTGTAGTTTTACAAGCTGCTTAATTCACGTTTTCCTCTAATTGTTGTTTGTTATCGTGCCAACGGTATACACAATATTTTAGACATTCTGTCTATATGTAAATCATGCATGTTGGACTTTGGTTTTGTACATTCTTCTTTTCCATTTTTTAGAAGATAGTTATTGTACATAACCGCGTGCTCCGGTATAAATGTATTTTGTTGTTGGTTTTACGGTCTGTTCATTTTACAGCCCAGCTGCCTAACCCATAGGCTATGCTGCGTGTAGTTTTACAAGCTGCTTAATTCACGTTTTCCTCTAATTGTTGTTTGTTATCGTGCCAACGGTATACACAATATTTTAGACATTCTGTCTATATGTAAATCATGCATGTTGGACTTTGGTTTTGTACATTCTTCTTTTCCATTTTTTAGAAGATAGTTATTGTACATAACCGCGTGCTCCGGTATAAATGTATTTTGTTGTTGGTTTTACGGTCTGTTCATTTTACAGCCCAGCTGCCTAACCCATAGGCTATGCTGCGTGTAGTTTTACAAGCTGCTTAATTCACGTTTTCCTCTAATTGTTGTTTGTTATCGTGCCAACGGTATACACAATATTTTAGACATTCTGTCTATATGTAAATCATGCATGTTGGACTTTGGTTTTGTACATTCTTCTTTTCCATTTTTTAGAAAATAGTTATTGTACATAACCGCGTGCTCCGGTATAAATGTATTTTGTTGTTGGTTTTACGGTCTGTTCATTTTACATATTTTTGTAAGTATAACGAGCTCAAGACCAGTTGATAATAATTCTTAGTTAATTATTATTATTTTTGATTAGAGGAAAAATTGAAAGCAACAAACATATACAGGCTATAGTTATAGTACTATTTCGAAAACAGCCACGATTTCTCGTCAGACTAATTCGTATAGTTTTGCTATTTCAGAGGATCTTGTGGAGAATCGAACCCACTCACTCTGATTGCCAGCCCAGCTGCCTAACCCATAGGCTATGCTGCGTGTAGTTTTGCAAGCTGCTTAATTCACGTTTTCCTCTAATTGTTGTTTGTTATCTTGCCAACGGTATACACAATATTTTAGACATTCTGTCTATATGTAAATCATGCATGTTGGACTTTGTTTTTGTACATTCTTCTTTTCCATTTTTTAGAAGATATTTATTGTACCTAACCGCCTGCTCCGGTATAAATGTATTTTGTTGTTGGTTTTACGGTCTGTTCATTTTACATATTTTTGTAAGTATAACGAGCTCAAGACCAGTTGATAATAATTCTTAGTTAATTATTATTATTTTTGATTAGAGGAAAAATTGAAAGCAACAAACATATACAGGCTATAGTTATAGTACTATTTCGAAATCAGCCACGATTTCTCGTCAGAGTAATTCGTATAGTTTTGCTATTTTAGAGGATCTTGTGGAGAATCGAACCCACTCACTCTGATTGCCAGCGCAGCTGCCTAACCCATAGGCTATGCTGCGTGTAGTTTTACAAGCTGCTTAATTCACGTTTTCCTCTAATTGTTGTTTGTTATCGTGCCAACGGTATACACAATATTTTAGACATTCTGTCTATATGTAAATCATGCATGTTGGACTTTGGTTTTGTACATTCTTCTTTTCCATTTTTTAGAAGATAGTTATTGTACATAACCGCGTGCTCCGGTATAAATGTATTTTGTTGTTGGTTTTACGGTCTGTTCATTTTACAGCCCAGCTGCCTAACCCATAGGCTATGCTGCGTGTAGTTTTACAAGCTGCTTAATTCACGTTTTCCTCTAATTGTTGTTTGTTATCGTGCCAACGGTATACACAATATTTTAGACATTCTGTCTATATGTAAATCATGCATGTTGGACTTTGGTTTTGTACATTCTTCTTTTCCATTTTTTAGAAAATAGTTATTGTACATAACCGCGTGCTCCGGTATAAATGTATTTTGTTGTTGGTTTTACGGTCTGTTCATTTTACATATTTTTGTAAGTATAACGAGCTCAAGACCAGTTGATAATAATTCTTAGTTAATTATTATTATTTTTGATTAGAGGAAAAATTGAAAGCAACAAACATATACAGGCTATAGTTATAGTACTATTTCGAAAACAGCCACGATTTCTCGTCAGACTAATTCGTATAGTTTTGCTATTTCAGAGGATCTTGTGGAGAATCGAACCCACTCACTCTGATTGCCAGCCCAGCTGCCTAACCCATAGGCTATGCTGCGTGTAGTTTTGCAAGCTGCTTAATTCACGTTTTCCTCTAATTGTTGTTTGTTATCTTGCCAACGGTATACACAATATTTTAGACATTCTGTCTATATGTAAATCATGCATGTTGGACTTTGTTTTTGTACATTCTTCTTTTCCATTTTTTAGAAGATATTTATTGTACCTAACCGCCTGCTCCGGTATAAATGTATTTTGTTGTTGGTTTTACGGTCTGTTCATTTTACATATTTTTGTAAGTATAACGAGCTCAAGACCAGTTGATAATAATTCTTAGTTAATTATTATTATTTTTGATTAGAGGAAAAATTGAAAGCAACAAACATATACAGGCTATAGTTATAGTACTATTTCGAAATCAGCCACGATTTCTCGTCAGAGTAATTCGTATAGTTTTGCTATTTTAGAGGCTCTTGTGGAGAATCGAACCCACTCACTCTGATTGCCAGCGCAGCTGCCTAACCCATAGGCTATGCTGCGTGTAGTTTTACAAGCTGCTTAATTCACGTTTTCCTCTAATTGTTGTTTGTTATCGTGCCAACGGTATACACAATATTTTAGACATTCTGTCTATATGTAAATCATGCATGTTGGACTTTGGTTTTGTACATTCTTCTTTTCCATTTTTTAGAAGATAGTTATTGTACATAACCGCGTGCTCCGGTATAAATGTATTTTGTTGTTGGTTTTACGGTCTGTTCATTTTACAGCCCAGCTGCCTAACCCATAGGCTATGCTGCGTGTAGTTTTGCAAGCTGCTTAATTCACGTTTTCCTCTAATTGTTGTTTGTTATCTTGCCAACGGTATACACAATATTTTAGACATTCTGTCTATATGTAAATCATGCATGTTGGACTTTGTTTTTGTACATTCTTCTTTTCCATTTTTTAGAAGATAGTTATTGTACATAACCGCGTGCTCCGGTATAAATGTATTTTGTTGTTGGTTTTACGGTCTGTTCATTTTACATATTTTTGTAAGTATAACGAGCTCAAGACCAGTTGATAATAATTCTTAGTTAATTATTATTATTTTTGATTAGAGGAAAAATTGAAAGCAACAAACATATACAGGCTGTAGTTATAGTACTATTTCGAAAACAGCCACGATTTCTCGTCAGACTAATTCGTATAGTTTTGCTATTTCAGAGGATCTTGTGGAGAATCGAACCCACTCACTCTGATTGCCAGCCCAGCTGCCTAACCCATAGGCTATGCTGCGTGTAGTCTTGCAAGCTGCTTAATTCACGTTTTCCTCTAATTGTTGTTTGTTATCTTGCCAACGGTATACACAATATTTTAGACATTCTGTCTATATGTAAATCATGCATGTTGGACTTTGTTTTTGTACATTCTTCTTTTCCATTTTTTAGAAGATATTTATTGTACCTAACCGCCTGCTCCGGTATAAATGTATTTTGTTGTTGGTTTTACGGTCTGTTCATTTTACATATTTTTGTAAGTATAACGAGCTCAAGACCAGTTGATAATAATTCTTAGTTAATTATTATTATTTTTGATTAGAGGAAAAATTGAAAGCAACAAACATATACAGGCTATAGTTATAGTACTATTTCGAAATCAGCCACGATTTCTCGTCAGAGTAATTCGTATAGTTTTGCTATTTTAGAGGATCTTGTGGAGAATCGAACCCACTCACTCTGATTGCCAGCGCAGCTGCCTAACCCATAGGCTATGCTGCGTGTAGTTTTACAAGCTGCTTAATTCACGTTTTCCTCTAATTGTTGTTTGTTATCGTGCCAACGGTATACACAATATTTTAGACATTCTGTCTATATGTAAATCATGCATGTTGGACTTTGGTTTTGTACATTCTTCTTTTCCATTTTTTAGAAGATAGTTATTGTACATAACCGCGTGCTCCGGTATAAATGTATTTTGTTGTTGGTTTTACGGTCTGTTCATTTTACAGCCCAGCTGCCTAACCCATAGGCTATGCTGCGTGTAGTTTTACAAGCTGCTTAATTCACGTTTTCCTCTAATTGTTGTTTGTTATCGTGCCAACGGTATACACAATATTTTAGACATTCTGTCTATATGTAAATCATGCATGTTGGACTTTGGTTTTGTACATTCTTCTTTTCCATTTTTTAGAAAATAGTTATTGTACATAACCGCGTGCTCCGGTATAAATGTATTTTGTTGTTGGTTTTACGGTCTGTTCATTTTACATATTTTTGTAAGTATAACGAGCTCAAGACCAGTTGATAATAATTCTTAGTTAATTATTATTATTTTTGATTAGAGGAAAAATTGAAAGCAACAAACATATACAGGCTATAGTTATAGTACTATTTCGAAAACAGCCACGATTTCTCGTCAGACTAATTCGTATAGTTTTGCTATTTCAGAGGATCTTGTGGAGAATCGAACCCACTCACTCTGATTGCCAGCCCAGCTGCCTAACCCATAGGCTATGCTGCGTGTAGTTTTGCAAGCTGCTTAATTCACGTTTTCCTCTAATTGTTGTTTGCTATCTTGCCAACGGTATACACAATATTTTAGACATTCTGTCTATATGTAAATCATGCATGTTGGACTTTGTTTTTGTACATTCTTCTTTTCCATTTTTTAGAAGATATTTATTGTACCTAACCGCCTGCTCCGGTATAAATGTATTTTGTTGTTGGTTTTACGGTCTGTTCATTTTACATATTTTTGTAAGTATAACGAGCTCAAGACCAGTTGATAATAATTCTTAGTTAATTATTATTATTTTTGATTAGAGGAAAAATTGAAAGCAACAAACATATACAGGCTATAGTTATAGTACTATTTCGAAATCAGCCACGATTTCTCGTCAGAGTAATTCGTATAGTTTTGCTATTTTAGAGGCTCTTGTGGAGAATCGAACCCACTCACTCTGATTGCCAGCGCAGCTGCCTAACCCATAGGCTATGCTGCGTGTAGTTTTACAAGCTGCTTAATTCACGTTTTCCTCTAATTGTTGTTTGTTATCGTGCCAACGGTATACACAATATTTTAGACATTCTGTCTATATGTAAATCATGCATGTTGGACTTTGGTTTTGTACATTCTTCTTTTCCATTTTTTAGAAGATAGTTATTGTACATAACCGCGTGCTCCGGTATAAATGTATTTTGTTGTTGGTTTTACGGTCTGTTCATTTTACAGCCCAGCTGCCTAACCCATAGGCTATGCTGCGTGTAGTTTTGCAAGCTGCTTAAGTATAACGAGCTCAAGACCAGTTGATAATAATTCTTAGTTAATTATTATTATTTTTGATTAGAGGAAAAATTGAAAGCAACAAACATATACAGGCTATAGTTATAGTACTATTTCGAAATCAGCCACGATTTCTCGTCAGAGTAATTCGTATAGTTTTGCTATTTTAGAGGCTCTTGTGGAGAATCGAACCCACTCACTCTGATTGCCAGCGCAGCTGCCTAACCCATAGGCTATGCTGCGTGTAGTTTTACAAGCTGCTTAATTCACGTTTTCCTCTAATTGTTGTTTGTTATCGTGCCAACGGTATACACAATATTTTAGACATTCTGTCTATATGTAAATCATGCATGTTGGACTTTGGTTTTGTACATTCTTCTTTTCCATTTTTTAGAAAATAGTTATTGTACATAACCGCGTGCTCCGGTATAAATGTATTTTGTTGTTGGTTTTACGGTCTGTTCATTTTACATATTTTTGTAAGTATAACGAGCTCAAGACCAGTTGATAATAATTCTTAGTTAATTATTATTATTTTTGATTAGAGGAAAAATTGAAAGCAACAAACATATACAGGCTATAGTTATAGTACTATTTCGAAAACAGCCACGATTTCTCGTCAGACTAATTCGTATAGTTTTGCTATTTCAGAGGATCTTGTGGAGAATCGAACCCACTCACTCTGATTGCCAGCCCAGCTGCCTAACCCATAGGCTATGCTGCGTGTAGTCTTGCAAGCTGCTTAATTCACGTTTTCCTCTAATTGTTGTTTGTTATCTTGCCAACGGTATACACAATATTTTAGACATTCTGTCTATATGTAAATCATGCATGTTGGACTTTGTTTTTGTACATTCTTCTTTTCCATTTTTTAGAAGATATTTATTGTACCTAACCGCCTGCTCCGGTATAAATGTATTTTGTTGTTGGTTTTACGGTCTGTTCATTTTACATATTTTTTAAGTATAACGAGCTCAAGACGAGTTGATAATAATTCTTAGTTAATTATTATTATTTTTGATAAGAGGAAAAATTGAAAGCAACAAACATATACAGGCTATAGTTATAGTACTATTTCGAAAGCAGCCACGATTTCTCGTCAGAGTAATTCGTATAGTTTTGCTATTTTAGAGGATCTTGTGGAGAATCGAACCCACTCACTCTGATTGCCAGCGCAGCTGCCTAACCCATAGGCTATGCTGCGTGTAGTTTTACAAGCTGCTTAATTCACGTTTTCCTCTAATTGTTGTTTGTTATCGTGCCAACGGTATACACAATATTTTAGACATTCTGTCTATATGTAAATCATGCATGTTGCACTTTGGTTTTGTACATTCTTCTTTTCCATTTTTTAGAAGATAGTTATTGTACATAACCGCGTGCTCCGGTATAAATGTATTTTGTTGTTGGTTTTACGGTCTGTTCATTTTACATATTTTTGTAAGTATAACGAGCTCAAGACCAGTTGATAATAATTCTTAGTTAATTATTATTATTTTTGATTAGAGGAAAAATTGAAAGCAACAAACATATACAGGCTATAGTTATAGTACTATTTCGAAAACAGCCACGATTTCTCGTCAGACTAATTCGTATAGTTTTGCTATTTCAGAGGATCTTGTGGAGAATCGAACCCACTCACTCTGATTGCCAGCCCAGCTGCCTAACCCATAGGCTATGCTGCGTGTAGTTTTGCAAGCTGCTTAATTCACGTTTTCCTCTAATTGTTGTTTGTTATCTGGCCAACGGTATACACAATATTTTAGACATTCTGTCTATGTGTAAATCATGCATGTTGGACTTTGTTTTTGTACATTCTTCTTTTCCATTTTTTAGAAGATATTTATTGTACCTAACCGCCTGCTCCGGTATAAATGTATTTTGTTGTTGGTTTTACGGTCTGTTCATTTTACATATTTTTGTAAGTATAACGAGCTCAAGACCAGTTGATAATAATTCTTAGTTAATTATTATTATTTTTGATTAGAGGAAAAATTGAAAGCAACAAACATATACAGGCTATAGTTATAGTACTATTTCGAAATCAGCCACGATTTCTCGTCAGAGTAATTCGTATAGTTTTGCTATTTTAGAGGATCTTGTGGAGAATCGAACCCACTCACTCTGATTGCCAGCGCAGCTGCCTAACCCATAGGCTATGCTGCGTGTAGTTTTACAAGCTGCTTAATTCACGTTTTCCTCTAATTGTTGTTTGTTATCGTGCCAACGGTATACACAATATTTTAGACATTCTGTCTATATGTAAATCATGCATGTTGGACTTTGGTTTTGTTCATTCTTCTTTTCCATTTTTTAGAAGATAGTTATTGTACATAACCGCGTGCTCCGGTATAAATGTATTTTGTTGTTGTTTTTACGGTCTGTTCATTTTACATATTTTTGTAAGTATAACGAGCTCAAGACCAGTTGATAATAATTCTTAGTTAATTATTATTATTTTTGATTAGAGGAAAAATTGAAAGCAACAAACATATACAGGCTATAGTTATAGTACTATTTCGAAATCAGCCACGATTTCTCGTCAGAGTAATTCGTATAGTTTTGCTATTTTAGAGGATCTTGTGGAGAATCGAACCCACTAACTCTGATTGCCAGCCCAGCTGCCTAACCCATAGGCTATGCTGCGTGTAGTTTTGCAAGCTGCTTAATTCACGTTTTCCTCTAATTGTTGTTTGTTATCTTGCCAACGGTATACACAATATTTTAGACATTCTGTCTATATGTAAATCATGCATGTTGGACTTTGTTTTTGTACATTCTTCTTTTCCATTTTTTAGAAGATAGTTATTGTACATAACCGCGTGCTCCGGTATAAATGTATTTTGTTGTTGTTTTTACGGTCTGTTCATTTTACATATTTTTGTAAGTATAACGAGCTCAAGACCAGTTGATAATAATTCTTAGTTAATTATTATTATTTTTGATTAGAGGAAAAATTGAAAGCAACAAACATATACAGGCTATAGTTATAGTACTATTTCGAAAACAGCCACGATTTCTCGTCAGACTAATTCGTATAGTTTTGCTATTTCAGAGGATCTTGTGGAGAATCGAACCCACTCACTCTGATTGCCAGCCCAGCTGCCTAACCCATAGGCTATGCTGCGTGTAGTTTTGCAAGCTGCTTAATTCACGTTTTCCTCTAATTGTTGTTTGTTATCTTGCCAACGGTATACACAATATTTTAGACATTCTGTCTATATGTAAATCATGCATGTTGGACTTTGTTTTTGTACATTCTTCTTTTCCATTTTTTAGAAGATAGTTATTGTACATAGCCGCGTGCTCCGGTATAAATGTATTTTGTTGTTTTTTTTACGGTCTGTTCATTTTACATATTTTTGTAAGTATAACGAGCTCAAGACCAGTTGATAATAATTCTTAGTTAATTATTATTATTTTTGATTAGAGGAAAAATTGAAAGCAACAAACATATACAGGCTATAGTTATAGTACTATTTCGAAAACAGCCACGATTTCTCGTCAGACTAATTCGTATAGTTTTGCTATTTCAGAGGATCTTGTGGAGAATCGAACCCACTCACTCTGATTGCCAGCCCAGCTGCCTAACCCATAGGCTATGCTGCGTGTAGTCTTGCAAGCTGCTTAATTCACGTTTTCCTCTAATTGTTGTTTGTTATCTTGCCAACGGTATACACAATATTTTAGACATTCTGTCTATATGTAAATCATGCATGTTGGACTTTGTTTTTGTACATTCTTCTTTTCCATTTTTTAGAAGATATTTATTGTACCTAACCGCCTGCTCCGGTATAAATGTATTTTGTTGTTGGTTTTACGGTCTGTTCATTTTACATATTGTTGTAAGTATAACGAGCTCAAGACCAGTTGATAATAATTCTTAGTTAATTATTATTATTTTTGATTAGAGGAAAAATTGAAAGCAACAAACATATACAGGCTATAGTTATAGTACTATTTCGAAAACAGCCACGATTTCTCGTCAGACTAATTCGTATAGTTTTGCTATTTCAGAGGATCTTGTGGAGAATCGAACCCACTCACTCTGATTGCCAGCCCAGCTGCCTAACCCATAGGCTATGCTGCGTGTAGTTTTGCAAGCTGCTTAATTCACGTTTTCCTCTAATTGTTGTTTGTTATCTTGCCAACGGTATACACAATATTTTAGACATTCTGTCTATATGTAAATCATGCATGTTGGACTTTGTTTTTGTACATTCTTCTTTTCCATTTTTTAGAAGATATTTATTGTACCTAACCGCCTGCTCCGGTATAAATGTATTTTGTTGTTGGTTTTACGGTCTGTTCATTTTACATATTTTTGTAAGTATAACGAGCTCAAGACCAGTTGATAATAATTCTTAGTTAATTATTATTATTTTTGATTAGAGGAAAAATTGAAAGCAACAAACATATACAGGCTATAGTTATAGTACTATTTCGAAATCAGCCACGATTTCTCGTCAGAGTAATTCGTATAGTTTTGCTATTTTAGAGGATCTTGTGGAGAATCGAACCCACTCACTCTGATTGCCAGCGCAGCTGCCTAACCCATAGGCTATGCTGCGTGTAGTTTTACAAGCTGCTTAATTCACGTTTTCCTCTAATTGTTGTTTGTTATCGTGCCAACGGTATACACAATATTTTAGACATTCTGTCTATATGTAAATCATGCATGTTGGACTTTGGTTTTGTTCATTCTTCTTTTCCATTTTTTAGAAGATAGTTATTGTACATAACCGCGTGCTCCGGTATAAATGTATTTTGTTGTTGTTTTTACGGTCTGTTCATTTTACATATTTTTGTAAGTATAACGAGCTCAAGACCAGTTGATAATAATTCTTAGTTAATTATTATTATTTTTGATTAGAGGAAAAATTGAAAGCAACAAACATATACAGGCTATAGTTATAGTACTATTTCGAAATCAGCCACGATTTCTCGTCAGAGTAATTCGTATAGTTTTGCTATTTTAGAGGATCTTGTGGAGAATCGAACCCACTAACTCTGATTGCCAGCCCAGCTGCCTAACCCATAGGCTATGCTGCGTGTAGTTTTGCAAGCTGCTTAATTCACGTTTTCCTCTAATTGTTGTTTGTTATCTTGCCAACGGTATACACAATATTTTAGACATTCTGTCTATATGTAAATCATGCATGTTGGACTTTGTTTTTGTACATTCTTCTTTTCCATTTTTTAGAAGATAGTTATTGTACATAACCGCGTGCTCCGGTATAAATGTATTTTGTTGTTGTTTTTACGGTCTGTTCATTTTACATATTTTTGTAAGTATAACGAGCTCAAGACCAGTTGATAATAATTCTTAGTTAATTATTATTATTTTTGATTAGAGGAAAAATTGAAAGCAACAAACATATACAGGCTATAGTTATAGTACTATTTCGAAAACAGCCACGATTTCTCGTCAGACTAATTCGTATAGTTTTGCTATTTCAGAGGATCTTGTGGAGAATCGAACCCACTCACTCTGATTGCCAGCCCAGCTGCCTAACCCATAGGCTATGCTGCGTGTAGTTTTGCAAGCTGCTTAATTCACGTTTTCCTCTAATTGTTGTTTGTTATCTTGCCAACGGTATACACAATATTTTAGACATTCTGTCTATATGTAAATCATGCATGTTGGACTTTGTTTTTGTACATTCTTCTTTTCCATTTTTTAGAAGATAGTTATTGTACATAGCCGCGTGCTCCGGTATAAATGTATTTTGTTGTTTTTTTTACGGTCTGTTCATTTTACATATTTTTGTAAGTATAACGAGCTCAAGACCAGTTGATAATAATTCTTAGTTAATTATTATTATTTTTGATTAGAGGAAAAATTGAAAGCAACAAACATATACAGGCTATAGTTATAGTACTATTTCGAAAACAGCCACGATTTCTCGTCAGACTAATTCGTATAGTTTTGCTATTTCAGAGGATCTTGTGGAGAATCGAACCCACTCACTCTGATTGCCAGCCCAGCTGCCTAACCCATAGGCTATGCTGCGTGTAGTCTTGCAAGCTGCTTAATTCACGTTTTCCTCTAATTGTTGTTTGTTATCTTGCCAACGGTATACACAATATTTTAGACATTCTGTCTATATGTAAATCATGCATGTTGGACTTTGTTTTTGTACATTCTTCTTTTCCATTTTTTAGAAGATATTTATTGTACCTAACCGCCTGCTCCGGTATAAATGTATTTTGTTGTTGGTTTTACGGTCTGTTCATTTTACATATTGTTGTAAGTATAACGAGCTCAAGACCAGTTGATAATAATTCTTAGTTAATTATTATTATTTTTGATTAGAGGAAAAATTGAAAGCAACAAACATATACAGGCTATAGTTATAGTACTGTTTCGAAAGCAGCCACGACTTCTCGTCAGAGTAATTCGTATAGTTTTGCTATTTTAGAGGATCTTGTGGAGAATCGAACCCACTCACTCTGATTGCCAGCGCAGCTGCCTAACCCATAGGCTATGCTGCGTGTAGTTTTGCAAGCTGCTTAATTCACGTTTTAGTCTAATTGTTGTTTGTTATCTTGCCAACGGTATACACAATATTTTAGACATTCTGTCTATATGTAAATCATGCATGTTGGACTTTGGTTTTGTACATTCTTCTTTTCCATTTTTTAGAAGATAGTTATTGTACATAACCGCGTGCTCCGGTATAAATGTATTTTGTTGTTGGTTTTACGGTCTGTTCATTTTACATATTTTTGTAAGTATAACGAGCTCAAGACCAGTTGATAATAATTCTTAGTTAATTATTATTATTTTTGATTAGAGGAAAAATTGAAAGCAACAAACATATACAGGCTATAGTTATAGTACTATTTCGAAAACAGCCACGATTTCTCGTCAGACTAATTCGTATAGTTTTGCTATTTCAGAGGATCTTGTGGAGAATCGAACCCACTCACTCTGATTGCCAGCCCAGCTGCCTAACCCATAGGCTATGCTGCGTGTAGTTTTGCAAGCTGCTTAATTCACGTTTTCCTCTAATTGTTGTTTGTTATCTTGCCAACGGTATACACAATATTTTAGACATTCTGTCTATATGTAAATCATGCATGTTGGACTTTGTTTTTGTACATTCTTCTTTTCCATTTTTTAGAAGATAGTTATTGTACATAACCGCGTGCTCCGGTATAAATGTATTTTGTTGTTGGTTTTACGGTCTGTTCATTTTACATATTTTTGTAAGTATAACGAGCTCAAGACCAGTTGATAATAATTCTTAGTTAATTATTATTATTTTTGATTAGAGGAAAAATTGAAAGCAACAAACATATACAGGCTATAGTTATAGTACTATTTCGAAAACAGCCACGATTTCTCGTCAGACTAATTCGTATAGTTTTGCTATTTCAGAGGATCTTGTGGAGAATCGAACCCACTCACTCTGATTGCCAGCCCAGCTGCCTAACCCATAGGCTATGCTGCGTGTAGTCTTGCAAGCTGCTTAATTCACGTTTTCCTCTAATTGTTGTTTGTTATCTTGCCAACGGTATACACAATATTTTAGACATTCTGTCTATATGTAAATCATGCATGTTGGACTTTGTTTTTGTACATTCTTCTTTTCCATTTTTTAGAAGATATTTATTGTACCTAACCGCCTGCTCCGGTATAAATGTATTTTGTTGTTGGTTTTACGGTCTGTTCATTTTACATATTTTTGTAAGTATAACGAGCTCAAGACCAGTTGATAATAATTCTTAGTTAATTATTATTATTTTTGATTAGAGGAAAAATTGAAAGCAACAAACATATACAGGCTATAGTTATAGTACTATTTCGAAAGCAGCCACGATTTCTCGTCAGAGTAATTCGTATAGTTTTGCTATTTTAGAGGATCTTGTGGAGAATCGAACCCACTCACTCTGATTGCCAGCGCAGCTGCCTAACCCATAGGCTATGCTGCGTGTAGTTTTACAAGCTGCTTAATTCACGTTTTCCTCTAATTGTTGTTTGTTATCGTGCCAACGGTATACACAATATTTTAGACATTCTGTCTATATGTAAATCATGCATGTTGGACTTTGGTTTTGTACATTCTTCTTTTCCATTTTTTAGAAGATAGTTATTGTACATAACCGCGTGCTCCGGTATAAATGTATTTCGTTGTTGGTTTTACGGTCTGTTCATTTTACATATTTTTGTAAGTATAACGAGCTCAAGACCAGTTGATAATAATTCTTAGTTAATTATTATTATTTTTGATTAGAGGAAAAATTGAAAGCAACAAACATATACAGGCTATAGTTATAGTACTATTTCGAAAGCAGCCACGATTTCTCGTCAGAGTCATTCGTATAGTTTTGCTATTTTAGAGGATCTTGTGGAGAATCGAACCCACTCACTCTGATTGCCAGCGCAGCTGCCTAACCCACAGGCTATGCTGCGTGTAGTTTTGCAAGCTGCTTAATTCACGTTTTCCTCTAATTGTTGTTTGTTATCTTGCCAACGGTATACACAATATTTTAGACATTCTGTCTATATGTAAATCATGCATGTTGGACTTTGTTTTTGTACATTCTTCTTTTCCATTTTTTAGAAGATAGTTATTGTACATAACCGCGTGCTCCGGTATAAATGTATTTTGTTGTTGGTTTTACGGTCTGTTCATTTTACATATTTTTGTAAGTATAACGAGCTCAAGACCAGTTGATAATAATTCTTAGTTAATTATTATTATTTTTGATTAGAGGAAAAATTGAAAGCAACAAACATATACAGGCTATAGTTATAGTACTATTTCGAAAACAGCCACGATTTCTCGTCAGACTAATTCGTATAGTTTTGCTATTTCAGAGGATCTTGTGGAGAATCGAACCCACTCACTCTGATTGCCAGCCCAGCTGCCTAACCCATAGGCTATGCTGCGTGTAGTTTTGCAAGCTGCTTAATTCACGTTTTCCTCTAATTGTTGTTTGTTATCTTGCCAACGGTATACACAATATTTTAGACATTCTGTCTATATGTAAATCATGCATGTTGGACTTTGTTTTTGTACATTCTTCTTTTCCATTTTTTAGAAGATATTTATTGTACCTAGCCGCCTGCTCCGGTATAAATGTATTTTGTTGTTGGTTTTACGGTCTGTTCATTTTACATATTTTTGTAAGTATAACGAGCTCAAGACCAGTTGATAATAATTCTTAGTTAATTATTATTATTTTTGATTAGAGGAAAAATTGAAAGCAAAAAACATATACAGGCTATAGTTATAGTACTATTTCGAAAGCAGCCACGATTTCTCGTCAGAGTCATTCGTATAGTTTTGCTATTTTAGAGGATCTTGTGGAGAATCGAACCCACTCACTCTGATTGCCAGCGCAGCTGCCTAACCCATAGGCTATGCTGCGTGTAGTTTTGCAAGCTGCTTAATTCACGTTTTCCTCTAATTGTTGTTTGTTATCTTGCCAACGGTATACACAATATTTTAGACATTCTGTCTATATGTAAATCATGCATGTTGGACTTTGTTTTTGTACATTCTTCTTTTCCATTTTTTAGAAGATATTTATTGTACCTAGCCGCCTGCTCCGGTATAAATGTATTTTGTTGTTGGTTTTACGGTCTGTTCATTTTACATATTTTTGTAAGTATAACGAGCTCAAGACCAGTTGATAATAATTCTTAGTTAATTATTATTATTTTTGATTAGAGGAAAAATTGAAAGCAAAAAACATATACAGGCTATAGTTATAGTACTATTTCGAAAGCAGCCACGATTTCTCGTCAGAGTCATTCGTATAGTTTTGCTATTTTAGAGGATCTTGTGGAGAATCGAACCCACTCACTCTGATTGCCAGCCCAGCTGCCTAACCCATAGGCTATGCTGCGTGTAGTCTTGCAAGCTGCTTAATTCACGTTTTCCTCTAATTGTTGTTTGTTATCTTGCCAACGGTATACACAATATTTTAGACATTCTGTCTATATGTAAATCATGCATGTTGGACTTTGTTTTTGTACATTCTTCTTTTCCATTTTTTAGAAGATATTTATTGTACCTAACCGCCTGCTCCGGTATAAATGTATTTTGTTGTTGGTTTTACGGTCTGTTCATTTTACATATTTTTGTAAGTATAACGAGCTCAAGACCAGTTGATAATAATTCTTAGTTAATTATTATTATTTTTGATTAGAGGAAAAATTGAAAGCAACAAACATATACAGGCTATAGTTATAGTACTATTTCGAAAGCAGCCACGATTTCTCGTCAGAGTAATTCGTATAGTTTTGCTATTTTAGAGGATCTTGTGGAGAATCGAACCCACTCACTCTGATTGCCAGCGCAGCTGCCTAACCCATAGGCTATGCTGCGTGTAGTTTTACAAGCTGCTTAATTCACGTTTTCCTCTAATTGTTGTTTGTTATCGTGCCAACGGTATACACAATATTTTAGACATTCTGTCTATATGTAAATCATGCATGTTGGACTTTGGTTTTGTACATTCTTCTTTTCCATTTTTTAGAAGATAGTTATTGTACATAACCGCGTGCTCCGGTATAAATGTATTTCGTTGTTGGTTTTACGGTCTGTTCATTTTACATATTTTTGTAAGTATAACGAGCTCAAGACCAGTTGATAATAATTCTTAGTTAATTATTATTATTTTTGATTAGAGGAAAAATTGAAAGCAACAAACATATACAGGCTATAGTTATAGTACTATTTCGAAAGCAGCCACGATTTCTCGTCAGAGTCATTCGTATAGTTTTGCTATTTTAGAGGATCTTGTGGAGAATCGAACCCACTCACTCTGATTGCCAGCGCAGCTGCCTAACCCACAGGCTATGCTGCGTGTAGTTTTGCAAGCTGCTTAATTCACGTTTTCCTCTAATTGTTGTTTGTTATCTTGCCAACGGTATACACAATATTTTAGACATTCTGTCTATATGTAAATCATGCATGTTGGACTTTGTTTTTGTACATTCTTCTTTTCCATTTTTTAGAAGATAGTTATTGTACATAACCGCGTGCTCCGGTATAAATGTATTTTGTTGTTGGTTTTACGGTCTGTTCATTTTACATATTTTTGTAAGTATAACGAGCTCAAGACCAGTTGATAATAATTCTTAGTTAATTATTATTATTTTTGATTAGAGGAAAAATTGAAAGCAACAAACATATACAGGCTATAGTTATAGTACTATTTCGAAAACAGCCACGATTTCTCGTCAGACTAATTCGTATAGTTTTGCTATTTCAGAGGATCTTGTGGAGAATCGAACCCACTCACTCTGATTGCCAGCCCAGCTGCCTAACCCATAGGCTATGCTGCGTGTAGTTTTGCAAGCTGCTTAATTCACGTTTTCCTCTAATTGTTGTTTGTTATCTTGCCAACGGTATACACAATATTTTAGACATTCTGTCTATATGTAAATCATGCATGTTGGACTTTGTTTTTGTACATTCTTCTTTTCCATTTTTTAGAAGATATTTATTGTACCTAGCCGCCTGCTCCGGTATAAATGTATTTTGTTGTTGGTTTTACGGTCTGTTCATTTTACATATTTTTGTAAGTATAACGAGCTCAAGACCAGTTGATAATAATTCTTAGTTAATTATTATTATTTTTGATTAGAGGAAAAATTGAAAGCAAAAAACATATACAGGCTATAGTTATAGTACTATTTCGAAAGCAGCCACGATTTCTCGTCAGAGTCATTCGTATAGTTTTGCTATTTTAGAGGATCTTGTGGAGAATCGAACCCACTCACTCTGATTGCCAGCGCAGCTGCCTAACCCATAGGCTATGCTGCGTGTAGTTTTGCAAGCTGCTTAATTCACGTTTTCCTCTAATTGTTGTTTGTTATCTTGCCAACGGTATACACAATATTTTAGACATTCTGTCTATATGTAAATCATGCATGTTGGACTTTGTTTTTGTACATTCTTCTTTTCCATTTTTTAGAAGATATTTATTGTACCTAGCCGCCTGCTCCGGTATAAATGTATTTTGTTGTTAGTTTTACGGTCTGTTCATTTTACATATTTTTGTAAGTATAACGAGCTCAAGACCAGTTGATAATAATTCTTAGTTAATTATTATTATTTTTGATTAGAGGAAAAATTGAAAGCAAAAAACATATACAGGCTATAGTTATAGTACTATTTCGAAAGCAGCCACGATTTCTCGTCAGAGTCATTCGTATAGTTTTGCTATTTTAGAGGATCTTGTGGAGAATCGAACCCACTCACTCTGATTGCCAGCGCAGCTGCCTAACCCATAGGCTATGCTGCGTGTAGTTTTGCAAGCTGCTTAATTCACGTTTTCCTCTAATTGTTGTTTGTTATCTTGCCAACGGTATACACAATATTTTAGACATTCTGTCTATATGTAAATCATGCATGTTGGACTTTGTTTTTGTACATTCTTCTTTTCCATTTTTTAGAAGATAGTTATTGTACATAACCGCGTGCTCCGGTATAAATGTATTTTGTTGTTGGTTTTACGGTCTGTTCATTTTACATATTTTTGTAAGTATAACGAGCTCAAGACCAGTTGATAATAATTCTTAGTTAATTATTATTATTTTTGATTAGAGGAAAAATTGAAAGAAACAAACATATACAGGCTATAGTTATAGTACTATTTCGAAAACAGCCACGATTTCTCGTCAGACTAATTCGTATAGTTTTGCTATTTCAGAGGATCTTGTGGAGAATCGAACCCACTCACTCTGATTGCCAGCCCAGCTGCCTAACCCATAGGCTATGCTGCGTGTAGTTTTGCAAGCTTCTTAATTCACGTTTTCCTCTAATTGTTGTTTGTTATCTTGCCAACGGTATACACAATATTTTAGACATTCTGCCTATATGTAAATCATGAATGTTGGACTTTGGTTTTGTACATTTTTCTTTTCCATTTTTTAGAAGATAGTTATTGTACATAACCGCGTGCTCCGGTATAAATGTATTTTGTTGTTGGTTTTACGGTCTGTTCATTTTACATATTTTTGTAAGTATAACGAGCTCAAGACCAGTTGATAATAATTCTTAGTTAATTATTATTATTTTTGATTAGAGGAAAAATTGAAAGCAACAAACATATACAGGCTATAGTTATAGTACTATTTCGAAAACAGCCACGATTTCTCGTCAGACTAATTTGTATAGTTTTGCTATTTCAGAGGATCTTGTGGAGAATCGAACCCACTCACTCTGATTGCCAGCCCAGCTGCCTAACCCATAGGCTATGCTGCGTGTAGTTTTGCAAGCTGCTTAATTCACGTTTTCCTCTAATTGTTGTTTGTTATCTTGCCAACGGTATACACAATATTTTAGACATTCTGCCTATATGTAAATCATGAATGTTGGACTTTGGTTTTGTACATTTTTCTTTTCCATTTTTTAGAAGATAGTTATTGTACATAACCGCGTGCTCCGGTATAAATGTATTTTGTTGTTGGTTTTACGGTCTGTTCATTTTACATATTTTTGTAAGTATAACGAGCTCAAGACCAGTTGATAATAATTCTTAGTTAATTATTATTATTTTTGATTAGAGGAAAAATTGAAAGCAACAAACATATACAGGCTATAGTCATAGTACTATTTCGAAAACAGCCACGATTTCTCGTCAGACTAATTCGTATAGTTTTGCTATTTCAGAGGATCTTGTGGAGAATCGAACCCACTCACTCTGATTGCCAGCGCAGCTGCCTAACCCATAGGCTATGCTGCGTGTAGTTTTGCAAGCTGCTTAATTCACGTTTTCTTCTAATTGTTGTTTGTTATCGTGCCAGCGGTATACACAATATTTTAGACATTCTGTCTATATGTAAATCATGAATGTTGGACTTTGGTTTTGTACATTTTTCTTTTCCATTTTTTAGAAGATAGTTATTGTACATAACCGCGTGCTCCGGTATAAATGTATTTTGTTGTTGGTTTTACGGTCTGTACATTTTACATATTTTTGTAAGTATAACGAGCTCAAGACCAGTTGATAATAATTCTTAGTTAATTATTATTATTTTTGATTAGAGGAAAAATTGAAAGCAACAAACATATACAGGCTATAGTTATAGTACTATTTCGAAAACAGCCACGATTTCTCGTCAGACTAATTCGTATAGTTTTGCTATTTCAGAGGATCTTGTGGAGAATCGAACCCACTCACTCTGATTGCCAGCGCAGCTGCCTAACCCATTGGCTATGCTGCGTGTAGTTTTGCAAGCTGCTTAATTCACGTTTTCCTCTAATTGTTATTTGTTATCTTGCGAACGGTATACACAATATTTTAGACATTCTGTCTATATGTAAATCATGCATGTTGGACTTTGTTTTTGTACATTCTTCTTTTCCATTTTTTAGAAGATAGTTATTGTACATAACCGCGTGCTCCGGTATAAATGTATTTTGTTGTTGGTTTTACGGTCTGTTCATTTTACATATTTTTGTAAGTATAACGAGCTCAAGACCAGTTGATAATAATTCTTAGTTAATTATTATTATTTTTGATTAGAGGAAAAATTGAAAGCAACAAACATATACAGGCTATAGTTATAGTACTATTTCGAAATCAGCCACGATTTCTCGTCAGAGTAATTCGTATAGTTTTGCTATTTTAGAGGATCTTGTGGAGAATCGAACCCACTCACTCTGATTGCCAGCGCAGCTGCCTAACCCATAGGCTATGCTGCGTGTAGTTTTGCAAGCTGCTTAATTCACGTTTTCCTCTAATTGTTGTTTGTTATCGTGCCAACGGTATACACAATATTTTAGACATTCTGTCTATATGTAAATCATGCATGTTGGACTTTGGTTTTGTACATTCTTCTTTTCCATTTTTTAGAAGATAGTTATTGTACATAACCGCGTGCTCCGGTATAAATGTATTTTGTTGTTGGTTTTACGGTCTGTTCATTTTACATATTTTTGTAAGTATAACGAGCTCAAGACCAGTTGATAATAATTCTTAGTTAATTATTATTATTTTTGATTAGAGGAAAAATTGAAAGCAACAAACATATACAGGCTATAGTTATAGTACTATTTCGAAATCAGCCACGATTTCTCGTCAGAGTAATTCGTATAGTTTTGCTATTTCAGAGGATCTTGTGGAGAATCGAACCCACTCACTCTGATTGCCAGCGCAGCTGCCTAACCCATAGGCTATGCTGCGTGTAGTTTTGCAAGCTGCTTAATTCACGTTTTAGTCTAATTGTTGTTTGTTATCTTGCCAACGGTATACACAATATTTTAGACATTCTGTCTATATGTAAATCATGCATGTTGGACTTTGGTTTTGTACATTCTTCTTTTCCATTTTTTAGAAAATAGTTATTGTACATAACCGCGTGCTCCGGTATAAATGTATTTTGTTGTTGGTTTTACGGTCTGTTCATTTTACATATTTTTGTAAGTATAACGAGCTCAAGACCAGTTGATAATAATTCTTAGTTAATTATTATTATTTTTGATTAGAGGAAAAATTGAAAGCAACAAACATATACAGGCTATAGTTATAGTACTATTTCGAAAACAGCCACGATTTCTCGTCAGACTAATTCGTATAATTTTGCCATTTCAGAGGATCTTGTGGAGAATCGAACCCACTCACTCTGATTGCCAGCGCAGCTGCCTAACCCATAGGCTATGCTGCGTGTAGTTCTACAAGCTGCTTAATTCACGTTTTCCTCTAATTGTTGTTTGTTATCGTGCCAACGGTATACACAATATTTTAGACATTCTGTCTATATGTAAATCAGGCATGTTGGACTTTGTTTTTGTACATTCTTCTTTTCCATTTTTTAGAAGATATTTATTGTACCTAACCGCCTGCTCCGGTATAAATGTATTTTGTTGTTGGTTTTACGGTCTGTTCATTTTACATATTTTTGTAAGTATAACGAGCTCAAGACCAGTTGATAATAATTCTTAGTTAATTATTATTATGTTTGATTAGAGGAAAAATTGAAAGCAACAAACATATACAGGCTATAGTTATAGTACTATTTCGAAATCAGCCACGATTTCTCGTCAGAGTAATTCGTATAGTTTTGCTATTTTAGAGGATCTTGTGGAGAATCGAACCCACTTACTCTGATTGCCAGCCCAGCTGCCTAACCCATAGGCTATGCTGCGTGTAGTTTTGCAAGCTGCTTAATTCACGTTTTCCTCTAATTGTTGTTTGTTATCGTGCCAACGGTATACACAATATTTTAGACATTCTGTCTATATGTAAATCATGAATGTTGGACTTTGCTTTTGTACATTCTTCTTTTCCATTTTTTAGAAGATAGTTATTGTACATAACCGCGTGCTCCGGTATAAATGTATTTTGTGGTTGGTTTTACGGTCTGTTCATTTTACATATTTTTGTAAGTATAACGAGCTCAAGACCAGTTGATAATAATTCTTAGTTAATTATTATTATTTTTGATTAGAGGAAAAATTGAAAGCAACAAACATATACAGCCTATAGTTATAGTACTATTTCGAAAACAGCCACGATTTCTCGTCAGACTAATTCGTATAGTTTTGCTATTTCAGAGGATCTTGTGGAGAATCGAACCCACTCACTCTGATTGCCAGCGCAGCTGCCTAACCCATAGGCTATGCTGCGTGTAGTTTTGCAAGCTGCTTAATTCACGTTTTAGTCTAATTGTTGTTTGTTATCTTGCCAACGGTATACACAATATTTTAGACATTCTGTCTATATGTAAATCATGTAAGTTGGACTTTGGTTTTGTACATTCTTCTTTTCCATAGTTTAGAAAATAGTTATTGTACATAACCGCGTGCTCCGGTATAAACGTATTTTGTTGTTGGTTTCACGGTCTGTTCATTTTACATATTTTTGTAAGTATAACGAGCTCAAGACCAGTTGATAATAATTCTTAGTTAATTATTATTATTTTTGATTAGAGGAAAAATTGAAAGCAACAAACATATACAGGCTATAGTTATAGTACTATTTCGAAAACAGCCACGATTTCTCGTCAGACTAATTCGTATAGTTTTGCTATTTCAGAGGATCTTGTGGAGAATCGAACCCACTCACTCTGATTGCCAGCGCAGCTGCCTAACCCATAGGCTATGCTGCGTGTAGTTTTGCAAGCTGCTTAATTCACGTTTTAGTCTAATTGTTGTTTGTTATCTTGCCAACGGTATACACAATATTTTAGACATTCTGTCTATATGTAAATCATGTAAGTTGGACTTTGGTTTTGTACATTCTTCTTTTCCATAGTTTAGAAAATAGTTATTGTACATAACCGCGTGCTCCGGTATAAATGTATTTTGTTGTTGGTTTTACGGTCTGTTCATTTTACATATTTTTGTAAGTATAACGAGCTCAAGACCAGTTGATAATAATTCTTAGTTAATTATTATTATTTTTGATTAGAGGAAAAATTGAAAGCAACAAACATATACAGGCTATAGTTATAGTACTATTTCGAAAACAGCCACGATTTCTCGTCAGACTAATTCGTATAATTTTGCCATTTCAGAGGATCTTGTGGAGAATCGAACCCACTCACTCTGATTGCCAGCGCAGCTGCCTAACCCATAGGCTATGCTGCGTGTAGTTCTACAAGCTGCTTAATTCACGTTTTCCTCTAATTGTTGTTTGTTATCGTGCCAACGGTATACACAATATTTTAGACATTCTGTCTATATGTAAATCAGGCATGTTGGACTTTGTTTTTGTACATTCTTCTTTTCCATTTTTTAGAAGATATTTATTGTACCTAACCGCCTGCTCCGGTATAAATGTATTTTGTTGTTGGTTTTACGGTCTGTTCATTTTACATATTTTTGTAAGTATAACGAGCTCAAGACCAGTTGATAATAATTCTTAGTTAATTATTATTATGTTTGATTAGAGGAAAAATTGAAAGCAACAAACATATACAGGCTATAGTTATAGTACTATTTCGAAATCAGCCACGATTTCTCGTCAGAGTAATTCGTATAGTTTTGCTATTTTAGAGGATCTTGTGGAGAATCGAACCCACTCACTCTGATTGCCAGCCCAGCTGCCTAACCCATAGGCTATGCTGCGTGTAGTTTTGCAAGCTGCTTAATTCACGTTTTCCTCTAATTGTTGTTTGTTATCGTGCCAACGGTATACACAATATTTTAGACATTCTGTCTATATGTAAATCATGAATGTTGGACTTTGCTTTTGTACATTCTTCTTTTCCATTTTTTAGAAGATAGTTATTGTACATAACCGCGTGCTCCGGTATAAATGTATTTTGTGGTTGGTTTTACGGTCTGTTCATTTTACATATTTTTGTAAGTATAACGAGCTCAAGACCAGTTGATAATAATTCTTAGTTAATTATTATTATTTTTGATTAGAGGAAAAATTGAAAGCAACAAACATATACAGCCTATAGTTATAGTACTATTTCGAAAACAGCCACGATTTCTCGTCAGACTAATTCGTATAGTTTTGCTATTTCAGAGGATCTTGTGGAGAATCGAACCCACTCACTCTGATTGCCAGCGCAGCTGCCTAACCCATAGGCTATGCTGCGTGTAGTTTTGCAAGCTGCTTAATTCACGTTTTAGTCTAATTGTTGTTTGTTATCTTGCCAACGGTATACACAATATTTTAGACATTCTGTCTATATGTAAATCATGCATGTAGGACTTTGGTTTTGTACATTCTTCTTTTCCATTTTTTAGAAAATAGTTATTGTACATAACCGCGTGCTCCGGTATAAATGTATTTTGTTGTTGGTTTTACGGTCTGTTCATTTTACATATTTTTGTAAGTATAACGAGCTCAAGACCAGTTGATAATAATTCTTAGTTAATTATTATTATTTTTGATTAGAGGAAAAATTGAAAGCAACAAACATATACAGGCTATAGTTATAGTACTATTTCGAAAACAGCCACGATTTCTCGTCAGACTAATTCGTATAGTTTTGCTATTTCAGAGGATCTTGTGGAGAATCGAACCCACTCACTCTGATTGCCAGCGCAGCTGCCTAACCCATAGGCTATGCTGCGTGTAGTTTTGCAAGCTGCTTAATTCACGTTGTCCTCTAATTGTTGTTTGTTATCTTGCCAACGGTATACACAATATTTTAGACATTCTGTCTATATGTAAATCATGCATGTTGGACTTTGTTTTTGTACATTCTTCTTTTCCATTTTTTAGAAGATAGTTATTGTACATAACCGCGTGCTCCGGTATAAATGTATTTTGTTGTTGGTTTTACGGTCTGTTCATTTTACATATTTTTGTAAGTATAACGAGCTCAAGACCAGTTGATAATAATTCTTAGTTAATTATTATTATTTTTGATTAGAGGAAAAATTGAAAGCAACAAACATATACAGGCTATAGTTATAGTACTATTTCGAAAACAGCCACGATTTCTCGTCAGACTAATTCGTATAGTTTTGCTATTTCAGAGGATCTTGTGGAGAATCGAACCCACGCACTCTGATTGCCAGCCCAGCTGCCTAACCCATAGGCTATGCTGCGTGTAGTTTTGCAAGCTGCTTAATTCACGTTTTCCTCTAATTGTTGTTTGTTATCTTGCCAACGGTATACACAATATTTTAGACATTCTGTCTATATGTAAATCATGCATGTTGGACTTTGTTTTTGTACATTCTTCTTTTCCATTTTTTAGAAGATAGTTATTGTACATAACCGCGTGCTCCGGTATAAATGTATTTTGTTGTTGGTTTTACGGTCTGTTCATTTTACATATTTTTGTAAGTATAACGAGCTCAAGACCAGTTGATAATAATTCTTAGTTAATTATTATTATTTTTGATTAGAGGAAAAATTGAAAGCAACAAACATATACAGGCTATAGTTATAGTACTATTTCGAAAACAGCCACGATTTCTAGTCAGACTAATTCGTATAGTTTTGCTATTTCAGAGGATCTTGTGGAGAATCGAACCCACGCACTCTGATTGCCAGCCCAGCTGCCTAACCCATAGGCTATGCTGCGTGTAGTTTTGCAAGCTGCTTAATTCACGTTTTCCTCTAATTGTTGTTTGTTATCTTGCCAACGGTATACACAATATTTTAGACATTCTGTCTATATGTAAATCATGCATGTTGGACTTTGTTTTTGTACATTCTTCTTTTCCATTTTTTAGAAGATAGTTATTGTACATAACCGCGTGCTCCGGTATAAATGTATTTTGTTGTTGGTTTTACGGTCTGTTCATTTTACATATTTTTGTAAGTATAACGAGCTCAAGACCAGTTGATAATAATTCTTAGTTAATTATTATTATTTTTGATTAGAGGAAAAATTGAAAGCAACAAACATATACAGGCTATAGTTATAGTACTATTTCGAAAACAGCCACGATTTCTCGTCAGACTAATTCGTATAGTTTTGCTATTTCAGAGGATCTTGTGGAGAATCGAACCCACTCACTCTGATTGCCAGCGCAGCTGCCTAACCCATAGGCTATGCTGCGTGTAGTTTTGCAAGCTGCTTAATTCACGTTTTCCTCTAATTGTTGTTTGTTATCTTGCCAACGGTATACACAATATTTTAGACATTCTGTCTATATGTAAATCATGCATGTTGGACTTTGTTTTTGTACATTCTTCTTTTCCATTTTTTAGAAGATAGTTATTGTACATAACCGCGTGCTCCGGTATAAATGTATTTTGTTGTTGGTTTTACGGTCTGTTCATTTTACATATTTTTGTAAGTATAACGAGCTCAAGACCAGTTGATAATAATTCTTAGTTAATTATTATTATTTTTGATTAGAGGAAAAATTGAAAGCAACAAACATATACAGGCTATAGTTATAGTACTATTTCGAAAACAGCCACGATTTCTCGTCAGACTAATTCGTATAGTTTTGCTATTTCAGAGGATCTTGTGGAGAATCGAACCCACGCACTCTGATTGCCAGCCCAGCTGCCTAACCCATAGGCTATGCTGCGTGTAGTTTTGCAAGCTGCTTAATTCACGTTTTCCTCTAATTGTTGTTTGTTATCTTGCCAACGGTATACACAATATTTTAGACATTCTGTCTATATGTAAATCATGCATGTTGGACTTTGTTTTTGTACATTCTTCTTTTCCATTTTTTAGAAGATATTTATTGTACCTAACCGCCTGCTCCGGTATAAATGTATTTTGTTGTTGGTTTTACGGTCTGTTCATTTTACATATTTTTGTAAGTATAACGAGCTCAAGACCAGTTGATAATAATTCTTAGTTAATTATTATTATTTTTGATTAGAGGAAAAATTGAAAGCAACAAACATATACAGGCTATAGTTATAGTACTATTTCGAAATCAGCCACGATTTCTCGTCAGAGTAATTCGTATAGTTTTGCTATTTTAGAGGATCTTGTGGAGAATCGAACCCACTCACTGTGATTGCCATCCCAGCTGCCTAACCCATAGGCTATGCTGCGTGTAGTTTTGCAAGCTGCTTAATTCACGTTTTAGTCTAATTGTTGTTTGTTATCTTGCCAACGGTATACACAATATTTTAGACATTCTGTCTATATGTAAATCATGCATGTTGGACTTTGGTTTTGTACATTCTTCTTTTCCATTTTTTAGAAAATAGTTATTGTACATAACCGCGTGCTCCGGTATAAACGTAGTTTGTTGTTGGTTTTACGGTCTGTTCATTTTACATATTTTTGTAAGTATAACGAGCTCAAGACCAGTTGATAATAATTTTTGTTAATTATTATTATTTTTGATTAGAGGAAAAATTGAAAGCAACAAACATATACAGGCTATAGTTATAGTACTATTTCGAAAACAGCCACGATTTCTCGTCAGACTAATTCGTATAATTTTGCTATTTCAGAGGATCTTGTGGAGAATCGAACCCACTCACTCTGATTGCCAGCGCAGCTGCCTAACCCATAGGCTATGCTGCGTGTAGTTTTGCAAGCTGCTTAATTCACGTTTTCCTCTAATTGTTGTTTGTTATCTTGCGAACGGTATACACAATATTTTAGACATTCTGTCTATATGTAAATCATGCATGTTGGACTTTGGTTTTGTACATTCTTCTTTTCCATTTTTTAGAAAATAGTTATTGTACATAACCGCGTGCTCCGGTATAAATGTATTTTGTTGTTGGTTTTACGGTCTGTTCATTTTACATATTTTTGTAAGTATAACGAGCTCAAGACCAGTTGATAATAATTCTTAGTTAATTATTATTATTTTTGATTAGAGGAAAAATTGAAAGCAACAAATATATACAGGCTATAGTTATAGTACTATTTCGAAAACAGCCACGATTTCTCGTCAGACTAATTCGTATAGTTTTGCTATTTCAGAGGATCTTGTGGAGAATCGAACCCACTCACTCTGATTGCCAGCCCAGCTGCCTAACCCATAGGCTATGCTGCGTGTAGTTTTGCAAGCTGCTTAATTCACGTTTTCCTCTAATTGTTGTTTGTTATCTTGCGAACGGTATACACAATATTTTAGACATTCTGTCTATATGTAAATCATGCATGTTGGACTTTGTTTTTGTACATTCTTCTTTTCCATTTTTTAGAAGATAGTTATTGTACATAACCGCGTGCTCCGGTATAAATGTATTTTGTTGTTGGTTTTACGGTCTGTTCATTTTACATATTTTTGTAAGTATAACGAGCTCAAGACCAGTTGATAATAATTCTTAGTTAATTATTATTATTTTTGATTAGAGGAAAAATTGAAAGCAACAAATATATACAGGCTATAGTTATAGTACTATTTCGAAAACAGCCACGATTTCTCGTCAGACTAATTCGTATAGTTTTGCTATTTCAGAGGATCTTGTGGAGAATCGAACCCACTCACTCTGATTGCCAGCGCAGCTGCCTAACCCATAGGCTATGCTGCGTGTAGTTTTGCAAGCTGCTTAATTCACGTTTTAGTCTAATTGTTGTTTGTTATCTTGCCAACGGTATACACAATATTTTAGACATTCTGTCTATATGTAAATCATGCATGTTGGACTTTGGTTTTGTACATTCTTCTTTTCCATTTTTTAGAAAATAGTTATTGTACATAACCGCGTGCTCCGGTATAAACGTAGTTTGTTGTTGGTTTTACGGTCTGTTCATTTTACATATTTTTGTAAGTATAACGAGCTCAAGACCAGTTGATAATAATTTTTGTTAATTATTATTATTTTTGATTAGAGGAAAAATTGAAAGCAACAAACATATACAGGCTATAGTTATAGTACTATTTCGAAAACAGCCACGATTTCTCGTCAGACTAATTCGTATAGTTTTGCTATTTCAGAGGATCTTGTGGAGAATCGAACCCACTCACTCTGATTGCCAGCGCAGCTGCCTAACCCATAGGCTATGCTGCGTGTAGTTTTGCAAGCTGCTTAATTCACGTTTTCCTCTAATTGTTGTTTGTTATCTTGCCAACGGTATACACAATATTTTAGACATTCTGTCTATATGTAAATCATGCATGTTGGACTTTGTTTTTGTACATTCTTCTTTTCCATTTTTTAGAAGATAGTTATTGTACATAACCGCGTGCTCCGGTATAAATGTATTTTGTTGTTGGTTTTACGGTCTGTTCATTTTACATATTTTTGTAAGTATAACGAGCTCAAGACCAGTTGATAATAATTCTTAGTTAATTATTATTATTTTTGATTAGAGGAAAAATTGAAAGCAACAAACATATACAGGCTATAGTTATAGTACTATTTCGAAAACAGCCACGATTTCTCGTCAGACTAATTCGTATAGTTTTGCTATTTCAGAGGATCTTGTGGAGAATCGAACCCACGCACTCTGATTGCCAGCCCAGCTGCCTAACCCATAGGCTATGCTGCGTGTAGTTTTGCAAGCTGCTTAATTCACGTTTTCCTCTAATTGTTGTTTGTTATCTTGCCAACGGTATACACAATATTTTAGACATTCTGTCTATATGTAAATCATGCATGTTGGACTTTGTTTTTGTACATTCTTCTTTTCCATTTTTTAGAAGATATTTATTGTACCTAACCGCCTGCTCCGGTATAAATGTATTTTGTTGTTGGTTTTACGGTCTGTTCATTTTACATATTTTTGTAAGTATAACGAGCTCAAGACCAGTTGATAATAATTCTTAGTTAATTATTATTATTTTTGATTAGAGGAAAAATTGAAAGCAACAAACATATACAGGCTATAGTTATAGTACTATTTCGAAATCAGCCACGATTTCTCGTCAGAGTAATTCGTATAGTTTTGCTATTTTAGAGGATCTTGTGGAGAATCGAACCCACTCACTGTGATTGCCATCCCAGCTGCCTAACCCATAGGCTATGCTGCGTGTAGTTTTGCAAGCTGCTTAATTCACGTTTTCCTCTAATTGTTGTTTGTTATCGTGCCAACGGTATACACAATATTTTAGACATTCTGTCTATGTGTAAATCATGAATGTTGGACTTTGGTTTTGTACATTCTTCTTTTCCATTTTTTAGAAAATAGTTATTGTACATAACCGCGTGCTCCGGTATAAATGTATTTTGTTGTTGGTTTTACGGTCTGTTCATTTTACATATTTTTGTAAGTATAACGAGCTCAAGACCAGTTGATAATAATTCTTAGTTAATTATTATTATTTTTGATTAGAGGAAAAATTGAAAGCAACAAACACATACAGGCTATAGTTATAGTACTATTTCGAAAACAGCCACGATTTCTCGTCAGACTAATTCGTATAGTTTTGCTATTTCAGAGGATCTTGTGGAGAATCGAACCCACTCACTCTGATTGCCAGCGCAGCTCCCTAACCCATAGGCTATGCTGCGTGTAGTTTTACAAGCTGCTTAATTCACGTTTTCCTCTAATTGTTGTTTGTTATCGTGCCAACGGTATACACAATATTTTAGACATTCTGTCTATATGTAAATCATGAATGTTGGACTTTGGTTTTGTACATTCTTCTTTTCCATTTTTTAGAAAATAGTTATTGTACATAACCGCGTGCTCCGGTATAAATGTATTTTGTTGTTGGTTTTACGGTCTGTTCATTTTACATAGTTTTGTAAGTATAACGAGCTCAAGACCAGTTGATAATAATTCTTAGTTAATTATTATTATTTTTGATTAGAGGAAAAATTGAAAGCAACAAACATATACAGGCTATAGTTATAGTACTATTTCGAAAACAGCCACGATTTCTCGTCAGACTAATTCGTATAATTTTGCCATTTCAGAGGATCTTGTGGAGAATCGAACCCACTCACTCTGATTGCCAGCGCAGCTGCCTAACCCATAGGCTATGCTGCGTGTAGTTTTACAAGCTGCTTAATTCACGTTTTCCTCTAATTGTTGTTTGTTATCGTGCCAACGGTATACACAATATTTTAGACATTCTGTCTATATGTAAATCAGGCATGTTGGACTTTGTTTTTGTACATTCTTCTTTTCCATTTTTTAGAAGATATTTATTGTACCTAACCGCCTGCTCCGGTATAAATGTATTTTGTTGTTGGTTTTACGGTCTGTTCATTTTACATATTTTTGTAAGTATAACGAGCTCAAGACCAGTTGATAATAATTCTTAGTTAATTATTATTATGTTTGATTAGAGGAAAAATTGAAAGCAACAAACATATACAGGCTATAGTTATAGTACTATTTCGAAATCAGCCACGATTTCTCGTCAGAGTAATTCGTATAGTTTTGCTATTTTAGAGGATCTTGTGGAGAATCGAACCCACTCACTCTGATTGCCAGCCCAGCTGCCTAACCCATAGGCTATGCTGCGTGTAGTTTTGCAAGCTGCTTAATTCACGTTTTCCTCTAATTGTTGTTTGTTATCGTGCCAACGGTATACACAATATTTTAGACATTCTGTCTATATGTAAATCATGAATGTTGGACTTTGCTTTTGTACATTCTTCTTTTCCATTTTTTAGAAGATAGTTATTGTACATAACCGCGTGCTCCGGTATAAATGTATTTTGTGGTTGGTTTTACGGTCTGTTCATTTTACATATTTTTGTAAGTATAACGAGCTCAAGACCAGTTGATAATAATTCTTAGTTAATTATTATTATTTTTGATTAGAGGAAAAATTGAAAGCAACAAACATATACAGCCTATAGTTATAGTACTATTTCGAAAACAGCCACGATTTCTCGTCAGACTAATTCGTATAGTTTTGCTATTTCAGAGGATCTTGTGGAGAATCGAACCCACTCACTCTGATTGCCAGCGCAGCTGCCTAACCCATAGGCTATGCTGCGTGTAGTTTTGCAAGCTGCTTAATTCACGTTTTAGTCTAATTGTTGTTTGTTATCTTGCCAACGGTATACACAATATTTTAGACATTCTGTCTATATGTAAATCATGTAAGTTGGACTTTGGTTTTGTACATTCTTCTTTTCCATAGCTTAGAAAATAGTTATTGTACATAACCGCGTGCTCCGGTATAAACGTATTTTGTTGTTGGTTTCACGGTCTGTTCATTTTACATATTTTTGTAAGTATAAAGAGCTCAAGACCAGTTGATAATAATTCTTAGTTAATTATTATTATTTTTGATTAGAGGAAAAATTGAAAGCAACAAACATATACAGGCTATAGTTATAGTACTATTTCGAAAACAGCCACGATTTCTCGTCAGACTAATTCGTATAGTTTTGCTATTTCAGAGGATCTTGTGGAGAATCGAACCCACTCACTCTGATTGCCAGCGCAGCTGCCTAACCCATAGGCTATGCTGCGTGTAGTTTTGCAAGCTGCTTAATTCACGTTTTAGTCTAATTGTTGTTTGTTATCTTGCCAACGGTATACACAATATTTTAGACATTCTGTCTATATGTAAATCATGCATGTAGGACTTTGGTTTTGTACATTCTTCTTTTCCATTTTTTAGAAAATAGTTATTGTACATAACCGCGTGCTCCGGTATAAATGTATTTTGTTGTTGGTTTTACGGTCTGTTCATTTTACATATTTTTGTAAGTATAACGAGCTCAAGACCAGTTGATAATAATTTTTGTTAATTATTATTATTTTTGATTAGAGGGAAAATTGAAAGCAACAAACATATACAGGCTATAGTTATAGTACTATTTCGAAAACAGCCACGATTTCTCGTCAGACTAATTCGTATAATTTTGCTATTTCAGAGGATCTTGTGGAGAATCGAACCCACTCACTCTGATTGCCAGCGCAGCTGCCTAACCCATAGGCTATGCTGCGTGTAGTTTTGCAAGCTGCTTAATTCACGTTTTCCTCTAATTGTTGTTTGTTATCTTGCGAACGGTATACACAATATTTTAGACATTCTGTCTATATGTAAATCATGCATGTTGGACTTTGGTTTTGTACATTCTTCTTTTCCATTTTTTAGAAAATAGTTATTGTACATAACCGCGTGCTCCGGTATAAATGTATTTTGTTGTTGGTTTTACGGTCTGTTCATTTTACATATTTTTGTAAGTATAACGAGCTCAAGACCAGTTGATAATAATTCTTAGTTAATTATTATTATTTTTGATTAGAGGAAAAATTGAAAGCAACAAATATATACAGGCTATAGTTATAGTACTATTTCGAAAACAGCCACGATTTCTCGTCAGACTAATTCGTATAGTTTTGCTATTTCAGAGGATCTTGTGGAGAATCGAACCCACTCACTCTGATTGCCAGCCCAGCTGCCTAACCCATAGGCTATGCTGCGTGTAGTTTTGCAAGCTGCTTAATTCACGTTTTCCTCTAATTGTTGTTTGTTATCTTGCGAACGGTATACACAATATTTTAGACATTCTGTCTATATGTAAATCATGCATGTTGGACTTTGTTTTTGTACATTCTTCTTTTCCATTTTTTAGAAGATAGTTATTGTACATAACCGCGTGCTCCGGTATAAATGTATTTTGTTGTTGGTTTTACGGTCTGTTCATTTTACATATTTTTGTAAGTATAACGAGCTCAAGACCAGTTGATAATAATTCTTAGTTAATTATTATTATTTTTGATTAGAGGAAAAATTGAAAGCAACAAACATATACAGGCTATAGTTATAGTACTATTTCGAAAACAGCCACGATTTCTCGTCAGACTAATTCGTATAGTTTTGCTATTTCAGAGGATCTTGTGGAGAATCGAACCCACGCACTCTGATTGCCAGCCCAGCTGCCTAACCCATAGTCTATGCTGCGTGTAGTTTTGCAAGCTGCTTAATTCACGTTTTCCTCTAATTGTTGTTTGTTATCTTGCCAACGGTATACACAATATTTTAGACATTCTGTCTATATGTAAATCATGCATGTTGGACTTTGTTTTTGTACATTCTTCTTTTCCATTTTTTAGAAGATATTTATTGTACCTAACCGCCTGCTCCGGTATAAATGTATTTTGTTGTTGGTTTTACGGTCTGTTCATTTTACATATTTTTGTAAGTATAACGAGCTCAAGACCAGTTGATAATAATTCTTAGTTAATTATTATTATTTTTGATTAGAGGAAAAATTGAAAGCAACAAACATATACAGGCTATAGTTATAGTACTATTTCGAAATCAGCCACGATTTCTCGTCAGAGTAATTCGTATAGTTTTGCTATTTTAGAGGATCTTGTGGAGAATCGAACCCACTCACTCTGATTGCCATCCCAGCTGCCTAACCCATAGGCTATGCTGCGTGTAGTTTTGCAAGCTGCTTAATTCACGTTTTCCTCTAATTGTTGTTTGTTATCGTGCCAACGGTATACACAATATTTTAGACATTCTGTCTATATGTAAATCATGAATGTTGGACTTTGGTTTTGTACATTCTTCTTTTCCATTTTTTAGAAAATAGTTATTGTACATAACCGCGTGCTCCGGTATAAATGTATTTTGTTGTTGGTTTTACGGTCTGTTCATTTTACATATTTTTGTAAGTATAACGAGCTCAAGACCAGTTGATAATAATTCTTAGTTAATTATTATTATTTTTGATTAGAGGAAAAATTGAAAGCAACAAACATATACAGGCTATAGTTATAGTACTATTTCGAAAACAGCCACGATTTCTCGTCAGACTAATTCGTATAGTTTTGCTATTTCAGAGGATCTTGTGGAGAATCGAACCCACGCACTCTGATTGCCAGCCCAGCTGCCTAACCCATAGGCTATGCTGCGTGTAGTTTTGCAAGCTGCTTAATTCACGTTTTCCTCTAATTGTTGTTTGTTATCTTGCCAACGGTATACACAATATTTTAGACATTCTGTCTATATGTAAATCATGCATGTTGGACTTTGTTTTTGTACATTCTTCTTTTCCATTTTTTAGAAGATATTTATTGTACCTAACCGCCTGCTCCGGTATAAATGTATTTTGTTGTTGGTTTTACGGTCTGTTCATTTTCATATTTTTGTAAGTATAACGAGCTCAAGACCAGTTGATAATAATTCTTAGTTAATTATTATTATTTTTGATTAGAGGAAAAATTGAAAGCAACAAACATATACAGGCTATATTTATAGTACTATTTCGAAAACAGCCACGATTTCTCGTCAGACTAATTCGTATAGTTTTGCTATTTCAGAGGATCTTGTGGAGAATCGAACCCACTCACTCTGATTGCCAGCGCAGCTGCCTAACCCATAGGCTATGCTGCGTGTAGTTTTGCAAGCTGCTTAATTCACGTTTTAGTCTAATTGTTGTTTGTTATCTTGCCAACGGTATACACAATATTTTAGACATTCTGTCTATATGTAAATCATGCATGTAGGACTTTGGTTTTGTACATTCTTCTTTTCCATTTTTTAGAAAATAGTTATTGTACATAACCGCGTGCTCCGGTATAAATGTATTTTGTTGTTGGTTTTACGGTCTGTTCATTTTACATATTTTTGTAAGTATAACGAGCTCAAGACCAGTTGATAATAATTTTTGTTAATTATTATTATTTTTGATTAGAGGGAAAATTGAAAGCAACAAACATATACAGGCTATAGTTATAGTACTATTTCGAAAACAGCCACGATTTCTCGTCAGACTAATTCGTATAATTTTGCTATTTCAGAGGATCTTGTGGAGAATCGAACCCACTCACTCTGATTGCCAGCGCAGCTGCCTAACCCATAGGCTATGCTGCGTGTAGTTTTGCAAGCTGCTTAATTCACGTTTTCCTCTAATTGTTGTTTGTTATCTTGCGAACGGTATACACAATATTTTAGACATTCTGTCTATATGTAAATCATGCATGTTGGACTTTGGTTTTGTACATTCTTCTTTTCCATTTTTTAGAAAATAGTTATTGTACATAACCGCGTGCTCCGGTATAAATGTATTTTGTTGTTGGTTTTACGGTCTGTTCATTTTACATATTTTTGTAAGTATAACGAGCTCAAGACCAGTTGATAATAATTCTTAGTTAATTATTATTATTTTTGATTAGAGGAAAAATTGAAAGCAACAAATATATACAGGCTATAGTTATAGTACTATTTCGAAAACAGCCACGATTTCTCGTCAGACTAATTCGTATAGTTTTGCTATTTCAGAGGATCTTGTGGAGAATCGAACCCACTCACTCTGATTGCCAGCCCAGCTGCCTAACCCATAGGCTATGCTGCGTGTAGTTTTGCAAGCTGCTTAATTCACGTTTTCCTCTAATTGTTGTTTGTTATCTTGCGAACGGTATACACAATATTTTAGACATTCTGTCTATATGTAAATCATGCATGTTGGACTTTGTTTTTGTACATTCTTCTTTTCCATTTTTTAGAAGATAGTTATTGTACATAACCGCGTGCTCCGGTATAAATGTATTTTGTTGTTGGTTTTACGGTCTGTTCATTTTACATATTTTTGTAAGTATAACGAGCTCAAGACCAGTTGATAATAATTCTTAGTTAATTATTATTATTTTTGATTAGAGGAAAAATTGAAAGCAACAAACATATACAGGCTATAGTTATAGTACTATTTCGAAAACAGCCACGATTTCTCGTCAGACTAATTCGTATAGTTTTGCTATTTCAGAGGATCTTGTGGAGAATCGAACCCACGCACTCTGATTGCCAGCCCAGCTGCCTAACCCATAGTCTATGCTGCGTGTAGTTTTGCAAGCTGCTTAATTCACGTTTTCCTCTAATTGTTGTTTGTTATCTTGCCAACGGTATACACAATATTTTAGACATTCTGTCTATATGTAAATCATGCATGTTGGACTTTGTTTTTGTACATTCTTCTTTTCCATTTTTTAGAAGATATTTATTGTACCTAACCGCCTGCTCCGGTATAAATGTATTTTGTTGTTGGTTTTACGGTCTGTTCATTTTACATATTTTTGTAAGTATAACGAGCTCAAGACCAGTTGATAATAATTCTTAGTTAATTATTATTATTTTTGATTAGAGGAAAAATTGAAAGCAACAAACATATACAGGCTATAGTTATAGTACTATTTCGAAATCAGCCACGATTTCTCGTCAGAGTAATTCGTATAGTTTTGCTATTTTAGAGGATCTTGTGGAGAATCGAACCCACTCACTCTGATTGCCATCCCAGCTGCCTAACCCATAGGCTATGCTGCGTGTAGTTTTGCAAGCTGCTTAATTCACGTTTTCCTCTAATTGTTGTTTGTTATCGTGCCAACGGTATACACAATATTTTAGACATTCTGTCTATATGTAAATCATGAATGTTGGACTTTGGTTTTGTACATTCTTCTTTTCCATTTTTTAGAAAATAGTTATTGTACATAACCGCGTGCTCCGGTATAAATGTATTTTGTTGTTGGTTTTACGGTCTGTTCATTTTACATATTTTTGTAAGTATAACGAGCTCAAGACCAGTTGATAATAATTCTTAGTTAATTATTATTATTTTTGATTAGAGGAAAAATTGAAAGCAACAAACATATACAGGCTATAGTTATAGTACTATTTCGAAAACAGCCACGATTTCTCGTCAGACTAATTCGTATAGTTTTGCTATTTCAGAGGATCTTGTGGAGAATCGAACCCACGCACTCTGATTGCCAGCCCAGCTGCCTAACCCATAGGCTATGCTGCGTGTAGTTTTGCAAGCTGCTTAATTCACGTTTTCCTCTAATTGTTGTTTGTTATCTTGCCAACGGTATACACAATATTTTAGACATTCTGTCTATATGTAAATCATGCATGTTGGACTTTGTTTTTGTACATTCTTCTTTTCCATTTTTTAGAAGATATTTATTGTACCTAACCGCCTGCTCCGGTATAAATGTATTTTGTTGTTGGTTTTACGGTCTGTTCATTTTCATATTTTTGTAAGTATAACGAGCTCAAGACCAGTTGATAATAATTCTTAGTTAATTATTATTATTTTTGATTAGAGGAAAAATTGAAAGCAACAAACATATACAGGCTATATTTATAGTACTATTTCGAAAACAGCCACGATTTCTCGTCAGACTAATTCGTATAGTTTTGCTATTTCAGAGGATCTTGTGGAGAATCGAACCCACTCACTCTGATTGCCAGCGCAGCTGCCTAACCCATAGGCTATGCTGCGTGTAGTTTTGCAAGCTGCTTAATTCACGTTTTAGTCTAATTGTTGTTTGTTATCTTGCCAACGGTATACACAATATTTTAGACATTCTGTCTATATGTAAATCATGCATGTTGGACTTTGGTTTTGTACATTCTTCTTTTCCATTTTTTAGAAAATAGTTATTGTACATAACCGCGTGCTCCGGTATAAATGTATTTTGTTGTTGGTTTTACGGTCTGTTCATTTTACATAGTTTTGTAAGTATAACGAGCTCAAGACCAGTTGATAATAATTCTTAGTTAATTATTATTATTTTTGATTAGAGGAAAAATTGAAAGCAACAAACATATACAGGCTATAGTTATAGTACTATTTCGAAAACAGCCACGATTTCTCGTCAGACTAATTCGTATAATTTTGCCATTTCAGAGGATCTTGTGGAGAATCGAACCCACTCACTCTGATTGCCAGCGCAGCTGCCTAACCCATAGGCTATGCTGCGTGTAGTTTTGCAAGCTGCTTAATTCGCGTTTTCCTCTAATTGTTGTTTGTTATCTTGCCAACGGTATACACAATATTTTATACATTCTGTCTATATGTAAATCATGCATGTTGGACTTTGTTTTTGTACATTCTTCTTTTCCATTTTTTAGAAGATAGTTATTGTATAAATGTATTTTGTTGTTGGTTTTACGGTCTGTTCATTTTACATATTTTTGTAAGTATAACGAGCTCAAGACCAGTTGATAATAATTCTTAGTTAATTATTATTATTTTTGATTAGAGGAAAAATTGAAAGCAACAAACATATACAGGCTATAGTTATAGTACTATTTCGAAAACAGCCACGATTTCTCGTCAGACTAATTCGTATAGTTTTGCTATTTCAGAGGATCTTGTGGAGAATCGAACCCACTCACTCTGATTGCCAGCGCAGCTGCCTAACCCATAGGCTATGCTGCGTGTAGTTTTGCAAGCTGCTTAATTCACGTTTTCCTCTAATTGTTGTTTGTTATCTTGCCAATGGTATACACAATATTTTAGACATTCTGTCTATATGTAAATCATGCCTGTTGGACTTTGTTTTTGTACATTCTTCTTTTCCATTTTTTAGAAGATAGTTATTGTCTATAACCGCGTGCTCCGGTATAAATGTATTTTGTTGTTGGTTTTACGGTCTGTTCATTTTACATATTTTTGTAAGTATAACGAGCTCAAGACCAGTTGATAATAATTCTTAGTTAATTATTATTATTTTTGATTAGAGGAAAAATTGTAAGCAACAAACATATACAGGCTATAGTTATAGTACTATTTCGAAAACAGACACGATTTCTCGCCAGACTAATTCGTATAGTTTTGCTATTTCAGAGGATATTGTGGAGAATCGAACCCACTCAGTCTGATTGCCAGCGCAGCTGCCTAACCCATTGAAAATGTTGCGTGTAGTTATGCAAGCTGCTTAATTCACGTTTTCCTCTAATTGTTGTTTGTTATCTTGCCAACGGTATACACAATATTTTAGACATTCTGTCTATTTGTAAATCATGCATGTTGGACTTTGGTTTTTTACATTCTTCTTTTCCATTTTTTAGAAGATAGTTATTGTACATAACCGCGTGCTCCGGTATAAATGTATTTTGTTGTTGGTTTTACGGTCTGTTCATTTTACATATTTTTGTAAGTATAACGAGCTCAAGACCAGTTGATAATAATTCTTAGTTAATTATTATTATTTTTGATTAGAGGAAAAATTGAAAGCAACAAACATATACAGGCTATAGTTATAGTACTATTTCGAAAACAGCCACGATTTCTCGTCAGACTAATTCGTATAGTTTTGCTATTTCAGAGGATCTTGTGGAGAATCGAACCCACTCACTCTGATTGCCAGCGCAGCTGCCTAACCCGTAGGCTATGCTGCGTGTAGTTTTGCAAGCTGCTTAATTCACGTTTTCCTCTAATTGTTGTTTGTTATCTTGCCAATGGTATACACAATATTTTAGACATTCTGTCTATATGTAAATCATGCCTGTTGGACTTTGTTTTTGTACATTCTTCTTTTCCATTTTTTAGAAGATAGTTATTGTCTATAACCGCGTGCTCCGGTATAAATGTATTTTGTTGTTGGTTTTACGGTCTGTTCATTTTACATATTTTTGTAAGTATAACGAGCTCAAGACCAGTTGATAATAATTCTTAGTTAATTATTATTATTTTTGATTAGAGGAAAAATTGAAAGCTACAAACATATACAGGCTATAGTTATAGTACTATTTCGAAAACAGACACGATTTCTCGCCAGACTAATTCGTATAGTTTTGCTATTTCAGAGGATATTGTGGAGAATCGAACCCACTCACTCTGATTGCCAGCGCAGCTGCCTAACCCATTGCCAATGTTGCGTGTAGTTATGCAAGCTGCTTAATTCACGTTTTCCTCTAATTGTTGTTTGTTATCTTGCCAACGTTATACACAATATTTTAGACATTCTGTCTATTTGTAAATCATGCATGTTGGACTTTGGTTTTTTACATTCTTCTTTTCCATTTTTTAGAAGATAGTTATTGTACATAACCGCGTGCTCCGGTATAAATGTATTTTGTTGTTGGTTTTACGGTCTGTTCATTTTACATATTTTTGTAAGTATAACGAGCTCAAGACCAGTTGATAATAATTCTTAGTTAATTATTATTATTTTTGATTAGAGGAAAAATTGAAAGCAACAAACATATACAGGCTATAGTTATAGTACTATTTCGAAAACAGCCACGATTTCTCGTCAGACTAATTCGTATAGTTTTGCTATTTCAGAGGATCTTGTGGAGAATCGAACCCACTCACTCTGATTGCCAGCGCAGCTGCCTAACCCATTGCCAATGCTGCGTGTAGTTTTGCAAGCTGCTTAATTCACGTTTTCCTCTAATTGTTGTTTGTTATCTTGCCAACGGTATACACAATATTTTAGACATTCTGTCTATTTGTAAATCATGCATGTTGGACTTTGGTTTTTTACATTCTTCTTTTCCATTTTTTAGAAGATAGTTATTGTACATAACCGCGTGCTCCGGTATAAATGTATTTTGTTGTTGGTTTTACGGTCTGTTCATTTTACATATTTTTGTAAGTATAACGAGCTCAAGACCAGTTGATAATAATTCTTAGTTAATTATTATTATTTTTGATTAGAGGAAAAATTGAAAGCAACAAACATATACAGGCTATAGTTATAGTACTATTTCGAAAACAGCCACGATTTCTCGTCAGACTAATTCGTATAGTTTTGCTATTTCAGAGGATCTTGTGGAGAATCGAACCCACTCACTCTGATTGCCAGCGCAGCTGCCTAACCCATAGGCTATGCTGCGTGTAGTTTTGCAAGCTGCTGAATTCACGTTTTCCTCTAATTGTTGTTTGTTATCTTGCCAAGGGTATACACAATATTTTAGACATTCTGTCTATATGTAAATCATGCATGTTGGACTTTGTTTTTGTACATTCTTCTTTTCCATTTTTTAGAAGATAGTTATTGTACATAACTGCGTGTTCCGGTATAAATGTATTTTGTTGTTGGTTTTACGGTCTGTTCATTTTACATATTTTTGTAAGTATAACGAGCTCAAGACCAGTTGATAATAATTCTTAGTTAATTATTATTATTTTTGATTAGAGGAAAAATTGAAAGCAACAAACATATACAGGCTATAGTTATAGTACTATTTCGAAATCAGCCACGATTTCTCGTCAGAGTAATTCGTATAGTTTTGCTATTTTAGAGGATCTTGTGGAGAATCGAATCCACTCACTCTGATTGCCATCCCAGCTGCCTAACCCATAGGCTATGCTGCGTGTAGTTTTGCAAGCTGCTTAATTCACGTTTTCCTCTAATTGTTGTTTGTTATCGTGCCAACGGTATACACAATATTTTAGACATTCTGTCTATATGTAAATCATGAATGTTGGACTTTGGTTTTGTACATTCTTCTTTTCCATTTTTTAGAAAATAGTTATTGTACATAACCGCGTGCTCCGGTATAAATGTATTTTGTTGTTGGTTTTACGGTCTGTTCATTTTACATATTTTTGTAAGTATAACGAGCTCAAGACCAGTTGATAATAATTCTTAGTTAATTATTATTATTTTTGATTAGAGGAAAAATTGAAAGCAACAAACATATACAGGCTATAGTTATAGTACTATTTCGAAAACAGCCACGATTTCTCGTCAGACTAATTCGTATAGTTTTGCTATTTCAGAGGATCTTGTGGAGAATCGAACCCACGCACTCTGATTGCCAGCCCAGCTGCCTAACCCATAGGCTATGCTGCGTGTAGTTTTGCAAGCTGCTTAATTCACGTTTTCCTCTAATTGTTGTTTGTTATCTTGTCAACGGTATACACAATATTTTAGACATTCTGTCTATATGTAAATCATGCATGTTGGACTTTGTTTTTGTACATTCTTCTTTTCCATTTTTTAGAAGATATTTATTGTACCTAACCGCCTGCTCCGGTATAAATGTATTTTGTTGTTGGTTTTACGGTCTGTTCATTTTCATATTTTTGTAAGTATAACGAGCTCAAGACCAGTTGATAATAATTCTTAGTTAATTATTATTATTTTTGATTAGAGGAAAAATTGAAAGCAACAAACATATACAGGCTATAGTTATAGTACTATTTCGAAAACAGCCACGATTTCTCGTCAGACTAATTCGTATAGTTTTGCTATTTCAGAGGATCTTGTGGAGAATCGAACCCACTCACTCTGATTGCCAGCGCAGCTGCCTAACCCATAGGCTATGCTGCGTGTAGTTTTGCAAGCTGCTTAATTCACGTTTTAGTCTAATTGTTGTTTGTTATCTTGCCAACGGTATACACAATATTTTAGACATTCTGTCTATATGTAAATCATGCATGTTGGACTTTGGTTTTGTACATTCTTCTTTTCCATTTTTTAGAAAATAGTTATTGTACATAACCGCGTGCTCCGGTATAAATGTATTTTGTTGTTGGTTTTACGGTCTGTTCATTTTACATATTTTTGTAAGTATAACGAGCTCAAGACCAGTTGATAATAATTCTTAGTTAATTATTATTATTTTTGATTAGAGGAAAAATTGAAAGCAACAAACATATACAGGCTATAGTTATAGTACTATTTCGAAAACAGCCACGATTTCTCGTCAGACTAATTCGTATAATTTTGCCATTTCAGAGGATCTTGTGGAGAATCGAACCCACTCACTCTGATTGCCAGCGCAGCTGCCTAACCCATAGGCTATGCTGCGTGTAGTTTTGCAAGCTGCTTAATTCGCGTTTTCCTCTAATTGTTGTTTGTTATCTTGCCAACGGTATACACAATATTTTATACATTCTGTCTATATGTAAATCATGCATGTTGGACTTTGTTTTTGTACATTCTTCTTTTCCATTTTTTAGAAGATAGTTATTGTATAAATGTATTTTGTTGTTGGTTTTACGGTCTGTTCATTTTACATATTTTTGTAAGTATAACGAGCTCAAGACCAGTTGATAATAATTCTTAGTTAATTATTATTATTTTTGATTAGAGGAAAAATTGAAAGCAACAAACATATACAGGCTATAGTTATAGTACTATTTCGAAAACAGCCACGATTTCTCGTCAGACTAATTCGTATAGTTTTGCTATTTCAGAGGATCTTGTGGAGAATCGAACCCACTCACTCTGATTGCCAGCGCAGCTGCCTAACCCATAGGCTATGCTGCGTGTAGTTTTGCAAGCTGCTTAATTCACGTTTTCCTCTAATTGTTGTTTGTTATCTTGCCAATGGTATACACAATATTTTAGACATTCTGTCTATATGTAAATCATGCCTGTTGGACTTTGTTTTTGTACATTCTTCTTTTCCATTTTTTAGAAGATAGTTATTGTCTATAACCGCGTGCTCCGGTATAAATGTATTTTGTTGTTGGTTTTACGGTCTGTTCATTTTACATATTTTTGTAAGTATAACGAGCTCAAGACTAGTTGATAATAATTCTTAGTTAATTATTATTATTTTTGATTAGAGGAAAAATTGTAAGCAACAAACATATACAGGCTATAGTTATAGTACTATTTCGAAAACAGACACGATTTCTCGCCAGACTAATTCGTATAGTTTTGCTATTTCAGAGGATATTGTGGAGAATCGAACCCACTCACTCTGATTGCCAGCGCAGCTGCCTAACCCATTGAAAATGTTGCGTGTAGTTATGCAAGCTGCTTAATTCACGTTTTCCTCTAATTGTTGTTTGTTATCTTGCCAACGGTATACACAATATTTTAGACATTCTGTCTATTTGTAAATCATGCATGTTGGACTTTGGTTTTTTACATTCTTCTTTTCCATTTTTTAGAATATAGTTATTGTACATAACCGCGTGCTCCGGTATAAATGTATTTTGTTGTTGGTTTTACGGTCTGTTCATTTTACATATTTTTGTAAGTATAACGAGCTCAAGACCAGTTGATAATAATTCTTAGTTAATTATTATTTTTGATTATAGGAAAAATTGAAAGCAACAAACATATACAGGCTATAGTTATAGTACTATTTCGAAAACAGCCACGATTTCTCGTCAGACTAATTCGTATAGTTTTGCTATTTCAGAGGATCTTGTGGAGAATCGAACCCACTCACTCTGATTGCCAGCGCAGCTGCCTAACCCATAGGCTATGCTGCGTGTAGTTTTGCAAGCTGCTTAATTCACGTTTTCCTCTAATTGTTGTTTGTTATCTTGCCAATGGTATACACAATATTTTAGACATTCTGTCTATATGTAAATCATGCCTGTTGGACTTTGTTTTTGTACATTCTTCTTTTCCATTTTTTAGAAGATAGTTATTGTCTATAACCGCGTGCTCCGGTATAAATGTATTTTGTTGTTGGTTTTACGGTCTGTTCATTTTACATATTTTTGTAAGTATAACGAGCTCAAGACCAGTTGATAATAATTCTTAGTTAATTATTATTATTTTTGATTAGAGGAAAAATTGAAAGCAACAAACATATACAGGCTATAGTTATAGTACTATTTCGAAAACAGACACGATTTCTCGCCAGACTAATTCGTATAGTTTTGCTATTTCAGAGGATATTGTGGAGAATCGAACCCACTCACTCTGATTGCCAGCGCAGCTGCCTAACCCATTGCCAATGTTGCGTGTAGTTATGCAAGCTGCTTAATTCACGTTTTCCTCTAATTGTTGTTTGTTATCTTGCCAACGGTATACACAATATTTTAGACATTCTGTCTATTTGTAAATCATGCATGTTGGACTTTGGTTTTTTACATTCTTCTTTTCCATTTTTTAGAAGATAGTTATTGTACATAACCGCGTGCTCCGGTATAAATGTATTTTGTTGTTGGTTTTACGGTCTGTTCATTTTACATATTTTTGTAAGTATAACGAGCTCAAGACCAGTTGATAATAATTCTTAGTTAATTATTATTATTTTTGATTAGAGGAAAAATTGAAAGCAACAAACATATACAGGCTATAGTTATAGTACTATTTCGAAAACAGCCACGATTTCTCGTCAGACTAATTCGTATAGTTTTGCTATTTCAGAGGATCTTGTGGAGAATCGAACCCACTCACTCTGATTGCCAGCCCAGCTGCCTAACCCATAGGCTATGCTGCGTGTAGTTTTGCAAGCTGCTTAATTCACGTTTTCCTCTAATTGTTGTTTGTTATCTTGCCAACGGTATACACAATATTTTAGACATTCTGTCTATATGTAAATCATGCATGTTGGACTTTGTTTTTGTACATTCTTCTTTTCCATTTTTTAGAAGATATTTATTGTACCTAGCCGCCTGCTCCGGTATAAATGTATTTTGTTGTTGGTTTTACGGTCTGTTCATTTTACATATTTTTGTAAGTATAATGAGCTCAAGACCAGTTGATAATAATTCTTAGTTAATTATTATTATTTTTGATTAGAGGAAAAATTGAAAGCAACAAACATATACAGGCTATAGTTATAGTACTATTTCGAAAGCAGCCACGATTTCTCGTCAGAGTAATTCGTATAGTTTTGCTATTTTAGAGGATCTTGTGGAGAATCGAACCCACTCACTCTGATTGCCAGCGCAGCTGCCTAACCCATAGGCTATGCTGCGTGTAGTTTTGCAAGCTGCTTAATTCACGTTTTCCTCTAATTGTTGTTTGTTATCTTGCGAACGGTATACACAATATTTTAGACATTATGTCTATATGTAAATCATGCATGTTGGACTTTGTTTTTGTACATTCTTCTTTTCCATTTTTTAGAAGATAGTTATTGTACATAACCGCGTGCTCCGGTATAAATGTATTTTGTTGTTGGTTTTACGGTCTGTTCATTTTACATATTTTTGTAAGGATAACGAGCTCAAGACCAGTTGATAATAATTCTTAGTTAATTATTATTATTTTTGATTAGAGGAAAAATTGAAAGCAACAAACATATACAGGCTATAGTTATAGTACTATTTCGAAAACAGCCACGATTTCTCGTCAGACTAATTCGTATAGTTTTGCTATTTCAGAGGCGCTTGTAGAGAATCGAACCCACTCACTCTGATTGCCAGCGCAGCTGCCTAACCCATAGGCTATGCTGCGTGTAGTTTTCCAAGCTGCTTAATTCACGTTTTAGTCTAATTGTTGTTTGTTATCTTGCCAACGGTATACACAATATTTTAGACATTCTGTCTATATGTAAATCATGCATGTTGGACTTTGGTTTTGTACATTCTTCTTTTCAATTTTTTAGAAGATAGTTATTGTACATAACCGCGTGCTCCGGTATAAATGTATTTTGTTGTTGGTTTTACGGTCTGTTCATTTTACATATTTTTGTAAGTATAACGAGCTCAAGACCAGTTGATAATAATTCTTAGTTAATTATTATTATTTTTGATTAGAGGAAAAATTGAAAGCAACAAACATATACAGGCTATAGTTATAGTACTATTTCGAAAACAGCCACGATTTGTCATCAGACTAATTCGTATAATTTTGCTATTTCAGAGGATCTTGTGGAGAATCGAACCCACTCACTCTGATTGCCAGCGCAGCTGCCTAACCCATAGGCTATGCTGCGTGTAGTTTTGCAAGCTGCTTAATTCACGTTTTCCTCTAATTGTTGTTTGTTATCTTGCCAACGGTATACACAATATTTTATACATTCTGTCTATATGTAAATCATGCATGTTGGACTTTGTTTTTGTACATTCTTCTTTTCCATTTTTTAGAAGATATTTATTGTACCTAGCCGCCTGCTCCGGTATAAATGTATTTTGTTGTTGGTTTTACGGTCTGTTCATTTTACATATTTTTGTAAGTATAATGAGCTCAAGACCAGTTGATAATAATTCTTAGTTAATTATTATTATTTTTGATTAGAGGAAAAATTGAAAGCAACAAACATATACAGGCTATAGTTATAGTACTATTTCGAAAGCAGCCACGATTTCTCGTCAGAGTAATTCGTATAGTTTTGCTATTTTAGAGGATCTTGTGGAGAATCGAACCCACTCACTCTGATTGCCAGCCTAGCTGCCTAACCCATAGGCTATGCTGCGTGTAGTTTTGCAAGCTGCTTAATTCACGTTTTCCTCTAATTGTTGTTTGTTATCGTGCCAACGGTATACACAATATTTTAGACATTCTGTCTATATGTAAATCATGAATGTTGGACTTTGGTTTTGTACATTCTTCTTTTCCATTTTTTAGAAGATAGTTATTGTACATAACCGCGTGCTCCGGTATAAATGTATTTTGTTGTTGGTTTTACGGTCTGTTCATTTTACATATTTTTGTAAGTATAACGAGTTGATAATAATTCTTAGTTAATTATTATTATTTTTGATTAAAGGAAAAATTGAAAGCAACAAACATATACAGGCTATAGTTATAGTACTATTTCGAAAACAGCCACGATTTCTCGTCAGACTAATTCGTATAGTTTTGCTATTTCAGAGGATCTTGTGGAGAATCGAACCCACTCACTCTGATTGCCAGCGCAGCTGCCTAACCCATAGGCTATGCTGCGTGTAGTTTTGCAAGCTGCTTAATTCACGTTTTCCTCTAATTGTTGTTTGTTATCTTGCGAACGGTATACACAATATTTTAGACATTCTGTCTATATGTAAATCATGCATGTTGGACTTTGTTTTTGTACATTCTTCTTTTCCATTTTTTAGAAGATAGTTATTGTACATAACCGCGTGCTCCGGTATAAATGTATTTTGTTGTTGGTTTTACGGTCTGTTCATTTTACATATTTTTGTAAGTATAACGAGCTCAAGACCAGTTGATAATAATTCTTAGTTAATTATTATTATTTTTGATTAGAGGAAAAATTGAAAGCAACAAACATATACAGGCTATAGTTATAGTACTATTTCGAAAACAGCCACGATTTCTCGTCAGACTAATTCGTATAGTTTTGCTATTTCAGAGGATCTTGTGGAGAATCGAACCCACTCACTCTGATTGCCAGCGCAGCTGCCTAACCCATAGGCTATGCTGCGTGTAGTTTTGCAAGCTGCTTAATTCACGTTTTCCTCTAATTGTTGTTTGTTATCTTGAAAACGGTATACACAATATTTTAGACATTCTGTCTATATGTAAATCATGCATGTTGGACTTTGTTTTTGTACATTCTTCTTTTCCATTTTTTACAAGATAGTTATTGTACATAACCGCGTGCTCCGGTATAAATGTATTTTGTTGTTGGTTTTACGGTCTGTTCAGTTAACATATTTTTGTAAGTATAACGAGCTCAAGACCAGTTGATAATAATTCCTAGTTAATTATTATTATTTTTGATTAGAGGAAAAATTGAAAGCAACAAATATATACAGGCTATAGTTATAGTACTATTTCGAAAACAGCCACGATTTCTCGTCAGACTAATTCGTATAGTTTTGCTATTTTAGAGGATCTTGTGGAGAATCGAACCCACTCACTCTGATTGCCAGCGCAGCTGCCTAACCCATAGGCTATGCCGCGTGTAGTTTTGCAAGCTGCTTAATTCACGTTTTCCTCTAATTGTTGTTTGTTATCTTGCGAACGGTATACACAATATTTTAGACATTCTGTCTATATGTAAATCATGCATGTTGGACTTTGTTTTTGTACATTCTTCTTTTCCATTTTTTAGAAGATAGTTATTGTACCTAGCCGCCTGCTCCGGTATAAATGTATTTTGTTGTTGGTTTTACGGTCTGTTCATTTTACATATTTTTGTAAGTATAACGAGCTCAAGACCAGTTGATAATAATTCTTAGTTAATTATTATTATTTTTGATTAGAGGAAAAATTGAAAGCATCAAACATATACAGGCTATAGTTGTAGTACTATTTCGAAAACAGCCACGATTTCTCGTCAGACTAATTCGTATAGTTTTGCTATTTCAGAGGATCTTGTGGAGAATCGAACCCACTCACTCTGATTGCCAGCGCAGCTGCCTAACCCATAGGCTATGCTGCGTGTAGTTTTGCAAGCTGCTTAATTCACGTTTTAGTCTAATTGTTGTTTGTTATCTTGCCAACGGTATACACAATATTTTAGACATTCTATCTATATGTAAATCATGCATGTTGGACTTTGGTTTTGTACATTCTTCTTTTCCATTTTTTAGAAGATAGTTATTGTACATAACCGCGTGCTCCGGTATAAATGTATTTTGTTGTTGGTTTTACGGTCTGTTCATTTTACATATTTTTGTAAGTATAACGAGCTCAAGACCAGTTGATAATAATTCTTAGTTAATTATTATTATTTTTGATTAGAGGAAAAATTGAAAGCAACAAACATATATAGGCTATAGTTATAGTACTATTTCGAAAACAGCCACGATTTCTCGTCAGACTAATTCGTATAGTTTTGCTATTTCAGAGGATCTTGTGGAGAATTGAACCCACTCACTCTGATTGCCAGCGCAGCTGCCTAACCCATAGGCTATGCTGCGTGTAGTTTTGCAAGCTGCTTAATTCACGTTTTAGTCTAATTGTTGTTTGTTATCTTGCGAACGGTATTCACAATATTTTAGACATTTTTTACCCATAGGCTATGCTGCGTGTAGTTTTGCAAGCTGCTTAATTCACGTTTTCCTCTAATTGTTGTTTGTTATCTTGAAAACGGTATACACAATATTTTAGACATTCTGTCTATATGTAAATCATGCATGTTGGACTTTGTTTTTGTACATTCTCCTTTTCCATTTTTTACAAGATAGTTATTGTACATAACCGCGTGCTCCAATATAAATGTATTTTGTTGTTGGTTTTACGGTCTGTTCATTTAACATATTTTTGTAAGTATAACGAGCTCAAGACCAGTTGATAATAATTCCTAGTTAATTATTATTATTTTTGATTAGAGGAAAAATTGAAAGCAACAAACATATACAGGCTATAGTTATAGTACTATTTCGAAAACAGCCACGATTTCTCGTCAGACTAATTCGTATAGTTTTTGCTATTTCAGAGGATCTTGTGGAGAATCGAACCCACTCACTCTGATTGCCAGCGCAGCTGCCTAACCCATAGGCTATGCTGCGTGTAGTTTTGCAAGCTGCTTAATTCACGTTTTAGTCTAATTGTTGTTTGTTATCTTGCCAACGGTATACACAATATTTTAGACATTCTATCTATATGTAAATCATGCATGTTGGACTTTGGTTTTGTACATTCTTCTTTTCCATTTTTTAGAAGATAGTTATTGTACATAACCGCGTGCTCCGGTATAAATGTATTTTGTTGTTGGTTTTACGGTCTGTTCAGTTAACATATTTTTGTAAGTATAACGAGCTCAAGACCAGTTGATAATAATTCCTAGTTAATTATTATTATTTTTGATTAGAGGAAAAATTGAAAGCAACAAACATATACAGGCTATAGTTATAGTACTATTTCGAAAACAGCCACGATTTCTCGTCAGACTAATTCGTATAGTTTTTGCTATTTCAGAGGATCTTGTGGAGAATCGAACCCACTCACTCTGATTGCCAGCGCAGCTGCCTAACCCATAGGCTATGCTGCGTGTAGTTTTGCAAGCTGCTTAATTCACGTTTTAGTCTAATTGTTGTTTGTTATCTTGCGAACGGTATTCACAATATTTTAGACATTTTTTACCCATAGGCTATGCTGCGTGTAGTTTTGCAAGCTGCTTAATTCACGTTTTCCTCTAATTGTTGTTTGTTATCTTGCCAACGGTATACACAATATTTTAGACATTCTGTCTATATGTAAATCATGCATGTTGGACTTTGTTTTTGTACATTCTCCTTTTCCATTTTTTACAAGATAGTTATTGTACATAACCGCGTGCTCCAATATAAATGTATTTTGTTGTTGGTTTTACGGTCTGTTCATTTAACATATTTTTGTAAGTATAACGAGCTCAAGACCAGTTGATAATAATTCCTAGTTAATTATTATTATTTTTGATTAGAGGAAAAATTGAAAGCAACAAACATATACAGGCTATAGTTATAGTACTATTTCGAAAACAGCCACGATTTCTCGTCAGACTAATTCGTATAGTTTTTGCTATTTCAGAGGATCTTGTGGAGAATCGAACCCACTCACTCTGATTGCCAGCGCAGCTGCCTAACCCATAGGCTATGCTGCGTGTAGTTTTGCAAGCTGCTTAATTCACGTTTTAGTCTAATTGTTGTTTGTTATCTTGCCAACGGTATACACAGTATTTTAGACATTCTATCTATATGTAAATCATGCATGTTGGACTTTGTTTTTGTACATTCTTCTTTTCCATTTTTTACAAGATAGTTATTGTACATAACCGCGTGCTCCGGTATAAATGTATTTTGTTGTTGGTTTTACGGTCTGTTCAGTTAACATATTTTTGTAAGTATAACGAGCTCAAGACCAGTTGATAACAATTCCTAGTTAATTATTATTATTTTTGATTAGAGGAAAAATTGAAAGCAACAAATATATACAGGCTATAGTTATAGTACTATTTCGAAAACAGCCACGATTTCTCGTCAGACTAATTCGTATAGTTTTGCTATTTTAGAGGATCTTGTGGAGAATCGAACCCACTCACTCTGATTGCCAGCGCAGCTGCCTAACCCATAGGCTATGCCGCGTGTAGTTTTGCAAGCTGCTTAATTCACGTTTTCCTCTAATTGTTGTTTGTTATCTTGCGAACGGTATACACAATATTTTAGACATTCTGTCTATATGTAAATCATGCATGTTGGACTTTGTTTTTGTACATTCTTCTTTTCCATTTTTTAGAAGATAGTTATTGTACCTAGCCGCCTGCTCCGGTATAAATGTATTTTGTTGTTGGTTTTACGGTCTGTTCATTTTACATATTTTTGTAAGTATAACGAGCTCAAGACCAGTTGATAATAATTCTTAGTTAATTATTATTATTTTTGATTAGAGGAAAAATTGAAAGCATCAAACATATACAGGCTATAGTTGTAGTACTATTTCGAAAACAGCCACGATTTCTCGTCAGACTAATTCGTATAGTTTTGCTATTTCAGAGGATCTTGTGGAGAATCGAACCCACTCACTCTGATTGCCAGCGCAGCTGCCTAACCCATAGGCTATGCTGCGTGTAGTTTTGCAAGCTGCTTAATTCACGTTTTAGTCTAATTGTTGTTTGTTATCTTGCCAACGGTATACACAATATTTTAGACATTCTATCTATATGTAAATCATGCATGTTGGACTTTGGTTTTGTACATTCTTCTTTTCCATTTTTTAGAAGATAGTTATTGTACATAACCGCGTGCTCCGGTATAAATGTATTTTGTTGTTGGTTTTACGGTCTGTTCATTTTACATATTTTTGTAAGTATAACGAGCTCAAGACCAGTTGATAATAATTCTTAGTTAATTATTATTATTTTTGATTAGAGGAAAAATTGAAAGCAACAAACATATATAGGCTATAGTTATAGTACTATTTCGAAAACAGCCACGATTTCTCGTCAGACTAATTCGTATAGTTTTGCTATTTCAGAGGATCTTGTGGAGAATCGAACCCACTCACTCTGATTGCCAGCGCAGCTGCCTAACCCATAGGCTATGCTGCGTGTAGTTTTGCAAGCTGCTTAATTCACGTTTTAGTCTAATTGTTGTTTGTTATCTTGCGAACGGTATTCACAATATTTTAGACATTTTTTACCCATAGGCTATGCTGCGTGTAGTTTTGCAAGCTGCTTAATTCACGTTTTCCTCTAATTGTTGTTTGTTATCTTGCCAACGGTATACACAATATTTTAGACATTCTGTCTATATGTAAATCATGCATGTTGGACTTTGTTTTTGTACATTCTCCTTTTCCATTTTTTACAAGATAGTTATTGTACATAACCGCGTGCTCCAATATAAATGTATTTTGTTGTTGGTTTTACGGTCTGTTCATTTAACATATTTTTGTAAGTATAACGAGCTCAAGACCAGTTGATAATAATTCCTAGTTAATTATTATTATTTTTGATTAGAGGAAAAATTGAAAGCAACAAACATATACAGGCTATAGTTATAGTACTATTTCGAAAACAGCCACGATTTCTCGTCAGACTAATTCGTATAGTTTTTGCTATTTCAGAGGATCTTGTGGAGAATCGAACCCACTCACTCTGATTGCCAGCGCAGCTGCCTAACCCATAGGCTATGCTGCGTGTAGTTTTGCAAGCTGCTTAATTCACGTTTTAGTCTAATTGTTGTTTGTTATCTTGCCAACGGTATACACAATATTTTAGACATTCTATCTATATGTAAATCATGCATGTTGGACTTTGGTTTTGTACATTCTTCTTTTCCATTTTTTAGAAGATAGTTATTGTACATAACCGCGTGCTCCGGTATAAATGTATTTTGTTGTTGGTTTTACGGTCTGTTCAGTTAACATATTTTTGTAAGTATAACGAGCTCAAGACCAGTTGATAATAATTCCTAGTTAATTATTATTATTTTTGATTAGAGGAAAAATTGAAAGCAACAAACATATACAGGCTATAGTTATAGTACTATTTCGAAAACAGCCACGATTTCTCGTCAGACTAATTCGTATAGTTTTTGCTATTTCAGAGGATCTTGTGGAGAATCGAACCCACTCACTCTGATTGCCAGCGCAGCTGCCTAACCCATAGGCTATGCTGCGTGTAGTTTTGCAAGCTGCTTAATTCACGTTTTAGTCTAATTGTTGTTTGTTATCTTGCGAACGGTATTCACAATATTTTAGACATTTTTTACCCATAGGCTATGCTGCGTGTAGTTTTGCAAGCTGCTTAATTCAAGTTTTCCTCTAATTGTTGTTTGTTATCTTGCCAACGGTATACACAATATTTTAGACATTCTGTCTATATGTAAATCATGCATGTTGGACTTTGTTTTTGTACATTCTCCTTTTCCATTTTTTACAAGATAGTTATTGTACATAACCGCGTGCTCCAATATAAATGTATTTTGTTGTTGGTTTTACGGTCTGTTCATTTAACATATTTTTGTAAGTATAACGAGCTCAAGACCAGTTGATAATAATTCCTAGTTAATTATTATTATTTTTGATTAGAGGAAAAATTGAAAGCAACAAACATATACAGGCTATAGTTATAGTACTATTTCGAAAACAGCCACGATTTCTCGTCAGACTAATTCGTATAGTTTTTGCTATTTCAGAGGATCTTGTGGAGAATCGAACCCACTCACTCTGATTGCCAGCGCAGCTGCCTAACCCATAGGCTATGCTGCGTGTAGTTTTGCAAGCTGCTTAATTCACGTTTTAGTCTAATTGTTGTTTGTTATCTTGCCAACGGTATACACAATATTTTAGACATTCTATCTATATGTAAATCATGCATGTTGGACTTTGGTTTTGTACATTCTTCTTTTCCATTTTTTAGAAGATAGTTATTGTACATAACCGCGTGCTCATGTATAAATGTATTTTGTTGTTGGTTTTACGGTCTGTTCAGTTAACATATTTTTGTAAGTATAACGAGCTCAAGACCAGTTGATAATAATTCCTAGTTAATTATTATTATTTTTGATTAGAGGAAAAATTGAAAGCAACAAACATATACAGGCTATAGTTATAGTACTATTTCGAAAACAGCCACGATTTCTCGTCAGACTAATTCGTATAGTTTTGCTATTTTAGAGGATCTTGTGGAGAATCGAACCCACTCACTCTGATTGCCAGCGCAGCTGCCTAACCCATAGGCTATGCCGCGTGTAGTTTTGCAAGCTGCTTAATTCACGTTTTCCTCTAATTGTTGTTTGTTATCTTGCGAACGGTATACACAATATTTTAGACATTCTGTCTATATGTAAATCATGCATGTTGGACTTTGGTTTTGTACATTCTTCTTTTCCATTTTTTAGAAGATAGTTATTGTACCTAACCGCGTGCTCCGGTATAAATGTATTTTGTTGTTGGTTTTACGGTCTGTTCATTTTACATATTTTTGTAAGTATAACGAGCTCAAGACCAGTTGATAATAATTCTTAGTTAATTATTATTATTTTTGATTAGAGGAAAAATTGAAAGCAACAAACATATATAGGCTATAGTTATAGTACTATTTCGAAAACAGCCACGATTTCTCGTCACACTAATTCGTATAGTTTTGCTATTTCAGAGGATCTTGTGGAGAATCGAACCCACTCACTCTGATTGCCAGCGCAGCTGCCTAACCCATAGGCTATGCTGCGTGTAGTTTTGCAAGCTGCTTAATTCACGTTTTAGTCTAATTGTTGTTTGTTATCTTGCGAACGGTATTCACAATATTTTAGACATTTTTTACCCATAGGCTATGCTGCGTGTAGTTTTGCAAGCTGCTTAATTCACGTTTTCCTCTAATTGTTGTTTGTTATCTTGCCAACGGTATACACAATATTTTAGACATTCTGTCTATATGTAAATCATGCATGTTGGACTTTGTTTTTGTACATTCTCCTTTTCCATTTTTTACAAGATAGTTATTGTACATAACCGCGTGCTCCAATATAAATGTATTTTGTTGTTGGTTTTACGGTCTGTTCATTTAACATATTTTTGTAAGTATAACGAGCTCAAGACCAGTTGATAATAATTCCTAGTTAATTATTATTATTTTTGATTAGAGGAAAAATTGAAAGCAACAAACATATACAGGCTATAGTTATAGTACTATTTCGAAAACAGCCACGATTTCTCGTCAGACTAATTCGTATAGTTTTTGCTATTTCAGAGGATCTTGTGGAGAATCGAACCCACTCACTCTGATTGCCAGCGCAGCTGCCTAACCCATAGGCTATTCTGCGTGTAGTTTTGCAAGCTGCTTAATTCACGTTTTAGTCTAATTGTTGTTTGTTATCTTGCCAACGGTATACACAATATTTTAGACATTCTATCTATATGTAAATCATGCATGTTGGACTTTGGTTTTGTACATTCTTCTTTTCCATTTTTTAGAAGATAGTTATTGTACATAACCGCGTGCTCCGGTATAAATGTATTTTGTTGTTGGTTTTACGGTCTGTTCATTTTACATATTTTTGTAAGTATAACGAGCTCAAGACCAGTTGATAATAATTCTTAGTTAATTATTATTATTTTTGATTAGAGGAAAAATTGAAAGCATCAAACATATACAGGCTATAGTTATAGTACTATTTCGAAAACAGCCACGATTTCTCGTCAGACTAATTCGTATAGTTTTGCTATTTCAGAGGATCTTGTGGAGAATCGAACCCACTCACTCTGATTGCCAGCGCAGCTGCCTAACCCATAGGCTATGCTGCGTGTAGTTTTGCAAGCTGCTTAATTCACGTTTTAGTCTAATTGTTGTTTGTTATCTTGCCAACGGTATACACAATATTTTAGACATTCTATCTATATGTAAATCATGCATGTTGGACTTTGGTTTTGTACATTCTTCTTTTCCATTTTTTAGAAGATAGTTATTGTACATAACCGCGTGCTCCGGTATAAATGTATTTTGTTGTTGGTTTTACGGTCTGTTCATTTTACATATTTTTGTAAGTATAACGAGCTCAAGACCAGTTGATAATAATTCTTAGTTAATTATTATTATTTTTGATTAGAGGAAAAATTGAAAGCAACAAACATATATAGGCTATAGTTATAGTACTATTTCGAAAACAGCCACGATTTCTCGTCAGACTAATTCGTATAGTTTTGCTATTTCAGAGGATCTTGTGGAGAATCGAACCCACTCACTCTGATTGCCAGCGCAGCTGCCTAACCCATAGGCTATGCTGCGTGTAGTTTTGCAAGCTGCTTAATTCACGTTTTAGTCTAATTGTTGTTTGTTATCTTGCCAACGGTATACACAATATTTTAGACATTCTATCTATATGTAAATCATGCATGTTGGACTTTGGTTTTGTACATTCTTCTTTTCCATTTTTTAGAAGATAGTTATTGTACATAACCGCGTGCTCCGGTATAAATGTATTTTGTTGTTGGTTTTACGGTCTGTTCAGTTAACATATTTTTGTAAGTATAACGAGCTCAAGACCAGTTGATAATAATTCCTAGTTAATTATTATTATTTTTGATTAGAGGAAAAATTGAAAGCAACAAACATATACAGGCTATAGTTATAGTACTATTTCGAAAACAGCCACGATTTCTCGTCAGACTAATTCGTATAGTTTTGCTATTTTAGAGGATCTTGTGGAGAATCGAACCCACTCACTCTGATTGCCAGCGCAGCTGCCTAACCCATAGGCTATGCCGCGTGTAGTTTTGCAAGCTGCTTAATTCACGTTTTCCTCTAATTGTTGTTTGTTATCTTGCGAACGGTATACACAATATTTTAGACATTCTGTCTATATGTAAATCATGCATGTTGGACTTTGTTTTTGTACATTCTTCTTTTCCATTTTTTAGAAGATAGTTATTGTACCTAGCCGCCTGCTCCGGTATAAATGTATTTTGTTGTTGGTTTTACGGTCTGTTCATTTTACATATTTTTGTAAGTATAACGAGCTCAAGACCAGTTGATAATAATTCTTAGTTAATTATTATTATTTTTGATTAGAGGAAAAATTGAAAGCATCAAACATATACAGGCTATAGTTATAGTACTATTTCGAAAACAGCCACGATTTCTCGTCAGACTAATTCGTATAGTTTTGCTATTTCAGAGGATCTTGTGGAGAATCGAACCCACTCACTCTGATTGCCAGCGCAGCTGCCTAACCCATAGGCTATGCTGCGTGTAGTTTTGCAAGCTGCTTAATTCACGTTTTAGTCTAATTGTTGTTTGTTATCTTGCCAACGGTATACACAATATTTTAGACATTCTATCTATATGTAAATCATGCATGTTGGACTTTGTTTTTGTACATTCTTCTTTTCCATTTTTAGAAGATAGTTATTGTACATAACCGCGTGCTCCGGTATAAATGTATTTCGTTGTTGGTTGTACGGTCTGTTCATTTTACATATTTTTGTAAGTATAACGAGCTCAAGACCAGTTGATAATAATTCTTAGTTAATTATTATTATTTTTGATTAGAGGAAAAATTGAAAGCATCAAACATATACAGGCTATAGTTATAGTACTATTTCGAAAACAGCCACGATTTCTCGTCAGACTAATTCGTATAGTTTTGCTATTTCAGAGGATCTTGTGGAGAATCGAACCCACTCACTCTGATTGCCAGCGCAGCTGCCTAACCCATAGGCTATGCTGCGTGTAGTTTTGCAAGCTGCTTAATTCACGTTTTAGTCTAATTGTTGTTTGTTATCTTGCGAACGGTATTCACAATATTTTAGACATTTTTTACCCATAGGCTATGCTGCGTGTAGTTTTGCAAGCTGCTTAATTCACGTTTTCCTCTAATTGTTGTTTGTTATCTTGCCAACGGTATACACAATATTTTAGACATTCTGTCTATATGTAAATCATGCATGTTGGACTTTGTTTTTGTACATTCTCCTTTTCCATTTTTTACAAGATAGTTATTGTACATAACCGCGTGCTCCAATATAAATGTATTTTGTTGTTGGTTTTACGGTCTATTCATTTAACATATTTTTGTAAGTATAACGAGCTCAAGACCAGTTGATAATAATTCCTAGTTAATTATTATTATTTTTGATTAGAGGAAAAATTGAAAGCAACAAACATATACAGGCTATAGTTATAGTACTATTTCGAAAACAGCCACGATTTCTCGTCAGACTAATTCGTATAGTTTTTGCTATTTCAGAGGATCTTGTGGAGAATCGAACCCACTCACTCTGATTGCCAGCGCAGCTGCCTAACCCATAGGCTATGCTGCGTGTAGTTTTGCAAGCTGCTTAATTCACGTTTTAGTCTAATTGTTGTTTGTTATCTTGCGAACGGTATTCACAATATTTTAGACATTTTTTACCCATAGGCTATGCTGCGTGTAGTTTTGCAAGCTGCTTAATTCACGTTTTCCTCTAATTGTTGTTTGTTATCTTGCCAACGGTATACACAATATTTTAGACATTCTGTCTATATGTAAATCATGCATGTTGGACTTTGTTTTTGTACATTCTCCTTTTCCATTTTTTACAAGATAGTTATTGTACATAACCGCGTGCTCCAATATAAATGTATTTTGTTGTTGGTTTTACGGTCTGTTCATTTTACATATTTTTGTAAGTATAACGAGCTCAAGACCAGTTGATAATAATTCTTAGTTAATTATTATTATTTTTGATTAGAGGAAAAATTGAAAGCATCAAACATATACAGGCTATAGTTATAGTACTATTTCGAAAACAGCCACGATTTCTCGTCAGACTAATTCGTATAGTTTTGCTATTTCAGAGGATCTTGTGGAGAATCGAACCCACTCACTCTGATTGCCAGCGCAGCTGCCTAACCCATAGGCTATGCTGCGTGTAGTTTTGCAAGCTGCTTAATTCACGTTTTAGTCTAATTTTTGTTTGTTATCTTGCCAACGGTATACACAATATTTTAGACATTCTATCTATATGTAAATCATGCATGTTGGACTTTGTTTTTGTACATTCTCCTTTTCCATTTTTTACAAGATAGTTATTGTACATAACCGCGTGCTCCAATATAAATGTATTTTGTTGTTGGTTTTACGGTCTATTCATTTAACATATTTTTGTAAGTATAACGAGCTCAAGACCAGTTGATAATAATTCTTAGTTAATTATTATTATTTTTGATTAGAGGAAAAATTGAAAGCATCAAACATATACAGGCTATAGTTATAGTACTATTTCGAAAACAGCCACGATTTCTCGTCAGACTAATTCGTATAGTTTTGCTATTTCAGAGGATCTTGTGGAGAATCGAACCCACTCACTCTGATTGCCAGCGCAGCTGCCTAACCCATAGGCTATGCTGCGTGTAGTTTTGCAAGCTGCTTAATTCACGTTTTAGTCTAATTGTTGTTTGTTATCTTGCGAACGGTATTCACAATATTTTAGACATTTTTTACCCATAGGCTATGCTGCGTGTAGTTTTGCAAGCTGCTTAATTCACGTTTTCCTCTAATTGTTGTTTGTTATCTTGCCAACGGTATACACAATATTTTAGACATTCTGTCTATATGTAAATCATGCATGTTGGACTTTGTTTTTGTACATTCTCCTTTTCCATTTTTTACAAGATAGTTATTGTACATAACCGCGTGCTCCAATATAAATGTATTTTGTTGTTGGTTTTACGGTCTATTCATTTAACATATTTTTGTAAGTATAACGAGCTCAAGACCAGTTGATAATAATTCCTAGTTAATTATTATTATTTTTGATTAGAGGAAAAATTGAAAGCAACAAACATATACAGGCTATAGTTATAGTACTATTTCGAAAACAGCCACGATTTCTCGTCAGACTAATTCGTATAGTTTTTGCTATTTCAGAGGATCTTGTGGAGAATCGAACCCACTCACTCTGATTGCCAGCGCAGCTGCCTAACCCATAGGCTATGCTGCGTGTAGTTTTGCAAGCTGCTTAATTCACGTTTTCCTCTAACTGTTGTTTGTCATCTTGCCAACGGTATACACAATATTTTAGACATTCTGTCTATATGTAAATCATGCATGTTGGACTTTGTTTTTGTACATTCTTCTTTTCCATTTTTAGAAGATAGTTATTGTACATAACCGCGTGCTCCGGTATAAATGTATTTCGTTGTTGGTTGTACGGTCTGTTCATTTTACATATTTTTGTAAGTATAACGAGCTCAAGACCAGTTAATAATAATTCTTAGTTAATTATTATTATTTTTTGATTAGAGGAAAAATTTAAAGCAACAAACATATACAGGCTATAGTTATAGTACTATTTCGAAAACAGCCACGATTTCTCGTCAGACTAATTCGTATAGTTTTTGCTATTTCAGAGGATCTTGTGGAGAATCGAACCCACTCACTCTGATTGCCAGCGCAGCTGCCTAACCCATAGGCTATGCTGCGTGTAGTTTTGCAACGGTATACACAATATTTTAGACATTCTGTCTATATGTAAATCATGCATGTTGGACTTTGTTTTTGTACATTCTTCTTTTCCATTTTTAGAAGAAAGTTATTGTACATAACCGCGTGCTCCGGTATAAATGTATTTTGTTGTTGGTTTTACGGTCTGTTCATTTTACATATTTTTGTAAGTATAACGAGCTCAAGACCAGTTAATAATAATTCTTAGTTAATTATTATTATTTTTTGATTAGAGGAAAAATTGAAAGCAACAAACATATACAGGCTATAGTTATAGTACTATTTCGAAAACAGCCACGATTTCTCGTCAGACTAATTCGTATAGTTTTTGCTATTTCAGAGGATCTTGTGGAGAATCGAACCCACTCACTCTGATTGCCAGCGCAGCTGCCTAACCCATAGGCTATGCTGCGTGTAGTTTTGCAAGCTGCTTAATTCACGTTTTCCTCTAATTGTTGTTTGTTATCTTGCCAACGGTATACACAATATTTTAGACATTCTGTCTATATGTAAATCATGCATGTTGGACTTTGTTTTTGTACATTCTTCTTTTCCATTTTTAGAAGATAGTTATTGTACATAACCGCGTGCTCCGGTATAAATGTATTTTGTTGTTGGTTTTACGGTCTGTTCATTGTACATATTTTTGTAAGTATAACGAGCTCAAGACCAGTTAATAATAATTCTTAGTTAATTATTATTATTTTTTGATTAGAGGAAAAATTGAAAGCAACAAACATATACAGGCTATAGTTATAGTACTATTTCGAAAACAGCCACGATTTCTCGTCAGACTAATTCGTATAGTTTTTGCTATTTCAGAGGATATTGTGGAGAATCGAACCCACTCACTCTGATTGCCAGCGCAGCTGCCCAACCCATAGCCTATGCTGCGTGTAGTTTTGCAAGCTGCTTAATTCACGTTTTCCTCTAATTGTTGTTTGTTATCTTGCCAACGGTATACACAATATTTTAGACATTCTGTCTATATGTAAATCATGCATGTTGGACTTTGTTTTTGTACATTCTTCTTTTCCATTTTTAGAAGATAGTTATTGTACATAACCGCGTGCTCCGGTATAAATGTATTTCGTTGTTGGTTGTACGGTCTGTTCATTTTACATATTTTTGTAAGTATAACGAGCTCAAGACCAGTTAATAATAATTCTTAGTTAATTATTATTATTTTTTGATTAGAGGAAAAATTGATAGCAACAAACATATACAGGCTATAGTTATAGTACTATTTCGAAAACAGCCACGATTTCTCGTCAGACTAATTCGTATAGTTTTTGCTATTTAGAGGAAAACGTGAATTAAGCAGCTTGCAAAACTACACGCAGCATAGCCTATGGGTTATTCAGCTGCGCTGGCAATCAGAGTGAGTGGGCTCGATTCTCCACAAGATCCTCTGAAATAGCAAAAACTATACGAATTAGTCTGACGACAAATCGTGGCTGGTTTCGAAATAGTACTATAACTATAGCCTGTATATGTTTGTTGCTTTCAATTTTTCCTCTAATCAAAAAATAATAATAATTAACTAAGAATTATTATTAACTGGTCTTGAGCTCGTTATACTTACAAAAATATGTAAAATGAACAGACCGTAAAACCAACAACAAAATACATTTATACCGGAGCACGCGGTTATGTACAATAACTATCTTCTAAAAAATGGAAAAGAAGAATGTACAAAAACAAAGTCCAACATGCATGATTTACATATAGACAGAATGTCTAAAATATTGTGTATACCGTTGGCAAGATAACAAACAACAATTAGAGGAAAACGTGTATTAAGCAGCTTGCAAAACTACACGCAGCATAGCCTATGGGTTAGGCAGCTGCGCTGGCAATCAGTGTGAGTGAATTCGATTCTCCACAAGATCCTCTGAAATAGCAAAAACTATACGAATTACTCTGACGAGAAATCGTGGCTGCTTTCGAAATAGTACTATAACTATAGCCTGTATATGTTTGTTGCTTTCAATTTTTCCTCTAATCAAAAATAATAATAATTAACTAAGAATTATTATCAACTGGTCTTGAGCTCGTTATACTTACAAAAATATGTAAAATGAACAGACCGTAAAACCAACAACATAATACATTTATACCGGAGCAGGCGGTTAGGTACAATAAATATCTTCTAAAAAATGGAAAAGAAGAATGTACAAAAACAAAGTCCAACATGCATGATTTACATATAGACAGAATGTCTAAAATATTGTGTATACCGTTGGCACGATAACAAACAACAATTAGAGGAAAATGTGAATTAAGCAGCTTGCAAAACTACACGCAGCATAGCCTATGGGTTAGGCAGCTGCGCTGGCAATCAGTGTGAGTGAATTCGATTCTCCACAAGATCCTCTGAAATAGCAAAAACTATACGAATTACTCTGACGAGAAATCGTGGCTGCTTTCGAAATAGTACTATAACTATAGCCTGTATATGTTTGTTGCTTTCAATTTTTCCTCTAATCAAAAATAATAATAATTAACTAAGAATTATTATCAACTGGTCTTGAGCTCGTTATACTTACAAAAATATGTAAAATGAACAGACCGTAAAACCAACAACAAAATACATTTATACCGGAGCAGGCGGTTAGGTACAATAAATATCTTCTAAAAAATGGAAAAGAAGAATGTACAAAAACAAAGTCCAACATGCATGATTTACATATAGACAGAATGTCTAAAATATTGTGTATACCGTTGGCAAGATAACAAACAACAATTAGAGGAAAACGTGAATTAAGCAGCTTGCAAAACTACACGCAGCATAGCCTATGGGTTAGGCAGCTGCGCTGGCAATCAAAGTGAGTGGGTTCGATTCTCCACACGATCCTCTGAAATAGCAAAACTATACGAATTAGTCTGACGAGAAATCGTGGCTGTTTTCGAAATAGTACTATAACTATAGCCTGTATATGTTTGTTGCTTTCAATTTTTCCTCTAATCAAAAATAATAATAATTAACTAAGAATTATTATCAAATGGTCTTGAGCTCGTTATACTTACAAAAATATGTAAAATGAACAGACCGTAAAACCAACAACAAAATACATTTATACCGGAGCACGCGGTTATGTACAATAACTATCTTCTAAAAAATGGAAAAGAAGAATGTACAAAACCAAAGTCCAACATGCATGATTTACATATAGACAGAATGTCTAAAATATTGTGTATACCGTTGGCAAGATAACAAACAACAATTAGAGGAAAACGTGAATTAAGCAGCTTGCAAAACTACACGCAGCATAGCCTATGGGTTAGGCAGCTGCGCTGGCAATCAGAGTGAGTGGGTTCGATTCTCCACAAGATCCTCTGAAATAGCAAAACTATACGAATTAGTCTGACGAGAAATCGTGGCTGTTTTCGAAATAGTACTATAACTAAAGCCTGTATATGTTTGTTGCTTTCAATTTTTCCTCTAATCAAAAATAATAATAATTAACTAAGAATTATTATCAACTGGTCTTGAGCTCGTTATACTTACAAAAATATGTAAAATGAACAGACCGTAAAACCAACAACAAAATACATTTATACAATAACTATCTTCTAAAAAATGGAAAAGAAGAATGTACAAAAACAAAGTCCAACATGCATGATTTACATATAGACAGAATGTATAAAATATTGTGTATACCGTTGGCAAGATAACAAACAACAATTAGAGGAAAACGTGAATTAAGCAGCTTGCAAAACTACACGCAGCATAGCCTATGGGTTAGGCAGCTGCGCTGGCAATCAGAGTGAGTGGGTTCGACTCTCCACAAGATCCTCTGAAATAGCAAAACTATACGAATTAGTCTGACGAGAAATCGTGGCTGTTTTCGAAATAGTACTATAACTAAAGCCTGTATATGTTTGTTGCTTTCAATTTTTCCTCTAATCAAAAATAATAATAATTAACTAAGAATTATTATCAACTGGTCCTGAGCTCGTTATACTTACAAAAATATAAAAAATGAACAGACCGTCAAACCAACAACAAAATACATTTATAACGGAGCACGCGGTTATAGACAATAACTATCTTCTAAAAAATGGAAAAGAAGAATGTACAAAAACAAAGTCCAACATGCATGATTTACATATAGACAGAATGTATAAAATATTGTGTATACCGTTGGCAAGATAACAAACAACAATTAGACTAAAACGTGAATTAAGCAGCTTGCAAAACTACACGCAGCATAGCCTATGGGTTAGGCAGCTGCGCTGGCAATCAGAGTGAGTGGGTTCGATTATCCACAAGATCCTCTGAAATAGCAAAACTATACGAATTAGTCTGACGAGAAATCGTGGCTGTTTTCGAAATAGTACTATAACTAAAGCCTGTATATGTTTGTTGCTTTCAATTTTTCCTCTAATCAAAAATAATAATAATTAACTAAGAATTATTATCAACTGGTCTTGAGCTCGTTATACTTACAAAAATATAAAAAATGAACAGACCGTCAAACCAACAACAAAATACAGTTATACCGGAGCACGCGGTTATAGACAATAACTATCTTCTAAAAAATGGAAAAGAAGAATGTACAAAAACAAAGTCCAACATGCATGATTTACATATAGACAGAATGTATAAAATATTGTGTATACCGTTGGCAAGATAACAAACAAGAATTAGACTAAAACGTGAATTAAGCAGCTTGCAAAACTACACGCAGCATAGCCTATGGGTTAGGCAGCTGCGCTGGCAATCAGAGTGAGTGGGTTCGATTCTCCACAAGAACCTCTGAAATAGCAAAATTATACGAATTAGTCTGACGAGAAATCGTGGCTGTTTTCGAAATAGTACTATAACTAAAGCCTGTATATGTTTGTTGCTTTCAATTTTTCCTCTAATCAAAAATAATAATAATTAACTAAGAATTATTATCAACTGGTCTTGAGCTCGTTATACTTACAAAAATATGTAAAATGAACAGACCGTAAAACCAACAACAAAATATAATTAGTTAGGTTTCGATAAAAATGGCAAGCACATGGCTAATAATTTGGGCATAAATTTGAAGCAATTCATTGGTTTACGCATATTTAAAATTTTTTTGTGGTAAATTCCAACTCTTTCATTTACCTACACCTTCTTTTAATTTCTTTCGGTTTAGATTTAAAACCTAACTGGAAAATACCTATACACAACAACACCCGTATACACAGTAGAAATGTTTACTTTTCTCTCACCATTCATGTGTGCGTGGTAGCTCAGTAGGTAGAGCTCACGACTCTGATGGGGACGAAATCTGACACTGTCATCGACCAAGTCTTCGGCCACCTTATTTACGACGTGGACAGCGCAGGTGAACATGGAATTAGACGTCTACATCGATGGCATTAAGCTTCCGACTGTCACACACCCCAAAATCTTAGGGGTCACGTTTGATAACATGGTAAACTACGGTGCTCACGTAGCCGCGATTGCCACCAAAGTACAAAGCCGCAACAAAATCCTCAAGTCACTAGCTGGCAGTACTTGGGGTAAAGATAAAAAAACGTTACTGGCAACGTACAAGGCAATCGGCCAGGCGGCGAGGGTTGTTCATGTACGAGTATATGGTAAAGAGAATAGAATTAGGAGTTAAGATGACATCAAAACCAACGTATTGTTAGCTTAATGGTTAGCTATGCGTGCCAAAATTTCTCTGATGAAGAAGCCTAGTAGCTTCCGAAATGGATCTATGAGAAAAGCTATGGCGGTTATCTCTAAAATTTCTCCTACTCTATTCAATTAAACAACTTTTAATAATTAATTAAAAAATGATTATCAAGAAAAAAAATTAAAACAATAATAATTTTCATAAAAATTAAAAGCGCAAAATTATTATACTTGGCCTTGAGCTCGTTTCACGAATATTTTTATACCTAGTAGTGCTACGCACGCAAGGTATATTAAATTTAGTCTCATATCGGCAGTACGTATCGGCAAAAACGGATCGAGATAGATATTGACTTATATATATCAAAAAGTTCATGACGAAAAGAGAAATTGATTAAGCCATGTTCGTCCGTCTGCACGTCCGTCCGTCTGTTAATACGGTAACTTGAGTAAATTTTGAGATATCTCAATGAAATTTGGCATGCAGGTTTCTTGGCATTCATCTCCGAGCGTTATTTACAATGGCCGAAATCGGATGATAGCCACGCCCACTTTTTATATATAGAAAATTTTCGAAAACACAAAAAAGAGATTACTCAGTACATAATACACCTATAAGGATAAAATTTAGTGACTACATTGATTGACGCATAAAATAAATTTTTCAAGAAATTTTTGAAAATGGGTGTGGCACCGGCCACTTTTGATTAGGTCAAATTTAGAAATAATATTAATCATAAATCAAAAACCGTTCAAAATATCGAAACGAAATTTAGCACGCAGGTTTCCAGGTATGCAAGGAATGTTCCAGGAAAAAATGGGCGGGAGCGGTTGAGGTCTTCGCACACTTTTATATATAAGATTTTGAAGAGGATCGTAGATATATTAAATAGGCAATAACTTTGGGTAAAATAGCTTAACATCATTTATATTTCACTTTTAAAGTTTTCGTAAACAAAGAAATCCAAAAACTTAAAATTTTCGAAAATGGGCTTGGTCCCGCCCCTTTTATAGTGGACCATTCCACAAAACTTTTCATGCCATAACTCCGCCAAAAATTGATTTGTCGAAAGGAAATTTGGTAATAATATTCAATATATAAGGGTTACTGTTTGCTGTAAAAATGGGCGAAATAGGTTGAAATCCACGCCCAGTTTTTTAACATAGTTCTGAAAAATTCTTTTGTAAACTTTAAAAATCGATATTTCTACAACTAAGCAAGTTATATCAATCAGATTTTGCACACATAATAAGCTTTTTAAGAATAACTCGGCCGGAAAAAAATGTTGTCAATTTTGAAGAAGTAGGCGTGGCGCCGCCCACTTTTCAGCATAAAATTTCTGCTATTTTCAAAGGCAATCGCTTATAATTCAATCTTGATGTTTCAATGAAAATAGGTCAGCTGCTTCTCAGTAGTATGTATTATACTCCTGCAAAAAATTAGCCAAATCGGGAAACACACAAGCAAAATGTTCGGGCAAGTAGTTAATACCCCACTGCAAAAGCGAAGTTGTATATCTCTTTTGATATTCATACCTTTCATGAACATGAAATGTTTGTACGTATACTGACATGACCATGAGGATGAGCTGAGTCGATGTAGCCATGCCCATCTCTCAATGCGTCTATCTGTCTATTTGAACGCAAATAGGAGCTGAGAGTATTAAAATAGACCTGCGTAAGTTGGGATGCCGTAATAGATCACTACTATTATATAATGTTCGGTTCCAACCGAACTTAGACTTCCTTACTTGTTTATATATATTTTTGCTAAGCACACAAGGTATATTACTTCATTCGGCATGAACGAATCGAGATATATATTTATTATTATTATTATTATTATTATTATTAATAACAAAGAGGTTGTGACTGTAAGACAGTGTCTTTTATAGCACATCAAAGGTTTTTGATTACAGTGTAAATAATATTTATAACATTGAGTTCTTAAAATAAAAATACAATTAATTTCAAAAGAAGTAATAAATGTGAATAGAGAAAGGAAAGAAAGGGATAGAAAGTATTTGTAGTTTTTTGCAATCAAATTATGCTCACTGAACTGATATAACCATGTATCACCCTCCTGTAGTTGCTCCTACTCAAAGTACCCTTGAGAGAATCAGGAATAGAGTTCCAGAGCCTTACAGCATTAACAAAGAATAACCTCGAAGAAGACAGATAGACATATCTGGGAATAATGAAATTGTGGTGCCTACAAGATTTGGAAAATTGAAGTTCTTCGAAGAGGTACTGTGGTGTTTTAAATTCAATGAGCTTGTACACAAAAATACAATTTCTAGCAGCAATGTAGTCAAAGATGCTGCATCCTAGAATTTTGCACTTCCAAGTTGAGATATGATCAAATTTTTTTAAACCGTAAACATAACGTGTAACGTTATTAAAAGCAACAACAATTTTGTGATACGAAACTGAGTCAAATTTACTATAAACGAGTTCTGAATACGTTATATGTGGAATAATCAATTGAATAGCTAGTTTTTTTCTTGTTTCCAGGGAGTAAATGAGGCAGATAATCTTAGACTACGTAAAACTGAATAAATATTGCTCACGACTTTATTTACATGGTCGACACAGCTTAACTTAGAATTAATCAGAAACCCCAAATGTTGTATCTTATCGGTAAATGAAAGGACATTGTTACCAACAAACAGCTTTGGTAGATCTCCAGTATGAACAATACTATTACTAATGGGCAAAACATAAGACTTTCTGGCATTCAAGCAGAGTTGGTTTGCACAAGCCAATTCCGAAATAGCGGACAAGTCACTATTAATTTTATAACACAGATCTTCAACTAGACCAGCACGGTTTGACAAATACAATTGAATGTCATCAGCATATGCATGCATATTGACATACTGGCACCTAGAGAACACATCGTTGATAAAAAGACTGAACAGAAGAGGACCAAGTGCAGAACCTTGCGGCACACCGGAGGATACAATAGATGACCCATATGAAGAGCCATTGCATACAACTGTCTGTGTCCTTCTGTATGTATATTAAAACGTTCAGGATAAAAAGTAAAATATCCGGGCAAGTAGTTAATACCCCACTGCAAAAGCGAAGTTGTATATCTTTTTTGATATTCATACCTTTCATGGACATGAAATGAAATGATCAGGAGGATGAGCTGAGTCGATGTAGCCATGTCCGTCTCTCGATACGTCTATCTGTCTGTCCGTCTCCCTATTTGAACGCAAATACGAACTGAAAGTATTAAAATAGACCTGCGTAAATTGGGATGACATAATAGATCACTACTAGGTATATAATGTTCGGTTCCACCCGAACTTAGACTTCCTTACTTGTTTTTTGTTTTTTTTTGTTATTTAAAACATTTCTGGTTTAAAATTATAACCCATTTCATCTCTCGCATTTTTTCGAAACCCGGCATAGTTTCAATTTTAATCCAAATTTGGTTCGGACATATACGAGTATGTAGTCCGAAAAAGTTTAAAATGTAGGCATAAATTTTTAGTCGTGTAAAAAAAACGCGAGTTAAAGAAAATTAAATACCACGAGGTGAAATCCATACGTCTTTATTTGACGGAGGCCGTGTGCCAATCGGTAACATTTTACTCAGAGGAAAAATGAGGTGAACAAATTTTCCATGGTGTACAAATATTTTCCATTTTGCTGTGCCAAATGAAATGGTAAATTTTGACAGTTGAAATTTTGACATATGTAAACGCTCGTGCGAAAAGTTACATTTTGCGAATAAAATTTAATTTTTTAATTAAAAATGAATAGAGTACTGCGAACATATTTTTCCTTGCTTATTTCTATATTAATGGAAACCGAAGCCATGTATTCCTTTGATGATTTGGCTTTAATTCAGATCCTTAGAGAACGTGTAAGCCGTCAGGTAATATCTTCCTCAAGAGAAGCTAGATCTTTGTTTGATTTTGAATAAATGTTTCCAGAATATTGTTTACGTTCACCCGAGAGTTATATCTGAAGATTTGAACGACATTATGTCTGGTGATAGAACAAAACTCGTGCGCATTTAAGGATATCTCCGAGTACGTTAAGAAAAGTTGTTATAGCTATTCCCCAAAAACATCATGGATGGTCGTGCGAGTATGAAGTGATTTGCTTTTTGTTTTGGATGGCATGTGGTTGCAGTTAACGGGTTGCAGATGCTTTTATGGGATTTAGTAGGCACACAGTGAGGACTGTGGTACACAAAATGTTGGAGGAATTTGTAAAATTGCGTTATTTGGTTAACCACGGTTATGCCAGTGACTACGATCGAATTGGATTAAAATTTTGGCGCAAGGCAAAAAATAAAGCTTTCGCATGGTACTCATGTAAGAATTAAATGCCCTGTCAATAAGCATGATGAGTACATAAACCACAAAAAGTTTTACTCCATCCAAGTGCAAGCAGTTGCAGATAGCGACTCAAAAGTTACTGACGTATTCGTGGGGTTTCCTGGTTCCGTTCATGATACTCGTGTTTTCCTCAATAGTTCTTTGTATGCGAAAGCCATTTATCCACCACGAGGATATTATTTATTTGGCGATAAGGGATATCCGTGTCAACCAGTAATAACCCCGTTTAAAGAACCTTTGACGCAAAAGAAGCTAGGTTTAATACTGCACATAGTACAGGCTAGGTTTAATACTGCACATAGTAGAGGCCGTATTATTATAGAACAAACTTTCGGGATGGTGAAGACTAGATGGAGAAATATTTTCAATCGAGATCTGGAGCTAGATATAAAAAATTGTATCAAAACGGTGTTTAGTGCATTTGTCCTGCATAACATTTGTGTACTGAACGAAGATTTGGATCTTTCTAATATTTCAGTGGAAAATTTTAGCTATGTGCATGATCGAAACGAAGTTATGCTTTTCGATTCTGCTGATGGTTTGAGAGAAAGATCTCAAATTTTTTCATCATTTTTGGAACATGAAAATTCTATATTTTAATATTATACCCCAGTAGAACCAGGGATCACCGTTTTATAATGCGAGTATTGGTTTATTGCCTATACTTATACTGGGATTGCACTTAAAATCATTTTTTTTTTTAATTTAATAAAAATTCGTATTGAAACACAAAGGCTTATTCGATTGAGATTAAAGATAAATGAAAGAAGATCATCGATGCAAGCTAAACAACAATAAAACTCTGAAAATTTGTAACAATAACTTATTTTATTCAAATATTTTCATTTAAAATGACACAGGTATTGATGTACAGTGGTGTACATAAGTATTGGCATAGTAGTTTTCGGCAATTTTCACAAACTTTGGCCTTAATAAAACTATTTTAACAAATACTATATAAAAACATGTGTCCATGTCTATTACAAAAACTATCAACTTTGTTTTAAAAATGAACGCAATATTCGCAAAACTTCCAAGAAAGTTGAAGCAAATTTTCAACTGATTTCATAAAATTTTAGAGCTTTTTAGAGTATGCAGTTTTGTAGGCTGTTAAATTTTAGTATAATAAGGTGTTAATCTTAGATTCGTGACACATTTTGCAGATTTTTGGCAATTTTTTTTCTTGGGACTTCCTCCATACAAGTTTACTAACCCATTTTTTTTTTATATGAAAGAAAACACTTGAGCTCGTGGGGAAAAAAATTGCCAAAGCGTCCTCTGTCATGGCTTCTTCTCCAGTTCCTTCGCCTAGAAAAGAGAAATTAGCATTAATGAATATTTTACTTTTAAATTCTCCAGTGGTTACCAGTTGTATATCGAAAGAAGCTTTTGTATTTCTTGGTCAGCCCATTCCATTGGGACTTACAAATCGGCCCATCCTTGGCCTCAGGAAATGATTGCGCAACTTTTCTGGAAATAAATATTGTAATTTAGATAGTTTCACGTGTAAATGATATCTTCAGAAATCAAGATGCTCAGAGTTTACACCACATCCATGGGTCTCATAGTTTTTTCAGTACGTTGTGGTTGTTCTAGTATAACGTCCACGATCACTCTGAGAATCGTCATCGAAACCAGAGTGATCGTATATAAGGCTAGCATACATAAATACATACATAAGGCTAGTATAGACACAGTTGGTATAGACACAGGTGGTTGTTGTTGTTGCTGTTGTTGTTGTATTAACGATGAAAATCGCCCTGCCTAGTCGTGACCTATCTTACCCAATATTGTCATCAAAATCTTCTAACGGAAGTTCGAGAAACCTTGCTCTTCAACTGCGAGCATTTTTGCCTCACTGTGCAGACGGTGTTCAGGTGACATGACCACCTAGGGTACAGTCTAAACCGAAGAAGGAGGCCATACGCAGGTATAACGACACGAAATGATGAGGGAGTTAGATAAGTGGTAATTGTTTCCTTTAGGAGACAACTGCTAAAACACGTCCAAATATATCGGGAGGGGTATCAAACAACACGTTTTCACTTCGGCATCAACAATCAGAAAGCGGAAAATGGTAATTCTATACGACAGCACGTAACTGCTAATATACGTCCAAAAATCTCGGGAAAGGTATCAAACGACGCGTTTTGATCTCTGTATCAATATTCCGAAAGCGGAAATTAAATAATTTGTTTCAGTGAAAAGTTATTAGCAAAACACCCAAAAATGGCCTAGGTCCGATCCCAAATAGGGGGCTTGATCCAAGGTATTTATGTGCATAACACTTTTCTGCGTAGGCGACCTTTTGCCGCGCTTCAAGAAAATATCCCTTAGCTGGTCCAACACCGGCTACGCGGTCCACAGTATTTCTGCGCAGAACACACTTTTTGCACTTTTGGGTACACCCTAATCTGTGATTACAACAACCACATGAAAATGACAGAAAATTTTCAACTTTGATTGCAAATATCTCTTCACTGAAACAAAAACTCGATAATCCGCTCCCGGATTATTGTTACCGAGGTCAAAACGAGTCTTTTGATACCTTTCCCGATAATTTCGGACGTGTTTTAGCAGTTGTCTCCTAAAGGAAACAATTACCAATACATGTACTTACTTCCAGCCTTCGTTGGAATTGGCGTTTTTGCCACTGAAAAGTGCCTCTGCCTCCATGCGCCTTTGAATTAATAGAAGCCTTTCTGCATGGTTTCCTTTAAATAAACAGAAAATAGATACATACATATGTATATACATGCATACAATATAACAACTTACATTTTACATACGATGTTCTGCGTCTTTTTTCTGCCATTTTGATTTAATTTTATTTAATTTATTTTCGCTGAAGAAAAAATTCGCGGTTGTCAATTTGAATATGTCAATGTATGTGTATCACATTGAAGTTGTCAAAATTTAACCTAGCCCCATGGGCTAGGGGAAATTCTGACATTCGTATTCACCACAATAAATGTCAGAATTTTCTCTCGCTCTGTCAAAATTTACGATTTTCAACCGATTGGCACACGGCCGGAGTCCAAAACTTAATATAATCTAGTTTACAAATGTTCGCTTATTTATACTACTGTGTAAATAAATATTGATAACTGCTATCCTTAATGTTTGTTGCTAGTATATTGATCACGCCACTTTACGGGTCGCTCTTACAAAGGACTAGTGTTGGTGCTACAACAACAGCAACGCTGGTTAAGTTTCTCATCATCAGGTGATTTAACTGTTTCACTTAAAATAGTTTGGCATTTTGTTAACGTCTTACTGGTAAACAAGTACGAGGTGTGTTCAAAAAGTATCACGAATTTTGTGTTTTTTCAAAAATTATTTATTTATTCATGAATATCTATTTTGTCCCCTTCAAAGTAATCCCCATGAGATACTATACACTTGTGCCAACGGTTTTTCCAATCTTCGAAGCACTTCAAAAAATCATTTTTTTGTATCTTGTTCAGCTCCTCCTTCGATGCCGTCTTTATGTCGTCAAGAGAAGCGTAACGTCGTCCTTTCATGGGCCTCTTCAGTTTAGGGAACAAGAAAAAGTCACAGGGGGCCAGATCTGGGGAATACGGTGGCTGCGGCATCATTAGTGTGTTGTTTTTGGCCAAAAAGTCGCGCACAAGCAACGATGCGTGAGCAGGGGCGTTATCGTGGTGCAAAAGCCAATTTTTGTTCTTCTTTGCACATCTTCTCGGCCTTCTGAGAACATTTTGTACCACCGATAAACGTTGCTTCGGTCCATGGTAGCTTCTCCGTATGCCACAGTCAACATTGAGAATGCATCCGCGCACTTAATTTCGTTTTTCACACAAAATTTCATACAGGTTCTTTGATCCATTTTTTTGAATAGGTAAAAATCGAAGACGATCCAAAACACGTGCAAGCAAAGCAGCTGTCAACAATTAATTGAACATTCAAAATGGCCGAGCTTGTCGGCATAAGTGAGAGACATGAGTACCAACATAACGCCATAAAAAATTCGAAATTCGAATATACGTAACCAGCGAAAATTCAAAATTCGCGATACGTTTTGAGCACACCTCGTATGTACTTATTATTATTGTAAACCTATTGTGCATTGTTATTTTAAATGCTTTGGCTACAGCTGTTTGCTTTTTCTTATATGTACTAAGGTAAGTATGTATGACTAATGGTAAGTATATTTAAATTGACAACAAAGTATAAGGGTACATAATTATGTATTTTTGTAAAAAAGGTAAGTGCAATATTCAAACAAAGAGTATGGGTATCGTTATGTATACTTACGCAGCGGACCAAGAGGCGAGTACTTTGCGAGGCTTTCGCAAAATGTTCGGAAATGAGCTCATATGTGCACAAAAAAAGACAGAAATCTTATTTTTATCACAAAAGGCTTGTAAACAAGCTCGCACGCGATCAATGGGGGAAGGAAAATTTATTTTTTGCATAACCCTAGCAAAATGTTCGCTGGCATGCTCACATGTAAGCAAACAACGATCAACAGTTTTTTCGTCGGAAAACACTTTCGTATGAGCTGTGCAACATGAGTTTTGCGACAAAAACCAAAATGCAGACAAAATAACGGTTTATAAATTCCTATGAAACGTTATTTTGTCTGTCGACTCGCAGCGAAAATAAAAAGTAGTTTAATTTTTTAGTTCTATTTCATACGCGAAAGTGATTAGACAAAAATAAAGTGAAAAGTGTAGTGTGTTCTGAAGGATTAATATTTATTATAATTAATTATTTTGGAAAGTAAGTATAAGCGTTATTTATTTCTATTTTATTCAATAATGCCCCTTGAAAGGAAGAGTAGGCAATATATTTGCGAGGCTCATCATGTGAGACGGACTGCAAGTGAAATAGTTTTGGATAGGAGAGATATAGAGAGTATAGGAGAAATTTCTTTGGATAGCAGAAACATACGGAGTGAAATCGAATTAAATTCACGTGCCACTGAAGTTTGCTCTATAAATAATGATAGCTCAAGTGATTTCCATACTCCGCTAGCGCAGTGGTTGATTAATAACATCAGCAAGATCGCAGGTAATGATTTGCTTAAGCTTTTGGGGGAAAAAATTCCGGAGCTACCGAAAGATGTACGCACTTTGAAATGCACTCCACGTGTTTGTCCGAAACGAGTTGTAGAGCGGGTGAGTATGTACATTATGGCATAAAAACGCATTAATTGTTTTTTTACGAATTTCACTTATTCAACTTCTATAATAAGTTTAAATATAAATGTGGACGGTCTACCGTTGTGTAAAAGTTCAAAACGCCAAACTTGGCCCATTTTAATTAACGTCAATGGAACAAAAGCCGTACTAGTAGCTGGAATATATTGTGGCAACTCAAAGCCGTGTGATCCCAACGTGTATTTAGAAGAGTTTGTCTACGAATTAGGAGAATTAGTAACGGTAGGCATGATTTTTCAAGATAGGGAATTTCAAATAAAAGTAAGAGCATTTATTTGCGATGCACCAGCCCGCGCCTTTATTTTGGGCGTGAAATATCACTATTTTTTTCATGCAATCATTGTATTCAGAAGGCTGAAAGTTTTAGTGGCCGACTAATTTTTAAAAAGTCATATAATCTACCTCGAACCAATGAAGGCTTCCGCAGTCGTTTCCAACCAGAGCACCACAATATACGAGACGAGCTAGTTCTTGATAGCTTGCCAATAGATATGGTTAATCAATTTCCCTAAGATGATATGCATGTTGTTTGCCTTGGTGTTATGAAAACGATCCTAGTAGGTTTAACGAGAACAAAAGGTCATACATTTTCTTTAAGTAGGCACTCATTAACATCTTTAGATAAAAAGCTTATCAGTTTAAAACATTTTTTACCCAGAGAGTTCAATAGCGAAGTAAGATCCCTTGATGATCTAATGAGATTTAAGGCCAATGAGTTTCGTACTTTTTTTATTATATACTGAACCTATAGTATTAAAAGACATTTTAGATACAGGCTTATACAATCATTTTCTTTTACTTAGGTTAGGAACTAGGCTTCTTCTTCACAATGGTTATTGCGTCACGCAAAAACTCCCCTGCATCCAGTTTATTAGATGACTTCGTATGCCAAGTGCCTTCTTTTTATATGCTTTCAATGCTCACATTTAATTTTCATTGCTTAACTCATCTAAGCCAACAAACGCTACTGTATGGTTCCCTACAGACTATAAGCTGCTTTCCTTTTGAAAATTTTTTGGGACATCTTAAAAAAATGGTGAAAAATTCTAGCAATTCCTTGGAGCAATTATACAATAGGATTGTTGAACGTAGTTTACTAAAAGTCGTATTCAAAGAAAATGCTTTAAAATTCGATGGTTCTAATGGTAAAATTTCGTACAAACACTGGTATTTTGATGCAAAAAACCGAAACTGTTTTTACTACTTAAAAGATGGCAACAAATATACTATTCACAAAATAAATAAAATCGAAAATCCAACTTTGTATAGCCGGTTAGTTGTTGACTTAGAGCCATTTCTTACTTTTCCAATTAACTCCACTTTTCTAGGAATATTCTCCTCAAAACAGTTACATTTGGACCAAAACGTTTTATAACATAATTTAGAAAAAGAAACATAAGAGGGAAAATTTTTCATTTTGAAGATGGTGGTATACATACTTACTTCCCTTTAATTGACTAATTGCAGTACAAAACAAAAATTAATTCTTAGTTTTAATGCCGGGAAAAACAGAATTGGAAACGATTATACACTAGTAGGTAACATATGGTAGCGTATTCAAAGTAAAAAATTAAGTAGGTACTTAAAACTATTGCATTTTTCATTGGGAATTATGCATCGTTGCATTATGTACTTTCAGACATATCCAGTAAGGCTACAAACAACCGAAACAATTCGAATTTTTTGGAAGAAATATTCAAAGTAAGCAATAAAATTTTGCAAACCCATCAGGAAACAGCGAATAAAATTGAACACTTATCTAGCAAAATTGATCGACAGAGTACCGAATTAATTTCCTTAAGAAATGAAGTTGCAACAATAAAAGCACGAATTTGTGGAGAGGCACATAGGGCCGGTTTCATCAGCTCGACTTAACCAAGTTAAGTCAAGTTTTTCACTTTTTCAGTTCCACCATCTAACTTAACTAAGTCACAACTTAGTCAGCCTGCCAGCTGACTTATTCTCGACTAAGTCAGTGTTGCTGTCGTTCAAAACATAAATGTCAGTAATGCTCCAATTTTTTTTGTACAATGTCCCAGCCGGAAAATTCGTCAAGCATAACTTTTACGTCGTATGCGTAGATACATGTGAACGCTTGTTTTCTAGCATGAAACCATTACGAAACCATCGTTTTCAATTAAGCGCTAGTTTTAGTACCTTCCAACTAAAGAGAAATGGGTGTAAAATCAATACATTCCTTCGTGTATGGCCATACATGCCCATTTCGCACTGGGGCATTGGGATGCGCAGAGTTGTCTGACATGAAAAAATACTACTATGCATAAAACAGCTGATCGGGTTGTTGTGCTCAAAATTATTTAAGTCACTCAGTTAGTGAAACCCAAAATTAAGTTAGTCTTGAATCTGTGCTAACTTAAGTCACGACTTAGTTTTAGTCTTAGTCGCGTTGGTGAAACCGGCCCATACTCTAAAATTGATACTGCCAATATCACCTCTAAATACATATGAAGACTTTGCAGCATTTGAGGAAACACTTAAAAATTAAAGACGCTTACAAGATTTGGTATATACTTAATTTATAGTTAATGTCTCAAATAAAATGATTACAATGAATTTCTTACTATCCAGGTCGTCGAGTTAGTACATACCGTAGAAAAAATCTACGATAAATTCAAAAGGAGCTCCTGGCGTCAAATAATGATAGACGAAGTGGCAAAAGCATGTTCAGGGCGTGGAACCGACACAAAATGTGTTAGGGGTTTTCTAACCACATTAGCCATATGCCGTAAGTACCCTTTTTACACATTTGTGTATTTATATAATATATATTTGACATGAACTACATTTTTAATTTGTAGTTTATTTTATTTTATTACATTATATATTTTTTCTAATATTTACAGATGCATTTAAGCAAAAGTTCGCGCTGGCAGATATCGACTTTAATAGGGTTACACAAAAATATTTTCAGTACGCTCAAGAAAGAACTATAAGAGCTGCCAAATCTGAGTCAAAAAAAATTATAACATAAAAAACATACATTTTTTAAAATAACATAGTATTAACTTTTTACTTGAATTATTATATTTTTTTAACTTTATTTTTAAGTGTTATGAATTATAAAAATGAAATAAAACGCAATTCAAGGCAAAAGCATGAAAAATAGATATATATGTTTTTATGTATACCATGAATAACACTGTCCTTTTTGTGTTTGATATAGTGAAACAAAGATGGAAATAGAACATTTGAAAGATCCTATTTCTTATGAGCAGTTTACGATATCTTTTGCGACACCGTAATACCGTTTCCGGCTCGGGAAACATGATTTTTCAGAGTCTATTTTGAATCAAAAACATATCAAAGCAAATATTTTATCCGGGTATCCAGAAATATCAAAAAAGCACATAAAAAATATTGCTTGAGACTCGCTAACATTATTTATTGCGACTATCATAAAAAACCCTTCCTCTGCCACAAACTGAACGACATATGAATAATTTTGTTATCGTTTTCAGATGCGTTTCCGACAGTTTTGCCCGGTTAAATATTGGATTTCGTTCGTACATATATATATGTTTATATGTATGTATATAAATATAACTCCCCCGATCTGATCAATGAATTACCCTTTATTATTTTAATGGTCTTTTTATGATAGAATATTTAATTCTGGAATGGTATAGGTCATTGTAGTTACCTACCGCCAATTGTATTCGCATTTCGGTTGAGAGGCTTGGGTCATCAATTCCCGTTAGCTTTTCTAACAGGGTAGAGTGTAGCCTCTCTTCGTTAAATGCACCTCAATACCTTCCTGTTTAAAATAGTCAATAAGTTGTTCAGCCCTAAACTCATTATCCATTATACCCTTTTTGGGCTTACCGAATTTTGAAAATTGCTCAATTATAATCATTTTCTTCGAGCGCCAATTTCGGTCAGTAATATTATAAATTGAAGCGAATTTTGTTAATTTGTCGATAAATGTGACAAATGATAACTTTTTAAAATGAAATATGTCTATATGAATAATTTGATTTTTTTCTGTAGCCGTTTCGGTAAATTGAAATAAAGGTTTAATCGGCTTCCTAGAATACTTTATCTGTTGGCATTTTTCGCAATTGTCGTATAGTATCGGAAATAAATTTTGTTTTTTAATGCTTGGTATGTCTCGTTTATACCACTGTGCATAGATTCATTATTGTGATAAAGAGCTATTTGTTAATGAAGTATTTCTTCATTTTAATCTCAGTTATACATTGAGTACATTTTGCATATTTGACTTTGTTATCAAGGGAAAACATCGAACTCTTTGTCTGTGGTAATGTAATTTTGCTCGTGATTATTAACGGTCCTAGATATGTAACATACCGGATGTCCTTGTTGGGATAAAACTGCCTCAATCGCATAGTCACTAGCATCATTCGTTATTGTAAATTCCTTGTCATATTCCGGGTATTTTAAAATTTTATTGATGGATACTAGTGCTTTTAAATTTTCAAAACTTGCAATATATTGTGGGACATTTATATTAATTTTACTGTCCTTCAAATATTTGATCATTGGGTACGCAATTTTAGAATAATCTTTAATGAATTTTCGGTAGTAACCAGTTATACCTAAAGATCCCTTTAATTGCTTTTCAGTTCTTGGAATCTGTAAATTTTGAATGATTTCTATTTTATTAGGATTTGGTTTAATACCGTTTGCTGTTAGAATGTGACCCAAGAAAGAAGTTTCTTTTGAAGAAAACTACACTTTTCTGGTTGAATTTTTAAATTATGCTCTTGTAATTTAAAAAAATACTTTTTCAAAGAGACTTCATGATCCTCTAGAAAGTGGAAAATATAAGGATGCCATCCAGATATACCACACAGATTTTATTAATATATTCCCGAAGGACTTTATTAATTAGCCTTTGGAACATGACAGGGGCGTTTTTAAGTCCAAACGGCATCCTTACATATTCCTATAAACCAGATCGTGCTACAAATTACGTTTTCTCAATATCCTTTTCTGCCATTAAAATCTGCTGGTAACCTTCTGCTAAATCTAAAGTGCTGATATATTGCTACAATTGTATATTTTGGAATGCCTGATCTATCTTTTTTTAGCTACAACAATTATTGGTGAGCTGTACTTACTTCTGCTCTTTCTAATGATACCTTGCATTTCCATATCATTGATTTGTTTTGTTTTGTTTTGGTGGTAATCTGTAAACTCTTGAGTTAATTTGCTGATTGCTAATAATAATAATAATAATTTCATGAACAATTGAATTTGTATTAGTTAAACTATCACCATCTTTATATGGCTGATTCCTTTGAAACTGATATATTTCACATCGACTTTTTGTGAAATGTCAATGTTACGATAAATGACTTTTGAAAGTGTATACAGTGTAAATGGGGTATAAGAAATAGCCCCTGATTCGCATTGCGCTACAACTTAACCCATTAACGCCCACTGAACCCATACGAGTACACTTATTCAAATATCGAAAAATGCATTCTAAATATCGAAAATATATAGTTTTGCTACAACTATGACATAAACTGCCTTGAACGCAAGTAAATTATTCAGTTTCATATTTAAACTATTAACCCCTTATGAGAACACATATGTACATATTTGCTGGAAATTGAAACAAAAATTTTTGTATTTTTTTGTGTTTTTTCACGTTGGGCCATATATATATGTGAACAACATGCTCCAAAATCGGTTTATTCATGTATTAACGCTAAATAACAGTTGTTACAAAAATATTTAATATTAGAAGATAAGTGGATAGTAAAAAATGGAAGGAAAAAATGGACAACAAATATTCGTTTGAGTTAACGTGCAAGTCTGAAAATATAAATAAAATCGATTTAATGTTGTAAGGATAATAGAATAAGGTCAAAGAGTACCGATAACTTCTTCGGAGAGGTTTCTTCGAAGGCTCCTTAGCTTTCCTTGTTTGCTTTTGTTCCTCTTTTTCGGCATATTTAACATCAGGCTTCACCTCGTAGCTAAGGGTACCGATTGAAAAATGTTCGCATATCAAATTTGAAGGGCATACGAAACAACTCAAAGAATTAAAAAGTATAAGAGAATTATTGCTCCTGGTTCACGTATATTGGTGTACCTTCATGGTACCGGAAAATGGTTTAACATTATTGGGTAGAGCAACGTCCATAGCGTCAATTTCTTCGCTCGTAAGAGTATCGATATGTACTTTCGTTGTTTTCGCTCGAAGAGTTTTAATAAACGTATCGAAATCTGCTACGTCATGACCATGTTTTACATGGTCATCGGCGATTTTTTTTAAACTTGCCCCTATGCCATCGGCTGGTCCCTTTCCATGTCCAGCCTCACTAAAGTTGTAGGTAGTATTCTCAATTTGTGGATAGCAACTCGGAAGGTATTGAGTTACTAAATAAAAGGTTTTTTTGTTGCGGTATTGCGTAGATGGGCCATCACTTTGAAAATGAAACTTTTTCACTGTTGGAAATTTCATAGGTAGAATTCTAATATCTTCTTAATATGCGTAATTATTGATATTGGGTCATGTCTGGCGATTCAGAACATGTTGCAAAACCCTGTGCGATATTTTTTGTATACATCATTCCTGTATGCAATGTGTACTGTTGGTGGCTGGCACCAAAATGCACAGATTGCACTTCTTTATTATATTTTATAGAATAATTTTCACTAAAATCAATCAAAAGTATCATTTCATCGCTTCCCAAATCTTTTTTTAGCGTTTTTAAGGCATCTTTTTGATGACTTATCCTATGTTCATGCGCCAGTAAGGTGTTCAGCTGATTTTTAAACAAGTTTATTCCTTGCGCAACAGTGCAATTAACTTTAATTTTCTTTGTCAGAGAAATATGTATCAGCTTTTTAGTCTTTTCACTCATACGTTCAATTTTAGATGTCTCCCACTTATAATAAGACATTTTAGAAATACTGTCATTAGCGAAATTAAAATCAATGCTCTGGTTAATACAGATTTGACACTTCCGAGAGAGGCACTCTTTTGATCTTACATCACATGTGAGACATCTCAATACCTTTTCCAAAGAGTTTTCTTTAATCACATTTATTTGATGAAGACTTTTAACAAGTAACGAAAAATTTTCATGTGTGAAGCAAGCACATGTTTCTCTTGCACTGATTTTGGGTAGAACGCAATGCACTGGACGGTGGTTAGCAAAAAAAGAATAGCTAACCTTAAGTGCGTTTTCACAACAGTATTTTATAAAAAGATCTTTAACACTGGCGGTCATAAAACGTCGAGATATCGCTTGTCCATTGACAAATTTACAACCTTTAAGGCTAGGGTCCACTTGTGAATTTTCTTAAAAAAATTTACGTGACACCGCCCACTTTTGATTAAGTCAAAATTAGAAATAATATTAATCATAGATCAAAAACCGTACAAGATATCGAAACCAAATTCAGCACGCAAGTTTTCAGGTGTACAGGAAATGCTCGAGCAAAAAATGGGCGAAATCGGTTAATGTCCACGCAAAGTTTTTACATAGTTCTGAAAATTTTTTTTGGAAAATTTAAAAAGCGATATTTCTACAACCAAGGAAGCTATATCAATCAGATTGTGCACACATAATAATCTTTTTAAGGAAAACTTGACGGCAATACAATTTTTCAATTTTGAAGAAGTAGGCGTGGCACCGCCCACTTTTCAGCATAAAAATTCTGCTACTTTCAAAGGCAATCGCTTATAATTCAATATTGATATTTCAATGAAAATTAGTCAGCTGCTTCTTAGTAGTATGTACTATACTCCTCCCAAAAATAAGCCAAATCGGGAAACACACAAGCAAAATATTCGGGCACGTAGTTAATAGCCCACTGCAATAGCGAAGTTATATATCTTTTTTGATTTTCATACCTTTCATAAACATTAAATGTATGTAAGTATAAGAACAAGAAGAGAAAAGTTCACTAAAATGATCAGCACGATGAGCGGAGTCAATTTAGCTATGAAGAATGCTGAAATTCGTTGTTTGCTTTCGCCATTTTATAACATACTAGCGCACCCGGTAAAAGTTGTTTTGACGTTTTGATACATAGAACACGTCTATGTATAAAGTGTCATTAACTTGAACCAAATAAACTCCTGGGGGGTTGTCCAAAAGCTATATACAGACTGTGTCGTGCCTAGCGAACTGCTGAAACTATCGTGAAAGTTCAAGGGAAAAACAAAACACAAAATATGTGGGATTGGCACCGCCCACTTTTGAAAAATTATGTAGATATTCACTAAGTGACACATATATCCAAATTTCATTAATTTAGACCAAAACAGTTCCGAGTTACGACGAATTGAAACTTTATATAGCCTGGGAGCGTGGCTCCGCCTACTTTTCCAAAACTATATATTGTCTATGCTGTACCCAATGAACCCAAGTATATATTGTGAAAATTTGATAAAGATTGGTTGAGTTCTTTGGCGCCTATAAAAGACACACATTTTGTATACCTAGTAGTGCTACGCACACAAGGTATATTAACTTTAGTCGCCTGACGGCAGTAAGTAACGGCATAAACGGATCGAGATAGAGATTGACTTAAATATATCAAAATGTTCAGCACGAAAAGAGAAATTTATTAAGCCATGTCCGTCCGTCTGTCTGTGAACACGATAAATTGAGTAAATTTTGAGATATCTTAATGAAATTGGGATGTGGTTCCTTGGCCCTCATCTCCGAGCGCTATTTAAAATGGGCGAAACCGTATGATAGCCACGCCCACTTTTCATATATAGAATATTTTCGAAAACAGCAAGAAAGTGATTACTTAGTATATAATACAAATATAAAGATAAAATTTGGTACATACATTGAGATTGAGGCATAAAATACATTTTTGTAGAAATTTTTGAAAATGGGAGTTGCACCGCCCACTTTTGATTAGGTCAAATTTAGAAATAATATTAATCATAAATCAAAAACCGTTCAAGATATCGAAAGGAAATTCAGTACGCTGGTTTGTAGATGTGCAAGGAATGCTCCAGGGGAAAATGGGCGGGATCGGTTAAGGTCTACGCCCACTTTATATGAAAGATTTTGAAGAGGATCGTAGATATACTAAATAGGCAATAACTTTGCGTAAAATAGCTTTGCATCATTTATATTTCACTTTTAAAGTTTCCGTAAACAAAAAAATCCAAAAACTAAAAATTTTCGAAAATGGGCGTGGCCCCTCCCCTTTTATAGTGGACTATTCCACAAAACTTTTTATGCCTTTACTAAATGCGTTTACCAAAAATGGATCTGTCGAATTGAAATTTTAGGATAATGTTCTATATATGAAGGTTACTGTTTACTGTAAAAATGGGCGAAATCGGTTAAGGTCCACGCCCAGTTTTTTAACACAGTTCTGAAAAATTTTTTTGTAAAATTTAAAAAGCGATATTTCTACAACTAAGCAAGTTATATCAATTAAATTTTGCACACATAATTAGCTTTTTAAGAAAAACTCGGCGCAAAAAATTTTTGTCAATTTTGAAGAAGTAGGCGTGGCGCCGCCTTTTCATCATAAAATTTCTGCTATTTTCAAAGGCAATCGCTTATAATTCAATCTTGATATTTCAATGAAAATTGGTCTGCCGCCAAAAATTAGTCATATCGGGAAACACATAAGCAAAATATTCGGGCACGTAGTTAATAGCCCACTGCAATAGCGAAGTTATATATCTTTTTTGATTTTCATACCTTTCATGAACATTAAATGTATGTAAGTATGAGAACAAGAAGAGAAAAGTTCACTAAAATGATCACCACGATGAGCGGAGTCGATTTAGCTATGCCCGTCTCTCCGTCCGTCTGTCTGTCTGTCCGTATGTCTATTTGAACGCTGAATCCTGAAATTTGTTGTTTGCTTACGCCATTTTATAATATACTAGCGAACCCGGTAGACGTTGCTTTGACGTTTTGATACATAGAACACATCTATATATAAAATGTCCTTAACTTGAATCAAATAAGCTCCTAACTATACCGAACTGCAGCTTTATATAACCTGGGGGCTTTTCCAAAAGCTAAATACAGACTGTGTCGTGCCCAGCGAACTCCTGAACCTATCGCGAAAGTTCAAGAGCAAAACAAAACACAAAATAGGTGGGCGTGGCACGGCCCACTTTTAAAAAATTATATAGGTATTGACTAAGTGACACATATATCCAAATTTCATTAATTTAGACCAAAACAGTTCCGAGTTACGACGAATTGAAACTTTATATAGCCTGGGAGCGTGGCTCCGCCTACTTTTCCAAAACTATATATTGTCTATGCTGTACCCAGTGAACCCAAGTATATATTGTGAAAATTTCATAAAGATCGGGTGAGTTCTTTGGCGCCTATAAAAGACACCCTTTTTTATATCTATTTTTGATACGCACACAAGGTATATTACTTTATTCGGCATAAACGAATCGAGATATACATTTATTAATGTATATCAAAACGTTCAGGATAAAAAGTAAAATATCCGGGCAAGTAGTTAATACCCCACTGCAAAAGCAAAGTTGTATATCTTTTTTGATTTTCATACCTTTCATGAACATGAAATGTTTGTATGTATACTGAAATGTCTATTTGAACGCAAATACGAACTAAAAGTATTAAAATAGACCGGCGTAAATTGGGATGACATGATAGATCACTACTAGAAATATAATGTTCGGTTCCACCCGAACTTAGAATTCCTGACTTGTTTATAGTTAGGTTTTGTCGGATTGGAAAAGGATTTGACAGTGGACCATAATTTGCCAACACCAGCTGAGAGGTTGTAGAACCTTAGGTGCTCCTCCCACCTGGCGCGTTTGTGTTGATCAACCAGCCGTCTGATTTCTGCATTCATATACTTAATTCGAGGATCCGTAGAGTCCAAGCGTCAGACATGGTTACGGTCATTTTACAGGGCCGCTGCATCTGTGGTGAAGTGCGAACGTACCCCGTTCATTCTCCCTGACGGAGTGTACTGATTTAAGGCTTAATCTATGACCATACCAAACGCTTTTTCACTTTCTCGTACGTCAGATGTGGTTTGAAGAGCACCGAAGGGGCTTTCAGTAAGGAAACTAACCCTGACAGCTTCGTTGAAATTAGTGAAGGTACGGGTTTCAGAGGTTACAAAGTCGATGCGGCGATCCATTGAGAGGAAAATCGGTAAATGATCTCATGCAAGAGTCAACATTTGTCGGCAGTCAACGCAGTTTATGAGACCAGTGCTGACGATGGTAAGGTCTGGCGTACTTAAACAATTTACCGCGACTCTTGTGGGGGCATCCCCGGTCACCGTGCAGAACGTCGAATCGTCTATTTGTTCAGACAACTCCTATCCCATAGAATCGGTCTGTATTCTTGAGTTGCGCAGAACTAGAAACTAGACATAGGCTTTGGCGTTGGAAACTCTACGTAAGGTTGAAGTTTTGACAAGAAATGGGCCAGCGAAGTGGACTTCTTTGGTGTGAAACGGGAGAGTAGCAATGACGCGAAGGGCTCTGACGAATGAAGAAAACGCTCTAAGAGATCCGAGGGCTCTACGGGAATGCTTTGCTACATTTGGTACGTCTGGGATTTTGAGGCAACGTTTTTGGCCAGGAAGTGGGCGATTTTGCAAGCCACTCCGGGTCCTTCCACCACAAGGGGCACTCCGGTAACTCTTGGGGTTCGCATCTACGTGTTCTAAGATCTTCCATGATGCCAAGTAGCATTGCTGGCCCTGTGGAGAATTTCGGCAGTGCGGTTCGCTACATAGGTCTTCCAGGTGTGGGGTGTTTTCTCTAGTAATGCCAGGACTATAGAGAAATCCGACCAGAGAAATAGCTCATTTGTGGGCAGATGTAAGTAAGAGCAAATCTGTTTGACTAGTTGGAAGAGTAGTACTGCTCCGAAAAGTTCTAGTCGGGGAAGTCTTACTGTTTTAAGGGTGCTACCAGCTAATTAATGAATGGTAAAATCGTTTTTACCATTCTGCATTTGTAAATTCGCGAAGTGCAGACGTGTTTTCCTTCCGCTTTGCTTTTGTATTGAGTTTTTACTTAAATTGATGTATTTAACGTGTTTCTCATTATAACTATTTACTGTGCAATGAGATAGTGACTTTTAGTGCTGTTAATTATTCAATTAAATCGCGTTCAAACATCGTATTGAGTAATTTTATAATTCCCTGTTAATCGCATTGATCCTAAGATACATTGTGCTAAGTGCAAAGAAAAGTTTTCACCTGAGCTGTGTTGGTTTTATTCAAGCCGATGTGGATTATTTGCTTTCGGCGAATAAAGCTTTTTTGTGTAAAGTATGTATGGCAGAACGTCGCAAATCTCTTCCCCCGCTTACAATCCCTGTTGCTTCCTCCGAACTTACAAAAACTTCCTCAGTGAACGCAAATATTGAGAATAAGCTCTCATTGCTGCATTCAGTGGCCAACATAGTATATCTCTACTAGTAGCGCAACTAACAGCTGATTGCTAAAAACGCATATAAACCCACGAACAGTTCTCGACACATTATTTGAAGAAAACTTTAAGATTTTTAAAGCAAAATATTAAAAAGCCATAAACCTAGCATATTTTTGAAGATATAGCCTCTATAATATCCTATTTGTTGTCAAAAGAAGAAATTTTTATATTTTAATCAAGTTTTTTGTTGTTTTTTTAACTTTAAATTAAAGGTTAAGTCCTTTTTTTTAAAGCATTTTAGTGTATTAAAATACAGCCATGTGCATATGCCTTTTGGCATTGCGTTTTCTTGATATTCGTATTTGCTATGTCATTGTTTCCTAATACGTAAACAAGGTTGTGGCAAGCAGAATTTTTTTTAAATGCAAAATTGTAATTTGTTTATTTAGTGGATTATGTTGTGTGTAAATATAACAAAAGTAACTCGAGGCAGCACAAAATACAACAAATTCATTCTCAACTTTTTAATAGCAGATATTGCACCATCTGCCATCAAGGAAAATGAAGTGAAAAATTGATTTGGTGAGTAGAAAATTCGGTAATTGTTTCCTTTAGGAGACAACTGGTAAAACACGTCCAAAAATGTCGGGAGGGGTATCAAACGATGCGCTTTTAACTCGGTATCAATAACCTGAAAGCGGAAACTCGATTTTATATTTATGTCGAGAGTTATTTGCAATTAAAGTTGACAATTTTCTGTCATTTTCATTCGGTTGTAATCACACATATAAGGTGTTACAAAATGGGCAAAAGTGTGTTCCGCGCAGGAATACTGGGGATCGCGTAGCCTGTGTTGGATCGGATAAGGTTTATTTTTTTGAAGCGCGGCCGCAGGAAGGTGTTCTGCACAAAAATGCCTTGGATCACCCCCCCCCCCCCTATTTGGGATCGGACCTGGGTCATTTTTGGGTTTTTTGCTAATAGATTTTCACTGAAACAAAAAATTGAAAATCCGCTTTCGGATTGTTGATACCGAAGTCAAAACGCGTTGTTTGATACATCTCCCGATATTTTTGGACGTGTTTTTGTAGTTGTCTCCTAAAGGAAACAATTACCGAAAATTTTTGTGTTTGCCAAGGTAAACTTAACAAATCTTTTTATATGTGCAGAACGTCGTGAAGAGGCACAAAGGGCGTTCGAGAAAGCTGAAGAAGCTGGCAATGCGGAGGAGGTGGAGAATGCTTAACTTAATGGGTGTGCCATATGCAGAGGCATATTTGCGGCGATATTAAATTCGACTACAGTACACTCTTGTTTATATATATATTTTTAATTTAATATTTCATTTTATATGAATTACATACAATTTTTACAATTAAGCTATGTTACAACTTTTGCGTAAATATACATATTTAATAGAAACCTGTTTACGACTTTATAACTAACTCAAATACTAAATATGATGGATATTTTCTCCAGATCTGATTCGATATCTAAGTGCCGATCAACGATGGCGTATTCTTTCAGACCGGTGGGTGAGGTCCTGTCTCCCTGTTTGGGAAAAATAAATAAGGTTTATTGTTAATATTGCTTTTCCACACAAGGAAACAAATACCCAAATGCAAATACCACACACACATACTATTTTTATACTCAGCGTGGCACCGCCCACATATAAATGAACCAAATGTCAAATTTCACCTATTATTAGCTTCAGAATCGCGTTAAATATCATTAGGAAACATGAAACGAGGTATACCATCTACGATTTTCAAAATTATACATAACCCATGCTGGAACCAGTAAATCCAGGAATCTACTGTGAAAATTTCCTAAAGATCGGTTGAGTACCTTGGACGCCTATACAAGATTAAATAGCATGGGGGCGTGGCACCGGCTTTTTTTTTTCAAAACTATATATAGCCTGTACAGTAACCCGTGAACCCAAGAATCTACTGTAAAGTTTCATAAAGATCGGTTAAGTACTTTGGACGCCAGACACACAGACACACATTCATTTCTATTTATGAGATTGCGCACATGGTAGTAGAAAAAGTTTGAAACCTCTATAGGTCATAACTCCACAACAATTTAGCAATTTACCATGACCGCTTTTACACAGCTGGGTATTTAATGTTCGGTTCCACCCGAACTTAGGCTTCCTTACTTGTTGATAATTGTTTACGACCACCACCGAGTGCTAAAACACGTCAAAGAATGGGTAATGCTTTAAATCCAACGTCAACTGTTAAAACTGCACTAGAAATGTCGATGTTGGTACCCAGCGACGCGTTACGGTCCCAGGAATCACACTACCGTGGACGAAACTCATTATTTGTGGTAATTTAAAAAATGACCCAGGTCCGATCCCAAATAGAGGGCTTGATCTAAGGTATTTATGTGCAGAACAACTTTTTGCGTAGGCGGCCTTTGGCCGCGCTTCAAAAACATAACCCTTAGCTGGTCCAACACCGACTACGCGATCCACAGTATTTCTGCGCGGAACACACTTTTGCACATTTTGTAACACCCATTATGTGAGATTATAACAACCACATGAAAAAGACAGAAAATTGATAACCCTCCCGACATTTTTTGACGTGTTTCAGCAGTTGACGTTAAATAGAAAGAACTACCAAATGACATTTTTTATGTTATTCATGTATTTTCGTATGACCTTACTCGTATACTACAACAATTAAATATACGATAATTTTTACTTAACCTAGGCAAAATAAGTAATAAATCAAACACTAGCTGACAAATTTTACATATATAAAAATTGTATGCTCAGTTAAAATTGGAGCAACATATAGTTACTATTTGCAAATTTCGTACTAAGTTTAACTCCTTTTTTTTTTTAGATGCCAAACTAGTATAGGTAAACAATGGTGGCCAATGAACTCAGTGGTTTGAGAGCAGAAACTGTTGTTGTGATTTCCTCTTTATGCTCTGTTCGTGATGATAATAAAGCGCTATTACATAAGTGTGATACATTACATGCTGAAACTTAATTATTGTGTACAAACATACAAAACAGAGATGCTGCTATTACTTCTCTAATGTCAGAGATAAATGAGTTGAGAAGTATTGTAGGTGCCTTGCGCAAGTTCTTCTCAAGTAATAAGCCAATAAAAGGGGCTTAAAATGCCAATTGTTCTCACACTTGCTCACCTTACGTGCTTCCTACAGTTTCTGATGCTAGGCCACTTAGCATTTACTACGAAAATGCGTCTGGGCTTAGAACGTAGTCAAAACCTTTTTACGAGTTTACCTCGCTTATGAGTTATGATATCTACGTTTTTGTAGAAACCTGGTTAAATGATGATTTTTATGACAGTGAAATTTGTGGTCCGAATATCTTCAATGTAGATATATAGAAAAGATCGTGATATATAATGCTGTGTTGTCACCTTCTCTAAGCAACCTAGTAATATAGTGTATAATTATAACATTGATAACTTTGCCTTAACTAGATGCAATGAAATGAAAGATTTGGGAGTCATTTTTGATTCAAAACTGACTTTTAGCCAACATATAGATTTCACTGTATCCAAATCATTCACAATGGTCGGCTTCATAAGAAGAAACACAGTAGACTTCAGAGATCCGTCCACTCTTAAATCCCTTTACTTATCCCTGGTGAGGAGTCGTCTAGAGTATTGCTCCCTGATATGGGGCCCATATATGAAGTGCACTCTTACAAAATTGAACGAGTCCAGAAGATTTTCACTAAAATCGCCCTAAGGAAGTCACCGTGGCAGGGGAATCTTCCCTCTTATATCGGGAGACGAAAACTTCTGGGCTTGCAGTCTCTGCATGAAAGAAGAGTCTACTCATCTATAATTTTTATTTATAACGTCATAAACAGCAACATCCAATGTACTAACTTATCCAATTTGATCAATTTATACGATCCGCCGCGAATCTTAAGAAATAATCGTTCACTGGTAGACACGGTACAATCCACTAATTACGCTATGAATGAGCCAATTGCTAGGAGCATTAGACTTTGTAATACCCATGCAAGCGTTATTGATTTTAATCTAAGTTTAAGTATGTTTAAATTAAATTTATATAGGATTTTCAATTGATTTACTTTTAATCGATGAATTATTGTTGTATATCTAGTCTGTAAGAATTAATTCTGTAGACCGAAATAAATAAATAAATAAATATATAAAAATAAAAAAACCGGCCTTACTCGGGGTGGTAATTTAATTGCTATCCAGAAGAAATATCGCTCGCCACTTCTTCTGCTGAAGAATAAGGACTCGCTGTTGGATCGGTTATGTGTTGGTATGTATGGGAAGTCTATCCTGCCAGGTTGCGCAGACAGCTTGTATAATACGCATACTGATAATCTCGTAGACTTAATCTCTAAGATAATTGAAAGTAATTTTTTTAACTTAGGTGATTTTAACCTAGGTAGTGTGGGCTGGGATGGGCTACAGTGGGTGGAAGTCCAACTTTGTATCCTAATAATGTCAATACCTTTTTTTCCATATTAACTCAAATCCAAAAAAACTATCTACAATTTTCGATCAAATTTTCATTAGTGATAATGTTAGTTTTTCCATTATGGAATGTCTCGACCCTAAAAAATTATTGCTTCAGAAAATGCAAGTTTGAGGCTATAAATGATAGAATTAGTAAGCTTGAATGGGACAATATATTTGCTGGGGTTGGCGTAAATGCGTGATCTTTTCAAGGAGAAGTCAACAAAATTTGTGGTAGTATGATCCCTCGAGTAAAGAAAAAGTGTTACAAAATTCCGTGGTGTACAAAGGATTTAAAGAAACTTAAAAATTTAAGGAATAAGTTCTTTGAACGCTTCTACATAAAGAAAAGTTTTTATTTTATTTAGGTGAGTTTAAATCGTTAAATAAGTCACTTTATAAACATTACGTTGCTAATTTTAAACATTTAAGTTAAACCCCAGATATTTCTGGCGTTTCGTTAAAGTTAAAAAGTCATGCTCGAGCATCAAGTCTCAGGTGTTTACGAGGAAACCTCGGAAAAATCCCTTTCTAAGGCCGTAAACTTCTTTGCGGATTTTTTCAGGTTGAATTGTGAGTCCGAGACGATTTTTGGTGTAAATCTTGCTGCTAATAGTGATACCTCTATTCATTTTGGAGAAGTTACCCTGACTATTGATGATATCATTCGAGGTATATCTCTGATCAAGTTGTCAACACAAATGAATGTTAATGGGTTTTGTTCTTTTTTGGTAAAAAATATGGGTGTAATTGTCCACCCTATCTTAATAGTTTTCACCAAGTCTCTTTGGCTTTCCAACTTCATAAATGCCTGGAAAAGAGCTTATATTACCACGACTTTCAAGAGTGGGAATAAGTCCAACGTTGCTAACTATCGTTCTATTTAAAAACTGTCTACTGTATCTAAATTGTTTAAAATTGTAGTAAGGATAAGATATTTTTTGCAGTAAAGGGCTTAATATCATCTAACCAGCATGGTTTTATGCCTGGTAGATCGACTTTAACAATTTTTTCTGTATTCTCCGAAATCTCTATCTCTGCTTTTAATAGTAGAGAACAAGTTGATACTACTTGTAGAAGGCTTTCGACAAATTCAGCCACTCACAGTTATATTCAAACCGGCTGAACTGGGGTTTCATTCGAAATCATATTTGGCAGATCGTAGTTCTGTGGTTGTTGTGGATGGCATCTGCTCACGCTCGCTTACTGAAACCTCTGGTGTACCCCAAGGTAGCGTGCTGGGATCTCTTTTATTTGTAATTTTTAAAATTGTCATGAGAGATTGCTTCAAGTACTCCTATTTTTAAAAGAATCTCGTGTCAATCAGATTCTGTCAGGTTTCAGTCGTTATAGACTGGTGTAATAAGAATGGTCTGTATTTAAATATTAGTAAGTGTTTTCATATTTAATTTTCTGAATCACGAAATATTATTCCCTGCGTCCTATCATATTGGTGATTCTATTCTGAATGCTGTTGATGAAATGTCGGACCTTGGGGTAGTCTTTGATTCCAAGTTTCTTTTTCACAGCCAACTTTGTCATTGCGAAGTCAGTTCGGATTTTAAGGATCCTTATAGTGCGCCTTGACCGTATTTAACAATCTTTCCTACGCTTTGATCTTTGTTCTTTGCGTTTTCATGATCCAGTATCGTCATACAGCTCTAGGTGTCTTTTAATCAGTTTGAAATCTTTATATAGTAGAGGATCTATCTTGTCGCTCACACTTATTTATGATATTGTAAATGGGACGATAGATTCGCAATTTATTCTGGAACGTATACGTTCCCGAACACTTCGAAGCCATGATTTTTTCTCTCTAGATAGAGCTAGAACGACCACCAATTGCTAGGGCGATGAAGAAATATAATTTGCTAACAAACTCTGGGATTTTGTTTTTTCATTGACCAAATATGAATTCAAACTATTTTTAAATGAATTAATTTGATAAGATATCATTTGGAAATAGTCTGTAAGGAAATCTTATTGTCCTAGGTTATCATTGAAATAAAAAAATATAAATACACACAAGCGCAGAATGTTTTTTCGGAGGCACTTGAGGATTCGTGAATTTGATAGCGTTTGTCGGGAGAGAATCCGATCCATCGTGGGTTTGTATAGCGGTTATCGCTGAGAGACCTTCGCAAAATGTATTCTATTTGTGGAAGGCGAGGGGTTTGACGTGTTCATCCCAATGTGTTCCTTCCAACCAGAGTTGCTGGAGAATTTTCGCTGATATCAATTTTGGCGCTAGCCATCCGGTCGGATCGAACAATTTCACAATATTTGCCGCTTTGTGTTTTATTTGGCGGCGGGGAGAGAGTATGAGTATGAAAGTCAGTCGTTGAGAGCATTCCATTTTATTCCAAGTGTCTTCGTAGAGCTGACATCATGGATCTTCAATAAATCTGCATCGAGGAGGTCAGATTTCGGGATGGATTTGAGTAATTCCGGGTGGCTAGCCGTTATTTTCTTTAGAGGGAAGCCGGCTGAATTTAATGCTTCGTATCTGGTTCATGGAGTTGGGCGTGGACTGTATGTCGTATCCGCCAGTGAGGATGTCGTCGACATAGGTCCGGTGGGGAAGACCATTGTTGGTGATTGGGAAAATATCTTTGGTGTCTGCCGCTAGCTGATGGAACTGATATGGGACACAGTTGACACCAAAGGTAACCTTTTTATACCTAGTAGTGCTACGCACACAAGGTATATTAACTTCAGTCGCGATAACTTGAGTAAATTTTGAGATATCTTAATGAAATTTGATATGCAGGTTCCTTGGCACTCATCTCCACGCCCACTTTTTATATAAAGAATATTTTCTAAAACACAAAAAGTGATTACTCAGTACATAATACACCTATAAGGATAATGAGCTGTTCATGCTGAGCCTGCATTTTGCATTTACCTCGCATTTTAGCACTTAGCCCAAAATGCAGCATTTATTTTCGTATTTACCATACAAATTTTGACACCTAAATGCAACTTTATTTTTGCATTAGCATTATAAATGCGGAAATCAACTCTGCATACTTCGAAAAAAATCGCGACTCGAATTCAAAATAGTGGCAATACTGGCATTTTTTTTGGCATTCTTTGATTCTCTGTCATACGTAAACATTCAGCAAATTTATACTGATTTTAAATTTGTAATTTAACACGCGTGTTAAATTCAGCATGAACAGCACATGGAATTTGATGTATACATGAGGCATAAATGAATTTTTCAAGAAATTTTTAAATATGGGGGTGGCACCGACCACTTTTGATTAAGTCAAGTGTAGAAATGCTATTAATCATAAATCAAACACCGCTTGAGATATCGAAACGAAATTCAGCACGCAGGTTTCCAGGTGTGCAAGGAATGTTCGTGGTTAAGGTCCACGCCCACTTTTATATGAAAGATTTTTGAAGAGGATCGTAGATATATTAAGTAGGCAATAACTTTGCGTAAAATAGCTTTACATCATCTATATTTCACTTTTAAAGTTTTCGTAAACAAAGAAATCCAAAAACTTAAAATTTTCGAAAATGGGCTTGCCCCCGCCCCTTTTATAGTGGACTATGCCACAAAACTTTTTATGCCATAACTCCGCCAAAAATTGATTTGTCGAAACGAAATTTGCTGATAATATACAATATATAAGGGCAACTGTTTGCTGTAAAAATGGGCGAAATCGGTTAATGTCCACGCCCAGTTTTTTTAACATAGTTCTGAAAATTTTTTTTATAAACTTTATAAAGCGATATTTCTACAACTAAGCAAGTTATATCAATAAGATTTTGCACACATAATAAGCTTTTTAAGAAAAACTCGACCGCGAAAGATGTTGTAAATTTTGAAGAAGTAGGCGTGGCGCCGCCCACTTTTCAGTATAAAGTTTCTGCTTCTTTCGAAGGCAATCGCTTATAATTCAATCTTGATATTTCAATGAAAATTGGTCAGCTACTTCTCAGAAGTATGTATTATACTCCTGCCAAAAATGAGCCAAATCAGGAAATACACAAGCAAAATGTTCGGGCACGTAGTTAATAGCCCACTGCAATAGCGAAGTTATATATCTTTTTTGATTTTCATACCTTTCATAAACATTAAATGTATGTAAGTATGAGAACAAGAAGAGAAAAGTTCACCAAAATGATCAGCACGATGAGCGGAGTCGATTTAGCCATGCGCGTCTCTCCGTCCGTCTGTCTGTCTGTCCGGTTGTCTATTTGAACGCAAACTAGTCTCTCAGTTTAACAAAAGAATGCTGAAATTCGTGCGTTGCTTTCGCCGTTTTATAATATACTAGAAAACCCGGTAGACGTTGCTTTGACGTTTTGATACACAGAACACATCTATATATAAAACGTCATTAACTTGAACCAAATAAACTCCTAACTATACCAAACTGCAGCTTCTTATAACCTGGGGGCTTTTCCAAAAGCTATATACAGACTGTGTCGTGCCCAGCCAACTCCTGAACCTATCGTGAAAGCGCAAGAGCAAAACAAAACACAAAATATGTAGGCATAGCTCCGCCCACTTTTGAAAAATTATGTAGATATTGACTAAGTGACACATATATCCAAATTTCATTAATTTAGACCAAAAAAGTTCGGAGTTATGACGAATTGAAACTTTATATAGCCTGGTGGTGTGGCTCCGCCTACTTTTCCAAAACTATATATTGCCTATGCTATACGCAGTGAACCCAAGTATACGTATACTGTGAAGATTTCATAAAGATCGGTTGAGTTCTTTGGCGCCTATGAAAGACACCCTTTTTTATACCTAGTAGTGCTACGCACGCTAGGTATATTAACTTTAGTCGCCTAACGGCAGTACGTAACGACATAAACGGATCGAGATAGATATTGACTTATATCGTATATGCTGTACCCAGTGAACCCAGGTATATATTGTGAAAATTTCATAAAGCTCGGTTGAGTACACAAGGTATATTACTTCATTCGGCATAAACGAATCGAGATATATATTTATTAATGTATATCAAAATGTTCAGGACGAAAAGAGAAATTGATTAAGTCATGTCCGTCCGTTCGTCCGCCGATAACTTGAGTAAATTTTTAAATATCTTAATGAAATTTGGTATGCGGATTCCTTGGCACTCATCTCCGAGCGCTATTTAAAATGGGCGAAATCGGATCATAGCCACGCCCACTTTTTAAAACACAAAAAAAGTGATTACTCAGTATATAATACACCTATAAGGATAAAATTTGATGAATACGTTGCGATTGAGGCATAAAATACATTTTTGAAGAAATTTTTGAAAATGGGCTTGGCACCGCCCACTTTTTATTAAGTCAAATTTAGAAATAATATTAATCATAAATCAAAAACCGTTCAAGATATCGAAACGAAATTCAGCACGCAGGTTTCCAGGTACGCAAGGAATGTTCGAGGTTAAAGTCCACGCCCACTTTTATATGAAATATTTTGAAAAGGATCGTAGATATATTAAATAGGCAATAACTTTGGGTAAAATAGCTTTACTTCATTTTTGAAAATGGGCGTGGCCCCGCCCCTTTTATAGTGGACTATTCCACAAAACTTTTTATGCCATAACTCCGCCAAATATTGATTTGCCGAACCGAAATTTGGGGATGATGTTCAATATATGAAGGTTACTGTTTGTTGTAAAAATGGGCGAAATCGGTTAATGTCCACGCCCAGTTTTTTAACATAGTTCTGAAAATTTTTTTTGTAAAATGTAAAAAGCGATATTTCTACAACTAAGCAAGTTATATCAATAAGATTTTGCACACATAATAAGCTTTTTAAGAAAAACTCGGCGCAAAAAAATGTTGTAAATTTTGAAGAAGCAGGCGTGGCGCCGCTGCTATTTTCATAGGCAATCGCTTATAATTCAAGCTTGATATTTCAATGAAAATTGGTCAGCTTCTTCTCAATAGTATGTATTATACTCCTGCGAAAAAGTAGCCAAATCGGAAAACACACAAGCAATAGCGAAGTTATATATCTTTTTTGATTTTCATACCTTTCATAAACATTAAATGTATGTAAGTATGAGAAGAAAAAGAGAAAATTTCACTAAAATTATCAGCCCAATGAGCGGAGTCGATTTAGCCATGCCCGTCTCTCCGTTCGTCTGTCTGTCTGTCCGTCTGTCTATTTGAACGCAAACTAGTCCCTCAGTTTTACAAAAAAATGCTGAAATTCGTTGTTTGGTTTGGCCATTTTATAATATACTAGCAAACCCGGTAGACGTTGTTTTGACGTTTTGATACATAGAACACATCTATATATAAAATGTCATTAACTTGAACCAAATAAACTCCTCACTATACCGAACTGCAGCTTTATATAACCTGGGGGCTTTTCCAAAAGATATATGCAGACTGTGTCGTGCCCGGTGAACTCCTGAACCTATCGTGAAAGTTCAAGAGCAAAAACAAAACACAAAATATGTGGGCGTGGCACCGACCACTTTTCCAAATTATGTAGATATTGACTAAGTGACATATATATCCTAATATCATTAATTTATATCAAACAAGTTCGGAGATAGGTCGAATTTAAACTTTATTAGCCTGGGGGCGTGGCTCCCCCACTTTTCCAAAACTATATATTGTCTATGCTGTACTCAGTGAGCCCAAGTATATATTGTGAAAATTTCTATAAAAGACACATATTTTTTTATATCTATTTGTGTTACGAACACAAGTTATATTACTTCATTCGACATAAACGAATCGAGATATATATTTATTAATGTTTATCAAAACGTTCAGGATGAAAAGTAAAATATCCGGGCAAGTAGTTAATACTCCATTGCAAAAGCGAAGTTGTATATCTTTTTTGATTTTCATACCTTTCATGAACATGAAATGTTTGTACGTATGAGAGGGAAAAGTATACTGAAATGATCAGGAGGATGAGCTGAGTCGATGTAGCTATTGATACACATAAGTCAATATCTATCTCGATCGATTTATGCCGTTACGTACTGCCGTTAGGCGACTAAACGTCCCACTCGGGAAAATTATGATTTAGAAAAGCTCGTAAATACTCATTAAACACCCGGTGATTTCTGTCAAGTGTACCTAGAGTTTCATGATGGTAAGCTGTAGAAAAATTATGTTCGATTTTTAGGAGTTTAGTTACTTCAGAAAAAAATTCATTTTTATATTCGGTTCCTAAATCGGGTAAAATTGATTTGTTTATCCCATAGATGAGGATGAAGCCTTCAAAAATGGCAGTTGCAATTGTTTTTGCAGTTTTATCAGGGATGGATATTGTAACTAGGTATTTGCTTAAGTCGCACATAATGGTAACCGCGAACTTATTCCCATTATTCGACTCAGGCAAAGGTCCTATTTTATCTATAACTACGACATCGATAGATTTACAGGTTGTTGGTGTAAGCACCAGATTTTCTTTGGTTTTTGGCTTTACTTTATTTAATAGGCATTTTTCGCAATTTTTAACGAATCTTATAATGTCGCGAGTCATATTCTTCCAATAGTATTTTGTACGTATTTTTGCGTAAAGTTTTTTATTTCCGCAGTGTCCACCTCATATCGGGTCAGTGTAGTAAATTTCCATGAGTTTAAGTTTTTTGTCGTTGTCCGTAACTGTTTCGACAGGCTCTATTAATATTATTTGTAAATGTTTTAAATGTAATTTAAATAACTGATCATCTTTTTGCCATTCTGCTTGTTTAATATTGCGTTTACCAGGTTCTTTTTCAAGCTTCAAAAGTAATTCATCTAATTGCATTATTTTGTTAGTGCACGCAATATTAAGTTACTCGAGTTTTTTATGTTTTAAATCCGCATATATCAAACTTGTTAGTTAGCCGGCTTGAGGTCTGGTGTATTTTACAAGAAATTAAAAAACCATGTTTTTATTCTGTAAACCAATATATTTCTGTTATACACGATAACCGTCTTCAGGGTTAACTATAAACAAAAAGCATAACTTATAATAAAAACTACATGAACAATTATTACTTAAACAGCATTACAAACATTTCTGACACGTCTTCCCAGTTCTACGTGGAGTTGTTAACTATTTTGGTTTGGTATCAAATGTCTGTAAGAGAGCGCGCAGTTTGCGACGTCCGTTTTAAAATGAATTCTTATGTTTGTCGGTGTGTTTAAAATATGAAGCACTTCTAGTGTGAATCTCTTTCCATATTGTTATTCTTGTTGAAGTATTTTTGTTTCGTCAAAGCTCGGACAGTGTTGGCTCGCTGCACAGTGGGTCATGAGAGCAGTTTTTTGGTTATTTATATTTAGTTCATTGCAATATTTAAAATCTGATTAATGTTGTGCTAATCGAGTATTTAATTTGGATTTAGTTGTTCCAACATATACTTTGCTGCATGCTTCTTTGCCATTTCCGTTACAAGGGATTTTATATATAATGTTTTTTTTTCAATTTCGGTATTTTTTATTTGGTTTGATTAAACATATTTTGTATCGTGCTCATAGGCTTGTGTGCTATTTTCACATCTTCTTTATTAGAAACATCCGAAGTTGATGTGCGCTCAGATAACTGAGGTACGTAAGTCACTGACTTAAAAATCTTTGGTATTTGCGTTTTTTGTTGACTACTTTGCTCCATACACCCTTTTACAAGAGTTTTTATAATATTGTCGGGAAAATCATTGTTCTTTAATAATGTCTTTACTTCATTTGTATACCTAGACTAGAAGTGCTACGCACACAAGTATATTAACTTTAGTCGCCTAACGGCAGTACGTAACGGCACAAACGGATCGAGATAGATGTTAACTCATATGTATCAAAATGTTCAGGACGAAAAGAGAAATTGATTAAGGCACGTCCGTCCGTCTGTGAACACGATTATTTGAGTAAATTTTGAGATATCTTAATAAAATTTGGTATGCGGGTTCCTTGGCACTCATCTCCGAGCGCTATTCAAAATGGGCGAAAGTGGATGATAGTCACGCCCACTTTTTATATATAGAATATTTTCGAAAACACAAAAAAGTGATAACTCAATACATAATACACCTATAAGGATAAAATTAGGTGACTACATTAAGATTGAGGCATAAAATAAAGTTTTCAGGAAATTTTTAAAAATGGGTGTGGCACCGCCCACTTTTGACTTAGTCAAATTTAGAAATAATATTAATCATAAATATTAATCAGCATGCAAGTTTCCAGGTATGCAAGGAATGTTCCAGGAAAAAATTAGCGGGATCGGTTAAGGTCTGCGCCCACTTTTATATGAAAGATTTTGAAGAGGATCGTAGATATATTAAATATTCAATAACTTTGCGTAAAATAGCTTTACACCATTTATATTTCACTTTTAAGGTTTCCGTAAACAAAGAAATCCAAAAACTTAAAATTTTCGAAAATGGGCCCGGCCCCGCCCATTTTATAGTGGACTATTCCACAAAACTTTTCATGCCATAACTCCGCCAAAAATTGATTTGTCGAAACGAAATTTGGTGATAATGTTCTATATATAAGGGTTACTGTTTGCTGTAAAAATGGGCGAAATCGGTAAATGGCCACACCCAGTTTTTGAACATAAATCTGAAAATTTTTTTTTAAATTCAAAAAGCGATATTTCTACAACTAAGCAAGTTATATCAATCAGATTTTGCACACAAGAAAAACTCGGCCGCAAAAAATTTTTGCCGCCCACTTAATGTATACTAGCAAACCCGGTATACGTTGTTTTGGCATTTTGATACATAGAACACATCTATATATAAAATGTCATTTATTTGAACCGAATAAACTCCTAACTATACCGAACTGCAGCTTTATATAACCTGGGGGCTTTTCCAAAAGCTATATGCAGACTGTGTCGTGAACAGCGAACTCCTGAACATATCGTGAAATTTCAGGAGCAAAACAAAACGTGGGCGTGGCACCGCAAACTTTTGAAAAATTATGTAGATATTGACTAAGTGACACATACATCAAAATTTCATTAATTTAGACCAAAAATGTTCGGAGTTATGACGAATTGAAACCTTATATAGCCTGGGGGCGTGGCTCCGCCTACTTTTCCTAAACTATATATTGTCTATACTGTATCCAGTGAACCAAAGTATAAATTGTGAAAATTTCATAAAGACCGGTTTTTTATATCTATTTTTGTTACGCACAGAAAGTATATTACTTTATTCGGCATAAACGAATCGAGATATATAATAAATATGTATATCAAAACGTTCAGGATGAAAAGTAAAATATCCGGGCAAGTAGTTAATACCCCACTGCAAAAACGAAGTTGTATATCTTTTTTGATAATCATACCTTTCATGAACATGAAATGTTTGTACGTATGAGAAGAAAAAGAGATATTCCCATCAAAAAGTATACTGAAATGATCAGGAGGATGAGCTGAGTCGATGTAGCCATGTCCGTGTCTCGATACGTCGTTCTGTTTGTCCGTCTGTCTATTTGAAAGCAAATACGAACTGAAAGTATTAAAATAGACCTGCGTAAATTGGGATGACATAATAGATCACTACTAGGTATATAATGTTCGGTTCCACCCGTACTTAGACTTCCTTACTTTTTATATCTATTTTTGTTACGCACAGAAGGTATATTACTTCATTCGGCATAAAAGAATCGAGATATATAATAAATATGTATATCAAAACATTCAGGATGAAAAGTAAAATATCCGGGCAAGTATTTAATACCCCACTGCAAAAGCGAAGTTGTATATCTTTTTTGATATTCATACCTTTCATGATCATGAAATGTTTGTACGTATACTGAAATGATCAGGAGGATGAGCTGAGTCGATGTAGCCATGCCCGTGTCTCGATACGTCTATCTGTCTGTCCCTCTGTCTATTTGAAAGCAAATACGAACTGTAAGTATTAAAATAGACCTGCGTAAATTGGGATGACATAATAGATCACTACTAGGTATATTATGTTCGGTTGCACCCGAACTTAGACTTCCTTACTAGTTTATATCTATTTTTGTTACGCACAGAAGGCATATTACTTCATTCGGCATAAAAGAATCGAGATATATAATAAATATGTATATCAAAACATTCAGGATGAAAAGTAAAATATCCGGGCAAGTATTTAATACCCCACTGCAAAAGCGAAGTTGTATATCTTTTTTGATATTCATACCTTTCATGATCATGAAATGTTTGTACGTATACTGAAATGATCAGGAGGATGAGCTGAGTCGATGTAGCCATGCCCGTGTCTCGATACGTCTATCTGTCTGTCCCTCTGTCTATTTGAAAGCAAATACGAACTGAAAGTATTAAAATAGACCTGCGTAAATTGGGATGACATAATAGATCACTACTAGGTATATAATGTTCGGTTCCACACGAACTTAGACTTCCTTACTTGTTTTTTTATTTCGTTGTGGTAAGTGTCATATTATATGTATTTGCAGCATTCTTCTTATACAGCCCATTGCTGTATTTATAATCATTGTTTTGGGATGTTTTGAATAAAAATTGATAATTCGTCCTGATGATATAGATTTCTTATACCACTTTAACTTAAGTTGATTTCCTTGTCGGATTATAATTGAATCCAGATAAGGGAGTTTATCGTCGTCCTCGAGTTCCGTAGTGAATTTAATAGTTTTTTCAAATGAATTAAGTGAAAAGAGATGTACTAACTTTGATCTATAGTGTTGAAAATGGCCTCTTACCGGAATGTTTAGAATCTTTAATTAGAAGAAACTCTTGGTTAGATGCTAATGCAATGGCTGATTAAAAATGTGATATAAAATAATGTTAATAAATTTAATAAAATTAAATTTTGTAAATCTATTTATTTTAGTTTTAGTATTTTAGTTTTTATTTATAGCTGTAGTTAACTTGAATTTTATATACAGCTGGCTGTTAAACATTATAAGAAATAAGAATTGTACAGAAATTAATTGAATTAACCGTAGGCTACTTTTTAATAAATAAATAAAAAATAAATAAGTGTGCTTTGTACCTCATTTACATTAATTATGGCGAAAAGATCGTCCACGTACTTAGTTAATAATCTTGGTTTTCGTGATAATTTGTTCATTGTATTGTCCAACAGTTCTTCTATTGCTATGTCTGCAATTATTGGGGATGTTGGCGATCCCATTGGTAATCCTTTAAGCTGTGTGTATATTGTGCCCTTTTATTTAAAATATCTATTCTCTTCAATGCAGAACTTTAAGATCTTTAAATTGATTTTATTATTATCGTTGCCATGACATATTTGGCTTTTTATCATAGGGATTTTCTTTGAAAAACTGTATGAAAATTTTTCGAACACTTGTAATTTAATATTTTCTTTGTTTATGTCTTCAGTTGGTTGTTGTAGTTGTTCGTTATGTTTCGTCATAGACCTCGTCTGTACTGCTTAAATTTGATCATCTGAATTTTTGAGTTCTTGAATTGAAATTCGCGATAATGCGGATGCACCTACATTAGATTTTCCTTTAACATATTCTATGGCAAAATTATATTCTGATAGCTCAAGCCGAATACGTGAAAGTTTTGAAGAGGGGTCTTTCATGTTGAACAGATAAACTAATGGACGATGATCGGATTTGTTTTATTGTAAAGTGGTCGAAATTGTTTTATTATAAAGTAAATTGCTAAAAGTTCTAGTTCAATTATTGCTTTTTTCTGTTCTGAGTTATTGAATGTTTTTGATGCGAAGCAAATTCGTAAATCTGCCATTGTGGGTTTGACTCAAACTGGCACCACAACTGATTTTCGAAGCATCTACTGTAATTAGGAATTCTTTCGTGAAGTCTGGATATTGGAGAATTTTAGGAGAAAATAAAGTTTTACGGAGTTTTTCAAAAGCTATTTCGCAAAAGTTGTCCCATTTAAATTCTACTTTCTTCCTGGTAAGCTTTTTCAATGCATCATTGATGCAAAATCTGGTATCTCTCTCTATCTCTATGGCGCGATATATAACAGGTATATCATCATAAACCTCCTAAGAGATTTTTGCGCCAAGCTTCTCTTCCAATTTGTGGTGTGCCGATTTGAATTTTCCCTACAAATTGGTGGGACCTACAGTTTTTTGCCGACTCCGAACGGCATCTACAAAGGAGACGAATTTTTGCTGAGAAGCCTGTCATGGCAGAAATACACTCGGAGAGTTTGCCAAACCACTGCCGAGGGGCGACCCCGTTTTGAAAAACTTTTTTCAAATCACTTTTGATGTTACCTGTACCAGGGCTCGAACCATGGACCTTCGGTGTGGTAGGCCGGCAACACTACCTTCACACCACGGCGGCCGCAAAATCTGGTATATATCTTCTATAGTAGTTAGGAAATGCTACAAATCTGCGAACTGCGTCTTTGTCGCATGGTTTAGGATATTTTTTAATTGCAACTATTTTTGAATCATCAGGCAGCAGACCTTTGGACGAGCATTTTACGGTATTTAAACGTAAACTGAACTTTTTGCATGTTTGAAAATCTTTTTCTAAATTTTTGAGATGGTGAGTCTCGCTACACCCAATAACTATTACATCGTCTACGTATAAAAAGGCTTGATTAGGGGAAATACCCGAAAAGGCAATCGACATCATTCTGGAAAAAGAGTTTGGAGCAACGTTTAGTCAAGGGACTATTGTAACTTGAGTAACTTTCATCGATTAAATAATTTTTTAGCAAATTATCAACCTGTTTATTTATTTCAGTACGTTGTGAGTATGGTAGTCTATAGGTTTTAATGTACACCGGTGTTTTATCTGTCAATCTAAGTTTTTGCTTGTAAAAGTTATTTAAAGTCATTACATCCGTCTATAGGGCAAATATATCGGAGTATTTTAAGCATAAATCAAGAAGTTCGTCTTTTGCGTACGTGGGAATTTGTTTTATTAAAAATGATTTAAGTTCTTTTAAACGTTCTGGATCATCTAAAGCTTTATTCATTTTGTATATATGAAAATTGTTAATATCTTCTCTTTTAATATTCAAATCTTTTATATACTCTACTTAGTCTGTTGTATTAATTACTTTTTAACTAGGATTTTTCGTATCTGCTATGCATTTGGCTGTGAAAACGCCATCAGAAATCTCATGAGAATCAACAAAAACTGGATTTTTGGAATTACGTAAATTGAAAATACGGAAAACTTTGCACCTTGGTGGAATCGTTAAACTATTGCTAGATGTGCTTTATGCATTTGTTTGTTTTTAGAAAGTCTTTTTCGAGTGAAACTGACATCAACTACATGGAGAGTATGCGGTATTAAAATGTTTGTTTCTATCAAATTCGTTTCTATTGTGCCTAATGTAGTAATTGTCTCGGATGTTACGCCTGCGATATTAACAGTATTACTGTTATCTATTGCTGAATTTTGTGACAAACTGGAAATTTTAATTACGGAAATATCTGCCTGCGAGTCTACTAGAAACGTACATGTTTTGGAATAGTTTAAATTTAGATAATATATTGATTGGAAATTACTTAGTTGCTTAGCTCCGGCTCCGGCGAGTGAGGGGCTTCGGCGTTTAAAGCCCTAACATTGGCAGAATTCCTAGTATTTGAGTTTTGGTTGTTGGTATTTCTTCTATTTGCTGACCGACTATTATTATTGTCTTGTAATTATTTGCCCGATTGGTGCCTCTATTGGAATTGCTATTTCGAAAATTTTAATTATGCTGTCTATTTGAATTACCGTTAAATCTAAAATTTCTGTTGGTTTGCCTGAAATTATTGTTACTTCTAAAATTCACTCTAAAATTTGGTCTTACAGGACGTGACCGAAAAGCTAACACTTGCCGTTTGCAATGAAAGTAGGAGTTAAAGTGTCGTCAGAATTATAATTCTTCTATTAATTCAATTTTATCTATAAATCAGCCAAGTGATAACGGGTCTCCCCTGTAGTTTTCTCTCATAATCGAGGCACACGTACTAATAAAAGATTTTTTCTGATCAGTTGTTGCAATGACTGTAACGTTAAGAATCGGAGGTGGAATAAAAAAATTGAAATTTGGAGTTACAGGTTGATCATCAAATCCTTAGAGATAATCTATTATGTTCACTTGTTAATGTATCGGTTGAAGATGAATCTGAATCGGAATCTGAATTTTTGGAATCTAAATCTTGCTCTGAGTTTTTGGAATTTGAATCTAGAAACTACCTTACTTTTTCTTAGTTCCATATGTATTGAAGAGAAAATATGCAATTTTAAAATTTTATTAGAAGATTGAATAGAAATTGAATTTGAACGAAAGAACTATTGGGACTTTATTCGAAAATGGATTATGCTTGATTGAAAAAGTTATGCAGAATTGAAAAATAAGTAGAATTTAAACCGACAACGGGGATGTATGATTGAGAGAGTAGAACTGCAAGAATTATCCGGTATTATCCGGTAACGGACGCACCGCTTTATTTAAAAAATCTCGAATTATGTTTTATCACCGACGCACCGCTTACAGTCAAAAAATCTCATTGGTTTTTTATGGAACCACCGTTTCACTAAAAAAAATGTATCCACGGACGCACCGCTTTATGCCAAAAAAAATCTCAAATTGGTTTTTCACAGGAACCACCGTTTTTATTTATATTTAAAATTAAATTTTGTATAGAAAATGTATTTTGAAAGTTTATACAGTGAGCTGGCGATAATATGAACTAATTAAAACCGAAAACAATTTTTTTTACTCAACTTTCGGCACACTATTTTGGGATGTTCATAATTTAATTAATTTTCAAAGTTAATATTATAGCGAGCTTACTGTATTCAAAAGTGTATTTAAAAATTAAATTATATTGAAAAAGTATATTGAAAATTGGATTTCATGAATATTTTGAAAATATATGTTGAAAATATATATTAAAAAGTATATTGAAAATTTATATCGAAAAAATACATTGGAATTTTATAGCGAAAAATTATAACGAAAATCGGATTTTACAATTATTTTGAAAAAGTACATTAAATATCAGATTTCACAATTATTTGAAAATGGATATTGAAAAAGTACATTGAAAAGGATGTTGAAAATTTATATCGAAAAATTACATTGAAAATTGGATTTCACAATTTATGAAAATTTATATTGAAAAAGTACAATGAAAAGAGAATTGAAAATTTTTATCGGTAAATCGGAAATTGTATAACTATTGCGGTTATACCGTTTTTATATTAAAAAAAGCCAAAGTGAAATGAGTTTAAAATTGTACATACATACAGTTAATACGAGGTGTGTTCAAAAAGTATCGCGAATTTTGAATTTTCGCTGGTTACGTATATTCGAATTTCGAATTTTTTGTGGCGTTATGTTGGTACTCATGTCTCTCACTTATGCCGACAAGCTCTGCCATTTTGAATGTTCTGTTAATTGTTGACAGCTGGTTTGCTTGCACGTGTTTTGGATCGGCTTCGATTTTTACGCGAAATTCGTACCAAAATTGCTCAATTGTGACCAAAACAGCATCGCATGAACATTGCTAATGAGATGTTAAACTCTGTCCGCGACGACCCAAATTTGCTCCAGAGGGACATAACTGGTGACGAATCGTGGGTTTATGGTTATGACGTGAAACCAAAGCTCAATCATCTCAATGGAAGCTGCCGCACGAACCAAGACCGAAAGAAGCGCGCCAAGTTCGGTCGAATGTGAAAGTTTTGCTGACAGTTTTCTTCGATTGCAGGGGCGTGGTGCATCATGAGTTCTTGCCACAGGGAACAACGGTCAATAAGAAATATTACCTGCAAGTTATGCGCAATTTGCGCCTAGCAATCCGCCAGAAACGCCCGGATTTGTGGAAGAACAAAAATTGGCTTTTGCACCACGATAACGCCCCTGCTCACGCATCGTTGCTTGTGCGCAACTTTTTGGCCAAAAACGACACACTAATGATGCCGCAGCCACCGTATTCCCCAGATCTGGCCCCCTGTGACTTTTTCTTGTTCCCTAAACTGAAGAGGCCCATGAAAGGACGACGTTACGCTTCTCTTGACGAGATAAAGACGTTCGATGCCGTCGGAGGAGCTGAACAAGATACAAAAAAATGAATTTTTGAAGTGCTTCGAAGATTGGAAAAACCGTTGGCACAAGTGTATAATAACTCATGGGGATTACTTTGACGGGGGCAAAATAGATATTCATGAATAAATAAATAATTTTTGAAAAAACACAAAATTCGCGATACTTTTGGAACACACCTCGTTCATATTCACGTCTTATTATCCGCTGCTACAGTTGTTGTTGTAGGTGACATTAGAGGTGTTGTTCGCTGCCACTGCTGCCGGGCTGCTTGGACTTCGCTGCTGCTACCATTGATGCTGCTGCGGCTTCTACGCTGGCACGCCACGATTTTTTCTTCGGTGGTGGCATGTTTTTGATACCGTTACTGCGGTTTTTTTTTTTTTTGCTTTTCCAGTAATATGTATAATTGAATGATGTTTTTAGATTATGTATTAGCACGAAACTGTCCCTTTTTCAAATGAAATTTATGAAATTATGAGGCCCTTTTTTTATTTTTTCTTGCCTTTAACATTTTTTTTAGAGTTTTTAATTGTTTTGTATTTCTGCATTTTAATATTTTTTTTGGATTTGTTTTGATTTTTGTAGATTTTAGAGTTTTCAAAATTTTTTTTTTGTGTAAGATTTTTGCGTTTTTTTATTTATATTTTTTTGTGGCCGTAATTTTTAGTTTTTTAAATTTTTTTTTGTAATAATTTTGAATTTTTATTGTAAGTTAATTAAATTTTATTTCATTACTTAACTTTAATATATATGTTTTGTTTAAATCGTCTAAGTCTTTAAGAGGCTTGCCTCTTTTACATTATGGCCGACATTCCAAGTCCTGGTCCTGTCACGGTCGCCATGAAGCTTGCACATGTTGTTCAAGTGTACAATTGCAAGCACATTCGTGGGCAAGCCACTTCACCACCCTAACGGAACGTAAGTGAGTTGCGCTCACTATCTACACCCACATGGACTCGTCGGTTTTTGCATCCTTGTGTCCAATTGGCCCTGCTGCTTTCATGCCAGCTGATTTAGTGGTGCAAATTGTATGCAAGGTTGCATTACTAACGTTAACGTAAGAGAGGTGAGGGTATTCACATGGTGAATCCATTATACCATGTCCGTCTCTCGATACGTCTATCTGTCTGCCCGTCTGTCTATTTGAACGCAAATACGAACTGAAAAGTATTAAAATAAACCTGCGTAGATTGGGATGCCATAATAGATCACCACTAGGTATATAATGTTCGGTTCCACCCGAACTTAGACTTCCTTACTTGTTTAACTTAAAATCTTCGAGTGGTGAGGTTGGGGATCTACGAAGTACTATTCGTTGATAGTGTTGACCTTCTTGCGTGTATGAGTATTTGGCAGTACATCTTTTCGATGTCGTTGTAGGATTATAAGCATCAAGGCATTTTGTAAAGTCAGGCCAGTCAATGAACTGCCTGAATGGGACAGTTTGGAGGCATTAAATACTAGTCGTACCTTTTTTGTTTTGCTGTCTGGTTTTATAACAGCGTGATGGGGTAAATGGAAGGAATAGTATGCCCCTTCTTTTATAATTTCAATGGGTGAAGGGGTGTAGTGGGTTTCATGTGATTCAGAGTATTTTCCCCTTATTTCGGACTTATTCTCCAGCGTTCTTGCAATACTTATATACTGCTGTTGAGCAGCTGGTAGTGAGTGGCCGGCTGCTAAGTTTTCTGGTTAAAGGGGAGTTTAACCATGTACCGACCATCTTCTTTTCTAATGGTGATTTCTTTGAAGAGTTCTTCCCAGAACACCTCTTCATCTGCGATTTGTGTGGTGGAATAAATTTCTTCCTGCTCCCAAAAATGATTAAGGAGATCATTGGAGTTTTTCAGTGGAAATTACTGAAATTTGCTCAGTTATGGGGCCACTCAAAATCCATCCGAATATGGTAGTTTAAGCTATTAGGCTTCCAGCAACGTTGGTTTTGAGCTTCTGAGGAAGGATTTGTGGGAGTATGTCGCTACCGATCACCCAATACATTCTACCTCGAGAGAAGTATTTGAGATCCGCTAGTGTGATTAAGGAGAACCTTTGACGTTCTTCTTTTTCCACTTTGGAAGAAGTGAGTTAGTTGCTGCAGAATTATCACTTGGTTATTAAGTTGGGTCTTTAAGTCCCTAGAACTAATTATTATTAGGAAGTTTTTTTTCCAATTTTGGACGATTCATCCGCCTATACCTAATATTTGGTAGGTTGTGTTCTTGTTTGGCAGACCGAGTATTTTCTGGATACGAGAAGAAACCAATGACTTTTGGTACACGGACTTTGAAGGTTGCTACTCTATGGAGGAACGGGACAATCGCTGTGGGCAATAATGTTCTTTCTTTGTTAGAGGAGAAGTGAGATAGGGTTGCACTGCCCCTATTTTCCTTGGGTAGGGGGTTTGAGTACGCAATTCTTCCGACGGCATTGCCTGTTTGGATGGTAAAGGTTTTCCTTGGTTACTGGTGGTTTGCAGATTCCCCTTGGATTGATTCCTTCGCTGAGGATGGCGGGCAGTGTTGGAGTATGCTGGCAGAGATGTTTGATAGTGTAGCAGAGAGTTATGCCGCTTTTGACAATATACACATTTGAAATTGCTTCTACACTCGGACTCTAAGGGGGAAATGTTAAGCAATTTTTGGAATATTTATTATCTCTAAGGAACTTGTTTCGCTCCGGCACACTTAGATTTTTGAATATCACGCAATTCATCATGGAGTGGTCGAGAACTGAAGCTCGAGTTTGAGTTTCGTTGTTTACTTGGCCTGTAAGTACGGAGACGTTCTACAACTTCGTATCTTGTGTAAGGAATTTATCCATTTCTGACCATATTGGTAATTCCTTTTTGGCTTCAAGGGATTAATCCCACAGGGCTATGGTCTCGTCCGGAAGCTTAGAAGAGCATAGATATATGAGGACGGGATCCCACTTTCTGGGACTTGACTGCGAATTCGAAATTTTGGTCTACTGCTTTACCGTTGGTTTTTTGTCTCAAGTGGTACAGTTTTTGTGCTATGTACACTGCTGGGGTGGTTTATGTACACTGCAGTGAACATATTTTTGAATGACGGCCAAGTCTCGTATCCTCCGTGAAAAACTTCTGTGTCTCATGCGGGGACTTTAAGGTAGGGTTCGGGGTTAGACATGGCTGCTGGCGTCTTTCTTTTACCTAGGTAATTGAATTCGGCTCCAGATTTGCGAGCAGCAAAGTTGGGGTAAGGGAAAAAGAGCGTTGATCATAGAGTCTTTACAAGTGTTCAGCTAACTACTAGGGAGGAAGTGTGCCGTATATGGGATAGAGAAGGGGTGTATATATACGTGTTTGAGGTATTTAAAAGATGTAATTTATATAAGTTAGAGGGTTAGGGAGAGAGCGGAGTATCATGAAATGCCTTAGTGATCTGCTAAGTTATATAAATATACGTATGTACATATACGAGTATTTAGGGGAAATTATGCAACGGCACTTACTTTGTTCGGGTGAATAGCTTTGAAAACTGCAACGGTTCGTTGGTTGATATGTGTATCTCTTCTTGGGTAACGGCTTGCTAACGCTGACTTCGTCCTTGTATTTTCATGCTGATGTATGTAGCAATCTTGCGCGACTGTGCCTTTCGATTTTTTTTTTCACTTTTCAACGTTAGACCCTTTTAAAATCTTTTCTTTTTCTAATTTTTTACTCTTTATTCTGGTATTTTATGCTTTTAATATTATTTTTCGATCAACCGCTTTTAGTTTGAATTCAACTATTTCTTTCCCTTTCTAAAAGAATAATATTACCGGGTCCAGTCAAGGCAATATAGAGTTGGGAAAGTGTTTTTCGCCTAAAAATTGCGGATCAATAATAGGGAAACCAAGGGAAGTGTATATACATAACTTTCATTGCAAAAATAAACCAACAAATATAAAAAAATTAGGACGCTTCTAGATCTATACGCATTATGTGCATATGTGCATTGTGCCTCAGAAATAAAACAACGTTTCAGTAAGTTTATCAACCAATAATATCAATATACAAGGTGGCGTAAAAGTAATCCTCCTATCAGAAAATGCTATTAATTTTGCGATTGGCCCCTAAAGTCAGTTCTGTTTTGACATTTGTGTAGTAAACTCATGCGAAATACACGTTAATAAACAATGTTACGCTACACTGCTCCAGAACGCGGAATATTGCTGACTATTTATTTGACCAATAATGGGTCGGGGCCAAACGGTTACTGTGAATGGTGAGCGCTACAGAGCAATGATCAACGAGTTCTTTTTGTCGCAACTTGATGAATTGGGATTGGAAAACATGTGGTTCCAACAAGACAGTGCAACAGCACACACTGCACGTGCCACAACCGATATGCTGAACATCGGAAGCTTACTTTTGCGCCACCTTGTATTATGCCTCTTGGGCATTATTCGTTCTTTTTCTTTTCTGTTCAAAGTTAGAGGTTACATATACGTGTAGGATGCAGGTCTATAACAAAATGGTATGTCCCCGTACTTACGTGAACTTTTGATACAACCTATACGAATTCTTACTATAAACTGTAAACATATCCGCGATTTTGACTTAAGGATATTATATATCTAGTGCTCTCCCTTTATTGAAAGCTAAAATAAGGACTAATTGAGAAACATGTATCTTAATTATATTTTCAGTAATAAGTATGGGCAAGAATAACTATACCAATGTGAAGGAAAGCGCGTAAAGATAGCCATATAATATACCAGCATTACTTGGATGGGATCAGAAATACGAAAATAATTGAATTCAATGGGCTCCTTCGAACCAAAGAAGGCTTCGTTCACCGGCGGCGTCCGCAGCCAAATTGATGCTGATGGTACGAAACGGACGCAAATAAGCGGCGGACGTTTTGATTTTGAGGACGGGGGAACATATTGTGGTGGATGGGATGATGGTAAAGCTCATGGGCATGGCATTTGTACTGGCCCTAAGCACCAAGGAGCATTTTCTGGCGCATGGAGTTATGGTTTTGAAGTATCTGGAGCATATATATGGCCAAGGTAATTCATATAATTTTGCAAAAGTTAATTAATATTTGATCGTGCGACCTGCACAATCACCAACATCTTATGTGTTTATTTAACATTGTGAGGCATTTGATACTTTTTAATGAATTGATGAAATGATGCTCAAATTGCGATTGCGTGACAAGCATAACGTTCAGAAATGCAAAGATTATAGTCCTGCAATGTAAAGCGTTCTACTATGCAATACATGTAACCCGTGTCGCTTATCGTACACGTAACAATGTATTGATGATTATTAAATGATTTCGGGTGAAGAATAAGTTTATAACTATTTGTCTTCAACTTTTATGTTGAAAAATGGTTCAGTTTTGTGAATACTCATAAAATAACACTGTACAGCACCCGGCTGGGTATTGGGCAAAATACATATTTTTATGACATAGAGACATAAAGAAAAATTGGTATCCTCCGTTTTCCAAAACTTAGTTATGGACTCTCGAAGTAAGAAATTTTTGCATTGGGCGTGGGCGGGATCTGCTTTCCTGTCTTCTTTGATTGGTATTAATTTTTTCTCTGATGAGTCAAGTCTAGCTATGGCGGTTGTCTCTAATGAGGGTGGCGTGGTTTACCGTATCAAATGCAGAATGGTCTCTAGTAATTTCGCAGCCGGCGAAAGGAGGGATATCGGACGAAAATAATCTCCTTGGTTCGCCGGCTTCCCTGCTTTTAGTAGGGGAACTACAATCGCCTGTTTCCATATCTCAGGTATGACGAGGTTGAAAAGAGCCGCTAAATAGCTCTGTCCCTCGTGGCCTAGGTGTTTGATCATCTTCATGGCAACAGGCGCAGGTGAATGTTTGTGTTTGTGCGCACGTCGGAAGACTTCTCTTAGTCCTATCCGCCGGTGGATGCATTATAAACAGCCGGCAAAAGAAGCTCGCGCATTTCCTAGCGTCCGATTTGACACTGTCGCCGAATGCAATGGCGACCTTGTCATTGTATTTGGTCGGATTGGATAGGGCCTTGACATTCGACTATAATTTGCCGACTCTGCTGGAGAGGTTGCATGCCTCGAGGTTTTGTTTCCACTTGGTCAGTTTGTGTTCCTTGACTATCCTACGAATTTTCGCATTTTTCTGGTAAAATACCTGGACAATATCAAGGAAATTTCTCGTATACTCCAGTTTTATTATTTGATATTGTACTGATTAATTCACATTTACATGAAGGGTAATTCTATCCCGAGGCCAATGCTGTTTAACTGAAAAACTGTCTGGTAAATGCGGAGTTAGTACCAGTGGTGTATTAGCTGGGAAGGAGGTTGTTGTTGTTGTTGTTGTAACGACAAAAACATTCCCCGAAGGTTTTGGGGGTTGCTGTCGAACTGACAGTCCTTGGCCGGATATGAATCCGGTACGCTCCGGTACTCCCATGCGGTACTGCCCGACTGTCGTGGTAGCGATTTGGTAAGACCAGTGGAAACTTCTAGGTCATGTCACCTCTCCTTCCGTAAGGAAGGTGAGATGGGTAATGAGAGGTGAGAGGCATCATATCCGTAGATCAACCATCGAGTTGCACGTCATTACCTTTGTGCATATTAGTCGCCTCTTACGACCGGTATGCCTACCTCGGGCATATTCTAAGCCCCTAACCCGCAGGGGCTAGGGAAGGAGGTCGGGATTGTGTGTAGAAGTCCACGAAAGTGGGGAAATTTTCTGACCTTAATTCACCTGCATGCGGTTCGCGCAGATCACTACTTCCGGGCCATTGCGTCCAAGTATCCTCTAGGTAGCCAATGAGCTAAATGTGAGAAGGCGCCAACCGACATTATCGGTTTAAGGGCGGCTGCAAGCAGGCAAGGATAATAAGCATAGGGGATGCACATGGAATCTGTTGGTGTTGTTGTGGTAACGACAAAAAACACTCCCCGAAGGTTTTGGAGAATGCTGTCGAATTAACAGTCCTTCGCCGGGTTTGAACCCGGTACGCTCCGGTACTCCCTTGCGGTACTGCCCGACTGTCGTGGTAACCATTTATGACCAGTGAAACCTTCTAGGTCATGTCACCTCTCCTTCCGTAAGGAAGGATAAGGTGGGTAATGAGAGGTGAGAAGCATCATATCCGTAGATCAACCATCGAGTTGCACGTCATTACCTTTGTGCATATTAGTCGCCTCTTACGACCGGTATGCCTACCTCGGGCATATTATAAACCCCTAACCCTAACCCGCACCTGGAATCTTCTGTTCCTTAGTGGGGTAGGCGCCGCTGCCAGACCACTTGATGTCTCCGTGACGGAAAATTCTGACATCACTGCCCATCAGAAGATGCAATCGAAGGGCAAGGAAACAGTGCCTTTACACCTTGCGACATATATTATAGTTGTCATGTGGATAACCGTAGAGTCGGTGTCAGATTTCTGGTGGGAAAGAGACTTCACCAACAAGTACTGCCATTTGCTCCTGTGGATGAGCGTCAACTGCGCACACGCACCCATGCATTCTACGAAAGCCTGGAACGTACTCACGAGCGCTGTCCCCATTATTATATAAAAGTCGTTCTTGAGGACTTCAACAACAACAACAAGGACTTCAACGTCTGGGTGGTTCAAGTTTGTCGAAAAGTTCAGTCTACAATAGGCGACTTTCCCAAATGAAAGCTGATAGACTTCGCCGTTGCTAGAAACATGGGCGTATCCAGCACCAAATTTAAGCACAGCAAGATCCACAGCTAAATGGCTGTATTGCCCTCGGAGCGCACAAGTCAATCGGCAGAAACCCGTAGTGCCGCTGAAGAAGTAATTGGATAGCAGCGGGCTCTGAGAAACAACTAGCACGATGAAGAGTGCCGCGTTGCAATGGGAAGAAAAGACGCTGCCTACAAGGCCACGCTGAGAGTGAATGCAACGAGGCGTGTGTGTGAGCAGTACGAGTAGAAGAGGGAAGCTAAGTTCTATCGTACTGGAATGACCGGGTTTTTTTTACCCGGAAAAGGGCTGTTACCTCAGTGTAACCCTGTCTAATTTGTTACGTCCCACCATCAAATTGGCATCCTCGGAGCAAACCCTTGCAGCAGGGTTGCTCCATCTTCTCCTGGCACTGGCTGGTATCGAATCTAATCTCACACGAAGAGGTTGGACCCGCTGCGTTTGCTGAAAGAAAATGTATGTTAAATGGCAGCATTCTGTGTTAGAGACGGCTTCACAAATCTGGATGCTCAGGGCTAACCCTTCACAGACCCCGTATTTTCTTTGTTAGTTTCGAGGCACTGCCGTAATGCCCGCCGCACCTCCTCCCGACCGTTGCTCACGCTCAATAGCGTTTCCATCTCGCACAGCCGCTCAACTCTCCTATCCCTTTTGCAAATAGGTCAGACAAAAGCACTGTTGAACGTCAGTCTTCTTTCCTTGCTCCCAATGTTCCCCCCAACTTCCAGCATGCACATTGGTCAGGAGCACCATTTCCTTGTGCCTTTGACAAAGTACACTGCTTGTCAGCAAAAATTGTATAGCAATACGGCATTCAAGTGCAAAAAATCGCCATTTCCCGTGTCACGTTCTTATGTGCTCTGGGCTCGCGAACAGAAACCTCTGGATACGTTCATAACGCCTTGTTTCAATACACCACAGCCTTCTACGCCAGATAATCTGGCCTCTCCATCTATTGTTCAAGGGTCTTTGCCTTCTAGACTTCGACACAGCTTAGGCCTCAGACTACCTTTACCTAGGTAGGCGCATCTGTTTCTTATACCTAGTATGACCCCTACCTCGCCTGCGGCGTAACTGAATTTATGAAGCTAAATAAGATCAAAATCGCTACGACTCAAGAAACTAAACTGAACACGATATCTGACCTAAAAACTTGTGATAGGTACAATGTAATGACCGTTTAATCCTAGCCCTCTAACTTTCCGGCAAACAGCAGAGAGAATGCACTTGCAGATCAAGTAGATGACTCGGCATTCTGTACAGTAAACGGTGACGCCCCCACCAGAGTGGCAGGCAACTGCCAAAGCTTCGTCAACTGGCGACCGACACTAACATTGTCTTTTAACCACCTAACAATTATCTTCTTAATCGAGCGAGTGACTGAATTCATAACTTCCGAACGCCCTACCTTTATTAACTTCAACAAAGCGGACTGGGACGTTTAACAGAATATACAGAGTGCTCCTTTGCTGCCTTGCCCATACCGACAGACGTACCCCAAGTGAACGATAGTTTCGCAAGGTTATCGATTTATTACCGAGCCATCTGTCGGCCGCATACACAGCGCCCATTGCCGTCTCCGTCGTCGAGGTAAAGGAAACAATAACGAAGGCCAATCCCTCAAGATCAAACGGACCCGACTGAATTTTCATGAAGTTTTTGAGACACCTAAGCCACGAGGGACAGAGTTATTTACATATCGATAACAACTTTCGTCATTCCAGAGACTTGGAAACAAGCGACTGTGGTCCCCACGTCCACTGTTAACCACCCCAAAATCTTAGGAGTGACGATTGACAACGGCCTCACCTAGTCATGCCACCGCAACAGCCTCAAAGGTACAGAGCGACAATAAGATCCTCAAGTCACTGATCGGCAGTACTTGGGGAAAAGATTATAATTCCGTTATTGACATCAATCCACCTGAAATAGTTGAAGAGGAGCGCGTACCTCCGAGGGAGACTAGAGTAATGCTAGCACAACATCATTCTGGATATCGCATTTAATGCAGAGGCAATTCTTTTTCTGAAACGCGATTTTTAGCTTGATTTTTATGGTTCATGTTGTAAAAAACCAAAATGTAGCTAGTGGATATTGTATTTTAAAGCAGAGGCAGCGCTTTTTTTGCAACGCGATTTTTAACTTGATTTTTCCTTTCCTTTCCTTTCCTTTCCTTTCCTTTCCTTTCTTTTCTTTATTTTCCTTACCTTTCCTTTCCTTTAATTTTTCTCCCTTTCTTTCAGTTTTCATTATTTCCTTTCTTTACTTTCTTTTTCCCTCCATTCTTATTTGCTTTCCTTTCCTTTCCTTCCTTTTCCTTTATTTTAGTTTCCTTTCATTTCCTTTCCTTCCCTTTCATTTCCTTTCTTTAACTTTCCTTTCTCTTCCTTTCTCTTCCTTTCCTTTCCTTTCTTTTCCATTCCTGTCTCCTCTTTATCTTACCTTTATTTCGCTCAATTTCCTTTAATTTTCCTTAGTTCCCTTTACCTTTTATTATTTCCATTGCTTTACTTTCCTTTCCTTTCATTTTATTTCTTTCCTTTCTTTTCCTTAAATTTCCTTCAATTTTCTTTCCTTTCCATTCCTTTCCTTTCTTTTCCTTTCCTTTCCTTTGCTTTCTTTTCCTTTCATTTCATTTTATTTCTTTCCTTTCTTTTTATTTCCCTTGCTTTCTATCGTTTCCTTTCCTTTCTTCTCCTTTCCTTTCGTTTCGTTTCCTTTAAAGTCTTTTCCTTTCCTTTTCTCTCATTTCTTTTCTTTTCTTTTCTTTTCTTTTCTTTTCTTTTCTTTTCTATTCTTTTCTTTTCTTTTCTTTTCTTTTCTTTTCTTTTCTTTTCTTTTCTTTTCTTTTCTTTTCTTTTTTCTTTTATTTCCTTTTCTTTTCTTTTCTTTTCTTTTCTTTTCTTTTCTTTTCTTTTCTTTTCTTTTCTTTTCTTTTTTTTTCTTTTCTATTCCCTTACTTTCCGTTCCTGTCCCTTACTTTCATTTCCTCACTTTTATTTCATTTCCTTTCTTTATCTTTCCTTTCTTTAACTTTCCTTTCCTTTCCTTTCCTTTCCTTTCCTTTCCTTCCATTTATTTCCTTTCCTTTCATTTCCTTTCCTTTCTTTTCCGTTTCTTTCCTCTCCTTTCCTTTTCTTTCATTTCCTTTAACTTCCTTTAGTTTTACTTCCTTTCCTTTCCTTTTCTTTTCTTTTCTTTTCTTATCTTTTCTTTCCTTTCCTTTTCTTTTCTTTTCTTTTCTTTTCTTTCCTTTTCTTTTCTTTTCTTTTCTCTCTTTTCTTTTCTTTTCTTTTCTTTTCTTTTCTTTTCTTTTCTTTTCTTTTCTTTTCTTTTCTTTCTTTTCTATTCTTTTCTTTTCTATTCTTTTCTTTTCTTTTCTTTTCTTTTCTTTTCTTTTCTTTTCTTTTCTTTTCTTTTCTTTTCTTTTTCTTTTCTTTTCTTTTCTTTTCTTTTCTTTTCTTTTCTTTTCTTTTCTTTCTTTTCTTTTCTTTCTCTTTTCTTTTCTTTTTCTTTTCTTTTCTTTTCTTTTCTTTTCTTTTCTTTTCTTTTCTTTTCTTTTCTTTTCTTTTCTTTTCTTTTCTTTTCTTTTCTTTTCTTTTCTTTTCTTTTCTTTTCTTTTCTTTTCTTTTATTTGATTTTCTTTTCTTTTTTTTTCTTTTCTATTCCCTTACTTTCCATTCCTGTCCCTTACTTTCATTTCCTCACTTTTATTTCCTTTCCGTTCTTTATCTTTCCTTTCTTTAACTTTCCTTTCCTTTCCTTTCCTTTCCTTTCCTTTCCTTTCCATTTATTTCCTTTCCTTTCCTTTTCTTTTCTTTTCTTTTCTTATCTTTTCTTTCCTTTCCTTTTCTTTTCTTTTCTTTTCTTTCCTTTTCCTTTCTTTTCTTTTCTTTTCTTTTCTTTTCTTTTTTTCTTTTCTTCTCTTTATTTTCTTCTCTTTTCTTTTCTTTTCTTTTCCTTTCCTTTCCTTTAATTGCCTTTAATTTTATTTGAGTTTCCTTCCTTTTCCTTTCTTTTTATTTCCCTTGCTTTTTATCCTTTCCTTTCCTTTCTTCTCCTTTCCTTTCGTTTCGTTTCCTTTCAAGTCTTTTCCTTTCCTTTTCTCTCATTTCTTTTATTTTATTTTCTTTTCTTTTCTTTTCTTTTCTTTTCTTTTCTTTTCTTTTCTTTTCTTTTCTTTTCTTTTCTTTTCTTTTCTTTTCTTTTCTTTTCTTTTCTTTTCTTTTCTTTTCTTTTCTTTTCTTTTCTTTTCTTTTCTTTTCTTTTCTTTTCTTTTCTTTTCTTTTCTTTTCTTTTCTTTTCTTTTTCTTTTGTTTTTCTTTTCTTTTTCTTTTCTTTTCTTTTCTTTTCTTTTCTTTTCTTTTCTTTTCTTTTCTTTTCTTTTCTTTTCTTTTCTTTTCTTTTCTTTTCTTTTCTTTTCTTTCCTTTCTTTTCCATTCCTTATCTTTCCTTTCGTTTCGTTTTTTCCCCTCTCCTTTATTTTCCTTTCCTTTCCTTTACTTTCATTTAATTTCCTTTAATTTTATTTAAGTTTCCTTCCTGTACTCTCTTTTCCTTTTCTTTCCTTTCCATTCCTTTCCTTTCTTTTCCTTTCCTTTCCTTTCTTTTCCTTTCATTTCATTTTACTTCTTTCCTTTCTTTTTATTTACTTTCCTTTCTGTCCTTTC